>JAOEGL010000001.1:135601378-138001378 GCA_034509955.1 Urosaurus nigricauda | reverse complement strand
GCTGCCAATTCACTGAGTTCTGATCTATCATCAATGACTGTTCAATGAAATCATTTAACACATAGGAAACCAAGAAAAGTAACAAGTGAATCCAGTTTTTACTCCAACTAAGCTAGAAACCTCAGATAGTGATTTCATGGTCCAGTGCCATTTATATTCTTTTGACAATGTTTTATTTATTTGTTTGTTTGTTTATAAATGTTGTTGCTGCTGTGTGCCTTCAAGTTACTTCTGACTTATGGAAATTCTAAGGCAAACCAATAATGGGTTTTTCTTGGCAAGATTGTTCAGAGAAGGTTTGCCATTCCATTCTCCTGAGGTTAAGAGCATGGAACTTGCCCAAGGTCACCAAGTGGGTTTCATAGCCAAGCTAGGAATTGAATCCTGGTCTCCAGAGTCATAGTCCAGTGCTCAAACCACTATGTCATGGAAAATGCTGGAGCATATATAGAATATTTGCTTTATTTTAGAAGTTATTTCAGTGTAAATGGCAGAGAACTATAAGAAAGGTAAGCAACAATTATTCCAGAGATAAAATCCAGCACAGTGGAGGTCTGGATGTTCTGATTATTTCCAGTTTCAAGGACAGGGCCATATTCAACATACTCGCTGGACTGCGATAAGCATTCGACAGCCGGGTATGATATAGCCAAGAGAGGTTTCCTCATTAAAATGAGAGAGTTTAAATTTATAGGGAGAATAATTAGTTAGAGGATGAAGGACAAAGTTAAGAACCACAAATCTGGACAAGGGACTGTTGAAGATCAGTATATAAAGGCACAGATGGTTTGCATATTTTACGCAGACCATGCAGAAATGTTAAAAGGAGAAATACAAGAGTTTAAAAGGAGGCAAGGAGGAAGAAACTTTTGAATTCAAGGCAACTCTTTGAACAGAAAACAGATGGGAGATAAAGAAACCTATGTAATGTAAATTGCTAAGAAAAAAAAATAGGAAGGGGTGGAAGCCAACACTTTAATGTTTAGTCTCCGCACAACTGGTGGCATATAGTATTCACAGTGAAAGGATGGCATTGTGCAGCTGAGTTCCTAGTCCTCAGCCCAGTTAGTGGCACCAACTGAACTAAGGAACACTGAAGGCACCGTCAAACATACTTTCCAAGAAGCAAGTCTAGCCAAACGATATTGTGAAGTCATTACACAGAATAGTGTGGATCCGGCCTGCAGGGCAGGCCCCTAACACTTATTATTATTGATCTCACAAAGATAAAAGTGTATTTTTAAGCACTCCTCTCCAAATTCCTATCTTGCCACTTTGTTATGATATGAACTATGTTTTTGTCATCTGAGGACCAGCCTCAGATTACAGGCTCATTGTCACCAGAAGTGTTGCCACCAGGTGACTAGCTGGCCATATAATTAGCCATGTAACTATGGCAAAGGGACTATATTTCAACAGGGGGGGGGTACCTGCATCCTTGATCCTTGCATTCTTCCAAACTCTAGGGATACAGGACAGCAGCGCCTTTCCTGATTAGAAGTTTAATAGTAACCTATGGCAGTAACATATGGGAGTAGAACCACACTCT
Source organism: Urosaurus nigricauda (assembly GCA_034509955.1). Taxonomy (NCBI): domain Eukaryota; kingdom Metazoa; phylum Chordata; class Lepidosauria; order Squamata; family Phrynosomatidae; genus Urosaurus; species Urosaurus nigricauda. The sequence continues at coordinate 137,999,829 of JAOEGL010000001.1, read as the reverse complement.
GCTATAATCCAGAAGTAAACTGCCACTGTTAAAACATCATTAGCTACTTGTTCTGCATGGAGCACTATAGATGTGTAACAGCCCTTCTATAACAGATTGGCCACACAGGAATAATTTCCATGGATGAATTTCATGAATTCCCACTATAGATTTATATGAGACGTGGATCCAACAGCATATTCACAGTATATTTATAGTTCCAAATCCTGTCCAATTGCACCTCATTATTAACCACACATTTATATAGTCATTTCAGGCTAATTTAATAAACAAGGTTGAGCTTTATAGTAAAAAAGGTTACAGAAATATTCATCTGAAAGATGCTTCCTGGAAAAAGCAAGGCATGAGCCGACATCAGAGAAAACTCTGAGTAATTCAGCGACAGTAAATCATTGAGTATCTATCTTCCACTCCAAGTGTTTACAAGAAATAGCAGCTGTACCAGTCAAAGAGCATTCATTTTGCTGACAGCAATATATGTATGTGGCAGACATGTATATTACTAGTAGACATATAGAAATATTATATATATTGTGTCTACCAGTAATAGACATATATGCCTGCCACAGGAGAACAAGAATATCATAATCAAGCTATACCTTCACATACTCTTTTACATCAGCTCTCTTAGAAATCTATGGTGCTATTCCCACTTGCGTTTAAATTGCTTTGCGAGTCACATTGACGCTGGGTCTCTGAATCGATTCAGGCCGATGCATGGTTCCCACTATGGAAACGTATTATTCCATTATTCCATGAATTTGTGTCTTTTTTGACACAATTGTCATTCCCACTTGATTTGCGCTGATGTCAATCAAACTGTGTCATTGATGGGGACGAGGAGGACTCCGCAGCACTCATGAGTGCCTCTGAGAGGGAAATGCTGCTCATCTCCTCCTTGGTGAGCAGCAGGAGCTGATCCAGTAGTGACAGGGGTCCTCCTCTTCCGCCTCCATCTTCACCTTTGCTGCTGTCGCTGCTGCCCAGCTGCTCTCAACAAGAGGAAGAGTGAGGCATATCCAGAGAAGGGGAGCCCTTGTCTTCCTTGGCAGTGAGGACACTGGGTCACCATGGTTATGGGGTTGTATCCAAGTTAAAAGGTTTGGAGCTCTATCCTCTCCACACACCTGTCGGTCTTTTTCCCACTCTCACAACCATTATTTAAACAGAAAGACTGGGGAAATGACTCTAGATCAGGGTAACCAGAGGTTGTCCTCTTTTCCCAGGGCATGTCCTCCATTTGCACCTTCTGTTTAGGAGAAATTACAAAGGGTCCTCCATTTGGAGCAGGACTAAGAAGCATGAATTGACATTTACCGATATATATGAGTGTTTTTAGCGCTGGAGCTCTTGTGCTCGCATTTAAGGCTGGCATCGCATGAAGTCACTGGCAGCCCAATGGCACGGGATTTGGGCCACTGAGGAACTACCGAGGGAGGGAGGGGTGACAGAAAGAGAGAGAGAGAGAGAAGAGTGGGTTTGGACCTGCCAGCAAAAATGGGGGACATCACACCCACACCCACATGCTAAAAACACACGTTCATGCTTTCTAGTCATGCTCAGAATGGAGGATATTTTGGTATTCCTCCTGGACAGAAGGTTAGAATTTAGGAAGGGTCCTGGGAAAGGAGGATGACCCTAAGGCAACCCTATCATTGAGTTTCTTTAGAGAAGGGTGTGCCACTGCTGTCCTCAGAGGCTGAGAGAGTGGGACTTTCCCAATGTCACCAGTGGGTTTCTATGGCCGAGCTCTTGAGATTCAAACCCTGGTCTCCCAGTGTCCTAGACCAATAGTCAAGGCAATACACCAGCCTAGCTCTCTACTCAGATGTAAATCCCTCTATTGCAATGGCACATATTATATAGGAAGCCAGAGCTCACAGAGGGGCTTTCCCTAGGTAAGCGGGGTTTTGAACCCTGAATCCTCTGCTGGCTCTCTATGGAGTCCATTCAGGCTGAGGAAAGGCAAGCTGGGAAGGAGAGGACGGGGCCGCGTGCTGAGGCCTCTCCTTCTCCGCTTGCCTTTCCTTCACCTGAAAGGGCCCCGCAGAGCCCTTTCAGGCTGAGGAAAGGCTGGGAAAGGAGAGACCTGGGCCCGTCCTAAGCCCTCTCTTTCCTGGCCTCCTTTTCTTCATCCCGAACGGACTCTGAGGAACCGTTCAGGGTGAAGAAAGGCTTGGGCCCAGGCCTCTCGATCCCTGCCTTCCTTTCCTTTCTCCCGAAAGAGCTCCAGGGAGCTCTTTGGGAGAGAAGAAAGGTCTGGGACCAAGAGGACTGGGCACGAGCACTATGGCTCTGCCACCCCATGGGCCTTTTCTGATCCACAGCTGTCTCTGACAGCTGGGGTGGGAAAAAGAGGTGGGCAGAAGCCAAACCCCCAGTGGGTGGAAGCCACGCCTCTGGTGGGTGGGAGCCACGTCCCCAGGGGCCAGAAGCCAAGCCCCCAGTGGGCAGAGGTCCCACCCCAGGGCTGGATGTCCTGCCCCTGGCACACAACCCCCATCCTTGGGGGAAGAAGCCTTGACCCCAGCACGCGAACCTCAAAAGGTTCGCCATCACTGCCTTAGGGTCACCAGAAGTGGGAAACAACTTGGAGGCACAGAACAACAAATATCAAACATTCCCTGAGCTAACTGATGAAATGCAAAAAAAATTGCTACTGTTCTCCTTTTTTCTTGGTGAGGGTCTCAGATGTTGGGATATCATTTTTCAATGAGGATGCAAATACGTATCACTGAGCCTTTTTCACATTCCTACTGTCCCAACATTTTCTTTTTTTACTAGAATACACCTTCTACTTCATAGTCATCAAGTGGCTATGCCACTTACATCTCACATATGACTAAAATGAAACTCCTCTACAAAGGTGATGCTGAAGGCAGCTTTATTGCTATGGAAGCAATGTTTTTCTGAGGATGTCAAATGCCACATCACTCACAACTGCTGACAGACACTAGGACACTGTATAAAATCACCATGATTCAGAATTTAAAGCAAGGCTTAAGCTTCACTGTTAATGAAAAACAAAACAAGTGGCCTTATAGCTTATAGTAGGGACACGCTGAGTGAGTGTTTGAATGTTGGACTATGACTCTGGACACCAGGGCTCGATTCCCAGCTCAGTCATGAAACCTACTGGGGGACCCTGGGCAAGTCACATGCTCTCAGTCTCTGGGGAAAGCTCCTCTGAACAAATCTGGCCAAGAAAACCCCATGATGGGTTCACCATAAGTTGGAAACAATTTGAATGCACATGACAACAGCAAGGGATATGTTCATGGAGAAGTCTATTATCTACTGTCAAACTAGTTGCCAAAGAGAGAAATTCCTATCTTTAAATCTCATACAATGTTTTAAGGTTATTAAAGATTTAAAGCAGAAATCTGGTTATAAAAGAACTAGAACCTGACAAATTTATCTTTAGGGTTTAAGTTTCTTCGCCAGAAAACCTAGCTTTTCACCCACATTTTCTTCCTTGCTAGCATTCAAGTCTAATAATTAATCTGCCTCATACCTTTTGGAGTTAGAGTAATGTTTAAATGAGTACTTTTAAGGGCAGCTTCCTCAATACTAATTTAATATACTTAGACAAGCGAGCAAGAATTAAATAGCAACTGTTTCAGCAGGAAATCATTGCACAGATCATTTTGCAAAGAACTAAAAATGAAGGTTTTTTCTAGATACCGTTGATATCAGCAGTATTTACTCTTTTTAAGATATACTCAGTGAACAGAAATGTCCCAAGAAAAGCAGATTCTGTACCAATGGTGTCTAAACAAACAAGCCAATGGCAAAGTGCATCTTTCTGTAATAATCAAAAACCACATGGCAATCTGCCATATGTTAGACAATCAGCAGGCATTCCATACACACAAATGTCTTCCCTCCACGAAAGTAGTGTGATGTCCCATAGATAGTATAACCTACATGATCAAACTAATTAATGTTTATCATCAATGTTTACAAGAGACTCCCATCAATTTATCACTTAAAGCTTTAGTTAATTAATGTTTGCAACCTAATTTTTAACTTGGGACTGAATTTCTTGTTTCTTTTGTGTACTGGGATTAAAAGAAATCTATAGGGTAGCCATTTCCACATTACTATTCATACATTTTCATAAATGAGGAAGCACACATGTAATGTATCACAGGAATCCACCCTGAGTGCTCAAAATGAGACCCACTTTTAAAAATTTAATTTGCATACAACCTACCAGCCCTTTCTAAAAGAATGTTAGTAACATTAATTTTTAAGAGTGGGAGTACTTTGGAGAGCTCTCTGGTTTAATTACATTATATCCCATTTCAAAAATGTTCAAGGCTATTCATCAGGGTTCCAGCTTCTATATGCAAGTAATTCCAAAATCCCACTGACATCTTAGGCCAATGAAAAGGCAACCTCACACACATTTTTGAATTCTTTTGCTTGGTATACCTTATTAGTATCACACTAATAAGGATTTTGGAATATTTTGCAGGGTGATCATAGCTTTTTATATATGAGTAAGATCCCTGTTGGATGGATGAGTCCGCTTGTTAATGCAATCTCATGGCACACACTGGGACAACAATCCATACAAGGTTGCAGTTAGTGGAAGTTGCTTCTGGAGTTTATGAGTGGTACCAGTTTGGAAAAACATAGAAAGGTCTTTGTAAGGCTATAAAAGGTAATTCCTTTATAGCAGCAAGAATATTGCACAAAAGAATAATCTTTTTAAATATTTTTATTACCATTAACATATCTTAACACTCTCCTTTGATTTCATAAATGCTAATAAAACCAAAGTATTATTATCTTAGTATGTCTAGTTTTATAATCTAAAGGCAAAAAACAAACAAACAAAAAACAAACCCAAAACAAAACACACACACACACACACACACACAAACTTTCAGAAAAACCAAAATGATGATGATGATTTCAGGAAGAATTCAGTGCCAACTATTGCAATGCAAATGCCACTGAAAGATGAGGAAAAGAGGGGCAGAGAGATCTTCTATGACCTTCATCAAAAGTCATAGCCATGTAAAAGTTAATGACAGAAGCAATATCATAAGCCAGGTAACTGCTGTTTTCTAATATGAGGTAATTGAGGTAACTGCTGTTTTCTAATATGACTTGTAGGTCAAAGTGGATACCAGCTTTCTGCTGCATTATCACTAACCAGAAACTTCCATTTTTGGCACCACTCTACAGAGTCCTATACATATTAAAGCCATTTCAAAAGTTGATAATACTGGCAGAAGTGATATTGATTAGATAGAAAAAAAGGCAAACTTTCATTTTATTATAACTTTTCATTTCTATTACCATTAAAAAAAAACAAAAGTTAGAAGTTAAGAATTAAATTTAAAAAATTAACAACTGTGAAAATTCACTATAATCATAGAATCATAGAATCATAGAATCATAGAGTTGGAAGAGACCACAAGGGCCATCCAGTCCAACCCCCTGCCATGCAGGAACTCCCAGTCAAAGCATCCCCGACAGATGGCTATCCAGCCTCTGCTTAAAGACCTCCAAGGATGGAGACTCTACCACACTCCGAGGGAGTGTGTTCCACCGTCGAACAGCCCTTACTGTCAGGAAGTTCCTCCTAATGTTGAGGTGGAATCTCTTTTCCTGCAGCTTGCATCCATTGCTCCGCGTTCTGGTCTCTGGAGCAGCAGAAAACAAGCCTGCTCCCTCCTCAATATGACATCCCTTCAAATATTTGAACAGGGCTATCATATCACCTCTTAACCTTCTCTTCTCCAGGCTAAACATCCCCAGCTCTCTAAGTCGTTCCTCATAGGGCATGGTTTCCAGACCCTTCACCATCTTAGTTGCCCTCCTTTGGACCCGCTCCAGTTTCTCCACATCCTTTTTGAATTGTGGTGCCCAGAACTGGACACAGTATTCCAGGTGGGGCCTCACCAAAGCAGAATAGAGAGGCACTATTACTTCCTTTGATCTAGACACTATACTTCTATTGATGCAACCTAAAATAGCATTGGCCTTTTTAGCTGCTGCATCACACTGCTGACTCATGTTCAACTTATGGTCTACTTGGACTCCTAGATCCCTTTCACACATAGTTTCATTCAGCCAGATGTCCCCCATCCTATATCTGTGCATTTCATTTTTCCTCCCTAGGTGCAGAACCTTACATTTCTCCGCATTGAATTTCATTTTGTTAGCATTGGCCCAGCTTTCTAGTCTATTCAGGTCATTCTGAATTTCAATCCTGTCTTCTGGAGTATTGGCTACTCCTCCTAATTTGGTGTCATCTGCAAATTTGATAAGTATGCCCCCAATTCTGTCATCCAAGTCATTAATAAAGATATTGAATAGCACTGGGCCCAGGACAGAACCCTGTGGGACCCCACTGGTCACTTCTTTCCAGGATGAAAGGGAGCCATTGTTGAGCACCCTTTGAGTTCGGTCAGTCAACCAGTTACAAATCCATGTAATGGTTACCTTGTCTAGCCCACATTTTACGAGCTTGTTTGCAAGAATGTCATGGGGAACCTTGTCAAAGGCCTTACTGAAATCAAGATATACTATATCCACAGCATTCCCTTCATCTACCAAACTGGTAATTTTATCAAAAAAAGAGATCAGATTTGTCTGGCAAGACTTGTTTCTCTGAAACCCATGTTGGCTTTTTGTGATTATGGCATTGGCCTCTAAATGTTCACAGACTCTCTGCTTAATGATCTGCTCTAGAATCTTTCCTGGAATTGATGTCAGACTAACTGGACGATAATTGTTGGGATCCTCTTTTTTCCCCTTTTTGAAGATGGGCACAACGTTTGCCCTCCTCCAGTCTGCTGGGACTTCTCCTGTTCTCCAGGAGTTCTCAAAGATTATTGCCAATGGTTCCGATATTACATTCGCCAGTTCTTTTAATACTCTGGGATGTAGTTCATCTGGTCCTGAACTTGAATGGACTTGAATCCATTACTGAATGGACTTGAATCCATTACTACACATGCTTACTACACTACACAACTTACAAAGCAAGCATAACACAGCAACAAAGCTAGCAGGAGACATGCTTTACAAGTTTCAAGACTAATCGTACTAAGCCTTAATAATTACTGCGAGAAATAAAAGTCTCCTGTTATGTACTCATTGCCTTTCAAAGTACAAATCTATAACAACTCTTCATTTCTTAATTAGGATAAAAAGGTTCTTGAACTTTTTAACAATTGTGGAGAAGAAAGATTTTCAGCAGGTACCATTATTCTTATCTTGCTTAAACAAAGAAAACCTCTCAGAATTCTCTTTTCAGCTGGCAACAGTGCAAGCCTATCCAATCTTGTCAGTATATTCCTGGAATGGAATGTTATGTGACTGTCTTTAAATACAAAATTTTTAAAAATCCAAATATGTCGGCAGGAGGTAATAAAACCCTTTTCTTTGAATTTTAGTGTAAATTCAAAATTTAAAAGTAACATAAAATCTCTATTGTGCTTACTCTGACTTACTGATAACTTTGGATTCCTAGTAAGTGCTTTTAGTATTAAAGTCATAGAAAGTCTTCTAGTAATAAACTCCTCTTCTGTACCTATATAACAGAGATACAAGGAGGAGACTGAAAGCTTTAGCTTCTGGTTTTAAGCTAAGTTGAGTTCTCTGCCAGCATATCTGATGGTGTCTGGTTTCATGATATTGATGGAAACATTTCTTTATAAAGAGGGAAATATTTTCCTAACCAAGCCAAAAGTGGGGCATGATGAGCGACTTCTCATGGCATCTGGTGTGGACATCACTGTCTACTCGTAAGAAATGAGCTAGTACATGGAACCATGTGGATAGGAGCTGGCTTCATTTATTTTTGGTATAATGCTATGCAATATTAGGAAACAACAATTTCATACAACTTGCAGAGTTTGTTTTATGGCTGTGGGAAGCAACTTTTAATCATATGATCTAAGGGTTAATACCAGATATGATTTTTGATGGTGGTTCATAATTTGAGAAGTGTCTCCTGTAGACAGATACTCCATTTCATTAAACACACACACACTTCCTCACTTTTTCCAGCTCCTGAATCATCACTATGAAAGGACACTGGAAGTGTAATTGTAGTTCCTACTCCATTCCTGGAATTATATAAGGTGGCAAATGAAAATAAAGCTCATATTTATAGCATGGATTTGGTTCCTTCATTTCCTCCAGTTACAAACTCAGATGGTTGAATGTCTATTTGTGTGGAAGCAAAACAGTCCCACCCAAAAATCAAGAAGTGTGCTTTTTAATACTCTCTCTCTCATTCTCGCAGGGGACACCATATGAGCACATAAACATATATTAGAGCTCAATTTAAAAAAACAACAACACTAAAATGCACTGACAAGCATCTGTGAATTCCTCATAGTACGCCGATAGCAGCTGAGCTTACTAAAATAATACAAAAAAAGGTCTCAACAAACTGACTGGCCAAAACCATAATCTGAAATACTTCTCATTGAAATATTTTGCCGCAGTTCCCTGCTTGTGATAGATATTGCAAAAGTTGCTCTTGTGATTAGAAAAATAGCAAGGTGTACTTTTACTAAGAGAGCCAGCATAGTGTAGTGGTTTTCACATTGGACTATGATTCTGGAGAACAAGACTCAAATCCCCACTTGGCCATGAAACCCACTGGATGACCCTGGGTAAGTCAAACTCTCTCAGCCTCAGAGGATTTCAATGGCAAACCCCCTCTGAAAAAACTAACAACTTGAAGGTACACAACAGCAACAACAAGAATAACAGTTTTATTAAGAGGCCAGTGTCCTCAGCTTTAGGTGTCACACAATGGACATGTGGGCTGCAGTAAGATTCTTAGCTTAACTAAACGGAGGGCTTTAGAGGGCATCAAGTAGTTGGGCCAAACTGTTCTGATCCAAAAACAACTATAATAATGCAAGATGCTTCCAGCTCTTTACTGATAACAGCAAGGATGGCTTTGGATGAAGAATATCACAGACCTGGGATGTGGCTCTGAATAGAGAAAGAAAATTATTTGAACTAAAGCAGGTTGGCAATCTTAGTGGTTCTCCTTCTGCACTAAAATAAGCAAGTTAGCAGTAATTGGCAGGCATAAAACCCCCGAGAGGTCCCATGATTGAGAAAGTGATAAACAGAGATAATCGATCAAATTTAACAGAAGGCACATTACCGGTGCAGGAAGGGAACACTCTTAGTACACTATGATTTGTTCTTGTTCTGTTTCCCTAATAATTATTTCACTACAAGCCGAGATTTAAAATATTCAGTACTTGCTTCCTAGAGTACTTGATTAAGAAAGAGGCTGGTGTATAAGAGTGCATTATCTATCAAAGGTACCGCACAGTTATCTGAAATAAGACTGAAGATGCAGAGCCTATTGAACACAGGAAATTATAACGGCACAATGACAAGAGCAAATGCATTAATCATAGCGTTTCTCATGACTCTTAATTAAAAGTATATTCGTTACTAAATGTGAATCAGAAATCCTTTTATCTCAAAGGTGTGAAGGAACATATTCCACCAATAGTAGCTCCTTTTTCAGTGCTCAATTTTGATGACCTACCACTTTCCTGACAAATCTGCTAATGAGGAACACTTTCCCTTCAAAATAGTCCCACTAGAATTAAGGACACACCCAGGATGATCTGGTTTAAAGGTAGTGCTATGAGCGGGTGTAGTAGAATAAGAATCTTCAGGAAAAACATGTTCACATGACTATCAGTGTGTATGACTGAATCTATCCATAATTAAATTAGAATACATAAATTACAACTAGCATAACCTTTAGAAGTCAGTTAAACTACATGGTTTAAACAAGCATTTGGGTTTATCCACACTGAGGCAATTGCTTCCAGAATGGCATTAGAATTTAAACTGTTCAGTAGTTTACACAGTGACCTTATATAATTAATATTTTTCTTAAGAGTCTTGAAGTTCAGTAGATTTCTAGATCAAAACTGAAGAAACAGTCTTTCATTTTGTGCTGAAAATAAGGTTGCAGTTTTGTATTTGCTTGCAAATAAATAGGAATATTTGGGGGAGGGACCAGGAAGATTGAAACTACCAACGAGGAGTGATGCTTCTTCACATTTTTTTTCTAGCTATCTTGAACAACACACAAAAGCTGAGACGTAAAATGTAAAATGCAAAGACCACAACCTCTCTCTCTCTCTCTCTCTCTCTCTCACACACACACACACACACACACACACACACAGAGCATCACACTGGGAGAGGAAGCAAATTTGACTTCAAAAATGAGATGTCAAAATTCAGGATCCTCCCTTTTAGCCTACACCCCAGTTCTTCAAGTTCTTTTTAATACTGACTATTTTTACTTCCTGCTTTCAATTCTCAAACATCTCTTTCACCATAAGTATGCATTACTAATGCTTTACCATTTTAAAATCATTCAACAGACTTTCCATTTGGCCAAGATTTTCCTTCGTCAGATATTTTACTTAGACTGCTCCAACAGCAGCTTTCACTCACAGTACTATGATGTTATTTCTTCTGCCTCCCCCTGTTTTCAATTTCTCCTTCATTCCACCCAAAATATACATAGCAAACTTGTCAGAATAATGACTTGCCCTGAAGAGGAAGTGCAAGGGCCACACACACTGATCAAAATGTCTAATCCATGAATGCTCATGCTCTATTAGATTCATTAGGTTTTAAGATGCCAAAGGGTGCTTTCTTGTTTGCAATGCAACAAATTAGGAAGTCATCTGCTCCTGCCTGCCCAAGGTATTCTACTGCATTGGGTCACAACTCTCTGAAGATCTGAGAGAGATATCCTTTCTGGCCCCATTCCTCAAAATGTCAAAAAATGAGCCTGGGACCCTCTGAGGCAAGGGATGTGGTCTAACACTCAGCTAGATCTCTTTATTTAGCAGCATGTACTCAAGTCTGCTTGGTGCAAAACCAAATGCCATTTCTCTCTCTGTTGGTCTCCAAGAGATGTTAAGTCTCTAACTATGTGACAAGACAAACATCTACTCACATGGTGCATAGAACATTACAAGGGCGTGCTTCTTTTTCTTCAAAGATTCCCTGAAGTCTTCACCTGCAAGATGGATAACACTTGTTTGCCTTTCTTCCCAGGTTGGTTCAGGTGGAGGTGGTGCCTGAGGACTGAAGAGAGAAGAAAATAACATTTATTTAGGTTTGTAAGCGCACATACAAAATCCCAAGGTGGCCCTGTAAGGCAGAAATCCATCAAAAAAAGAAAAAAGAAAAAAAGAAAAAGTGAAACTCTTATATATCTCAATACACACAGCAATAAGCCATAATAAGATTCTCAGGCTTGTAGCCCCTGGTTCCACTGGCACAAACATAAAATATTTTGGAACTTTTTTTCTGTTTTTATTTTTTATTAAATAAGAGTTAACCTGACAAGGTGTGACTAATCTTAACTGTGAATTAGTTGAAACAGATCTTGGGTAATGAAATTGGGTTGTTTAAAAAAAACTGTATTAAAGATTAACCACAATTTGTTAAGTTTGTATATAAACTTAAACAGAAGTTCACTGTTCTGATTAATCATAGCTTATCATAAGATCTTAACTTTTAGGAGTACAACAGATTTCATAAAACAAAGTGGACCCCAGTTACTTTAAAGTATCAGTTGTACTGTCCAGTATTATCTTTATCCTTTTGGCTGAAAAAGAAGAGAACTTAAATAAAACAACATAAAACAAAACACCAGCAAAGCTTTGAAAATGTGCATGATATATTTTGTGCCAATAAAGGTATCACTATTTTGTGGATTTTGTTGCATTTTACAGAAAAGTACAGTGGTCCCCCGGGTTACAAATCCCCCGGCGAACGAAATCCCCGGGGTCCGAAACCGGCGGGACCGCAAAAATTCCCCCGGGATCCAAAGGATCCCCCGGGGAATGAAACGGAAAAACCGCGCGGCCCCTTTAAATCGGCCGCGCGGTCCGTCCGCTAAAACGGTCCCCCGGGATACGAGCATTTCCGGGTTATGAAAGGTAATCCAGAACGGATTACCTTCGTAACTCAGGGGACCACTGTAGATCATAAGGCTATTAGAATGAACTATTTATAAATAATAATAATAATAATAATAATAATAATAATTTATTTTTCCCCTCTGTTCAGCCCTAAAGGCTATCAGAGTGGCTTACAATTATTATTTTTAATTAGACAGTTCCCTGTCCTCAGGCTTACTATCTAAAAAGACACAACACAAAAGGAGAAGGGAATGGTTGTGGGGAAGGGGATCAGGTCCAGCAGTTTTTTCTCTCCCTCGGAGGCCTGGACCAAGGCAGATGGACTGGAGGGAGGGCTCTGCTTCATGATCTATTTAGCCTGTACAGGGCAAGTACTCCTTTTTGTCTCACTCCAATAACTAGGAAATGTTACCAAGACAGGTAGCCTTACCGTACTCCTGATGTATATGATCAGAACAGTCATGTATTCAAACCCCTAATGAACATATGTTGAACATTAGAAGTAAAAATTGTAATTTTCTGCATTATGTTTGTCAATCAGTGATAGGTGACATATTTATTACTATCAAAAATTTCCCCAGCTGCTTGTTTTTTCTGATGAAATCTTGTTGGTTAATCTCAACTAGAATAGACCTCTTGGGTTAATTATTAAATGGCAAGTCAATACACAGATAAATTCAACTGATTCAATGGTTTTACTCTAATTAAGTTTAACAATAGGATTTAGGGCGCCAACTGTTGCATATTGTTAGAACTTACAAGACTTCAAGAACTCAAACTGTGATGTATATTTTAAAATAATGGAACTATTTGAACTAATTTAAATAATTCCATTTAATGCAGTTTGACATCCCTTTAACTGTCATGGCTCAATGCTATGGAATTCTGGGATTTGTAGTTTGTGAGATATTTAGCCTTCACTCCCAGAGAACTCTGGTGTCACAATTAACTACAAATCCCAGGATTGCATAGCATGGAGCCATGACAGTTAAAAAGGCATCAAATTGCAGTAATTCTTCAGTGTGACAGCAGCCTTAGCTTTTAAAACCACAGGATTCTTCATTAGGCAAAGGTGTTTTTAAAAGCATGTAGAGGAAGGGGAAGAGGGAGTGACAATCTTAGTGTCACGTAGTTTACCATGTTGTCTGAGAAAGTAGGCAAGAAATGGGTCAAAATACTGTCAAGTTAGGCTCATCGGGCCATAACCCCAATTGATCTGGGCCTCCTGGAGACACAAAATGTGTGAGAATCATGTAGCATTCCAGATGTTACATTGCAACTCACAGCATTCCTCAGCTTTGACTATGCTGGCTTGGACTGCTGGGACTTGCAATTCAATAACATCTGGAGGGATACGTCTGAAGAAGTAGACTCAAGTCTACAAAAGTTCATGTTGCCAACTTCTTTCTTTCAGTTAGTTCCAAAGGTGCTACAAGATCTCTTTGCATCTGGAGGGACAAATGATTTTCACTCCTGCAATAAAAGAACAGCAATAAAATGTTGTTCTCCCTTTGGAAATACACTCACTCTCCTAAAACCAAATTTATCTCAGTTCAAGGGAAGAAACCCCCTTCCTTCCTTCCTTCCTTCCTTCCTTCCTTTCTTCCTTCCATCCTTCCTTCTTCCAAATTACTTTATTCCTATAAAGGGGTCTTTTAAGCTTCATAGAGAAAGATTTAGGTTTTCATGGGGGTGGGGAGGGGGACCATATTCTCAGATGGAGCACTACATTTTGTTTTCTTTTTATTGCTCCTCTTGTTCCCAGTAGTCCTAGGCCACTGTGGGTGCAGCCAGATGAGCTTCATTTGGTAAGCAAGCAGGCTCTACCTCTTAGACCATCTCAAGACAAAACAAAGACTGCCTAGCTTTAGCTGTGCTGTCCTAGTTTTCTCTCATTTTTTTAAATTCTGAAAACCTTGGGAATATTTTCATACCAATTTCTCCCTCTTGTTGGACAAGGGTGTTAGTGATGGTGCTAGCTGTTTTAATTATTTAAGAATAACAATTCATGAGAATCAGCCTGCTCTTGGCATATAGTATTTCTTCCCAAAACAATTTTAATTCATAGATTAATTGCTGGAGCTATGAAATGACATGGTAAGATCTTCTGTGGAATAAGACTAGAACCTGACATCCAAGTCCAAATTCAACATTCTTCCTGCTACCATGATTTAGGTCCAGGATACAAACCAACAGCAACTTATGGATTGTTTACCCTAGAGGACCTTCTGTGGGAATAAGGTCTGACTGAAGAATCTCTCACCATTCAGCACATTAGTATTTAAGGTATGTGCACTATACTTTGAGTTCTTTCATAAAGCCATAGTGAATCCAAATTAATTAAAACTAGCTATAATGATCCTTCAAGAGCTACAGCTTATAAAACAGTAAAACAATGTTAATTAAAATTCAGATGCTAAAAAGTAGAGGGTATATGCCCCAGGGCACAAGTATTCCAATTATATGGTTAAAAATGCAACACTGCCAAATACTTTTCAAAACAAGTAGTTTCCTTTTTATGCACCCTTAATGCCAACCTGGCAATTTTAAACTTTTTTGGAACAAAGGATTAAGAATTCACATCCCCATGCCTCAAGGACACTTTTGTATTCCTTTCCTGTATGCAAGAGACACACTGAGGCATAATAGCATGTGCATTTTAAACTCATGAATTTGCCATTTGGTCAAAATTGATGCAGTATGCTCTGGGCTAACTGGCAACCTCTTTAATGAATAATCTCTCTAACCATCAACAAGAATGCCACCACCAGCAAGACCTCCATTAAGAACAACTTAATTTTCCATATGCACTGGAATTCAGATTAACATATTTTTAACTACAGCCTAGATATATTATGGATTTGGGGTGAAGATGCTTGGTTGTCATCATTTTTTACAGCATGTATGTTTTTTTTATAAGTATGGGCTTGTATGATCAAAGGAATATATGCACATAGACTTCTATGAATCCTTTCACAGATACAGTACTCTGTTTGTGATCTCTTCTCTACCCCTGTCCTTCTGACCAACGTTGTTGGTTCTTGTGCTGCTATCAGACTATCCTATCTATATCCACTCCAGAGAGCCTCATAAATATAGAAAACAATATTGTTCTGTCTTCCATGTCTCTTTCTTCTTTGGTGCCTGCGCATTCATACCTATTCCATGTACTACCAAAAAGCCGAGCCTCACCATCACTTTAGTAACTCTCTAGTTACTAAACCCCAGTCATCCCCATCTTGTCTAGGAAAGGTATACAAAGCAAAAGCTTAGGTGAATAGGACAAGCAAATAAAAGCATTTACTAATCAACCCTCGTTAGCACTTGATGTGGCAGTAGTTCCTCCATTCTGACTAGTAAATTTGGGAGCTCTGGAATATGCAAATGCAAGGTAACTGCCAGGTACCCAGCACAGTCAACCCATCACCAGAGTAGCACTCTGATAGCCACAGAGGTTCATGTTGCTTCTTTTGCATTCTGCACTACTCACCTAGGTTGGGAAAGATCTGACCTCATCACTGTAATCTAGATTCATTCCAGCACTCTTTCAGTTTTCAGGAAAAACAATACCTTCCCTCAAAATGAAGGCTTTAAAAAGAAATGGCTTTTTACATTCAGCAGTTACACTCACTCGCCTCTGAACAGTTCATGCAGCTATGTGGAAACTGACTCTTGCACATCAAGAGTATGCATTACCCTGGTCCTGCTTTGCCACCACATTCCACTTTCAGGAAAGTTCAAGAACCACCCACTTCTGCTTTGTTTTAAGTACTCTGGTAAATGGGACTCAAGGAGACCTACAGGGTTGAACATGCTATTAGTCCCCATTACAGCCTGGTGCTGTCCTCCTAGTAGGTTGCTTTTGACCTGGGATGCCAGCCATAATCTTAATTTGCAGGGAACTAGGAATGGAGCCCAGTATAAGCCTGTGGTACATTCCCATGCTTCTTAACTAGTCACTTATAAGAAACAACTTGGCTAAAATAAAATAAAAAAATCAAACAAACAATCAAAATTCAAAGATGTAACTGATTAGTATCTGTAGATCTGCTCAACTGGTCTTCAGAGTCAGGGAAGCAAGTAAGGAATCTTGTGCTGTCATATGCTTAATACATTTATAATAGATTTTGAAAAGAACAGAAAAATGATGTTTCTGATGCAAGAGCAACATTGCCTCTATCCTGAAAGAAAAGCTTTGTTCTTGTTGTGTTGTCTGCAAGTCATTTCTGACTTATGGCAGTGCTATCACAGAATTTTCTTGGCAAGATTTGTTCAAAGGACATTTGTCTTTGCCTTCCTCTGAGGCTGAGAAAGTGTGACTTGTCCAAAGTCACCCAGTGGGTTTCCATGGCTAGCCAGGGATTTGAACCTTGGTTTCCAAAATTGTAGACCAAAGTCCAAACCACTACACCACACTGGCTCTCCTTCCCTAGTTTACTTTGCAGAATGTTTGCTCTTGCATCTCTGAACAGAAGCTTACAGTATTTGAAAAAAGAAACCATTTAGTTTGGAAAAGAATTTATGAAGGGATGTACTAGGAAAAAAATGCCCTTTAGAAAGGACTGGTTTATTGTTTTTAAAATGTTAAACATAAATCATGTTTGTTAAATGTGAAGTCGAAGGCTTTCACGGCCAGTGTCCATAGTTTTCTGGGCTATGTAGCTGTGTTCTGTAAGAATTTATTCCTGATGTTTCACCTGCATCTGTGGCTGGCCTTTGAAGACGCCAGAGAATGCAGCCACATAGTACGGAAAACCCACAGAAAACCATGTTCATTTAGCTTTATAGAAGACCAGAACTTTATGCTATCTGTAAAATATTTAAATTGGAAGAGAATATATTGGAAAATTTCTTTTTTTTAAAAAAAAGCAAAAACCAGTGGCTAGTTGTGAAGCTTGGCATATTGCCAGTGCATATCACTTACTTTAGAAGCCATTCAATAATTTTAGTTTTTGTTCGCAAGTGTGGGAGAGTATATTTTTCCTCTCCATCTTGGAAGTATTTTAATGTTGGAAATCCTGATATGTGAAATCTTTCTGCTACAGCTTTGTTGACAGTAGCATCTACAGCTGCCAGGACACCTGGTTTCTGCAATATAAAGAAATATGCAATATAAAGAAATATGGTTAACCATGAATCATCAATTCTAAGTATAAACTTAGATAAGGGGCTAAGAATTCATAGATCAATCATCCAGAACAAAATCACATCACACAGTTCTACAAAGGATATTCAAAGTATATGTAACAAAGCTGTGCTTGAAACCTCCATTAATTTCCCCACCAAGAGCTGCATAGTTTAACAAAAAAATTTAACGACAAATTACACCATTCATTTCAAGGGGCATCTTCAATAAATATGACCAACCAATAAACTGTGCATGTAGCTGCATGTTGCAAGGGGAGAAATGGAAACCCAGCATGGGATGATCAAGTTGTGAAGTTCTTCACTGGCCAAAATTCAATATTAATACTAGCTGCACACGTGACTTAGCTCCAGACCTCAATTAATGGGCTTCTACAAGCAAGCCCACAGAGGCATTCATTTGTGGAACTTTCTTTTCTGATAGCCTCAACTGGCTTAAAAAAATTCCACTTACTTTTGTGTCTCAAACCTATCCAACCATTTCACAAAGATGAGATTCCCCCATCCCCTGCCCTCAAATATAAATATACCAACAGGAAAAAAAGTGTAAGTGCCCAAATTGTGTAGCAAAGTCAGTACTTACTACATGACCCTATTAGAGTGTGGCTTTAATTGCACTAATATGAACCGTTGAACATAATGCTTTGCTTTACTGGAAGGCACACCAGGTAGGCATAAAATCCAGTTAAAGCCTGTGACACCTGCTTAAACAGCTGTATAGAAGAGATCACCCTTATTGGTTTTACAAGTACACAGCACAAATACAAGCCAGGGCTTTTGTAGGTTTGCATTAAACATGAAATGTGTAATTAATGGAGGAGACAAAACATTTCCATGCAGCATTGGGACTCATCCATGTTCTTTACAATGCAAGCCCCTATAGGTGAATATATGAACACCTTGCATTGTGTGTCTGTGTGTGTGTGTGTATTTAAAGACAAAATGTTCTTGCTAACAATTTTGGCAGAGCTCATGCATTACCAATGAGATTATACTTTGGAACCATTTCTTTTGCAGCCCCTTGGGAAGATGGGAATTGCTGAAATAGCTGCAGCAAGAAAGGAGAACAATTTTTATGATTTCAGTTATTTATTAAGGATCATTTGGAAACAGAGTTAGGAAAGGAAATTAGCTTACATCATTGTCTGCATGGAGCATCTCAGCAGCTTTCTCATATTCTGGCTTCATTTTCTTACAGTGCCCACACCCTGTTTTGGGGGGAAAACAGAATATTACAATGATAATGATGATGCAGCAAAGAATAGTAGCTCAGTACATCCCTCACCAAAATTACATGAGCTGCCTCTAGCTGAGTTTTGAAAACAATCACTTTGCTCATCTACAAGATTAATGGTAACAGGATTTTTTTAAAAAAGCATCTGTCAGACCTCATACAAAATGCAATGTTTTATGGCTTAGTTTTATTTCATAAAATCATAAAGTTGGAAGAGACCACAAGGGTCATCCAGTCCAATCCCCTGCCATGCAGGAACTCACAAAGCAACCCTGACAGATGGCCATCCAGCCTCTGGTTAAAGATCTCCATAGAAGGAGACTCCACTAGTCTCCGAGGGAATGAGTTCCACTGTCAAACAGCTCTTACTGTCAAGAAGTTCTTCCAAATGTTGAGGTGGAATCTCTTTTCCTGGAACTTGCATCCATTGTTCTGTGATCTAGTCTCTGGAGCAGCAGAAAACAAGCTTGCTCCATCCTCAATGTGACACCCCTTCAAATACTTAAATAGGGCTATCATATCACCTCTTAACCATCTTTTCTGCAGGCTAAACATACCCAGCTTCCTATGACGTTCCTCATAGAGCATGGCTTCAAGACCCTTCAACATTTTGATTGCCCTCCTCTGGACATGCTCCAGCTTGTCAACATCCTTTTTGAATTGTGGTGCCCAGAACTGGATATTGAATTCCAGGTGATGCCTGACCAAGGCAGAATAGAGTGACACTATTACGTCCCTTGATCTAGACATTATACTTCTATTGATGCAGCATAGAATTGCATTGGCCTTTTTAGCTACTGCCCTATTGACTAATGTTCAACTTGTGGTCTACTAGGACTCCTAGATCCCTTTCACATATAGTCTCGTTAAGCGAGGTGTTCCCCATCCTATATCTATGCATTTCATTTTTCTGCCCTAAGTGCAGTATCTTATTTTTCTCCATGTTGAAATTCATTTTGTTAGCTTTGGCCCAGCTTTCTAATCTATTAAGGTCTTCTCGACTTTTGATCCTGTCCTCTGGGGTATTAGCTATGCCTCCTAATTTGGTGTCATCTGCAAATTTTATATGCATGCCCTCTATTCATTCATCCAAGTCATTGATAACGATGTTGAATAGCACTAAGCCCAGAACAGAATCTTGTGGCACCCCATTAGTCACTTCTCTCCAGGATGAAAAGGAACCATTGTTGACCACCATTTGGGTTTGGCTGATCAACCAAGTACAAATCCACCTAACAGTCACATTGTCTAGTCCACATTTTACCAGATTGTCTGCAAGAATATAATGGGGGACCTTGTCAAAGGCCTTACTGAAATTAAGATATGCTATATCTACAACATTCCTTTTGTCCACTAAGGTGGTAATTTTATCAAAAAAGGAGATCAGATTAGTCTGGCATGACTTGTTTCTCAGAAACCCATGTTGACTTTTTGTGATTATGGCACTGCTTCCTAAATGTTCAGACTCTCTGTTTAATGATCTGCTCTAGAAACTTTCCTGGTATTGATGTCAGATTAACTGGACGATAGTTGTTGGGATCCTCTTTTTCCCCTTTTTTGAAGATGGGACGTTTGCCCTCTTCCAGTCTGCGGGGACTACTGTTCTCCAGGCGTTCTCAAAAATTATTGCCAATGGCTCTGAGATTACATTTGCCAGTTCTTTTAATACCCTTGGATGTAGTTCATCTGGTCCTGGAGACTTAAATTCATTTAGACTTGAATCCATTTGTTGTTTGCTTTGGAAACTTTAGATTAACATGTTAATACTGTTTAGAAGCCTCTCTGTTTAATACTGAGAGCTGCATTTTTGCTTTAAAAAAAAAAGATAAGCATGCACCCCAAGGAAATGTCACCCACCAATTATTAAATGTGCCTGAAAGATATATTGCAAATATGGATGGGCATTTAGTAGAACACACTATATTGCTCATTTATTTACATTACTGACTCAGAGCTTATGCAGTGTTTTTGCTAAGCACACAAGGCAGCTTGCCTCCAACAGATGAGCATTCTCTACAGTAAAAAAAAATAAAAATAAACAATTGTATTTAAAAATTATAATACTGTAATAGCAACAATGGTATCTACTTATTTTAAGAGGGATCTGATTTTGAAAGTTCAGGTTAGTTGAAGACAAGCAAACAAGTCATGGCAGCTGTGAGATTTGAATGAGATTCCTCACTCACATTATTAAACACTAAAACTATGTTAGGTCTAAGATTTAGAAACCCGTGAGTGATGTTAGTGAAGATGCTGTGATTAAGATGCATCCTTGTATCACTAAAATTGCTTTGTTTCTCACCTGGATGCACACAGGATAGCTAACGTTCAACCCAGAGAACAATACGCTACTAACTGTGATCCCTTGATATGAGTTGCAGGTACTGCAGTTAACATGTATAATGATGCTTGTGCTTTTACACACAGTCTACTAGTTCAGAATATATTCTTTGACATGCTAGTAAAATTTCCTTACACAAGAAATGATCCTCCTGCCTCCTGATAAATTATAACAATTAATTCCTGTTCACACTACTGTCAATTCCCCTTTGCCGAGAATGTCTGTCTGGAGCTGGATTTGGTCTGGTTTTTTAAAGCAGTGAGTAGCTGTTAAGTTGCAAAAGTGCTATTTGTGTATAACTATATAAGACATTAAGATACGTATGTGGAAACAAATTGCCTAAATGTCACGATCCAGGAGTAAACAGATCATAAAACAGACTTAATATACACCCATGTAATTTCCATGCGCCTTTCCCATCCCATCCCACGTTTTAACAGATGTGTTGGGCTCTGGACTGATGTAACAGTGTTTATAGCCTCAGGCCCAGTCAGCAGGCAGGAATGTTTGGGTAAGGACCTAACACATCACTGAGGATACATAAGAGTCTTAGATCAAGTAGCAGCAAACGGCTCAGTTCTTTTTCTCATCCGTCACATGACAATAAAAACATACATATTTGGAGAACACAGGGTAAAATGTATCAGGCGATATTTCAGAATATTAATGAAATAAGCAAGAGCAAGTGCTATTTTGAGGAAAAGCCCAAAAACTGCAAACACTGGGGTTGTCCCATAAACATACTATGGTTCCAGTTCATGACTTTCAGAATGCTGAAATTGTAATTTCTTAAGGTGGAAGGAACTTCAAGGGCCACCTAGTCCAACACTCTCCCAGGCAGGAATCCACAACTAATGCACTCACGAAAGATGGCCATCTAACCTGTTTGAAAGCTTCCAAAAGGACAGTCTACCATCCCTCCCAGTCTATTCAAAGCATTCTGACTATTTTGTCACTTTTTGGTTGGTCTGAATAAGATTTTAGACTATTGATGTTACCTTAAAAAAAAAATCTAATGAACCAACAGCCATAACCATTTTATGAATAAAGACCAATTCACAATGAAAGCTTTATTTTTCTGTATTTTCATTAAAAAGTCATGAATTATGTCCCCAAAACATTTTTGTTGAAAGTTTATACCTCAAAGAGCTTAGAAGAGGAACTATTCTTGTCTTACCACAGACAAGTGGGAAACCTACAGCTCCCCAGTTTACCGTGCCTATCTTTTCATTACAGCTGGGTGAGTAGCAAGAAAAGAGTGTGCTGGAATGGGACCTTTTTGTGGACACTTGCGTGTGCAGTAAAATACGTTCACGTATGCCCCCACGAGTCCCGTTCCCGTCCTCAAAACGGTTATAAAAGTTAATGCAATAAGTTTCTAGATCAAATGACGGAACTGAGTTCTGAACACGATAAAGATCAACTGAAAGATAATTTTAAATGTCTAATATTGCTTCTACCTATACGTTTCTGACCCTGAAGGACTGTCAAGCAATATGAGTCTACATAATTTTTGCTATAGGCAAAAAGGTGTTGATGCCTGGTCCTTCCTTAATAAAATAAAACAACAATTTACAGAACTTTTTCCTCCCTATGTTGTCTCTAAGGAGTCACACTGAATGCTTGTTGAGTGTATGAATGTGGAAGGGCTCTTAATTATAACATTATGGTTCCACTTTCACTACAGTGGTTGCATCCTATGGAATCCTGCGATTTGTTGTTTGGTGAGACACTCAAATTCTCTAGCTAAGAATCTCAAATGCCCCTCCATAAACTACATATCCCAAGATGCCAGAGGATGAAACTATGGCAGTTAAGGTGGAGCCATAGAACTTTAATTGGGAAGTTTAAAAGGACCCTTGGTAATGTACATCTATTATGACTGTCAGCTGTCAACAGCCTTATCCACCATCAGTTTCACAAATCTTTAGGCAGGCCTTTGGGTGCAGTAAAAGGATATGAAACTGTTTCTTTCACAGAGAAACTGTATACTGAGTGGGTGTACTCGACTATTATGTGAAATTTTGTAGTGGTTTTACATGATTTCATACTGTTATATTTATAAAGACAAAACACACACCAGACCCTAGGATTTGAAACTGAAGAATGGGCTGTATATGTAATTAACTTGGATTTCTACAACATACTCTATGGAGTAATCTCTTCAAAGAATATTTGGAAACTTCAACTGGCCAAAGAGATATAGCCCAATTGTTAACTGGGGGTGGTACACAACTCCTTTATTATAACAGATCCATTGGCTACCTGGGCACAATTGTATATGCTGGTTATGAGCTATAAAGATCTTTATTTCTTGAGTTCCCGCTAACTGAAGGACATTATCTTCCCATATAAATCTCTCCAAGCTCTGTGTTCTTCAGGGGAAACTCTTCTTTTCGTTTTGCCACTCTCACAGCCATGTCTAAAAGGGATAGCACGAGACTTTCTTGGTGGCTTCTCCAAGGCTGTGTGCTGCCTTCCTAGGGAAGCTACATGGTTTCAAGGTCTCCCTCTCTGCTGTCTTGGAGGCTTTTGACTTTCTAATAGTGTACTGTTGCTCTGACTTTTACTTTCAATGGATATGTTTTAAATTGGTTTAAATTTTTGATATGTTTATACCTATAGGTTTTTATCTGCATTTGTTTTAATTTTCGTAAGCTACCTTGACTGGGGAAAGGGCAGGATATAAATAAAACAGCAACATAATTCTCTTTCACAGCTGTCCAAATGTTATATCTCCATAATACCAAAGATGCTCTGTGTGAAGAAGTACTTCCATTTGTTTCTCCCAGATATCCATGCATTTCCATAGATGATCCAGGTTGTGCTATTATGAAAGAGAAACAATGCTTCTGTATTATTCTATACATATCATGCACAGCTTTATATACCTTTACCATACGTTCTCTTGCTCACATTTTCATTCAAAGCTAAAAGGCCACAAAGGGTGTAATGTTTTTCCATCCCACTGATCATTTTGGCTTATCTCTTCTGTAGTTTTTCCAGCTGTATCAGCATTCCTTTTAAGTTGGAGCACCCACTCGCATGCATAGTATTCCAGGGATGGCTGCACCATAGATTTCTATAAGGGTATTATGATATTGGCAGTTTTATTTTTAATTCTTTTCCTAATGGTCGTCTATTAGGAAATCTCCCCTTTCCCCCATTAGTGGTTGATATATATTGGTTTGAGTGTTGGACTACAACTCTGGAGACCAGGGTGTGAATGCTTGTTTGGCCATGGAAACCCACTGGGTGTCATTTGGCATTTCACATCCTCTCAGCCTCACAAGAAGGCAAAAGCAAACTCCCTTTGAACAAAACTTGCCAAGAAAGCCCCATTATAGAGTTGCCTTGCGGTTACCATAAGCCAGAAATGACTTTAAGGCACAAAAAAAACCCAAGGTGTAAATAAGGCAACCATCATAATGTCAGGGTCTCTTTTGTAATCAGCTACAGTCAGTTCAGATCCCATCAGGATATTTATGAAGTTGTTTCTTTTTTCTTGCTCCAATGTGATCCACTTTAGACTTGCATCTCAGATACTGAATGGCACTGACCAATGAAATGCCAGTTCTCTCAGTTGGAAGAAATATTTGTAGAGGAGTCTATTATCTTTTTGTCTTTGTTTTTTCTTTTTTGTTTGTTTGTTTGTTACTGAACTTGGTCACCTCTTTTTTACCCCAAATCTACGTAGTTTGTGAATAAACTTTTTAAAAAACTGGTCCCAAAACTGATCCTTAAGGAAAGTAATACTGCAAGAATTGTCCACTCATTACTACTACAGGTTGATTCTCTCTTTTCTGCAATGCGTGGGACCAGAAGTTTTTTAGATTTCAGAGTTTTTCAGATTTTGGAATATTTGTATACACATAATGAGGTACCTTGGAGATGGGACCCAAGTCTAAACACAAAATTCATTTGTTTCATACAAACCTTATACACATAGTCTGAAGGTAATTTTATACAATATTTTTGATAATTTTGTGCATGAAACAAAGTTTGTGTACACTGAACTATCAGAAAGTAAAGGTAATCTTTGCTCAGACACACATGAGGATGATTTTGGAACACTTCAGGAATTCCAGATAAGGGAAACTCAACCTGTATTTCCTGTTCTTTAAATAGTTATTGTTTCATAAAAAGACCTCTCCTCTTATCTTGTGACAGCTAAGTTTTTTCAGGAGTCTCAGAATAAAGTCCTTTGGAAGGTGAAGTAAACAATGTCTGCTGAATCACTTGAGTCCCCATGTTTACTGACAAAGTCAAAGAACCCTAAGAAATTCATAAAGATGCAAATTAAAAATGATATGATAAACAGCTAAACCTCCCTGCTTTTTAAGAAATCACCCTGAATCCAAGATTAACCTGCAGCTCTGGGATTTCTGTAAACATCTACATAGGTCTATATTAATGGTTCTTTTCATTTGGAAAAGAACATATATTAGTGATTTTTTCCATCTTGGCTGCAGTGACTAACAGACTGGCAACTTTTGCAAAAACATCACCATAAATGCAACATGAAACTGTAACTTTCTGCATTTATTCCCAGTGGCTAGGTGTTTAATGACATTGGGGATAACTAGTCAATTAGTGTTCTAGCTTTTACATGACAGAGTAGGAAGAAACATAACAAAAGAAGTTACAACTTTCCACTTCTTAAAAAAAGACCAAATACAACTGTGACTCTTCCATATTCAACTAGAAACACACAAGATTTAACTCTCATTTCATTTGATATATATACCCTTTCATGACTATAGTGACATCAATCAATTTATTATTCCATTTGCACTTTATGAAAAACACACACTGTTCTGCCTGGAAAAATTGTTACATTACGAAATGTAAAAGGTTCTCCCCATCCTTTTTGCATTAGGGATGATATAAGCATAATTGGTCCCAGCTGCAAAGCATGGTGTGGGTATATGGATTAGATAGTCTTTCCCTGTCTTTCTTCTCCTTATAATTTTCTGATTTCATCATTATAGGTGGGACAGGCAAATAAACATAGTAATGGAGGATTGAACTGGTATTTTCTTGGTACCAGAAAGCTTTTAGACAAAGTTGTTCCCCATATCCCCATGAAATACTTTTTACATATTTCCCACAATCGTTCATTCTCTTGTTACTATATGGAAATTAAAGCTTGAGAAATTCCATGTCACATCAACTCTCACCATCCTTTCAATATTCCACTTTCCACTGATCTTGAAAGGTTAACTGTTAAATCCTCCCAGCCTCTTTCAGAGCCACACAGAAAACAAACATAAAAGCTGTTTGTGTCCCCCGCCCCCAGCTACTGCAATATGGCTCCGAATAGCTTTAGATTCCTTGCTGCTAAGCTTCCCTTGCTTTTCTAAGAAAATTCTCCAAGATGTTCTTAAGCCTGCTGTTGCATATAATATGCTGCACAAGGTTTTCTGGGATTGTCCAGGAAGCCTCAAGAGTTTTTACAGAAAAACACCTCTGATGTGCATTCTTCAGAGACACAGTTTTGTGTTAAGTGAATATCGACATGATTGCACTAAAGCCCAAAGCCTAAGGAAGTGAAGTGACATATCCTGTCCCAGGAGGGGAAGAGAAAGGTCAGAAACCAAGTGCAAAGATACCCTTTTGTCAGCTATAACACACTAACATTGGTTCCTCTGAGTCTTGTCTGGAATATATCTGAGAATATGTCAGATAATGGCATAATCGGGATTCCCAGAACTTTGTTAGAATATAATCTCTAGTAAAAGCTGCCTGAAAATGTATACATCACCCCTTTCAGAGGTACAGGGACAATGAGACCACAATTAGTTTTTGGCTAATGGTAATTATAGGAGCCATGTACAGCCCACACCAAAGTGGCAGTATATTCTGACTTTCTCAGTGCCACATTTATGCATTCATTACTCCTCTAAAGCAGGGAAGGACAACTTGAGTCCCTAGGGCAACAGGAGGCATCCAAGGCTGTTTTGGCAGCCTATGACCCCTCAAGACTTCCTGACCCGTCATCTTGTTTTGAGTGATTTGCCTTTCTTGGAAGCTTCCAAGAGTGGCAATTTGCTTTTTAAATGTGTTGATGGTATGTACATGTCTGTATATGTGCCTTCAAACTGCCCATCAACTTATGTCAACCTCATGAATACCATAGGGTTTTCATAGGCAAGGAATACTCAAGAGATGGTTTTGTCAGTTCCTTCCTCTGAAATATAGCCTACAACACCTGGTATTCATTGGCAGTCTTCCATCCTTGATAGTATGTGTGTGTCTTCAAGTCACCTGTTCACTTATGGTAGTTTTACCAGTTCCATCCTCTGAAATATAGCCTACAGAGCTTATATTCATTGGTAGTCTCCCATCCAACTACTAACCAGTGTTGACCCTGCTTTCAAGATCAGATTAGGTCTAATGCCTTCAAGTTATTTACTAATATAAAAATTCTCTCTCTGGCTTTTCTTCACTAATGAAGATTCAGGAAGGCCTCATTCCATGCTTTCTACAAGTGCATTGATGACCTTTTGGCCAAGCCAAGATAAACAAGTCTGGTTACAGAAAGCAACAGCAGAAAGTCTCCTTGGGTGATGTTTCCAAGTTGTGGTTCTTTCTGCGTTGTCGTTTCTCTTCAAGACTCGTTTGGTGCGAGTTCTCAAAAGAGGCTGCAGCATTGTGGATAGTGCATTTCCATGCCTCCCGATGTGAGGCCAGGGCAGACCATTGTTGGTGATCAATCTGGCTGAGCTTGAGATGTTGTTTCAGGGAGTCCTTGTATCCTCTTACGCTACAGTGGCGAGTTCACTGTCGAGTACTATTTTTGGGAGGCAGTGGTCCTCCATCCTAGAAATATGCCCAGCGCAGCTGCATTTTCAATAGCAAGGCCTCAATGCTGGTGATCCCTGCTTGGTCAAGGACAGCAACATTTGTCACATAGTCAGACCAGTGTATATTTAGGATTGTGCATATACAGCGCTGATGAAAGTGTTCAAGGAGTCGTAGATGTTGGCGATAGGTAACCCATGTTTCAGACCCATAGAGGAGAATGGACAGTACAATGGCTCTGTACACACTGATTTTCGTGCTTCGCCTCAGGTGTTTGTTACTCCAGACTCTTTTGTGAAGCCTTCCGAATGCACTATATGCCATTGCTAATCTGTGATCAATCTCTTTATCAATTTTGGCATCTGAGGAGATGATGCTTCCCAGGTAGGTGAACTGCTGAACAGACTAAAGCACAGATTTGCCTATGGTGACGTGGGGATGATAGTGCTCTTCCTGTGGTGCAGGCTGGTAGAGAACCGTTTTCTTCAGGCTGACTTCCAACCCAAACAGCTCTGCAGCTGTTGCAAAACAGGATGTTAGGCACTGCAGAGCTGCTTCTGTATGGGCAACAAGGGCAGCATCATCAACGAAAAGCAGCTCATGGACTAGATACTTTAGAGACTTTGTGCGAACCATCAGATGGCTTAAGTTAAACAAGCTACCATCACTACGGTAACATATGTAGATGCCATCTTCTTCAAGGTCTGCTGTAGCCCTTTGGAGCATCATGCTGAAGAAGATTGTAAATAGAATTGTAGTGAGAACACAACCTTGTTTCACACCATTAGTTATTAGAAAGGGCTCTGAGAGAGACCATCGCCATATCTTACATGACCGTGCTGGCCCTCATGTAACAAGATACTCATTTTGAGGAATTTGGAGGGACATCCTAGGCATTCCAGGATCTGCCACAGACCTTTTCTATTCATGGTGTCGAAGGCTTTGGTAAGGTCGACAAATGTTACATAGAGTCTTTTGTTCTGCTCTCCACATTTCTCTTGCAGTTGTCTAAGAGCAAATACCATATCTGTAGTGCTCCTATTAGCTCTGAAGCTGCATTGGCTTTCAGGGAGAAGTTCTTTTGCAATAGCAGGAACTAATCTGTTCAGGAGTTTTCTTTGCAAGGATTTTTCCAGCAATGGAGAGCAGTGTTATACTTTGATAGTTTGAGCAATCAGATTTTGCTCCTTTTTTCTTATACAGGGTGATGATAACTGTATCTTGGAGATCTGATGGCAGTTCCCCTTTTCCCCAGCAACTCCCAAGGAGCTCGTGGAATTTAGCATGGAGTACATGACCTCTGTGTTTCCAAACTTCAGGTGGGATTCCATCAATCCTGGCTGACTTGCCATTTTTCATCTGCTGTATGGTCTTAATGGTCTCGTCCAAAGTGGGAGCCATGTCCAGTTCATTTTTCATCGGTTGTTGTATGATATGTTGGATAGCTGAGCCTTGGACTACTCGGTTGGCACTGAAGAGACTTTGAAAATGTTCAGCCCATCGATTCAGGATGGAGGTTTTGTCTCTGATTAGTATTTGACCATCTGTACTATATAAGGAGCTTTGGACCTGATAAGTAGGTCCAAACACTACTTTAAGAGCTTCGTAGAATCCTCTGGAATCACCCAGATCAGCACAACATTGTGTCTTTTCTGCTAAATTGATCCACCACTTGTTCTGAATGTCTTGGAATTCTTGTTGGAGTTTACTACATGTGAGATGGAAAGCTGTGGAGAAAGACAAATTCTACTCAGACCTACGCCACCTCATACAAAATGTCCCTGCAGAAGATAAAATCATTATCCTTGGTGACTTCAATGCCAGAGTAGGAAAGAACTTCAATGCCTGGAAAGGTGTTCTAGGCAAGCATGGGGTTGGAAACTGTAATGATAACGGACGCCTCCTGCTAGAGTTTTGTGCAGAACAGCAGCTGACTATTACAAACACTATCTTTCAGTAGAAAGATAGCTTGAAGACAATCTGGATGCATCCCCGATCCAAACACTGGCACCTCATTGACTATGATGTAGTGCGCCAGAGAAACATTTGTGATGTCCGTCAAACTCGAGTGATGCCCAGTGCAAAATGTCAAACAGATCATCGCCTTGTAAGATGAAAACTAAATCTTCATCTTAATGTCAAACCTAAGAGGGGTGGCATCTTAAAGAGGAGACTCCAAGTTAACAATCTTCAATATGCTGTCATGAGAGATAACTTCCAGGCAAATCTGCAATCAAAACTTGGAGACCATCCTATAGATTCTTCTCCTACAGTGCTTTGGCAACATATTAAAAACAGTATCCTGCAGTCGGCGGAAGAATCCCTTGGGTTCTCCCGCAAGAAAAACCAAGATTGGTTTGATGAAAACAACCAAGAGATCCAGGAGCTGTTGGAAAAGAAGAGAACTGCTCATCAGGCACACCTTGCCCAGCCAATATAAAAATTACTCTTATTTCAAATTGAGAGGTTGATTTCTGGCCAGTTTGACACCCCTCCGTTTTTTGGCATTTCTGGCATCCCATGTGACACCAGATGGTCCCAGGGACAGAATAGTGGCATCTGCACATCCCAACCCCTTATTTAATGACAGTAAATAAATTAAGATGAATACCCTAATCTAAAGGCAAAACAGAATCACCTAGCAAATGCAATAAATTTGGGGGAATAAATGTTATTAAGGGGCAGCAAACTGACACAGTTTGTTATCTTATTATTATAATCAAAGATATAGGCAGTAGAATCAGTATGTAGAGAGATCTTGTAGCACCTTTGAGACTAACTGATAGAAAGAAGGTGGCAACACGAGCTTTCACAGACTTCAGTCTACTTTCTCAGATGCATATATGAAATCTATGAAAGTTCATGCTGCCAACTTCTTTATTTCAGATAGTTTCAAAGGTGCTGCAAGATCTCTCCACATACTGATTCTACAGACTAACATGGCTATATCTTTGAATTCTACCACTATGGAAAGCACCAAATTTAGCCAAATGGAGTGCAATTCCATCAACCTCATCAAGAAACCTGCCCAGATTCAGACATCTTCTTTCTCAACAAACGCAAGCAACAGGATGTCATTCCTAAAGGCCTGCGTGTGAAGACCCCACTACAGACTAACTACCACACAGACTACAGCGATAAACTGTGCACAATCCTTTCCAGGAAACTACTTAAACATCTGATAAGGATTATGTACAGTAAACAAGAAAAGATCAACAGGGAGATCTCCTGTGTAGAAGCCCTCTTCACAAGCCATCAATGAATATAAATTCTCAGACATCAGGAAAACTATGTATGAGGTGTACTTCTCTTCCCTGATGAAAAAGGAGAATAAAATTGTCTTGCTGCTAAAAGTCTCCACAACCAACTACAGAACTGCCACGATTCCAGACAGCAATATCATAAATTTATCAAGCCACAACCTTAGTCAGGCAGTGGAGTCTGTTTTGTCAAGGGGCTTATCCTTCTGCCTCTCCAAAGCCACACATATGATACATTTTTGTGGTGTTCTAGAGGCCATCCTTCACTGACTACGCCTCTAAGAATACTTCAAGGTCTATAGCGACACCAGTCAGGAGAATAACACACAAGGATTGCCCCCTGTCTCCTCAACACAATTGTAGAAACTACAGCAATATATCTCAGGCTCATAAAAAGAACTCCATATGGATTCTTCCTGATTGCCATTGCACAGAACTAGACTGCTACATATTTTATTTTCAGTTACCACCAAGAGATGGGATTTAGATATTCTTCTTCAGTTACCAAACTATCTTGCCTTTGCTTAAGGAAAGAAAGTCCAACTGCCAATGGAGGGGTTTGACCTCTTCTGGCAATGTGGGCTGGGTCAAGATGTGAAACAGAATGGAGTGGTAGAATCAATGGTTGCTACTCATGATGGTTAAATATTACATCCAATATCAGAGCCAGACCTCCAAATATCAGCTCCTGGAAATAAGATCATAAAGGCAATATTGCCTTCATGACCCATGTGCATGTTTTGTAAAGTAACGTGGCTGGCCATTTTGAGACCAGAATGCTTGTTCTGGTAGGCATTTACTCTGATCCAGTTGTATTAGAACAAAACATTCCACTTCAGATTACAAGTGGTAAACAACTCCGCCCCGACTTTTTACTGATTCCTTACACAAAAAGAAATAAACGTACAAACAGAAAGATTCTATTTACTCCAGCACTTGGCCTTTTGTGCTAATCTTCTTTATACATAAATGTGATCTTCCTCACTATTCTTCTGCTGCATGTGTAGAGTAGCAACCAAACACACAAGTTTCATTAATAACTAGATTGATCTATATATACAGCAGTGTAACATGGAAGAATGAACTGTTAACATTTCAAAATGCAGGTGGGTGACCATTTAAAAAAACAACAACTCCTTTGTGTAATTTTTAAAAAGAGTTATTAACATAGCAAAACAGGCAATTAGCTGAGATAATCCAATACAAACACAAGGCTGTCCTGCCTTTCTTTTAGAAGCAATTTTGTCACCTGGCTTACCTTTTGTGGTTTTCATACCCCTCCCCACTCCCTGATGGGTTTAAATGCAGAAGATAAAGCTGTCTCATTATTTGTGTTCAATTATAATTCCAGTCAGCTTTTGTACATGGATTGCAAAGAATGTCCTATTGCCTTTTCCTAAAGTAGCAAAATGTCTTGGGCTGGTCCTCTATGAAACAGTGTTCACAACTGGAACAGCAGCCTGCTGCTTGATGCAGTAAAGCTCTCACTGCCCCTCAAAACTCTGCCACATATTTCCCTTGCATGTGCATGCCATGCTTAAGTCTAGGGACAGCCATAGTTGCTTTAACATCAATTAAAAAAACCCTCAATATTAAGAATAAGCCTGTTGTAAGTGTAAGCCAGTTGCCCTGAACAAGCTGGGTACTCATTTTACTGACCTAGGGAATGGTGCAAAGCTGAATGGACCTTACTGTTTATCACACTAGGGGGCAAACAGGATGTAAAGAAGAGTTAAACGAGAGTTAAACAGGAAACGTCCTATGATAAACATAGGGCATTTCCTGCTTAACTCTAATTTAAATCCTGTTTGCCCCCTAGTGTGACAAATCAGTTAGAGTCCTCCTCTAGGATCGAACTTACAACATTGTGGCTGCAGTACCAGCATTTAACCACTGAGCCACCAGGGCTCCTTTAATTCTTGTGGGTATTGATTGGCAATATAGCTTCATAGCTTTGCAGGCAGAAGGTCCCAGGTTTAGTCCTTGGAGGTTCAAAAATTCAGCTATGAGGTGATAGGAAAGGCAGTTACCTGAGACCACAGAGATTGGCTGCCATCTACAGTATACAGAGCTGGGCAAGATGGGCCAGTTTCCTCAAGTGGTCCAGCCATGGCAGCTTCCTATGTCCTGCCAAAGTCAAGATAAGCAAACAGGTCTTCCACTGATATGGCTCTCAACAGGTTTGTATTATTGTCTAAAGTTTGCAATATCCATATCTAAATATCCTTATTCGAAACTCTGGAGTCTTTGATTCAACATACAAATTATGCTGACAACAATTAATGATTTCAGTCATAATTCCAACCTTAAACCTTGCAAAGAAGAAATCTAACATCTGCTTTTATTTATCTATCCATTGACTCTCCTACTTTATATGCAGCTTCTTCTGTCTCCAGAATACAAATATCACTGCTACTTGATTATTTTTCACTTATATTGACTGAAAATGGATTATGTATATGGATTATGTTCAGAGGCCCATCATGTAGGTTTTTTGCAGTGCTTTGTCCAAGGCTATGACCTGAATCTGGAAACAAGACACAGACAAGAAATATAGATTGCCAACAGCCTCAAAGCAGATGGGAGATACGGAATTTCTGACTTTTTGTACCCTAGCAACACAACGATTTGCGAATTCATAATCCCCAAATGCTGGTTATTAAATTCTTTCTATTGACAAGCTACTTGGGTAACATTAGCATTCATTAGTTTCACTCTACACTCTTCCATGACTGTGTGTCACAAATATTATGTTAATGTAATGAGAAAACTGAAATTTATAAGTGCATGATAAACATTTCCTTTTGCCCAAGTGGAAAGTACAGAGGGACAGTGCTAAAGTTTAAGGTGTGCTGGCAGGAAGATAAGGAAGTTTTTCAAGGTAAATGCATTTCCTTGATAGAAGAAGAGGGACACACTGTGTATTTGTATCCCATGGGAGATACAATTTCAGAATCCCTCAAGTTTTAAAGTTCCCAATAAAACAAGTTAGCAACCCAAGCCCACCAACAATTTAAACTATGTGCTCCTTTAGACTAGGCTCCTTCAAATTCCATGGTAAAGGACCTGCAACCATTTTCTCAAGTGCAATGCTTAGAAAAAAATAGGAAGATATAACTTCAAATTCCACTCAGCCCTGAAACTCACTAGATGACCTTGGGCCAGTCATTATCTCTCAGCCTGCCCTAGGCCACATGACTGCCATGAAGTGAAAATGTGGAAACTACATACACTGACATAAGCTCCTTGGAGGAAAGATGGGATACACATGGAACATCAATCAATCAATAAGCAAGCAGAATACACTATGGACTTTCAAACAGATCTCAGCACAGTTCTGTACTTGTTTCAACACGTAAGCATTAGGAATGAAGTGTTGCTTAAATGTAGTTAACAACAACAACAATAACAACAACAAACCCAAATATTGTCTGGTGGAGAATAACAGACCCAAGGACAGTCTCTTCCAACCTTCTTAAAAGAAGAATGTGGAAGAGGATGAAAAGTGGAAGAGCGAATAGCCACTAGCAAGGCAGGCTACAGAGTAGAGATCACAGAGTTTGAAACACAAAATGGAACCCAGACATTAAATATGGTAGATAAGAGCAAAGCAGAGAGCAGAGACTTGGTTCATTCTAAACATCAGACTGTTTTATTAAGGTGAAGAATAGCTGAGAGATTGAGGTGCTTGATATTAAAATCTAATCTACTTAAGTTGAGAATCAGGAACAGCCAAAACACTACAAATGAAGGTAGTACTTGGGAGGAATCTCCCAAGATCAAGAATTAAAATACATATATGTACTGTGCTATCAGTGCCACATCCTTAAAACATGAAAGTGCTAGTAGAATGGATTTTGACCAGCAGTGCTATGTGTCTGGAAGCATCCTCTGATAATATATTTCACTTATCATTCATTTATTCCAACAAATCTTTTACACAGACTGTACTCTTTGCTGATGTATTCTTCATACTTATGCCAGAAACCTGTGCTACCTTATCCGTCTCATGCTATGCTTATTAAAATCTATAAATTGGCCAAGGTAAACCAAAATTCCGTTACACTTACAAAATATCATATACCGTAACAGCTATTTGTTTGATGCATTTAACCTTCTGTATTTCAGACAAACTGCCTGGAAATAGCTAGCAATTTTACAATACACTCCACTGGGATTAAAACAAAGTATACTGAAATGCCAAAAACATTAAACATTTGGAGGCAAAAGGAAAGCATCCAAAAGTCAGAAAGAAAGAGTCTTCCTTTCAACAGTTTTTTTCAGCATCTGTATATTTTAAAAACAATGAATGATAATCACATTCACTGTAACAAAAGTCCTCTACTGTTTTTACTTTTTAATTTATTCATTGCACATATATCCCACCTTTCTCCCAAAATGGGAGACATGAAAAAATTGCAGGTTACACGATGTGATGGAAACTAACCCAATATTTTCTAAAGATTCTGTTTGATGAAAGAGATAATTCACTGTACAATAAAGGATGGTATAGGATTTTATGAATGGATATAAGTGTAGTCATACTTCAAGTTAATTGGTATTACACAACAGGCCAGAGAGGAAATTCATTTTCAAAAGGCATAAACATATAGCTGCTCTAATGACACAAAACAGTTTTATTGGTACATCTGTCATTAGAAGCACCAAGGTAAAGGCTATAAAATTGAACTGCAAGTCTTCTGAAGATTTGCAATGTATAAATGTTAGTCCCAGCAAATGGAGATCTCATTTCCAGTTTCCGGAGAGGAGTGCACATTGATCATTACTATCACTTCATTCCATAATTACCCATTATGTTGGGTATTGGGCAGGTTCTAAGATAGCCTTCCCTAAGCTGGTGCTGAGTAGCAACTATGGGAGATGTAGTTCAACACATCTGGAGAACATCAGGTTGGGCTGGTTCAGAAAGATTATTCTTCCCTCCTCCCTCAAGATCTCTAGATCTTCTCTTTCCTCTTCGGGAAGTCCACTGAAACTGAACATCCATACATGTTAAAGCATGAAAGATAGTATGCATGATAACACCCTGGCAAAAACCAGCGTAAGCTTTATGTATGGGTTAATACAAGATATGATAGATCAAAGTAGAGGATCTGAGGATGACCAAATGAAACCAACACATAAAAATCTGAATTACTTTTATTTGGCCTCATCACAGATTTGTGTAACCTAGAACAGAGACATATATTTCATGATGTTCTTATTCATCAACAAGATAAGAGATGTACAATGTTGTGTGTGAATGAGTTAGGCCAAGCTGACTCAATTGCCCCAAATGTTTCCTTATCCCATTACAATCTAGCCACGTACTTATTGGATACACTTTATATTAAATTAGCCCCTTGGAAACCGATACTGATTCCAGATGTGACTGGTAGGACAAGAGGCTAAAAAAGTCATCCATATCACTATTTTATAGACAATACAAGACCCAAGCATTACAGGAATTCAACTGAAATTTGTAGAGAAAGAATAATGAAGGCAGACAAATAAATGCAGTTCTTTAAATTCCACATTGGCAGTAAAACTGGAGAGAGGAGAAAGTTCACTATAGAATTTAGTAAGCATTGCTTCTGTTCAGCAACTGCCTGTTCAGCTCAAGTACAAAAATACTTTATGACTGTCTGCAGTTAAATTCACATTTGGAAAAAACAAAAAAGCCCATCGTAAAGCAAAAATAAATGACTCATGGTATATGAAATAAAAAGGCTTGATGCCATTATGATGGAAGAAAGAGCCAGGAAATGAGAAACTATGGAGAGAGTGATTGAAAGAAGGTCAGGTACCAGCCTTTTTTCAGCAGATCCAGGCATAATATAAACTACATAAGGGTATATATTGATATTTCTTGACTGCTGATGCAACAAATATTTCATATGGGAAAACAGGGAAGACAATGTTACTGAACCAGTGAATCCAAAGGA
Organism: Urosaurus nigricauda; assembly: GCA_034509955.1. Lineage (NCBI taxonomy): Eukaryota > Metazoa > Chordata > Lepidosauria > Squamata > Phrynosomatidae > Urosaurus > Urosaurus nigricauda. The sequence goes on along the minus strand of JAOEGL010000001.1, from coordinate 137,963,137 downwards.
AAGGATGAAATTGAAAAGCAGATAGAGAGAAGATCAACTCATTTGAGATGTGGTGCTGGAGAAGAGCACAGAGGATACTGTGGATGGCCAAAAAGACAAACAAATGTGTCCTAGAACAAATCAAGCCTGAACTCTCCCTGAAAGCCATGATGATGAAATTGTTATACTTTTGCCACATCATGAGAAGACATGGCTAGGAACGTTAAAAGAGAGTAAAAAGAGAGGAAGACTGCATGCTAGGTGGCTAGACTCAATCAGGGAGGTCATGGGCCTGAACTGAGCAGAGCGCTGGAGGACAGAGAATCTTGGAGGTGTGTCGTTCACAGGGTCACCATGAGTCAAGGTCAACGCAAAGGCATTTAACAACAACACCACTATATAGTGCAGTTCACAGCATGGGCTGCTTGCTCCTCAGAAAAATGTGATTATTCCCTGTTGAATAATGCATTTTTAGGAAGCAAAGCCACGTGAGAGATATAACTTTGAGTGTCTGTATCAAACCATTTGATGTGTATAGGTATCAGTAAGGCCCAATGATTCTGCAAGATCAGGTAACTTTATGTTTTGGTCGTTGTTTAAAAAATATGCAGTTTGTGCAATATTATGAACGTTGCCAATGAACAACTACAGAACCAGACGGTAGCCACAGAATTATATTACTGCTACACAATATACCTGAACCACTGTTCTTTTGTATACACATTATCCAGTAAACTGCAGTCTATGGGGTTGTTATTTTGAAGAATACCTACCTGTTTCTCTCAGAACATGAGCCTGAGAACTCTAGCTAAAAACATATTGTCAGCAGTGTATAGAACAACAATGATGGGACAACTACCTTTCCCAAGATCCTCATCAGCTGGCCCAGTAAATGGGAGTGTAGACAAATTATCACTGGATGCACACACAAGTGAATGGCTCTTTCTGTTTTAATGATCATTGACCCTGACCATACGTGCTCAAGAAAATACCCTTCTGTACACATTATGCACACTTTATATGTATTGTGGGTGCTTTATTGTTTTGGCTGCATCCTGGAATGATTCTATTTATATAAACAATATCTAAATACACAGAGCATTAGGGGAGGGGCACTCAGAAGCAGCCTTCTGTACCAACAGTAATAAGCACATTCTGTATCCAAACTGCCTTATATACATAGGGATGTCATTCCAGTCAGAGTACATATTTGTCTTTAGATCCACAGAAGTGGACTGTCTGTACTGGCAACAAGAATAAACGCTACTCCCTTTTAGGTAAATGCAACTAAATACAGATACTTAAGATTCCCAACTCAGCCATGAAATCCACTGGGGCAAGTCACATGCTGTCAGCCTCAGGGGAAGGCAATGGCAAACTTCCTCTAAACAAATCTTGCCAAGAAAACCCCATGATAGCTTCACCTTAGGGTCACCATATGTTAAGAATGGCTTGAAGGCACACAACACACACAAACTGGGGGAAACTCCTTAACATTCACTCCAGTCTCAATGCCAGTTCCAAGAGGCTGCAAATAATCAGCAAATGAGCAACTGGGCATTCTATCTCTAAGCAAAAATCCTCAGATTTATAATATTTCCACAGTCAGCTATGCAAATATCCATTAGTATACATATGAGGCAACAGGATAGCATCAAGTGTACACACAGAGCAAATATTCCAGGTGGTGGTGATTCTATTATTATTACTATTATTTGGCTAATTAACCTATGCAGCTACATTTTTCAGGTTATGTAGCACTGGGTGACCTTGAGCAAGTCACATGCTCTCAGCGTCAGGGGAAGGCAATGGCAAACCTTCTCTGTTGCCAAGAAAACTCCATGATAGGTTTGTCTTAGGGTTGCCATAAGTCAGAAACGACTTGAAGGCATACAACAACAACAAATTCTTAGGCAAAGGTCTCTTCCAGCTGCATTATTTAAGCTCCTTTTAGTGGAAATTCCAGAGGTTGAACCTCATTGAGTCATAGCACACGCTAGTAATGTTAAAAATTTGCCTCATTATATGCTAATTTTTAAAAAAGTTCAGTTTTATAGGGTCTAAATGCACCATGTCATTTTCACAGCTCAGTAATCATCATACTGAACATTTCTTGCAGATTTGCAATTCAGCAGCTAGATGGTAATTACTGGATCAGTACTTAAATATGAGGCTTCTTCAATGGCTTACCATAAGAAATATGGTGGACTCCCTTGAAGGAGCAAAACAGTATCTGTATGCAACGATAGTGCAGGGAGAGGTATGGACAAAACTGACCTGTATGTGTCCCAGAATTGTATTTTCAAATGTCCAAAAACTAATAAAAAACTAGTAGCACTGATATTCTCTTTCTTGAGCATCATGGTTACCCAGCCCTTACAGTATCTCTCTATTGACACCTAAATATTTTGTAACTTGCAGTTCCAATAATCTTCTAAGTTATGGATTAAGAGAGATAATAAACCACTTTTACTGCCTCATATATTTGATTAGGTAGCTCATCAAGCTTTACCGCATAACTCAGTTGCTCAGGTCTTTTATTATGTCCTCATTTTATTTACATGATCTTTTGCTATAAGTATATATTAGTGTTCCCCTCAGGACAATTGTTATCTAGGAACTGAATTGCAGGAGGCCACTAACTTATTTTTTCAAGGCAATACTTCAGTCGAGGGGGGAGGGGGCAATATTACAGTAGCTGAAATATGTATAAACCAGTGGTTCTCAAATGGTGGGGTCAGAGCCACAGGGGGGAGTGAGAGAGTTGTTCAAGGGAGGTGCGAGACTTGGAGCCCCTGATCTCTTCCTCCTCTCAAACCTTTTCTGTTCTGGAGGGGAAGAGAAAGGCAAGAAGGGCACTTAGAGCCTCTGCCTGAGGGAGAAAAAGGAGGAGAGCTATTTCCTTTTAATATGTTAAAATATGAATATACACGAATATGTGAATGGAAATACACACATTAACAAAATATTTTTATTCATATACTATGTTGTGGTGTGTGTATATATGTGTGTGTGCGCGTGCGCACAATGTCTAAATACAGATTTAAAGGGGGCCACAAGAGTAAAAACTGTGATAACTACCGCTATAAATAATTGTTGTATGTGCAATTATGATATGGTTATTTCTAAAGTGTGTTGAATGCAGTGGTAAAACCGATTACTCAAACAAGTCTTATGAGACCAATCTGTAAAATATACCCTCAGTTTTAAAGGAATTTTTATCTCATGGATGACTTCCAGACAGCTGTAATATTTCCACTAGGAGAGTTATAATATTTCTACCTATATGAACATACTTATCAAGCTGTATCAGATACAGAACTCTGAATCCACATACATAAGAATATAAAAGAAACTACACCCTGAGAATGAGAGAATTCCAACAGTGCAAATTCCAACATATTGAGGATTAAGATGAAAATGAAGATTAGAGTTTGTTTATGTACTGACACTCCACCAAAAAGCCTGATGTTCCCTCAAATGAGATCAGCCTGCTGGCAACCAGAGGATATTACTTCTGCTTCATTCTATCACAATTCGCCAAAAGATCTCATGGGACATTGTTTATCTTAGTAGGTTATAAACATGCTGGATGAAGAATGCACTCCAATGGCAAACAAAACAAAACAAAACAAAAAACCAATACGTATGTTGTGGTGTTCCTTCCAATCATTTCTGACTTATGTTGAACCTAAGGTGAACCTGTCATGGAGTTATCTTGGCAAGATTTGTTCAGAGGTGGTTTGTATTGCCTTCCCCTAAGGATGAAAGCATGTGATTTGCCCAAGTTCATCCAGTCAGTTTCATGGCCAAGTTAGAAATCTAGTCTCCAGTCATAGTCCAACACTCAAACCACTATAAAGTTTATCAGACGACGGAAATTGGAAGTATAATCTAATGGCAATCCGAACGCAATTATGGGGTTTCATGTTATTGCGTATTAAAGTATCTCACGCAATTTCGGGAAAAAGGGAAGTAATTCCAAACGCAATGATGGGTTTTACATTATTGCGTATTAAAGCATCTCACGCAATTTCGGGCAATGGGAAGTCATTCTGAACACATTCCAAATGCAATTGGAATTCACGTGAATTCGCTAAACTAGAGAATTCATGTGAATTCGAATTGGCTCCATTCGAAATAAAGAGAAATTCCTCCCATCTGATAAACTCCTAAGCCACATTGACTCATTAGGGTATGGATTTTTTTGAACTCTTTTTTGTTTGTAATCTCCCCCCTCCCCCGTGGATTCTCTCTCTCTCTCTCTCTCTCTCTCTCTGTATATATGTGTGTGTGTGTGTGTGTGTGTGTATATATATACACACACACATATATATTGTGCTGGGCAACTAAAAAGTCCCATCCTGATGTATGAGGGAGCAAAAAAAAAAAATCAAATTAAAGCTGGACTCTGTGGGATCCTGTGGAACATATATGTTGTCAGACTGGATGCTGAACATGTGTGCATTCATAAATATCTTTATTCATGCCCATATCTCAGGTTGCAGGAATGGGAAATGTTTACATCCCCTCCTTGCTTGCTGATATCTAGAGACAGAAATACTGGTATGGAATATTCCTGACAATCTTATTATTTGGAAAATGTTAACCTTAGTTGCCTGGAAATCAGTGGGTAGTAGTGGGGAAGAATCCCCCCCCCCCTTTACAACACACCTCAACCCATAGTCCATGCCATTTCCCAGCAACTATCAGCTATCATCTAAAACAATTATCTTGGCACTCTGAGGATGACAGAGAGGTATAGAAGGGAAAGGCCAGCACCTCTGCATGACCCAGTGATTTCAACCATAATTGCTATCCTGACAGTACCTAGACCTGTGCCATAATAGAGATCTTTTCCCCATAGCTCAGTTGATGCTTGAACAGCTGAGCTGAAGAGGAAAAGTGGATGTGGGACCCTGAATCATGTCCGAAAAGGTTATCCACCTTTGTCTTGAATTATCATGCTCAAAATTTTCTTAAGTGAACTTGGGACCACATACCAGCTTGTTTATTCTGAGTTTCTATTTAAGCATGATGTCATACCCAGCCTGGAGGATGACTTGGATAACTCAGAGGATGATCCAGAGCCTCTGGGACTTGAGCCTGCTGTAGCAGAGTCTGGGGCCTCTCCAGAGGTTTGCAGTCAAGTTTGCCTGTGGCCAGGTCTGTGGACATAGATGAGGATCAGGGAAATGTGCCTACCTTCAGGGAGTGTTGATCCGAAAGGGAGGGCCTTCAAAGGTTGTGGAGGCTTTATCAGAAATGTGCTGGTAATCAGACACACCTGAACACCTGCTGCCTGCCCAGATAAACAACTGGAGAAGGCGTGTCTCATTGCCAGTGATTAGCTTACCTTCTCGAGGAAAAACTTTGTCTCTGTCTCCCATGGCTCTTTGGACTGAACCCTTGCTTCTTAGACTGCTGACCCATCTTGATAATTTGGAACCCTTGACCTTGGACTGCCTTATTGACCTGCCTATCTGATACCTTGACTCTCAGACCATTTGACAACTCTTTTGGTAATCCCTCTCCTGATACTGTCTTTAGACTCAAAGACTGTCTTGCTCTGCACTGACTCTGCCGGGTGGTGTTTTTTTGTTTTGTTTTGTTTGGGAACTAGGCTGGTCTTATCAGCCATTTGGCCACTTTCCTGGACACATTCAGTGTCCAGAATTGTGGAAAAGCAGAAAAGTACTGGCACTTAAGAACTGTGGGCCATAGAGAGATTCCTTTCTTTATACATGTAACCATATACATGAAGTGCTATAATAAACTGCAGATGGACAAATCAAATTTTAAAATCAGTGTAAACAGTCTACTTTGTACATTAATCTTCTTTCCAGGGTTGCAGCATAAAATGAACTGAATTTTCACATAGAAAATTACTTGTGATATGAAAGGTCTATTTTACATTTCTTTAAATGGTTTAGGAATTATTAAGATGGACAAAGGGAAAGCCATTTGTCAAAAGTGGTATCACATACACCCCCTGCTGCCGATACTAACCATCCATCTTATGAACTCTTTTTACCTTACAAGTGTTACTGTGGTAGAAGAATGTCTTTGTGCATTTGCTCTACGATTCAGTGTTTAATTAAGCTTTGGCATTTCCCTGCTTCTGAGTATTCCACTTAGCAACCTTGGTGCTCTCTTTCAAAGATCTTAGAAATGGAATGTGTTGTGTGTGTGTGTGGCAGGGGGAAATACAACCTTTTGAGTCACCTTTTCTGTACATTAAAAAGGGAGAGTTGTATTATTTTATTCTAGGCGAACCAAGAGCTGTAGGAGTTCACATGTGAATCAAAGTGAATTAAAAAGCTAGCCGTTTCAGGTCATGATCTAATTTGCACTTGACAGTAAGAATACTTACCCTCCAAAACTACATGAACTTTATCATTATTTGATTAGAACAGACAAAATCTGCATGAGAAAGGCCAATATCACCAGATTCCTATACAACTAAAATCACAAAGCTTTCCCAACTTTTCTCAAGATTAAAGCCTAAATTTTGTCATACACATTTCATCATCTGCAGTTAATATACTTCTTGAACCATATATATAATTTTGCTTCACTAAAATTGCTTTTCTGTATCTGGGAGAGCGTGGGTGTGTCATTTTTCTTTCAGACTTCTGATATTAACACACAGTGTGGCAAAAACATAATCTTGTAGAAATAGCTGAAGCTGTTGAGAGCACTTCAGGCAGCAGTAATCTAGGAGGATGCTTTTTTTCTAATGTGAGATGCTTATATGAGACCAGAGGTAGAGAAAGGCATGGCTGCATGAGCCGCCAATGGCTACAACACCTTTTCTGCAGCTCCCACAAATTGAAAGTCCATGTTAAAAATCAGTAAAGTGGCGATGAAGAACCTACAGTTTTTGAGGAAGTTAGGACCACAAAACATTTCTTTCAAAAAATAAAACAAAATAAAACACTGGCTTCCCAATCCTGTAGGGGCAATTTTACTATGCCTCTCCTACAGACCCAGGAGAGAGTTTAAAAAAAACCAACAGTAAGGCAGAGCCAGCATGGTGTAGTGGTTTGAACATTTGACTACAACTCTGGATACCAGGCTTCAAATCCCTGCTCAGCCTTGGAACTCACTAGGTGACCTTGGGCAAGTCACATCCTCTCAGACTCAGAGAAGGGACATGGCAAACCAGCTCTTAACATATTTTGCCAAGAAAACCCCATAAGAGGTTCATCCTAGAGTTGCCATAAGTCAGAAATAACTTGAAGGCACACAACAAAAAAATGAATTGGAAATTGATTTTTACCTTGCTTTTTGTTTCAAGAAGCCCCCTCATGGGCCTAAAATGGATCAGGGAGCCAAGAATACGATAAAACTTCCTCCTACTTCTGGGGCAAGGTGGCATGTTGGGCATAAAAATAAATCCCCATGCAGGGCCAGTGCAACTCCCTTACAGCTGTCCACCCTTTTTGCAAAGAAATAAGTGGAACATGCAACAAAATTTCCCCTCCCTAGGAGGACTGCTCAAAATAAGGGCTGCAGCTGTCAGCCAGCATTCTGGTGCAGCCTACTCTGCTCTTGGAGGACTGGATAGCACCACAAGCACCCCCACCCCACCTCAAGGCTTCCCCTACTATCCCTGCATACTATTAGGGGACCCAAGCTTGATACTGACTCTTGCAGTTCCAAACTTGTGCTAGGGCCAAGGGAAGAGTGTCTGGACAGTAGAGAAGTGACCCTTTTCCTTCCTCCTGAAACAATCAAGGGGAGTCCTTGGACCACAGTGTACATCCCCACAACCCAGTGCTTCCTGCCTTCCTAGGATATTAGTGGTGGGAACTGTGTAGCCCTCCAGATATTCATGAACTCCAGCTCCCAACACCCTGGCCAATATAGTCAATGGCAAGGAATGTTGGGAGTTGCAATACAGTAACTGCTAGAGAGATACACAATTCCCTCCCTTGATGTACATGGTTAGTAGCATTAACAGACTCCCAATCACTTCCTTTTATCCTCCTCCCTCTAAAACCAATTGAAACAACAGCATTTATGTCTGAACTGCTCTCAACAAGGTTTAATTGTAGACTCATATATTCTGACCAATTTCTGCTTCCATCCTTTCCCCATCAACCCAAGTGAAAAGTTAAAGGTATCCTCTGCAAAGAAAGGGAAAGCTGTTAACCCCAAACAGACAGGCCAAAATAAAGCAGGTTTGGGTCACTTTGGAGGTATGCTGATTAAATGAAACACACATCTTAAGAGGCCAGAAGCTATGACATAGCTGCATTCCAGTCCTTAGGACTGGAGCATGGCTTTGGCACAGCTTCCGGTCTCTTAGGATGCATGCGTAATTTAAACAGCACACTTCCAAAGTGACTTGAAGCAGCTTTATTTTGGCCTGTCTGTTTGGGCCTTCAGTGACCAATTCCACATTTCAAAGGGACTAGGCATCTCCAAGTAGTACTTAGAGAAAGTCTTGTGAAGCCCTGAAAAGCCACATTCAGTGTATGCAGATAATACTGAGTTATATGGCCTGAGTTATAAGGTAACTTCTATGTCCCAGAAACAATAGAGAAATCCAGAATTTTAGTACAACAGTGACTGGAAAACTGTATGCCAACAGAAAGTAGGCCAGACAGATGTAGTAGCAACTACTACATACCCGTCTTTGGTATTCAGTGTAAACCTATAAGTTTCAGCTCTAGACAATGGAATTAGTCATCCTTGTCTTTATTGCTACAGGGTCAACTTCTATCAATATTCTTAAAGTACTGGACAGTCTCAGCTCTTTGCTAAGCCTTTTGGGGGTATTTCCTGCCATTACAGGGAATAATAAATAATGGCCTGATCTAGATTGGCAAAAAGAAGTGTGTTCATGGATGCATGAAACTCTAGCCTTTAGATGAGAAAAAGGGAAAGTGTGCCATGAAAACACTTTTTTTTTTTTTTTTTTTTTGCGTTTTAGGGGAGAAGAAGTGCCTTTAAAAAGGTGCTGGTTTTCCCAGCTTCTTTTTAAAAAACTGCGGAACAGCGCAGCTCCATCTAAAGGCTGTGGTGCAGCTGCTAAGCATTAAGGAAAAAGGCAACTTCATGTCACACTTTCCTGCCAATCTAGAAAGCCCCAATATGATCAAATAAAAACTGTCAAAACTAAGAGATTTTTGAAAGTATCTGCAATCACACCAGACTAAAACAAATTTTGTTTGTTCTAAGTATTTGTCAGTTCTCAGTGAATTCAAGGCTGAAAGTTATTCACTTGATCATTATTACTAATTGTATCAGATGTATCTGGGGGTATTTTCTGTAAAAATGTTCACAAATATTACAAACACATTTATATATTTCTCCATGCCAGCAAGCTCAGCATATGCTTTCTGATTCTGGATGACCTTGTTTTCATTCATTCATTTAATGCTGCCATTACAGGGAATAATAAATAGTATGATCAAATAAAAACTGTCAAAACTAAGAGATTTTTGAAAGTATCTGCAGTCACACCAGACTAAAACAAGTTTTGTTTGTTCTCAGTATTTGTCAGTTCTCAGTGAATTCAAGACTGAAAGTTATTCACTTAATCATTATTGCTAATTGTATCGGGTGTATCTGACTGTGTAGTGAATACATTTAAAAGGCAGCTGCTCTGCAGTCAGAGAAGTTTATAATTTGATGTCATCCATTAAGCCCACAGCTCAAGATCTTCTCAACATGCTGATGGGAGCCCTGCCAACTTAATTAATGGTCCTGCTGGTGAAAATGCTTTGAGGATTGAGTTCCATGCAGTTTAAGCAGAATGAACAGCACAGTTACAAGCCTCTTGTGGACCAGCCACTAGATGGGGAGAAAGGCACACTTAATCTCCCTAATTTAGAAAGCAGTTCTTCATTACCTAATTTCATCATGGAGACAGGCCCCAAATGGATGGTTTCTCCCTAAATATGGATTCTATATTTGCAGTGTATTCTAATGCAAGTGAAGGATACTGGACTAGTCCTTAGCTGCCTCCCTGCTTGGATGGCATCACCAGTAGTTCAAAGAGGCCTAGAGGTCACCCTCCACACTTCCAGAGTAGACTTTTCCTGTGCTCCCTTTTCCTCTTTGAGCTACATACAAGAATGGGGAGCAGTAGAGAAAGCCAGATTTCTGGCAGAAGGCTCCCTAGACTGACTTTGAAGTTTTTAATAAATGACGGTCTCGTCCCAGGAGAATGGGAATAATGCAAAACAATAGGACTCAATTTACTTCAGGAGTTTTCACTTTACTTTTGTGTAGAATCAAATTCACTTTGAGGAAAGCCTGGTAACAAACAGTAAATTGATCTGGATCAATATCTATGGCTCACCTCAGGACTAAGGTTTCATCTTTTTATTCTTTGTAAGATAAAATCTGGTACTCTTATGATAATCTCTCGGCTGAAGAAAAACCAACCTTTAAGGAACTTTCTGAGAACACAGTGTCTGACTGCTATTTCAGGACTTTCAAGAAACATTTGAAACAAGATTGTTTTTCTGACTAAAGAAATAATCCTCACGAGCATCTGCAACAAGGGTGGAAAACTACCCATGGTGGCGGCGGGGGGGGGGGGGCACATGAGCCTTTCTAAACCTTGGAGGGCATAGTCCTTTGAGGAGAGTGTGATCCCTTCCAGGACTAGAGGTTGTATCCCAATACCCTGAGCATCGCCCTCTGGAATCTGCCCGAGAGGAAGGAACGGAACCACTGCAATGCAGTGCCTCCAGTCCTTAGCCCTCTCAGACTATTCAAGAGGATGTCATGGTCTATTGTGTCAAAAGCTGCTGGGAGGTCTAGGAACAGCAACAGGGTCACACTACCCCCTGTTGACGCCTAGACGAAGGTCATCAGCCAGAGCAACTATGGCAGTCTCAACTCCAAATCCCATCCTAAAGCCAGTTTGAAATGGATCTAGATAATCGGTTTCATCCAAGACAGCTCGGAGTTGAAGGGCAGCCGCCCTCTTCATCACCTTGCTCAAAAATGGTAGTAAAGATACTTGCCTATAATTCTTCATATCTAGAGGGTCAAGGGAAGGTTTTTTCAGGAGTGGCCTAACCGCCACTTCCTTCAAAAAAGATGGAATATGATCCTCCCTAAGGGGTGCATTGATGATGTCCCTTAAGAACATCCTCAAGGCATATCCCCCCTGGATAAGGGGTCAAGAGGGCAAGTTGATACATTCATGACAATGGGGAGGTTTTTGTTACCTCCACCCATGGATATCCCTGTTACATGCTAAAGACTGCATCGAGTGTATGACCTACACAATGAGTAGGCCCGCTAACCAATTGGGATAGGCGGCAGCATAACAGAGTGAGGAAGGGAAGCAGGAGGAATGCAGAGAAGGTGGGGTGGGCTGGGAGTGACCCCCAGAAGCTGAGGGGCAGCAGGTCCGGGGGACTTTGGGAGGCCAGCAGAAGCACAGGGTCCATGAAGGCAGGCGGCTCCTGCCTCCTGCTCTTCCTCTGGGGTTGCCCAGCTCCTGCTCTAGAGGGAGGACCTCTCAGTCAGTGCTCCACAGTGGGGCCCCGGGGCTGCTCTCGCCGCTGCTGATGTCCACCATCCTCCTCAGCTCTGCGGCACATGGCTGCCCAGCAGAGACCAGGAGGCAGCGTAGGGATGGAGGAAGGTAGGGAAGGAGGCCAGTGCCCTCTGCCTGGATCAGACCCAAGCGCCCACCCTCCTCTGCTCCCTTCTGCTTGGCTCTGCTCTGTGTTGCCCGGCCTTTGGCCTCTCCGGAGGAAGGGAGGGCCGGCTGGCTGAGCGACCAAGGCCCCTCGCCTGCCTGCCTTGGGGACTGAGGGCGAGGCAGGCCTGCTGCCCCTCAATTCCTGGGGGTCATTGTCAGCCCACTCCACCTCCTCTACATTCCTCCTGCTCCCCTTCCCCACTCCGTCGTGCAGCTACTGCTTGGCCTCCTTTTCCTTCCTCCTCCTCCTCCTCTTCTCCCCTGCTCTTCCTCTTCCTCGGCTGCAGGTGCAGAGGAAGCAGGGAGAGGAGGAAGAGGAGGAACAAAATGGAGGATGAAGAGAGGGGAAGAAGAGGAGGAGGAGGAGGAAGAAAAGAAAGAAGGCCAGCAGCAGCAGGGCAACGGAAGGTGAAAAAGGAGGAGGAGGAAGGAAAAGGAGAATGAGATCACCCAGTGGGGGAAGAAGTGGAGGAGGAGGAAAGGGGAAGGAAGAGCGAAGGAGAGGAGGAGGAGGTGGAAACTAAGAGGAGGAGGAGGAGGAGGACGAGGAGGAGGACGAGGAGGAGGAGCTGAAAGAGCCCTCAGGGGATGGGGGCAGAGGAGGAGGAGGAGGAGGAGGAGGAGGAGGAGGAGGAGGAGGAGGGAGGGAGGAAAAAAGGGAGGACAAGCTGCTGATGGAAGGGCAAGAGCAAGAGGAGGAAGACAGAGAAGGCGAGGGAAGAGGAGAAGGAAGAGATGCAGCAGTGGTGACAAGGAAGAAGAGGAGGAGAGGGGGAAGAAGAGGTACCTCCCTGCTGCCTACTGCAATGAGAGCGGCAAGGCTGGCATTGGGGAGGGGGGCAAAGTGCCATTGTCCTCAATGATGGCATGGCCCACGTGGCCATGCTACTATCAAGTTCTATGAGACTTGAACGTATGCGGGGTCTGGAACGGATCCCCCACATATAATGAGGGCCCACTGTACCTGCTAGTCAGAGTATGAAACAACGACATCCTTCACTGGCTGAACTTTAGAGTTCACATGTACAAATCTGGTCCTAACTGGCATGTCTAAAATGCCTTCCCTGTGTGCCTGATAATGTCCACTTCCTATCTGTTCGTTCTTCATCAAGCATTCCTACTCATAGCTCTACTGCTTGGCCACACCAGCTAATGGTCACTAGACCCTGTGTCTGGAAGTAACAAGTAACATTATTATCTTCTACTAGTTATATTTTGGGGTAATGGGGGCATAACAAAGCCACCTTTGTAACAATAACATTGTTACAATAACAATATTACTTTATTGGTGTAATGAACAACAGTTTCTAGTCATTTTCAGAAGCTGATTTTAGGGGTGTTAAAGAAGTAATTTGACAAGTTTTAGAAGTTTTAATACCATTCTCTTAATTCTCTGAAAAAGTAACAGAAAGTAATAGAAAAGAAATGAGCAGTACAATAAGTAATTATAACAGGTTAAAAACCAATGGATTAAGTAACAGGAACAGGCTACTTTTTAAACCTAATAACAAGGAATGAAAGAACTTCTGCTGGGCTTTGGTTCTAGGATCCATCATGGACACCAAAATCCATGGATGATCAAGTCCCATTATATACAATGACATACTAAAATGGCATGGTGTAGTGGTTTGAGTGTTGTACTATGATTCTGGAGATCATGGTTTGATTCCCCGCTCAGCCATGGAAACCCACTGGGTGACCAGGGACAAGTCATTTACTCTTATCCCAAGAAAACACCATGATAGGGGTCACCATAAGTCAGAAATGACTTGAAGGCATACAACAACTAAGTAAAATGGTGTAACCTTGGATAGTTTTTTATATATTTTTTGGAGGGGGCAATATTTTCAAGGTGTGATTAGTTGAATTTGTGGATGCAAAACTTATGGATATGGAGGGCCAACTATACAGTCATTTAGGAAATAAGAGAGAGAGATGAGCCCTCTTCCACTTCTAAAATGATTGTGAAAGAGTGAGTTAAAGGAAGATAGATCTGAGCACAAGTCCACCCCTACCCAATTGGTTGTAGGGAAAGGAGAGGTGTAAAAGTATTTTTTTTAAAAAAAGATTCCCCCTGCTAGCAAGGTCCTTTGAATTAGCAAAGCAATTGACTGAACTTGAGACCCACATTCATAGCATGTGCTTTACCACTCTGTGACAGTTCCTCCCACAGGAGTTTCAGGGAAATTCATAACTTCCTAGGCAATGTTTCTTTTAAAGAGTCCTGTCTCAGCTTTCAAGAGCCCTTAAGCTTAGTTTATCAAACACACACCAGCTTGATGTATCATTATTCATCTAGTCTCAAACTGGTTCATTTAACTTTCTTTTTACAAAATAACTAGCAATAAGGCTTGCTTCAGAATGTGTATTATCCTGACTGTAGTTTCAGGATCAACCCACTCTGTCTTACAGAGTATGAAAAACAAGTACCCAGAACCCTCTTTTACACAGTGTGTTTGCCTGTCAAGAGTGATTGTCTTACATATATCATTACTTTATTGAAGTCAACAGATTATTAGAAGAACATCTTAAAACAAATTTTCAAAAAGAATCAATGGACCTTCAGGTCAACAGTATAAATACAGCTAAATCAAACTGGTGGTCTTAAAAATATAATGCATTAAATATAGTAGACGTGCATTAACAAGAATAGTCTGGTTAAAATAACCAGGCTTAAATTTTGCCACTTGCTGAGTGAGCAATTTGTCAGAGCCCTGGAGCAGGATGGCCACAAGAGACTCAGAGGAGCACTCAGGGAAACACTGTGTGATGGGATAATATGGTGGCCTGATAAAAACTGCAGTGGAAAAATACATGGCATATGGTTACAATTTCATGATTATCATAGGGGCAGTATCTCTTGTTCAATGGTGTTTAATGAAATCTGCCAATTAATAGGTTAGAAGAAAAGGCATTAAAACTTGCCAAGGAAGAGGCCTTTCTGTATTTGGGGATAGATAACCAACCAAGATAAGCCATGGTAAAGCTAGCTATTATGGTAAAAGTGTAAGGAAACAGCGAAGACAAAAATGGATAGAGTAAGTCCATGCCAGACATTTTAGGGAATTTAAGGCAGACTCCAAATAAGGATCAGATCCGACAACTCATCTGGGACACCCAACATTAACCTAAGACAAATAGATTGGATTCCTTCAAGAGGGCTCTTAATGAGAAGAAACCAAATTGGGAGACTATCTTAGCTTTAAAAGAAACCAGATAGCGGCTGGGGGGGGGGGAGGGAATTAACATCCTAGTGAAGAAGAGTAGAGTTATTGTTTTCATATTTTGTTCTGCTTTAGATTTAATACATTTTCCTGGACCCTCTATCTTGTAGCTTCATGAAACCATATACCTAGATATTAATATGAATCAACCTGTTCAATTCTATTATTCTCTATGGACCATGAGAACCTGGTCTTCTTTTTGGCAAAACCCAGAACTTTTGTGGAGTTGAAGGCTTTCATGGTCAGCATCCATAGCTTTTTTGTGGAGCTTTCGGGCTATGTGCAAATGCATTGTTCTGTTGCTAATGGCAGACCTGAAGAACAGCAAGGTCAAGACTATGCAAATGAGAAGCAGCCTAACGCCAGGGGATTCCCAGCAAAACAATGAGCACCAATTAGCAGACATTAATCCTTGTTTGCATATCCTCCCACCCTGAGTTCTGCCATTAGCAACAGAACAATACATTTGCAAATTACTCCTTCCTTCCCAGGGTCACACAGGATATATATATATCCAGTCCTTTTCCAGGCTATCATTCTCTGAAGATGCCAGCGAAACGTCAGAAAGGAACTCTTCTAGAACTTAGCCACATAGCCTGAAATCCCCACAAAAAACCCTGGAACTTTTGTTTTTATGCAGTTAATTGTTGGGAGAGTATTGATGCAATATTCATAGAAGTCCATCAACAGTCTCCAAGGAACCAAATGAGTCTAAGAGATTAGTACAGTGGGCCCTTGATATCTGCTGGGATTTGGTTCCACGACCCACCCACCACCCACCCCTGTGGATAACAAAATCTGTGGGTGCTCAAGTCCCATTAAATAGAATGGCACAGCAAATGGTGTCTCATATATAAAATGGAAAATCAAGATTTGCTATTTGGGATTTATACTTTGAAATATTTTCAAGCCACGGATGCTTTCAAGCCCGTGGATAGGAGGGCCATTTGTACTGCATCATTGACATAAAGAAGAATGAAAAGGGTGCAGAGTGTGTGTACTGCACTGGGTAACACCTCTGTGGGGTGACACCTGCTTGGTGCCGATAACACCCAGCAGCCTCTTCCAGATATGGTAGGGCTCCTAGACAGCCAGGAAATGGGGTGTCCCCAGTGGTGGAACAGTGGCACCATGGACTCCTCCCCTTTCTTCCATCATTGCCTCTCTTTCTGCCTGACCAGCTGCACAGCTGCTGCTGGCATCTGTCCCTTCTTCTCCGCTCTTTTGACCAAGGGAGCCAAGGCAACAGAGAAGCATGCTCCTTCCCTTTCCTCTGCTGCTGTGCCTCTCTCAATTGAAGGAGCCAAGGCAGCAGATAAGAAAGGCAGAAGACACACACAACTGCTTGCTTCTCCACTACTATGGCTCTCTCTACTGAGGGAATTAAGGCAGTGGAGAAGCCTGAACAAGAAGTCCACCCCCACCTTCCATCCTCTCCCATGGCCTCATCTGCCAAGATACCCGTCCCTCCCCCACCCCAGTTTGGGTGGGAGGCAGCATGAGTGCAGCAGCAATCAGGGAGGGAGGTTAGGGCACACTTCCACCACCCAGCAGCCCTTTCTGAGAAGAAGCAGACAATTGATGCAGCAGGAGATGAAATAGGGAGGGAGGGTGGGGCA
Source organism: Urosaurus nigricauda (assembly GCA_034509955.1). NCBI lineage: Eukaryota > Metazoa > Chordata > Lepidosauria > Squamata > Phrynosomatidae > Urosaurus > Urosaurus nigricauda. The sequence goes on along the minus strand of JAOEGL010000001.1, from coordinate 137,946,638 downwards.
GGGCATGGGAGTCCACAGTCCTTCAGGTGACACCAGTGCTCATCACACCACTATATAGCAGTGTGGCCTTCCAATACAGTTACTTAGAGCACCTGATACACCAAGTTTCTGTGGCATCCTCACTTTTTTCTGACATTCCTTAACTCATAATAGGAGTGAGTAGTTGGTGCTCATTAGTTACTTGATAAGTATGGTAAACTGTTGTTGTTGTTTGCCTGTGATTGGAACACTCCTTGTCATACCACCTATTGAAATGGGTTTTAGGGAATGTTGTAGATCTAGTGCCAACCTGAAGAGAGGGGTGCAGACCCTGTATGACCTTCTCATAAGCCAGAATACTATCATCAGATCTGGTACTTACTTTAATTTGGCTGATGCAATTTGTAGAAGGGTGTGACTGGATGAGCCTGTTGAAGGCCTTTCCTGTATCAGTTTGCCATTTATTTTTATTGTATTTGTGATGGAAATTGAGCCTACAGATAAGCAGTGCTGCAAATCCAATTTTAGCAAGCCTGGTAAACTCAGATGGTCACTGTCAGAACACTTAACTACTCCCCAATGTTTTCAAATATTTAGTGATTAAAATATAATCAATGACACTTGAACCCCCGGGAAAACAAATGTAAATTCTCCCCATAAGTCTTCAGGAGTTGTTCAGAATATACAAATCATTATTTGAAACAAACTAGAGCAGACCTATCCCTTCAGGACTGATGGAACTATCTTTTGAATGGTATGATCAGGCTTTATGTTTTCCTTGCTTGTTTTCTGAGGGTTACAGTGAGAAGAGAGATCCATCAGATATGATCCTGTCCTTGCATTAATGTAACCCACAATAATAGAGAGGGCATGAGGGACTTTAGCCATCTGTTCTGAGTAAAAGCATTTAGCCTTAAACCAAGCTGACATAACATCATCCCTGGCGTGACTGCCCAGATGCCAGTGAAGAGTGACTGTCTTATTATGCTCTCTGCTTGAAAGTGAAAGAAAAAGCCACATTTGCTGATAGATATAATATGCAGAAAACAATGGGCAACGTGCTCACAGTTCTGTCTTAGTTGCAGAATGCTACTCCTCTGAACCAATACCAGTGAAAAGCATGAAGTGGCGATGGAAGGCAAAGCTTCATTTCCTCTCTCTCAAAGGCTTCCAGGAGTGGAACTTTGCTGCTAGAACAGGGGGCAAAGGCTACAACACCTCTAAAAGCTGCTGCTGGTGGAGGGGAAAGCAGGATTAGAAGTGGTACTCTAGCAACTTCCATGTTGAATTTGTTTACTCCTTCCAGTATTCCCATATCTACTATGACTCCTGGTGCCAGGGAAAAATCATTAGAAGGGGCCAGCTGGAATGAATAGGAAGCTTGTACCACAAGCCCTAAGATCATTTCATTAGGGGAATTACAGCTCTAACAATAGGGAAGCACAACATCTTCCCACATGGAAAGATGTGCCAAGAAAGACATGAATTTGAAGGTATGCAGCTTTCCCCCCCCCCTCACATTTTTGGGGGGAGCCCCTTGGTGCATTCAAGGATATGAAATTAAAATTAAATTTGGGTTTTTTTTAAAAATGTCTGATCAAACTAGCTAGGGAATCATCAACTGAAAAAATAGGTTAACATTTACCACCAGGCCTACAGAAGATAAGCCTGCCCTACCATTAATGTATTTTTTACCAGTGAAGCCATTCCAAAATTCCTTCACCAAGTATCAAACCATGTTGGTTGGTCTAATTCGAAGACCTGTTGACCCTGATATGTGTCTCTGAATTGCACTACACTTATAGCCTATTAAATATTTTGACATTGTAATTAACAGACCATCACAATTCTGTCTCCTCTCCAAAAGCACAAGTGATGAACCCAAGATTGGTAGGCCATTAAGACAATGCAACTGCGTACAAATAACTCTGAACCAGTGCTATAAATTGCACAACAAATTTCCAATTTATAAAAAGTAATTAGGTGCATATTTTAGTGTACATCACCCTTAGCCTTTGTTTGACATTTCTTGTTCTTGAGCTAATGCATTTGTAACCTTTTAAGTCAACACAAGGTTGAAACAAATAAGATTACCTTTTCTTTACTTCATTGCTTTGATAGAATAATCTTATCTAATAACATTTTAGAGCTGATTCCATTAGCAAATATGAAAAGTGTCTGGAGAAGATCTTTTAATCATGGAGACAACTGTTTATGATAGCTGTCTTCTGTTAATTATCTTGCATATTCACCTTCAGTTAATGTTGCCTGCAGGGGATTTCTAGAAGAAAGGTACTCGGCTCAGAACTCTGTCTGTTTAGTAAATCACTACTGTTACCCTCTCTAACACTGCAAAAAAGGAGGAGAAGTCTAAATGTGTGCATTTTACAATTATTGCAGCTTCCACCTTCCAAATATAAAAAAAGCATTTACAGCAAGTTGTGTTGCATAAAAATACTGGACTGGAAAATTAGACAGCCTACACTGCAATTCCTATTAATCCAACATCAATCTTGATAATATTTCATGATCAGCTGATTCTCTGTAAAATCTGTAAAATGGGAACAGTTGGACATCTGATCACCTCCACAGGACTGTCATAAGGCTAGAGAAGAACATCCTTGATATATTCTTAACATTACAAAATACTCCAACATAATAAAGCACTAAATATATTTTCATTTCTCAGATTAGGGAGTTACAGTGTCACACAGGAAGGCTGTGTCCCATGGTAAGATCAAGTGGGATGTATGTGGCCCTCCAGATGGTGTTGGCCTTCGTGAGCAGCACTAACCAACATGATAAATGGTGGGGAAATTTGGGATTTGCAGTCCAACAACATCTGGGGGGCTGCACGATTCTCATCTTCAGTAATTTCTGACATACATAAAACACTAGTTTTGACCGAACTACATATTTCTGTACTACTACTGCCCCTAGACCTGGGCCTGTCATCCTTATATGAATAAGTCAATTACCCTTGCAAGATATTTGAATAACATATTAGTGCTGTGACATTTCAGATTCATATTCACAGATTCTGAAACATATTAAATTGCCTTACCTAGTTCCATTCACTCAGCAGATAATGAAAACATGGATATGAACAATTACCGAAAAGAAAAATACTCACATGGTGCATAGAACATCACTAAGACAGAAGAATGTTCCTTGATAAACTTGTCAAAGTCATCATCTGTTAGGTGATAAACAACATTATCCTCTTCTGACCAAGGAGTCTCAGGGGTCTGTGGTTTAGGTGGCTGAGGACTTTAAAAAACAAAGAGTCACTGTTTAGAACAAGCTACTTGAGACTGTGAAGCAACTGTTTCAACCAAATGGATCTTAAGAAATTCAGCCAGTTAAGTATATGTTAATAGGCACTGACTAGGCTAACTCCACGCTAACTAAATAAAGGTGCACCTCTCTACTAATCATTGAAATGCAGATAAAATGAAGGTAGGGAGGATAAGCACCAGACCTTGAAATTTGTAGAAACAGCAGAAATAATTGTGGTACAAACAGGAATAGTTTTATAATAGAACAGCAGACATGCTTTATTAACCTCATTCCTTCTTGCTATAATAATTCTACTGAGATTTGACAATAAAGTTGGAAAGGTAATCCAAAAGCACCAATGAACTATGCAGTTGATTTCAAATACAAACATATCAAACATACTATTCAGCATACAAGTTACAGAAAATCTACACACAGCTTTCAACCCATGATACCTGGTATAGCATATAACCTTTTTTTGTACAACAGCAATCAGCTAATGGGGAAAACAACAGAGAGACTACACATGCGGGTAGAGAAGAATGTCCTTGATATATTACAAAATACTTCAAAACAATAAAGCAATAAAGATTTTAAGAAAAAGAGGACAGAAATGAACACGGATTATCAGACAAGAAGAATGGCATCTAGATTTATAAATCAAAAAATTTGGAATTGATTGCCCAGTAGAATGAAGTACTGCCAAATGAATTATCCTAGCAATGACTGTAACACTGGAAAGAGTTATGGCTACACTATCAGGGAAAGGCTCAGGGACTAGTGAGCTCACAGCTGAGCTCAGATCTGAAAGAGACTCTTCTAGCTCCTATCTCATGCTCTGACACATGATGCTCCACTCTATCAAAGGCTGTCCTTCAGTCCTTGAGGTGTATTTGTTATTGTTTTAATGAATAATCAAAACTTATAACAACAAAGGGCAAACCTTTAGGTCTTATATTCAAAAACCATTCACTGAGTTTTGGAATTCTAGTACTCCAGTGGTATCAAAATTATTTACCTTATCTCTTTAAATGTTTTTTAAATGTTGCTGATTCTACATGCCCTAACCTTCCTCCTAAAAACTCTTTTAAGCGTCAAAATCTATTCTTCCATCATTCTCTATCCACTTGAATAAGTTCCTACTGTGTTGGCAAATTTTAGTCTGAGAGCCAGTTTAGACAGTCATTCATAGGTTTGTTTTTAGACATACATCACAACAGCTAGACATTTTATGCATTTGTCATGTAAAATGATTATGTGAACAATGACAGTAGACAATCAGAGCCTGATGCTGACTGCAAGGACTGTACAAGTGGTCTCTTGCACAAAATCTCTAGTGCAGAACCCTTAATGAACAAATCAATACTACTTGGAAGGAAAGCATGACAAACAAATGCTATAAATCATCAAACACACTATCATCAACGTGAATCAATATTGACAGATGTGATATAAGGCAACTGCAAATAAACACACATATGTGTCTAACAACCTGGAATAGCTTTACATTTTTTTAAAGCGGAAGGCAATGAATAAAGACATTTGAGTGAAGGAGGAGATGGGAATGCTCTTCAGCCTACTTGAGGTGTGATGTGCTGACTGTGACTGTGACACAGCCCACAGTCAGCAAGACAATTATCCATGAAAAATGGCTGCCCCTCCCCAAAAAAACAGAGAGCAAGCTGAAGGATCAGGCTAATATGAACACATTTAGGTAAATTCTGTAGTAAAACCATAGGTAAATTTTTGCCTGTGTTACTTCTTGGACACATACTTCTTTTAAAACTTCTTTCTACACTCCCACTGGAACACTGTTAATGATGTTCAATAAATATTTAATTTTTCAGTTTACTATGCATATTGAATTTAACATAGAGTTCACAGTGGAATAGCTGTTGTGCGTACAAATGTTTCAGGTTAAATAGTTAATAATTAAGGATTACTGTCAGAAAAAATAACCTGAGTATATAAAAGATAACAGTGATCTCTTACGTTACTTATATACAGGTATACTTCAGTTTAAAAAGTAGATGTGGGCATTACTACTTCAGCAGAATATTTGGTTCTACAGGAAGAAATAACATCCAGTTTGAGACCGCTTTAACTGCCATGGATCAATGCTAAGAATTCTGGGAACTGTAGTTTTGTGGACATTTGGCCTTTTCTGTCAGAGAGTTTTGGTTCCGCAAAAAACTATAATTCCCTAGATTCCATGGAATTGAGCCTAGGCAATTAAAGCGGTCTCAAACAGGATTATTTCTGCAGTGTGTGTTTGGACCTTTGTTCTTCCTTCTTGGTTTTTCTCCCAGAGACAGGTATGTTCCGAACACACACAAGTATTACATGGCTTCTCTCACAGTTGTGGTTTTACTCAGATATTTATTTATTTATTTTTTTATGCATGCCTACAAGGAATCTCAAACCTGCTTTCCAAATAGAGGCAAAGCAGAATGAATTTTTGATCTTTCATTAACTCTCAACAGTTGGCAGGTATCAAATAAATGGAAGTCCTGCATTTACGAGTCTTTTATCAAGGATGTAAGAGGCTTTTTAAAAAACAAAAAACAAAAACCCTACTATCAGTCTTCAACAGGAGGCTGAATTAATTGGCAAAGTGATTTGTTCTTGTTATTCTTTTTAATTAGGTTTATTCTATCCCATATAGAGCCTACACATGTCCTACCATTCTTCAATTACACTTTTCAGGGCTTTTTGAATCAATGCCCAGAGCACTGGACTACTCATACTACAGATTCTTTTGAGTAATTCATTACTATTACTGTGCCTATGTGCCAGGCGTACACTGTAGACAAATTATACTCTGCAACCTCAATTATGGGTAGCTTCCAAAGTATAGAACGGATTCTGAATATTAATTTATTCCCCACCCCACCTCAATATTGATTTCTTTTAGGGGAGGGAAAGGAAAAGCTGCTGCATTACTTTGTCTTTTGGGAAACTATTAAGCGTGCATTGGAAATTAATTGAGGACAAACAGGTGTCTTTTGCTCTGGATGGCTGAAGTATCAGCCAAAGCCCAGAGTGGCTTGTTAGCAGAGATTATCATTGGGAAGAGTCGGCAGCTGTTCTGCTTTGCCTTCAGTCACTGCATTCACTAACTGTCACAGTACCGATATAAAAGCATTGGATATTACAAGGATTATCAGTTTATAATGCAGGCAGATTGAAGGAAAGGAAAAGGAAAAAAAGAACTCTAGACAGTTCTAATGTTCTACATGTGGTAGCCAAGAGATAAGGGTGTCATTGCTGAGCCAAAAGGCAAAGAAAAAGCTACAGGTGATAAAGGCATACATCACTGCTCACAGGTAGAAGAAGAATGGATCTCTCTCTCTCTCTCTCTCTCTCTGTCTCTCTGTACTACATGCACACTTAATAGTTTCCCAAAAGGAAAAGTAATATATCAGTATTATATCAGTATTAAGGATAAAATTTCTCCCTTGGATCCATGCATCCAGACACCTGGATGTTATGTAATGTCCTTGAATCATGATCATTCCCAGCTCTGATGTACGCAGACTCATTCAAAACACTTAGGACAAATTATGGCACACTGCAAATCATTACCCATCCCCATAATCTAGGATGCTGAAGTAGTTTCCATATATGCAATCATTGTCTCCACTTATAAATTACAAACATCTTTTATGGAATCAATAGCTACATAACAATGCCCCTTTATTTAGAAGTGTAGAAAGCAATATAATACACATGCAGAGTGAGAAACATAAAATTTTAAGTACTGAGAGGTAGGGGAAAGGAGAAAAATGGATAACGTTCCACATTCACCTAGCCAATTATGTATGCGGAATCAGGGATTTGCAAGGGATCAAAAAAAAAAAATCAAGACTACCAATCTAGCACGGCATAATAGTTAAGAACATGAGCTCAGCATGGCCATGAATTCATAGAGCTGCCTAAGGCAATTCACTGTCTCCTCAACATCAGCCCTACTCCCAAATCTCTAATCTGGCCATAGTAACATTAATCTCTACTGCAGGTTGTTATTAGGATAACTCAGAAAATAATATGTAAAGTTATTTGGGGATTTAGCATTTGTATGGCTCCTTTCCCATCTGTACCACCATGTTCATTCCCTTGCACCTCCACAATACATTGGGTCCACCTACATAGTCCAGGCCCTGTCTCCATGTTTCTGCAGAGCTAAATGCTTTAAAGTCCATCAGGAGACCAAATACATGAATATATTGAAGTCATCAGAACTGTGAGTGCAATCAGAATCCAAAAACCACCCACAGATCCCAAATGGCTCATACACTGTTGCGCAAAGCAAATTCTTTTTGCAATATAGTACAAGAAAGACAGTCTACATACACCATTTAAACACAAGTCACAAAATGATGTGAATGAGCTCTGAGGCTTTTGCTCGGTTTCTATACCTTACATGCTTCAGTTCAACACGAAATGATATAATCAGTAGCATCACTAGGGGCGTGTGCGTGTGGGGGTTCGCACCACACCCAGTGACATCCCAGAGGGTGGGTGGCACGCAGTTGCACCCCCCTAGCCCTTCCCCTCCTTGCTGCCTGGCCTCTCTGCACCTCCGTGCAGAAGACCTGCCCCTCCACTTTGGAAGCTCCCCCCCCACACACACACACACACTAGATGACACCAAAGGAAGCTATACCTCTGGATATAATCTCCTCCAAAATGTATCTGCCAATCGATTCTGCATGGGTCAGCCTCTTCTCTGAATGTTTTCTTTCCTATCCAGTCTAATATGCTAAATCTTAGCATATTAGCTAAGATCTTAGCTAAAAGTTGGGTAGTATTTGCTGGAATTTGTTAATCCTCAAAAGCTAAGAAATTGTGCTGGCTCTTGCAAACAAAGTTTTACTGGCTTCTCCAAAAGTAAGAAATCTACTACCAGCTTCTAGATGCTGCCATGGAAGATCAAATCCTCACCACCTCTCAGTTAGGTGTGATTACTGAAAAACTCCTTTATTAACTTCATTTATTCAATTTAGAACCTGCTTTCTGTTAAAAAGGGCACCCAAGGTGGTTTACCCACTGCCATTACCAAGTCAAACTCAGGGGAACTATCCACAATTTCAAAATGAAGTGTGTACACAGATTAGGGCTGTCCTGATTGTCCAGATGAAATAAAGACTTGCAACTGGCAAATAAGTGCAATGGCAAAAAAGCATGAAAAGTTAAAGCAAACAATAACACAAGTGTATCTTTCATATATCAGTTTATGCTTTTATTTACTTTGTTGATATAATGAAAATGATCTGTTTCCAAGATCCAAGAGCGTTTACCAAAATGTACAGTTCTCAGTGATGTAGTGAAGGAATTTAAGAGACTTACTTTTGCAACCATTCTGCTATGTCCTTTGCTGTAGCACTGTAGTTTTCAAAGTTGAACAGGAATTTTCCCTTTCTGTAAGGACAAAAATAAGGAATTTACAATACAGGTGTGTGTGTGTGTGAATAAATAAAATCAGTGATTTGGTTTTAACAGTATCTACATGCAGAATAAATTGGGACTGACTCAAAATAGCAGATGGTTGGGTATCCCCGGACGTTATATTCTTCTTTTATTTTTTCAAATTCAGCTGAATAGACATTCATTCCTGCAAGTACCTGCAAAAACAAAACATTTTTTTACTCTACACAACTCTTCAGAAATATGAACAACTTCTATAATTGCAGTACTTGTTATATTTCGTAGAAACCTGTATGTGCCAATGATGCTAAAGAAATTTTTCTCACTTCAAAGATAATATATTTATATTGGTTTTCAATCGTTGGCAAAGTCTTGCACATGTTCCAGTTTTCATCACTGTGGGATCATTCAGGTTAGGGGCTTACAGTTCCTGGTATTCTACTTCTTTATAACAAGGATGACTTGGGTGAAATCTCCACATATGATTCTCCATCCTCATTTATACAGGAAAATGCATTGGGTTCACATAGGGTTTCATGTGGCGCATTCCTTAGCTCACAGATGGTATAAAAACAGATCTGCAGTCAATGTGGGAAAATCTCCAAAACTACATGGCAAGCTACAGCATACATGACCTGGTTGCTCAGGGACAAAAGGGAGGCCAGATGCTGATGAATGGGTTAAAAGATGGCCACAACTTTAATGCATCTACAGGGGACATAAAACAATCGTAACAGAGGCATAAATCTATCATCAGCATGAGGTTAACCGTCATCAAGGCTCAAAATGGCTGGCCTCCATGTATGCAGGCCTTTATAGGTCCAGCAGAACTTTACAGGCCTGGCAGATCTACAAATCTCGCAAGACTTCTAGTCTTGCTAGACTTTAGGCCAAGATCTGACGTGATGGCTGGAGTCATCATGAGACTTGAAGCAGCCTCAGCACCAATTCCCATGTAGGCTCAGTGCAACTGGGACCCCGCTCTGGGAGGTGTTGGTATAGGTACTTATATCTGAAACCAGAGACCATAGGGAAAGCACTTAAAGTAGACATCAGCCAGAATCATGCAGGCATGCTAGCTAGTGGGTTACACTCATTTTGCCCCCAACCCTGGTAGTTACACCCCTGAGCCCAGCATATCTGGAGTTTATTAGGTTGTGGAAATGGCTACAAGAAACAATTCTCAGAAAATACATATTCAAAGTGCTTATTATATGTTAGTCTGCTAATGGATTCCTTTCTATTAACAACTATTACCTAAGCAAAAATCCAAATTAAATCCACTGTAGTATTAACAGTGGAAGAATCGAAACTGAACAGACTCTACCAAAGAGTTTTTCATACATTATGGAGTGATGAATTTGCTGATGAATTCCCAGTTTCACCTGAATGATACATAGGCTTACAATTAGTATGTTTAGATCTTACATTTTTAGCAGCAAACCTAAAAATGCAAATGCATGAAGAGATTCTCAGAGTTCTTTTGTGGACTGAATGTCAGGTATGAATTAGTGAGAACTGAATTCAAGTTTCCACTCAGCTGTGAAGCAACCTGACTGGCTCTGTGGAAAGAGATCTCATTCAGCCAAACCAGGACAGTTTGCAAGGAAAAAGCAAGACAATCCTATTTTATGCAATCCTTCCCCATTGACCAAAACATATTTCCATCATTTTCCCCCCAACTATGCACATTTCAGCTACAGTGGGTCCTTGGTATCTGCTGGGGTTTGGTTTACAAGAACTCGCATGGATATCAAAATCCATGAATGCTCAAGTCCTATTAAAAATACAATGGCATAGTAAAATGGTGCCCCTTGTACAAAATGTCAAAATCAAGGTTTCTTTTTAGGAATTTATATGTTTTGACAAATATTTTCAAGAATACAGAAGCTGACATTATTTGTATTTCAAAGTATGAACATTGCTTTGTGTACACTTCTGTTTCTTGGAAATTCCTTGTAAACATCACAAATGTTGCTTGAGGTTAGCTATAAATTTTCACACAACTGGGAAAAGCAAAAATACTAATTTTGTCAAAACTGTCAAGTCCAACAAAATTTCATTCTTTCCTTAATCTTATTCATGTCATCCTTAATGCATTTATTTAGGTATGATGAATAAAAATATGTCTGTTATAACAATCTTGATCACATCTGATTCTTATACATTCCCTGGAAATAAGGCAACTCATCTGAATGAATATGATGCATCTAGTGCAATCAACATTCTGAAAGAAGTGCTCTTGTAGAAAGCCCAGTGCATGGGCACGCCTTATGCGGTGTCCAGCTTATGCTGAAACCATGTGTTGAAAGAAGCAATGGCTGCGTGTTTTCAGTGCGTGGGCTCAAGCATGTGCAGTATTTCCCTTCCACAGAGGTGTGGGGTGTGGAACGGATCCCCACGTAAGGGAAGTGCCAACTGTATATAGTTCACAACTTTCCTCACTATTTGTTATGCTGGCTAAGACTTCTGGGTGTTGCAGTGCAACAACTGGAGCATCACATGATTTCTACTCTTACGCTAAATAAACTTTAGGGCACTGTTTTGTGCATTGTGTTCATCTATCATGCTGTATGGGTACAGACAGCTATCCTTGTCTGGTTCGTTTCTCTCCTAGTAACCCTCTAGCTAGTTCTGTAGTAAACTCTAGCGAAAGACTCCAGAGTTCATTCTTGCTTAGTTTGTTTGAGCTTTTTCAGGAAAGAAACAAAACAGAGAAGGGGGACTGCCTGTTTTCAGATCACACAATAAATTACAATGGCTGTCTCTGAATTGTTTAGCTTCTGCCACTGAAAGCAGCAGAGGTAGAAAGTGTAAACTGGTTTGGCATGTTGTGCAAATACTGTATGTATACAATCAGATTAGTACACTGAAGACTAACTTTCATGTTGTTGTTGATCGCTGTGAAGTTATCTTTAACTTATGGTAAACCTAGAAATGAGAGATCTCCAAGTTATTCAACAGACCTGCTCAAGGCTGTGACTTCCTTGCCTGAGTCTATCTACCTGCAGACTAGTTTAGTCCTTTCAGATAAATGAAAAATCACTGGTGGGAATTTCCTTTTTAAATTATTATAACTGGAAGAAAGCAACTCCTTCTGAATTCAAAAGAAAAAAAAAGAATGTCATCTGTATATGGTTCTTTTAAATGTAGGTACACCTAGTTATTAAGTGCTTAAAATAGGCAGATCAAGGCTCCAACTTGTAGAGTTCATGGATATCAAGTCTGAACTCCAGACAGGGAACTTGCCATAAATTACAATGCTCTTCAGCAAGGGGAATTAGTAGACCTTTTCAAACTCCTTACCTGTTTGAGACACTATTTCTAGACTTATTATTTGGAGCCCTGCACATGGGCACAGCTCTTTAATTCATCTTCACAGCTGCAACCCTGGTGTACGGTACTCCCATATTTTATCAAAATGGGAGTAGACCCAGCCCACATGTGAAGACGGCTGCAGTATAGCCTTTGGATACAGAGTGCATGACCTGACATCTTTCGCAGGGAACAATAAATTACCTCTCTGCTTCCCCAAAGCCTTGAGCACTTTTAAAATAAAATCAGGCAGAGGCCAGTATAGCTTCCCTGTGGGTTTCAGATTTAGACGCAGGCCATCTTGCAGCTACATTCCTTGGTGGATAGTTGCTGAAGATACAACTGGAAGATTAACTTCTCACTAATACATCAAAGGCTTAACTCCCTTTAGCAAAAAAGCATTAAAACTCACCTCCCCTGTTCCACTTACCCCATCCAAAAACAGGATTTCCTCCTGCCACATTAAATGCTACATAAGAATTTAATACCAATATCTCAAATGAAGCAACTACTCAGACCAAATGTGCTCATAGATAGCATGAAATAAAACTCAAAGCAGAACATCTATGTAGGAAGGTCAGTTGTTGTCAGGAAATATTGGAATTGAGTTCTTTAAAAAAATACATATGAAAAGTGTTCTTCCCATAATTCTGGGAAATTAACACCTACACCAAAGACCATATGACAGATTAACAGGGAAGCCCTTGCATTGGTATTTTCTATATACTAGAGTCATGAAGTTGCTTTTCCCAGCTAAGCAACACTTTGCTCCCACCTGAATGCATAGATGGATTGTTTTTCTTCATGCATACATTGTTCCCAATTGGATAAGACTATCAAAAAACTGTTTACCTTTTGACTCTATGGCATGACTGTAAGACCATGTATTTAACTCTTTGTTCAGTTTTTCAGCACAGAACAAGCAATGCATCAAATTTTGCCCACCACATCTACACAATGATCCTTTTGAACAGAGTACTATAGACTTGCAGTAGACTTCAGACATGTTCCCATTATTATTGTTGCTGTTGCTGCTGCTATTTTACTTATTTATACCCCACTTTCTTCCAAGTCTGGAACTTAAGGAAGCTTACAAACATTAAAAACAGAAACAAATAAAAACTCCCATTGCAAAAAACATAGAAAAGTGAAAACATATCTAAACTATCAATGGAATTAAAGAGAAATTTAAAGCATATAAATTAAGAAACAATACATATGGACAATATAGCACATTATTAAAAGCTTTCTCCGATAAACAATGCCAAAAAATCAAAACAAAAAAGTCTTCACCTGTTGCTGGAAGGGTAGCAAGGAAGGAGGCATACTGGATTCTTTACAAAGGGAGCTCCAGAGCCTCACAACCACCACTAAGAAAGCCCACTCCCCACATTGTATGGGTGGAGGGATGGAAAGAAGGGGCTTCCCTCAAAATCTCAATAACCAGGGAAGATCTTATGGGAGAAGAAGGTTCGATTAATCATGGAGACAGTGAGAAGCTCTCCTACCAGAATATAGACTAGATATTACAGGATATCTAGAGGGTATATAAGTTTGTTGCCAGCCTGATATGAGTCAGATTGTATCTGAGCTACAGTGTTATGACAGTTTGGTTCCACTAAACTGTCATGGTTCAATCAAATTAAATACTGGTGGCTGAGATGCTTTGAATTTTCTGCATGAGAGCTCTTCTAGTGCTATTATTCCAGTGAGCAGACTAGCACTCAAAAGTACCCTAGCAGAATGGTTCAACAAAAATACAAACCCTAGGATTCCAGGGGATGGCGCCAGGGAAGTTAAAGTTGTGTCAAATAGCTATAACTATGGTACATCATGCAGATACACTCTCACCCGTATAATATTTAGCTATATGTAAGCTATTCCACCAGTGGAAGACCAAGGTGAGGAGTAAGAGCAGCAAAACACATGGTGTGATGACATGAGAATATGTATTAAATATGCTTCAGTATTACAGAACCCAACATCCCCATTTTTGGTAGCACGGTCACATCCAGGGCAATGTATTTCTGCTCTTAGGCAACTGTGAGCATGTGCACCAGGAACCTACCAAGCAGGCTAACAGTATAAATACACCAAGACTCCACCCTTTTTCCTTGAGAATGCAGTACAGCATTGTACAAGGTATTATTTTAAACAATAAATTAGAATTAACAGTATGCACTATATTGGAAAAAAACAGTATTTGACAGATCCTGGTTCCAAACCTAAATTGAGTACACTCATATTTTTTTCTAGTTCTCCAAATTTAATTAAATGCTACCTGTCATCAAACCTGGGCCAGAAGGCTCTAACATGAAAAAACTGACTTGATTTCAAACCATGACAAAATGCTGCAGCAGAACAACAAAATAGGCAAGATGCAGGAAGGAGTAAGGATATCAAAACAGCAATCAGAAGCAGAATTTATTTCAGCAGAATTTATTTCCTAGAAACTGAACTCACCTTTGTGGAAATATCATTCAATGATTTTAGGAGCAGAAGAATTCAGTTTCAACCTTTTATATGTTATTATATACCTTACACTTAATTTTCTTTGGACTTTTCTGTTTGGTTTATCTTAAAATAGGCTAAATAAATTGTAGTTAAGTTTGAAAGCACTTTAGTCTCCTCACACCCTCAAATGAAACAAGGCAAAGTTGGTATTTCTGAATTTGCTTGCATGTCACCATGTTTTTAAACCCATGCTCCGATATCTCCCTCACCCAGTCTGCCAAATTTTTCAGTCACACCCAACTGGCTAAATTTTAGAGTTTAAAATCCCATTTTTGCCAGAGAAATTACAGGATATAACACAGAATTATATTCCATTTCATTTATCAGCACTTTAACATTACAAGGAATAGTAAGGTAGAAGTGTGGAAGAATTACATTGTAATCTATAAGGCTAGCAATAATTCACACTGTAGCAATTAGATTATGAATTATAGCTAGCTATATAATATATGTAATATATGTAAAAATGATCTCTAATATTAATTTAAGCAATGCTAGGCAGGTAGTGGTAAGGAACACTTATTAGTATAATCTTAGAAGTATAGCGTCTAGATCAAGGGAAGTAATAGTGCCACTCTATTCTGCTTTGGTCAGGTCCCACTTGGAATACTGTGTTCAGTTCTGGGCACCACAATTCAAAAAGGATGTGCAGAAAATGGAGCAGGTCCAAAGGAGGGCAACTAAGATGGTGAAGGGTCTGGAAACCATGCCCTATGAGGAGCGCCTTAGGGAACTGGGGATGTTTAGTATGGAGAAAAGAAGGTTAAGAGGTGATATGATGGCCCTATTTAAATATTTGAAGGGATGTCATATTGAGGGGGGAGAAAGCTTGTTTTCTGCTGCTCCAGAGAACAGGACTCGGGACAATGGATGCAAATTTCAGGAAAAGAGATTCTACCTCAACATTAGGAGGAACTTCCTGACAGTAAGGGCTGTTTGACAGTGGAACACATTCCCTTGGAGTGTAGTGGAGTCTCCGTCCTTGGAGGTCTTTAAGCAGAGGCTGGATGGCCATCTGTCAGGGATGCTTTGATTTGGAGTTCCTGCATGGCAGGGGGTTGGACTGGATGGCCCTTGTGGTCTCTTCCAACTCTATGTTTCTATGACTGAATGATTTCTATGATTATTTTTCAGTGCTAGTTTGAAGCCAAAAACCCTAATATAAGAGTGTAGGGAACTTTTATTTATACAGGAGAGTTTTCTTATTTCTATTCTGCTGATCTATAGCTGTTTATAGCCTATGTGCTCCCCTCCACTCCCCCAAAGAAAAATCTGCTCAATCCTGCAAAAAAGTACTTGGAATAGAAAACTGACGTTCTGCTTTCTATGAAGAGACAGTGGGGTTCTTTAATCCTCCTATGTTAATGGGGTTGCTAATAACCCCAGTAGAGATTTAAAATATTTGTCAGACTTCATTAACAAACATGAATTGCTTCACGCTCTATATATTATTCAACAGTTATGGTGTCTAGGACCTTGTGCTATTTCATCCCCCTTCCCATTCAACCACTTTAAAAATTATGTATAAATTATGAAGCTTTCAGGGGCCCAGTTCACTCCTATAGAAATGAATGGACAAGTAAAGCTACCAAATGTCTAAGCTAATTGGGACCACATTCTTTCTCTAGCAAATACCTGAAACAGAGTAGAAGAATATATGCAGAATGCTAAGTTATCCTAAATTGAAGAGCACTTGATTTGATTTTTCCCTATTTTTCTGAAAAAGTTTATATCTAGTCTGTGCACACAGAAAAACCAATAATAAATATAGCATTAAAACAGTGGTGAGTGTACTGGACCACCAAAGTGTACTTTGTTCAAGGAGATTTATTCTCCTCCAAGTTGGCTTTCTCTGAACACAGGCACTAATAGTGCCATAGCACAGACTGACAAAAAGATTTCTCATTTGTAATGTTCTTTTAGAGAAACTCCTAGCAGATGATTGGAGTACACTGAACCTCTTTCTTCCTTTATTTAATATGAACTCAGAAGACTGGTTTATGTTCTGTTTTCTCCTGTATTTCGCCTACATATGTATTTTAAATTTCTCTTTTGTTTTCTCTTCTATTTTCTCAGCACTTTCTTTTTTAAAAAAATGAGAAATCTGAGTGAATGCTATGAGGTCTAATGCACCTCAAGAGTTTGTGTGTTAGACAATGTTTTTGAAATGCAATACCAATAACCTATCTTTTCAATATTAATCTAGATTCTGTTTCCAGCTTCGAATTCTAAAAGTTTTTCTGGATCCACAATAGCAGACTGATACTATCCAAATAAGTGACAAAGGAGATTTATATATATGATAAGATTTCCATTAATGTGTAGATTTAACTGCCTCTTTGTTGCCATAGCTATACATTAAAATGCACATAAACATGAAATTGTATTTTTAGAAAACAAACATCCATTAGTCTTGCAACCCTTCTCACTTACATACTTGCCCTTCAGTTCCGTAGATGCTTGTTGGAATGAAGGCATCATTCTTTTGCAAACTCCACACCCTAACAGGAAAAAGAAAGAGAAATCAATAATAATAATGGTAAAGTGTCTCTCCAACAGCAAAAGCAAGCAAACAATATTCCTATGTGTAGCCTGTCATTTCAACTGAGCAGAAACAGAATTAGTTTTGAATGGCCACGGTCTAGATTTAAGCATCTTCACTCAGCCATATATTCCAAAGTTTCAGACAATCAAATGTATATATTTTCCTTTTGTCTCTTTGATAAGTTATTCCAATGACATTGTTTTTGCTTTTAAAAACTGTACATTAATATGATTTACTTAAATACAGAGGACTAACTGAAGTCCTAAAGATGGTATTAAGCATCCCACCCCAATCAAGCCACTTATCAATCATGCCACTGTCCCTTTTTATATCAGAAAAAGATACACTAGAACTTGCCAAAGGGCAACAGAGACAGGGGATAGAGACTATTGATTATACCTGTGATTCACACAACCCACAGGAAAGAATAACACAGGGCTGTGGAACTGATACCATGAGCCTATGAAGGCACAGCAACAAAGAACAGGTCCATAAAAACTGGAATTACTGGAACACAAGTAGCTCTGAGAGACTTTCAAAATGCAATCCACCTTCACACAAGTGAAGCTGAGGATGCACTAGTTTTTATTTTCGTAACCATTATCTGCAGGAGACCTATTTTATCCTGTGTTTTTTTAAAGTCACTATTGATCTGCCTGTCCTGGTTTATTCATCTTGTTAAATAAAGTTTGCTTTACTAGGTGGTATAATTGTTTTGTCTCTTATTCATGTGTTCTTTCTTACCTCTAGGCAACCCAGGATCCACACATAGGCTCTACAGGCTTAATTTAGACAAAATAAGCCTGAGGAATTTAACCGAAGCACCCTTCATCATATTAAGTACAAAGACATCAAGAAACCAGCAGTGGCAGTGTTGGCTTGATTACTAAGAAACAGTAATAATTCAAAGACAAGCGTCCATTAGGACCCAGAGGCTTCTGATGTCTGAAGACTGACTTGACAGTAAAAGACAGGACACAGCCAAATCATCTGGCTTCAGTGTGCTAAAAACAATATGCATGCAATGCTAAGCAAATTTAAAAAAAAATAACCTTGTAAATTGGCACTTTATTCTAATCCTAGGCAGAGTACTTTTTGCATGGATAAGAAGCAGAAGACTAGGTCTTAGAACCAATACTGTAATATCCTCCCCATTACAACTCTTAGCACCACCCAAAAACTGGGACCTGTAGTAATACTGAGGGACAGATGATTATTGCAGCTGGAAGGGCAGACGACTCCCTCCCAATTCCATTGATGGAAGCAATTCATTCAGCTGATCTTTGTTCAAAAATGTTTGCACTCTCCCCCCCCCCCCCCCTTCTTAGACAGATAGGGATTCCCTGCATGCAAACTCCTCTCTCTCTCTCTCATTCAAACTAAGTCACTCCCCCTGTGACTCAAAGGTTTTCAACCGAACTGCATGTTTTCCATCTTCTTTCTCTCTCAACTTTCTTTGGAGAGATGGTGAGATCTTTTTATTTGGAGTATTCACTAGCTAGATTAGGATATACTCTTTTATATCTATATAGGTTAAAGCCATGAGTAACCTTTTGTTGAATTACAAGCTACTTGTGTTGTTTTTGGAGTTAGTCTCAGTTCTTAAGGAAGCACAGTTAGCTAAAGGCACATTTCTACTACTCTGCTAACTTAAAGTTAGACCCTAACAGGCTTGTCTTTCATAATTTTTATATTTGAATATCTATGTTTCCTTGGCAAAGGCTGAAGCCTTAGGAAACTTAAATTACCCTACAATCTCCTATGTCTCTACAAGGCTAAATTGAACACTGACTGAGGCCCGAAACAAATGGGCCAAATAGAGCAGCTTCCAGGCATTTCAGGGATGTGGCATGTATATGATGTATGCCCCCAACAAGGCCTGAAGCCACTGGCAAAAGGAGCAGCAAAAAGCTGCTCCTGTCAGCAGCTCATTTCAGTTCACGGCAGCAGCCTGTTTCAGGAGCGGGTCATCAGCATTGCCACAGTCCTGGGCCGACTGAGGCCGAAGAAGCCTCTGGCCACTCCTTTTGGCCTGTCTTCTTCTCCAACCTTGGAGTCTAAGTCTTTTTGAAAGAATAAAAGCATACAGGAATCAACACCACCAATCCTTGATTTAATTCTACATCACAGGAATGTAATTTAAAAGAAAATGCACATCTACAAATACCAAAGACTCTCTCTATTTTACTCTTTGTAAAATACACTTCTAATACTGATGGTTACAAAAATAAGTCGACAGACTGTTTTAAGAACTGGAAAATGCCTAATATCCATTATTCATTTCTTCTCCACTTTCAAAGTCCAGAAGCATCTCATGAAGCTTTCTCAGGATTTAAAGAAGCTGGATGACTTTTTAATTATTTCATTAACAAATTGTTATCTAACACAGTATGGGGCTGTGCAGAAAGCCCTGAAGGGGTGGCCTCTTTTATAGCCAGATTGGGGCCACAGCAACCATATGCTGCAGCCCTGATCTGGCCTTTCCAGGGTGTGAAAAAGAACTACAAAAAGCAGCTCCTTTTTGTGCCCTGGAAAGGGCATGTGCCCTGGAAAGGGCATGATATCTGCGCCACTGTGGCTTTACACCACCCCTGCAGTGCTGCATCTTTTGGACAAAGTGCCAGAGGAGCACCATGACACTGTGTGCCGTGCGGTGTGGCACATGGGAACAGAGTCAGGGCATGCGTCATATGGACACTATGCCCCAACTCCACCCCCAACCCAGCCTTTAAGGCTGGTCTGCACAGGGCCTATGTGGATAATCTCAGCTGGTCTAAGTTGAACTGATGGAACAGAGTATGTCCAGCATCCAAGGGAAATAGCCAACTCACTGTGTTCAACCACAACTTATTTTTGTGTATGAAACGGAGAACTTCCATTCACCTTGTTCCAGTGAGTCTGGATTTGATGGCAATCATTTCCATCAAATCCCTCTCCTCTCCTCCTTTGCAATCCCCAGCTGTTCACATTCTTGCAGAAAGTCATCCACTTCTTGAGAGCATGCTATGATGTGGATGGCAAACTTAAAGGGCGAAGAAGAATTGGCAAGAATGTATTCCCCTTTCTGCCCACAGGAACAGAGTACTGCTCCATGAAACTGTCTGCAGAGTTCTGCTTCATGAAAATGTGTGTCCAGTCCAACAATGTCAGGAAAGTCAGAAATCAAAGAATTAGGTGTCTTGGGTATACACAGAAAGAAGTACTATCAAACAACATTCACTAAGTTTTTTGTGGAGGACTTTCGGGCTATGTGGCCATGTTCTAGAAGAGTTCCTTTCTGACATTTTGCCAGCATCTGTGGCTGGCATCTCTGTGGCTGGATTCTCTGAAGATGCCAGCCACAGATGCTGGTGAAACGTCAGAAAGGAACTCTTTTAGAACATGGCCACATAGCCCAAAAGCTCCACACAAAAAAAACTATGGATGCCAGCCATGAAAGCCTTCAACTCCACAACATTCACTAACTATACATTTTTAATGTAAACATCAAAATTAATCTGGCTGTTTCACAATTAATTAAAAATATGAAAATATTCCTGGATGCTCTCTGAATGTGCTGGCCCAATGGCCATGTGGGCTGGAGATTACAGGAGTTGTAGTATAAAACACCTGAACAATCAGAGAGCACCTGTCTATGGTAGGCTGGTCTACAGGCTCAAGGAAGGGATAGATGTGTACTACAGAAAAGGGTTGGGTTATAGAAAATAGCTGCTTCCAAGAGAGGCCAAACTGTGAAGGTGTTCCAATAACATGCACTCTCCCTGCAAGAATGATTTACAGACATATATCAGACAATATTGCTTCAAACTGAAATAAAACAGCAGGCAATTGCAACACATGCAGTGAACCAGAAAAGAGCAAGGCCATTCAGAGATGAGTCCAAAAACATTGAAGTGCCTGTAGAACTTTAAGAGAACAGCAGTCAAGTATAAATCTGCATGAAGGAACATAATGCCATCTCAAGAGAATTGTTGGAAGGAGGAGTGTTCACAGGCAGTGGCTTTATCAGTACTCAGAGTCAATTATTTACTGGAACTAACGAGAACAATGCCTCAAGGAGGAAAAAGCAGATTTTGCAGTGCAATAGGAGTGGTACGATGCAATATGACCTTGATAAGTTAAAACAAAAGGTCTTAACACTCCAGCTCTCAGTGTTTCTAATAACCCATCTCACCTTAAGCTGCCTGCCCCTTAATGATTTTAACAACCCTCCCCCTGTGATGGCTTTTGGTGGATGTTTCCAGCTATTTGAACCAACCAGAAAAGGTTATGGGGTTGGGGGAGGAAAGCACCTCCCCCCCATAATCTTCTCAAGGAAGACTGTTAATAGTTAAGGTAGACATCTTTTACTGATAATTCAGACCTATCAGTAAAGGGACCTATAGCAACACAAGGACAACTCAAAGTTGTTCATGTTTTGAGGGGCTGCTAGTTTTAAAAAAAACAGCAGTGAGTTCAATACAAAGCCATTTATCAGTGCATAACCTCATTTAGGGCACTGTCTTTATATTCCTTGTAGCTTCACTGCAGAGAGAGGGCAAGGATGATCCATTGTAAAACCTTGTTTGTTTGTGGATACAGAGTTTGCAATCTCTCTATGGGACCAAATCCTGTCATTGGGAGGTCTCCAAGATCCTTCGCCACTTAATTCTGACCTGCTCTCTGCAACTGGAGATCAATTCTCTCCGACCTTGCTTAGCAGCTTGCTAACTTAGCCTTCCTGGAATGGTACACTCATTCTTCTTGTACACACAGACAATTTGTGTGAATGTCAAACCAGATCCCATGGTTTTGTTACTGGATTCTGGCTAAAGCAAATGTGATGCTCTGGACCTTTTACAACAGGCTACTTAAAAATAGCTTGAAAACTACTAGTCTAATGAAACCATGCACTAAGTCTGAAAGCATATCTGAATGTTTCTTTCTATTTCAATAATTTAAGCAGAGTGCCCCCAGAGAAAATAGTTAAGTATTTGAAATATTACCATGCTGCACTGCTGAGAGTTTATGTTGAAATACAGAATAAGTATAGCACAAGGAAGAATGCAAAGACAACAAAACAGTGGCAATGTACACTTGGTATGACCCTGTTGCATACAGATATACTGTATATATAATTTAACAGTGGGCCCATCCTATTATTCTGCTTGGACAAAGGACAATCAAATTTTAAAAATAAATTCAAGATCTTGCATTTAACATTACTTACAAGGGGCATAGAACATCAGCAGCACAGGCTTATCTTCTTTCTTCAGAAGCCTCTTAAGTTCCTGAAAATGCCAACAGAAAAGCATGCCTTCATACAAATTCTGACCATAGGCATCATTATATAACCCTACAAGTTGTATATAAAATTCCTAAGCCTACAGATAATAGGCCTTGTATTACAGGACTTTAAAAATTTGGCAGAAAACATGAAAATAAAGAAAGCTAGGTGGTTTACCATTAGCACAAAGACTAATAAGGTGCAGAAATTGCTACAACCATGTTTTCCCGAAAATAAGACAGTGTCTTATATTTATTTTGCTCCCAAAGATGCACTAGGTCTTATTTTCAGGGGATGTCTTATTTTTTTCACAAAGAATTCACATTTATTGTTGAACAAAAAAATTGAGGAGAATGTCTTATTTTCGGGGAAACAGGGAAGGACAAGTTCTTAGGAAAGTAGCATCTGCCATAGACTGTCTACCTGCTGATGTCCCTTGTACTTGGACTAAATCTAATAAGGTACATACTCCACCACTTCTCTGAAGTAGTGGAATTTTAACAGTTGGAATTTGGTATTACTTTCATTAAGAAAGGTGTGCTATACCATCACTTACCTTCTTGCATAACCAGCTTAAGTATTCAGTTCATATAATATTTGTGAACTGTATCTTGAGTTGCTCCAAGTTGAATGGGAGCCCTGCTGGTGTCTTCCATTCAAGTTGCAGCAACTCTGGGAAGAGCAGAGTGCATTTGTTTCCCTCATAATGGCAGAGATACTTGGTAGCCTGATATAGACTGTGGTTTATATTAGGAGAAGATGAATTGCTCTCAAGGGGAAAACAGTCCATTGTTTTTTAATCAAGTTTTTCATGTACCTTAAGAGTATGATAGTTTTTTGTAGGGCTTTCGGGCTATGTGACCTTCTTCTTCTTCTTCTTCTTCTTCTTATTCTTATTCTTATTATTTATATAGCGCTGTAAATTTACACAGTGCTGTACATACAATCTTAAATTAGATGGATCCCTGCCCTTAGGCTTACAGTCTAAAAGAGACAACACAAAAGGAAGAGGGGAAGGTGATGGGAAAGGGGGTGAGGTCCAGTGGTTCTTCTCTCCCTCTGGGGCCAGGACCAAGGCAGATGGACTGGAGGGAGGACACGGCTTCTTAATACATAGTTAAAAGGAGGCATCCTGAGGCAAATGGAACAATCCTGGGAATGCTTCCCTGAACAATACAGTCTTTAATTTAATTTTGAATCTGGTTAGAGAAGTGATGAGGCACACATGGGGAAGAAGGCTCTAGGAGTGAGGGGCAGCAAGTGAGAAGGGACGAATCTGGGACAGGGCAGTGGAAATCCCCTCTGGGACAGGAGACCTTGACTACCAGAGCGGAAGATACGAGAAGAAGTGTGAGGAGAAAGAAGTTCAGACAAATAAGGAGGGGCCAGTCCATGGAGGGCTTTGAAAGTCAGTAACAAAAGCTTGTACTGGATATGGAAGGGGAAGGGGAGCCAGTGAAGGGAGGATAAAAGAGGAGAAACATGTCAAAGTGGCAAGCGGATGTGATAATACGTGCAGCTGAGTTCTGGACAGAGATTAAAGGATGGAGGTGAGAGAGAGGAAGCCCTGTCAATAATCTAGTCGTGAAACCACTAGGGCATGGACCAGAATCTTGGCAGTGGACGCTGAGAGATTTCTCTGAAGATGCCAGCCACAGATGCTGGCAAATTGTCAGAAAGGAACTCTTCTAGAACATGGCCACATAGCCCGAAAGCCCTACAAAAAACTATGGATGCTGGCCATGAAAGCCTTCGACTCCATAATTCAGTATGAATTTGCTAACAGCAGATCCTGGCAACTTTCTAGTAACCACAAAGATTCTTGCATATGGAATACTGTCACTGATTTGTAAAAGGATGCATTTTGTTTTTCAGCTGATACATTCCCATTAATAAAGATAATCCAAAATAGATTAGCAGGCCAATCTTCTAGTGGGATTTACACAGAAGGGATTTATTCAGAATGTTAAGAAGTATCTCATCTGCACCAACAGACGTATGAACAAATGTATATCCATGTTGGAATCATGGTTTTGATACTGCTATTTATGTTCTGGACATATCACCTGAGCATATGTTTTCCTTTTTTTTTTTAAATCATTTGTACCATGTGTATTTTTAAATACAGGTTGAGTAGTACTTTTTCATGGGTGGATGAGATTGTATGCCTTTGCCTTTTGATGGTCTATGTACACTAACTTCGTTTTATGCACAGAATTATTAAAAAATACTGTATAAAATTAACTGCATATGTACGAAGTGCATATGAAACATAAATGAATTCTATATTTAGACTTGGGCCCCAATATATCTCATTATGTCTTTGCAAATATTTCAAAATCCAAAGAAATCCAAAATCCAAAACAGTTCTGGTCCCAAGCGTTTTGGATCAGGAATTTTCAATCTGTATTACCATCACTGTATTTTTTTTCTCATTTATACTATGACAATATAATGCAGATTTATTTTAGCATAATAATTAAAAGCTGCCTAATGTAATCTTTAGGGGTGGGTTTCTGACTCTTTTAAGTAAAGAATGGAGGAGTAAGGAATACTTGTCATAAGGATCTACTAGGATTTTAATAGTAATGACTTACAAATATATTGGTTGTGGCTGACTTCACACCATATTTAACTTTATAGGCAGAACACTATGGAACAGAAATTTATTTAAAGTAAATATAAACCCAATTTTCTTTCAATCAAACCCTGAAGTTTAACAATAGCAAATTGGGTCTAGAAGCTTAAGGCCCTATTCAGGTCTAATCAGAAACCACAGGTAATGTGAATGAGTTCTTCTTCTGCATGTAGAAGAAGGCTGATGTTAGGAGCATTTGATTCTTGTTAAACTAACCAGGATTTCTTTGACACTTGAATTCCAGGAATTGTGTTTTTAAGAATATGGTTCAAAAATAAAAGTCCAAAACCACAGTTTTATCCTAGCTCATTCTCAGAAGCATGGTTCAATTAAACTACAGTTCCTCACATTTTAAGGTCACAATGAAAGTTTGTTTAAAACATATTGTTCTTGAGAACAAATATGAAGAGAAGGGTATATGGGCCCAAAATTCACCACAGTTCCTTTCTACTAGAGGAAACTTAAGGATATAAATGAACCAGCATGGTGTTGGTTTGAGTACTGGATTAGGACACTAGGAGATCATGTTTCAAATCCATGCTCAAATAAAAATTCTACATTTAAGGCACAAAAATCAAATGTACTGATATAGGATGGGACATGCCTGGCTCGGCAGTACTACACATGAACAGGACCTTGGGATTATTGTTGATCATAGCTTGAATTTAAGGCAACAGGGTGATGTTGCAGCAAAGAAGGCAAATGCTATCTTTGCCTGCATTAACAGAAGCATAGTTTCCAAGTTGAGGGAAGTAATAGTCTACCATTATTCTCCGCTGATCAGGGCTCACTTAAGAGTGCTGTATTCCATTCTCGGCATCTCATTTTCAAAAGCATACTGACAAGTTGGAGTGAGTTCAGAAAGGGGCAATGAGGATGACAAGAGATATAGAGAACAAAACATATGAAGAAAAGTTGAAGGACATGAAGTCGAAGGCTTTCGCGATCAGAATCCATAGTCTTTTGTGGAGTTTGGGGACTATGTTGCCATGTTTTGGAAGAATATATTCCTGATGTTTGGCCAGCATATGAAACTGGCATCTTCCAAGAATGCTGGCATGGGAGTGAATGGGGTATATTTACACTGTAAACCTTGGTTGAAAGGAAGTGATTTACAGGTTAATCTCTGTGTTGGTTTGTTGTTGAATGGCAAGGCCTCAGGGTGCCCATTTAATCAATGATCCATTGAAGATGCCTGGCTGAAAGGTTCCTGAAAGGTGCCTGAAACGACCTTAAAAAGTTCAGGCAGGGGGAGTGTCTGAACCTCCGGAGCGCTTCTCCCAAGCGCTCTAATATCATCATGGAAACGGAAGATGCCTCTTCGCGAGGCTGAATCGTTTGAAGGAAGCCAATTCCCTCTTGACGCTTCCTTTGCATCTTTCCTTTAAGTCTAGTGGTTTCAAGTTACAGAAGGATAGATTTCAACTGAATATTAGGAGGCATTTCTTGACAGTGAGTGGTTTGTAAATGGAACTAATTGCCTTGATGAGACCTCCTTCTCTGGACATCTTCAGAAAGAAGCTGTACAGCTACCTGCTGGGGATGCTCCAGCTGGAGATCCTGCATTGAGCAGGAGGTCTGACCTGAAAGTCCTTAAGGCGTTTTCCAATTCTATGATTCCATGTACTATAATGTTCATGGAACCTGCACCTCTGGTTGATGATCATGGGCTTAGGCCATTTTTTCTCAATGAAACATGTACTCCATTCTTAAAGACTAGGTTCAAAAGAAAGATAAATAGCTTGTTTGCTCATTTCCTTTAAACAGAAACCAATGCAGGGCAATGGGGAGGTATGAGAATGAATTTTTCAGAGCCAGTTTGAGGGGAAAGACAAGATGAAAATTTTAAATTGAAAATGACCCCAAGAGAGCTTGTAATAGAGAAAAGGAAGGTGAGCATTAAAAATTAATCTTCTTACAAAAAATGAATGCCAAAGTAACTGTTCCTAATGTCAGAATGAAAGCTAAGAAATTGAAATGACTTTATGAAATACCAGCCAGGGACCAATCAATTAAAATTTAAAATCAATAGAGTGGAGAAAATACAATACACTTTTCACAAAGATTCCAGAGAAAGAACATCAAGAAGAATAATGAGTCTGGTTTGCAAGACAAAGAGAAGTAGTAGTATGATTTAGGGCTGCTCTCAGCCTTTATGAATCAAGCACTGTTAAACCAGAGGAATTCTGGGGATGTCTTACCAGGTTTAGGTCCTGTATTTGCTGCAAAGGAGATTGCAGATACATCCCAAGCCCTTGTCAAGGCACTAATTTCTCTAGATTGTGTCTGTACGCCTCAATGACTCTAATTTTCCCTCAAAGGATTTTCTTATGACTGTTAAATTCCTCTCAGTGATTCAGACATAAAACTCTATTCTGCCCATAGTTTATTTTTAGTTACATTTATAATTCACCTCGTTATAAAAACACCAATGGCAGTGTACGAGGCAAAATCGTAGGCCATTAAAATCAACACAGATCATTCAAAACCATGGGTGGTTGGACAGAATTAGCTCTGCTACAAAAGGGATCCCTCACAATGTCACAAGGACACTAAGGTATAACCGGCCATCTCTTTCACAGACCCCCACCACCCCAAATATTTTAGCTTGCTGCTTGGGCAATTTTGTTAACCATGTCAACTAAAGCTGGAGGGGAATAAAATTTCTAAATTTCTTTAGAAACAACTACAGAACCTCTCAGAAAGGATTACCGAGTAACCTGTTCCGTAACCAATTTGTTCAGGTATTATTTATCTTATCAATGACCTTTGCTCCACACAAATATTTACAATACTAGTCAATGTACCTTTTCACTGTCAACGTGGACAACATCTTTGGCATCAGGATCCTCTTCCCACAATGGAGCTCCTTCTGGATCCTTGAGGAAGGCCACCATTGACTACAATGACATGAAAAGAGAGACAAGTGTTTTCAACCATAAGTAAAGCTAAACAGCAGTGGGCCCTCCACATTTGTTGGGGTTAGGGGTGCAGGATCCCCATGAAAGTGGAAAAAACGCAAATAAAAAACCACTTTTTTTAACCTGAGAAAACACCTCTCTAGAAATCTCTGGGTCCTCCAATCTAACTCTATGGTCAACATCCACCAGAATTTGATCACAGAGTTGTGCTGGAGGACTTACAAATGCCTAGAGAAGTGTTTTCTATAGGAATCTTTAGGTTCTCTCTATCATGACTCTATGGTCATATTCTAGCAGAGTTGCTTTGGAAGACCTAGAGTTTTCATTGCTGCTGCTGCTGTGTGCCTTCAGGTAATTTCTGACTTAGAGCAACTCTAAGACAAACCTATCATGAGATTTTCTTGGCAAGACTTGTTCAGAGGAGGTTTGCCATTGTTGTCAGTCAGATTAATATGCCAGTTAGATTAATATGTCATGTTATACCTAATTATTATTAAGTTATTTATCTTGGATTTTGTATTTTGCATTGCTGTGTTCTTATTTTGGAGTATGCTTGTGCTGTATTTTTTAGATTGATTTTGTTTAATTAATATAGGATTATACATTTGTAGTGAGCAGGCTGACCAATCATCCAATCACAGAGCAAGATGAGACCAGCCAATGAGAAGCTGGCTGGGCAGGGCTATAAAAGAGCTTTGACAGAGAGAGAAAGGGGGTTTTATTTGGTTGGAGTTTTGAAGGGGAGAGACACCTGGGAGGGAGGGTGTGCTCTTAGGGTTCCTGTAGGAACATTTATAGGTTAGTTTATATACCAGGGAAGGGTCTGAGAAGTCCAGAAGTCTAGTTAGGCTTGGGGAAGTCTAGGAAAGGGAGGCTCAGAATAAGCCTCTAGGTTTTAAGGAAGGTTTGGCCTTAATACCGGAGATAAGGTTGCCTGAGTGGCTGTAGTATTATTGTGTTAAGGAACTTCTGTAACTAAGGAACAAAACAAACAAAGCTTTAATTATATTGCATGATTTTACAAATAAACTTTATTCATGTTTTGAAATACTGCTTGGCCTCTGTTGAACTATTGAAACACGCTACCAAAGTTATCAGTGCCTGAGTAGAAGATAGGTGGTGGGCAAACAAGAGAGTTATCACGTTTGGTTCGCACCACAACGTTGTATTTAATTTTTATATTTATTTGACTTGTGTTGTATTCTTTTACTGCTGTAACCTGCCCTGATTTTTCACGATTAGGTGGGCTATAAATAAATCAGCAGCAGCAGCCTTCCCCTGAGGCTGACAGCATGTAGCTTGCCCAAGGTCACACAGTGGGTCTCATGACCAAGCTAGAATCGAATGCTGGTTTCCAGAGCCACAGTCCAATGTTCAAATCACTATGACATGTTGGCTCTTGATTCCTAGAGAGAACATATTAACTCAAATCTGTGAATCAAATCTACAAAAGTCAAAGCCACAAATGTGAAGGGCTGACTATACAATGAACTCCCCAAAATGCTGGCTTTGCCTTTCTGATTTTACAGACAGCATTAACTGTTCTTCATGTCTTCCTAGGATTTTCTTTTTTTAAGAAATAACTAAATTCACAGTAGTTAAAAAAAAATCCCAGAGATTCCAGGTCTTGAAACTGTGGCATTATTAGTGGAATCAGTGAAATGCTAGACTAGGGCTGGATGCACCTAGATTCAAATGTCACTTAGCTAACCAGCACACTACCCATGACCTGCACCAGTCACCAACTCCCAGCCTAACTTATCACCACCATGATGTTGTGAGCATCAAAGTGGAGCATGAAGCAGCATGTAAAGCTAGCTCTTCATTCTTTGAAGGAAAGGTAGGATATAAATGAAACAATCTAAACATGAGAGTCAGGTTCTTGCTGTTAAAGCTTTTACCACACTTTACATGTCAAATACATATGTGAGTCCCTGCAAAAAGTTCTCTAACCCCTTTATGAAATTCCACAAGTTTGATTTTCCCTTCCAAAGAACAGATTCTCTACTCTTGGCTTGGTACACTTTGATGCAGTGTCCTTTAGCCATCAGACCCTGGAGGAGCTCAAGTATAATTCCCAACTTTGGTTCTGATACAAACTTTGCAGTAAGATATTGGATGCAGTCCTCTCTTGGTCAGCAAAACAAAAATAGATTTTTATTGGTGTGTGTGTGGGGGGGGGGTTTACACTATAAGGCTGCTGATGGATGAGCCAGAGTAGATACCACAAGCTTCTAATCCCTAGGCACAATTTGGGTGATTAAAAAAATAAAAACTGCAAACCACAGGACTCTAAACAAAGAAATAATCCCAATTATGTCTAAACTATCCACTTCCCTTACTTTGGTGCAAAACAAAAGTGGAAAAGAAAGGAGCAGAAAGGGAATGCATTCTATTTAAAGTTCCATCAGGTATTTTGACTGGTCATCTCTAACTCTTTAGGTCAGGCTAACCTCTGTAATGTTCACTCAGCAAAGTTTGTAATTCATTCCAATGTCTAAGCAAAAAGTGTTATCATTCCTTCTACCATCTCAGCTCCACTTCAAAGGAATGGTATCTCTTATGGAACAGGATTAGAAACAGAAATGTTCCACAGCAAAGGGAACACAAAATAAAATGTTCAATTCATGAATCTGTGTAAGTCAAACTATATATTTATAGTAAACTGTAATTAAGTGAGCAACTATTTTTAAGCTAACAACTTTAAAGACATTTTCCTGCAGAAAAAGGAGGTTTAAATCCTTCCACCCCAGTTGTATTTTACCAGTAATCTCTCTTCTGTGCGACCAAGAGGGCTTTGGGAAGAAACAGACCACATTGGCAGCAAGGACGACAATTTCTACAGGTCATGCCAGCATTGGGAGGGGATCAGCACAGGTTACTGATAAAATGCAGGGAAGCAGAGGACCACTGCCATCCCATACAGTGAGTGTATGTGTATATTTTGTGCATGCATGAATAAAAACCATTCCCAGCTGTAAGAATAATGGGGAGAAACAGCTGGTGTGTCTTTTCCATAATGTCTAGTTTGACCTATTCTCACCTCATAAAAGTGTGGCAGCTAAACCACATTTAGTTGTTTTTTTTTTTTTTTTTCCTGTTCTGAGAAGTAAGTACATTCTGGGCAACAATAAACTTTTTTATGAGTGCAAGGAAACTCTTTACCTATTTAAAAATGTAGCATATACCATTCTTCTCCTGTTTTTAGCATGCCTTTAGTACACAGCATAGATGTCTCTGAACTATCAAAAGGTAGCAAGGGGGGACACAACCTTTAAAGTGCTAAAGAATACAACTGGGTTTTCTAGTTTCAAGAATCCCTTACCTTGTACCTGCTATGCTCAGAGGAGCCACAAAAGAAAAAGATTTCATTTCATTCAGTGATGTCTCCCCCCCCCCTCTTTCCTCCTCATTTTTAAAAAAAAGATAGAATGTTTTCTGGTAGAAGAGGCAATATGCTGCTCAATCCTCTGTTCCCTGGAACTTTAAAAATATTTTAAAAGCACATGGAAGTTGCCTAAAGCCAAGAAGCAATGAAATATTTTGCACCCCAAGCTTCCAAGCCAAGCTGACTGTGAGGGACAGACAACACCCATCACAATCATTTTTGACCTTATATGTAGAATATTTGGTTTCACTAGGGCTTAGGGAAATAGAGTGATTATCCATGGCCAGAATAGATTCTGCTATTTGTTTCTGGATTTCAGACACAATTGGATATAATACAACATTGCAGTACTATTTACTTGATCTTGTGGCTGTAGATAGATAGATAGATAGATAGATAGATAGAGTAGGTAGATAGCAGCTATAAGTTAAAAACTGTGTATGTGTGTGTATGTGTGAGTGTATACACACCTTCAAATTGCCTGTCAACTTATGGTGACCCCATTAATTCCATAGGGTTTTTTTTAGGCAAGGAATACTCAGAAATGTTTTTGCTAGTTCCTTTCTGCTAAGGTCTAAATCCAGTTGCTAGTCCCAAGTAGGGTAGACTAACTGAATGAATTGCTGAATGGTGAATCAACAGCATTGATTAAATGAGTCTCCTACACGTGGGAACAGCAACTGTTTTTAGGCCTAGGTTTACTGAATTCTAGGGATAGCTCTTATACTGGGCTAATGGGAAAGCCACTTTTCTGGGTCATCTGAAGCATGGACAGTATCATCCCAACATTTCTATTGAAATTCCAGGAAAGACGAGTGGTGGGGCTTGTAGGTTCTTTCCAATGGTAAGCCAAATTTGTAAGTGGCATTGTGCTTGCAGAAAAAAACCCTCCCTTAGCATCCCTTTTTCACGGCTTATTTCCTGTTCCTCACCATTCCTTTGCTAATTAGGTTAACAGTCCAGCCTTCTGTATGTTTACACTCGAGCCACACTGTAGGGATTCTTCAAGTATCCAGAGGACTCCAGCATTACACTCAGCATGTGTTTTCTCATTGGCTAAAATATGTGGAAAGAAATCCAGACATCTAGGGTAGTGTTATCGAGACTGATTTTATATCAAATTATGGTGTGTGCGATTCCATTCATGACCTCCAACTGATCCTGTCAGGCTGGCAGCCATAACTCTGAAACTTGTGGGTCAGGTAGGCAGGATTACTTGCCTCGACCCTTGCAAAACAAATTTGGAAATTCCCCACAGGAAGGTTTAGGAATCACCCAGATGGGAGAAGTATCGCCTTCAAGAATAAGTCAATACAGCCTGTTTGTTCAGAGTCTCACACTTAATGTGCCAGTGATATTATTAAATGATCCACCCATAGACCTGCTTGTCATCCTTGATTGTGTCAAGACCCAAATACATTGTTTAAGTCATCATCGCACCTCGGCTTAACAAAGCCCAGGCATTCAGCGCCTTTGTCTAAACCTTCGCTAGTCCATCAAGTTCATTGTTAGAGGCCAGTTTGAGCCTATATAAACCTAGGATTTTTCAACCTAAATGTGCCATTTTCAGAGTGCTGTTGGACTCCTTGCTAGTTTGACCTCTGACTGTAGCTCCCTTGGCCATCCACCCATCCACCCCGCTTTGGTGGCCGTGTCTCATCATCATCATCATCTACATCCACACTGGACCTCTGAGAAGTCTACTGATGTATTTCCCCATAGTTTCACCCATCTCCCACTTTTGCTTCTTGGAGCATTGAATGTGTGCGTGAATGCATGTTTCTTGCTGAATGTTTGCTTCCCCTTTTAATAAATATTAGAATTTAATTGAAGAATCCTGTCTCGACAGTCTCACTTAAGGGATTCTTGGTCTTACTGGTATACATGACGGGACCCAATTCCGAAGGGCGTTGTTAGGGCCCTACTCTCGCAAATTTGAGCTAATTAAAGTTCCCCTAATTAGATCCTTCCTAACAGTAGCCTTCAGGATCTTACACCACACTTTGTTTCACTGTAGATCTCTGTGCAACTGAGCTATGACCACTCCCCCCCCTTTTTTTTGCTTCATTAAACATTATATATCCCCTATAGTTTAACCAGGAGTTTGACTAGTATAGGTTCTATTTTATGCCTTTCAAATGGTGAAGTTAACATGGGTTTCTAGAGTAGAGAACTACATGCGCGTCCACATACACACACTCATTGAAATGCATTCAAGATACAGCAAATTCATCAAAGTTGATTGCAATACCAGTGATTGTAGTTATCTTCATCTTTTTACCCCCATCATTCCTTCTTAATAGAGGCAAAAATAAAAACTTGAGAATTCTAGCTGGGAGTTTCCAGATCTATCCTTTCATGATGCAGCAGAAAGAAATACTGTTTAGTTGGGAAAAGAGGCAATCCCAAGCTTTCCTGCTCTGTACATGTAAAGCCTTTTAATGCATCTAAGAGGGCTCTCTGGTTTGCAGCCTAGGAAGGAAGACACACTGGAAACAGCATAGCAGCCTCATCAGAACTAAACACCCACCTCTAATGTCAAGGGCATTTTCACATTATCTTAAACTATTAGAGTACAATAAGAGAGCTTTGTTTGCTATTTCTGCTTTGATGCAAAATGAAACGTAAAAAATCTGGGAACAATTTAAAAATCAGCACACTCAAAATGGCCACAGGATCACAGTCAGCAGGAGGAGCTGAGAAGATAATCCTTATTTCTAGGATTCGTGTATTTCGAAATATAACAAATCAAAGAAATTTGAGACTTTATTCTTAGAATTAATTTTGCTAAAAGTAATAATAGATCGCTATTTGTACGTGTTTGGTGCCATCTTCTTTATGTTACTGAAGTGGTTTCTTTTGTTTCCTTCTCTACTCTTCTTATCATGCTGGCCAGGTTTTCAATTATGAGCCTCTGAATAGGGAATCACATTTTTTTTAAAAAATGCTATTGTATTGCACCTAATAATTTTACCTGCTTTACAAATAAACTGGAGATTATGATTAGTGTGCTTATAATGCTTTTTATCTAGTACAGCAAGAAAATATATTCTTGTGCTCTAATTGTATAGTTGCAAAGATGTCCAAATCACCTTTATCCCATCCCAACCTGTTACTACAGAAGACTGTAACTAAAGCAGATTACAACTGATGATTGGAAAGGAGATTGTTGATGTTTTATTAAACCAATCTGTGTACTGGAAAAAAAGAGAGAAAACAAGATCCCTTTAGCCAGTATATCTGCTTATGCTGTTGTGTTGTCGTCATGTGCCTTCAAGTCATTTCCAGCTTATGGCAGCTCTAAGGTGAACCTATCACAGGGCCTTCTGGGGCTAAGATTGTGTGACTTTCCCAAGTTTACCCAGCAAGTTTCCATGACCAAACAGGGATGTGAAATCTGATCTCCAGAGTACAAGTCCTACACTCAACCCACTGGTTCTCTTATTAATAAAGTTCCCATGAATTATTCTCCAAACAAAATATTGTGAAGTTGAAGGCTTTCATGGCCGGCATCCATAGGTTTTTGTGGACTTTTTGGATTATGTGGCCATGTTCTAGAAGAGTTTATTCCTGACGTTTCGCCAGCATCTGTGGTTGGCATGTTCAGAAAATGCTGGCATGGAACAGAGTGGGGTATATTGTGTGACCCTGGGTAGGGAGGAGTGATTTCCATGTTAATCTGTGTATTGTTCTGTTGTTGAGTAGCAAGGTCTCAGGGTGGAAGGATATGCAAAGAGGAGTAGTGATCATTGCCTGCTGGGAAACCCCTGACGGGGTGGTTTTCATTTAGTGTTTTTCAGGATTGGAAACCAAATTTGCTAACTTTAAGGGTTTCTTATTTCCTGTTGGAAGTTGTCTTGGCGTTTGAGGATTTCAATGGCCTCCCTGTGCATTCAGACCTGATAGCGGTTGGCATGGTGCAGAATTTCAGAGTTTTCAAATAGCATTTTATGCCCAGGATGGTGAAATGCCAGGAATAAAGTTGTCTAAAACATGGCCACATAGCCCCCCCCCCCCGAAAAAAAAACCCACAAAAAACTATAAACAAAATATTCAAAGTTAGTAGAAGTAACCTCTATTGCAAGAGTTAGAAAATTCTTACTCTATCTACCCAGGTGCTCTTACTTTCCCTCTGCTCTTTCTCTCTTCTCTCCCACTCCTTACCCTGTTTCTTCCTTGCTTGTCTTTCTTCCCTCGCTGCTTTGTTCATCCATTCTCTACACTCATCTCTCCCTCCTGTCCTGACAGCAGGACTTTCCCTTAGAAAAGCTGCACTTTTGGAGGGTAATTGTAACAAATATATAACTTTTAGAATTGCTAAATTCTTGGTTTGGCTTTATCCTTGAAAAACAAAGACCAAAGATGATGTTTGTAGTCTATTTGTATAATGGTTCTTTGCTAATTAAAATAAAATTTGACTTACTGACTGACTGATCTCTCTTTCAGTCCATGCAGTGGGAAACAAGACATCCGTCTGCCTGGATGACCTCTGAAGAAATGAGTATTCCTGGACTGAGAGCATATTTGTTTCTAGGGATATCTGCAACCCATTGACTAATGATGGCAGTACAGGCTATAGGCATATTTTAATTAATTGAAATTAAATGCCCTGTGGCAGTCATTTCCTAAAATTATATAAAAACAGAAATACCCTACTTGCCCTAACCAGGGATGTGAAACTGTGGCCATCCAAACATGTTTTAGTTACAGCCCCCATCAATCCTACCCAATGACAAAGGAAGGTAACAGTTGCAGTTCAGACACATATGGAGGGTTACAGTTGTTACCCAGCTCTTATCCAAATCAACTTCACTAGAGAGGCTCCAAAGTTCAGCTATTATGGGATAAGGAAGAAAAACTGTTTATCCACACAACATTAGGCTTTGAGGAGTTTTGGAGCAGGATCCTTTCAGCTGACCTTCCTCTTCAAGTGTGCTCCTCAACTGTGTTTTCATGTATTGGAGCCAATCTACATCACTTTCCAGAGGAAGAGAAGATAGGATGTGGTTACTGCTATTTCAAGCTCCTCAAAAGGTTTGCACCTTTAGCAAAGCTGTGGAAATAAGAGAGGAGGTGGAAGAACAGAACCAAGAATCTCTAGGGATGGGTAAGGCACTCTTTACCAGAGCAAATGCCTTAGCAAGTACTCCAAGATGCCAAACGCAGAAGGTAGCTTCTACTCAGGAGCGGTTTCTGGTGTTTTCTAACATACCAACCTTTTTCCTGAAACTTCTTCAAGCATGTCAATATGTGTGTGTGTGTGTGTGTACATGAGAGAGAGAAAGAGAGAGAGACTTGTGTGTGTGATTTTTTTTTAAAAAAAAATAACGTATATTAGTGCTGTGTAACAACAACAACAAAAAGAGTGGGAAGGGAGTGAGGCCATTTTGACCATACAGCATCTATTGCATCAGTTCTAGCAGTTATTTTGTGGCCATCATCAGATCTGAGGAAAAAGGCAATTTCATCTCTTTTTCAAGTTCATCTCATGGTAGACAAAATAAAAGGGGAAAGTATTTTCCTCGTCACTGTCAGGCTAATGCTATTAGATGCAGGCCAACATCAAAAGAATTTTATAGCAGAACCAAACTAAAAATCCAACAATGGGGAAAAACAGTATTAAAAAACATAATAAAAATCTCTATTTGTTAGCAGATTGTAACTAAACTCACAATTTGTTGCAATTTAACATCAACTCAATCTAGTTAATCACACACGCTTCACAGGATGCATGGCTGGCAATGCACAGGAGACATGAGAATGGAGAGAAAACCTCTAGGTCATTCAAACAGCTGTTTGTGAAATGTATCATCTCCCTCCCACCCAAATATAAAACTGCAAGCATTAACATCTGTTCTATATCCAGCCACACATATCCCATTCTGTAAGATCACAAACTGCTGTAAATTTACCTTGAGCGTGTGTGCTCTGGTATATTCAGTGTGAAATGTGCCATCCCTGTCAAGAAATTGAATATAGGGAAAAATAGCAATTAATTTTAGGATTACTGTTAGAAAGACAGCTGTTTATTCTGGTCAAATAAATGAAGTTCTCCTCAGCTTGTAGATCTATGCAAAACACAACCACTGAAAACAAGTCCTTGAAGCAAACAAAACTCTAATGGGCAATCATTTCCACCAGCTTTAATGAAAGCATTTACCACAGGCCAGATTTGGGGAGTGGCAGATGCACAAAAAACATCTTGACAATGCAGCACTATATTACTGCACATTGCTTCCTAAAGAATAAAAACATTCACTTGCTAAAGTCTCCTGAAATCAATGAGCTGGTAAACCAATCTCCAACTACTTTAGGTAGAATAAGTAGAGAATGCCTTAATGAAAAGAATTGTGAAGGAACAAAGGTTGTGTAAGGGAGCTGAAAGTACAGGTATTAAATGGGAGAGGGCTACTTCTTCCCAAAACATATACGGCAAAAAAATCAAAGCATAATGATATGGGTTCTTGCTTCTTCTTTTTTTTTCCAGACCAAGTACCAATAAGTAGGGTGGGATTGATTTTTAGTTGCAATTTAAACAAACACAAAACATGAGAGTCCTGTGCCACTTAAAGATTAACAAATTGATTGTGCTGTACAGTTTTTGCAGACCAGTGCCACTAGAAAACCCATGGACTGGTGCTGCTCCATGAGTCACTGGCTGCTGGTCCACAGTGAGTTTTTAGGGAAGAAAGAAACAGTTGTAGCTAATGGATACAAATATGGTACTGGTTTCTGCCACACCAGAAAAAATATTGCCAGCCCCCCACATCAGATTGTAGATCACAATTCTCAGGCTCTTTGATATGCAGGAACCAGCAATTTTTCTCTATTCTGCTAGTGACCAGTATCATATTTATGGTCATTGGCACAAAGGATTTAGATATGGCCATTGGCCACAAATGCTCTCCCCCCCCCCTCCCCCACTCTGGCATTCATAGTAGCCAATGACTCAGGACCTGCATTATTGCTGACTACAGTGAATAGCACTGTTGTAGACTACAGCCCACTCTCATCAGAATGTTTAACATTTTGTTCATATTTTATCATGTCCATTATTAACAACACAAGAATAAAAATGTAAGTTTATTATCTCTAATGTGTGTTTATTAAGGGATGTTTGCTTTCACAAAAGTGGCATTATCTATCTGTAGGGACATAGCTCTACAGTTTGCAATGCTGTTTGCCACTCCCACCATGCCAAGTGGTCAGACAGACCCTGCTAAGGGCAATAAGTTCTTGGTTTCCTCCCAAGCCTGGAGTTGCCGTAGTTAAGGGGATGTTGCCCATTCCTTCCTTTGCTCCAAAGGTCAGAGAAGGCCTTAGATTTGTTTGCGTATGTGTATGTATGTTTGCTGAATTGCCCAATCATGACCACAAGCAGGAGTCCATGGAGCATGATAGCGTCTCTAACTTAAGCATGTACCAAGTATAGTAATGTTAGAATGAAAGGCTTCAGGCACAGCATTTCTAGAACAGAGTAGTGAATTCTGGAGTTCAACTTCCTCTTGAGCCTGGCCTCCCCTCCCAGGTTCTACCAAATTCTTGAAGAATTGGGAGCTTTTAGAATCTGATCTTCTAGTGAAGAGTTCAGCACTCTGTAACATGCAGAGCTTGGAAAGTTGCTTTTATTATTATTAAATAGAATGAAATGCTGAAATGATCCAGAACCTAGTTGTTCTCAGGTGTGAGCTCTACAATCAACTCCTGCCTTGTGCATTATTTGCACTGGCACACGAGCACTTCGGAGAACGCGATATTTCATGCAAAGCAGACTTCCACGGTAATCTTCCCCACACATTCAGATTTTTGGACTTTAACTCTTGTGGCTCCTCAACACTGGTGGCCATCTTAGCTGGAGCTCAGGGACAACACAGTCCAAAACATCTAGAGTGCAGCTGGCTGAAAATGGCTGATATAAAAGGAATTAGTTCCAGAACATGTTAAAGTTCCCTTCTGGAACTGCAACTCCCAGAATCCCTCAGACATTTCGACAAGTAATCGTGCAGTATGGACAATTCTGTGGACTGTTGTCTAAAAAATTAGGTTTCCCAAAGTCTAGCTAATTCCATAGGGACAATCTGGTGGAGAGAGTTCCATTTCAGTCAAGCCCAGTTTAGTGTAATTCATCTGAAGGAGCACCTGGCTGACAGGTGCACACTGTGGATTGATGTGT
Organism: Urosaurus nigricauda; assembly: GCA_034509955.1. Lineage (NCBI taxonomy): Eukaryota > Metazoa > Chordata > Lepidosauria > Squamata > Phrynosomatidae > Urosaurus > Urosaurus nigricauda. The sequence goes on along the minus strand of JAOEGL010000001.1, from coordinate 137,907,193 downwards.
GAATTTGAAACACTTCTGCAGTTGGTGATACAGCTGGTTCCTCCTCTTTCTCTGCATCCTGACTTCTTTTCTGAGTCATGAAAACGGGAACTTAGAACACTACCAAAGAGCAGAGGTAAGGAAGGATTTCACTGCAAATGTAGAAGTGATGTGGGCTTCTCCCTGAACTGTGGAGCACCACCTTCAACTGAAGGGGGACAGGTGCAAAAGCAAAGCCCTCAAAAATGAGGAGGCCACAAATGATGATCATTATCCGCACTTAACAGGCTCAACTGCACAGAGCCTGTTTGAACTGGAAAATACATAGGCTAAGCAAACAACCACTTCTGTCCTCTCCACTCTCTCATCCCTGTTAATTTTGAACTGGAGAGGGTAAAGGGGCTTGTGTAAATGGTACAAAATAACACATGATGCTTGGCAGCCTGAGGTCACAGACAGGAAGCCAACCATTGGGAAATGGTGTGGGGGGGAACTATTCTGGCAGCCACAATTTTTTTTTTTTTTGGAGATGCCCAAGGGCAGACAAAATGTGTACATTTTTAAATATCTGAACCAGGTCTTTGAAATAAAAATTTGTATTTGTAAATACAAACACAAATGAATTAATTACAAGAAATGAATGGGCTACAATCCAGCCAAAGTTCAGCCCTTCAAAGTAACATCAATATGACAGTTAAGCAAGGATTTACATCTTTCTCAGAAATCAATGGGAGAGACTTACAGAATCCTAGGCAGATTGTTCCAACACAAATATCACCAGGTCATTATATATAACCTGTTGTCTCCCTGTGACTTAATGTTTTCTAGTGAAGTGTACTTTAGTAGCCTGGTATTGGAGTATAAATTCAACAGAGTAAAAATATGTAATAAGATTATGATCTTTTCCTTTGACTGTAATGCTATATACTTTCTTGGGATTTCACACAGACATTTGTGAGGAAACGTGCATGAAAATACGCAATCTGACACCTTTCATTACAACTTCATTACAAGTACTGAGTGCTGAAGCACACTGAACTTTTTAAAAACCCTAACCCATCCATGCACTTACTTGTAATGGAGTAATTCTACCCCTTTCTCCTTTGAACTGGGGTCAACTTTCATCTTCTTGCACAGTTTCCGGCTTTCTGAATCACTGCAAGAGAAATAAAAGCAAGAAAAGGTTTAAAAGAGTATCTAATTACTGTCTATACTAATGACATGTAAATAATTCTGGCTGAGCAAATTAACATCCGTGATTGATTTGTTGTGGTGGTGTGCTACTTGAACCACAAGTTAAATCTATACTGGAGGTCCTTTTATATGTGCCACCACTTAGAGAGACAGGGTTGCTGAGTATTTACTGGCATTTTCTATAACAAACTACCATCTCTGGAACTCTTTCAAAGAGAAGCTGCCTCTTCTCTAGAGAGTTCCTTCTCTATTATATTTTAGGCAGACAGTTAAAACTGTCCTCTCCTCTCTTGGGATTTAAATATTATTCAGTGTTTTATGTCATTCCTTACTATCACTCTTTGATTGTATTATATTTGAATTTTTTTTATATCTGTGTTTTATGATGCAGATAAGCTTTATTGTACTCTTAGGGGCTCGACAGACTGCCCAAAATAGGGCAACCTGGAGCTGCCCCTCTTTGCTGTGGAGCAGCGCAGCAGCAACTAAACAGAGCCGCACTTCTGTGCAGCAAAAAAGGAGCCACCGAGAGCATCTCTTTTTTGTGATGTTGTAAGGGACGTCCCCCGTGTGGGCGAGGTGGGGCGATGCTGTAATGGTGCCACCCATAAATTGTAGGGATCGGCAACGTCTGTTTGGTGCACACTGCTTGGTTCTTCCTCTGGAGCAGCTCCAGACTGCTGAGCCTCTAGAGGATACCCCAAAGAGCTCCGGTCTTGCTAATCCTCAATCACTGGGGCTGGAGGAACAGAGCTGGGATCTGGCAGGGCAGAACTGGGAACCAGACATGGCCTCAGGTTGCTCCTGCACCTGGGTAGCCACGACCTCCTCCTCCTCCTCCTCTGAATCCTCCACTGGGCTGGTCACGACAATATCAAGCTGGATGCCGGGTGACTGGAAAGCACAGTTCATGAATACATTCAATGAACAATAGCCATGGAACATACGTACAGTTGGCCCTCCTTATCTACGGAAATTCCAAATAGCAAACCTTGATTTTCCATTTCATATATGGGACACCATTTTGTTGTGCCATTATATTTAATAGGACCTGAGCATCCACGGATTTTCTTATCCACGGAGGGTCCTGGAACCAAACCCCAGAGGATAGCAAGGGCCCACTGTATTTGGATATGAAGTGAATCATATTGCATAGTATATATGCAAACTAAAACAGCTATAAACACAAGAAGTTGCTTCTTTTATTTTTCTTTAATCCTGTTTTTCACCCATTCTTGTTCTCTAGGCAACTTAAAATCAAAATTGAAGCAATAAATTAATTACTTTTAATGAAATGATAAACTAGAAACATGAAATAGTAATTATCCAATTTCTCTGAAAGACTATTCTAGTATTAAGTAACATTTTTGAAGAGGGACAGTACAAATCGCTAAACATAAAGTGAACATTCATGTAGGTGCAATTGACAAAATTCCAGAATAATTTATACAAGTTCTAAGCACATCATCACAGTTTCTGATGGCAAGTTATTTTCTTGTTAAAAATCTACCCAGCTTCATTAGGCAAAAGCCTCCTAGAGCAGCTAACATTTTAACTTATAAGAGGAAAAAGTCACCACAATGGAGAAAGTCCTCTCAGAAATCTCATCCATCAAAGGAAAACAGGAATGTGTCTGACACTAAGTCAGATTATTTATCCGTCAGGTTTAACAGTTGTCTCCTCAGACTGGCAGCAAGTGCAGCAGCTTTATTTAAGGCCTCAAACATGGGAAGAGATTCCCAACAATCTTCTTTTTAACTGAGATGCCAGGAACAAACCCTAGAGCTTTTACATGCAGAGCATATGCTCTGCCAACAAGCTACATGGCCCCTCTGACCAATTAAAGCGCAGCAGACCTACTTCTAAACTCCCTTTTGCATCTTGGCATCACTCCCATTACTCAAATGGTTTGCAGCTGTTTTAAACTGAAATCTCAAGCATGCTGGCTAGGAAGTAAATGTCACCAAACACAGTGGGACACTCTTGTAAGTAAATGCTCATATAATTGCACTGTCAGAACCATCTATGTTCCCCTTTACTATGCAGGAAGAAGCCATGGCTGAGATCCTGTATCAGGGGATGTAGCTACGATAATCTCCCATCAAAGCCCACCCCTCACCCACCATTTTTCAGGGGCTCCTTACCGCCACCCAGTCATTTTCTCATCAGTGAAGAGCAAGAGGACAAGCAGGCAAGCATCCAGATATTTTCCTATAGCCGAACATCACAGAAACTCAGGAGGTCCTCCACGGGTCCCTACAGATAAGTCATTACTCTGCATCCAGCTATGGGAAAATAGCCACGCGCTTGTCGGCTGCTCCTTCACTCTCCACCAGCCAAGGAATTACCAGGTGGGGGTTTGTTGCTAAGTGGGGGTTTGATGCTAAGAAAAATTGGATTTTGGAGGGATTTTGGTCATTGCACAATTGGTAGTATGTTCCAACCTCTGCAGCAACGAAAAAAGAAGGTTGCAATATTATAAGTTTGACTTGCTGTGTGGTTGTTGGGTCCCTTCAACTTATGGTGTCCCTTCAACTTATTTCCAACTTATGGTGACCCTAAGGTAAACCTATCACAGGGTTTTCTGGGGCTGAGAGTGTTAAGTTTATCACACAGGGGCTCCACAGAATGAAAGGAGAACGGAACCAAAGGGGCTGGGAACAAGTGCAGGATGCATTTTACTGTACACAGAAGTCCCCATTCTGTTCAGTTCCCTTCCCTTCTGTTCCCAATCTGTCCCAGAGGAGGAGATTTTTGAGAACTGTTCAGAATAGTTCTCAAAAATCGCCTCCTCTGAGACGGATTGGGAACAGAAGGGGAAGGGAATGGAACAAGTGAGCGACTTCCTGTGTGCAGTCAAATGTGCCCCCCCCCACTCGTTCCATTCCCTTCCCGGCCGTTCTTGTCCCATGCCTGGAGCCTGTGTGGTAAACTATCAAGTGACTCGCCCAAGGTCTTCCAGTAGGTTTCCATGGCTGAGCGGGAAATCAAACACTAATCTCCAGAGTATTTGTCCAATGCTCAAGCCACTACACCATGCTGGTTCTCCGTTGTGTTGTACACAATATGTGCCTTCAAGCCACTTCCAACTTATGGAGACCCAAGGTGACCCTACCATGGGCTTTTCTTGGCAAGATTTGTTCAGAGGAGGTTTGCCATTGGTTTCCCCTGAAGCTGAAAAAGCTCCATTACACCACAGTAATTCATGAGCAAGATGCCAATATCCCCTGTTCAATATCCCCTACTCAAAAGGAAACATTGAGGTTGGGGTGGTGGTGGTTAATACTGTTAATACACTCCACAACACAGACCTGACTCAGGAGTCCCTGTGCTTGCAATAGTCAAATGAGAAAGGATTTTTCCTGTGCAAACTGCAGGTATGGGAGTCACAAACCTGACTGGCACCAGAACAGAGGGAGGGCAAAGGAATGATGTCCCACTACTCCCCACACAAATATCCACAATGTTGGATATTTCGTGTATACTTTTGAGTCAAAAAAGGAAGAGAGAATTGTATACTATGTGTTTAGCTTGCCATTCCATTATCACTGGTGCAGGCATCCTAACGGCAGCTAATATCCTTAATGATTCACTTGTTAAGAGTACAGATAAGGCAGTTCCTATCCTCACTTCCCTGGCAGCACACGAGAGAACTGGGTGACTTGCTCAGCTTTCTTTGCTCACTGTTTCCTAAAGCCCAGTCCCATGATAACATTCTCTTCCCAGACATGGGATTTGTCACCACAGCAAACAAGGTATAAAGAATATGAGATCAGTCTCCTGTGTTTTAATCACAGCCAGAAATCAGTACACCACATAGATTGCCAAGTAAATAATTAAAAACATGTTTAGAGAGAGAAAATAGAGTTCGCTGTAAACAGAAAAATGAGGGAAGGTTAACATCTAAAAAGGCACAGTAAAAAAAAGATAAATTGCCATGAATGAAATCTCAGGAAATGTTTTAAATATTTCCAATACACAGATATGTCAGAAAGTTAATTGCACAAGTAAAAGTTGTGATGTTGAGAAGGGGAAGATAAAAGAGCCTCAGCAGAATAATGAGAAGAAATATATACAGACCCAGGAACCTGTCTCTTATTCTTGTGTCATGTTTCCTTTTATCTCATGACAACAATGGCTGGCACCCAAGATTGCAGCACACATTCCATTTTGTTTCTGCTTCTCCAAAAGAATCCTGGAGCTGGTGGTAGGTTACCAGCCTAAAATAGTGTTTCACAACCTAGTTTCCTCTAGATGATGTGTACCATAACCTCTAACCACTGGGTGGTGCTGATGGGAACAATAGTCCAAAACATCTGGAGTTCACCAAGTCTGGGAAACCTGGTCTAAAATTTGTGTGTGTTTTCTTCGTGAATCCATACATTACTTGTACAATACAACAATCTCAGAAAATGAATTACAACATATCGAAGGAATAACGTATCAGTTGTTGTCAAGATGACCTCGACCTACAGCAACCCCATGAATGAGACACCTTGAAGTCAGTCTGTTACCAACAGCTTTGTTCAGCTCTTGCAAACTCAAGGCTGTGCCTTCCTTGACTGAGTTTATCTACCTGCAATGGAGTCTTTCTCTTCTCCTACTGCTTCTATCTTGCTAAACATAGTTGTCTTTTCTAGGGAGTCATGTTTTCTCATTGTATGTCCAATGTATTACAATCTCAGTTTAGTCATTTAGGCTTCTAGGGAAAGTTCAGGCACACATCTACATAATGTAACACATTTATATAAACATTAGAAGTAGATCTCTACAGATAAACAAACTGCAGGAGTCAACAACAGAAGATGAGTTACCAAACAGAAAGGCCTCAGAAAACTGAAGTGTAAATATGTATCATAAAGACCCTGTAATTGTTTCAGTACTCAGAAACATAAGATTATATTTGCACAGATATTAAATACTTAAGAGGCCAAGAAACTAACCTAATTCAGGAGTTAAGTGGTAAATTATGTAGAAATGTAGAAAGATGAAAGACAGCAAAAGGTGTAACCCCCAGTGAAAGCTTTCAAAAGTAGATCCTACACCAGCTATTAAACCTTATTTTCTTCATGTTTAATATCCAGATGACATGACATGCTGGCAGGTTCTGGATGGCAATGTCACACAGAATGTCAAAAAGACATCTCTCTGGAGGAAAATGCACTGATCAAGTTCCTTACACTACAACCTCAACAAAAAGGTGAGAATGATGTGGTCCTCCAGATGGCACTGGATTGCAACCCCCATCAGCTCCTGTCAGCATAGCCAGTAGTGAGGACTCCTAGGAGTTGCAGTCCAACAATATTAACAGTCGCATGATTCCCACCTCTTGGGAGGCTTCTGGAGAACTATGGTGGAATATATGATTCTGGTAAGAAGGCAGAACTATAAAGACTCAGAACTACCTTACACATGTGTATGTCCTTTTGGGAGCACAGCAGGGGTTGGGATTTTCTCCCACCCTCTGCAGTGCCTGAAGCCACCACCTGACTTACTGAACAGTCTTTGAAGCCTTCAACAATGGCTATGCCCTACTTTGTGAGGAGCAGAGAGGATCACAGAAGCATCTCCCTGTAGTCAGGTGGAAAATTATGACATGCCAGGGCCCTCTGAGGGTCTCAATGCTGCTGTAATCTTTTGCATTTGGCTAAGGAAACTTAGCCAGATGCTTCTTCAGTCCTGTCCAAAATCTACAAAGAAGAGCACGGCTGTGGAGAGGGGAAGGCTTCACGGGCCATTTGGTAAATTGGGGTGGGAGGGTAGGTGCATATGGCTCAGCCTAGCATAGGTTCATATGATGAATTATTACACTATGCTGAGCCACACAGGATCACAGCCATACATTCCTAGAATTAGAGATATACCGATTACAGAGGTCAGGCCAGTTCCTTCTGTATGGTGCTTGTAACAGACAATTTAAAATGTATTTGTTCTGTTAGGGCTTTAGCTTTTAAATTATTTGTTATTCTATTTTAAAGAGCATTTCATTCCATGTTTATACCACGATTCTATTACACATTGCTTTGGGGACTCTAGTGGGCAGAAAAGCAGTTCATAATCCCTTTTAATACAAACATACATATATACAGAAATTTATTTGGGCTCTGCTTTGGGCAGCAAACTGCCTTGGGCCAGAGCTGCTGACATCTGCACTGACCTTATGGATTGCAGTTGGTTATGGATCAAGTCTTGTTAGTATCAAATCCTCATCAAGGTTGGTGCTGACAGAAGGCCAGCAGGGAAAAGAGGGGATAATTCCTGTCAGAGACAGGTGTAATCTGGGGACCCAGCCTGGAAGCATTATCTCTTGTATTGAAACAAAGTGGCAGGATGAAGAGGATTAACTGTAAAGCCAAGACACCAACCCATCTCCAAGCATTCTTGAATCATGTCAGGTGAAAACAGTGCAAAGCAATATATGCGTACCCTAAAAGGCAGTTTGGTAACTGAATGCACTGGGCACATGCTCACAATTGAGAAGTGTTGAATTGATCTGAGTCCCTTTTAAAAAGATGGGTGACAGTAAGGATCTCTTTCTCTAGGGAAATGCTATGTTCGCTGCTTATGGTGTTCCTGTTATTTCTCTCAACATTTTCAAGCTGTCTTCTTGCAAATGCAAAAAATGAACAGTAATAAATTAACACTCTGTTAGGAGATAAAACTTGGGAGAGTTTGGGTGAGAAGAAAAATTCAACACATACCCTGCAGATGGTAGTTAGTCTGACCAGAGAAAATGCAGCATACAGTCATGCATAATAATCAGAGCCATACCATGCCTTGACATTAGCATATTAAAGCACAAACTGACAAAAAGCTAGGGACTCAACTCCCTCACTTAAAGTGTGAATGCTCTCACCCATTAAAGCAAAGCTTGCAATCTTGCCAAGGCAATGGCCTCTTCCATATACACATAAAGGAATGCTTTCCCACATTTAAAACTTGTGCGCCAGCTGCGCCCATTCCTTGAGAAGCCAGATCTGGCCACGGTGGTACATGCCTTGGTTACATTCCGTTTGGACTACTGTAATGGGCTGTACATGGGGCTGCCTATGAAGAGTGTTCGGAAAATACAGCTGGTTTAAAGAGCTGCTGCCAGGCTGTTAACAGGGGCCATATAATGCCCCTGTTGAAACAGCTTCATTGGCTGCCAGTTTGTTTCTGGATACCATTCAAGGTTCTAGTTGTAACCTATAAAGCCCTACATGGCTCAGGTCCACACTATTTGACAGATTGTTTCTCTTGGTATGAACTGGTCCAAACTCTGAGATCCTCTGGAGAAGCCCTTCTCTCTGTCCCAACATCATCACAAACACGGTTGGTGGGAACACGAGAGAGAGCCTTCTTGGTGGCTGCCCCTAGACTCTGGAACTCCCTGCCCAGGGAGATCAGAATGGCTCCCTCCTTGATGGCCTTCCACCGGCTTTGCTAATTTTACTGTTATAATTACTATGTATTTTTATCGCTATAATTGTTATATATTTTTGTTAGTCATTGTTATTGTTATCTGCTATCTGATTTTATTGTTATTGTTTAATGCATTGCCATTTGTTTTTTTAATTCATGTTTATTGTTATTGCTTGTATAATTCCCTCTGTTGTAAGCTGCCCGGATTCCCTGGGATTGGGCGGCATATAAATAATAATTATAATTATAATTATTATTACCTGTTCACACAAGCATTTAAGGAATTGTTATGAGGACAGGCAGGGGTGTTGAATTTTTTTTTTAATGTTTTAATTGTACCAATTTTAATGTTGTGAAGCCACTCTAAGTCCCACTCCTGGGAAAAGAACGGGATACAAATAACACGTAGACCTAGAACACTATAGATGGAGGAATCAGGGATGAGAATAAGCATTTCTACTACGGTATGCTATTATATATTCAAAAACCACCCTTTTCTATAAACAGATGTTCTATTTGGGAGGGAAACCTTTTCCGCTGACACTGAGAACAAGTGGGTCTGTTAGTGGTGTTATACATCAACCTGCACCTACTTGTGGCAATTGCTAAATTATAGAAAGATATTAAACAGGTGTGAGCCAGCATGGTGTAGTGGTTTGTGTGTTGGGACTACAGCCCTGGAGATCAGGGTTTTAATCTCCACTTGGCCATGGAAACTCACCAGGTGGCCTTGGACAAGTCACACCCTCTCAGCCTCAGAGGAAGGCAAAGGCACACCCCCTCTGAACAAATCTTGCCAAGAAAACCCCATGATAGGTTCATCTTGTGGCACCCTGAACAACTTGAAGGCAGACAACAAACAAAACAACTCAGAGATCCACCTATCAATTACTTTCAAGCCTATGTTTATTCCTCCAGTGTAAATAGACTGGATAAATTCTTCCACATGCTGAAGTAGAAGAAAGACAGCGTTTGGCAGAAGCCAATCTGTCAGGTCCCTCAAATAAAAACTCTTCATGCAATTGCTGCCCCAATACCATCACCGATTGTTTGAGGTACATGGGACAAGTAACAATAGTACCTGGTTACTTGGAAATCACCAATGAAATTTACAATTTTCTATTACCTACCAGAATAAGCAGCATGTGCTTCAACATTTCCAGACTTCACGTTAGAGCCGTATGCTTGGGAAGTATTGTTCATCCACATAAATACTCTTCTATTCCTTGTACTAGAGTGCTATACACAAAAGTTGAAACAAAATCCAAAAGCTGTTCTTTTGCTTTCAAAAGTGAAGTAAGACAATTTCTTACTGTTGAGATTAATTATTATAGTACTGAAAAAATGTTTACATTACCACTTGCATGCTTGCTGAACAGGGTAAGCAGCTATTATCTACCTGAAGAAATGTCTGGAAGATCAACAGCTGAGAGCCATTGGCCTATAAAATAAAGGTGGGGATTGGGTGGTCTTCCAGATGTTGTTGGACTACCAACTCTCTTAGAGGTAGAGCTGGTGACAGAAGTAGTCAAACAAAACAAACAGCTTCATTTATATACCGCTTCATACTGCCTAAGGAGTGTCTAAGCGATTTACAACTGTAAACTACTTGCCCCCAACAATCTGGGTACTCATTTTAGTGACCTCGGAAGGATGCAAGCCTGAGTCGAGCTTGGGCCCTTTTGTTTGTCTTGAACTTGCCACCTTATGGTTTAGAGTGAGTGGCTGCAGTACAGGCATTTAACCACTGTGCCACCTGGGCTCCATCAGCGGGGCTGCACCATTCCCACTCCTGCTATAGAATGTGTTCATGTGCAAATCAATTCTTTGTTCCCATTTCCAAAGTTTCACTTAAATTTCAGCTATGATGTCTGAGACTGTCCCATCAGTAATGCTTGAGAAAGATTATGCACTAGGAGAAGGCAGGTTACTGGCTGTTATTCAAATCCACTGAACCATGTCCTTTTGGAGCATTTTGACGGGTAGTCATATGTGTCATAACTCACATTTATTATTACTTTCATTCGATTTTTACCAAGGTTCCCAACAATGCCCTTGAAGCAGCTTACAAAGCATAAAACACAATAGAAAAATACATAAAATTTATCAATACAATTTAAAAGTGCAGAATCCCTCATCCAAAAGAAGCAGCTTGAACTGGAAAACCACACCTGGGCAAAAGCTTCAGGCTTTCAGGCTTTTGGACTTAACCCTAGCTTACCCAGAAGATTTTAGAAGAAGAAGAAGCAGCTTGAAATTTGTTAATCACTATATGTTTTGAGTAAATATAAGGCAACTCACGTGCAGATTTCTCTGATCTAAGTCAAGGATGCACATGTTTTGCCCACCCAGGTGCTACTGGACTGCAGCTCCCATGTTCTGCCAAGCATTGCCTATGCTAAGTAGGGCTGATAGGAATTGCATTACAGTAAGATCTAGAGGAATACAAGCTGCCCCCATCAGAGACAGGTCACTTCCATATGGTGGGAGATGCTTATTCTGACTTTTGTCAGTATGGATATGTCACATCCCAAACCAAAAGGCTATTCGGACAATACATCTCCCCATCTACCACTCTACATTAGTTCTATATTAGTTCTTTCTACCAGATTTTATATAATAAAGTCAGAGGCTGCCTGCTACCTTTTATGAGAGGTGAAGGAAAATAGGGAGCTCACTCTCAAGCCCTAAGAGTTCTAGATGGGACCAGAGAGATGAAAAGGAAAAGTCACAAAACTAAAAAGGCTAGATTGACCTTCCCTTTCTCCTCTCCCCATTTCCACAGATGCCTGAAAATAAAACACCTTACCAAGCATCTGTTTCAGGAAACCCTTTCTGACAGCATTTGGTTAATGCTTTCCTTTATTCTGAATAACAATGAAATAGAAACACATATTCAGTTTTTTGGCTCTGGAAAGAATGGTTTTGGATGTCAGCCAACATCCTCTTAACAACAAGCACCTCACCTCTGGTGTGGAAAAGAATAATTAGTAGAAAAGCCTTGTGATTGGGGAGTGGAGTGAGAGGAAAGAGAGAGAGAGACAGAGATGAGGGGAAGTGAAATACTTTACTGATTCTGTAAAATTCACTTTAAAAAAAACACCAAAATGCCATTTGCTGTTTAACCTATAATTCAGTGCACTAGAAAAATCCAAGTGATCTTGAGAAACATTTACCAGAGACATCAAAGGTTTTGTTGGTAGCTAACCATGAGTTGACTTCAACTCATGGCTACCCTATGGATGAGACATCTTCAAGATTCCCTGTCCCTCTACTGCCCTGCTCAGGTCCTGTAGGCTCAGGTCAGTGGCCTCCCTGATGTAGTCTGGCCCTCTCTATCTACAGATCTCTATCTTTCGCAGCATCATTGTCTTTTCTAATGATTCATGCCTTCTCATTATGTGCACAAGGTATGACAGTCTCAATTTAATCATCCTGACTTCCAGGGAGAATTCCAGCTTGATTCAAACTAGGATCCATTATGTGTCTTCTTGGCATTCCACAGTATCTTCAGTACTCTTCTCAAGCATCACATGTCAAATGAGTTTTTTCTTCTGCCAGTTTTCTTAATAATAATATTAAGTGTCCAACTCTCTCATCTGCACATGGTGATGGGGAATACAATGGCTTGGACTATCTTACTTTAGTGTTCAGAATTATATCCTTTCATAGCTGCCCTTCACATTCCTAGTCTCCTTCTGATTTCTTGACTGCAATCTCTATTCTGGTCTATATTTGATACAAGGTACAGGAACTATTTGACTAGTTCAATTTTGTTGTTTTCTAGGATGAATTCTTGTAGCTCTCTTGTGGTCATTATTTTGTATTCTTAATGCTTAGCATTAAGCCTAGCATGGCATTTTCTTCCTTGACTTTATTTACCAATTGTTCCAGGTCCTTGTTGGTTTCTGCTAGTAGCATTTTGTCGTCAGCATATCTTAGGTTGCTAATGTTCCTTCCCCTGATCTTTACTCCTTCTGCCTCTGACTCTAAGCCTGCTGTGCAAACAATATTTTCTGCATACTGGTTGAATAAATAGGGTGATAGTATCCAACCTTGCTGTACCATTTTGCCAATTGGGAACCATTCTGTTTCTCCATATTCTATTCTAATAGCAATCTCTTGTCCTGAGTAGAGGTTATTCATCAAGATGATCAGATGCTGTGGCACTCCCATTCCTCTAAAAGCAAGCCATAGCTTTTCATGATTTATGCCATCAAAGAATTTGCTGTAGTCAATGAAGCACATGCAGATGTTCTTCTGTAATTCTCTCGTGTGGTCCATTATCCAATTTATGTTTGCAATGTGATCCCTGATGTCTCTTCTTTTCCTAAAACCAGCTTGCACCTCTGGTATTTCTTGCTCCATATATGGTTGGAGCCTTTGCTGCAGAAGCTTGAGCAGTGCAATGGTTGTGAAACTGCTGTAAATCCTTTGTGTCATCAAAGAAATGTAGATCTTAGTACTGACCAAGTTAATATTGGTTCTATTTGTTTCACTCACATTCACTATTTAATATACACTTTCCTAAGTTAGCAATTCAGCACTAAAGATAAAAAGGTAAAGGTTTTCCCTTTGACGCGATTGTCTAGTCATGTCTGACTGTAGGGTGCAGTGCTCATCTCCATTACTAAGCCAAGGAAGCCAGCGTTGTCAAAGACAACTCCATGGTCATGTAGCCAAGAATGATTAAATGCAGAGGAGCACAGAATGTTGTTACCTTCCTACCAAAGCGGAACCTATGTACCTACTTAATAATAATGATAATAATAATAATAATATGATTTATTTCTATACCGCCCTTCCATAGATCAGGGCGGTGTACAGCATGTAAAAACAATAAGACATAAAAACCATTAAAAACAAGCCAGATACAATAAAACAGTAAAACAGTAAAATCAGTAAAATCACAAATCTCAATACAAGTGCTAGTGCATATGCGGCAGCAGAACAGTGGGCAGCATTACAACAGGCTAATAAATAAAAAGTCCATTCAGCGATATGCCTGGTTAAATAAGTAGGTCTTTAAGTCCCTTTTATATTGAGCAAGGGAGGGGGACAAGCGGAGATCGATAGGTAGAGAGTTCCAGAGACAGGGGGCAGAGATGGAATATGCCCTCTTCATCGTACTCGCTAATCTGGTTTCCGGAACTCTCAGTAACCGCTGTCCAGAGGATCTAAGTGTGCGGGGCGGATTGTATGGGGAGAGACGGTCCTTCAGGTACCCTGGACCCAAGCCATATAGGGCTTTATAGGTAATAACCAGCACTTTGTACTGAGCCCGGAAGCGAATCAGCAGCCAGTGAAGATCCTTCAGAATTGGTGTTATATGGGCGGCCCTGGGGGCACCAGTGACCACCCGCGCTGCCATATTTTGTACCAGTTGTAGCTTCCGAGTATGATACAAAGGCTGCCCCATGTAGAGCACATTGCAGAAGTCCAACCGAGAGGTTACTAGAGCATGTACTACGGTTTCAAGGTCCCTCCGGTCCAGGTAGGGACGCAGCTGGCGAATCAGCCGAAGCTGATAACAGGTGCTCCTGACCGTCGCATCCACCTGAGAGGTCAGATGGAGCGACGAATCAAGGAGCACCCCCAGACTGCGTACTGTGTCCTTCACGGGGAGCGTGACCCCGTTCAGGACAGGTGGAACCACCTCCATCCCTGGACCGGGAGAACCTATCACCAGTACTTCCGTTTCCTCTGGATTCAGGCTGAGTCTATTTTCCCTCATCCAGTCCATTACAGATTCCAGACAGGCCACGAGAGGAGCGATGCCATCCCTGGTCACTGCATCAGTCGGAGACATAGAGAAGACTATTTGGGTGTCATCAGCGTACTGATAACACCGCGCCCCATGCCTCCGGATGATCTCTCCCAGCGGTTTCATGTAAATGTTAAAGAGCATGGGGGACAGAATGGCTCCTTGAGGGACCCCAGAAGTGAGGGCCCTCTTATCGGAGCACACGTCCCCCAGCTGCACCATCTGGAACCTCCCAGAGAGGTAGGACCGGAACCACTGGAGCGCAGTGCCCCGGATTCCCACCTCTGCCAGGCGTTCCAGAAGGATACCATGGTCGATGGTATTGAAAGCCGCTGAGATGTCCAAGAGCACCAGCAGGGACACGCTACCCCTGTCAATGCCCAGACGCAGATCATCGACCAGGGCGACCATGGCCGTCTCCACCCCGTAGTCCGCCCGAAAACCGGTTTGAAATGGATCTAGAAAATCCGTTTCATCCAAGATCGATTGAAGTTGGAGTGCAACCGCCCTCTCGATCACCTTCCCCAGGAATGGCAGCAGCGAGACTGGCCGATAATTATTATGAACCAGGGGGTCGAGGGAGGGCTTTTTCAATAACGGTCTTACTATGGCCAATTTGAGATGGTCAGGAAATTGTCCCTCCCTCAGAGATGTATTAATAATTTGGCGTAACAGCAAGGTTACTGCCGATCCCCCCTGGGCCACTAGCCACGAGGGGCAGGGATCGAGAGAGCAGGTTGTCTTCCGAACACTTCTAAGGATCTTGTCCACATCCTCGGTACCGACAGACTCAAACTGATCCAGTACAACAAAGTCCACGGAAGCTCTAGACGCCTCTATTCTGGGTTCTGCTTCAATTCTGGCGTCCAGACCTTCGTTTATCCGAGAGATTTTATCCGCGAAGAAGTTGTTAAATTGGTCACAGCAGGCCTTGGTTGGTTCAAGGATCTGGTTCGGGGCAGGGGGGAGCTGAGTTAGCTCCCTCACTACCCTGAACAACTCTGCTGGACGCGACTCCGCGGACGCGATACGAGCAGCGAAGAACGAGTTCTTAGCTGCTTGTATCGCCTCTCCATAGTCCTTCAAATGAAGGTCTAGGAGAGCCTTGTCGGATAAACGCTGGTGTTTCCGCCAGGCATACTCTAGCCGTCGCAGGGCCCGCTTCCTTGCCCGGAGATCTTCCGTGTACCAGGGCTTCCTTTTGGAAGCAGGCCTGAGAGGGCGCTTGGGAGCGATACTGTGTATAGCCCTGGAGAGATCAGTATCCCAGGTGTTAACTAGGTCATCAACAGTGTCGCCGTCACTTCCAACCATAAACCCCTCTAGGGCTTCTTGGAACCTATCCGGTTCCATCAGCCTTCGAGGGTGGACCATTCTAATAGGTCCGCCACCCCCGGAGGGGATCTGGGTTGATGCCTTGATGCTTGCCTCTACCAGAAAATGATCCATCCATGACAGGGCGGAGATGTTGGTAATTTCCGCCCACGGAGTTTCCATGTCTGTACAGAAGACCAAATCGAGTGTATTCCCCGCGAAATGCGTTGGACCCGAAACCAACTGAGACAGGCCCATGGCTGTCATGGTATCCATGAATTCCCGAGCCGCACCAGATGGAACATTGTTGACCGCGAAGGGGATGTTGAAGTCTCCCAGGACTAGAAGCCTGGGGGACTCCAACATCAGCTCCGAGACCAACTGTGTCAGCTCGTTAAGGGAGTCTGTTAGCGCACGGGGTGGCCGGTAGACCAACAGAATCCCTAGACTGTCTCTAGCCTTCAGGGTCAGGTAAATACACTCGATATAGGTAGTCTGACGGACATGGTTCCTGGTTAGAGACAGGGTGTTTTTATGCACCAAGGCAACACCCCCCCCCCGGCCCACCTAACCTGTTCTGGTCCTTCACCGAGTACCCGGAAGGGAGGACCTGAGCCCACACAGCATCTTCCTCAGGTCCGAGCCAGGTCTCGGTTATGCAAGCCAGGTCACAGTTGTTATCCTCGATTAGGTCGTGTACAATGTGGGATTTATTCTTGATGGACCTGGCATTGCACAGGAGCAGAGACAGGGTTTGTGGTACGGCTGGAGTGACCCTCAGGTCCTGTTGGTTAGGAGAAGGACTGGAAGGAGAGATAGATATTAAGCATCAATCTCGCCTTCCCCTGCAACGCCAGTCCTTTCTCCTACCGTCATACTTCCCCTTGCCCCACACAACTTGGATAGGAGCCCCGCTTGTATCGGAAAAGTTATCCCCTCCCTCCTCAGACAGATCTCCCTCTCCTTCCTTATTAAGATTCTCCATCTCCTCCACAACAAAACAGGGTGATAGAGGGGGGGATGAAGGAAAGAGGTGCCAAAGTCAATATGATAACCGGCTAAGTTCATCGTTGCTAAATGGAATAATAATAGTTCGGGAGGGCAATTCTTCTACGGGCCTTTATATGACCCCTGAGCGTCCACATACTCTCCCGCAGCCGATTGGGCTCTATGGGAGAGGTGGTTGATATTCCGGCCCCAGAGTCACTGTAAGAGAGGTAACTGTTAGGCCTATAGAAGTCTAGAAGCCCGGTCTCGAACCTCCTCCCCCGTCAGAACCACCGTCTCGCGTCCGGAGGGTGCATAGGTGGAAGAAAAAAAAAAAGCCTGTCCGCCGCTGGCCTCGGCGTGGAGCCGGGGTGGATGGTGGCTGGGGGTTGGGCCGCGGAGGCCTTTCCCCTCCCCTTGCTCCGTCTGCGCCGCTGTTGGTCTCTCGGGGCTGGCTGGCTTTTGAGGCCTCTGTGCCGCTGGCCTCGGCGTGGAGCCGGGGTGGATGGTGGCTGGGGTTGCACTTTTACATGCTTTTGAACTGCTAGGTTGGCAGAAGCTGGGACTGGCAATGGGAGCTCATTCCATCGTGTGGCACTTGGGTCTCAAACTGGATATCTGCCAACCTTCCGGTCATCAGAGTCAGTGTATTGACCGCCATCATGTCCCAATTAAGCACTACACATCAAGTATTAAGACAAAATAGACACCACATCTTTTAAACCCACGATATATTCTCTAATCTTGTTGGATCTTAGGAATGACACAAATAGTCTATGGCCAGTTTTGTGGCCACATATAGTAATCCTGAAATAGTGCAAGATGTTAACAGTGTAATCTTCCTAGCCACGACTGAGACAGCAGCCGCTGCCCTGATGGCAATTGACACAGCTTCGTGTGCTTTTTAAAAAACAGCTTCAGCCTTTTTATCCTCAGGAATTTTGAGGCTGTCCTCTCCGTCTTTGGAGAAAATATTGGCAGAAACTGGGGCATCTACCAGGGGCACCTGGAGTTTTTCCATAACATTTTTGGGAAAGTTGTAGATTTTTCTACCTGTCCCTGAGTCTGAGCCCTCCCCCCCCCTGCCCGCCGCAGGTCTGTGCCACTCATCGTTGATGACCTGCATAAGGTTAGGTGGGCAGGGGATCTCTAAGGCAGAAGGATCCTGGGTAGGGAAGAGGTCCTCTCCCACCCTGGGTAGGTTGCCTCCAGGCTGAGGCTTGGGGCCCACTGTAGCAGCAAGGCCCAAGGCCTTAAGGGTTTTCTTTAGGAGCTTGGGGAAGTCCTTGGCCCTAAAGAGGCACACTGTGGAGGGTCTTCATTGGCCTCTTCCCTCGACAACTCTCCCTCCTCGGCCTCATCGTATGCCCTCCATTCTGATCCCTATCAAGGGGAGTGGTGGAGTCCCTTTTGTCCCTGATGGTCGCCCTGGCTTTCTTGGGTGGGCGGTCATCCCTCCCCCCATCTCTGAATCAGAGAAGTGGAGTGTCCCTTGTTGGCTCTCTCTGGCCCTTTTGGATCCTGTCCCCATGCCCTGTCAAGTGCCAGCACCACCCTCTGAGGCTCTGGAGAGGATGCCTCCCCCCGTAGGGTGGCCTGGGAGATGTACTGTCGGGGGAGGGCTCCAGCCGGTCGCTGTCCTGAGAGCTCGCAAGATGGCCGCCCCATGGGCTGATCCAAGATGGCCACCACTATCTGTATGGCCAAGACAGCCGCTGCCATCCATGTGGCCAAGATGGCCACTGTCATCCACATGGGCAAGATGGCAGCCACCAAGGACAACCTCCGGGAGATCCCCCCCCCCGGCTGAGGAAAGTGGGAGGCTGCCATGGCGTGGAGGCCCTCGAGGGATCCGACAGGTCTCTCACCCCATGGAGTGGTATATGAGAGCACTGGGGCCTGTCCACACCAAGCCCAGGGAAGGCCTGAATGGAAGACTGTGGCTGGAGGAAGAGGAAACTGGGCTCAAGTCCCCCCAGCCCTGGGGGACTGCGCTGAAGGGGGTGGGAACTCCCTAAGTGGCCGACCCCAGGCCAAGGCATTCCCCAGGAAAACCTGTGGAAGCCCCAAAGGTGTGATGGAGAAGGGTGGCAGAGGCAGCCCTTAGATAAGCCGCAGCTTCTTGGGTAAAGATTGCCCTGATGAACTCAACCAGGTCCCGGGGGTCTTGGGCTTGGGGAGGAGGGAAGCACTTATCCCCGACTGTGATGGCATGTCAGTGGCTGTGGTGGCCTCCATCTCACCTGCCCTGCCCAGGCCGGTGGTGTGGTCATGGACTCTCCCACTGAGTGTGTGTAGGGGGGGTGCCCTCAGTTAGCTGGGGTCTCAAGTCTGCTTCCCTGGCCAGCTGCTTGGAAGGATTAGAGGGCTGGGAGATGGAAAGGCTCTCTGTTGCCTTAGCAGCAGCCTCCTCTAAAGATCTCTGGTCCATGGCTCTCCTTGCTCCAGAAGAAGGAACCATGGATAGAGGGGAGGAGGGTCAGAGAAATGAAGCCAAAATCCAGAGGTCATTTTTAAGCAGAAAGGTTGTCTTGCAGAGAGCAAAGCAAAAAAATGTCCTGCTAGGAGCATAGGCAGGAAAAGACTGGCTCTCTAGAGGGGAGTAGCCCCTTCCATAGGGTGGCCGTGGCCGGACATGCCTTTCCTTGTTATTCTAATCCCTGCCTTTAGGAGCTAAATGGGAGGAGCTACCCACTATGCAGGAGGATGGGACCTTGTCTGCTGGGAAACTTGGAATGATATGATATGTCCCAGCCTCTAAGCTTTGAGTGCCCAAAAAGCAAATGAAAGCACGGCAGTATTCTCGCACGGGAAGGAAAAATTAGAGGACTTCTGTGAAGACTTCTTGCTATTGCTTTTTCAACAAGGCCAAGTAAGAAGGAAAGAACAATTGTCCTTGGAGCCCATCACACTACGTGCCATGCCATCAAGAGTACAAATGGGTCCAAACTGTATTTGGACTAAGAACAGAGTGGTTTTCCCAATTGCTTATTTTTTAAAACAAAACAACTCAGCTTGATTTGCTGAAGCATTTTCTGAACTGAGCAGGGAGACGGGGTTTGCACATTACTTTTTAATCAGCTGGAAAGATCATGGCTGGTGGAAAACACTGAGGGAATTTCGATTCAATTGTGTTGAGGATGTACTTCTTCTTTCCACAATCAACCACCCTGCCATCAGATAAACTAGCAATATAACTCAAAATGTACGCTTGTTGAGCAAACCCAGTCATCCTGCTAAGGAGAAAAGGAGCAGAAGGGCATTACACATATCCTCTGCTATTCCATACTTAATAGGGTAGCTTGGGTTGTTTCTATGATGTCTCAAAGACAAAGTACATTTAAATAACATTGCCTTAAATAAGAGGTCAGTGTATTTTTCTCTCTGACTTCAGTCTAAGGTCCTCTTCTGCCAAAAGAGGTTCTTTAAAAAGACATTTAATCCAACTGAATATTATTATTATACACCAAATTCTTAAAGCAGTAGTAGTGGCAGAATGTTTTATAAAACAGGAGCTAGAGAACTCTGCTACAAGAATAAAGAAGGAGGAGGAGGAGGAGGAGGAGGAGAAAAGCTTTTGCTCTAGGTGTAAGAATTTTCTTGGCCTCATTATTCCTAATTCTTTAGTGACAGCTGCCACTAATGGAATTTGTAAAAGTAAGTATTATTTATGTGGATCACCAAAGACTAATGATTGCAAGCCTTTCAAGTGAGGGTGATGACCTATAAAGCCCTATATGGCTCAGGTCCAGGCTATCTGGAAGACCATATCTACTTGTATGAGCTGTCCTAAGACTCTTTCAGACGTGGGAAATTGGAAGTATAATCCAAGGGCAATCCAAACACAATCATGGGTTTTCACGTTATTGCGAATTAAAGCTTCGCACACAATTTCGGGCAATGGGGGGTCATTTTCGGGTAATGGAACGTTATTCTGAACGCACTCAGAACGCAATGGGAATTCCCGTGAATTCGCTAAACTAGTGAATTCACCTGAATTCGCATTGGCTCCATTCGAAGTTGGGAGAAATTCCTCCCGTGTGAAAGAGTCCCTAGACTCTGAGAAGCCCTTCTCTCAGTCCCACCACCATCGCAAGCACAGTGGGTGGGGACATGAGAATGGGCCTTCTTGGTGGCTGCCCCTAGACGCTGAAACTCTGTTCCCAGGGAAGGCAGAATGGCTCCCTCATTGCTGTTATTCCAGAAGCAGGCAAACCCCTTTTTATCCCAACAAACCCTTTAAAGCTGAAAGTTTTAAAAGGACGGGCCAGGGGGTGCTGTATTGTTTTAAGTGAACTGTTTTAAAGAGTTTTTTTTAATCTTTTAAATTACATTTTATTCTTTTAATCTGAGGGTCAATTATTTTAATACTGTAAATAGTTTTATTCTGTTTCATGTTAACTTTCTGTATGTTTCAATCACATTATTCTTTTAATTTGTGAGCCACCTTGAGTCCTAATTTGTTTTGAGGGAGGTGGGATACAAATTAATATAATACTATTACTACTAATAATATTTCTATTTCAATCGCTTGAGACAATCTCAAAATAACAGACCAAAGTTGAGGGGATGGGGGATGTGATGTCCAGCCAGGACTGCTTTAATCTCCCCTTGCATTTTCCTTTATATTGGTTCAGGCCATAGAATGTTAGTATAGGAATGGTTCACTGTATTACTTGTGGGAGGAACTGTAGCAACCCCCTGCCTTTTCCCAGGGTTTGGTTTGCCCTGGCTCAGCAAGCTCTGGTGGCTAGTTTCAGGCAGATTTTGCAGAGAGCTTGCTGAGAGCAAACCCAGACAGTTGGAAAGGGAATTCCTTACACCTCAGCCGAATTAGTTACCATCCCAGTTGAATTAGTTACCACCGACAAACAGGAATCAGAAGGTGAAAGACCCTGCACCAGCTTCGTAGAGAGAGGAAATCAAACAAGATCGTAACCAGAAAGATGTCATCCTGAAGAATGCTGAAACTCTAAGAGTAAAGTGCCCTTTTGCAAGTTATTTAGAGCTGGGGCGGAGAAACCCTTTTACTTCTGTTCTTTAAATAAAACTTTCCCCTTCGTTAACTTTATATTCAGCTTCAAAGCATTTTTGGGGTACTAAAGTTTGATTTCACCAGGGTACATGCGTTGCACACCCAAACCTGCCACCACCTTAGTTGGGTGTGTCTTCACAGGGGAGATATGGGACAACACTCAGATCTGTCAAAACAGGTTGTAAGAGTTTTTCTTTGCCAAAAAACTGTCTGATAAACATCTTCAGCATGCTCATGGGCTCTTTCTTTCCCATGGACAAAATCTAGACCCGATTTTCAACATAACAAGCCTCACCTGAGTAGAAACAGAAAGACCCCACAAGAAAGGAAAAGACAAGTAAGCCTAAAATCTATGACTCACTTTGAATGCCTCCTAGCCACACAATTGGTAGTAGGCAGCACATGTCAAAATGATTTGAAGGAGAAGACTCACTGATAGACAAAACAATTACATGGTGGGGAGGGAAGTGGGGAAAGACCGAAGAGATGTGACTGACATTTTAGCAGCTTTGAAAAAAAGGAAATGATGTTATGTCCTACTGCCACTCAGCCTTTAACTAAGCCTAAGCACATGCAATTAGAAGAACTGCACATAGATTCCCTAGGCAACACTTCCACCCATGCCACCCTCCTTTCTCACCAAGCTCCTTTAGAATGTAAGCTCTTTAGGAGCAGGGATCTGTCTTCTTATAGTCCATAAAACACCATGCACTCTGGCGATAATGTGGTGGAAATCGTTGTAGTAACACTAGTAAAAACAACAGCAACAAGCAGAGTGCAATTCAGAAAAAGAGCAGGCATGCTTAAATCTCACTGAAAACAAATCACTGAAATCTAAATGTTTAAGTATATTGAACTTCAGTTAGTTTAATGAGAGATGCGGGCAGACAATGGAAGATAGGGTCAAAACAATGCACACAGGCAATTCTGGTTGCAGAGCTCAGAGATATGCAAAAATCATACTGAAATCAGTGGGGTTTACTTAGGCACAAGTCTGAGCAAGATTATTGCCTGTATTAGAAAATAATTACATTGGCAAAACTACACTCAAGAACACTCCTCAGATAAATTATCTCCTGTAGAGAAAATCATCCCAAATGCCTTGCTTGAGACTTTTTACCATCATTTCAATAGCACTGAATTTTTTGCAATGGAAACCATTATGACAGGAATATCATTTCAAATTCTGCATTGGTAAAATACAGCTAATTAATTCATCATAGCAATAAATGGCTTCAAAGGAAAGACCCCCCCCCCCACCTCCAGCAACACCAAAGTCGGAAATCTGGTTCAACCAAGAGATAATAAACTCACAAGTCAAATGCAAGACAGGTGCCTTTGGATGCCAGCAGTCTGAGAGAATGACTCCACAGCATAACATTCCAGCTGTGCAAGAAGTCAACATGTTATAATGATCAGTGTTTTCCAAGCAGAAGTACGATAATAAGAGAATCTCTCTTAATACTGATACTGCTGCACAGAAATATGGAGCAGCCTAAAGAGAGACCCCAAAGGCAGTACAGAAATGCCTGATGGAGGTGGGGGAAGAGAACAGAGAAACCTTGTACTTTTTTAAAAAAAAGCTCTCTTTCATTAAATATAGCCTTTTAAGGCTGTAGAATTCTCAAAATACCTTGGCAGCAGGAGGTCTCCTGACTTCAATGATGCTCCTGCTTGCCCAAGTAGGAGCAGCTTTTAAACTGGCAGTTCTGTCACTCTCTAGACTTGAACATATGTCTGGCTTGTGGATGGAAAGACCCACATTTTTTTTAGTGTAATACAAATGTATTTGAAATTGTTCTATTGAATTCCAGCTTCTTATGGCTAACACATTGCAGAAATAATCCAGAAAATATGCAGGTGTAGCTGTGTTGGCCATTTAGCAGATTCAAACAAAAATGCACCAAACAGTGGTACCTTTAATGGTCAACCGAAATACACAATATACTTATTGTAAGCTTTCAAAGCTCTACTGGCTTCTTCATCAGGCAAGATGTTACAAACCAAACAGGAGGAAAAAATGGAGATGTTAGTAAGATGCCTACAGTTTGTTGTCTCTGTCCTTAGTTGAGATGGTATGATGGGTTTTTGGAGGCTTCTTGAAAAACCCATTGTTCTCAGCCTACAAGAGGCCTGTAGCCTCACAGGAATGGAGAAAGACTGGACTGCAATAGAAAAGTCCTGTTGTGGAATGACCTGCCGGAGGAGATCCATCTTATGACCTCTCTAGACACCTTTAAAAAGGCTGTCGAGATGGATCTCTTCTGGTAGGCCTTCCCAGACTGACCACCCAAGGAAAGAAGACATCCCCATCCACCTTAAATTGTTGGCTCCACCTTGCTTACTTTTAGACTGTATATTATGTAATTAAACTATTTTGAATTTTATTATTGTAAGGTTGGGATTATAGTAATGATTTACTGTGTTTTTCATATTGCATCTTGTGTTGCAATCCTGCCTCGATCCTTAGGGAGAGGCGGGGATTACAAATAATAATAATAATAATAATAATAATAAATTTCCTGGACTTTGTTAAACTAGGAGCCAGCTTGCAAAATTTACCCTCCTCATACCATCTTAACTAAGGCCAGAAACAACAAAATACAGGCATCTTACTAATATCACCATTTTTTTCTCCTGTTTGGTTTGTAACATCTTGCCTGATGAAGAAGCCAGTGGAGCTTCGAAGGATTGCAACAAGTATATTGTGCATTTCAGTTGGCCAATAAAGGTATCACAACCCATGCCCAGAATGGATCAAAAAGTGCATGCAATAAACCCTTGTGTCTATCCATCTGGCATGCAGTCTTCCTCTCTTTTGACTATCTTCAACCTTTCCTAGCATTATTGTCTTTTCTGAGTCATGCCAAGACAGCTACAATTTAGTCATCCTGGCTTCCAGGGAGAGTTCTGTCTTAATCTATTCTAGAATGCATTTGTTTGTCTTCCTACTGTCTCCACCACCACCACAACTGAAAAGAGTTGATTTTTTCCCTATCGGCTTTCTTCACTATTGGTATGTGGTGATGGAGATACAATGGAATGGACTATTCTGACTTGAGTATTCAGTTGTATTTCTGTATATTTTAGAATCTTGTCTCGTTCTTTCATAGCTACGCTTCCCATTCCTAATCTTCTGATTTGACTGCAAGCTCCATTCTGCATAATCAAAATCCAAAATTACATATTTTAACTGTATGAATTTTAAAAAATCACACTGTTCATTTAGTCCTCCCAAAGCTCCATTATTAGCTTAACCTAAGCTCATTTCAACTGCCAAACAATCTTAAGAACCAATTCATATGCAACATTGCAGCGACAAGCTATTCCCAGATATTTCCCCCCTTCTTTCCAATTTGTATATGGAGAATTTTTGGTTAAGAACTCTGTCATAGGCATGGGCGCATTTCATCAATTTGCTTTAGGAAAATTTATGGTGGCATGGTCAACTACAATCCAAGGCCTCTGGCAGAACCCTTACACAATTAAAAGCAAGCTTCAGTTCAACAAATAGCTTCCATATGGTTAATGGTCATATGAAGGAGGCTTTAGAGGTATTGAGCTATGTTTTGTATGTACAGAAAGAAGCACTGAGAAATACACAGACAATGTGAAGTCAAGCTTCAAACTGTTCAGAAAGAAGAAATCCATTTAGATCAGGTGGCCTTTCCCATCTTCAGCAGTTAGCAAACAGGTGACATAACATCTTGACTGTTGATGGGCTATAGACCAGAAAGTTCTGAGTTTGTCTAGAAACTATATTTTACACACTGTGTATATCTGAGGTCATGGGTATATCAGGTCAAATCCAGAAATAGGGAAATACATTTGTTTTTGCCACAATTATTATTACACAGAAGTTTTCACAAACTGGAAAAATCACACTTTAATGAACTGTAGGCAATCAGATATATTCAGAAATGCAACAGCCAGCTACCTTCAGATGCTTTGGAGACAATTTTAATCTTTCTCCCAAACTGGATTTATCTAATTTGTTATACAGCCCACTTATTTATATTATTAAAATAATCATATTCCACCCTATATCAAAGATCTCAGGGTGATTTATAAAAAGCATTACTGTTACACCATTTAAAGCACTAAAATAATTGAACAAACTAAAAAGAATTAAACAGCAGTAATACATTACAAACAGAATGTAAAGATCTTTAAAGTTTTAAAACTATCAACTCCATATTTGAGATGAGTTAATAAGACTCAAAGTATTTGGTGAACAGTCAAGTTTTTAACTGGAACCTAAAATGACATGAATGTTGCCATCAGTCAGGTCTTCAAGGAGAGGACATTCTACAATTGGGGTGCCATGGCTGAGAAAGCCTTCTCCCATGTCCCAACACAGTGTATTGATCTCACTGGTAGGACATGGAGAAGGGCCCCAAAGAACTTTATCAAGCAGATATATATAGGGAGAGGCGATCCTTCAAGTATTGAGGGCAGATGAGAGTGTAAGTAAATCCGAGCTGTGGAGTTTGATGCCAGTCACTGATGCTGGCGAAATGTCAGAAATGATCACGCTCAGCGGCTTCATATAGATATTAAATAGCACCGGGGACAGAATGGCACCCAAGGGGATGTCACAATTACACTTGATTTTAGAAGAGCAACTGTCCCCGAGCCTCATCCTTTGGGATCTGTCCGAGAGAAAAGACCGGAGCCACTGTCCGAGAGAAAAGACCATCTCCAACTCCCTCAGCTGATCCAAAAGGATGGAATAATCTATTGTATCAAAAGCCACTGAGAGATCCAAGAGCACAAGCAGGGTCACACTACCCCTGTCGATGCTCAAATGGAGGTCATCGACCAGAGCAACCATGGCAGTTTCCACTCCAAGTCCTGTCCTGAAGCCAGTTTGAAATGGAATGAGATAATCGGTTTCATCCAAGACAACCTGGAGTTGAGAGGTGACTGCTCTCTCGATCACCTTGCTCAAAAAAGGGAGCAAGGACACTGGTCTATAGTTGTTCCTGTCCAGGGGATCAAGGGAAGATTTCTTCAGGAGGGGCTTAACAGCCGCCCCCTTCAGGCAAGATGGTAAAGTACCTTCCCTAAGGGATGCATTGACTGCATCCCGAAGGAATACCTTCAATGTGTCTCCCCCCGGATGACCAGCCAAGATGGACAAGGATCGTCCATCCTTCTTTATACTTCTAAGGTGCTTGTCCACATTATCGGTACTCACAGATTGAAACTCATCCAATAATGTGACAGAAACGGAGTCGCTGGACACCTCACATATGGATTCTGATAAAACCTTAGCATCTAAGTCGGTCCTTATCCAAGAGATTTTATCTGCAAAGTAGGTGTTAAATGCATCACAGCAGGCCATTGTTGGGTCAAGTAGGGGGTTCAGCACAGGAGGAACCTGCGTCAAGTCCCCTACCACCCTGAACAGCTCTCCTGGACAGGACTCTGCAAGCACAATGCGTGCAGAACAGAAATAGTGGAATGTGCTGCCTCAGAATATGATGGAGTCCCATTCTTTGAAGGTTTTTAAACAGAAGCCAGATGGCCATCTGTTGGGAGTGCTTTGTATATTCCTGCATGGAAGCTGGCTGGAGTGGATGGCCCTTGTGATCTCTTCCAACTCTAGGATTCTCTTGGCTTTCATCCAGCCCACTGGAGCATCCAGTCACTGGTCTGGCACCTGCCCAGCCCCAGCTGGCTCCGTTGATGAGAAATAAAGCTAGTGTCATCAGCATTCCGATAGCACCTCACTCCAAAACCCATTATGACCTTTCCCAGTGGCTTCATGTAGATATTGAACTGCATGGGATATAAAATGGGACCCTGTGGCACCCTCAAGCTTAATAGCTATAGGGATCAACAGGAATCTCCCAATGCTGTTCTCTGGAACTGTTCTTCTAAATAGGAATAGAACCACTTCAGAACAATGCCTCACACTCCCATCCCATTAGAGTCAATCCAGTAAAACAGCATGAACAATGATATCCAAAGTCACTTATAAATCCAGAAAGATCAACAGGATAGGAATTCTCCCTATCTTTCTCCTGGAGTGGATCATCCATTTGAACAACTAAGATGTTTCAGTATCATACCCTTGCCTGAAACAAGCTGCTTTGAACTATTTAGAAGGTATAAGTTGTACAGTAGGATATCTATACCACACTCTTGTCACTTTACATGACTAGAAGCATTCAGGAAAATAACAGGAAAGATACTGGTAATATAAATTCCAAATCCTGCAGTATTAAATATTGCAACTCAAGACGGAAAGGTGTGTGTGCGCGCATCTGTCTCATTTTTGAAACGATACAGTATCAGCCTGACATTAAAAAGCTTTTTTAAATGTTTCAAGTTACAAAACTCGGTAAAAATTGTGCACATTACATTGCATGCATCATTCACAAGTCTGCACCTACCGTAGGTCAGGGAAGAACCTGGATTATTTACATGTGTACATCTTGGCACAGAGACTGTAGTGCATGAAAACTGATGGAGCTACAATGATAAATTGCACTGCCAACCACAGTAGTTAGCCTTCCATTTCTAATCTAGGCCTGATGCACCAGATCTTGCACAACATAATGGGAACATTATGTTTAAAACTGACAAGCAACAAAAAGTAGATATCATGCGTACGCTCTGAATCTCACCAGACATTATTAATTCAATATTCCAATGTCTCCTGCTCTGCAAATCATTCAAACATCAGGTGCCTTGGCAAGGGTCTCTCTAATTAAAACATGTGAAGGCTGCAATACAAAGTAACTATTTCAGTTGCATATTTTGTGGGTCTTATCCTTTAAATTGAACTTGTTTTGTGTTAATTATGCAGAACTCCATGTGACATTTGTGTAGAAGAGAAGAGAGAAAAGTCGTCAGTTAATGAACTTAATGCCTTATCATTCCTTTGAGAAATTAACACACACACACCCATTAAACAAGAATCCCATCCATACAAAGCACTGGGTGGGACATAACATTCAAATTTAGAGATTTGTTTGGCCTTAAAATCATATTGCTTTCCTGCACAGCATATTAAGTGGAGGCTAATATAATTAGGGTTCCAAATGGATGTTCAAAGGGCACACCAGGAACATTTATGACTCCCTAAAGATGGTCAGCCCTGGTTAGTACTTGTAAGGGAGTCTGCCAATGAATACCATGTGCTAAATGCTATGTTTCAGAGGAAGGAACTGACAAAGCAACTTCTGATTATTCCTTGCCCAATGAAATTCATAAGGTTACCATAGACTGACAAGCAACTTGAAGCACACACAGGAAGGGAGACTGCCCAATGAATATCAGGTGCTGCAGGTTGTATTTCAGAGAAAGGAATTGGCAAAGCCACCTCTGAATATTCCTTGTTATTGTTGTTAACTGCCTTCAAGCTGATCTCAACCCATGGGAACACTATGGATGAGACATCTCCAAGACTCCCTATCCTCGACTTCTTAGTTGCTTAGTTCCTATAAATTCGTACCTGTGACCCCATTAACAGAATCCATCCATCTAACATGTAGTCTTCCTCGCTTTCTACCTCCCTCCACATTTCCTAGCATTATTGTCTTTTAATAATAATAATAAAAAAAAACTTTATTTATATACCGCCCTTTGCGATGAGTCCCACCTTTTCATAGCATGGCCAGAGTATGAAAACTTTAGTTTAATCATCTTAGCTTCCAGGGAGATTTCAGGATTGATCTAGGACCCATTTGTTTGTCTTTTTGGCTGTCCACGGAAACCTTATCAATCTTCTCCAGCACCAAATCTCAAATAAATTGATTTTCTTCCTATCTTCTTTCTAAACTGTCCATACATACATCCATACATGGTAATGGGAAATCCAATGGCATGTATGATTCTAACTTTTGTACTTAGTTATATATCTTTGCATTTTAGGACCTTTTCTAGTTCTTTCATAGCTGTCCTCCCCCTTCCTATTCTGATTTCCTGACTGCAGTCCCCATTCTGATCAATGTTTGAGCCAAGGTATGGAATTATTTTATTATTTCTGTTTCTACATTGTCTAGGCTGAATTTATGTAAATTTCCTTTGATCATTATTTTTGTTTTCTTTATATTTAACATTTTCTTTCTTGACTTTCCTTAGTAGCTGGCTCAAGGTCTGTGATGTTTTCTGTTAATAGTATTATGTCATCTGCATATCTTAGATTGTTGATGTTCCTTCTTCCTATTTTCACTACACTTTATTCTGTGTCCTAGCCTGCTCTTCATATAATATTTTCTGCATATAAGTTGAACAAATGAAGTGACAAGATGCAACTTTGCCTGACCTCTTTGCCAATTGCGAATAATTCTGTTTCTCTGTGTTCTGTTCTAACAGTAGCCTCTTGGCCTTTCTTCAGGTTTCTCATCAGGATTATCAGATGAAGTGGCACTCCCATGTCTTTAAGGACATTCCATAACCTTTCATGTTGTATGCAGTCAAAGGCTTTGCTGTTGTGTATAAAAAAAGGGCTGATTTTCTTTTGGAATTCCTTGGTGGGCTCCATTAGCCATCATATGTTTGCAATGTGGTCCCTAGAGCTTATTCATTTCCTGAACCATGCTTGGGCCTTTGGGATTTCTCTCTGCATGTATGGTTGGAGTCTATGTTGCAGAATTTGAGAACAGTTTTGATTAGTGCTATGGTCCTATAGTTGCTCCAGTCTTTTGTTTCTTCTTTTTTGTAGATGGGGATGTATATTGATCATAGAGCATCCCAGCCCTCAGCTAAAACTGCCCTTTGATTTCCTGGATCTTGTGGAAGAGGTCTCTCATTCTTCCCTTTTTGTTGTTGTCTTCTATTTCCCTAGATTGGTCGTTGTAGTAGTTGTCTTTGTCTTTTCTCACAAGTTGTACTGTTCTTTGCTTAAGAAAATTATATGAAATTCATGAGGTCACCATAAATCATTAGGTGACTTGTGGGCACACACACACACAC
This sequence comes from Urosaurus nigricauda, assembly GCA_034509955.1. Lineage (NCBI taxonomy): Eukaryota > Metazoa > Chordata > Lepidosauria > Squamata > Phrynosomatidae > Urosaurus > Urosaurus nigricauda. Next base: position 137,876,588 of record JAOEGL010000001.1, on the reverse strand, counting down.
ACACAGAAAGCAAACATGGCAACATTTTGTCTTCAGCCAACTTTTCAATTTTCACAAAGGGGAGGAGCCACTGAAAGGCCACAACCCAGTGGCTCCAGCTGCATTGTCAGAGGCTTGAGATTTCTTTTACTGCATATATTACCCAAAGTTATACTAAAGCTTTTGACTATGATGTACAGAAGAGGAGGGGAGGAAAGCCTATAAATAGCAAAATACTCCTCCCATGAAAAGTAAGAGATGAAAGCAGAACATTACCAGTCTGAGCATGCTGACAGAAATAAATTGTAGGTGGCAAAAGCTATGGGAAGCAGTAACCTGTCAAATTTCCATGGCAAGGAAGACATGTGGCCATCACAACATAAAAAGGCCCATCTCATTACCACTTAACATTGTACCCATGAGGAAGGGTATGGTAAGTCCCCACAGGCATTTGAAGTTGTAAGTCCTGCAAGCATGGTGTGTTCTAGAACTCAGTGGATCATAATCTCCAAAAGGTGACACTGTGATAAATCTGTTAGTCTTAAAAGGACCAACATGACTGTTATTTTGCTGCACTACAGTTAAAGAGTTACCCTTTTGAAAACTGAACAGTTGTTACGGCAAATAGATCAATAAGCAGTTTCTGCTGTGACCTGAAAACTAGACATTTTGCTATTTGTGGAATTTCAAAACATTTCTCCAGATAGCAGGAATATGTTCAATGGAATGTTGTTTTGTGTTTGTTGGTCTTCAAATGAACCTTATGGCCAGCAGAAACAGAAAAATGTCAGCGGGAGATGGTTTATTTGATACTACCTTCAACTGGACAGATAAGCACAAAAATATAAAAACAGCTCTGCTAGATTTAGACCAAAGACCTATTTAGTCCAGCATTCTGCTTCTCACACTGAGCAACCAGATGCTTATGTGAAAGAACCCCACAAGCAGGGCATGATGCAAACAGCTCAGTTTTGCAGTTATTCTCCAGCATGCAGCTATTTCCAGCATACAGCTTCTGATATTGGAAGTATTTTGTAGCCATCATAGCAACTAGCGATTGATAGCCATATCCTCTATGTCTATGAAGTTGTCTATTTCTGTATGATTAAGATGACAGCCACCAGTTCATCTTGTGATAGCGTATTCCATCATTCAACTTTGTACTGTATAAAGAAGTATTTCCTGTCATCCTTCTAGCTTTACTGGATAACTCACCGATTATAGTGTGAGAGAGTCGAAAAACCTCTCAATTAACTTTCTCCACACTATGCATAATTCTATAAACCTGTATCATGCCTCCACGTTCGATTTAAAAGTAAAACAGAACAGCTTCCTGATCATTTTTGTTGCCTTTTTTCTCCACCCTTCCCTCCTCTACAATATCCTTTTCACAGCCAAATGTGTTCAAACCACAGAATTATAAAAAGACCTCCTGAATGATTAGTAACAAGGGTGAGGTGCAGTCCAATACATCTGCAAAGCATACAGTCATTCCCAGCTGTGAAGGAGCTCCTCCTGCAAACCAGGCAGCTATCAGCTTGAGTAAGTCAAGAAAAGGGTTATATTGTCATCGGGAATACAGGAACAAGCCCATGACACTTTCTACTGGTCTATGCTAGGTTTTGCTGGTGGCAAGCCTGTTCATCAGTCTGCACCGTTCAAGTCAGCGATTTTGTTCATAAGTAATATTTTACTTGGAAGTACCATGAGAATTTACCATTAAAACATTTTGGTTCAAAATGGAAAAGGACTAAAAGCTTGGGAAAGATACCAACACTCAAGGATTACAACAGCTGCTTAGTATTAACTTTGAATGGTGAGAATTTCATTATCACTACAGGCAAATGGATGCCTAGCAACTAGTCCTCCAAAATCTTTCCTCCCAGCTCTGCTGTTCCTACAGGACACCCTTTTCTATAGAAAACAAAAGCAAGGAGGACAAGATGTGGGGGAATTTTCTGGGAAGTATCATGGTTGGGAGAGACTCAAGCATGAGCCATATACTGCCTATATTTTAAAGTACTCTAGGAAAATGTGCAGTGGTAGGACTGTCAGTGGACAACGCTGGGATCAACAGACAGACAGAACGGTGGTATCTGCTAATAGCTGGGACAACATCTTGCTTTCTCCCACATCAGGCATACAAACAGTAATAATAAGAAACAAAACATGCCCAGTTTCATAAAAGGTAGGACTCTCATTGTTGCAGGGAGAGCAGAAGGCAGCAACCATCACACAGCTTGGCTACCAGCCTTGGCAAGACACATATTCTATGCAAATGGTTTTTTTTTTAAAAAAAATTCTTTCTTTCAGAAAGCTTGCTGTATATACTGTGATATACAAAACAAAGCCAGAAAAGATCTCTGATTCAGGAAGAGGTAAAAATTGCTGCCAAACCAGCCACTTCTTTTCAATATCTGTTGAACAAATTGACCTTGCACAGTAAATGCCCCCAATGTCTGCATAATTTGTACCTTCATTCAGCACTGAGACCAGTTTTAGGAAGTGTCTCTGAAGTTGTTATAGTAAAGCTCACAGCTCCTACAACAAAGAGAAACAAAGAAAGGCCTATGGGCCAGCAACCATAGGCATTGTATGAGCTTTCAATAATTTGCAGCTGAGGTGGATGTGCATAGGCAAAATGAAGACAGAAATTGTAGAAAATTATTCAGATCAGAGATAAATAAATAAAAGCATGGAGATTTGCCCAAAATGCTCTAGGCAACTGTCACAAATGCAAAACCTTCGAGACAAAAACCCATTGCAAGCCTAAAGCATTTTCTTTTCCCTCTACAGCAAAATTTTGCCAATTACTATTCAGATCCTTTAAAAACACAAAACATACATATTTTCAGACTTTTAGCAGATTTCAATCTATTCATCAAGATAATTCATGCAAAGTAGCAAAGGCAAAAATGAGCCAAAACACACAACTAAGAATGAGCCAAAACACACAAGTATCATCCCTGGATAGTTGGGGAAGCACACATATATGAATGCCTAGTGCACTTCCTTAGCGCCATGGAATCGTCAGCTCCCTCTAGTGACATGGAATCAGAGTGAATTTTCTCGTAACAGAAACTTTGCGTTAAGAAGAAATTCACTCTCCCTAAAGGATTCCATGAAGCTAGAGGGAGCTGTTGATTCCATGATGCTGAGGAAGCGCACCAGGCGTTCATACACGCTCGCTTCTCCTACGATCCAGGGATGATTGACAGACGGTACGTCCTAGTGTGATAATCTTCTAAGTTTCAGGAAACTCTCTTGAGATCTAGCTGCAGCCCCTCTAAAGATTTGATTTCAAAGTCACACAGTGATAAGACAGTGACTTTGTTTCAAGACACGCAGTAATATTTAGTCAACTGCACCCTAAGTCATTACACAGAACAGAGTAGTAATGCAGTCCTTGCTAAAGAAAAGGCTTACAATTCAAACAGAACAGAGATGGAAAGGACAGGGTCTAAAATGTATTAAATATCAGGGCTAAGTGGCAGCAGATAAGTAAGGCTGTAAGGCAGGCAGTTTGAAGAAGCAATTTAAAATATGATGGCTAAGGCTATCTTTAATTTAAATAGGTATGTCAGTTAAAGAAATGTATGATATAACTCAAATCCTTGAACAAGGAAGGACTTATTAGTTATGTTTGTTCATGAACTTGCAGTGACCAAGACAGGACCATTCCTTCCAGAATGCCTGTGTTCAATAAAATATGTCACTCTGGAAAGCAGGAGGGAAAAACACCAGGATGTCCTCACATGACTTGACTGAACATAATCTATTTTGAAGTGAAGGAAGTTGCAAGTGTTAACTGAACTGCACAAAGCAAGAACAGTGTTTGCCTATACTCAAAAAAGCAGAGAATTATTGTTCTAGGATTGGAATCAGCACACACATCAAATAGACAAGAGAACATGCAACAAAACAGTATTCACAAATACAATTATAAATGTTATATTATAAACTAGATGAGCCATAACTTGTATGAGTCAGTCAGGAAGATCACATCTGACCCAGGTTTGTCTATCTTGGTATGCAGCTTAGCACCAACACAAGTGAGAAGGTCCAGATGAAAGTGTACTGTCATCTTTAATGAATCCAACAATACCAGAAGACTGTTTTCTCTACTACTTTTGGGGGTTGACACTTAATGCTGGCCCAGAAAGACCAACAAGACTCATACTGTCTCTCATTCCACAAAGAAGTGATCATTTCAGCATCTGTATGAAGCCACTGAGAAAGTCATCCAAGATTTACAGTGAGGCATAATAGTATACTGATATTTCTCACTATAATTTGAACCAGATGTGGGTGGAAGAATACAAACTATCTGGATACTGTAGTGAGGCCAATAAACTGAAGCTGTGTCCTGATATGCAAGCATTGTAAAGAGACCATTCCCAGGTCTGGGAAGCTGAAGCATGACTTACTCTGGATGGGACTGCACTCTCCTGAAGGAGTGGATCAACATCATACAGATGCTCTTTGATCAAAATTGTTAATGGAGACCCAAGTGGCTTTGGTGACTGTGGATTCAAGCTGTATCAAGATAGATATAAGGCAATTATGGCCTATGCTCTTAGTTATCTTCAGGATGGATTCCGGTATCATGTTAACCTCATATGTGGGGCTACCTTGGAAACAGTTCAAACCTTCAGCTAGTGAAAAATTCAGCAGCAAATATTTGGACTAGCTATGAAGTTGGCATGTTAAATCAATTTGAAAGAGCACACTACTTCCAGGACTTTTTCAGTGTGTTGGTGTTTGACTTTAAAGCCATACATTTTGGGGACAGAATTAATTGAGAAAGTGACTTTTCATAAACCAACCCGCCAATACAGTAAGACTGTATAATGAATGGAGTGCCATTTCCGGTGTTATTTTCATGCCTTACTTTCCCAAGCCTTTTCAACTGGTTGTACAGCTTAAACTGGTTGAATTATTTTGGCTTTTGTTTTTAAATGATCACCCAGTGTTATTGTTTATAATGACCCAAGTCCAATTGTTAGTCTGGACTAGAATAGATTAATTGAGTTGATGGAACATAACTGTTGACAAGCCCCCATTGATTCAACATCCCTGAAGAATTTTAAAATAATGCAAAAATGGATTTCCACTATTAAGCCTAATTGACCAGGAGCCAGTAGACCTACTTAAAAACATAGAGCCAGAAGCCCACCCCAGTCAATTTCTAAAATAAAATAAAAATATATTCACTTGTTGACAGAAGGAAAACAAAGATGGGGCCATCCTAGCTACCCTAGGGGAAAAGTTTCAAAGTTTAGGAGCAGCAACTGAAAAGACATTCCTTGTTCTTGTCACCAAACAAGCCTAAGAAGATGGTGGAACAGAAAGAAGAGTTTCTCCAGAAGATCTTAGAGCTCTAATGGGCTCAGAAAGAGAGTCAGAGTCCTTCAAAAACCCTTGTCCCAAGCCACAAAGGCTTTATAGGTCATCACTGCCACTTTTAATTGTGCCTAAAAATGGACAGGCAGCCAGGGTAGCTGTTGCAACAAGGCAGCTGCGTGCTGCCTGTAGCCCCAGTTAACAACCTGATTGCAGGTTTTAGGGCTAGTTGAACTTTCTGAGCACTTTTCAAAGGTGGCCATAAGTAGAGCATGTTTCAGTAATCTAAACAGGATGTAACCAAGGCATCTGTTACCATGGTCAGATCCAAATTTTGATATTGAGATTTTAGTACCATCCTGTTGACTGAAGTTTTATGTGCACTGCCCTGAAATCTGTTTTCAATGAAGACAGAGCATAAAGATGTTAAAATTAAAATATGTAAAGTATTACATTTTAAAATTAAAACAATGGGGCAGTACAGACTGCCCAAAAGGGGCGGTCTGTAGCCGCCCTAAGAAGTGGCAAAATGAGGCCAAGGCTGCCGCACCTGCAGCCCCAGAGGCCCCATCCCACTGCTCCCAGAGGTTGCGGGGAAGCGGCAAACTGCTGCTTCCCCACAGCCTCAAAGCAGGGTGCAGCAGATGCCCTGGGCGCCCGCTGCACCCCGCTTCCCTCAGCGGAAGTGAGGGGAGAAAGGGGCCGCCACCGCGTTTGAAAGCCGCGTCAAAGACCCGGTGCAAAAAAGGAGCTCAGTTTCTGAGCTCCTTTTGTGCGCAGCGAGAAGGGCACGCTTGGCGCCCTTCTGCAGCGCGATGTTGTCGATGCTGCACACACCATGACAACATCATGGTGTGCCTGTATGGACGCCGCCATTTTAAAATGGCAGCGCCCATACGCTTTAGGGTTCGGGAGGGTGTAAACACTGCACCCTCCCAAACCCTAAAGGCACCCCTTCGACCCTTATCACGCCTCTTCAGGTGCATGTAGATTGGGCCAATGTGATTTATTAGTTCCCACAACATCCCAAAGGCAGCTTAGTTATTCTGGGCTCCAGTCATTTAAGTTTTCCAATGAAGGGTACTTGTCCAATTCACACACCTAGCATACAGTAAATGCCTTTAAGTCAATATTTGTAAAGTACTCTGCAGTGCCTCAATTAAAGGAGGTAGACATGCCAAGACTATTGCAAGTTATATCCAAGTATCATTTAGAGGAAATCTTTAAATATATCCCAACCATGTAATGAAAAGCTGGTTTTTAATGACAGATTTTTTTTTGGGGGGGGGGGGGAATAAAGAGGTGTTTATGAAAACTGAAATCAGTCTAATATGTTAAATAATAAAGATTAGAAGCTTTAGCATGCATATATATCTAACAAAGGCATTATGGACTGCTCAGTGCCTTACCAGTGACAATCCTCACATAGCACTACATTAAACACATGTATGTAGTTTGTAGTTAAGTACAGACCTGTTCAGGTATTCTTTCTCTAGGCCTGTATCCTCGAAATAGTTATAGGCAGGGCAAAAGCTCAGACATCCAAATTGTTATCTATTTCACATTGCTCAAATATATGGACACATTAACAATGAAATATGTGAACACAATAACTCACTTGCTTTGAAATGAACCTCTTCCAAACTCAGGTTCATTTCAGATTAATTGCATATCCCAGGATCAAGATTTCTGATTCTGATAAATCACAAATTACATTCCCAAATTTAATTGTTTACCCTTCTTTTTACAATGATGAAAGGGAGAGGAACACATCAGTCTGAAAACTACCTCCTGAACATTCTCCAGATAAAATTATGGGAGTGACATGGTAGGTAGCAGCTACATAGTGTTGACAGAAATTGTTACTGAAAGTTTTGACATTAACCTTATATAAACAGCACATAAATTAGATACAGAACAACTCCTTCACAAATGATACTGGAAGCCACAGAGAAGCACAATATTTTCTTTTTACTATGTATACCACTTAACAAAAACAAGAAACTGTTTAGCCATGATCATTCAAGTACTGTAGTGCAAGAAGGAAGGGCTGCAAATTACATACCCGCAGTCTATCCAGGATATAGTACCTCGGCCTTTCACTGCTTGGGCTACATCAGACAATAACCTGAGTGAACTGTCAGCAGCTGCCGCTGGAAGAAAGAGTGAAATACATACATATATTTATATGTATTAAAACCACAAAAAAAATCAGTATTGAGGTACAACCTGACAGAACACTTCTTCTAAGCACTTCCATCTACAGATTTACCCTACAAGATGATTAACTGTTGCCAGAGATGGCATCATCCTTTTATTCAACATTTGACTGTGGCTGAGATCCAGACAGGCACTTTAGACATGCCTAAGGATTTGAGCATACCCAATGGGATATCTGACTTTCATTTCCCCTTTGAACAAGAGATTCTTCCACACTACAAATGGCTATTAAATTTCCTCATTTCAAAGGTGGCTTGCCTTTGAGCAGGAGATTGCTGTCAGGTTGAAGAACGGCAAACTCAGAGTTCCCTTGGGTGCATGGGGCTAATTACACAGTTCTTTCAACCCTGTGCCTATGTTTCCACTTGCTCAAGAAACTGAGACCTTTTATACAATATCCATTTCCTCTCAATAAGGCCAACAAGGAGACTATATTTGCCTGACTTTCATATTGATCCTTACTGCTGAGCAACTGTTTGCTGACAAGAACACAAGAAAAACCCTGCTGGATCAGTCCAAAGGCCTATCTAATTCAGCATGAAAATCTCCCAAGTGACAGATCAGATGCTTCTGTGAAGCCAACATACATGATCTTCTCTGAGAAAAGGTATATAGAAGCATAACCTTGCAATACGGGAGGTAGGCTCAGACCCAGAAAGAGCAGTACAGTAGAGTCCCGATTATCCGACATAAACGGGACCGGCTGACTGTCGGATAACCAAAAATGTCAGATAATCTGAAGGGTCCAAGAAAAGCCTTGAAATCACTATGAAAAGTCTTGCAATCATTTTGAAAAGCCTTGAAATCACTATGAAAAGCCTTGCAATCATTTTGAAAAGCCATGCTTGGGGCTTGTTCTTGGGCCTGTTCTGGCTCCTTGCCCATCACAGCCGCCATTTTGGGGGCATGTCCTAATTCAGCCGACGTCGGATAATACGGAGTGTCGGATTACCAAAAGTCAGATAATTGGGACTCTACTGTATCTGCCTGAGTGTGTAATCCTCCAATTCTTGACTGCTATGTAGGATAACAAAGCCAGAATGAATGCACCACCAAGGTGATGTTCCAAAAGAATGAGGGCAAAGTGACCAGATGTCCTAACTGCAAAGGATGACAAGGCACCACAAAAAGTAGGGCATTCAAGTATAAAGTGGGACATTACAAAATAAAAGCTCAAAACACTCATATAAATATGCATTCATGCTTCTTAGTCATGCTCTAAATGGAGGCCATTTTGCAATTCCTCCTGGACAGAAGGCTGAAATGAAGGGCATGTCCTGGAAAAGGGAGACCTCTGGCACCCTGAATGAGGGACAACAGTGAGGCTGCTAAGACCCAGTAGCTCATTCAACACCTTCTCCTGTTCAGCTTCCAGCTTCCAGAAGGCTGTGCCGGCTGGAAGAAAACTGCTCTGGCCTAAGGAAGGCCTTGCCTCAACTGCGCTGGCAGGAGGAAGGTTGCACTGACCAGAGGAAGACTGCTCCAACCAAGACAAGGCCTTCCTTAGGGCAGCACAGCCTTGCTCCAGGCGGAACGGCCTTCCTCTGGACAGCAGAGCCATTTTCCCGGCCAGCACAGCCTTGCTTCTGCTGAGGCAAGACCATGCCAGCTGGACAAGGCTGTGCCACCTGGAAGAAGCCCACACCAGCTGAGGCAAGACCCCGGCTGGCATGGCTTTACCCTGGCCAGCACAGCCTTTCTTCGGTCGGTGCGGCCATTCTCCCAGTCGGCATGGTGGTACTCTGGCAAAGGCAAGGCCATGCCAGCATGAAGAAGCCCACGTCGGCCGAGGCCTTGCTTCAATAAGGTAAGGAGAGAGGGAGGGAGGAGTTGTTCCGCGGGTTTGCCATTCACGGATAATCAAAACCGTGAACAGCAAGTCCACAGATAAGGAGGGACAACTGTAGATTCATATTTAGTTTTCTTACAAATGTGAACATTTCTCAAATATCAATTCCACACATCTATTTATAAAATCAGTTTTATCCCATTACATTATTTCATTTTTAAAATGTTTATTTTGAACAGGTAAATACAATGTGCTATGTATTTATTTGACTATGTGCTATGTATCAGAGAATCAAATCACAACATTTGTATATGATAGCAGGAGTTGCTTAAGAAAATACATTAGGAAATATTAACGCTGGCTCATTCTGCATGAGGTTTTAAAATGTTGGGATACTCAAAATCATTGTGGAAAAGTGGGGAGCACTCACCCTATTTTATAACATAAAATGGTTGTTTTTGTAAAGCATGCAATGGTTCTTTTTCTGTAACGATATATATTTGTATTCCAATTGAAGGCAAGTTAGTTTTATATCAGATTAAGAAATGAAAGGAATATCCTCTCCCTCTTAAGGATAATTCCCTTCTACAAATTGATAGGGTTTGTTGAGGCATGGTGCAATTGCTGTTATTGTTTTTGTTGATAATTAGTAATGAACACTTTGTGAGTCACATGTTGGCTATTTTAAAAATATATTAATTAGTAAATACAGTATATGACATCATTTTGGACTTCTAAGATGGTCAGAGCCTAGAGCATTTGTAAATCCTATTAGCACTGAGACTAATTTAAAATTCATATGCCAAAACTATTAAAAAACAAATAGATGCCCAGGATACAAAGAACCTAAGGCAAGACCTGCTACTTCTGCTCTCTATTTGTGACATGTTGGAAGCAGATGTTATGCATTTATTCTTCAATAGCCAGTATGATTATTTATAAACTTAGACCCATATTTTGCATTGGCCTAGTTAAATATGAATTCATATCTAAGTTGTATCTTCTGGCCTGACCCTCCCCAAACCTACTAAATGCTAAACACACTTTAGTAGGGAGGAACACCTACTGGTCACATACCCAAGGCAGCAGCCAGCAAGTGCTAGAGGTCTATTCAGATGGCAAACAAGATATAGGAGGAAGATGTTTCTAGCCCCCTCCCACTAGTGAGTGACGCTGTGAAAAAGAAGTGATACAAAGGTCCTACTTCTGACTGTTGCAGGCGCAGCCTCACTTGCTGTGGAATGGGGTTGGAATTGTCATCATCCTGCACCCTGATCATCGGCTGAGTGGACCTCCATCTGTCAGTGCTGCTTTTGTTGTTGTTAACCGCCCTCAAATTGATCTAGATCTACCCTGTAGATGAGACATCTCCAAGACTCCCTTTCTTCCACTGCTCTGCTTAGTTCCTGAAAACTCATACTTGTGATCTCCTTAATAGAGTCCATCCATCTGCTACATGGTAAAATAGGTTGGGAGGGCATTTACTGTCATTGTAATAGTGCCACAGTTGTGCTTACATAGTGTTAGTGAACAAAGAGCAATTACAGATTTGTAAGTCAAGGTTGCAAACCTATAACTGCAATACAGAATGCCAGGCTTATTTTTTTAAGCTGATATCACCCATAACCATAACCCTCTGCAGAGTACAAAAAGACATGTCTTTGCCTCAATAGGCTTAAAATTTAAAATTCAACACAGAAAAATGTTAAACACACTTTAGTAGGGAGGATCTCCTACTGAACACAGTATTTCTGCTTAAGCAAGAACTGACTGTTTCCTAAAAAAGAGGCGGGGGGGGGGGAACCAAGGTAACATAGAATATGTTGTTTTAAAAATCATACATGCTATAAATATATAGATTAAAAAAAACAACAGCACAAGTTTAGCAGCAAAATCTAGCAAGCTCAATATATGTCAGTGAGAAGAATAAAGAAATGAGACATGACAAGCCTCTCTGGGGAGATTATTCCAAAGGATGAGTACCACCACACAGAAATCACAGATGCTGACTAATGCATGTCAAATTTCACCTGACATTTATTGAAGAAATGTTCCTGAAAGATACTGTTATGGCAGACAGATAACATCTGGAAACATATTGTTCATTAGCTGGCCAAAGGCAGCTTTGAAATGTCCTTCCATAGAAACATTTTAGAGGTTTTTTTTTCTATTTCCATATTGAATTTTATGACACTGTATGACTGGAATTTTGTTGATGACTTACTTTTCTTTGGACACTTGCTGAACTGAGAGATCACTTGAAACCTTGGTTTGCACTAACAATACCTCAAAACCCATGGCTTGCCTTTCCATATTGCATGCATAATATTTTATTCAGAGTCTGGAAGATATGTTTTAAAACTAATGATGTTGCTCACATACTAATTTTTTATTAATGTTTGCTAAAGCCATTATATTTAATTGCTGTGTGACAATGTTTACTTGATATTACAAACATTTGGGGATCATTTTGGCCATTTTTAAAAATTCCGTGTAATTCATTATTCATGAATAATGGTCATTGCTAAAGCTATACTAACATGCTTCCTTTATTAAAAGTTAATATATTACCTGTTTCCACAAATATTTCCAAGCTTTGACTTTACCATTATTTCTACAATTTCATTTTTTGTCTTCTCACAAACCCAAACTCTAGGAGGGGCAGAGTAACAATGGTTTGTCAATTCTACTATCACATCAAACCATAGCTAGAATAACCTGTGGTTTCCAAACTTACTTTATAATATAGCAGCTGATAATGGTTTGATGACAAAATGACAAATTATGCTTCATCTATTTAGATTATCATATTAACTATATTTGTTCTTATGTGCTGTCAAGTTGATTCCAAATAATGGTGACAATGCCCTGGCAAGATTTCTTCACAAAGTTTGCCACTGCTTTTCCCTGAGAGAGTATGACTTATCCAAGGTCACCCAATTGGTTTCTGTCTGCTCAGGGATTCAAATCCTTGCCTCCCAGAGTCCTAATCCAGCACTTAAACTATTACATCACACTGACTCCTATCAAGTATATAACCCTTTCTTAAGCTTCCATAACCACAGTTTGGTAGAGTGTGTATATCATGGATCTGCTGTTTTCTTTAATTTAATTTTTAAAAATAGCAAAAACTGAGATCCTGTCTTACCAGAGGCAGCTAGAAGATATGAACTTTAATCACATAGGGCTTCAATAAATTTTTCTCTTTAACCTAATTCCTAACCTAACCTGTTCCAGCCAAATATTATTCATTCTAAGGCCAGACAAATAGGGGAGAAAACCTAATTGTCGAAGGAAACCACCCTTATACCAGCTATTCTGGTTCTGGAGGAGGTCTGGTTTGAAGCAGATCTTGAAGAGCAAGCAACTTGAGGACAAAAAATCTAAATGCCTAAGAAATTTTTGAAAACTAACATCTGGTGACTTATTCTTCCTCTTCATGCAGAACTCTGAAGGAAGAAGAGAGAGCAAGGAAGCAATAAGGACACCAATTTGATATAATTTCTCAGTTAATGTGCAGATCATATATCTCCTGGCCAAATATATATCACAGCAATGATACATTAGGCATAATTAGCCTTTCTGCACATAGTGCCCTAAATGGGCCAAGCTCTTGCTAATAATCTTGCCAAGAGCATCTTACAATCCATGGCAGACAATATAAAAGCAGAAGGAAAACTGTAGAAAGGGAAGTGAAGACAGAAAGGAGGCAAAACCACAGTGGATAAAGTAGTAAATTGTGAGCAACAGACATTGATTGTAACTGAAAGAGACAGCAAGTGGGTGGCTTGCAGACAAGAAGTTAAAATGTGTATTGGAAGGGTAAGCGAAGCATGAGAAGATGCAAAAGCACAAAGAAGAAGAAAACAAACAAACAAAAGGATAAAAAACAAATGCTGGTCTTGTTAACTAAGCATATAGAGATACTCCCAGGCAACCAGGAAGAGGCTGCAAGATGTTTCTTGAGCACACATGGTGCTAACAGTGTCGATTATGAAGTTCAAAGGAAATTTAAAGGAAAATGTATTAGCAAGTAGCTTTTACTGGCACATCTTCAGCAAGCTAAAACTATAAATGGGATCGAAGGATAGGCACAGTCCCACCAAGCAAAATACTTGTGTTAAAGCTGACAATCTAGATATCTCTCTAGTTGCAGCATTTCTCCTTTGTTGTATGCCTGCTCTTAAAAACACAGAAATGCTTTATTGTTTAATTTATAAACATTATAAAATAAAAACATAGAAGGCATTGGGATGAATGAAAGAGAACTGACTTAAATGTTGGAATTAAATCTTCAGTTAACTAGAAAACATCCGTGACATTCCACAAATTGTTGCCAAACATTTACTATATATTAAATAGAAAATCCAGAGGTGGTGGTGGTGGTGGTATTATTATTATTATTATTATTCACTTTCTTGACCAGGCAACTCATCAGCATTACTTATATAAATTACCTTTAATTTCTTCTTTTAAAGAACAAAAAACACTCACAAGATTTGGAATATAGCACCAATACGTTATTCCGTGTCCTTAGGAGTTTCTTGAAGTCCTTCTGATCACTGATTTTTTCTATTAGTGGTGACATCTTTGCTGATAACAGGCATGCTGGAAAGATAGTCTGCAATGGTAAGAGAGAAATTAAACAAGCTATTTAAAAACAGATATATTACTATTGTGCCTCAGTTTTATATAAACTGTTGCTTTCCTTATACTGTACAAACATTCTTTCTAAATCTAGAGCAAGGGCAGAGAACCCAAAGCCTGTCCTATTCAGATACAAAATTCTTTTGTTGCCTCAAATCAGTGATAGGAGGTAAAAGCCAAGATGTTTTTGTATGAAACAGAAATGTCCTATGCAAGTGTTTCCTCGGATGCAGAGAATGGAGCAAGGCCTTTGGTCTGTGTCAATTCCTACCACTACTCTGTTGCTTCTGATGGGTCAATTCTCATTCTTTTATTTTTACCACATCATCTGTGCAATTTGAAATTTAAGTCAAAAGCCATCCAAAAAGATCAATGCTGATTATATGCCAGTGCTGATTATTTATTTTACCAATAGTGTATCTCTCTCACACACATTTCACATACATCCAAAAGGGCAGAAATGTACATTACATACTTCAGTTTTTCTTAAAATAAAACACTTTCCTCACACTCTTCAGGATAAGGTAAAGGGTAAAAACTTAAATCAAATCTAGCTTTTTTATTATATTATAATAACATAATTTTTCCAGATGTCAAGCATTCCTTAGAAATATAAAAAGCAAAGATACATTTAAAGGCACAGCAATCTTTTTACAAAATCATTCATGTGTGTTCTTTAGGGCAGGAAATGATTTTGTAAGAATTTTAAAAATAATGAAAATAAATGGGGAAGGACCCGAGCACAGAAATACTGCACAGAAGGTGGCAAAAGATGGCAGACAAAACAGTGTGTGCATATATTGTCCACATCATTAATAAACCCTAAGTTTTCATAATCAGTGGCTGAAACAAACTGAACAGGTGTTTTTAGACTTCATCCAAGAACAAACATGGAAATGTCAGTACTTATTCATTTTTAAATATTAGAGAAAGACAAGTGATGGCTAAATGGGGTTTTCAAAAGAAACAACTCACAAATTCCACTTTATTTTTGGAGACTACAAAAAATATTGAAGTTAATGTGTTGTCTGCCTGCCACTGTAGTCACATTGTTGTTATACAGCCACTCTCACAAACTAGGAGCAACCATTTTAACTTCATAGTCTATTAATACATCTGTGCCTCCTACTGGCTTTTCACTTTCCAAATCAGACCCATTAATTATTTACTTAATAACCAACCACCTCTGAACATCTGTTTTTAACTGTATAGAAAGTGTCAATTGCAGCAATACTGGAATTGTGAAAAATGGGAAACTAAGGAGAGAAGAAAGACCAAGAATGTTACTATCACATACGAGGTTGATCCAACACACTCAATATATGCTTATTTTTGCAACATTTACCTTTTGCTAAAAATGAAAGCTGTCTATATAATATAACTTGTCACTTAGGTTAAAAAAAAACCTATAGTTTTTAAGGCTGTCAGTGGCTTCCTATTTATTTGGCTAGGCACTCATTGCATGAATGTCTTTTTTCAGAGGCAGCAAAGTGTTTTCTTACACAAGGAATACTCAGGGGCGGTTTTGCCTGTTCCTTCCTCTGAAACATAGCACCTGGTATTTATCAGTGGTCTCTCAACCAAATACTAATCAGGGCTGACCCTGCTTAGTTTCCAAGATTGACAGAATCTCATGCCTTTAGGATATATTTTCTGCCTATTGAGAATAAAGCTTCACTCAGACAAACAAAATAGATTATCTTAAATGCTTGAAGAATGGGATATACATGTCTTTATAATTAATATGGAAAAAGTAAAACATCTAACACCCCATGTCTTAAATATACTATTCAAACTCTCCCATCTTCTAGATCAAGTCATATCTTTCCTGAGTAATAGGCCTTCCATGTAACATGGGGTTTGAATATAATCAAAGGTATTTTAAGAAAGTCTCCCAGTTGCCAGATTCTGCAAGAAAATCCAGGTGGCTTTACTGAAAGATGTATAAGCACAGATTGACAGTAGTAGTTTGAAATATATTTCTTTTACAAACAGAGGACAAAGTAACACCCGCTTTACTGCAGCATTATAACTCCCTTGAGAAAATATGGCTTTAAAAGTGATTTCATTGCATGTCTCCATACATACAACAGACTTTCTTTTCTTTGTCATCTTTGCTGTATGAGACATCAGGCAAATATCTATTACTATTTAAAAGAATGTGCTTTTAGGAAATCAAGCCATGCTTCAAACCATACCTTATTCCCCATGCCAATTCCTGCAGTACCCAGGAATTTGCTTAGTCTGTGCTCTGTACCCATGTCATTCCCAATATGTGGCAGACCTCCAAGTATCCTATATGCATTTCCTGGGAATGTCCCCCACCCACCCACACTAATAATATTTTATTTATAGCCCGCTCCTCTGTATCCAATTCAACCTCAGCACACACAGCAAGGCTTCCAATTATGTCCTCCAAAAGTAATTTTGCCAGGGAAATGTGCATATTTACACCTAGGCCTGTATATCAGATGTTCAACAGGTGATCTACAGCATCCCAAAAACTCCTCAGCCTGGGAATAAGCATTTTGGAATATATGACCCCTTTACATTCATAAGAGTTAAAGGAATTGACTAGTGGGCTTCTTTGAAAAACAGATGTGGAACAACAGGAAAGAGGTGGCAGGGCTAAGTTATGTCAAGGTTAATTGACACCTAAAACCCTTTCAACAAATATTTTTATTATTTATGGACTTAAAATCAATTGGAGGGGTTGGATTTATTAGCTGGATAATAATCAGAATTTATTGTTGTTGTGTGCCTTCAAGATGTTTCTGACATACGGCAAGCCTAAGGCAAATTTATCACAGAGTTTTCTTGGCAAGGTTTGTTCAGAGGAGGTTTGCCTTTGCTTGCCTCTGGAACTGAAAATGTAATTTAACCAAGGTCACCCTATGGGCTTCCATGGCCAAGCAGGGAACCAAATCCTGGTCTCCAGTGTGATAGTTCAGTGCTCAAACTGCTACTCCATGCTAGGTTTAGCCCTAATTAAATCTTCATCCCCCACTCCCCATTGATATCATTTATTGAAAACAAAACAGATAAGAGCTCAATATTTACAAATGTTTATCTTTGCCCCTCTGAGAACTGCATTTACTGAATTATGTTTTCAAACTATGCCAACCATGCCATTTTTGGATGGCACACATAGAAACATTCAGAGAAACCTAAGACTCTGCATCTGTGGTGTGGGAGAGGTAGAGAAGTATGGGAGAGGTAGAGACTATTTCACACTTTTTACTTTACTGCCAGTTATATCAAAATCCCAGGGAAAGATTCCTGGAAAAGGTTTTAACTATCTTAAGGATGAGAGTTCTCATGTTAAAATATGCTGGCTGTTGTCAGACTATGATCTACATATCATATATAAAACAGACTTATATGCTATGGCTGCTAAAAACTATCCATGCCATCTCTCTGAAAGCTATTGTTGTAGACTGTGCAGGGAGCCCATTATTTTTACATTTTCTGTGTATGTACATGTATACATGTATTTGTATTCTTTTTTTAAAGTATAATGGCTTTTAGTAAAATACAATAACTAAAATGTGTGCATGTGTGGAAAACATTTTCATGCATTAATCTAACACAAGGCCTACTAGGAGGTCAGGATTCTTAAAAAAAGATATTGTGTTTCCTTCCATAAATAACGAATAAGATTTATCATAAATTCTCCTGGGACTCCATGCAGTTAACATTGCCTCTTGTGAGCACAGCAAGAAAGGTAAATCTACTTGCTCCAGAAGTGCAAGTCAGAGTAACCACTTCTGGATATGTAGTAAGTGATGGGTATTATTTTTAAACATACGAACTTTTCCTTTTCTGGTCATCCTTCTTGTAGGCACTGACAGATTTTAGGAGCTCATGTGCTCCTCTACTTGCCATCTGTCTCAGTCCTCAGCAAGTGTTTGCTTAGTTAATATTCCATCTCTCCTGCACTTCAGTCAGTTTACATTAGAATTCTATTTATATTTCTTTTCTAAGTGGTTGTACATAAAGTCTTCAAAATAAAAACACACAAATATTATGAATGTCTGGTATGTTTTCCATGTTTTCATTTCTTTTACATCCAATGCAGCCCCATTCATGCTTACTCAGTGTCCAAACAGGGCTTATTCCAAGGCAATGTTTAATGTAGCACTTCAACAGTGTCTACAACACTGTGAAGTAGGATCTGGATTTAAAAACAAGCTTAGAGACTGGATTTACAACTTAGATAATAATCAGCATTTGTTGTTGTTGTTGTTGTGTCTTCAAGTTGTTTCTGACATACGGAGACCCAAAAGTGGTTGTCCATCATATACCAGTGCTGGTATAGGACTCATTAGTTGACACACCACTGTGAGTTGGGGAGAAAAACAGTGAAGCCAATAGATACAAATACAGTATGGTACGAGCCTATGGAATCGCTTGTTGGAAGGGATCCATAACATCACCAGTCTTGACAGCTTTTAAAAGACTGTCAAGTCAGATCTCTTCCGACAAGCCTTCCCTGACTAGTTCACTTGGCCCCACTAATACAAACCCCCATATAGAATACCCAGGATCCTCATCAACTTGTTGTTGTTTTTATTATTTTTATTATTTTATTATTGGATATTATTTAATTATTGTGACTGCTAATTGGGAATTTTAAGAGTTGTGTGGAAGGGAGAGATAATAGAGAAAAATATACATTCTAGAATAAAATCCATGTTGATATATAGGAAAGATGGGATGAGACTTCACAGGGGAAAAGGACAGGGAGATTTTCTGAGGGACTGAGAGGGCACCACCTCACACATATCTCCACTACTTCAACCCCCCAACCCCATACCCTCTGAATCCCAGGGACTCAGAGGGGAACATCTTCCCCCTCAAACACCCTTTACGTCCCAGAGACTCAGAGGTCACGACCTCACCCCCCCCATGACTTTTGAGACCCAGAGACTCTGGGGGCACCACCTCACAACCAAAACACCTTCTGTGTCCCACACCTCAAATCCACCCCAATGCCCTCTGAGTCCCAGGGAATAAGAGAGCACCACCACCCACACACACCATGCCCTACAAGTCCTGCAAAGCAGCTATGGCATGGATCTCTGGGGGCACCTCCACACACACCCCAACTTATCTGCAGCACAAAAAAGTCAGCCTAGTATAATTTTGGACCCTAGCTACTGCTAAGTTGTGCAGGTCTGGTGTAAAGGAATAAAGTAAAACTAGTGTTTTGGCATTGTTGTTTTTTAAGCTTTTCAGCCAATCTATGCCATCCTAAAATGTCTATTTAAAAAAAAAATGACTGTTTTACAGCAAAGATCCAAGAAACGGTTTAGCACATGTTAAAGGGCAAGGAAAGTTTACATATTTTTTTAGAAGAAACATCTACTAAAAGTTTATAGTTTGACAAATACATTCACATATGCACACATAACTCACAGCCTGCAAATTTAAAAATTACCCCTATTAAGAAATCAATCCATTTGAAGTCAGCGACACAGTTTTTGTAATTCCTGAAAACAAGTGGGTTAGAAATAGATGCTGGACTTTGGAAAAATTACTTTCTCATCAATCTAGAAATGATTCAGAGGAGCAAGTTCTAGCTGACCATGGCATCCCTTAAATTAATAACTGATTCTGAAAGCAAAGTGTGTGTTATGATCATGTGTGTGCACCTTCAAATTGCCTGTCAACCTATGGTGACTCCATGATTTTCATAGGGTTGTGTTTGGGGGGGGGGGGGGGCGGGGGTTGATACTCAGAGGTGATTTTGCCAGTTCCTTCCTCTGAAATATAGCCTGCAGGACCTGGTATTCATTGGTGATCTCCCAGCCAAGTAATAACCAGAGCTGATCCTGCTTAGCTTCTGATATTAGATGGGATCTGGTACTTTTAGGGTATTTAGGGCTAACAGGCCAACAAAAAAGGCTGCCATGACAGTAATGGCTTGCCTGCCATCATTCTGTGACACCACCAGTGCCACCCCATGTTGCTGAAAGAGATTTTCAAGATGATAAAAAATGTCTTTCTCTGCTTTTTTGCTCACTCCATCCACTTATGCAATTTCACTTTGAAACAATTGTATTGTACTGTATATAAAATTGCTCACATCTTACGCAACTTAGCTGTTATTCCTGAACCAGAACGGAAACCAGAAGTGTCACTGGCCATATCTTATCATGTTTGTTTGGATTACTTTCCTGCATATTTCCTTCTTGGGGGACAACAAAGGGCTTTGGGAAGTTTGTTTGGCACCTTGGATAACCATTCCTCATTTGAGAATGGAGACTGAGAAAACAATACTTTTCTGGCAATACCTTACAGTGGTTTTCAGTACTGCAAAGGATTTGAATAAAACCAATGGACAAAAATGAGAAGAGGGCACACAGGCCCCAGTGATTTTTGAATGGGCTATTTGTCTTTATTTTACACTGTAAATGTAATATTATGTGGTCTAATGTTTTCTTTTACTGCAATTTTATTGAAATCACATTAAATGCTTCTGGAACTGTGATTGGAAGTAGATGTGTGGCAGAAGATTACTGCATTAATAAAACTGCTCAATCATCCAAAGAGGCTGAGACATTTATTTAGAGATTTCTACACATAGGTATACCTAACTAGCTTACTACTCCATTCCTTCAGAACAACTCCACCAGAATCTATGGTACTAGGGAGTCATCTTCCACTAACCATAATAACAACAAAAAGAATAGCATACAGGCCCATAATCAATGCTGATGATGGTATATGGCTGTATTCAGACATCATGTCAAAATGAGGTCTTTTGATACACTCAGACTGGCCAGCTCAGACCTCATGGTTTGCAACAGGCTGGTAAATCAAAGTATCAATCTACAGTGCAAAGTTTGTTTGCAAAACACTCTCTACGCTAACTTTCCTGTTATGTTCACAGACCACTGATAAAGCACAGATATGGCTGCTTCTCCATCTCAGGAGGCTACTGCTATACACATAAAATGTATTAAGATAGACTGGGAAGCAGACAATCTTGTTTGCCTCTTTTGAAGCACCAGCCATGGTGTGCCTTCTTAACTAGGGTCAACACAAACCATGCTTTGTCATGATGTCTGAACTAAGTCAGCAATGTTGAATCGATTTCAGAGCACTTCAAAACCAAAAGAGCCACACAGTATAATGACCTGAATGTTGGAATTTGTGAGTTGTTCCTTTTGAAAACCCCATTTAGCCATCACTTGTCTTTCTCTAATATTTAAAAATGAATGTAAGTACTGACATTTCCATGTTTGTTCTCAGATGAAGTCTAAAAACACCTGATGAGGATTTTACACTTTAGTCACTTCTGGCAGAGCCAGTCACAAATATAAAGGACGCAATGAGCTGATTTTCTCAGCAACGTGCACTTAGGGACCAATGATGACACTGACAAAATGACTCTGTAGACCAAGATTTGAATCCCCACTCAGCTATAGAAATTCACCAGCTAACCTTGGGCAAATCACACTCTGTCAGCCTCAGGGGAAGGCAATGGCAAACTGCCTCTGAAGAAACTTGACCAGAAATCTCCATGATGGGGTCACCTTAGACTCGCCATAAGTCAGAAATGACTTGAAGACACAACAACAACAACAACAACAACAACAACACATGCTTAATGTTCCTAGGATCAAAATTCATTTATGCCAAAATAGAAAATACAGTATAATCAGATTCTGCAGTTACAAATTATTCACTGTGTAAAGGCCTCAGGAAATATAATCTCGGGGATTCCTGTACTATATTCAGATTGAATGAGAGTGGGTGTTAAAACCAATGTGTAAGAAATTATCACTTTCATCTGATTTTCCCCCTTTTCTCTTCTTCTTTCCATGATCTGCTGAATAATTATCTGCTTTTAAGACATTTCATTTAGCCTCCAGGGCAATATCTATTAGTACAATAGTCCCTTGAGTTCTTCCATTAGATTTTTAAGTGATTCCTTCTACATTACAGAATGAGGGTTCATGTAGCTATAGAGAAACCAGTGCACATCCACTTGTCTGTGGTCCAGATCTACATGAAAACTATTTGTGCCCAGTTACCAAGAGGCCTAGTAAACTCTGAAAAAGATGCAATTCTTGCTCAGGAGAGCACATTTTTCAGGTTTTATAAGGCAGAAAGACTGGTAAGTTTTCCTTATCTGCAAGAATACCTGCAAAAGCTTGTCTTACAGCATTACTCAGATTCCACAGTTTAACTTGGACATAAACCATTCACAAAGTGATCTAGCAGTTTTGCAAAGTAATTATGCCTCAGAGAACTGCCCCAGCTGTCAGCAGGTTCTCACTTATAACACTTCATCATATACAAGGATAGGTCATGACCCAAGTCAGTCCTTTTCCCCTCATTTCAGCTGGCAAAGCCACAGTTCAGAGCTGGTGTGTAATATGTGCAGTGATCTTTTGCCTTCTGTTGGCCTACAAAGTTTACAATGCAGCTAGAAACAGTACCCAAACCTGGATTGCAGGGAATTGAAATAGCAGTTGCAGTCTATCCATCCCATTTAAGCCTACCAGCATGTGCCCCAATTATTTGGAAGTTAACCTCTATCATAAACTCTTATAAGCAGGACATAGGCTAGGATGCTAAGTTCATATCAGACCAACCATGAAGGTTACTGGATGGCCTTGAGCAAATATCTGCCAGCAAATCCTCAATGAGCTAACAAAAAACAATTTCATGAACACTACTCTCACTTCTTTAAAGAAAGAGCATGGTAGAGATGGGGCAAAGAATCAGAAAGGATGCACAATTTCATTTGCTCAATGCATTATATTCAATTTTTAAAAGAAAGATTATCACTTTCAGCATGGCTCTAACATTCTTTCAAGGAACCAGACAAGGAATTTTCATTCAATAAAATGACTAAAGAGCTCTAACAAACGTTTTGGCACCCTTACAAAACCAAATTGCTAGGATCCCTCTGAGGAAAGCCTGTCTGTTAAAACCAATTTAAAAACAGATTAAGGGCCAATTCACATATTATAACTGGCAGTTTAATATTGTCCTCCTGGATCATAAGGGCATTCTGCTCATGCTGAATACTATGAAAGTGAGACCTAGGAAACGATGGCCTACCAGGGCATCATCTTACAGGCACTGTATACCTTGTACACTTCTGGAACATCTCTGATCCCAGAAGCTCTAGCCGTCGTGTTTGCCAGCTCATACTCACGCATTGCTTAGAACAAGCAACTGCTCACAGTAAACAAAAAGATGGGGAAAAGAGCTGCCTATTACAAACACAGCATTAATTCCTGTGCTATGTAAGTACAGCACAGCTTGAAGCACTAAAACTATGTGAATGCTTTATGTTCTTGCTACAATTACACCAAAGCTCTAAACTGGGGAGTGTGTGTTAAACAGGATTTTGTTAAAGGCTGGCCACATTCTCTTCCCAGATTATTTTTTTTCCAACATCAGAGTGCTGTTGTTATCTTAAGAGGCATTTCTCTCTTTTTCACATGCTGTTCCCAGTTGCTATAACCCATTTGACCAACTACCCTGCTGTTTCCCAGGAAGGAATACCATGTGTTCCAAATGATCCACTGCTCTCAGTAGATTCTACAAGTACAGCTCTCTCAAGGTGTCCAAAGACCATTTCTGTGCCAAAAATACGTGTCAAAGAGAGTAAAATGGATTTGGTACTGTCCCAAATCGTCTCAAACTACCATCAACCACCCAATCATGGTCTTTGGTGAAGAGGAAGACACTCGCTTCCTAGAAGTTGTTACTACAAATCTCTCAGTCAAGACAGGCTCTGTTTAGGAGATATCTCATACAATCTGCTCTTTCGGAACACATCAGATGACTGCCTTCAGCAAATAGGTGGATACCTTTTGGATCTATTTAATCAGTCCCTTTCTGATAAATATTAAAGCTAAGAGGTGCACGGATCAACCATTCTCACACAGAATAGCCAGAAACTTTCGGCACAGATTGTCCTGCATATTCAAGTTTCAATGAATAAAACTAATTCCACAAACAAACAGAAAATGGTTGTCTATTTAAATCCCTACATGCTAAGTAGTTAAGGCCAGTCCAAGACATTTTGCCCCTTCTGGCAATACTGCATCTCGCTCATTCCATATACAAATGTTGATTGGACTGGTAGTTCGACTGTAGTTCAACATCAAGTACAATACAGCATCCTTCACTGTAAGGGCTGGCCTTTTCACATACACAGCCCTAGCGGATTCTCAGTCTTGTGCTTCTGCTGCCTTAAGCAGCCACTGTACTCTGTAACTGTAGCGACCACCCTCTAATAACAAGCATTTTTATTGTCAAAGAACTTTGCAAACATTTCACAGACAGTACATTGAGATTCCCTTCTCATCATGATATCTGAGTTTGAGCAGGCCCTCACCTCCTTACAGGGGTTCTACTGGATGACACCCTGAAGATGCAATCGTGGCAGAAAATTATGTCTTTGAAATCATCACTAAGAGCCTGTACATACCGGTGATAAATGCTGGCCTCAGGGCAGAGTGAGGGTGTGGTGTCCACACGAGGCATGCCTTGATGCTGCCGTCATGCACCTGACCGCATGGTGGGTGTCTTCACAGTCCTCTTTTGGTGCTGTGTCCACCTGACACAGTTCTAAATGAGCACCGAAAAGCTGCAGCACCAGCAGCTATGGTGCCCTTTCCACAGCACAAAAAGGCCAGATCAGGGGCACAGCATGTAGTTGCTGCAGCCCTGATATTACACAGAAAAGGGCAGTTGCTGGCCACCTCTTAGGAGTGGCCTGCACAGCCCCTAAGAGCACAAATTAAGCTCTGTAACATGCTCTGACTTATATGTGAGTGAATTCACATTTTGTTTTCCACCACTAATTCATTGCCCTCAACTCAATGGTAAACCAGCCAGTTGTACATTTGTAACCCTGGCTTCAATTCTAACCTACATTTATAACACAGCTAATGATCTGGCATTTCTGAACAGAACCACTGTGTCATTTCTCCAGGTAGTTGTCTTATACCATCTAAGTCTATTTAGTCTTGTAGCTCACATTAACTGCTACCTAAGATCCTTCTAACTGGAGAAATACTGTTCCATGCCTTCCAGTATTTGCAGTTTTACATGAACTGAGGTAACTCAAGTGCAGCTCCAGCCTACCTCATTTCCAGAAGAAATGGGGCTGCCTTCTACATCCCACTCATCATTGACAAAGTGGCTATCACAGGTTGAACTGCTTTTCTTACTCCTACACCAGTTTTTCATTTCAATAGAGACACTTTTAAGATGCAGATGTGGAAGGCAACAAATTTACAAGTACTGGGAAACAGCAATGTAATCTTGGCAACACTTTTCATACACAAAAATCTGCGCAAAACTGAATCATTGTAATCTTTTAAGACAAATACTAGAGTACAAATTAAAATGTTTGCAAAATGATTAGAGAGCCAAAAAAAATCATACTTTTGGACAAACTAGTTAGCTTTGCCCATACATATTCTAAAATATCGGATATAATCATTTTGAATAAATTATGCAATAGAATATGAACAAACTGTAGAAACTAGGATTATTCTTGGAAAAGAAAACAGCATCTATGGCCTTTAAATTCCACTTCCTTAAAAATGAAATGGGGAGAATACAGGAGCTGATAGACTGACTAAGCATTCCTTCTACATTTAGAACAAGTTAGCAACTCCATTTTGCCACAATCAATGAAGCAACCATGAAAATGGGGGAGCAGAAGTCAATTTTACTTACATGAAAATGGATGTGAAGCACTGGCAGGGCACTGAAAAAGCCCAATCAAATTCATAGCAGAGGATACTTGACATAATCAAGACAGCACCACCCACTTCCACAGGTAAACCTCATAAATCAATTTCCTCTCATGTCACAATGGGTGAAATCATGATCAGGTCCATGATGCAGCTCTTTGTAGAGATACTGGTGTTTCCCACTGATCTTTAAACACCACGTCTCCCTGACTTTAAGGGATTCGAAATGTTGATCTTTGTTGATAGCAAACAAAGTGTGCGGTTGATCTAAAAATATATACAGTTCATTCATCTCAAAGACAGTGTAATGAGAAACATATGGTTTCTGGTATTCAATAAATAAATCATGGAAGTCATTCTGATGAACAACCAAGCTGTTTGAGTAGATATCGTATGCAATATAGCACCATAATACAACAAAAACAATGTGCAATATTCCAAAAATGAAACACATTTTACTTACAATTGCTTTTATAGCTACTACCAATAGCTCAGTTATCCCAGATAAAGTACATGAACGCTATTCCTTCCCAAATTAAAAAAAATAAAATGAAGGGCACAGCACATAAAGATTAGGTGGCATGCACTTCTGCCTTTTTGCTCATCAAGCAAATGTCTGATGACCTTGTGTAATAAATGCTTTCTTTCCCATCACAAATTCCTCCCTTCCATAGCTATTTACATTCTGACTGCAATCACCTTGATCACTCAACCATTAGTAACAAATGTCTCAGGAGACATAAAGCGATTAGTAGAACAGTCCCCCCTTTTCGATCATGATTAATATCCAGCACCATATGAGAAATTCTCCAGACAAATCATATATGGAGAAAGGGCTTTACCTTCATGACCTCCCAAAATAAAGCAGACATATGTACACAGAGATCAAGGATGAAAATCTCTAAGGAGGGACAACTAAAAATTTATTTTGCAATTTCTGATTACAGCATTGGTAATTTTGTTGTTGTTGTTGTGTGCCTTCAAATTGTTTCACACTTATGGCAACCCTAAAGTAGACTTACCACAGGGTTTTCTTGGCAAAATTTGTTTAGAGGAGGTTTGCCAAAGCCTTCTTTCGAGATTGAGAGAATGTGACTTGCCCAAAGTTACCCAGTGGTTTTCCATGGCTGAGCAGAGATTTCAATCTGGTTTCCAGAATCATCATGCAATGTTCAAACCACTACACCATTCTGGCTTTCACCAATAATTTTACTAAGTCAACATTATACATTTTCACAATTTATATGTATTCCATTTGTTATCCATCATTTATCTGAGCACATGGTGCCCCAGGTTTTCCCTTCCATTTTGTCTTCCCAACTACTCTATGCAGTAATTAGGTGAAAAGATATTCAAATAATCCTCAATCCAATGATCACTGATAAACAGAAAACTGAGGAACAAGTTTCACACAAGAAGGAATGAATATGTCTTCTTGTTTTACACCTCTTCAAAGCAT
Organism: Urosaurus nigricauda; assembly: GCA_034509955.1. Classification (NCBI taxonomy): domain Eukaryota; kingdom Metazoa; phylum Chordata; class Lepidosauria; order Squamata; family Phrynosomatidae; genus Urosaurus; species Urosaurus nigricauda. The sequence goes on along the minus strand of JAOEGL010000001.1, from coordinate 137,849,416 downwards.
GGTCTGAAACATCATGGCTGAACCAAATCATCAAGAGCTTCATGGATGAAATAAATTTGAACTCTAGCCTCTCCAGTCTGATGTTTCTGCCAATACCACCATAATATCTGTATATGTCAAGAAATGTTTTGAATTTTCTTCTGTTTTCCATGTTCAAGTATGTGCTTGAGATAAATGGAAAGAAAGAATAAGTATGTATGAGACAGTCATAACAACACAAAGAGGTGGATTAGAGCAGTGTTACCTAAAGCGGTGGCCTCTAAAGCATTGCCATTCCCTGAGCCATAGGCTGATAAGTTCCCAGGAAAGAAAGAAACAACTGTAGCCAATGGCTACAAAAATGGTGACAGTCACCCGAGGGCAATTACTATCAGTCCCTTATTATCAATCTGAGAAGCACTAGAATAGAGCAAAGATTCTGAGAGCAAAAAAAAAAAAAAAAAAAATGAAAGATGAAGGTACCCAGCTTCCCTAGTGTGACAAGGTGACTAGATGCCCTAACTACAAAGAACAAGTTATCGCAAAATGTAAGACAGTCAAAACAAATGTAGGCCATTACACAATAAAAGCTAAAAACACTCATATATTCTTCTTAGCCATGCTCAAAATGGAGGACATTTTGAAATTCCTCCTGGTTGAAATATAGGACATGTCCTGGAAAAGGGGGACATCTGGTCATCCTGGACACAACCCTTCTCCAGACTGGTCCTGCAGTTCCAGCCCTTAGGTTGTCATTATTCATCTTGTTCCTTTACCTTCAACGTCCCTCCTCAACATCTGGTACCTTGGCCTCCAGGTGATCCCTATGATGGTCAAATGGCTGTGTTGACCAGTGAGTGCTCCATAGTAAATGTGACCACTCCCCTTATCAAATCATAAATGGAACACTCAGACTCTGTGATAGAAAATAAACAAGATTTATTATATACATAACAAATGAGTTAAATGAGAAATCCCTGAACTCTTTCCTCATTCACAGCTCCCAAGATCCTATTCAGATCTTACTCCTGTTGCTGACTACCCTAACTTTGTTATCTTTCTGCACTGCAGAATTAATATAGTTTGACACCACTTTAACTACCATGGCTCAATGCTGTGGAATTCTGGGATTTGTAGTTTTTGTAGAGGGAGTAAAAGGGCTGCAGAGGCATAACCACACCATCAGGCCTGGCCTCAAGTGGAATAGCCCTCCCTCCATGCTACACCATTTTACCCAGGAGGGAGTGAAAGGACTGCAGAAACCTAGCAAGACCATCAGCCTGGCCTCAAGTGGAAGAGCCCTCCCTCCATGCTACACCAACTGACCCAGGAGGGAGTGAAAGGACAGGCCAAACTGTCCTAGAGTATGAAGCAGAGCCCTCCCTCCAGTCCATCTGCCTTGGTCCAGGAGCCAGAGGGAGAGAAGAACTTTTGGACCCCTTCCCCACCACCATTCCCTTCCCCTTTTGTGTCGTGTCTTCTTAGATTGTAAGCCTGAGGGCAGGGAACCGTCTAATTAAAATAATAATTGTAAGCCGCTCTGATAGCCTTTAGGGCTGAAGAGCGGGGTATAAATAATAATAATTATTATTATTATTACTATTATTATTATTATTATTATTATTATTTTGAGATATTAAGCCTGTGGTAGAAGGCTGACTGCCCTAACTTTATTACATCTTTTACTTCTCTGACTCCTTTCTCACTCTAGCAGATAAGCCCCGTTATCTTTCTGTTGTGAATAGAGTTGAAATTTTATTATCTGTCTTTTACTGCCTTTTGTCCCCAGTCCTCACATGGGCAAGAAGAGGCCATGCAGGCCTCTGCCTGCATTGAGATCACTCAATGCCATCTTAACTTACAATAGAGTAACAACTAAAGACCTGTGACTCTTCTCCTGCATGATTTTTAACATCTTTCTTGATGAAGAAGCTAATAAAGCTTTGAAAACTTGCATGGCATATTTTATGCTTTGGAGTTGGCTCAATAAAGCTATTGCTGCTTTGTGAATTTTTCATTTGATAGTACAGAAGCCTCTTGTTTGTATCCCAGTCCATACACTCCCTATTCACAGCGTTCCCTGACTCTAACAAGGCTTGCCCAGCTCATCTCTTCACTCCTAGTTATGAAAAATGTATGAAGACTCCTATAAAGCAAGGTGGATATTCTCAGGGTTGCAAAGTACACATGTACCAGTTAATGGGTTGTTGCCTCCTTGTCATCTCAAGAGGGATACCAGGGCATGTTTTAAACTGGTCAGACTACAGCCCTAGAAGTGCATGGCAGTGTGTGGGGATGGGCACTGCAGGATAAAACTGAGTTTTTAAAGTTATTGAATATGTAACTTTATGTAACTGTGATATGAACAGTTTGCACTGGAATTAATTAGACTGATGCTTTTACTACAGAAAAATTATGAACAAGCTTACTTCATATTGTATAATTTGGGAAAGGAGCTGAAGAGTAACTTGCATTGTTCTTTGCCTTGAATACACATTAGCAATAGCATTTACATTTCTATACTACTCATCATTGAACTCAGCATTCTCTAAGAAGTTTACAATCTGTAAGCCAATTGCCCCCAACATTTTGCTGACCTACGAAAGGTCAACCTTGGAGCCCTAGGATTGTACTCACAACTTTCTGGCTGCAGTACCAGCATTTAACCACTGTGTCACCAATAGGCAACTGCAAATCTCTCACATGATAAGTATTTAGATCAGTGATTCCCAAACCTGGTCCTCCAGGTGTTTTGGACTGCAATGCCAAGAAGCCTCAGCCAGCTTGGCTAACAGTCAGGAATTCTGGGAGCTGAAATCCAAAACATCTGGAGAGCCAAAGTTTGGGAATCATGGATTTTGATCACCCTATGTTAAACCGTTGTCTATGTGAAATGCACAAGCCTTGTCTTCCCCATCACAGCAGAAGAGTTAAAAGCACTTGGCCTCAAAGTACTTGGCCTCAAAGGGAAGCAATTGCAAACCTCCTCTGAATAAATCTTGCAAAGAAAACCCGTATTAGCATTAGAGCCATCAAAACTCAGAAACAACTTGAAGGTACCTAACAACAATAAGCTAAACATCTGAGCTCTTTTCCTTCTAGTATAGTCACTTTGTCTTGCTTTTGGATACCATGAACAGCTTGACTCTACATAAATCAACATAAGAAATGTCAAATCAATCAACATTACACCAAACCATGGGTTTCATGACCACAGCTAAAAACCTATACCATGACTTGAGTTTCCAAATATATATCAAGCAAACCACAATTTAGAGCCAGTATAGCACTCTGCTTCAGAGGCTTCACTTTTGCCTTCATGATGCAGCACCCCTTGAAGAACAGCAAAAGCTGTGCCTGTAGTTTGTCAATGGTTTGTGGACATTTCACAGAATTATAAAGTTAGAAGGGACCACAAGGACCATGAAGTCCAACCCCCTGCCAGGAAGGTATACATAGTTAAAGCATTTCTTTAAGACGGCCATCATCTGGACATAATTTCAGTTCAGACACCTGTGGTTGGCAAACCTGCTTCAAACTGTCATTTGATAACATGCTGCATCACAAACCATGGTTTGTGAACTGGCAGCAGTTGAAATGTGTTAAACACAAACACATAAACAAACACACACACACACACACACACATCCCTACATGTAGCCATTATGTTTGTACTTGTATCCCATGTACTTGTATCCTCTAAACAAAGTCCTAAGTAATATAACAAATGCCTCCTTATTAACCTAAGGTTAAAGAAATTATTCTGGTCCAATAAAAATATCAAAATAGAATAAACAAATTCCTAATTAGTATGTATTTAAAGAATTTTAAAGGGGTTCTTACTAAGCAGAAAAGAAAGGACAACCATTAGATGATCCCTGGACATCCTAGAAATGGTTAAGAAGCATATGGCATTTATTTCTGAGAGAGGTTTTTCCTCTCTTTATCCCCCTCTAATGTTAACAGACCAAAATGAGATTGTGAGCCCCTTCTAGGAGCAAGGTAGCTCTTGAGAAGTTACGTAACATAGTTTTCAGCAGTGTTGGTTCATGAACTAACTAGCTGGATTGCCCCATAGAAGGGGGTGGAAATCACATGGACCACCAAATTTTTGTCGAGCTTTAACTAGTAGCTTTCTTCACCCTTTGGCTCTGCTACAAAAGGTTGCCAGAACATCCAAGTCCAGCAGCAGTTGGAAAGTCACACAGATCCCACTCTTGCCCTACAGACAACAAGAAGTTAATCTTTCCGAATTGATTCTATCATATCAATTTAAAACTGCTATTTTGAACAGTAAAGTAGCAGCCAAAGAAGTACGCACCATTAAGCTTTACACATGCCTCTCTTTAGTTGACCTTTTCTATACATTTGTTTTTGTTTCAGCAGGAGTTTTCGGTTGGAGTTATTATGGCTGTGGTTGAGTACATATTTGTAAGAGGTGGCTTAATTAGAACTGGCATTTTATTGTAGACCAGTTCATGTATTTTAATCATGCAAGTGATTAATATTGTGTATTTTAATCATAAGTGAACTACTATCATATGAGTCTTTTCAACAGATAAATGAAAGAGGTTTTTGACTACTTACACAGAGCTCTGCAGTATAACTTTGTGAAGACTGAGTTACATCAAAGCTAGATAAAAAGCTAAGGAACTTATTTGTACTGTGCTGTTTGATGTAAGATACCTGGTAGACATGATGTCTAGAAATCTGCATAGCTTTGATCACAATAGACAACATGGGATCTAGCTGGTTAAAGATTAGAAAATCTTGACAACTCTGAGGGGTCCTTCTTGTACTACATATTGATAAAAGAATTAGCCTCCTGAGCAGGGGCAGGGAAGATTTTGCCCTTTAGATACTGTGGGACTGCAACTCCCAGCATCCTTCACCATTGCCTACACTAATTGGAGTACCAATCCAAAAACATCTAAAGGGCAACAACTTGCCCATCGCTCCTAGACAGACAGATCTGATTCATTTACAATTTGCAGAGTAAGTGCCTTTTAAGTGCTAGCAGATCTAGGAATCTGAGTAATATACAGAACAAACAGTGAAGACATTTCATTTAAAATGCCATTTACAGTGGTCACTCCTTTCCATCATACTGAATAACACAACCACAAAGTCACTAAAACACTGAATACAGCTTATATGGACACGCAGTAGTCAGTGTCACTTTTTAGGAAACATGAGCCTAGCCATCATCTCTTTTGCTGCAAGTTCTTTCAAAAGCTCTGTGTAGTCAATTAATTAGGCTGCATATTGCCAATTTTAAAATGCTCAGTGAGGGAAAACCTGCACAACTATTTACTAATTAACAAATAATTGTAATGTGGTCAATTACCAGTGCTGACAAAGATTCTTCCCTCTTGCTATGAATGTGCAATTAAATTACTCATCAAGCTCAGAGCCATATTATTTCATTAACACTCTGGTTAATATTTGTTCCAGATAACTATTTGTAAAAAGAAAACATTTGTCTAATTTTAACAATTAAGGACAGTTAAAAAAAACATATGTCACGGTATAACTTGCTAGAAATTAGTTTTCAAGAAAGTCTAGAGCTACTCAATGAGCATTAACACACTAATGGGAGCCAGAGAAGGGAACAAATTACCACTAATAATACTTAGCACACATACAGAACATAATGTCTTCAATGCAACACCAAATATTAACTAATTAACCCATATAACTCCTCTTCCAGGTTGATGACAATTACTTTTGTTTAACAGTCAGTATAATGTGGAGCGAAGGTGGCTACAAAAAAGTCATTGATCTGAACAGATTCATAATTAGCGGTACATGTTTGGCAGCCTACTTCCAGGTTACAGTCACAAAATATATAGCTGCAGCCACTACAAAACCCACTGCTCCACATGATTTGGGAGTTCAAAGAGAAATTTAATCCAACAGTGGGTTTACTCTACAATCTACAATCAGAAGGGGAACATAATACAGGACCAAGATGAATTAAAAAAAAAAAAAGATGGAAACAATACACAGAAGAGCTATATAAAAATATGATGGGTTGAATAACAGATGGGAAGAAGAAATTTATGAAGACGAACCCCAGATTCTGGAAACTGAAGTAAAAGCTGCATTCAAAGCAATTGGAAAGAACAAATCACCAGGAACAGATGACATATTAACAGAACTGCTACAATCCACAGATTCAAGTACAGTTATAACTAAAACCTGCCAACAAATGAGGAAAACAAAGTAATGGTCCACAGACTAGAAAAGATCAATATACATTCCTATACACAAAAAAGGAGATACAAAAGACTGCAGTAACTACAGGACCATTGCACTAATTTTCCATGCAATCAAAGTCACACTCAACATTCTACAATAAAGACTTGTATCATAGATGGAGTGAGAAATCCCAGGGATGCAAACTGGATTCAGGAAAGGAAGAGGCACTAGCAGCCACACAGCAAACGAAGAAACAGATGTACCACTACATTTGATCATCCTGATGTGTAACCTGTACTAAGGACAAGAGGCTGCCATCAGAACTGAGCAGAGAAACCAAATGGTTCCCAATTGGAAAAGGGGTCAGGCAAAGCTGCAGACCAAGCCATCGTATTCCCCATCACCATGTATTGATGTGAGAGCTGGAATGAAGAAAGCTGACAGAAAGAAAACAAACTCTTTTGAGATGTGCTGGAGAAGAGTGCTGAGGATACTGTGGACAGCCAAGAAGACAAATAGATTGGATTTTGGCCAGATCAAGCCCAAACTATCCCTGGATAACTAATTTGAGGCTGTCATTATTTCGGCCACAGCATGAGAAGGCATGAATCATTAGAAAAAACAATAGTGTTAGCTAAGGCAGAAGGAAACAGAAAGAGAGGGAGACTACATGCCAGGTGGATGGACTCAATTAGGGAGGCCATGGGCTTGAGCGTGCAGGACCTGATGGTGATGCCTCATAGGGAGCTACAGTTCAACAACTTCTGGAACTACCCACAATCCTGAAAGAAGGTTGTTCCTATGGCCAACAAACAGTTGGGGATATTAAAGGATAAACTATGTGAAGAACTGAAGTGCAAAAGAACATGTACTGTAAATAGCACTAAATGCTCTGCCACCCTAAATGCATCACAGCAGCATTTCAAAATGGGGGCTCACCAGACATAGGAATAAAGATTGCACTTCTGTATAAGCTATTTAGTTACACACATTTAATTAAGGATATGTAACTAAATAACTTCTGGCCCAGCTCCCCCAAACTTAATGGTGCTCCGATCACTAGTAGAATGGATGCCCTTCTCCACATGCCTGGCAAAATAGGTTTTGGGTGGAGGGTCACTACTGTGGCAATAGCATCAAAATCATGACTAAGTGATTGTGAACATGAAACAGTTATGGATGTGTAAATCTAGGTAACTGTTTCATATTTACAATCACTACTTAATCATGGTTGTGACACCAATGCTATGAACAAAACTACAGTTGGCCTTCCATTTTCATGGGGGATCCAGTCCACCCTCCCCCCCCCGCCATGCAAATGGAGGCTCACACTTATTCAAGCCCCATGGGCTTGAATGGAGTGCGCCCCTGTACACGCCATTGCAAATAGCAGAGGTTGCTCTTCCGCGTATATTCAAGGGTGTGGATCTGAGATCCGCGCATTAGGAGGGGTGACTGTACTGCCTCCAACCTACTTTAAACACATCAGCTCCAAGGGGAGAAAGAGGTGCATTTCACCAGTGATTTGAGGACAATTAAATGATGTGTCTGTCAAGTTTGAGAGGAAACACCCACCCACAGCAAATCATTCCCCATGAAGCCCTGGGGGCTATGTTGTACCATTTAAATGCAAGCTCTGACAAAGCACTGACAAATTGATTTATGCAAGTCAAAATAGAAAAGTGTTCTAAGAAACAGAAAGTGTTCAGACAATTTTTGTTGTTGCTGTGGTTGTGTGCCTTCAAGTTATTTCAGATTTATGGCACTCTAAGATAAATCTATCATAGGTAGATTATATTTTAGAGGAAGGAACTGACAAAACCACCTCTGAGTATTCCTATGAAAACCCTATGAAATTCATGGGGTTGCCATGAGTTGACAGGTGACTTGACAGGAGATGCACAAACACACACACAGCCAATCTACAAGCTACACATTGCTCACTCCTGGCCTTCTCAATATATGCTCACACGTAAAATTTAAGTATTACTATGGGGAAGAGCCACAGAAATATTTGCTAATAACTAATTCATTAAAATTTTCAACAAGCAATTTTAATTTCATTGTTTTAACATTCAAATATATAAACGATATTAAATTTCTTGCAGTAACAATTAATATTTTATGTTATTTTAGTCAGTGTATATTTGGGGAGGTATTTTGTGGGACCCATTTTTTGTAGTAATTTAAACTTTTATTTCACCACTAAAAACTTTTATTAACAGTTAACAGAGTGGATTGATTGCATGTTTCTCCCTACATTTTAAGGCCAACTCATTAATTTACTCTAATAATTTAATATTAAAATGTACTGCTAACTCTGGGGAGCAACACGGCTGCAAGAGTCTTGACTTTCAAATTTGCAGACTCCAAATCAAAACAGAATCTTGTGGCACCTTATGGAGTAATCATGTGCTGTGGTATGGGCATTTATGGAATAGAGACCACCATTTTGGCCCTCTCGCTTCTCTCCACTCGCAAGCAAGGATCTTTTTATTTAGGTAAGCCTTTGATTCATCGCTCATATGACTGAAGGGTGTTTTGAAAGTGGTGTGCTGTGCCTTGGTCTTTTACAGGTTTTAATTATAATTTAAATTTATTTTAAATAATTTAATTTAACCTTGTGATCAGAAATGCTTTGGACCATAAGTGTTTTGAATTTCACAGTTTTCCAGATTTTGGAATATTTGCATATACATAACAAGATATCTTGCAGATGGGGACTAAGCCATATATATACTAGCATTATGTAGTGATTTGAATGCTGGATTATGAAGATTTTCAGACTCACGCTTACTATGGGCCAAGCATTGTAAAATGCTACCAAAGGAAGCATGGGTGTGTGAAAACGTTGGGGAATCATTGACTCTCCTCCAGCATCCCTGAATTCTTCAAGGAGTAGCAATTTCCTATGAATGCAAAGTTTCTGTTCATAGCAAATTGCTGCTCTCTGAACGATTCAGGGACGCTGGAGGGTAGCTGACAATTTCCTGATGTTTAGGAAGCGCATCAGACTTTAACACACATGCTTCCTAAACATTTAAGCAGCATTTTACCAGCACTTAAGTGCTGGTCTGGAAATCTTCTACAACTCAGAAGACTCAGAAGTTCAGTTCCCCACTCAGCCATGAAACCCATTGGGCAAGTCACATGCTCTCAGCCTCAGGAGAAGGCAATGGTAAACCTCTTCTGAACAAACCTTGCCAAGAAAACCCCACTATAGATTCCATTTGGGGTCACCATAAGTCATAAACTGGCAAAAACAATTATCTGATTTCTTTTGGGCTGGGGAAAAACCAAGAATAAAGCAAAAGTGGTTTTTCAGTTCCGAACGTGAAAATGTATTTTCAAGCCTGAGCTTTTCTATGGGTGAAGGATTGGATCAAAATAGAAAATAAGAAAATATTGAAATCTAGATACACCATATATAATAAGTCCTTAGGAATACCAGATAAAGTATTAGACCTAGAAGAAATAATCTGGTCACAGAAACCAGTCTTCCTCTCTGGAATGTATAAAAATTATGGGCCCAAAAATGTGGGAAAACCATAGAACTAACACAAGGGGAGAAATGTTGGAAAACTAGAATACAGTATTTGATTAGTCAGGATGTTAGGGAAAACTACTATAAGATTCTGTACAGATGACACCTTTCTCCAGACAGACTAAGCAAAATGTATGGAACAGAGAAAGACTTCTGTTGGAAGTGTTAAAAAGAAAAAGGCACCTTCTTCCACCTAGGGTGGATGTGTATTGTGGCCAAAAAGGTTTGGGGAAAGATTTGTACTAATATGATCGAAATATTAGGTATTAAAATAGACTGGAAACACTTTTGTTATGTATATTGGATGATGAAATTGGGAAAAAAAATATTGAAGAGTTATTCTATATGTTAACAGCGGCCAGATTGGTTTATGCTAGATATAGGAAAGTGAAGAAGAATATTCAAATAGAGGACTGGCAAATAAAACTCCTCGATATGAGATGGATTTACCATCTCCACAAATTAATGAACAGAAAAAGGAGACAATAATGGAAAACTGGCAGAAACCATACAACTATTTAAAGAGAAAATGGGAAAACAAAATTAATATAAGTATCATGGAGGAATAAGAAGAACATTATAAATATTAAAATATAATGGAAATATTTTATAATTTAAAACCCTTTACGAAAAGGTGGGAAACTTCAAGAAAGGAATCCACCTCCCCAGGCTGTATGCCTGGGAGGTGAGGTTACTGGCCCATTTGAATAGAGGCCAGTAAACTGATTGGCTGGCGTTTCCCACCAGCCTTGGGGAACTATTTAAGCCTGTGCCACCCTTCCTTCCCCCTCTTTGGAGATTTGTTATCCCGCCCGCCTGCCTCGGCTTTGGTGGTAGTTTCAGGGCCAGGTAGGAATTTTTACCCCTTTTTCCGAGGGTTTTTCGCTTACCTCACACTGTTGCTCTTGGCACTGGGAAAACTGGCTCGGGTGTGGAATTAAATAGGCAGTCACTGGCAGTTAAGGGGGAATATTAGGACTCAGGTGAACACCTATAGCACCCAATTGGGGTGAAGGTTAGGCCTCTTGAACTTTTTTCTTAGGTCGTGCGAGTAAGGAGAGAGGAAAGGAGGTCTGCCTTGGGGCTCACCTGGGATACAATCCTCAGTCAAGTCTCGTGAGTTGGCTGTGGAGGTCTCAGGTGGGCGTTCCAGATGCAAGCTGGCCGGGGAGCAACCCAGTACTTGGATTAGCCTCGGAGCTCAGGTGTTTCACCCAGGGAACGCTTAGGAGGAGGTCTGAGGAATAGACCACCTGCCTTGGCAGCTCCCACACCAGGTTGCCCCCCTTTTTATAGTTTGCAAGTATTCAAGAGACAGTTAAATAGTTAATCCCTTCAATAAAGTGGCCCTATTTCAATCCACGTCTTGTGTCTGGTCTCATTATTTCAAATTGGGCAGTAAATACTTCACTTGAAAACTAAGATTATACTAAGTTTAGAAAAAAGGTTAGATAATTAATTTTGCACACTAAAAGATAAGCTTGAAAAGGGAACTTAGATATAAATCAGTATAAGGAAGGTAAAGGGAAGTTCTGAATGAGGTTGGATGTTTGATTTTTGTGTTTAGGAATGGTTTTGTTAGACTTGGATAGACTTTCTAAACTTTGTTAACTTGTTTCTTCGATGTCCTTGTTTTTTCTTTTCCTTTCCTTTTCTTTGTCCTTTTCTAACTCTTATGGGTATGGAAGAACATAAATTTAACATAGAATGTTGGTTCCTTTTCAACCTGGAGAGAAGTGACCAGTGGGGTGCCACAGGATTCTGTCCTGGGCCCAGTGCTATTCAACATCTTTATTAATGACTTGGATGAAATTATTGAGGGCCTATTTATCAAATTTGCAGACGACACTAAACTAGGAGGAGTAGCTAATACCCCAGAGGACAGGTTCAAAATTCAAAATGACCTGAATAGACTAGAAAGCAGGGCCAAGCCTAACAAAATGAAATTATCACAGAGAAATGTAAGGTACTGCACTTAGGGCAGAAAAATGAAATGCACAGATATGGGATGAATAAATGAAACTACGTGCGAAAGAGACCTAGGAGCCCAAGTAGACCATAAGCTGAACATGAGTCAACAGTGTGATGCGGCAGCTAAAAAGGCCAATGCAATTTTAGGCTGCATCAATAGAAGTAGAGTGTCTAGATCAAGGAAAGTAATAGTGCCACTCTATTCTGCTTTGGTCAGGCCTTACCTGGAATACTGTGTCCAGTTCTGGGCACCACAATTCAGAAAGGATGTGGAGAAACTGGAGTCCAAAGGAGGGCAACTAAAAACCCATTTCCTTCTCTCTTGGCTTCTCCATCTCTCTCCCCACCATCACCATCTGTCCCATTCTATTTTTTACCTCTTCCCTTCACATTAATCATACAAGTAAGGTAAGTTGTAAGCAAAGAATAGTGGACTTATTAAATATCTGATCATTTAAATGGAAGATTACTCAGAGTGAATTTGGGATACCAAGCTCATGCATGAAGAACATGCTCTCTGACACTGATCACAGTAGGGCACACTTTTTGATTGGTGAAACAAAAAGGAAGCAATGATTCAGTTTTGCAGGAAAATGTTCTGCATAGGCTTAGAGACTCTCAAAACATTTCCAATTAAGAATTCCCAAGCTTTGATTCACTGACAGAGCAGCTATCCACTTCTTCCTGCACATTCCGTGGATCAGTGTCCTTGAACTGAAATACCTAATTCCTTATTAACTTTTAATAAAGCATTTGAAGAGAAACAAAGCTATGCAGAAGTTGGTGTAGGTAAAAAAGAAAAGACAGGTGAAGAAGACTGATAAACAGAATTGAAGAGATTGTAAAATGGTTTGCCATGTTTTCTCAATCTCTGACCATTACCAGACATATTGGATTCCCACCAACGAAGCAAAAATAAATATTATGGACATTATAGTCTATCTGGAAGAAAAATATAGGTCAGATATTGGAACCTTTAAAGAAAAAGAGTTTTTTTAAAGGAGGGAATAATCAACTGTACCCCTAGAGCCAACAGTGACAAATTCCATGATGTTCTCTGTAAATCCCATGATGTGTTCAACCTAACATGTTAATGAGTAGGCTAATGATAATGTGCGTACAGTCCGCTCTTCCCATACGCAGGGGATCCATTCCAGAACACACACACCCCATGTCAAGCAAATTCAGCATATGCACAAGCCCATAGAGATGAATCGGGCGTGCCCCTGTGTGCAACACAACCATTTATGTCCTCCCGGACTTCCCGTTGCGTGACCTCAAGTCCACATATGGGAAACCTGTGTATGGTGTGGGTGGACTGTACTTTAAATAATGTTCATTATTAACATGAACAGTACAGCCATACTTCAGTTAACAGAGCCACTAAGAAAGAAAACTTCTTTCTCCAAAGGCCTCCCTCTTCCCTCATGTCATCTGACTATCTGAAGGTTTTTAAGCAGCATCAGCACTGGGAAGATGGTGAAGGAGGCTGGAGAAACACAGATGTTTGGTATTAGATTGCAGGAGCCTATCTACAGTAAATGATGCAATAAACTCTGAGCTGAGAAAGAATGAGAATCTACTCTAGCTAATCCTACTGAAGCTGTGTACTGGGGGTGCCCAGTACAATAGGAAAGGTGAATAGAAGCTACCTCCAAAATCCCTTACTGGCCATGCATGAACAATACAACAAAGCAGGGGCAGGAATGGGCAACAGCACAGGGGGTGAGGGCCATTTTACCTCCCAGCACCCATCTTGCAGGACCAGTGAGTTTCAGCACATCCAAAGTGACATGCCGTCACTTCTGACTGTCATTTTCACCAGTTATCAGGGTTTTTATGTTTTTTGTTGTTTTGTGTGAGTTTGGGTGTTCTTTGCAGGGTTGGTGGGGTTAACTTCTAAGAAGTTTTGGACCATTTGGGGACAAACAATTGCCCAAAAACTGGCCTCAACTTTTTTTAAAAAATGGGTAGGGCTGATAGCTGATGAGCTCTTGTAGAGTGTCTCAAGGGCTGCATTGAGGTCATACTTTGCCCACCCTCACAATAGAGAGAAAAGGGGAAAGCAGGTAACCCTGTCTCACTAGCTACCTCATCATGTTAAAAATGAACAGAGTTATAAAACAGAAATTCTAAGACAACTGGTGACTGGTGGGGGAAAAAATGAGCCCTACCTACATTTTGGAAGAAGCTTTCAAGTGGTGTCCAGGAGGTTCAGAATAGGTTTATCTTCTTATGCAAGGCTTGCCTGAGTTGGTTGTTTCCTTTTCCATGTGCATACTGTTAGTTTTGAATAAAATATTTGCTGAGACATGTTTAGTGGTGGTGGAATTTTAAAGAAGTATTATCCAAGAATACCTCTACATCATTAACTGAGGTATGCCTGTAATGTGTTAATTTCCCAGCTTCTAATTATCAAATTAATTTTCAAACCTAAGATTCCAAATTCTGGAAACTGGAGAACAAAAACATTTCCAGCTCCTGCCAAAGTCAATAGAATCTAATGTGGTGATAAGCAGTAGATCAATAGTTCTACACTAAAGACTCCTAAACCTCCATAGTTACTGCTCAGGAAACATTGTCACTTTAAAACAAAATCTGTTTCTATAAAGATGCTAACATCCAATTGGAGAAAAATCATATGGTAATAAAATTGACAATGTTAATACTTCCAGCTTTGGGATTAGTATTGTAATCTCTTGTTTGTTTTGCTAGCATGCATTTCATGCATGATTTTTCTAGTTTACTGCATAGATTTTTAATAGCAAGCTGTGTTTTTTAAACATCATCAGTCTGAACTATAGTTTGCCTCTCATTTCTGAAAAATGGAGCAGAGTGACCAAATGAAGGAAGAGTTACAAAAACAAAAGGAAAAACCTCTAGCCGCCACAATCCTGTTACAAAAAACAATTGCTGTGAACACAGAACACATACATTATACAGCATATTTTCTCCTTTAAGCCATATAAAGGTACCATGATTGACACTGCATATCTCCACTGATGCTTATGTTTCTTAAAATGCCTTCAACCCTAGAATAATGGTAGTAATAGCAGAACTAAATAGATGAACATGACAAGATCAATGGTGTTTGTATGATGCCAGTGGTAAAAAACAACAACAGTGATTTAGTGGTGAGCACTTGAAAAAAACAACAGGACACAGTCAGTGATGTTAACTGCTATAAAGACCTGCATCAGATTACCAAAATAAATAAATAAATAAATAAATGGAAGCCAATTATTTTTCAAGTTCTTAAATGCTGAAAGTATGACAATGGCTGTCACCTAAATGAGGAAAAATGTTACTCAGCAATGTAACATTTCTGACTGATTACTCTTTTAAAATTGCATTCATTTACAAAAATGCAAAACCTTAAAAGAGGTACCTTCTTGCTTATCCTGAATGAAAAGGACAATTCAAAAAAGCTTACAATATACATTACCACTCCGGGTTAGGAAGCCACCTTTTTCATCAGATTTAGGAACATGGAATTCCCTCTCAGCATAATACATACCATTGAGAAAATAGCTTTGACAAAACAAAGCATATGTTTAAGGTACAGTTGCATACTGCAAAACATCCTTATTTGAAGGAGATACTACCATTGATTTCTGCCAAGTCCTTTTAGGTTAGAAATTCCCTCTGCCATGATTTCACCCTGGAAAGTGAACTGTGCATTAGCTATGAAAATAAATGGGAGAAATAGATATGAGTGCTTTGGTCCCTTTTGAAGAGCAAGTCACAGCATCATCATGTATTGAGAACATAGAAGGAACAGCAATAGGACTGCCTTCCTCTGAAAAATAACCTGATGTATGTGTCCTTATGTAGAACCAGATATTGCTGGCATTCGGGGAATCAGTGGTGGTACTTACAACTGCAAGCTTTCATCTATTTAACTGGCAAGATCAATCAACCAAAGTAGTCAATTAAAACTTCCCTCTTTTATCAATTAACACACAAGCGCTCTCCTCCTTTGAAGCAGCAGCTAGAAAAGGCTTGCAAGTAAGTCACAATATATATAAACACACCCACATAATTCATTGTTTTTCATTGTCAGGTTACCCTCTGGTTTTTGAACAAGTGACTCCAAGAAGACTGCTAAAACAAATTAATGTAAGAACACAAACATGCATATTGAGTTAAAATGCCATCTGTAAAAGATAAGAATCAATCAGCATTTTTTTAAAAAGCAGCTAAAACCAAGCGAAAAATTGTATTAAAAGTTTGTAGGTAAAGAGTGGGATTTGCTTCACATCCTATGCTGGAGAAACTGCAATCATGACTGAACTATTTTTCATGAATTTACACATATAGGATTTCACTGTGAGAATTAATTCTGTAGACCAGACTGGAAAAGAAATGGGAATGAAAAGTTTCTAAAATCTAACCTGCTCCTGCCCACTAATTCCATATGATCTCAACCAAGCGTTCCATCCTCCCAAAATCTGACTCATAATACTGCAACACACATTCTTCATGGATGATGGAAGAGTTAGTTCAAGGGTTCCAAACTTGGAATTTTCAAGTTTTTTGGACTTCTGCTCCCAGAATGCATTATTGTTGGCTAAGCTGGCTGGGGCTTCAGGGACACCCGGAGGATCAAAGTTTCAGAACCCCTGAGTTAGCCCAAGGATAGCTTGCTTTGTTAGGAATAAGACACCACCCATTCCCCACCACCTTAACCCAGTATTTGCTGCAACAACCGGGCAGCCATTAACAATGTAAACCGCCATTAACAATGTAAAATTCTAAGAAAATGCACTAGGAATTTGCTCAGAATATCCACTGGTTCACCATAATGGACAATTATCAACTAGTTTCCAACATTCCACTTTTGGGCAAGTTACTGGACCATACAGTAGTTCCAGGATTTGATTCATCCACTCTGCTCTATTTTTTCAGAGATGAGAGGCAAACTATAGATTAGTTCAGACTGATAATGTTCAAACAGCCTAGTTTACTGTGCCCCCCCCTAACTATTGGCATGCAAATGTTGGCATATAATGTCAATAGGCACTAGTTAGCTGCTAGCAAAATAAAATCACTGTTAGTCATGTCATTGGATATCCCAGAACATCCTTTGCTAGCTATGTAACAATGCATGAAATGGACCCTTAAAGATGGAAAATATATGTTATGATCAAGTCCACCTCTCCAAACTATGTTAAAGAATTATTATTATTATTCTCCCTAAACAATTAAGTTATTCCACTGCCTATCTATCTTTAAATAGATACACAATCTTAGGTACTTTTTAAAATACATACTAAATATTATCTAAACAAATATGTTCCCCATCAACCAGCTCTGGCCACCAAAAAAGAAAGAAGATGCATCCAGGGAATCCTTTCCTCATTTGTAAACTTTTTTTACTCCTTTGCTCACACAAATAAATTAGTATGTAGAGAGATCTTGTAGCACCTTTGAGACTAACTGAAAGAAAGAAGTTGGCAGCATGAGCTTTCATAGACTTAAGTCTACTTCCTCAAATGAATCTGGGTGGAATAGAAACGAGGGACAGACATATATGTGCCACTGGTATGTGAGAATGTCAATTCAAATTCAAAATCCTTTATGTATGGAAATGAAGTGGCAAGTCCAGTTTTAACTATGGTTGTTTGTGAACAAAGGATTGGGAATTAGCGTTTGTGTAGGGAAATGAAGTGGCAAGACCAGTTTGGCTTTGGAAACTAGCCTGTAGATGGCAAGAATAGATGGGTGTAGGATGCCCGCTGAGTATAGAGTCAGATAGTGTTGAAATGTGTGTAGTGAACCAAGAAGCCATTATCTTTGTTCAATCCATTGCTGAGGGATTGTCCACCCCCCCCCCATGATGAAGGAGTTGGAGCCGGGGGCTGTTTGATCCCTTCCCCAAGGTGTGATAGACCAGTTTAAGATCACCCCATGGCAGTTATGCCATGGTGTGAGATTTTGGGGGCAGAGCCTGTGGCAAATTGGTGCTAGCCAACCCCAAGATTTCAGTCCAATTAATTAAATCAACCCGCCCAGCCACTGCTGTTATAGTGAGAAGTTTTTTTTATCGTTGAGGGGGTGGGTAGGAATTGTTGCCCTCTTCCACAGGTTTTTCTATATCCAGTCAGTATATGGGAAATTGGCTTGGGCAGAGTCTAAATAGGAAACAATTTGGCTTAACTACTTCGATTCTAATTTGGCATGCATAAAAGATTGAATTATATTCCGGTGAGCACCCTGGACAGCATTTGGGTGGAAGGAACCACCTCTTTAGGCTTTGTGACCTGGAGGGTGGGAGAAAGAAATTGCCCTTAAGTATGGCTTGAAAGATAAACCCCCTCTTTGAACTTCACAGACTGGGAAAGGGACTTTTGGGTTAGATGTCCTCATGTGGACCAGCCAATAAATAACCAACCTTTGGGTTATTATTGAGGGCTCAGGTGTTATTGTCCAAATAAGTTGCAGAGGTGTTCTAAAAAGACACCTGCTGCAGCTTCTCCCACACTTGGTTATTCTTTGAATTGGTTGTATTTCCATTAAGAAGTTAATAATTAGGTCAATTAATAAATTACCCTGTTTTCACCCCAGTCTTGTGTCTTGTCTCATTATTTCAGGGGTTGGGCAACAATGTAGTTTGTAGATGAACTCTAATTCTGCTGTTTCTCTTTCCAATCTACCTTTATAGTTCTTTTCTTCAAGGACAGCTGTTCCAAGCTGTTCCCAGGGAGATTGTAAAGGTCGGCCACTGATTTTTGTTTATTCCCATTCCTAACGTCTGATTTATGTCCATTTATCCTCTAGTGCAGGAACCAGCTTGTTTGCCCAATGTAGAGTACTAAATAAATAAATAAATAAATAAAGTAAGCAAAAGTGACTTGTTAACTAGCAAATTACCTAAATCCATATTACCTAAATCCTAAAAAGCAAATATGGCAGAATTTAAAGCACTGACACCACAGCCTAGCTGTTAGAGAAATAAACATAGCACTGAAACTTGGTCAGACAATATGTTTCATATTGTAAAATTTTCTCTCTCATTATTTTGAAAATATTAACATTCTTATTAAAAATTTACAATAGAAGTGGTGGGATTTTTAAGTGTGTGTGTGGAGAGAGAGAGAGAGAAGCCACTCTGAGCAAGTTACTACAGCCTCTGTGCTTTATCTCAGAAGAGCAGGATGCCATCCTACAGTCTAATCTGGGAGTAAATGCCATTGAAGTCAGTCAGCTTTACATCAGAGTAGTCTTGCACAGGATTGCTCAGTGGGAGCTCTTTAGCATGTATACACAACTTTTCAAAGTATTGGGAATAACTATGGCAACCACACAGTTATTCCTGGGTTACTGTTTTTTATCTTGCAGGATCTATTAATGGAATTCTCTCTTTTTTTGCTTTACTTCTTAACCTTTTACCTGAGTCTTGCAAGTTAGTCTACCTCATCTCATGATTATAATGATTAAACCCGCAACTGGAAATCTGGTGACCTACACAAAATGGTTTACATAACCCACTGGTATGGCAGTCTTTTATATATGTGAACATTACTCTCATCATCTTCTCACCTCAATCTTCTTTCTATGAAATATGTTTTTCTATCTATGGTCAAACTCAGCTAATACAGTCTGATCTTTACAGAACAAGACATGTCACCTCTATTTAGTGCACCAAATCTCTGAATTATATCATAATATCTCAGTTGCACCACATTAACCCTGCAGAGATTTTCAAGAAACTTTATAGAAGCTTTTAAACAGCTTGTCATACTATTTGTTGTTCTTTAATGGTTATGCTTTCCATGGCTTTTAATGTTAATGATAATTTAAATATATTTTGAACTTTTGTATGCTGTATTTTTTTAGCAATTTCTGTTTTAACTTTTATAAGGTTGAATTGGGGGAAAAGTGGGACATTAATATAACAAAATAATAATAATAATTGTCCCCCCCCCCAAGTTAATGATCAACAGAGCTGGGGGAAAAACAAACAAATTGCTTAATATATGTAACAGGTACACCAATTAAAATTTGGGTTAAAGGCACATTATTAGTCAGATCATCTTTGTAAAAGGTTACTAAAGGTTGATGATAATTACTGCAAATCATATTCATCTCCTGATGTTGTGGGTTTTAAGATTTTCTTAATCATAGTTTGTATTTTATTTTTACTTTGCATCAATTGGTATTCATTAAATATCCTCAAACAAGCCCCATATGAAGCAGTTGTAACATAGTTAATTACAACTAATATCAGCACTGGCACTCCAGCTAGAATCAAGCTTCAGGTCAATGAAATTCACTTGCATGAGAGCATATTTAGGTTTTTCCTTTGTTGATAGCAGTATTTTAAACAACTAAGGTTCCTGCTGGCAAGAACATATGCACTTCCCATATAAATTTGCAGAATGCTGAGAGATTTCACTTGACCATTTTCAGATAACAGATAATCAATTAAACAACCACATGGAACTACTAAGAAATTTTGAGGATGTCAAGAATACTGACTGTTCCATGTAAAACCTCTCACACTGATGATAGGAGGCAGACAACTCACTGGCTTCCCAATGTGTATATGAACTGTACGTGTCAGAGCATTTATACATCCAGTTTGCCCAAAGGTACACACACTGGGGTATGAAGATCTGCCATGGGTTGGAGGACCGTGTTTCACAGAATAACTGAATTTCTTAGATGGGCCCAGCAACCCCATCTCATATAAGCTTCTTTTAAGATTCTGAGCCCCCACCCCACCCCCAATTCCCACAATATTGCAATATAGTTGGCATATTTTGTTTTTTGCTGAGGATACCATGGACAGCCAAAAAGACAAACAAGTTGGTCCTTCAACAGATCAAGCTGGAAATACCCCTAGAAGCCAAGATGATTAAATTAAGACTATGGTACTTTGGCTGCATCATGAGAAGGCACAACTCATTGGAAAAGGCAATAATGGTGGGAAAAGTTAAGGTTAGAAGAAAGAGAGGAAGACTGCACACCATGGCCAGATTCAATTACAAAGGTCTAGGCATGAGCCTGCAAAACTTAAGCAGAGAAGTAGAAGACAGAGACCCTTGGAGATGTCTCATCAACTGAGTTGCCATGATCTGAAGTTGACCTGAAGTCAGTTAACAACAAGTACTGTTTTGGCTGTATCCATATTTATATAGTTTTCACCATTGTCTGAAGACTGTGCTCATTTCACAAACACATGCATTTTAGTTGTGTACATTTTTTTCTTGCATGGTTTCAAAAATGAAAAAGAATTTGATGTTTTTGATTTCCTTCCAATAAAACAAAACTGAAAGGCAAATGTGCACTTATTAATAGGGCTCTTTTGTTGTTCGTGTGTACTTTCAAGTTATTTCCAGCTTATGGTGACCCTAAAGCAACCTTATCATGTGGTTTTCTTGGCATGATTTGTTCAGAGGTAATTTAGCATTGCATTCCCCTGAGGCTGAGAACATGTGACTTGCCCAAGGTCACCCAATGGATTTCACGGCCAAGCAGAGGATCAATCCTTAGTCTCCAGAGTCTCAGCCCAACACTCAAAGCACTTCACCACAGGCTCACTGAATATATTAAAAAAAAACCCTGAGTCAGAGCAAATTCCCCCCATTCCCCAACATACATTAGCTTTGTTACACTGTGCAGTGTCCAAAAAAAAAAAAAAAAAAAAAAGGTTGTGTGGCTCAAATCAATCCATTTACAGAGTTAAGGGAACTATGGGCCCTGGCATAGGCCAACTGGCATTTTTTAAAAAGTGAACATCAGCTTCTACCCTTACTCCCATCAGATTGTACCATGCAATTTTTCCTCTGGTCTTTGCTGCTTAGCTACTTTTATACCTTCAGTGAGGCAAGAGCAGAGTGCAATCTATGTGTCCCTGTGGAGTTCCCACACTTTGCTTCTGTTTATCTTTGGTGAATGGACTACAGGGCTGGGGGGGGGGGGATAAACCTTCCCTCTCTTAGAAGGAAAGCACTATGTCAAAACAATTTAGTAAGAGCACAGCAGAACCTCAAGAGATGAACTAAAGCAAGCATCTCACTTCTTTTATAGCTACAATGCTAGATCAGGGTCTCAGAAAGCAAGACAGCTAGAGTCATACTTCAGCTAGGACATAAATATTATATGAGATCTGTTGGAGGAATGAATGCAAGCTAACTACAAAGGAGAGAGATTGAAACAGAGTCAAAAGCTCCAATGTGACCAGCCACTAAACTCTCGAAGGATGTCCCTAAACACAAACTGTACCTGACAGAAATTCAGTTTGTAGACATCCAGATTCAACTCCCCAAGGAACTACTTCAATTTATTTTCTACTTAGAGATTTTCCAAGAATTTCTAACCGCAATCTGCTCTGCCACAACTGGGGTCTATCATCTTTTGTCATCCTCCAAAGGGATTTAAAAAAAACAACCATTTGAATAAACATTTTTTTATAAAAAAAACCAAACAAGAAAGCTTTTTCCCTGAAAAATTCATAAGAAGTTCTACTTCAGTACATTCCTCTTTTGAAGAAGAAAGCCAAGAATCGGAAGGATGCAGTTTTGTGTCCTATTCTATTTTAAAAAAGCAGTTTGTGTTTTCTTTGCTAGACTGGACAAATAGCCAAGAGCTTAAATGGGAGAAGGCAGCCTCCAGTTTAGCATGTCCATCTTGAAACAACTTCAAGGTCTGACTCTGAGGAATGCTGATAATATACAAACCAAATAACCAAAGTCATTGGGAGCTAAGCCTCCTCATCTTCATCTTCTAACCAGCCTAGGTTTGAGGGTTAAATATTCTGCTTGAAGAAAGCCTTGTTAAGTCAATGTTCAATTAGCCACACCAGTTATCTCACTTCAAGCCAGGAAAACAGAATGAAGGTGCCCTTTTAGTGCAACTACATCACTTCCAATCAGGCACATGTAAACTGACGGCAAACAGCCCTAACTGATCAACAAAACCAATACCAACAAAAGAAGAAAGCAATAAAGCAGAAATGGGTAATATGTGACCCTTCAGATATTGTTGGATTGCAACTCCCAGCCTTCCTTACCACTGGCTATACAATGGGCTCTTGGTTTCTGCTGGGGTTTGGTTCTGGGCCCCTCCATGAATATCAAAATCCATGAATACTGAAGTCCTATTAAATTGAATGAAAAAGTAAGATGGTGTCCCTTGTATAAAATTGCAAAATCAAGGTTTGCTCTTTGGAATTTATATACAGTTGGCCCTCCGTTTTTGCAGGGGATCCATTCAGGAAAAAAAAAGCCAGCAAAAATAGAGGCTCGCACTTATTCAAGCCCCATAGGCTTGCCTGGGGCAGGCACCCAAGCACACAGCCCGGGCACCATTGCAAATAGTGGAGGTTGCCCCTCCGCATGTATTCAATGGTGTGGATCTGAGATCCACACATTAGGAGGGGCGACTGTATTTTAAAAATATTTTCTAACTATGGATGCTTGAATCAGTGGATAAAAAAATCTGTGGATATGGAGGGCTGACTGTATTAGCTAAAACTGCCTAAGGTGCAGCCCAATAACATCTGGAGAGCTGCAAGATTGCCGTCCCTGCAACAAAGGTAAAGCTCTCCAACACATGTAGAAAACACTACGCCCTGATTAGCATCCTAAATCTGATGAAACGTACTATACATAGGATTCCACTGTAAGTCTCTCAGTGCTTATCCATTAGCAGATCATTACTCTGAATGCATGGGGATAACTGATTATTATTTTTCATGGTCACAGCATTTTTTGATGCTGAGATGACAGAAAGACTCCTTCCAAATGTATTCCTCATTTGGGGCTTTATCACTTGGATCTTGCAAAGGATCAGATGGGGTGAAGATTTCCACATGCTTAGCATTATTCACCATGTACAGTACATTAATGTAAATGTAAATTTAAGAACACATGTATGCCTTTAGATCTCTGACCTACAATCTGCTTTGCTACAGCAAATCTCATTCCTTTCAGTCATCCCAATGAGACTTTCACTACTATACCTTTTTGAGGAACAGGATGACAGTCAAATATGTACTGAATTATTAAGATTTAGCCTGTTTCGGAATGCTGCCTATCTAATATGAACCTTCAAGTTCAAAAATGCTGCAATTCCAAAGGAATACTTTAGGATATATGTTTTTTGAAAGAAACTGGATGAATCAACAGAAGAAAAACAAAAGGAAAAAAAAGAGCAAAAGGAACATGGGACTAAACAAAAGATGGAGAATAAAATGGATAATCTACAATAGCATCATGTAATTTAATTGTAAGCTAGCCTGCTCACCTTCATTCCCAAAGGGAAAGACAAGCCACACTGTGCTCTTATGAGAAAGGGCAGGGTTTAAATCAAATTAATAGTAGCAATAATAAAAACAGAGATTCTGATAAAGGCAACAGGAATTGCACACCTGAGAACAGATCTTTTAGACTAGGAGTAGATAAACTACCAGTCTGTGAGATCTACTTCTTTCCCGGTGGAATCCCAATATCCAGTGCTCCAGCTAGATGCAAAATATTAGCAAGGAGGCATATTTGTAGGATAAAGAATTTTAGCTACCTGTACAAATACATTCACTCTGCAGTTATACCCTGTTTCCTCCAAAATAAGACATCCCCATAAAATAAGACCTAGTAGAGGTTTTTGCTGAATTGCTAAATATAAGGCCTCCTCTGAAAGTAAACCTAGCAAAGTTTTTGTATATAAATATATATACAGTACAGCATATAATAAATGTTCTTTTTTTTCTCCCCAACAATAAATGTGAATTCTTCTTCATGGAAAAAATGAGACATCCCCTGAAAATAAGACCTAGCATATCTTTGGGAGCGAAAAATAATATACGACACTGTTTTATTTTCGGGTAAACACAGGATTTCACATTGCACCTGAAGAAGACCACTGAAATATATACAGGCCAAAATGTATGGAGCTTTTTTCCAAAATAAAACTAGCCATCCACTGAACATTTAGAGATGTGTCTCCCTTTTTCTTGTGGATTCTATTGGGTGTTCTCATTTTTGCCTTCTTTTTTGTCTCAGAAATTCATTCCTGGACCCTTCCACTCACCTCTGTTCTATTTCTGCAACATAACCCAGAGGTAAGCATGGAATGGAGCAAGAAAACCTTGGTGACCAACCACAAATCATCCAGAGATGCATCAGAACAGCATCATCGTACCTTTGTCTCACCTCTGCTATCAAGTGTTCACAAGAAACCACAGTTGCTTTATTTTAAGAAACAGAATTGATTACAAATAGTAATGTTGGACCAGAATACTGAATCGTCTTTTCAGAGCAGAGAAAAAACAACTGGATTGCTATATATAGAATCATAGAATCATAGAAATTTAGAGTTGGAAGAGACCACAAGGGCCATCCAGTCCAACCCCCCGCTGTGCAGGAACTCCCAATCAAAGCATCCCCGACAGATGGCCATCCAGCCTCTGCTTAAAGACCTCCAAGGAAGGAGACTCCACCACCCTCCGAGGGAGAGTGTTCTACTGTCAAACAGCCCTTACTGTCAGGAGGTTCTTCCTAATGTTGAGGTGGAATCTTTTTTCCTGCAGTTTGCATCCATTGTTCTGAGTCCTGTTCTCTGGAGCAGCAGAAAACAAGCTTGCTCCCTCCTCAATGTGACATCTCTTCAAGTATTTAAACAGGGCGATCATATCACCTCTTAACCTTCTCTTCTCCAGGCTAAACATCCCCAGCTCCCTAAGGCGTTCTTCATAGGGCAAGGTTTCCAGACCCTTCACCATTTTAGTCGCCCTCCTTTGGACACGCTCCAGTTTCTCCACATCCTTTTTGAATTGTGGTGCCCAGAACTGGACACAGTATTCCAGGTGGGGCCTGACCAAAGCAGAATAGAGTGGCACTATTACTTCCCTTGATCTAGACACTATTGATGCAACCTAAAATTGCATTGGCCTTTTTAGCTGCTGCATCACACTGTTGACTCATGTTCAACTTGTGGTGTACTTGGACTCCTAGATCCCTTTAACATGTTGTCTCATTCAGCCAGGTGTCCCCCATCCTATATCTGTGCATTTCATTTTTCCTCCCTACATGTAGGACCTTATATTTCTCTGTGTTAAATTTCATTTTGTTAGCATTGGCCCAGCTTTCTAGTCTATTCAGGTCATTTTGAATTTTGATCCTCTCCTTTGGGGTATTAGCTACTCCTCCTAATTTGGTGTCATCTGCAAATTTGATAACTAGGCTCTCAATACTGTCATCCAAGTCATTAATAAAGATGTTGAATAGCACTGGGCCCAGGACAGAACCCTGTGGCACCCCACTTGTCACTTCTTTCCAGGATGAAAAGGAGCCATTGTTGAGCACCCTTTGAGTTTGGCCAGTCAACCAGTTACAAATCCATGTAATGGTTACATTGTCTAGTCCACATTTTACAAGCTTGTTTGCAAGAATGCCATGGGGAACCTTGTCAAATGCCTTACTGAAGTCAAGATATACTATTTCCACAGCATTCCCTTCATCTACCAAGCTGGTAATTTTATCAAAAAAAGAGATCAGATTTGTCTGCCATGACTTGTTTCTCTGAAACCCATGTTGGCTTTTTGTGATTATGGAATTATCTTCCAGATATTCACAGACTCTCTGTTTAATCTTTCCTGGTATTGATGTCAGACTAACCGGATGATAATTGTTGGGATCCTCTTTTTTCCCCTTTTTGAAGATTGGGACTACATTTGCCCTCCTCAAGTCTGCTGGGACTTCTCCTGTTCTCCAGGAATTCTCAAAGATGATTGCCATTGGTTCCGATATTACATTTGCCAGTTCTTTTAATACCCTTGAATGTAGTTCATCTGGTCCTGGAGACTTGTATTCATTTAGATTAACCAGGTATTCCTGTACTGTCTCTTTACTTATTCTGTGCTCAAATTCCCCTATTCTGTCTCTGCCCCATTATCCTTAGGTTGAGCACCCTTTGCCTTTTCTGAGAAGACTGAAGCAAAGAAGGTGTTGAGTAATTCTGCCTTTTCTCTGTCTCCTGTGAGCATTTTGCCATCTTCTGCACGCAGTGGCCCAACCGTTTCCTTCTTCTTCCTTTTGCTGTGGACATACCCCAAAAAGCCCTTTTTATTGTTCTTAACCTCTCTAGCAAGCCTGAGTTCATTCTGCACTTTAGCTTTTCTGACTTTATCCCTACATGTGCTGGCTATTTGTTTGAATTCTTCTTTGGTGATTTCCCCATTTTTTCATTTTTTTATACATGTTCTGTTTAAAACTTAGCTCAGTTGTAAGTTCCTTAGTCATCCATACCGGTTTCTTGAGACATCTCCCATTTTTCTTCCTCATTGGAACTGTCTGAAATTGTCCCTTTAGTATCTCCCTTTTGAGAAACTCCCATCCATCTTGAACTCCCTTCTCTTTTAGTATTCTTGACCATGGGATCACCCCCAGTATTTCTTTAAGTTTATTGAAATCAGCTCTCCTAAAGTCTAGAATGCGTGTCTGACTATGCCTAGCTTCTCCTTTCCACTGTATAACAAACTCCAGGAGAACATGGTCACTTCCACCTAAGGATCCAACCACTTGCACCCCATCAACTAGGTCTTCCCTGTTGGTTAAGATCAGATTAAAAATAGCTGATCCCCTTGTTGCCTCTTCCACCTTTTGGACAATGAAATTGTCTTCGAGGCAAGTGAGGAATTTTCTAGATCTTGAGGATATGGCTGAGTTTGGCTTCCAGCAAATATCCGGGTAGTTGAAGTCCCCCATCACTACTACATCTCTCCTTCCTGATTGTGTGGTCATCTGTTCTAGAAAGGCATCATCCATTTCCTCTGTCTGACTTGGGGGTCTGTAGTAGACTCCCACAGTAATATCCCTGTTGTTTCCCTCTCCTTTAATTTTTATCCAGATGCTCTCCACCTGGCTTCCAGTATTGATGTCCTGGATCTCTTCACTGGTGTAAATATCCCTGACATATAATGCTATTCCTCCTCCTTTCTTGTTTGGCCTATTTCTCTTTAAAAGGTTATACCCCTCTATTTCTATATTCCAATCGTGAGACTCATCCCACCAGGTTTCAGTGATGCCTATTATATCATATAGACTATAAATCAACCTCATGTATCAGTTGGTTTAAAGCCCAAACCTATAGCTTTTTATATGACCCAGTGATAAATGGGGGGGGGGGGGGGGGTAAACCTACAGCAGTGGGCTTAACCTTCCTAATGCCACGAGCCCTTTTTAGCCGGAAGCCCTGTCACTTTTTCCAGCCAGCGGTCTCCCTGATTGGTTGTGAGGCCAGGAAGGGGCAGGACTTCCGGCCATCTACAAGCCCCAGCAGCCTTTGTTGCCGGAAGCTCCGTTCCTTTTTCCAGCCAGTGGCCTCTCTGATTAGTTGGGAAGCTGGGAAGGGTTGGGACTTCCAACAACATGTCTGCCACACGGGGCTTGAGCCCGCACAATCAAGGGCCGAGGGCACCTGGAGAAGCAGGAGTCAGGCCAGAGGAGGAGGTGGGCTGGAGGAGGGGGGGGCAAGCCGAACCAGGGGACCCTGTGAAAGTTTCGTTTGACGCCCAAAGGGGTCACGACCCACAGGATGAGAACGGCTAACCTAGGGGCATATAACAAAGGATCTAAAGTGGTTCCCAAACTTTCGTGCTTCAGATGTTTTGGACTTCAGCTCCCAGAATTCCTGACTGTTGACCAAGCTGACTGATCCTTTTGGGAAGATGGAGGGTCACAGTTTGGGAACAGTTTGGGAACTGATCTAAACAATGAAGCAAAAGAAAAAAAATGTCAAAGAACCTACAAAATTCAAGCAGGCATGACTGCTTGTGCTCATACTAAAGAATAGAGGGGGGGTCAGTGCTTCTAGAAGAGATTACACTCTTGTCTTTCACCAGGGAAAGGTATCTTTTTTAAGAGTTAAAGTACAGTACCTATATAGACCTGTGGATAAATCAAGTCAGGATTTTTGGGTTGATTTTCTGACTAAAATATCTAGACTTATACAAATATATACAGTACATGAATATTGGCAGTGGAGCCATTACTGCATGGATTACATGAGTGATGGTACGGTACTTATTGCTGCAAAACATCTAAGATGCCTTGAAGACAGTGAGTGGCCTTCATCCAGAAACAGCACTGTTCTGTATATCACATATCTTCATTATGACATCATTTTTTACGTTGATTTGTTTTTCTTAACTAGTCCTTAGTGCAAGGGACTGGAAGTCTACCAAACATTGACAGGATCATCCATATCAAATCCCCAATCCATACAGTGAAAGCAGCATTTCACAAATTCGTAACTCATTTCCTACCGGCCCATTTAAACAAGCATGAATAAGTGTCGTTGAAGAAACAAAGCAAACTATACAACCTAAAGGTGAACAAAATATATAGCATTTTAAAATCCAGGAGAGTAACAAAAGATACAGATCAATGTAGGTATTTTTTCCACAAGAAAACATAAGAAAGTCTTATCAGCTCTACAACTGCACAAGTCTGATAACCTATATAAGGCACCACCTTGTCAGCTGTACTTGTATCTAGAAAAATCATTCTCTCACACAGCAAGAATGAAGAGTTAAGCAGTAGCAGTAAACTGAATTGGGTGAATCCAGGTCCATGCCATCTGTTTTTGACCAGGAGGCAAAACATACAATGACTATATATGCATACATTACATTAAGCCAGGACTTACGTTAGTCATAGCATGTTACTTTTATCACAAACTGCCCTGAAAATGACCAAGCAAACCATACTTTGTATTCTGCTTTCCTGCACTATTCTCTCCCTCACTTGTTTTGTCAATTCCTGTTTGTGCTCAGCAATAAAAACCCACTGCATGATTTTGGGAAGTCACACTCTCTAAATCTCAAAGGATGGCAAAGGCAAACTCCCTTTAAAGAAGCCTACCAAGAAAACACCATGATAGGGTTGCCTTAGTCAGAAACATTAAGGCACACAACAACAAGAAGCAAGGTAACAAATCAGGGATGTACTAACAATATGGGTTTGAATATAATAATAAGCCATAGTTTATACAAATCTGAGTTCATATGCCATTCACAAACATTGGCTTCTAATTATGGGTTGCAACCAGCTAACTAACTATGGGGCTGTACAGACTGACTGAAAAAGGCGGTCTGTAGATGTCCCTTTTTGCTGCACAGTGGCACAGCAGCAACCAGACGGAGCTGCGAAGTTGCGCAGCAAAAAAGGAGCTGCCTAGCGCAGCTCCTTTTTGTGACGTCATAAGGGCTGCGCCGCAGCCATTACAACATCCCTTCTGTGCAGCGCCGTCTGGGTGCTGTGGTGCAATTGCGCAGCTGCAACGTCCACTGTGTGGGTGGTCCATCGCAGCTGTGACATCACCGGGATGTCACATGTCTGGGCGCCCAGCCCTTTTTTTCCCCTGCACACGCCGCCAGGACGTCACATCCTGGCTGTCCGTATAGGGCCAATGGCTTGTTTGTGGTGACAGATTCAGACAGCCCAGGCCAGAATTCAACTAATTTTAACCTGGCTTACAGTTACTGAGCCAATGAAACAGAAATCACATTGAGCTGCTAATACTTGCAGGATTGTCCAGATCCATCTGAACACACTCTATACTTGCAAACAAATTAACCCCAGCTCTCCATTACAATGCATGAGCCCATGCCCTCTTCAGAGTGGAAGAAGCATCTATCATGAAGAAACGCTTGATAAACAGAATACTTTTCTCAGTAAAGATTCTGGGCCAAATTTTGGCAGTTGGTAGGAACAATGTTCATGCTTAATGGGAAGTAAACAGTAAATACCAACTTTCTTTTTTATACACAAAGACATTGTTTTAAGATGCCAAACTAACACAGCACTGGAAGCCGTCTGTTCACATAATAATTTTATCTCACAAAGAGGAAATGAGGGAGTAAGCCCATGTCTCAACTGTGCAATCTCTGGTTGTATGTTTCCTCTATTTCAAAAAGGCCATATGTACCAGAAAGAGGTCTGGAGAATGATGCTAAATTCCCTCTAAGAATTCCCTTTAACATGTTGCTTTTTTATGTATATATTTTTTTCATATAAAGGATTATCATACCATGTATCCTCCTCCCCTTGCAGTGGTACAATCCAAATGTTAAGTTTGCCACCTAAACAGCTATGTATGATAAACAGAACATGGCTGAGATATCCACCTAGTGGCATAGAGGATCAGGTTTTATTATGACACTTATGAATTAATGCAGACATTGGTCGCCTTTTAGCTTCAGGGATGCCACATGCTGGCTCTGGATAGCTGGCTGTACATATTTGGAATATGTTAAGACTTTTTCCCTGGGTTTTTTGCTTTTCCTTCCAAGCCAACAGATATAAGGCCTGTGCTATAGGGACAAAGTCAATGAATGCCAATCACACATCTCTTTTTTTCAAGAGATAGCAAGTCATGCCCTTTGCTTGTAGGTAGTGCAACGAGCAGGTAGAGCTGCCAGGTTGGCTGGGCAGGAAAATTAAAGCAGAGCAAATGGAAAACACTACCAAAATGATAACATTTTGTTTGCTGTGGGGAAATTAATGCACTGCTATCGTGTAATTCTGTTTCAGAAGATTGACTGAGCAGGTGTGAGAAAATTAAGAGGTTATCCAGGTTATGATTATTTGTCAAGGGACTGAGGGAAGTCTAATTCCACCCAGTAAGTTAAACAGAATTCATGCAAGCATTCATGTTAAACAACCTTCTGACTTATTCATGTTAAGCTCTTTACAGAATCAATTAAGAGAGAGTTTTAAAAGCATTTTCCCCACCACAGGAAAAAAAACCTCCACTTTAACAGCTAGCATGATTAAACAGTTCGTGGTACTCCCTGCATTTAAATTATACTATACCTCGATATTTCTGGATTGCTGTCATAAAGCTTTTTTACTCATTGTCCCAAACTTCAAGGCTTCCTTGGTTTTCCAACACCTTAATATGATGTCTATTGTGTAAAGCATAGTTAATAATACAAAGATCTGTGAGAAGGTTATATTCTGGTTTTCATGCTATTTTATATAACATTGTGAACCAATTCTGCAAAGCTCAAAAACTGAGGTCACATTTTCAGTGAAAATTAATGCACAGAAATCCAGTAAGGTCTTGCAAACATTAAAAACAGAACTTTGGGGTGGGTTTAAATTGGGAGATTTAAAATATACGTCACAAAGCTAATAGCAAGCACTTGGGAGCAAACAGATCACAAAAAGGAAGTCTACAAAACTGCCGTGGAAATGGAAAACACATACACGCAAGGCATTCCTGTTTTGATTTTGTGGTAGGAAAACGACAAGAGAATCGAGGGAAGTGGAAAGTAAACAATGATAAGACTTCAGGCAAGGTCAAAAGAATCTTGGCACTTCAAATGTCAGTCACCTTTCCATCCTTCTTCCATCTCAAGTCTCAAGAGAAAAATATATCTGCCTTACCATTGACAGAATAGGCTATACACACACTAGTCATTTCTTCCTATAATACTCAGTTTAATTTCTTTTGCTGTTGTTGTTTTTAAAACAAAATCTAAAGGCTGCAGTCCGAAACATATTTCCAGGTGAGGAAGTCCCACTGAACTCCTCGTGACTTACTTCTCAGCAAACATATTTAGGACTGCACCATACGAATGCCATCCCCTGTGCATTAAATTGAGGATTAAACCCCACTGATCCCAGTGAAATGTACACACATAGGATCTCCTTCCACTCAGAACTGAGATGCAGGGAGCAGAGAAAGCAGATTTCGAGCGCTAAGCTTCAAAATAAGCAATATTAAGGCCGCAGTACTATATCTACTGACCTGGGAGTAAGCCTCCTTGTATGTACATGTATTGCATAGACATGTGTTGTGTGGTTTACTACAGTCAATAGATCATGCAAAGGATCATCCCTTTAATAGGCAAACTGGGATGAATGTTGAAGAGCCATAACACTGGAAAGGTTTCATGGTGTATCAAAACAGACACTGATGATGCATCCAGACTGCAGAAATAATATTCCGTTTTGATACCACTTTAACGGCCATGCCTCGAGGCTATGGAATTGTGGGAAGTGTAGTTTGTTGTGGCACCTCTGGTGCCACAACAAACTACACTTCCCACAATTCCATAGCCTCGAGGCATGGCCGTTAAAGTGGTATCAAAACGGAATATTATTTCTGCAGTCTGAAAGCAACCTGATTTTCCACATGTGGGCATGCACA
The DNA here is from genome assembly GCA_034509955.1 of Urosaurus nigricauda. Classification (NCBI taxonomy): domain Eukaryota; kingdom Metazoa; phylum Chordata; class Lepidosauria; order Squamata; family Phrynosomatidae; genus Urosaurus; species Urosaurus nigricauda. Next base: position 137,816,559 of record JAOEGL010000001.1, on the reverse strand, counting down.
GATTTCCCCTCTTGAGGACTGATTCTCCCCAACCACAATACAGAAAAACAACAACTTGTTTTCCTGCTATATTGCCATTTAAATATATATATATATATATATATATTAAAAATTAATTCCCTATTTTAGGGGATGAAGGGAGGGAAGAAGAAGAGGAAAGAAGGAGACAAGGAAAGGGAAGACACTGGCTTACTTTCTGCACAGAGAGAGAGAGTAGGGAGGGGATGACTTGCACCATGATTATTATTATTATTATTATTTTAAAAGAGAAGGACACCTGACAACTGGAGAGAGGTTGTTGTGTAACCGTCCCAGGAGGAGCAAGAGTGCTCTTCAGAACCAATGCAGCCCAAGAAGAGTCAGAGCCAAGCCCAACACAGAGCTAGACACACACAACCTCCCCCAAGGCAAGAGGGAAAAGTCCCCCAAAGTGGGGCCACCAGCGCCCAGCTTTTGCAAGCAGCCCAGGATGGAGCAAGGCTTGCCTTGCTCTTGTTGCAGCTCCTGAAGTACACTGTAGCTCCTAGTCTTAACATTGTAGCTTCTACATAGTAAGAGACATAATAAGAGAGAGAGAGAGCCCCCTGAGCCACTCCTTCCCAGGGCCAAAGAAGTTTTCACTTCAGCTTCCTCAGCATTGCAACTTCTTTCCCGCCCTTTCCTTCCTTGTTTTGGGTTTTTTTTGGGGGGGGGGGATCAGTCTGCTTGCAGGAGCTTTAGTAGGACCTGGGTCCAATTCCCCACTCCCTCCCAGAGGTGCCACCCAGTGCCAAGGGGGCAAATGCCCCCTCCAAGAAAAACAGCCTCATGGGGAAAGGACCCCCTGACTTACTCTACCTGCCTGTACCTTTCCCTCTCTCCTCCCTGCCTCAATCCTTCCCCTTCCCAGCAGGAGGACCCCAGCAGCTACTCACCAGGAGGGCCAGGACCCACCGCCTCCCTCCCCCAGCAGCCACAGCCATCCTCCTCCTCCTCTTGCTGCTGCTGCCTGCTGCAAGAAATGCTCCTCCAACTCCAGCTGCTTTGGCTGCTGCTGCCACGTCTGGCTAAGCATGCGCAGTCAGTCCTCCTTCACATTTGGGGGAATGGGGGGGGAGAGAGAGAGAGAAAGAGAAAGAGAGAGAGAGAGAGAGAGAGAAAATGTCCTGCTATGCTGGAGTACAGAGGGGGTGAGGTGCATGCTGGGAGTTGTAGTCTCTCCCTGGTATGGTGGGACTAGGCTGCCTTGGAGTGGAGAGAAGGGGAGGGGACAGAAACAGGGTTGGTGGTGTGTCACTTTCCAGTCCCCCCCATACTCCTGTAGTAACCAATTCCCATAGAGTACCACATACCATGCAGGGTCCCCCCTCCTTTTTTTATTTTTGATACTAATGTGACACTAATTATGTTATTTTTTTATCATTCCTGGCTACCACTGACTAGCAAACAGTCAACCCTCCATATCCACGGTTTCACTGTCCATGGATTCAAGCATCCACAGCTTGAAACTATTGGGGAAAAAATATATAAATTCCTAACGGCAAGCCTTGATTTTGCCATTTTTGTATAAGGGGCACCGTTTCGCTGTGCCATTTTACTCAATGGGACTTGAGTATCTGTGGATTTTGGTATCCATGGGGGAGGGGAGGTGGTCCTGGAACCAAACCCCAGCAGATAACAAAGGCTGACTGTAATGATAATAATACTAATAATAAAATATTTATTTATATCCCGCCTCTCCCTTCTGGGATCACTGTACACTCATCCCTCCACATTTGCTCGGGTTAAGGGCACAAAATCCCTGTGAATGTGGACAAACAACAAGAACACTTATGTTTTATCCTGAGGGTTAAAACATCTCTAGTGGTCCTCCAGTGCAACTCTGCCAGACATTGGCCTTCGAATTGGCCCTGGAGGAGCTACAAATGCCAAGTGGAGTGTTCTCTCTCGGACTCTCTAGGTCCTTCAGGGCGACTTTTGCTTCAAAGTGACCATAGAATTTGCACTGGAGGACCTAGATATTCCTAGAGAGAATATCAATAAAATCCGCCAATTGTCAAAGCCGCAAAAGTCAAAGCATATCACCCAATATCACCCAAGCTTAGGGTGCAGCCCAACCTCCTTGCACCCTCCTCTAGTGATACCCCCTTTTATTATAGTGGTTCCCAACCTTTTCTATGCCCTACACCCCTAGGAAATGTTTGATTAATGTGTGCACCCCTTCCAAAAATAGTACCACATTTGAAGATGAAGAAATCTGATGTATAATTTTGAGCCACAAATTGAACCACATATCATAATGCAGGTGAACGAACTGAACTTTAAAAATATAAGCTTTTAACTCATCGCATAAAATTTTAATCTTAATGAAGCAATTAGATTCTAACTTATTCATTAAAAATTGAGTGATGACTCGTGACTTGTCACGCAAGAGCACATGGCACTCTTTGTCACACCCACTGAAACTCCATCTCACACCTCCTGGGGTTGTGAACATCCCAAGCTGGGAACCACTGTTTTAGAGTATTTAGGAATTTATAAGGTTAACATTACTGGAGCTAGTATTCTCTGTCATGGTTGTGTAATTGGATTGCCTTGCAACCTGCTTGTTAGTTAAATCTTGTCCATGAGCATTTATCTTGAATTCTCATCTACTTATAATTTTCATATCAATCATTCTGACCTGTTCTTCACAGTTTCAAAAATATTCTAATAGCGGCTTCTTGGTAATTTCATTTCATGTTGTTGCTGTTAGGTACACCTGACTAAACTGACAGTAGCCTATTCTGTTAGCATAGTCCACTGCTGAGAATGTCATCAAAGGAAGACCATCCAGATTTCTTTTTAAAAGTGCCTTTCTCAAACACATACAGAGCTCCACAATAACTTATTGCCTGTGTGCTGTGGGAGAACACTATAGCAATAATAACATAAGAGTCATGTTGCACCTCAGACCCATAGAGCATATATTGATGCTCCCTATAAATATAGTAAGGAATATTTTGACCAGACAGTCACTTGGCCGATTCATCCTAATAGCTGTGGACCATGTAACCATCCAGCTCTCCAATTCAATCCCAGCAATTCGGAGTTCCACAGAACCTTACATGGAGTTGTGCAAAAACACAATACAGAAATATCAACGTCCACAAATCCAAGGCACTTATCTCACCATTGAGATTCTGACATTTACTTTACCTAGTATTTATTGACAAGAACACACTCTATTCACTACAGGTGGGATTTAACGGATCTTTAATAATAATAATAATAATGTTTTATTTATACCCCGCTCTTCAGCCAAGACTATCAGAGCGGCTTACAATTTGTTAAACAAACAGCTTCATTTACAATTGTAAGCTATTTAGAATGGTCTAGGGGTTTAAACATTAGACTACAATTGTGGAGATCAAGGTTCAAATCCCTGCTTGGCAATGGAAACCCAGTGGATGAGCTAGGGTAAGTCACACAGTCGCAGCCTCAGAGGGTAACAATGGAAATCCTCCTCTGGAGAAACCAAGAAAACCCTTTTGAGACATTCATCTTAGGGTCACCATACATCAGAAAAGACTTCAGGGTACACAACAACAAAGTGCAGTGCCATACACACTTACTCAGGAATAGGTCCCCCTCATTAATACCACTGCTCTGAGCATATAGAATTGCAGCCTACATTTCTCTTGAACAGGCTGGTTAAAGTCTTAATAGAAAGCAGGTGTGGGTTACCCATTTGAGTCCCATTTTGTGGGGGGAAAGAGATATAAATCAAATCAATCAATCAATCAACAGATGTGTCTGGAGCAGGGACTCAAACTCACATTAGTAAATGTAAGCACAGAAACAAGCAAGAAGATTAATAAGTATTTGTTAGTCATTGTCATATTCAATATGCATCAACTATCTATGTACAGTACTTTCATTGCTAGGCCACCCAAAAGTTAGTGTTAAGGACAAATTGCAGTGCTACAAAATGAGAGCATATAAATCACTAATTAAAATTATGTTTTAAGAAGCATGAATAAGATTTTGCTTAAATAATACTAGTGCTTTATGAGTCTCCAGGGGGCCCACGTTGTACAGGAATGCAGCAGTTGTCAAGGATATGTCTCTATGTAACTGTGCATGACTAACATCGTTGAGTCACATCCAATATCCACAAGGGTGTTTTAAATAGTTCAAACAGCAAGATACTAAACAGATTTATATGTAATTAAATCCTCTAAATTTTAACTTAACTTACTTTTAACAGAGTTCAGGACTTTTTTAAAAAGTTTACAACATGTAGAATCATGCAGCCAGCATGAACTGTGGCCAAAAAACTTGTAGTCCAAACTTGTAGTCTCATTCTTACTGAGAAACTAAATGCAGCAAGACTGACTGACATCAGAATAAACATAACTAGGATCAGATTGTTAGAATACAAGATTCTCTCCTACTCAGCAGACCCTTCTTCAGAAGGAAACCCCTGCAATAAACCAACAAGTGCTTCACGTAAGGCCCACTGCAGCTTTTGCAATTGGAGTCCAGAGGATGAAGAAGGAGAATTTGTAACTGAATAACATGAGTTTAGAGAGTGACTATCAGATAAAGTGACTACAGTGGGCCCTTGGTATCTGCTAGTGTTTGATTCCAGGACCCCCCGTGGATATTAAAATCCATGGATGCTCTAGTCCCATTCATTATAATGGCATAGTTGGTGCTCCCTATATAAAAGGGCAAAACTAAGGTTTGCCTATGGAAATGTGTATATTTTAAAAGCATTTTAAAGCTATGGATGCTTGAATCCATGGATAAATAATCCGTGGATAAGGAGGGCTAACTGTATGACAGTGAATTACAGTTGACCCTCCACATTTGATTATTTGTGCTTTTGATTAATATGTTCTTTCTAGGAATTTCTAGGTCCTCCAGTCTAACTCTGCCAGTGACTGTAGAACTGTGCTGGAGAAACTAGAACTTCCTAGAGAAACTACTTCTCTGGGCATTTGTAGGTCCTCCAGCATGATTCTCTGATCAACTTCTGGCAGATGTTAACCATAGAGTTGCATTAGAGGACCTGGAGATTCCTAGAGAGGGTTTGTTGTTGTTTTTTTTGGCAAGTTTTCCACATTCACAGTGGTTCTTCACCCCTAGCCCTGGTGAATGTGGAGGGGCCACTGATCTGTATGATATAGTGGTTTGAGTGCTGAACTAGGACTCTGGAGAACAGGATTCAAATCCCTGCTCAGCCATGAAAATCCACTGGGTGACCCTGGGCAAGTCAAACTCTCTTAGCTTCAGAGGAATGCAAAGACAAACCCTCTCTGAACAAATCATGCCAAGAAACCTGCATGTAAGTTCATTTTAGGGCTGCCATACATTGGAAATGACCTGCAAGCAAGAAGTCATAGGATTATAGCGTTTTCTTTCTTGTTGTTAATTGCTGGAGACCTTTTGAATGAGAGACCTCCTAAACACCCTGTTATTAACAATCCTGCTAAGATCTTGCAGATTCATTGCTGTGGTTTCCTTTAATGAGTCTATCCACCCATAATGAAATCTTTCTCTTCACTTGCTGCCTTCTACTTCACCAACGTGGAAAGTGGAGTTATTGTATGGGTCATGTCATGTCCAAAGTATGGACGTTATCACACAGGAGGAATTTCTCTCAATTTCAAACAAAATGAAAGTGGGGCCAGTTCGGAATTGAATGAATTTGCTAGTTCAGCGAATTTACATGATTGCATATTGGCGCTGCATCGCGTTTGGAGCTGCCTGAAATTGCCTCCCAGTGCCTGAAATTGTGGGCGATACTTTCTCACGCAATAACGTGAAACCCCATGATTGCGTTCGGAAGGACTTCCCATTGCCCAAAAATGCGTGTAATCGGCTTTCATGCAATAACGCGAAACTCCATGATTGCGTTCAGATTGCCATTGGATTGCCATTAAATATACTGTAGTTCTCTTTAGGGTCTTGCTCCTTCCCCCAAAGTCCCAGTAAGGCAGGATTCCAGCATTCCCCAGTAACTGTTCTTAGAATTTCAGTCATTACTGAGATAATATCTGGTAAGGATGGAGGCATTATTTTATTGTTGCTTTTGAGTTCTGTATGTGTTTGTTGTTGTTGTTGTTGTGCACCTTCAAGTTGACTCTGGCCTATGGTGACCCTGTCATAGGTTTTTCTTGGCAAGATAAATTTAGAGGACATTTTCCATTGCTTTTCTCTTAGGCTGAAAGAATCTGATGTGTCCAAGGTCACCCAGTGGGTTTCCAAGGATAAAAGGGGATTTGAACCCTGGTCTTATAGAGTCCTAGTACAATGCTCAGACACTATACCACACTGACTCTTATGTGTGTATCTGAATATATTTTAAATAGTGGTAATGCTATCCAGTTAACAAGTGACAACATGTTACTAGGCATCACTTCTTTTTAAAAAATGGTGCCAGAGGCAGAAATACCATAGAAAGAATAAGGATAGGTTCCTACATCACAAAAAAGACCCCCAGTTCAACATGTTTTAGCAAACTTTCTATTCAAAACAAACAATATGCACAGAACAGCTAATTCAGGTAAGCCTTGCAGAAGTAGACAAAAACATATTGAATCTTTGCCAGACTGATGGCAAAAGGCATACAGCAATGACTTTTTCTTCTGCCACCCTCCACTTTTTTATGATTTCCATTTTGGTGGTAATATTTAAAGATCTGTGCGTTTTTAACATGTAGCATCATAAAATCATAGAGTTGGAAGAGACCTCAAGGGCTGTCCAGTCCAACCCCCTGAGATGCAGGAAGACACAGACTGCCCACAAGAGATGGCCATCCAAGCTCTATTTAAAGACTTCCAAGGAAGGAGACTCCACCACTCTCCAATGGGGAGTAATCCACTCTCAAACAGCTCTTACTGTCAGGAAGTTTTTCCTAATGTTTAGGTGGAATCTCTTTTCCTGTAGCCTGCACCCATTGCTCTGTGTTCTACTTTCTGGAGAAGCAGAATATGAGCTTGCTCCATCCTCAGCATGACATCTCTTCAAATACTTAAACATTTGCCAGTTCTTTTAATATCCTTGGATGTAGAACTACATCCAAGGATATTAAAAGAACTGGCAAATGTAATCTCAGAGCTACTGGCAATAATTTTTGAGAACTCCTGGAGAACAGGAGATGTCTCAGAAGACTGGAGAAGGGCAAACATTGTGTCCATCTTCAAAAAGGAGAAAAGAGGATCCCAACAACTATCATCCAATTAGTCGGACATCAATAGCAGGAAAGATTCTGGAGCAGATAATTAAACAGAGAATCTGTGAACATTTAGGAAGCAATGCTATAATCACAAAAAGTGAACATGGATTTCTGAAAAACAAGTCATGCCAGACTAATCTGATGTCTTTTTTAAAAAAATAAAATTACCAGCTTAGTAGATGAAGGCAAAGCATATCTTGATTTCAGTAAGGCTTTTGACAAAGTCCCCCATGATATTCTTCCAAACAAGATAGTAAAATGTGGCGTAAAAAATTCCTGTTAGGTGGATTAGTAATTAATTGACTGACTGAACCCAAAGGGTGCCCAGCAATGGCTTCTCTTTGAGAGAAGTGACCAGTGGGGTCCCACAGGGTTCTGTCCTGGGCCCAGTGCTATTCAACATTGTTATCAATGACTTGGATGAAGCAATAAAGGGCATGCATATCAAATTTGCAGATGACACCAAATTAGGAGGAGTAGCTAATACCCCAGAGATATAGTGTCTAGATCAAGGGAAGTAATAGTGCCACTCTATTCTTCTTTGATCAGGACTCACCTGGAATACTGTGTCCAGTTCTGGGCACCACAATTTAAAAAAGAATGTTGAGAAACTGGAAGATGTCCAAAAGAGGTCAACAAAAATGGTGAAGGGTCTGGAAACCATGCCCAATGAGGAAAGACTTAGGGAGCTGGGTATGTTTAGCCTGAGGGTTAAGAGCTGATGTGATAGCCCTACCAGAGCTCTTTTCTAATCTATTGAGGTCATTTTGGAATTAGATCCTTCCTCTCCTTCCAATTTGATGTCATCTGTATATTTTATAAGGATGCCCTGTATTGCTTCCTCCAAGCCATTGATATAGATGTTGAATAGCAAAGGCCCAGGACAGAACTCTGTGGCACCCCACTGGTCACTTCTCTCCAAGATAAAGACGAGCCATTGATGAGCACCCTTTGGGTTTAGTCTTTCAAACAATTATAAATCCACCTAACAGTTACATAGTTTAGCTCACATTTTACTAGCTTTGTTGCCAAAATATATTCTTCCCTGTTCTCTCTGTTTTGCTGTCCATGCATTCTTAAAAAGGAATTCTGGAAGCAGTTGCTCTTTACCTTGTCTGTTGCAAGCAAGTGCACACAGCTGCAGTATGATCAGATATAATCCCATTCTTTCACAGCTCAAGCTCTGTTGCCTTGTTTACTACAGACACTGTTTCTATCTGGCACCAAAAATCTATGCTTCCTCAGCCCTCCTTCACTATTCTCCCCATCCTGGTGCTTCTTTTAAAAAAACAAACAAACAAACAAACCTTCATTCTAGATAGAAGACAAAAAGGGAAAGGGAGTTGGGTGAGCATTAAAAGACTTTGTAAAAAAGGAGATTCTTTGCCAGAGGCTTTGTTAACTGAGGTATGTCTGTATATTGGTTGAACCTAGTGGTAACAAGCATACCAGTAATGCAGGTACCACATCTTGGGATGCAGGTGAATTGTACATTAAATGTCAGACATACTAGGAACAATAGTCACATTAGAAGCCTGTCACAGAGTCCCACTGTAATCCTAATCCCAAAGATGTTGTCCAACACAACTGCAGCATTTTGTGTTTGTTCTATTTCTTGTCAGTACTTGCCAGTATTTCCCCCCCACCCCCGCCCAATACTTGGGCATCTTAGAAAAGGGTGGTTGCTTCTCTTATGATCCAAACTAATCCAGTTTCTTTTGAGTAGTGTCTTCACTTCAGCCCTGACTGTGCACTGGAAACTATTCAAAACCTCAAGTAAACAAATGAAGCTCAGACCATCTAGAATCAATTTGTGTAACCTTCATTTTGATCATTATATTTGAATGATTATCACATCCCTGATTACTAATGGGTATATTTTCCAAATCATATGCATGCAGGGAGCAGGTCCTCTTGTCTGGCTTGGCCAGTAAGCCCTGCTCGGAATGCTAATGCTTAAGCAAGTGATTGAATTTATAATAGATCCTAATTGATCACTGCATAATCAGCCCATGCCTTAACCTGCACACAAAGAATCTTCAAAATGTCAGAAAGGGGAATGGAAGTATAGCCTCTTTTAAGTAACATCACAAAGGTCAGGTTAAAAATCACCTTGAACTGTGCTTTGTAATATGGGAAGCCAGATTTATTTAATTATAGTTGTGGATTGTGTTTGTATGAGCATCATAATATATGAGTGAGAAGTGCCACCGATCTTTCTGAACTATGCAGATGAGTCTATTTTCTATGGGAGTGGCAACTGGTGTTTTTCATGCCACCAGCATGGCAGCAGCCCAGGATCGATTCAATGCCATAGAATTCTGCGATATGTGGTGAATCTGCCCCAGGATTTACTTTGAACTTTAAATGAGCTATCCAAAGTGATGAACTCTTTGAGGGAAAACATTTAGTACATTCAAGGCACCAGCCTCCAGTGGCAGATGACATGTTACACACATCACACAAATGTAGACACTGGCATGTCTTTAATAAGTACAAGAGATGTCTCCAAAACATAAGGTGTGAATCAAAAACACACGACAGCCTAATTTGGATGTCTGAAGCATCCTAACATAGTCCTCCTTTTGACTACATAAACATTACTTCCATGGTTTTCCAACATCAGCCACTGTCACTCTTGTTTAACATTGTTTATTACTTAATGAAGAGATATGGGAGAACTGAAAACTTGCACACTAATTCATGCTGTTCAGCTGACTCAATAGAGGTACCCATGAAAACAGTCTCTTTTTCACATCAGGTAAATAGGATGTTTCCAGTTTCTTTTGTTTTCCAATAAAGGTATTGTCTTAATATGGATTCTGTTTTTCCCCCCTATGGCCAATATGGCTACTTTTGCTTTTTATATAATTCACAGTGTGATATTTGAAAATATTAGCTACTTCAGCAGAAAATGTACCTGAATCCATACTGATAGAAAATGGTTATACATTTATTTTGCTCGTAGGGCCAGCAGATCACTAACTGCTCCTCATTCTTTCTTTCACACATACATACACATTTTAAAATAAGATACAGTCCTCTGACCATTGTCTGAGAAAGCTGTATTGCAAGCACAAGCAGAGAAATTCCCCACCGTTTGCACAAATTAGTCCTTTTACACAAGCTAGCAAATAGAATCACGAAGTAACTCCTTATCATTTTTAAATGGGTTTCTGTTTGGATTAGACAGACACAATTATCCCAGCCTGGCACACTCTTCTGGTTTCACCTGGATATCTGAACCGTCAGTGATGATCAGAACTCTCCTTTGATTCTTTTGTGTCAAACAGCTTCTGTCCTCAGATGCTCTGTAGTACAGCCATCGCTGTTAAAGAATGCAAAAGCAACCCCAGAATGAAAATTTTGCCCAGCCTGGTCAGCAGGATGGCTTTTATCAGAATGGAAAGAAGAAATGCTCCATGAAATAATTGAAGGGCAGAAAGGGAGAGAGCATCTTTCAATACAGCTTACTTTGCATTGACATTTAAGAAAACCGCATTCTGTAACGGGGAACAAAATCACATCATGTTTTGACAATTCTCTTTCTGTAATACTACCTAGCTCTTACAGAGCAATTTTCATCCAGAGATTTTTTAAAAAAAAATTCAGATAGTATATAATTGTTATTATAATCTTTTTGCACATTGGAAAGCAGAGCTGCAACAACAACTCAACACAAACAACTCAGCAAATCAAAGGAAAAGGCAGCTTTGTTGAGCCACAGCCCAGGTCTGCATCTACACTGCAGAATTAATGCAGTTTGACACTGCTTTAACTAACATGGCTCAATGCCATGGAATTCTGTGATAATGTAGTTTTGTGATATTTAGTCTTCTCTGTCAGAGAATTATGGTACGACAACAAGCTACAGATCACAGTATGCCATAGGATGGAGTCATGATAATTTAAATGGTGTCAAACTGCATTAATGCTACAGCGTGACAGCAATCCAAGATCAATTCATAGTCTTTCTTTTTAATGGCTCACCTTCATCAATTTACAGAGCAATCCTATGGATCAGAAATGTTCTGGGATGTTAGAAATGTTTTAAAATGCTCCTGTGACAGATAGGGGATGTGGGGCCCTGGATCAGATGAGAAAGAATATTTCTCCAGTGGAGTGTGAAAATAGGAAGTGCAATCCTTCCAGGTGCCCATAGGGAAGGCAATGCAGCTCCCTAACCCTGGCTGTTGCTCTCAACTGATCCAGGGCCCCATACCCCCTATCTGTCATATACATACAAAAAAATTGACAAATAACAAGAGCAAATCTTCTAGGGGATGGAATTTTACCCCATTTTAGGGTTTGCCTCCCCTGATTTTGGACAATACAGACCAATTTTTTCCAAAATGAAAAATTATCAAATATTTATTGGTTTGGAAAAAATATCCCAAGACCCCAAAAACCAGACTGAGGTGAAAACTGGCCAAAATAGGCAATCATGGCACCTGTATCACAGGTGGCCACAGAAACAAACTTGGGGACCACATACAGCCCCTGGGCTGCACTTTGCCCACCTTTCCCAGAAATAAACCTATATATTTGGAAGCCCCTCTCTCTGCACTGGAGAAATACCACCATCTAAATTCTGAATGTAGATGGACTCAAAAAATTGGCATGTACATTCTGGCCATCCAAGTCTGCTTGTGCTTATTGAGTTATGTCTGCCATCTCTCCTGCATAATGTTGTCCCAATCAGTTATTGTAAGTGGTCTCCACTTTATTCCGTGGGCAGAGCAGACCTCCTCACATCCCAAGGCTATTTGTGGGTGCAGGAAGGAAGTGGAGTTGGCTCTTAGATCCCTGCCATGGTGGGAAACCTGTGTGCTAGAGATGTGTTTTTGCATGCCATGGCTAGTCTTCTATGCTGTGATGCAACTGAGGGCAACCCATTATCTTGAGTTTGTGGAACAGAAATGTGAAGTGGTACTGTGCATTCAGGTAACTTGTTTCTTCACTAAATGGGCATTGCTTCCCATGGGAAACAAAGACAGACAGTGGAGTTTGCCTTCTGATCCCCTTGCACAGGCACCCTGGCCATCATCTTCCCCAAACAGTGGTTCTCCATTAATTTGACTGGGAATCTGAGCTCCCTCCTTCCCCCCTGGTCCTTGAGTAATATTGCCCTTCCACACAATGTGTCTTTGAGAAGGGGGCTTCTATTAGTTCTGGCCTTTATCCATGTGTGTTTTACACACATTTGTCAATCTGGGAATGCAGGGGGACTGCACACCTTGCCAGATGTGGTTTATGTAAGCCTGCTGCTGCTGAAGGCCAGGCACACTACATTATTGGTTGAGAGGAGAGCATGGAAAAATTACACTTGGATGACAGCTCCCAGAATCCAATAGTCAGCATGAACAGTAGTCATCATAACTGGGGATTCTAGGGATCATAATCTCAGAATAATGCATCGGAGCTGTGGTTGAGAGGCACAGGAACTCTGCAGTTCCTTGAGACTGCTTGCTTAGTAGTTTTTGTGGTTTCTCTGAGGCTGCAGTTCCTTCCAGGGTAGCCAAAGAACCATTTAGCTGCTGCAGAGCTAACAGAGGCCAAATTGGCTGGGATTCCTCTCCCGTCTCTGTCCAGAGTTTAGGATTACACTGTTTGTCTGTTGTGCCTGCCTTTGTTTCTTTGACTTTACCTTTGTTTCCTTTTAAGTGTGCAAAGTCTGTAGTTCTGCTCTGTTTTTGTTGTATGTCTACAGATTCAAACTCTGACAGAAGGCATGGTTGGCATGGTCTTTTATGACCAACTAGCAAAATGCCAACATCCAAACCAAATAGTTATAGAATCATAGAATCTTAAGATTTCATCACATGAGCCTCAGCCTCACCTCAGTCTTGCCACAAGCCTGTTATTAAAAGAGAATGAAAACATACCACCTTTGGAGCATATATTTCTACACATCTTTTCAGCCATGCAGCTGATATTGCACCTGCTTTTTATGCCATTGATGGTCCCCATGTCCTCTCTTCCTCATTCCCTCTTAACTCTGCCTTCCTGCCAAATGCCCTACCCATTATGCCTTTTCATTTTTGTTTTTTGTTTTTATTTCTGTTTTTATTTGTAATGTAGTTCCAGATTTAGTAAAAACAACAAGAAGAAAAAAACAAGACAGAAAATGGAAAAATATGGGGGGAAAGATAAAAACAGGCTGCCCAGGAATAAGGAGGGGGAGGGAGGAAGGAGGAGATTGGCACCATGTGACAGGTCAATATTGGGACTGCTGCAGGCTGTCACTATTGCACCTGCAGAGCAATGGGGTGGCAGCACAATGGGTTTTGCTACCAATGAGAAGATGCCCTCTAACAATAACAACACTTGAGAAACACAGTGAGGTCATGTGATAGGTACTGCCAAAGGTGCTATTTTCTAGCTAAATTTGTGGTTTAAAATCTGAATGTGATAAGGTTCAAAGGTTCATTGAATCATAGAGTTGGAAGAGACTACAAGGACCATCCAGTGCAACCTCTTGTCATGCAGGGATACACAAGCAAAGCACTCCTGACAAACAGCCATCCAGCCTCTCTTTAAAAACCTCCAAAGAAGGAGAATCCACTACAGTCCAAGGCAGCATATGCCATTGTCAGGAAGTTCTGTTTAGCTGGAATCTCTTTTCCTATAATTTGAATTGATTGCTCTATGTCCCCGTCTCTAGAGCAGCAGAAAACAAGCTTGCTTCATCTTCAATATGAGACCCCTTCAAATATTTAAACACTTCTGTCATGGCTATAGTTGAAAAATGTAGCTATTAAGATAGCCATCATTTAGTGTTGTTATGTCTCTCATTCTCTCTCTCTCTCTCTCTCACACACACACACAAACACACCCTCATTTCCTCATGGTTCCTCCTTCTTACTTTGGGAAACCTGACTCAGAGCCTCTCTAGACAAAAAAATAAAATAAAAGTATTGAGCCCCAGACCTTGTTTCTGTATAAACCAATTTTATTTTGGAAACATACATTATGTTTTCCCAATTCCAAAATATTCCCAGAGGACTTCCAGCACCCAGCACTATCCAGGATTCTTCATTACCAAGCCCTTGGTCAGTTTAAATTAAACAAGTATTTCCCGAAAAGAAATGTACCTCTCCATGGCTGTCTGTTGGGTTGTTCTGGAACTAGATAAGATGTCTGCTGCCAAGAAACAATATGTTTCCAGGACCCACATGCAACAGAGATCAAGTGAGGGAAAGAGGAATGCTAGCAATAAAAGAAAAATGATCCTAATGCTAAAGCACTTTAACGCTTTGACAATAAGCCTTGAATAATACTTTAAAAGGAGGAAATTGGTGAAAGTCAGTTTCTAAAACATTGCCTGAGTCTAGATATGATGCAATCAGTGAGAGGGGAGGAAGAAGTAAACCACGGGTATTTAAAGAAAGAGTTTACATTCAGAACCATGAATATGCGGGTAAAATCAAAACAAAAATAATTGGGAAGTTTTGATACCTTTGAAAACTTTCCCCTTTCTGGATAAGACCTCAGTCTGCTGCCCAGTACAGTATGTACTCTTTTGTCACCTGTTTTCTTCAGTTTAGACATACACAGAGAGAGAGGTGTTGTTGAATGACAATTTCCATCTGCCCTAGGTAGCATGGTGAGAGATGACAGGAGCTATGTCAGTAACATCTAGAATGCCAAAAAATTCTCCCCTCCTACTTTTCTTTTTCCCAGTCCTAGTCAGTCCTTCTAGCCATACTAACAAAAGGCAAATCATGTACTGCAATTCTGTATGGACATCTATTCAACTAGGCAGAGATTTCATCAAAATAAACAAGTACAGGATCAGGTTGTAAAACTTAGGGAATGTGTTGCTGTTTTCCCAAGTCATGCGTCATAACTCACCCTTGTGTAACCACATACTCACTCTTGAGTCAAAGCCCCTTAAGTAATCATGAAGCTTAACAATAGTTGCCAAGAATATAAGTGGGTCTAAAAATGAGGGAACATTGCTGGTATCGCAAACAAGTGATTGTGTTTCTCTTAGACTAGAGAAAACAGAGCTAGTTCACAAATGATATTCTAGAGGCAAAAGGATATCCATCTCTCATATAAAGAAAAGGGAGCAGGCTCACCTAACATAAATTGTTATCTACCTCACCCTTGTAGCTTTTATGTACTAAATGTATTATTTAGTTATGTTTATAGTCTTCCTTTCCTACCATATTATGAGCTCTAGTTGCTACCTACATGGCTATCCTCCACCTGACTTTATTCTCACAATAATCCTGTAAAGTTGGCCTCATTGAGAGATAGTACCTGGCTCAAGGTCACAATGAAATTCATAGATCATTGGGGTCTTCAACCTGGCTCTCCCAAATCCCAGGCCAATACTCTAACCATTACACCACATTGACTCTCAAATACTTTGCCAAATATTTGATGGAGTGTGTTCATTTCATGTGCTGATGATTATTTTGTGTGTGATTTTTAATAATGGTATTCAGTATTCCTCTAATAATAATAATAGGATTTATTTATACCCCGCCCAATCACAGGGAATCCGGGCGGCTTACAATAGTGGGAATAATACAGGCAATAACAATAAACATGAAATAATAAGCAAATATAACATAGCAATACATAATAAAATAAAAACAATTCAATAACAACAAAACAATACAATAACAGCAAAAAAATTACAAAATTTACATTCAATCAATAATTATTTTTAAAAATCCCCAATTCCAACCCACTATTCAAAAATTAACAAAGCAGATACCAATAAACAAAGTAAGAGAACAAATACAGCATAACATGTTGCAAATTACTGTTTAAAAATTAAAATTAAGATATTACATTTTAACATCCTAAAAAAGGGGGAGACTAAAATTTAACTACAAAATAATACTGTTAATATTGCCCAAGGCTTTTATGGGCCGAGACCCATGCTGAGATGGTCCGGGGCTGGAGGGAGCCAGATGTTAAAGGGGCCTCCTCCCTGACCTGTCCTCCATTCTCCTCCTGGCAGTCCCTGCAATATAGCTACAAAGATGAAAAAACTTTAGTGCTGATACTGGATTTCCTATGGAAATCTCTCTCTCTCTCTCTCTCTCTCTCTCTCTCTAGAATGGACCTTACCAGAGGATTAAGCTTAATTAAATATAAGGCACAAGGTGCTACTTTAAAATTAGTTAGGCCATAGGTCCATCTAACCCAGTAAGATCATCACATATTAAATGGGGGGAGTGACAATCTTCTGTTTGAAGGACTATCTGTCCAAATCTAGCTTAAAGATAAGATGGAAGAGCAGGAGTCTTGTAGCTGCCAATCAACTATTAGCAGCTGGACAGCAGATTGGATGAGTACACCATCACCAAGGAGTTTATCAGACGGGAGGAATTTCTCTTTATTTCGAATGGAGCCAATTGAAGCCAATTCAAATTCACGTGAATTCGCTAGTTTAGCAAATTTATGTGAATTCCAATTACATTCGGAATGCGTTCAGAATGACTTCCCATTACCCAAAAATGACTGCCTATTGCCTGAAATTGCATGAGATGCTTTAATACGCAATAATGTAAAAACCCATGATTGTGTTCGGAATGACTTCCCTTTTGCCCGAAATTGCGTGAGATACTTTAATATGCAATAACGTGAAACCCCATGATTGCGTTCAGATTGCCATTAGATTACACTTCCAATATCTGTCGTCTGATAAACTCCCAGGTCACAGTGTTTTACACCACTATGAGATGTGTTGTTGTTGTGTGCCTTCAAGTCATTTCCAATTTATGGTGACTCAAAGGCAAACCTATCATGGGGTTTGCTAGGCAAGATTTGTTCTGAGGGGGCATGTCTTTGACTTTCTTTAATCCAGTGGGTTTCCATGGCCAATTTTGGATTTGAACCCTGGTCTCTAGAGTTGTAATCCAGTGCTAAAACTGCTACACTGTACATATGTCTGTTTAAATTTAGTAATTATTTCTAAATCAGCATGTGCTAATTTCTAGCAAATGTTAATCCTCTTTTTGGTACAGAATATGTCCTCACCTTAAGTCATGTTTCTTCTCTGACTAGTGGTAACCTGCTAGTAGAGATCTTTTTTTAATTTCTGCATCGTTCTAATTAGCAATGCCAAGAAATAAACTATCTACATTGTAAGTATGCTCTCTACCACTGACCTATGGATTTTTTGTGTAGGTCAAGGCCAACAAAGGAAGTGAGGGTCATTTATTGATGAGAAGAGACAAAGAGGCATGATCTTGAGGATAGCTGCTAATTTACAGATCTCACTTGCAAGGAACTGGTATTTTATTTACACTGGACCTGTGTGTTGAGTATAAAAAGTATCACCTTTTGACTATGATATTATTGATGGCCAATGGAAAAACCTACAAGTACAATAATAACAGAATGCAGCAACTTGCTGTGGCATGCACAGTGATTCCCATTCAGTAGATACAATATCCGCTCCTGCAAATGAGATCCTGGATGCTGCATCATATGAACAGCAAAAATGTCAAACTGCTTCCCTCTTGCACACACAGTTTAGCTCAAAAAGATCATGACCACTGTGTACAGTTTATACTTATTGTGTATTTCTTTGATTATAAATAAGGGACTTTCTCGATTTAGAGAAACAGGGTAAGAAGATAGTGTGTAATCACTAAGTTTTCCATAGAACTGCTAATTATGAAATAGGGGAAGGGATTGCCAATGATACTCTGGCTTTTAAGTTCCTAAAATTTGGTTAGGCTAGGCTGGACAATTTTGCATCTTATCCAAACTTGACAATGTAGAGTTTACTTAAGAGACTAGTAGAAATGGCTGCTATTTGGGACTTGGCACCTAAACACCATCAACACTGCAGCATGTAATTTCAGGTTCTCTGTGTTATACTTTATACAGTATACTTTGCCTAGTGTGTCTGTTCTACTTTATTTTTCTGTTTCCTAACAATATCAAAATGGTAATGAAAGCCAGATAATACAACCTGCCATGGGAGAGGAGAGTGTGGGCAATTTGGTTTTTAATATTTGTTTGTCTTATGGTCTAATGGTGATGATTATTTTGAGGCAGTGAGGTGAGAGAGTTGTTCCATATGATAAGGCTGCATTGTATCACTCCAGAATGGAGCTGTACACAGTAGTGACTGCCTTTTAGTTAGTCTCTGTCCTTGCATTTCAAGTGTCCTAATTATTTTGATATTTTGGTGTGTTGCCAATGGTTATTGCAGGCATTCTGTATTCCCTTGGCTCTATTGTCTGTCCCCAGCTTGGAGGCAAGCTGCTATACATCAGTTTATATTTTGCTTTCGCCAGCTTAAAAGTGGAGGGAGAAAAGAGGCACAGAGCCATTGTTCACAAGGCATATGTTGTTGGGGGCTAGAATTATGTAGGGATTTGATGCATCCTGGGAATCTTTATGCAAAACACATGCGCCTCAGCAGAAGTCAGCACATTTTACCACATGCATCTCAAATAGGTTCCTGCAAAGCTCTCTTGTTTGCTTTTTGAAAGTGCAATGGGCACAATAGCATTTTTTCACACATATTTGCTCAAATACAACACAGTAAATCGTTTTGAGGCTCATTAGGAATAATGCATATGGAAAGTAACTGTGAGTCTGTCATGAGAAGGGCATGTTAATTTGGACCTCCTGTTAGACTTTTTCAAAAGGTTGTGTTATCAGGTGAACAGTGAGAGGGAAAGTCACCTTGTGATTCCTCTTCCACTTGAATTGTGACTATTTCTTTCTTGGAATGCACCAAGGGCTTAAATGTAAGGAACCAGTCTCAGTGGCCATGACTTAATCAATGTCTTGGCAACATTTCCCTGCAGTCTCTCCACTTTTTCTTCTAGACTCTGCCAGATATTCCTTATCTGGGACTAGTAGAAATCCAGCTGTTTTCCTTCTGGTAATTTCACCCCTTACATTCGATACAACATCTGTACAACAGACAACATTACATCAAGCTGCAAGGAGGTTGGAATGAAATGAGATCATAAGAGTGGGCATGAAGACTTCTTTTCATAAGCTCCAGCCTTCTGGGTTACAGGCTCAAAACATGTAAGAACTTCTTGTGGGATGCCACTTTCACTGTGAGTGTCCCTCAGATTTCCTGGGGATGTGTTATTAAAATCCATTAATTGAAATACACTATCCAGTAGCTTTCCAGGTAATATGGACCTGGTGTGACATGGGTTGATAGCATTCAAAAGCCCCAAGGGTCTTTATGCAATTGGTAGCAGTACTGGATTTATTTAAGGAGATCAGAATTTGCATGGTATTTGAAAGAAGGGGAAATGTTTTTAAAATAGTTCTACCTCTTTACCCTAGAATTCTCCCCTCCAGTTGTGCTTCTTCATCTGTCTCCTTGATATTTTAACTCAGATGCTTCCTTGTTTTCTCCAGCTCTTTCTGTCCAAGACCAGTTTCCTCAAGCCCTTCTGTCTGTGCATTCACTTTATTGAACAGATCCATAGTCTTGGCTTTAC
The DNA here is from genome assembly GCA_034509955.1 of Urosaurus nigricauda. NCBI lineage: Eukaryota > Metazoa > Chordata > Lepidosauria > Squamata > Phrynosomatidae > Urosaurus > Urosaurus nigricauda. The sequence goes on along the minus strand of JAOEGL010000001.1, from coordinate 137,796,906 downwards.
TTGGCTTGCATATTCAAACATTTGCCAATTCATATTGATGTTCTCTTTACAATATTGCAAAATCATGACTTTCTCTCTTTCTTCTCAGCTAAACTTTGGTCTGTAATGTTGAGGAAGGTTCTAGGATCCCATACCCTCCATGCATACGTCTACATATGGGCAGGGCAGGTGAATTGGCAGGGAGAAAGTTCTTTGCCATTTAATTTTGGCTGTTTCTGCAAGCTTAGGAGTTTATCACATGGCGGAAATCCCTTGCAAAAATGGGATTGAAAAGGTAGGGGGGGAAATCTGCAAAAGCAAGTTGATTTTCACACAGGTTGTTGTTAAACTTGTGTTAACCCCAACGGAAAGTAAACAAAAGTCCCTTTTGGGGATTTTCCCCCATCCACCATCATCCAGAGGGAGAGACAGGCAGGCCAGCTGTATCAGGCCTTGCCTGAAAAGAAGAAGAGCCCTCCTTCCAGCCACCATCATCCAGAGGAAGAGAAGGACAGGACACCTCCATCGGGCCTAACAACAGTAAGCAGAAGAGCCCTCCCTTCAGTCCATCTGCCTTGGTCCAGGCCTCAGAGGGAGAGAAGATTGGCCGGACTTTTCCCCTTCCCTACTGCCATTCCCTTCTCCTTTTGTGTCTTGTCTTTTTAGATTGTAAGCCTGAGGGAATGGGCAGGGAAATGTCTAAGTAACCATTTGTAAGCTCCTCTGATAGCCTTTTGGCTGAAGAGTGGGGTATATAAATAAATACATAAATAAAATTATTACTTCCCCTCTACTTTCTGTTCAGGTTAACATAAGTTTAACAATGACATTGTATGAAAATCAACCCTCTTTTGCAGGTTTTTTTCCAATTTAAAACCCCGTTTTGTATGGGATTTCCCCCGTGTGATAAACTTTAATCTCAACAGTAATTTCTGGTCATATACAGGTGTTGTTTTTAAAACAAGTGGCAGTATCTAGAGGGTAAATGTAAAGCTCTGGGTTATTTCCCCTCCTTCCATAAGTTCGCATCCTATTGTTTTTATAATATTTTATGCTTTATTGACCCTTCCTGTCAAAAAAGCTTTTCTATTAATAAGTTAATAATTACCATATTTGGGGTTTTAAAAATCATCATCCATATTACAGTATAATATAATGCCCTTTCATGTAAAACAAATTCATTTGTTGTTGCATGTCATTAGTAAATTGATATATGTCTTTTAACGATCTGTTATGAAAGAACATGTAAACAAGACTTTTTAACACACTGTGTCCTTTCCATATTCAACAGTGAAAGACCAGATGTACTTTCAGTGATTAAATAGATTAAAATGGTTGAAAATAACTTCAAAATATTCTATGCAGTGTTTGTTTGTTTTAATTGAAATATGCAATCCACCAGGTCCAGAAGGCTTCTGTGCATCCAGACCTTCTGCCCTTCTACCTAACTTTTTAAAATGATGAATATTAAATGTGGATTGTTTTAATATGTGTTTATCTTGTATGCCTGTCCATTGATGTGTATTTTAATTGATGTGTCTGTTATTTCTTGATCCCCACCTCAATCCATGGGGAGAGGCAGGTAAGAAATGAATATTACTACTACTACTACTATTCTTATTATTATTTACCCATTCAAATATCTGCCATCTGCTTGCCCTTCTTTGTTCGAGGTGTGTAACATCTGTCTAATTGTCTGTGCCAATTTGGGCTGGTTATTTAGTAAGATTAAATTGTCAGATTTGGCAAAACACAATCATAAGTAATGCTGTTTCCTGTATCATGTTTGTTTTGAAGGTAATGAGGGCATAGCAAAGTTACGTTTGCAAAATAGTATAACATCTGGTAACATCACCTGTTTATTTGTAACTAATAATACTTTATTCCCTTGGTTTTGCAGGGGGCATTTTGAGGTAACCATTTCCTAATTTTGGGACATTTTCTTACTGCCTGAATAACTTTTTATTAAAACATACAAATAAAGTGGTAAACTAATGAGTAAGACAATAACCCCCCCCCCCAACATTTTAAGACTGGGATCATAACAGGAAGATGTTCTCCTCCCTGTTTCTGACATAATGATTTGATCAATTATTTCAATTTAAAAAGTAATTTTGGAAGCCCTGGGTCAGATGTGACTTGCCTGGTTCTGTCCTGAAAATTCATGACTAGGCTTTTCCAGAACTGAAGTCCACAAAGAGTTGCATGTGTGTTGATACTTTCTCCAGAAAACTGAGAAGTGATCCAGAAGTGACCCAACCTTCCTGCAAATACAAATATGAGAAAATAAGGTATTCTCCTTCGTGGCCTCTATTGTCCTTTAATTGCATGATATCTGCTTTGTGTTTTTTCTTGTTTAACAGTACAATGTCTGCTTTGTGTTTTGTGTGTGATAGTGCATGTGCTGAGGCCACAATGGAAATTTATCATGCTCACCATTGAGTACATGGTCCATCCCTGGTGACTTAAAAAAGAGAAGGATAACTAAGCGATAAAGACGAAGAATGAGGCTATGTATGTGCAAGTATCATGTTTTATGAAATATAAACTGTGAATAACCCTGAAACACTAATAAAATACAGTACAGACTATCACAAATCTTGCAGAACAATTGAATGGAGTGCAGATGTAACCAAGTTGGTTACATGGAATGAGTTCAACTGCTTTTTAAAAAAAATCAGGTGAAAAGCTATGCTTGGGAAAAAAATACAGAGGGGAAAAAACCTGAGTACATACTGAATGCATCTGTGGATGAACGATAATTGGCTGTGCTTAAAAATGCATGAATGGGAAGCAAATGTTTCTTCTGAAACAGAGGATGACAATGAAAAATGCAGTTGTCACTGAGCATACCCCTCACCCTTGTCTGTACACAGGGATACTGTTTAATGTAAAAGAAACAGATCTTTTTGTAAGGGATGGAAATAGACTTCTTAGTGCCACCGTAATGAAAGGCTACCAATCTTTAGTTAGTAACGCTGAATGAAGTGACAATCAGTATGTTACTATAAAACTAATGTGGAGAAAAAATTAATTTATGTGGCTGCAGCAAGAAAGAAATTCTCAGAGAAAGATAAGATGCTTACCTGGCATGAGACCTTGGGTCAGTCCACTTTACACAAGAGACTGAGAATGCACACATATATGTTCTCACTCAGAAGTAAGTCATACCTGAGTTTAAAGGGGCTTACTTCCTGTAGGCTGGATCACATGTGAATTGTACCTCTGGACTGGTACTTATTGGGCTTGCTGCCTACTATATCAACAACCTACATTCATTCAGTGCGTATCAAGTGCTCCTTTTTCACCTATCAAATGTTAGAGTGTGTAAACAGGCTCCAGAGATGCAGATGCTTTTACAGTCTTATTGGTGTTGTATGCATATTAGAATTCTTTTCTGTATAGGGGTCAAAGGATGTCCATGGAAAAATGACATCTGAACTCAATCTCAGTGAATAAATACATTCTAACAAGTATTATAGAGTGGGGCTTGATCACAGATTTCATATATATGAATGCCAATTTTTAATTCAGCAATCATGTTACAGAATGAATAACAGTCAAGGACAAGGGAAAAGTAAGAATATGATAGATTTGGGATGGTGGCAGCTGCAGGGATGGGTTTTGCAAAGACTGATAATTATCTCTAGAGAACTAAAGGAGACTGCACTGTCTGGGATATTAAGACCATTGATAGCTGGCAGGAATGTCAGGGAGAAAGTTTACACAAGAGCTAGGGCACCATCCCAAAAGAAGATAATTGCAACAAGTTTTAGAAAATGAGTATGTGGGAACTGACATGGTATAAGAAGCCTGGTATATAAAAATGGGGGGGGGGGAGTGCTTCTGGCATCTACTGTACAAGACAGTACAAATGACAATACAAATTAACCTTCTTTTCAATGTAGTTTTCTTTTATTAATTTCATCAGTGCCAGTGGGGGTTTACGCCTCTTTCACTCTCATGTCTGGACCTAAAGAGAGATACTTTAATTGAATGGTAAATGTATTGTTATTTTCTCATGCTGGGAACCTATGAACCAAATGTTTCATATAGAATCCTAGAGTTGGAAGAGACCTCAAGGGCTATCCAGTCCAATCCCCCTGCCATACAGGAACTCATAATCAAAGCACCCCTGACAGATGGACATCCAGCCTCTGTTTAAAAGCCTTCAAAGAAGGAGACTCTACCACTTTCTGAGGGAGAGTGTTCCACTGTCAAACAGCTCTCACTGTCAGGAGATTCTTCCTAACATTGAGCTGGAATCTCTTTTCCTGTAGTTTGCATCCATTGCTCCATGTCATTGAAAATCTTATTCTATGAAAAATAATATGCAAGATAGTTGTTGGGTTTTTTGTTTGTTTGTTTTGTTGGTTCTGTTAAAACAATGGTGATATTGTGTGACTATGTCATGTTATTAATAACTTTTTTAAAGGAAGAACAAACATGCAGGAATCAAAGGTATGACAAGTGCTAAGCAAAAGTCTTATTTTGGTACCCATCAGCCCTAGTACTTTGGTCAAATTACCTTGTTTCTGTGTCAATAATGTGGCATGAAAATACGTAATAAGTTGGTTAGTTCCAGCTACAGTATGGTGAGAAGGAGTTAACTTTTGCAGAAATTATTCCATCATTATTAGGTGAAGGAAACAAAAACATAGCAAGTGTTTGCATCTAGGACTGAGAATTCCCTAGGCTCAACACTGTCATGCAAAGGAATGATGGATTGACACAAAGGCCAGGTGACTCAAGCTTTTATAAGAGCTAAACAAGCTTAACTGATGACAAACGAAAACAAATGTAACCTTAATGACTTTGAATCAATACAGCTACACCCCTCAGGAAACATGGATGACTGGCAAAAATGTTATTGCTTGCTTCCACAAATTAATGTAGGTTTCCTGTTTCATGTGCTGTTTCTTGCCCTTTTGTCCTCTTGTCTAGATTTTCCTTCTTGGGCACAAGTAGACAGGATCCAAAGAATAATGGATGAAATAAGATCTGAAGAACCAGTTCAAATGACCTACTTCCCAGTTTTTGTGCAGGATCTTTCCACAGCATCCAGGCAGATATCTCCAGGAAGTTCACCAGTGGGACTTAAAAGGCAAGACCCTTCTCCTTCCATTGCTTCCTAACAACCAGTATGCAGAAGCAAATAGTGTCAGATACATACCATTCATAGAATCATAGAGTTGGAAGAGACCACAAGAATCATCCAATCCAATCCCCTACCATGCAGGAAGACATAATCAAAGCACTCCTGGCAGATGGCCATCCAACCTCTGTTTAAAAACTTCAAAAGAAGGCTTCCATACATTAGTTTGTCTATTCCAGAGGTGGAAAACTTGTGACCCTTCTGGTACTTTTGGACTCCATCTTCTGTCAGCTCTAGTCAGCATAACTAATAGGAAGTGATGTTGGGAGTTCCAGGTAGTTTTCTATCTTTGGAAAATTCTCTTTAAGCTATCCTCTAAACTACTGCCTGTCACATCTTGCAAGGATTTCCATATAGCGGGGAATCCATTACGCTAATCAGGTACTGTGTGGAGAAATACTCTGTCTCAAATCCGCTTGCATTCATCTTCAGAGGATGAGCTGAGACTCATGCTACAGCAACTATATTGAAATTAAGTAGTTGATTCCAGTCAACTGTGGATTGGAGACCAGCTGAGAAATCATGAATGGCATCTTGGGTTTTAGGGCATAAGAAAGACAGGAGATTGCACATAATGAATTCAGTTCAGTTTACTGAACTTGGCTTTTCCTTTCCTGCCCCTGGACTGCAGAGAAGAGAAAGAAAGAATACACAGCCACCCAACTAGCAATGAAAGCATTAGAGTGGATGAAAGGAGATGGGAACAGCTAACATTACTTAATGTGACCCATTAGGTGTTTTGAAGGGTGTCAAAGCTATCTGAGGTTAGGAAGTCAATTCCAAGGAACTCACATAAACACACCTGAGACAAAGGATCTACCTGAGACAAAGGATCTATAAATCGACCTCATGTACAAGTCAAGTTCAGGTTTGGGGGCCAAAATTATGGATTTTGCCATGACCTGTGGATAAGTCAAGAGTAAAATTTGGAGGCTTCTTCAGTGTGTGCATGTGTCTGTACAGCAAGAGAGACTCTAATTGAGGCTGTATGTTTCCATTTTGGCTTCAGCCTTCACCCAGACAGCAACTGCCAGCACCAGCAGGAGAGGGTCTCTGTTTAAAAGCAGTTCACTCAGGACTCTTTCTACTTGGTGCAACAGAAAAAGAAACTATCTTCCCACCTCATGGGGAAACCTGAAAGAGCTGCTATCACATTACCATATTGACCCATAAATGAGTTGACCTGGGATTTGGGGATCAATTTTGGGACATAAATTTTTAGACTTATAGATGAGTATATACGGTAGTTGCTTTTGCAAGGCCTCAGCTCAAACAGGAAGACTTATGTAGCCCTTCCTGTCCGGAGAAGCCCCAACGGCTGATCTGGTTGGACAGGACCAATTCAGACCCAAAGAGTGCTTCAAATCAAAAAGATATTCCAAGCTGCAGTTCTAAGGGCTGCTCAAATAGGTCAGCCACGTAAAGCTCTCTGTTTCCTAGCTCCAATCCTGACAGAGGAGTTGCTAACTCAGAGTCAAGGAATAGCAAAAGCCCTACTGTAAAGAATCAAACTATGCCATATGTCATTTGTTTTCACCAACTTCTAATGTAACTTGAGAATTTTGCCATTTCTTCCTGCAATAATATGTTTTAATATGCATGGCTCTAGTGGAGAGATCTGAAACTAAAGGCAGACTATGGCTGCTGAAGTTTCATGTGTAGCTTGGAAAAGTCACATTTTCAGCCAGCATGGTGGCATGGAGCCAGAAAAGATTATGTCATTTCCAGTATAGCCAGTAACTACACCGTGTGCTTCCTCTAGGCATCTTGATCCTTATATTCAGGCAATTTGAAACTAAGCATATATCCTTCTTTTGCATATGGATTACATTATGTATTACGAACATTAAAAAATCTTACTCACATTTCTCAATAATATAATGCAGAATTTGAGGGACTGAGCAAGCCAACCCTACCCCATATAGCTCATGGTGGAAGTTGACGTCCAACACTATCTGGAGGGTCACATGGTTCCCATTGCTGATTTATGGCCATGGGCAGCAAACAAATAGATCCATGGGGTTATCAGCTGTTGTTCACTGAACAGTTCTGACTTTTGCAAATGTTCCAGTTCAGGTGTAGTAACATATGTTGTGATTATGATAGCACTGGAAAAACTGGCACCTGGCTACTCCCTTAAACATTAAAATAGTGAAGAATCCTTTGGATTGGTGAACATTCTTCCAAGACTGTTCCAATAACACTTTGGCCACTGTCACATAAATAACCAATTTCTTTGAGGAGAGTGGCTCAAAGAGATTATATATTTAAAATGTGTAATGTTTAGAGAAGGGAATGGGCTGACACACAGGTGTTGGGGTGCCACAGTGGATCACCAGAAATCCATCAGAGCTGCTCCATTCTCAAGACTGCTGTTGGTGACATATAACAACATATAACCATGGGGGGATGGGTGCCAAATTCTTCCAAACCATCAAACCTTGTCAGATTACAGAGTGGAATACCCCCTTTTGTTCTGGAGCCACTAGGAAGGAAAGGGAGGACCACCACAGTTTGGCTGGTGAGGTCGGTGAGGATGGAGATGGTGTTAGTGTCCAGTTCTGGGGTAGTGGTGTCCTGTGAGTACCCCAAAAAATAATGGGTGCAAGGAACACATTTTGTTTCTCCTTGACCTAAAATGAGACCTACAGGTTGTAGCTGTCATGTGCTACAGTTCAGTATCTCCTCATTTCAGTGAGCTTGGTAACACACCAGTCTTGATTACACTGGATTCAAAGTACTCCCTGCTTAGGATTCCTATAATTTATTCAGAGGTTTAGTTTTTCCTTTGACGTTGCAAAGTGGTGCACTCAAGAATAAGGTTCTCTCTTGAAAGGCAGCACTTTTGAATTTAACTCTCCCCCCCCCCCTTTTCAATGGGAGGATGGTTTCCTTCTTTTAATAGGGTGTCCAAGAGTCTTTTCAACCATTGCTGTATTATGTCTATGCTGAACAGAGGGCATGATGCTGTGCAGGCCAAGCTTGCATGTTATTAATCACTGGATGTTACAGCAGGAGACCTCTCTGTTCCTGCATGAATTTCGTTCTTTGCTGCAATCATTTTTCTTTATCGGTGGCTCTGATCACAGGATACTGCCTGTGAGGAGGAAGCAGGGACACTTTGTTAAGATTATGCATAGTAGAGTATATGGCATTCTCCCCCACTTTCAGGTAACATAATAGGTTCTAGTGTCATGAAGGTGTTTTGCTGAGTTATTCTGACAGAATAATAATTCCTATCATTTCTGAAAATGTGGACCACAGAGTGTGTGGCTGCTGTTTCTTCACAAAATGATTCTGCTATCTTTCCCTCCATACTTGTTCATAATTGTGTGTGTCCGTCTCAGTGAAAGAGAGAGGAGGAGAGAAAGGATAAGAGTGAAGGAATTAGAGAAAAATATGTGAGTGGTTGAACCATGCTTACTTTTTCTCCTACAGCTTTAAAGGTCAGTTTTCCATATGGCCTTTTCTATAATTGCCTTCATACACATGTTCACTGACAAAGGCTGAGGATGAATGCCAGTGGATCAAGTACTATAGTATTCTGGCATTTTATTCAAAGTGTCTAGTGTTTGTTAGAATGTGGTTTGGATAGTATTTGGATCTGAATTCACGAATTTGTGTTCTTTATCTGATGACTGACACATCTAGTGAGGACTTGCCCTATGTGAATAGCCTTCACAGATCAAATACCACAGACAGAGGTTTCATAGGACCATCTGATTGTCTGTCTTGTGTGCACTTAGCTGATTTTAAATAGTGTATATACTCGACTATAAGTCAATCTCATGTATAAATTGAGGACAAGTTTTGGGGCCAAAATTATGGATTTTGATATGACTCATACATAAGTCAAGGATAAAACTTCAGGGCATGTAACAAAGGATGTAAAGGATGATGTTTACTGTCTCCCTACAGAGATGTCTTATTCAGATCATTCTAAGCCCAATTCCTCTTGGCATTCCTTTGAGGGGAAGCACCAAAGAGGTGCCACCACTACCATTTCCCCACCGAGAAGCATTCAAAAAGGCCAGAAGCAGCATCATGATGGAAAGAGTAGAGGTGCTTCTTTTGGGTGTTCCCACGATGAACTAAGCTCTAACCTTTTGCCATTCTACTCAGAGAAAGAGAAGAGTTAAAATACACTGCTTACATGGACCCGTGGATAAGTCGATCCAGCATTTTGGGGTCAATTTTTTGACAAAAATTTCTAGACTTATACATGAGTATATGCAGTACTATTTATCATGACATAAATGGATGAAGATGCTATTTGTGTTCCACCTCAAGAGGCAAAATGTCTTCAGCCAGGCTTGTGTTGTGGAGCCAAAGCTTTGAAATGCTCTCCCAATCAATTTTTTCTTGGCAACTGTTTTGATCTCATATTGGCACCAGAGCCTCCCAAAAATATTTACATTTTTTTTCCTCCAAGACTTTTATCTAATCCCGATTTGATCTTGTGGGTTGTATTCACCTACCTTTGAAATTTAACTCAAGTTTCTTTGAGTTGGGAAGGCTTTCATCCTTCTGAGGTCGCTAAAATGAGTACCCAGTTCGTTGGGGGCAATTAGCTTACAGTTGTAAAGTGCTTAGAGACTGCTTGGGTGGTATGAAGCTGCTGCTTAGGTATGTACATGAAGCTGCTGCTATTTATTTTATTGTTCTAGTTGCTTTTATTTGACTGTCATTTTCTCCCTGAAAGGCAGAGTAGAAATTTACTGAATATATATCACTTGACATTATCTCGAAATGATGCTTTTTTAGTTGCGACAGTTGGTCTTCAAACTGTCATACGATATATGCCCCAGTTATGCCACATCACACTTGGTGTCAGCTGTCACTAAAGCCATTCTTGTTTTTATCCTCTTTTTCAATAAGCTGGGGGAGGGTTACATTTACTTTTTAGACCTAGAAGTTCAGTTATTTCAATTCCCCTCCACTGTGCTAGATCTCATAACATCTACTTGACAGAAGTTACATTTGTCCTGCTGTATTTCCTAGTAAAGCTAAAGCCTAAAGCCTGTGAATTTGAAAGCCATTCATTCAAGAAATGTGAGCTAGACAAGGGCAGTAACTCACTTGTTGCCTTAGAAACCAATGCAATTGCATAAGTTGCTCTAGCCTAAAATGACCTCTGATGCCCTTTCAACAGGTAAACAATAAATGGTTCCTTGTTGCAAGATGAATGACCCAAAAAACCTACAAAACATTAAAACAAAAGAAAAACATCCCAGCATCACTTGTTCTTAGGCATCTTTGAATTTATTTCTGTCAAAAGAAAAGGAGTTAGTTCTCCATTTCAAGCACCAGTTCTATTCCACTCCAGAAAAATGATAATTAAACCATATTGCTGTTATGGTTGTGTAAAAATAATCCCCTTCATGTTAATGGCTGTTTTATAGAATAGTGCCCCAAGGGCTCACATTTTTAAACTAGGTTGCCAGCATTTCAACTGAAATATTTGAGCCTAGCAGAGTTTTACAATGTAATGGTCAGCTAGCATTCAATCCTGATTGGGATATACAAAATAGACATTTAGTTGCCCATCTGACAAATGCAGGATGAGCAACTGTTGTTTTTTTTAATGTGAAACATATCTCATATTAATTAGAACTTTTTTTTGCTTCTAGCCTTTCTATTTGTGCTATTTTTGAGGCAAGTGAGAGGCTGTGTACACCCATGTATATATCCTGACTAGCAAGGCATGCTGTTCAGGTGAGCATCTCAGAGGTTTATTTGAAGAAAATGGGAAGATGGAGCCAGAAGTGTAGCATGCAAATCTCTATTTTGTTGTCTGGAGCAGGGCAGAAAGCTGTATTTCTTGAATTTATATCAGGCCTGTCCTGGCTTCATACTTGCTTTGGTCATGGGGAATGCCCTACAATAAGGGGACACACGGTCTTACCTAGTACATGGCCATAGATTGAACCAATGCATTAATATTAATTTAGATTAAACACAAAATATACTAGAACATTAAGTACCTTTTTAATACCAATAACATTCAGTGTGATTGTTGAGAACATTTTCCTGATATGGAAGTTTGGCACTCTCAGTTGCTACCTCCCTCCCCACTTTACTAATTCTCCTGCCATGTTTGTTGGATTTTTTTACCCTATAGCTGATAATGATGACTGCAGAAAATGTGACAGGGACAATAACCTTAGTGATACAGAAGTCACTGGGCCAATAGTACAAAATGTCATAACTCACCCTCTGGAGTCAGAAGATTCAGATAGAGAGGAGGCAGTTTTTTTAATGAATTTACAGCTCCTGATGACTGCAGCTTCTCTGAGACTGAGGTTCTGGGAGTTGAGGCAGAGGAGCCCGATTCCCCAGCAGGGAGTGACAGACAATGAGGACATGCTGCCATCCAATGAAGATCATTGAGGAGATAAGGAGAGGCTATGCTGGTCTTAGCATCTGTTAAACAGGAGACGCTGACTCATTAAGCACTTGGTGTCTTTAGACAGCTGCCTCACAATCTCCCAGTAGCTCCCTGGCATCTTTGTTGATTGCAGTCATTCTGTCTTGGCGACTGACAGTACTCTTGGGTGTTAGTATTTTCTTGATCCCAGACTGGCTACAATTGACTACACTGTTTCACTCCTTGCTGGTTTTATTTATTTGGACTACTGACTTGCTGTAATGACTGTTGGACCAGCTGATGACAACCCCTTGTTTCTCCCTTCATCTGGCTGGATAACCTGTGACTGACCTGGACTGTATTAGGTACCTGACAGCTCTTGCACTCCAGCCGCCTAATTCCTGGGTCACTTGCTGACTGGAGCTTAGGACACAAGAGCTGAACTGTGGGAAAAACAACAACAAGGAACTAGTTGAGAAAATAACCTATGGTCTTAGATGTTGGTACACTAAACAAAAGGAACGTGAACGCTTAACACAGGAAGACAAATATGAGTTAATACACATCACAAACTGGTGGGATAAGTCTCATGCCTGGAATATAGTGGAAGGGTATAACATATTCCAAAGAAATAGACCAAACAGAAAGGAGGAGCAAGGAAATCTATGACAGAGCATGGAGAACAGATTGAGAGGGCCTTTGGGTAAAAATTAAAGGGGAGTGAAACAACAGTGACCTCATTGTGAGTGTTTGCTATAGGCACCGTCCCCAGCCAGACTGAAGATGATGCCTTCTTAAAACAAAAGAACAAATATCCAAAAAGGAAACAGATTATAAACTTTGACTTCCCTGATATTTGTTAGAAGTCATACACTGCCTAGAATGGAAGGTCCAACAAATTGAAACAAATGCAACATTAGCACTTTTTACAGATTGAAAATCACTCTGTTACTTTAGGAGCATTAAATATGACTATGTATAATTTGATCTGGCATAAAATTATCACAGTTGGAAAAATACAATGTATTCAAACAATTATTACAAATGGAATTTACTTTAACTTTTTTTAAAATTTGAAATGAATGGGGCACCAATCTCTTGAAATGCATGGAACGTCTTTGGTTTTCTAGTTTATGTGGAGCAGGAAATTTTTTTTAAAAAAAAAATACATAAACACACGCATGCGTGTGCACACAGAGTAAAATGACCAAAAGCTTAGCTTTAATGTCCTGCTCTCAGTATGTTACTGTACTGTGTAATGTATATATATTATATCCTCGTGTATACTGTACTATAAGTACAAATACTGTACAGGAATGCTGTAGGAGATGCACTGCCCACGGTCTCAGAAGCATTGTGGATTGAATGCAGACTGAAGTATCAAAGATGATGCAGTCACAGAGAGAGGCGAAAAAGGCACCAAGGAGGACTCATTTAGTTGCAAGTGACTGAAATTTAACCCCACCCCATAGAACTTTCAAATACACATAGCAATGATAGTCAATGCAAACTGGGGAGTGCATTGATTACAATTGTAATCTGTATCTGAAGATTCTAAGAAAAAAGGTAAAATTTCATTTTTGATACATTGCAGCATGCGCTCCTATCTATTATATCTGAAAACGTGTATGTCATAATGGGCAGGGTCTTACAATTTGAAAGTCAGTTGGGACACTGAGGTCATGGGGCCATAAAGCATGTCCCCAAACATCCTGTAGTGGGAAAATCTTTATGAGCTATAGGATATCTACACTACGTCTTCTAAAAACATATTAAAGGCACTGGAATCTAAACTGAACCACACAAATTCTTTCTTCCATTACTGAAGGGTGTTCATGAAGCAATAAAAAAAGCCATTTGCACCTCTGTGGAGACACAAAAACTTATTCTGGCAGCTTGCCGATACCCTCACTTCAAAGTGGACTGGTTGCAGAAAACCAGATAAACAGTTATTTCAGAAAAGTAAAAGGAGCCCTTCAAGTGGGTCATTGCAACAAGGTGGGTGGTGTGTCTTTAATCTAGTATGTTTTCTTCTCAGTGGTCATCCATCTAGATGCAACACAAAATAGTTACCCAACCATTTCTTTCTTAGAAAGTCTTTCGGCTGACAGATGTCACCACTAGAAAGAAGGGTGTAATGCATTCCAGGCTTCAGCTATCTAGTAAGTGCTACACTTTCTTTTCCTTTTACTAATGTACCTTTCTGTTCTTGCTGGAAGCCTTGTGGAAGACTGAATTATAAAGTGCCAGCAATACTGAGGACAGTTACAGAGATGAATTTCCAGAAACAAAACAGCTAATCAACACAGCACACTTTTATCAAAGCAACATCAATAACATAGTATCACAGACTAATAGAGTTGGAAGAGACCACAAGGACCATCCAGTCCAATCTCCTGCCATGCACATAATCAAAGCACTCCCAACAGATGGCCATCCAGCCTCTCTTTAAAACCTCCAAAGGATGGAGTTCCAGAGGAAGAAGGACCCTATTGAAAAAGAAAACTCAACATACCTGATTTTTTGCAGCATGGAAGTGTCTTTTCTCTGGATTTCTCCATACCTTTTATGGATATCTCTGGATTCTCAATACTTTTTTCAAACACAACACAGGCATGCCATCCAGTTCAGCTGCTGAGCCTCTTCACCTCTAGTACAAATTCATGACCGATAAAAGACACAGAAGTTTATCATATGATGGTATTTGGGGGTTTCACGTTATTGTGTATGAGTGTATTTCATGCAATTTCGGGCAATGGGAAGTCATTCCGAACTCAATCATGGGGTTTCACGTAATTGCGTATTAGAGTATCTCATGCAATTTCGGGCAATGGAGGTTCATTTTCAGGAAATGGGAAGTCATTCTGAACGCATTCCGAACACAATCAAATTTCATGTAAATTCGCTAAACTAGAGAATTCACGTAATTGCGAATTGCCTCCATTTGCAATTGAGAGAAATTCCTCCCATGTGATAAACTCCTCAGTTTATCTGATAACACATTTGAGAACTTGGCTTTCTTTTGGGCAGAAATGAGTTCTAATAGCACCAAAGGTTTAGCTTTCAGAAGAGGATTGTAACAGTTGATTTGCCTCTATTTCAGCACTGTTCTTGAGAAATTTTGTTGATGGAGGTGTCCCAGGTTTGAGTATTTTTGATGGGATTGGGTGTGAGATGGGTATGGCTTGTAGCTTCTACTTATGATTCTTTAATCCTCATCCTCCTCGTCCTCCTCGTCCTCCTCTCTCTCTCTCTCTCCACACACACACACTCTCTCACACACACACAAACATTCTATCTCTTTATTTCTATTTCATATCACTTACTCCCTTTCAGTTGGTGGGTGAGAAATTGGGTTTTCTAAATTAGTACAGTTTTCATGTATACAGATTTTGATTTGTGGGTAACCTGGTATCACAACAGAGAGACTTACCTAGAGATCTACAAGAAAAGGCATGTTCACATGGAGGAAACATAACATCATATCCAGGACTAGGAAGCTGGTGGCTGACAGAAGTGGCAAATGTGTGAAACAGGAAGTGTCCCTGCAGTTGCATGTCGTACCTGGGCATCATCCCAAAATTGTAACTGATACAATGACAAAAAATGATGAGAGTAGACAGCTAAATTAGTCTGGGACTCTGTGGAGAAAGCATATGCAGTGCAGTGATTGCCAAGATGCTCTTATTACTGTGATAGAAATGTATCTTGATGTCTTTGAGTTAGAAAAGAGCATCTAACTAATATCTGCCAACAAATATGAGAAGCAAAACAATGGCTGATAGTGATAAATATACATTTCTTTCCCCAAAAAAAGCTACACAAAAGATCACAGTAACTATAGGACTGTTACATTATTTTCCCATGCAAGGAAAGTCGTGCTCAAAATTCAACAGTAAAGACTCCTACAATATATAGAATGAGAAATTCCAGACGTTCAGGAAAGGAAGAGGCACTAGGGAAAACATTGCAAACATAAGTTGGATAATGGAGGACACCAGAGCAGAAAATCAGCATATGTTTTATAGACTGTAACAAAACCTTTGACTTCATAGATCAAAAAAAGTTATACATTATTCTTAAAGAATTGGGTACGTCTGATTATCTTGATGCGTAACCTGTACTCAGGACTAGAGGCTACTATTAAAACAGAATACAGAGAAGCAGAATGGTTCCTAACTGTAACGAGGGTCAGAAAAGTCTGCATTCTGGACTTTATCGCATGCACTTTTAAAACCGTTTTGGGGACTGGGACGGGGACGGGACTTGCGGGAGTGAGTGTGAACAGATTTTACCACACACGCAAGCATCCACAAAGAAGCCCCGTTCCAGCACCTGTCCCTGTCCCATGCCAAGAAGGATTAAATGTTCTGCTCAGAAGACTTCCGACCACAAATCAGGCCTAAATTCTCTAGAAGCCAAGATGACCAAATTGAAACTTTTGTATTTTGGCCACATAATGAGAACACATTACTCACTAGTAAAGATGATAATGCCAGGGAAGGTAGAGGGCAGCAGAAAGAGAAGAAGATTGTGTATTAAATGGATAGACTCAATTGAGGAGGCTATGGCCCTGTGCCTGCAGAACTTGACCAGAGTGGTTGAGGACAGGAGGGCTTGGAGGTGTCTCATTCACAGGTTCACCATGAGTTAAGGTCAGCTTGAAGGCAGTTACCAATAGCTGTTTGATGTTGGAATGAACAGAGCTTGGATATTTAATTTTAAGCTAAATGATTCAGCTGTTCTGGCTGAGGGATTTGGGGAGCTGTATTCCAAAACATTTTTTGCTGTGGGACTAAAAACCAGCTCTTCAGGCATTTTCAGTAGTGTAGGACATTCCCAAGATAGGTAAGCAAATGGAAACTCTGTATTCCCAAGTGATGGTGTATGAGATATGAGGTCAACATAATTATTTTGTCACCTGAGGTGGAAAAGCCCACAAGTGCATCTTCCTTTTCCAGATTTGAAAATAAAAATGATAATAAATTTATAACTACTTGTTGCTTTTTCATGGCACCAAATGTATTCTGCCTGCAGGGGCTGACTCAGTCTATCTGATGGTCAGGCTGGCCCTGAAATAGCATTTATCACATGTTGAGCAGTTCTTGTTACTCAGGCATGTGTTCTTACTTGATTGAGTTTCATGATGTCAAATCCACTTTCCAATACTACAGAGCTATGAGGCCTTTTGGAACAATAATTTTCAGCCAAGAAGATTATAGCTGGAGAGGTGGGTGGCTAAGTTGATCATGGCATGTCAGTCACTGTGGATTTGTGTGTCTAAATTTAGAGACACCCATTAAGGAACAATGCTCTCTTTCCTCTTCATTCATCAAACCTGCATGCGCTGTTACACCTGGTTATAGGAGAAAGTGATTCACTTTTTATCACTGTGTAGATTCAACACTCTGGAATTACATGAATTTTAGGGCTGTTGGGTAGTGAATAAAAGATTTAAAGTGTGTTGGGGGGGCTGATTTTTTTTTTTCACTCCATTGCAACATTTTGCAACTTTTTCCTCACTGCCCTTTGAAGACTGGATGATATCCTGCATCTTTCGTAGCTGTGTGCATGCAGGGATTTTTATATTCACAGCTTCTTACACCAGTGGTGTCACCAGGGTTGGTGTCTTCCAATGTGGTAGCTCATGGTGTCACATCCCCGTTGACCTCCCATTTCACAGCATACAGAATCATTAGTAATGCTTTTTTGCACTCATGTTAACTTGTAAATCATAATTCCCATATACCACTGAATGTATTTCTAATAGTTGCAACATAAACAACTACCAAAATAAAATTATACCTTCAAAATACAATGTCATACGCACAAGCTAAATGCATTTATATATCCATAGTGAAGATCTGGTTAAATGTGATGTTTTTAAAGAAAATGTAAAAATAATTAAAAAATTAAAATGTCAAAATTTTAATTTAAAAATATTAAAATTTTGAAATTTGAAATTTTAATTTTAATTTTAAAAAATTCTGGGGCCTTTCCTTTCTCTTCCCACTGAGCTTAATCCCACTCCCACCATCTCTCAAAGCATTTTAAAGGAAAGCAGATAAATGCCACAGGTTGTTTCTAAAAAGTAGATGTTGGAGGAGCAGTGGTGTCACCCGTTTAGGATTTCCCCTGGTGCAGTCCGCACCCCCCTAGTGACGCCACTGTCTTACACAAGGGAATCAGGGGAAGGGAGATACTGTGTTTCCTATCTGAATACTGGAGCTTTTAAATTTGCCTCATCCTGTGCAAGGATTATCTTGTAACTCTACACACACGTGAAAGTTTTTAGGAAGCTTGATGCCTTGTTACAGTTATTTATTATTGTTATTGTTATTTATTATATTTGTAGCCTTGTTATATCAATTTATTGTGGTATCTTATCATTTAGCTGATGGATCCCAACCTTCCTGTATACAGATGGAACTGAGAAAGCAGGACTTCCAGATTTAAATGAAGGACAAATTTTGTGAGAAGTCTATTTGTAAGAAGTATCAGCTTTATATTAAATAAATGTGACTTACGTTCAACATATTTTAATGTGTTACATCCTTATGACTTAAATGCTGTGTTTTACTAATGTATTTTATATACATTTTAGCATGGTTGTTAGAGCCTAGAAAAGTTGTTGTTGTTGTTGTTGTTACAACCTCTAGAATTTGCCTGCAGGATGTTGTATGAGGGATTCTGTGTGTTGTAGTCCAAAGAGAAACCTTTCCAGGCTCTGTTCTCAAATGTAGAGTCCAGCAAGATATTTAGAATCCAGGCTTGTTGAATTTTTAAATGAAACGCGTTTGCAAGAGAAAATATTAATGGCATGTTTACAGAAGAACTTCTTGTGATGTAAGCCTTCTCATTAGACAGAGGCTATATTTGCAACTGGCAAAACACTGCTTTCTCATTAACTGCATCTTTATGCCTGGAAAGGATTTATCAGGTGATTTCTGCATGCTATTTCAGAGTATGTAATGTGAGCCTAAGTGCAATTATTCACAAACAGGGCCAGTCCCACCATTAGGCAGAGTAAGCTGCCTCTGGCATCATCTCACAAGTCCTACCACATCAGTGGTGCTGCCAAGGCCAGTGAATAGCCCTCTTCTTGTGCAACAGGACAAAATGTTCAAAGATGAGAGATCATTGCCTGCAACACTGGACAATTATGACTTGTGACTATGGCTAAAGTTTAGGTTTCATCCAGTAACCAATGAATTTTAATTTAGGATGAAATTTACACAGCTAGGATTTCATGGCAGAATTCTATAGATCCAAGCATTTTAGCCGATAATTCTAATCCTTAAATAATGTATTGACATCCCAAACCTGCATGCCTAGCTCCTGACTGTTATATCATCATAATTATTGTCATTGTCTACAACCTGCTTTCCCTTCTGCATTGGGGCTCAAGGTAGCCTACAATACTAACAATATAAGTAAAAACTTAGAAAATATTACCATTAATAGGTAATTGAGCTATGAATGATATTAAAAGCACAAAAATCAGTGTGTACAGAGCCATTGTACTGTCCATTCTCCTCTATGAGTCTGAAACATGGATCACATATCGCCAACATCTACGACTCCTCAAATGCTTTCAAGCATTCAAGCAAGCAGGGATCACCAGCATGGAGACCACGCTATTGAAAACGCAGCTGCACTGGGCAGGGCACATTTCTAGGATGGAGGACCACTGCCTCCCCAAAATAGTACTCTACGGTGAACTCTCCACGGGTCAGCATAAGAGGGGCACCCCAAAGAAGAGATAAAAGGATTCCCTGAAACAACATCTCAAGCTCGGCCAAATCGATCACCAACAATAGTCTGCCCTGGCCTCACATTGGGAGGCATGGAGACGCACTATCCGCAATGCTGCAGCCTCTTTTAAGAACTCACATCGAATGAGTCTCAAAGAGAAACAACAACGCAGAAAGAACCACAACTTGGAAACATCACCCAAGGAGACTTTCTTCTGTGCTCTCTGTAACCGGACTTGTTTATCTCGGATCGGCTTTTTTAGTCATCAACGCGCTTGTAGTAAGCGTGGGATGAGTCCTTCCTGAATCTTCGTTAGCGACGAAAAGCCAGAGAGAGAGAGAGATTAAAACCAATTTAAAATTTACATACATTAATTACATATTTAAAAATACAGGCAGTTTTTTTAAAGGATTGCAACGTATTGAAGTCCTTTCAGTTAAAGACTGTCTGAATAAGACAAAAAAAAGTTTTTGCCTGATAACTGAAGGACAGCAAAGAAGGGGTTACTCTAGCCTACCTAGGTAGGGAATTTCAGAACATAGGGACAGACACTGAGAAATACCTCTCTTAGGTTCCCACCAGATGTGGAGATTATTGCATTGTTCTTAAATCACAAGATGGAAGTGGAATTGTAAATGCAATTGACTGAGCTTACAGCACAACGTGGTGGCTAGGCAGTAGGTATCCTGTAGTCAACCTGTGCTCCTGCTGCTGCTTTTAATGAACAGGAAAATCCTGTGAATAGCTGTCAATCATGCAGTTAACCCCTTATTGAAGTATGTGCCAGAGGTCATTCAGGTGTAATTCAGAGAGAAGAGGATTTAAACAGATTTCACTACAACCCCCCTTCCCAATGAAGGCAAGACATCTTACTTCTCAGGAGGCAATCATTTCATCTTGGGCAGAAGAAAGAGGGTTTAAACAGGTTTCTCTGCACATACACCCCATTCCCAATGAAGGCAAGACTTCTTATTCCTGAGGAAGCAATCGTTTCATCTTGGGAAGGAGAAAAGTGATTTAAACCAGGTTCTCTGAACCCATACTCCACTTCTAATGAAGGCAAGACTACTTTACTTATTTAATCTTGGATAGCTGGTGAGTAAATGGAATGGTAGTGCGATAAGATGCATCAGCAACCTGTTATCAATTCGCAGTTGGGTGATAATGCAAAAAGAATCGTTGCTGTTTGAGTGTTTAAAAAGCCACAACAGTATCAGGAGGGAAGCTTTGTGTAATAATCTCCTGCACCTGTAAATCCGGTAGGACCAAGAAAAAGGCCTCTCTTGAAGATGTCAGGGCTTGGGCAGATGTGCATGGGAGCATGTAGCCCTGCAGACAGCCTAGATCTAAGCTGCAATGGGCTTTTCTTGGTAGGCTGACCATATGTACCATTTTAAATGGGACAGTACTTTTTTTTTCATATTTCCTGACGGTACTGTCATTTTAATATAAATGTCAATTTTGTCCCATTTTTTAAAAATAAAAAAGGGCCTTGTTTAAAATGGGGCAAAGGGGGTAGTTGAGTTGCCCTGGACTCAGTCTCTTGAGTGGGCCCCCAAAACAGCTGCCCCTTTTGCCCCATGTTAAAGATAGCCTGAACAGCACTGAATGCTGTTCCTGCCTCCTGTGAGGGCTACGTTAGTAGTAAAACAAATTTGTATCATGGAGTGTGGAAAGTTTTATGATAAGGTGTTGAATGACCGAAACTGGCTGTTTAAGATTACTTCATCTCAGAAATATTCATGGTATGATGGTGGTGAAATACAGTCATAGAATCAAAGAGTTGGAAGAGACTGAAAAGGACCATCCAGTCCACCTCCTGCTAGGCAGAAATTCACAATCAAAGCACCCCCAACAGATGGCCATCCAGCCTCTGTTTAAAGACCTCCAAAGAAGGAAACTCCATCACTCTTTGAGGGAGTGTGGTCCACTGTTGAACAGCTCTTACTGTCACAAAGTTCTTTCTAATGTTGAGATGGAATCTCTTTTCCTGTACTGTAGTTTGAATCCCTTGCTCTGTGTCCTATTCTCTGGAGCAGCAGAAAACAAGTTGCTGCATCCTCAATATGACACCCCTTCAAATACTTAAACAGGGGCTATCATATCAGCTCTTAACCTCCTCTTCTCTGCTTAAGTCTCTCCTCTCAGGTCATGATTACCAGACCCTTCACCATTTTGGTTGCCCTCCTCTGCACATGCTCCAGCTTATCAACATCCTATTTGAATTGTGGTACCCAGAACTGGACAGAGTATCCCAAGTGCGTCCCCCTCTATGTTTAACTAAATTTTTGTCTGAGTTCTGTCACTGAAGAATAATTCTTAGCTTAATATGTTGATGTAATAAAACTTTTGTTATCTTCTTACTTTTTCATGAATACGGAATATTACATAACCCTTTCCCGTTTTTGCCATCCCAATGTCCTGTTTTTGTCTCAAGGAAACATGGCCAGCTTTCTTATAGGTCATAACCATCACATTGAATTGTACCTGGAAACAGGCCAGTAGCAACAAGGGAGTTGTGCCCCCCACCCCATAGCCTTCCCCCCATTAAAAGTCTAGCTGTAATGGATGTTTCTGTAATATATAAAAAAATGACTCCATTGTATATGAAATCTTGAAATAGTTAACTACCATGGAAGTTCATTGTGGCTGCAGTTATGGTTGGGATTTATTTGTCTGTTTGATTTTACTCTGGAATCCAGCACTACAGATTTTCCTGGGGATGATGACAGGTGAGGAAACCATCACAGCTTTATGACAATATGCTACTCTGTTACTTGTAATGCATCCTGCTCTGCAGAATACAAGCACAGTATGCAAGTAAAGTTTTCAAATTTATCTTGTTTATATGCCCATTAAATATGGTATCCAAAAGGCTCAGTGTGCTTCTGTAAGCATGTAAAAGGCAGCCCGGTAAATTGCCTTATCAATCACAGAAGCCTTGTCTCCCTGTACTGGAAGTCAGCATGTGGATGCATTACCTCCATCTAGTGGTTTAAAAGGTGAATCTAAAATGTATTTGAGTGTTTTGCATAAACATTAGAGGAATATTGGCTCTGTCGCCTGAACATGTTTCCAATGTGTTGTGTTTTCTTGTTTGAGCTGCTGGAAACATGGATACAGTATGATCAGGACAAATAACAGCATATATATTGAGGAAGTTATGTAGGACAAAATAAAAGAAAACAGAGCAATAGAGAAGTAGATAAAGAGGAATTTGTGTGGTTGGCTGGTTTTTCCCAACCCATGTGTAGAGGTCTACATTGGGAGTAGCAGCATTCAACATCTAGTCCATGCTGTACTGTACAATAATATTCAAAATCCACAAAACTGTTAAATGTTTATGGGGCCAACCAAAATGCAAAAAATCCATGTTGCAAGCTTTTGAAGCTCCACCAGCTTCTTCATCAGGCAAAGGTGTTAAAAATCATACAGGAGGGGGGAGATGAGTATGTTAGTCATAGGCCTGAACTTTGTCAAGATGTTGTTGTTGTTGTTCTGAGTTAAAATGGTATGGAGGGATATCCATGAAGGCCAGCCATTCCTCCTTCTGGCCAAAGCATCTTGATATTATTCAGGAAATAAAATTTAAATTCCATTAGCAACACAAAAACATCCTTTGAGATCCAGGATGTCTTTATGCTTTGTGAGGCTACAAGCCCCTTTGTTAGGTAGAGATCACTGGATTTCTGTACTCTGTGTGCATGTTACTGGCATCTAAACAAGTGATACCTTTACCTAGAAGTTAGAAAGGGTGAAGCAGTTGTCCCAGGAGTTGGCAGGTGATGGTAGACAGGGAACTGTAGGAGGCTAACCTACTTGCCCTAAAACAGCCTGCTGCTTTCAAAGAAGAGAATGCCATCCCATCGCCAGTGTTGAAGTAAGATTCTACTGGCAACCTGGTCAGTTTTTTTACACGAAATGGAAAAGTACCTTCTTATCCTTTGTCTTGGGCAACAAAATGTCCTGGTCCACCCCTTAATCCTGAAACTCAGAAACTATACAGTGAGGCATTTTAAAGATTAGGCCCTCTATGCGGCAGAAAATTATAATGTCAACTATTTTTAAAAAGTTTCTGCAGAGGCAATGTAGAAAAAGAAAGCAGCTCTTATTTCTCCAACCATGGCTCATTGTTTTTATTACCTTATATACCACTTCAGGCCACCTTTATCGCAGTGAATGCAATATACACATTTTAAAAGGAATAAACCAATAGAAAAGTCTGCAGTTCAACAGCCTGAAGCAATTCATATGGTTCTAAGAATACAGTTGCACATCTTAATTTGTAAAATTGGTAATTTCCTTTGTCATGCCTCATGTACAGTGATTAAGGGAGAGCAATTGGCACTGACTGTTAGAAATAGCTGTCCTTTGCTTCCCTCAGTTTTTTAAAATGAGCTGTCTCTGTGATCAAAAGCCAGGGCTGTCCTCCACTGCCATAATCCAGGCCCCAGGGAAATGACAGTCCTTCTCTGCCAGCTTTCCAAGTGGTGATATCATAGCAGATGTGTGGAGAAAGGCCATTAGCAAGTGCTTAGCCATGACATGACTGAAAGGCTCATGCCTGCCCTTCAGTCTTCACTGACTGCCACCAGATAGCAAGCCTCTCTGTATTGCTCCTCAGGACTTGGAGCATGAAGCTGGAGGAAGCAGGTAGGTCAATGGACATTGTGACCCTAGCCTTCCATTGGTGATGAAGCCATGGTTTGCTCATTGCCCCTGCAGCATCCTGTCATACAGTTTCTCTCTTGGAACTGAGGACCATGAATCTCCTTATCAAAGAACTCCCAGAAACTCTGAGGTCCAGAGGCAATAGACATCTGTGCCTGACTTTCTGAGCTAGGAAATACTAGTCTGATGGACTGTAACTCCCCATAATCCTCTAGTCAGCATGTCCGTTGACCATCCTGGCTAGGGATTCTGGGAGCTGTTGTCCTAAACCTAATTTTCCAAAAGTCTGCTCCTGAGATTGTCAGGCATGATTGTGTGTGTGTGTGTGTGTGACAACATAATTCCTTCAGGTTGTGTGCGGTGGGGCTGTTGTAACTGTATGGATGTCTTGGGGATATGATCACAATGGCTTCAGTTGCTGCAGAGCAGCAGATGTCTCTGGGCTGCCATTTTCACTAGGGCTATTATCTTCATGGTGAGCATAATGGTCACCTCTCCAGGGTGGACTCTTTCCCCAACAGCCCTTTCCTCTTCCTGATAGCAGGGGATGGACTCCAGTAGTGAGGCAGCTGGACTATACTCCCATCCTTTGCTGTATTTATGCTCTCATATTCTTGCACTGGCTTCCCAATCTGTCCACATGTCTAGATTCAACCACCTAATGCATGCCATTGTGTTGTTGTTGTTTGCCTGCAAGTCACTTCCAATTTATGGCAACCCTAAGATAAAATTGTCATGGGTTTTCATTTGGCAAAAAATTGTTTTTGCCAGGGTTGATGATGGTTTTCTCTGAGACTGAGAGAGAGTGACTTGCCCAAGGTCACCCAGTGAGTTTCTGTGGCTGAAAGGGGAGTTCTAGTCCTTCATGTAAACTACTACACCATGCTGGCTCACCATTGCTCACTAATACATGTTAGTTAAAGCCTAAGAGCCAGTGTCTTAGAAACCTATCTACCCACACCTGTGTGTCTTTGCAACATATTTACTACTCCCTTTTCAGTGAATTCTGGTTTCTTGGCCCTATCCCAGTTTTGAATAAACAGTCTACTGAGTATATTTGTGACTGCTCCACAGACTGCACCAGGATTCATGTCATCGTGGCAAGTCCTCTCTCCATCTCTTTGGCTGCATCTGCACTGCAGAGATAATGCAGTTTGACACCACTTTAACTGCTGTGGCCCAATGCTATTGAATTCCGGGATTTGTAATTTTAGGAGATATTTAGTCTTATCTGTCAGAGAGTGGCACAACAAACAATACATCCCAGGATTCCATAGGATGGCACCACAACAGTTAAAGTGAATGGTATAGCTCTTTATGTTGTTGGACTACAGGACCCAGAATTTCTCGACACTGCAGGCTACGGCTGCTGTTAAGTGCTGCAACAAACATCATCTGGGGGCTCATATCATTTCCTACCCGAGAAAATCTCAGCAAACAAATGAAGGTAATCTGTTCATGACTTTCCAGCATCTGAAAGCTATGTCAATGGAGCATGTTGAATGCAGAAGAAACTCAAAATGTGAAATGATACGTAATGCACTGTTAATACATTTGGGGAATGAGCAATCTACATGGGTATAATATCTAGACATGAAGGATGATTATTATTGAAATGTCATATGAAATTGACAATTCTCAGAATTTAATCAAAAAGTCATTCTATTTAAGTATGCTTGGTTTCAATGGTGAAAAAAAAAACTTTAATAGTTTGAAAGGGGGAGGGGAACTGCCTAGTGAACACTGTGCTTCAAAGTAACCAGCAGTGAGATGCATGAGAATTCTGGACTCGTATTGGTACCCTTTAAATGGCAGTTTGTAAAAAATTAAAAACAACACAGAGCAAATCGATTATAGTAAAATGCACTCGTTTTATTATTTGTACTTTGTAACCTAGAATATAATAAGGTTTTTTTCATTGGCTATTGAAAGCAGCACTGGGAAGCTACAGATAACAGCTCATGAACACAGTAAAAATGTAATTTGTTGAGGTACCCCATGGCTGACTGTTTTATTGTGCAGAAATTAACTGGGGGGAAAGTGATCAATAAGCATAGTTATGCGAAAAGAGAAGCTTCACTCAGCAGGTTAAAACACATGATTATTAAAGTTAATAATTGCTTTTAATTTTCAAATTGCTGAGAATACATGCAAACACACTAAATTAAGATATAGACAGACATTTAAACATTAAATAATAACCAGTTCTTATATAAGTATTCTAATGCTCAGCCTAGCATAAAGGGAAGCCTAATCCTATGCATGTCTACTTTGAAATAAGTTATGATGTAGTGGGGTTTGTGTGTCGGACTACAACTCTGGAGACCAGGGTTCAATTCTCAGCTTGGCCATGAAACCTATTAGGTGACCTTGGGCAAGTTACACTCTCTCAACCTCAGAGAATGGTAATGGAAACCCTTTACTGAAGAAACATGCCAAGAAAACCCCATGATAGGTTCACCTTAGGTTTGCCAGAAGATGGAAACTTGGGTCCAGCATACTTGAGGGAACGCCTCCTCCCATACAATCCTTCCCGCACACTCAGGTTCTCTGGGAGGAACCTACTGCAGCCAAAGAAAACCAGGCTGGTGGCAACCTCCCAGAGGACCTTTTCAGCTGCCGCTCCAAAAATATGGAATGACCCGCCGGAGGAGATCTGCCATATAACATCATTGGAGGCCTTCAAGAAGGCAATAAAGACAGATCTCTTCTGGCAGGCCTTCCCTAACTGACCTCCTCAGACTTTTTAACAGTCCATCTGCCTCATTGCCCCGATTGGATTTTTCCGATTTTATTGCGAATTTTAGATTTTTTTAATGCTCAATTATATTTTTGTTTTGTTTTTACTGTTTTTACTTGTTGTTACCCACCTCGATCAACACAGGGAGAGGAGTAATAATAATAATAATAATAATAATAGGTTTTCATGCATTACCTTCTGTTGAACTGGAGGCCAAGGACTTCTTTGTAAATCATGATGGCAATAAGAAGGTGGCATTGATCTTAAAGTTCCTTCAGGGTTATTTCATATTCAGCTGGGTGGTGCAGTAGTTAAATGCCTCCAGTCCATCTGCCTTGGTCCAGGTGTCAGAGGGAGAGAAGAACTTTTGGACCTGATCCCCTTCCCCAACACCATTACCTTCCACTTTTCTGTCGTGTCTTCTGAAGCCTGAGGGCAAGGAACCATCCAATTAAAATAATATTTGTAAGCCACTTTGATAGCCTTTAGGGCTGAAGACTGGGGTATGTATAAATAAATAAATAAATAAATAAATAATACTGCAGCCATTCATTGAAAAACCATAAGGTTGCAAATTCAATACTAGCCGGGCTCAAGCTTGACTCAGGCTGGCATCCTTCCAAGGTCGCTAAAATGAGTACCCAGTTTGTTGGGGGCAATTAGTTTACAGTTGTAAACCACTTAGACACTGCTAGTTCAGAATGAAGCAGGATATAAATGAAGCTATTTGTTTGTTTTCCTTTGTCCATTTGAAAGCATTATATACATGAAGGTTGAGAAGAGCCCTAGAGGATTTACCAATGAAAGTAAGGAGTTTATCATACGACGGAATTTGGGGGTATAATGCAATGGCAATCCGAACGCAATCATGGGGTTTCACGTAATTGCAAATGAGTATATCTCACGCAATTTCGGGCAATGGGAAGTCATTCTGAACGCAATCATGGGGTTTCACATAATTGCGTATTAGAGTATGTCACACAATTTTGGGCAATGGGGGGTCATTTTCGGGGAATGGGAAGTGATTCTGAACGCATTCCGAACGCAATCAGATTTCACGTAAATTTGCTAAACTAGCGAATTCACGTAATTGTGAATTGGCTCTATTCGCAATTGAGAGAAATTCCTCCCATGTGATAAACTCCTAAGAGCTTCTAGCAGAGGGGAAAAATGTGTGTCCATCCAGGTGTTGTTAAACACCATTTTCATAAGCCCTATCCACTGGAGTCACTGGGAGAGGCACTGTGGTGGCTTTCATGTCAGTGTGGTGGTGAATCTGCTGTGGCTTTTAATCTGAAATTTAAATGAGTGAACCAAGTTTCTGAACCCTATACCAAAAATAGATTCAATAGCTTGGATAGCTCCTTTGAGGTTTGGAATGAAAACTGGAGAGTTCACCATCCCACTGACATAAAAGTCACTAGGCACCATTGGTGAGGGATGATGGGAATTGCAGTTTAAAAACATATGAAGGACCATCTGGTCCTCAGCCCTGGTGCAGAGGATTGCAGCATTTAATTGTTTCTCACTTAAGTGGAATCTGGACCTTTGGGTTGGGTTAGGCCAGGTCTACCAAGTTCTTTTAAAATGCATAATGGATAATGCACAGCACTTTGCCAGTATCTGGGAGGGGAAGGAGGTTAAAAAAGCTAGAGAGACAGTGGAATTTATCAGACATTGGAAATTGGAAGTATAATCCAATGGCAATCCAAACGCAATCATGGGGTTTCACATTATTACGAATTAAAGCATCTCACGCAATTTCGGGCAAAAGGGAAGTCATTCTGAACACAATCATGGGTTTTACTTTATTGCGAATTAAAGCATCTCATGCAATTTCGGGCAATGGGGGGGTCCTTTTCAGGTAATGGGAAGTCAATCTGAACGCATTCCGAACGCAATGGGAATTCACGTGAATTTGCTAAACTAGCGAATTCACATGAATTCGAATTGGCTCAATTCGAAATAGAGAAAAATTCCTCCTCGTCTGATAAACTCCAATGCTATCATAACTCATGAAAATTATCCTAGGAGGAGGGCTGCACTGGCACTGCAGAAATCATGCCGTTTGGCACCACTTTAACTGCCATAGCACAATGCTATGGAATTCTGGGATTTGTAATTTTGAGCTATTTAGCCTTGTCAGCGAGCACTTGTGACACAGAAAACATAGGATGGAGCCATGGCAGTGAAAGCAGTTAAAGATGCAGCTGAGATCTCACTATTTGCCCCTTGACTTGTGTTAGTTCAGGGTAAGCAGCTATTTTATGCTATAGACAGCATTTTCTCCTGTGTGACCTGCCAGGAGTTGCATACATGCTAACAGTGGCTGGCTACAAGGCCAAATGTAGATAAACCCACCTCCCCATACCATCTCATGTATTCCTGAAGAAGAAAAACTCATTGTAAAAGCTTTTTGAAATTTGGACAAGAAAAGTTGCTAAATCAGGCTGCCTACCTCTGTTTTTTTAGAGTTTTCATTTAGTAGAAATGTATAGAAGCATTTTTAAATGGTATGTTTCAGGATTAGAATTGTCGCTTTAATCAAGAGATCTTATTGTATGGCTTGGGGTGTGATGTAGCTTGAGGTACTGGGTATGCAGTATTTCTAGTTTTTTCCCCCTGCCTTTGGCACATTGTGCTATTTTGGATTGTATTAGATTAATGACTGGGATCTAATCAGTAGTGCTGAAATAATGCAGTTTGACACCACGTTAACTGCCATGGCTCCATCCTGTGGAATCCAGGGACTTCTAGTTTTGTTGAGGCATCAGAGTGCTCTGACAGAAAAAGCTAAATATCTCACAAACCTACAAAACTGAGAATTCCATGGTGTTCAGCCATGGCATTTAAATTGGTGCCAATCTCCTTTATTTCTGCAGTGCAGATTAAACCTGGATCATTCAGGGGCTACTCAAAAGTAACACCTCCTGAGTTCACCTCTGTCTACTTCTAGGTAGCCCCAGCCAGTTTGGGGAGTAACTGTCCAAGGAGTATTCCACCAGTGTTTGGAAGGCCACAGGTTCTCCACCCTTGCTTTGGTAGGATTGGTTAGCCTGTGGGTGGCAACTGTGACCCTCCTGAGGATTTTGATCTACAATTCCCATCAGCCCCCCTTGTCAAATGTAATAAGGATGGATTATGGTAATTGTAGGTCAAAAGCATAGGATGAGGTGGGGGTCATGCTTGCTTAGGCCCAGTATATTAAGATTGTAGCAGCAATACTCGGGCTCGAGGCGTGGGCAGGGAGCAGGTGGGGAGCCCTTCCTCTGTCTATGTCGGGCTGGGCCCCACTCACCACTCTTCCAGGGGAGGACCTCTTGCCCCTGGATGTGCTCCAGTGGCAGCAGCAATGGGTGCATCGCTCCATGGGCACTGGGCCAGAGGTTGGTCGCGCAGTGGGTCGGAGGAGGAGGCGTCCCAGAGGGCAGAGACGGTGCCCTCCACCGACTCTCACGGTCCCTTCCTCCCCTGCCCGAAGCACTGCCAAATGGAGAGAAAGAGGGCGGAGGAAAGCCAGGAGGAGGGAGCATGGGCACCAAGGAAAGGGGCAATGCAAGGCCAGGAGGTGGGTGCACAGACACTGGGCAAGTGAGCCAGAAGGAGGATGGGAGAGACTGTTATTTTAAAACAGCTCTTCCAGAAAATGGCCACATAGCCCAAAAAACCCCACAAAAAACTATAAAAATAAACAAATCACAAAATCGGTAGAATGGCTTAGCAGTCTCTACAAATAGTTGCTTTGCCAATCTATTAATTTTGCGATTAGTTTTTTGATTTTTAAAAAATGGACCCAAAAAGGTGACAATGTGTGTGTGTGTGAGAGACATCTCTGGGATGGATGGCACACACCCCTCTACCATTTGTCCTTCCCCTCTAAAAGAATTTATTCTGATCTGGCATTCCCACTGTTAGGAATAGCGTCAGAATCGATTCTTGCCAAAAGAACCTCTAAAAAACGGCTATCAAAATACCCCAGGCTTTGGGCGTTTGCCCCGCATTTTTCCCACTGGAATCGATCCAATGAGGATCAGGATCAATTTCCAGTGGGAAATAGGGGTGTATACATTGAATCAGGATTCAAAGCTTTTTGCAGTGGGAACAAGCCCTTTGAAATGTTGGAGGGAAAAGAATGCACAAGAAAAATGGAAGTTTTATTACAACTGGTACCATGTTGAAATTATTCAGGCTACACACCGATCCTTGCTTACCTGAGTAGGCTACATTAAATTCAATGTGCTTTGGGACACTACAAGCCACATGGATGGTCAAACAGAAAAAGAAATAAAAATCTACCTCCCCCCCCCCCCGGTCTCTCTCTCTTCCCCAACTGGAAAAGACTGGGAATCTTTTTTGGTTTTGAAAAATAGCTCTTTTCATGTTGACCAGTATAAAGTGTTCTGCAAACCATTGAAAAGGAAACATCTCCCAGGGTACCTGTGGTGGCCATATAGCAAATTTTATTTTTATTTATTTATTTAATTAAAAAAGGGACCAAGGTGGCTCATAAGATAAAAACACTTAACAACAACAACAAAATAACACAATTAAGCAAGTTTTATATTGTGTGTAGATGATGTGGTGGCTCAAGCGGTTAAGATGCTGACTCTGTTGATTGCAGGATCGACAGGTTGGCAGTTTGAGGGCTGGGTGCCACATGATGGGGTGAACTCTCATCACATCCCAGCTTCTGCCAACCCAGCAGTTCAAAAACGTGCAAATGCAAGTAGATAAATAGGTACCATTCCGGTGGGAAGGTAAACAGCGTTCTGTGCAGTCATGCTGACCACACGATCACAGAGTAGTCTCTGACAACGCTGGCTCTTCGGCTTAGTTACAGAGATGAGCACTGCCCCCTGTGGTTGGACACGGCTTATCAACGGGGAATACCTTTACCTTTTTAGATGTGTTTAATTGCTTTGAGTTTTAAATGTTTTGCCTGTGAGTTGCCTTGGGTCCCTCTGGGGGAGAAAGGCAGCACACAAATGAAATAAATGAATAAATAAAAATAAAATAACCAAGTTAAAACAGACACATAGCAAAGCAGACTAACATCCCAAACCCACCAAAAAAGCAATACCTTTGTTGGGTCTCCCCGTTTTGTGGATTTGGGATGTGACCGTACCTGGAAATGAAAGTTTGCCTTCTGAAGGCTTTGAGAGGCTGTTCCCTCGTTTGTTCTTGGCCAGAAAAAAGGGTGGCAAAGTGGGGGGGGGGGGAGAGTGGCAGGTTGGGGGTGTATATGCAGCCCCAAAGCCCCGCTTAAGGAAGTTTTTGGGTTGTTTCCCACACGTGCAGACCCACCAAGGGCTGCCAAGTGGCCCCTTCCACCTCGCTTAACTTTGTCCACTGCAAAAGGATCTGCTTCTTTTACAGATTCTATAAGGGTTTTATTCAGGAGTGCTTTAAAAAATATCACTTTCCTACCTATACTGTTATTATCTTGCATCTCCCACCAGAACAAGGAGAGCAGGCAGCTCTTCTTGAATTGGTCCATTACTGCCCTCTACGGTTCAGTTCAAAGACCTGGAGAGTCTGGAGAAATCGGTGAGCAGCAAAGAGATCTTGTATGGAGTACCTTGGAGCCCAGAAAGAAAGAAAGAAAGAAAAGCTGGGAGCAGGAGCTTTCTTAGGCTGGAGTCTTCTTCTTCAGGATCTCTGCAGGCCCAGGCTTCACTTGCAACCCAGGGGAACAGATTATTGCCTCCCTGCAAAAGAGGACATCCCAGACAAATCGTCATGGGGGACAGGCTCAAAAGCTTAAAAACACTCATAGGGAATGTATCAATGCATGCTTCTTTGTCCTGCTCAAAATGGAGGACAATCCAAATCATCATCATCATCATCATCATCATTTATTTATTTATTTATAGGGTGCTGTACAATTTACACAGCAGGAATCAAAACACAACAAAATAAGAACAAGGGGTAATGAAAACCCTGCCACAAAAAAACCATCCACGTTAACAAGAAGTTAAGCCACCTCTGAAAACAATATGCAGGAGATGCCCCCAAAACCAAAGCTCAAGTGTCACACTCCCAGCTAGAAACACCCCCCTCCATGCTGCTCCTTCTGACAATTGAGGACCTTTTGGGGAAGGCTGAAATGGAGGACGGGCCCTGGAAAAGGAGGACGCCCCTGCTTGCAACCTGGGTGGGTGTGTGTGTGTGATGTGATGCATGCATTGCAGGAAGAAAAGGGAGAGCACTTGCTGCTTTTGCACCACAGACAGAATGAAACATATATATATATATATATATATATATATTAAATGGAAAGGTTGGTCAGAGTTCAAGTTTCCCCCCTTGCTGGAAGTGCCCCTTTCCTTTCAGCTTCAGTAGCTCCCTTGCCTTTCGGTTCTTGGTGGGACCCTTCTGGAAGCCTGACCCCCCCCCCAAAGAAGAAGAAGCCCCTTCCCCCCCCCCCCCCGGCCAGCTTCTTCCTCTTCTTCCTCCTTTCTTGAACCCATGATGCCTCCTCCTTGCCATCAAAGCGTTGGAGCAGGGTTCCAATCCTGTCGCTTGACCTTGACCACCAAGGCACACTCTCTCAGCCTCAGAGGACGACCAGGGCCAATAAATAAGTAAATACATAAAAAGTGACACCTCTGAAGAAGAAGAAGAAAAAAAAACCCCATGGCAGGGGTCGCCATGATGACTTGAAGGCACACAACAAGAACAAGAACTACCCGAAAAAGGCAGCTTTCTAGGGGTAAAGGGAAACAAAAGGCGGCAAAAACTGAAGAGGATGAAGAGGAAGAAACAAAAGGCTAGACCAGGAGACAATGAAGGGAGTTTAAGAAGATGATGCCTCCTCCTCCGCCCCCCAAGGAGATGCTCTTCCCCTTCTTCTCCCCCTAAAATGTGGGAGCATCCTCCTCTGTGGCTGGGGGTGGCTTTGTTGGGGAGAGGAGAAGAGGGGGGCTGCTTGACTCTGAAGGGCTTCGTGGCCCCCAGGGCTTTGCTGCTCGCCTCTCTCTCTCTCTTTCTCTGCCTCCTTCTCTCTTTTCTTTCTTTCCCTCCCTCTTCTAGGTCTCCTCCCCTCCTCCTCCTCCTGAGGGAGAGGGAAAAAAGGGGGCTGAGTGAAGGAGAAGCCTTTCTGCCTCTAGGAGACTGGACTGGCTGAGGGAGAGAAAGAAAGAAGGGAACCAAGGAAAAGGAGGAGGAGGGCTCCATCCTCCTCCATCCCAAACTCTGGCTGCCCTTTGCAGGGGAGGCTCTTCTTCTGGCGCCCTGCTGGGGGCTCCTGCTTCTTCTTCTTCTGCTTCTCCCACCAGAGACTGGGCATTAAGGAACGCTGGACTTTACAGGGTTTTCCCAGGGAGGCTGCTCCCCCTTTCCTTCTCTTTCAAGGCAGCAATGTGTGGGTGAAAGAAAGAGGAGCCAGCACCTGGGGCTTCAGGACGAGGCGCCAAGCAGGGTGAGTCCCTTCCTTCCTTCCTTCCTTCCTTCCTTCCTTCCTGGGGGAGAGTTACAAAGTTGAGGAACTTGAGCCTGGGGGGGGGGTCTGTGTGAAGAACTGGGGAGGAGGGGGTCTAGGACTGTTGTTGTTGTTGGGGTTTGGAGTTTGGAAGCAGCAGCAGCCGCAGCAGCAGACGAGGAGGGCAACGGGGCCACCTCCTTTGTGAGCCCTGGGTCGCCTCCCAGGTCCTTTGGGTGGCAGGCAGCAGCAGGTTCCTCTTCTCAGGAAAAGCCCCAGGGAGGGAGGGAGGGTTGTGGGGGGTGGCTTTGGGGTTACATTTGGTGCAACCTAGTACCAAATGTAGGACCTTGGCTCTTCCCTTTGCCACACGCCCCCCCCACTCCACCTTTCCTTGGGGTTTTTAAAGTCCCTCAACTTGGAAGGGATTCCCCCATGGGAAGCCCTTTTTCCACATTCCCCCAATTATTCTTATTGTTCCCTAGTTTTGTTCTTGAGGGGGTTTCAACCCCAGTGCCTTGGAGGGAAGAAGGGAAAGGTGCTTCTCTTTCAGTCTTCCCCTTCTTCTCCCTCCTTTCCCCATCCCTCTCTTCTTTATTGCTCCCCTTTTTGTTCCAGTGGGGTAAGAAGCTGCCTTTGTGGTCGGAGTGGCCCCATTCACTTTCTGCTCACGTCCTGATGAAGATCAAAAGCAGAGGGGAGAAAGGAGGGAAGCAGGGAGGGAGAAAGGCTGCCATGGCTCTCTCCTTCCAGCCATTGTGGGGAAGAAGAGGAGCAGGAGGGGGGGATCTTTGGGAGGTGGTGGAGATGTGTGTATGTGTTTGTGTGTGGGTCCCCTAGTTGTAGGCGAGCCTTCCTCTCTCGAAGCCCTGCACACCCACCTTCTTTCTTTACTTCAGCCCTTAAGAGGAAGGTACACAACAAGCCCCCCTTCCCTCCAACCCAAAGTTCCTGCTTGCAGTTTCCAGCCCCTTCCACTTGCTGCATTGTTGGGTCACTCACTTCGTGCAGAGTGTTGTTGCTACTCAGGAAAAGTGGGGGTCTCTGTATGCATGTGTGTGTGTGTGTGTGTGTGTTGAGTGGGGGGGGGGGAGAAAGGGGCTGGCAGTGCTTTGGTGCCAAGGCTGCAGCAAAATAAAAGGGTCTCTTCCTCCTCCCCCTTCCCCATATTTTTTGGGGGGGGGGAGTGATAGGGGAGAGAGTGGGGAGTTAGGCTTATGCACCGGTTTCATACCCATCTCCAGACTTTTAACATTCATTGTGGACTTGAACAAGCCCTGTCCCTGCTCCCTCCCCAGCTCTGTGAGATTGTATCAGCTTCAGAGCATGTTGAATTTCAGAGTTTGATTTCCCCCCTCATTCTTCCAGGGTGGGATTAGACCTCTGTTCCAGATCATTATGTTCATTATTGTATTCATTAAATGATCTTTCCCCAAGTTCAACTTTTGAATGGAAGATAAAGCCTCAAACACCCCCCCACCACCACCTTCCATGGCATAAAATGTATTAAGTTGCAGGCAGAAAAACCAGCCTCTGTTGCAGCCTGTAGTTTGAACAAGAGCTATGGTGGGTTCCTTTTTACCCTCCCCCTTCGTACTAAAAATGGTTTGAGGGTGTTGCTTGGAAAAGGAGGGCTCCAGATCTAAGGGAGTCTGTCCACTCCATGAGATGCGGCTATTAACATTGTTCTTACAACACTTGTTTTTTCTCTCTGACCTGTGAGGTAATAATACTAATAATAAGGAATATTCTGCTTGCAAATTGTAGAGAGAAAGTGAGGTGGGTGGTGGGTAACTTTGCTGGTATTTAAGCAAATTACTCAGGGTTTTAAAATAGCTGCTTCGTTTTACTTGACTCCTTCGTTTCTTTCCTTCTGACTAAAACTTTTCCCTCCTCTTTCAGATGGGCTTGTGTGATGAATAGTCTCTGCAGTGTGAAAGGGATTGCTGGAGGGGCCATGTTGAGCCTTCAGGTGTGCTACGAGTGAGAGGACAGAAGGGAGAAGGCGAGAGAGCAGTCCGGGTATGTTTGTGGTTCATGATCCTAACACCGGGTTGGCATATTTGGAAATATCTCCATGCTTTAAGTAAGAGCTAGGAAGAACTGGCCAGCTCAGTTGTTTTGCCACTCCAGAGAGCTGTGTTCAGAGTTACCAGTCTCTCATATGTGGCATGACACTCTTTTTGTTAAGGAGTTATATGTCATTCTAGAATCTGACAGCTGATCTAGAACATGAGGTAGCCTTCATTTCACAAACACTACTCTGTGTCACTCTGAGTGGACCCCTTAAGGGCTGATGTCTTTTAATTGTTTGTTCCTACTCATCTCTGTTCATGTATGTGTGTTTGTATGCATGGCTATGTGTTTAAGTTTTGCCATAAGCAATTTGTCGTCTTGTCTTGTGTGCGTGTATGTGTGTATCAGAGCAGCTTACACATAGGAGGCTTGATGATTGTATAACAGATTTATGTCACTTCACCTAAATGGGATGAGAGTGTTTCTATATGCCTTTTCCTAGTCTCTCCTTCTCCCTTTTAAAAATAGTCTCTTGGGTTGTCTGTCACTATGGCTGAAAAGACATAAGGCTAGGAGAGTCTAAGGAGTTTTATTTTTCTGATATTTATAGCACTGGTGTGTGTGGGTGCTTTAAATGTGAATTGGGAGTGTAACCACCTTCTGACTTACAGTTCTGTGTATCCACCCATCCATTAGTTGAGGGTGAAGTCTACATTTGCAGTTGTACTTTCGTGTACAGTATTTGTATTTTTGGACAACATCCCATGCTTTGTTTTCTTTAATAATTGTGTTTAATTTTGTTAGAGAGATCTTTTGCTTGTGAAGCAGATTGTAGTTAGTTCTTAATTCTGAGGAAACCTTTTTGAGTTGTGTGTGCCTGAAGGATTATTTTGGACTGTTCTTGCATGTTTTGGCATGAAAGGAGTGGAGCCTGGGGGAAAGATAACAAAATGGCTTATCTCATTCTATTCTATATTGTGACGTTCAAACGCTTGGGGTGCACAAACCACAGCATGTGTTTATATTAGGTGATGGGTTAAGTCTTACAGTAGGAAAGCAACTGCAGGAGGCTCTCCACTCTAGTTCCTCTGTTCGGGAAGCAAAGCATAGAGCACATACTGTATTCTGTAGAACTAGAAATAGTTGAGCCTATAAATATGAACTCTTCTATGAAAGAGGAAGTGGTTGAGAAGCTGTTGTCCTTCCATATGAAGTTGTTTTGTTTGTTTTGACCCACAACTCCCATCAGCTCCACCCAGTGTGGTCACTATTCAGGGATTGTAGAAGTTGTAGATCAAAACATCTAGAAAGCCAGAGGTTAAATGGCCCCATCTTATGGTAAATGACAAGTCTCATTTTCAACACATGCCCACAGTGAGTTACTGTGTGAGGTGTAGTGGGGGAACTGAGGCTCAGGGATTGTGATAGTTGTGGAAAGCCATCTCCAGACTTGTTATTTGGCAGTTAGATATAGACAGACTATAGATTCTGATGGTGCACACTGAGAGAAAGCTTGTTTTATTTCCAGAAAAATTACCACGGGTGGGGATGGTGGTGAGGATGGAATTGTGGCAGTGTGACCAAAATTATATTGCTGCATGGCCAAAAGCTACAGGTAACGGTCTCTACCCAAATAGTCACGTGATATGTGTTGTTATTTTTCTAATTCATTGCTGTCAGGGCCACCCCTGCCATTAGGCAAAGTAAAGCAGCTGCCTGAGAAAGCAGATTTTGGATGTTTTAAAAGGGCAGAAGGCTCATATTTACTTTGTTATTTTTCTGTGGATGTCAGAAGTGCTTGTGTCCCCCCTCCCCCCGCCTATGCACTGGAGGAACGTGGTTGGCTCTAGTACACATTGACTTGGGTGGATGGGGTATGCCATTTGTTGTTCTGCCTGAGGCACTGACATGTTTTGGGTTGGCCCTGGTTAATAAAATATAAATTGTGGTGTGAAGTTACAGAAACTTTTCAGGACTGTGGAGAGCTTTGTTGTTTCCATGGTATTGCTTCTCCAGAAGGACAGTTTTCCTATATAAGCTGTGTAAGTGCTACTGTGCTATGTTGGAATTTTATTAAAGTTAAAAGTGCAAAGAATTGCAGCTTTGGATCTGGTCCTCAAGGATTTAGAGTGGTAGATATCACTCTTTTGGTCCTTATTCAAGTATGGTTTCCTAAATTCAGGAGTGAAATCTGTTAAACTAATCTGAAACTGGTTTTCACAGTGTGAAAAGAAGAGGAATTTGGTTTTCAAGAAAGGCAACTGATTTTTTTTAGAAAAAGAATAGTGGCCTTTTGTAATTAAATGTTAGCCATGACTATGGATCCTCACAGTTGAGATTTATAATCTTACTTTCCTATAGATCTGTCAGTGTGAATGCATTTCACTTAAAACATACACAGGCTGAGAAAAGTTTTACTGGGAGTCTACCTAGGCTATTGACTTTGCTTGGCAAAAGGGGGCAGCATCAAACAGTGCCTTGACAGTTTCTCTGTGTATATCCTAGTTGCCCGTTTGTATTAAACATTGAGAGATGATGTTCCTTCCATTAGCTTATGATTTTGAGGTGATCCACCCTAGATAACACTTTTTTTAATGAAGTAGTACTACATATCTGGAGTAAACATTTTATAATGAAGGCATTAGTATTGTTCTGTAGGAGAAATGTTGCTTCCAATGACAAGTTAGTTTCCTTTTGCAAAATGATTTTATAGCAAGTTTAGATTTGTCATGGATGTATTTTGAATTAAAATTAATGATACTGTGTGCTTTCAGGCCACAGTATTTAAAAAAAAAAAAAACTTGATAATTTTCAGTATTACTCAAAGGAAGTTGTAATGTGGTGCCTCTTTAGTACTTTCTTATGTTTGTAATGGCCTGAGCAACAAAGTATTTAAGATATAAGAGAAAATGGTTGAAATCTTACACTTGTTCACCTGAGAACAACGATGTAAAGAGTACTTGCAAAGGTCCTTTTTTGCTGGGGGGGGGGGTTTATTTAAAAATGTACACTATACCACTAAAACTACAGAAATTATGAAGATAAGTAAGGAAAGAAAGAGCGAAAAAAATGACTTCTGATTTACCTTTCAGTGGTTTATATACACACACATGGTTTTCATTCCTCTCTTTTTAACAAACAACAAGTACCATTCTTTCAATAGCTTACTTTTTCTAATAATCAAAACCTAATGCTACCAAGTCATTTTCTTTTTTATTGCAAAACATCAATAAGGGTCCAGCCTTTAGGAACTGTGCTTAAAAATCTCTAGTTCAAACAAACAGTTTATCTGTTTCTAGTACATTTATAAACATCAACCCTCCATAATATAAATAATGTTAAATTTCTACTTTCTTTCAACTAAAACAATTTTACTTCAATACGCATATACAATCTAATCAGTTTCTCTTACACCCTACACCAACATACATCACTTCAAAAAACCTTCTCTTCAAGATATTACAAATTCTTTTAACCATGTGTTCCTTTTATCCACCTACATATTGTAAACCATATTTTACCCCGTCCTCTACAACACACACAGACACATATATACACATACATACAGAGATAGATAGGTTGGTAGGTAGATTCTAACATAGTACACCAACGATACTTCATTTTGAAGATATTGTCTTTAAGATCTTAACATATTATAAGTTTCAATTCCTTTAGCCACTCTACTAATCCTTCTGTGTATTAAAGCCAAATTTCTTGAATCCTTTTTTCCTGTCTCCTCCAACCTTTTCCTCACTTTATGCCACTGCTTGTATGGTACATGAATTATCAAGGCCAGAGTTGTCTGAAGCAAACAGAATATGTTTAACAACCAGCTTATTTTACCAAAGAATTTTCCCCCATAGCAAGTTTAACCTCTCCTCTTTTAAAATTTTCAATTTTACCCTGTATCTTCACCATGCGAGAAAGTGGAATTTATCTTCATCATAACAGCACCCAACTTTCAACGTTCTTCCCAGTTTCAAAACCCAATTTCCCCTCCAGCCCAAATTGATCCTGTACAATCATGTTCTTTCCTAACACAGTTGGAATTAGTCCAATTGAAATCATTGGGATGTATTTTTGAGCAAACATGCATAGGAGAGCTGGTAAACTGATTTAAGTGGTTACCTCTGGCTAAAGTGCTTGGTGGATTACTTTGTAAGTTTTGCAAAATTAAGCTGTCAATTTGGCTAGTTCATAAAATGTCTTCCACATAATTCTTACTGGTCTTCTTCACATTAGAAAGAGAAATGAACATTTTGTTCTTTTGCCCTTAGCTTCTTTTCAGAACTCATTTAATTTCAGCCTTGTAGGGTGTTATTGATTAGGCGCACAGATTTCCTCTCCTGCCCTCTGCTAAAGTGCTTTAAAATGCTTAACTCCCTCTGTAGCAATAAAGTTGAAGAAGAAGAAAAAGAAGAAGGCCCTTCTTACAACATGTTGCTTCAACAGTTCCACAGTAGTCTGACTTACAAACTATTTAAGACATACAGACAAACTGGAATTGTGTTAAGTGTGTATTTGCAAAGGGAGGACTAGAAGTATATGTGTCTGCTACTTCAGCATTTTGGATACTCAACTTTGGGAAATTCTGTTTTTCTAGACAGAGGGTGCATCTACACTGTAGAGACAATGCAGTTTGATACCAGTTTAAATGCTGTAGTTCCATCCTATGGAATCCTGATATTTCTGCAGTGCATTATTTCTACAGTGTAGATCCATCCAGAGATTCAGTAAGTTCCATTCACTATCCTTACTTTACAGATCTGGTTGTAGATTTCACATTCTAAACAGAGCAACAACATTTTTATTGAGACTTTACTTGACAGAATTTCTCTAATATTTATTTTAAAATGCTTTATATTCCCACCCCAAGTGCCCTGAAGTCAGGAAAGGCAGCCATATTTGTTCTACCCACCTCTCTTGATGATGATCATACAGTAAAGACAGAAGTATAAACAGACTTCGTTCCCCCACCCCTTTTATTTCTAACAAAGGAAGTTAAAAGGGAATGTGTCTCTTTTAAGATGACTGAGACACTTGTAATTGTACTATCAAAGAAAGTGATGGGCTCAATTTACATAAACCTGTCTTCGACAGTAAAGGTCTCTTCCAACTCTATGATTCTATGATTCAGTTAATAAAGCCTCTGAAAAAGAGGTTCCTTTTACAAAGTCTTTTTACACCTGTTAAAGAAGTAATGTCCAGAAACATAAGTACTTTTAAAACTGATGTATATCTGTAATAGGGTTAAGCAAACTGTGTTGATTGACTTTTAGTGTTAGTTTGGATTATTACTACCACTGATGGAAACCCAGCCTGTCATTCTGTATTATTAATTCTGATAGACCTGCACAGATTTAATCACACTGACAATGCCTTTGTTTAATCTCAGAGGTATATTGAAGGATATATCTGGACGAACAGCTGAAAAGCATTCTGGATCAAGGGGAGATCAGAGCTGGATCTAAACAAAGCCTTTGGGTAGTATTCAGTGAATTCACCTTCTATCATTCAAAACCTTATGTTGAATCTTAGGATCTTTAGCCTAGTAAGAGCGAATTCAACAGTTTGTTTGTTAAGTGACAGTACTTTAATTTAAGGGAATGCATACGCAGCTATACATTACAGCAGCTCCAATAGTTAAAATAGTTAAAATTATTGATATATCTGTGCTGTGTAGATAAAGGTGAAATATATAATGTAGATTTCCTTCACTGTCCCCTTAGCAAATATTATGTATGGCTTGTAGACAGCTAAAGGGCTTATTCCTGTGTAGGCTGATACTACAAATACTAATACCTACATTTCACTGTGCCCAAAGAGATGAACATCAGATACATAGTCATTTCCTGGATATTGTCATATGAAAACATTTAAATATGATTTAGATCAAATGTCTAGTTTAACTGGTATTGCATTTATTAATTCATGTTACTGAAGTGACAGAACAATTTATTGGCACAGAAACATTTGAATTCCAGGTGTGAATGAAGAAGCACTGTTTTTTGATGTTCAAATATAGATGTAGAATAATGAATACAAGACCTTAAAGTTCTCCATTCCTGTAAATGTCTTGATAACTAGTGATCTGGAGGAGTCACCCGTGGCTTTCATAAATGTAAGGTGGTCATAATTATTAGTATAAATTCTTTTAATTTTTAAGGAACTATGTTTTGTATAAAATAATTATGAGAAAGATCCCTGCTTTGTTTTTTTAAAGAAACTAAAACATTATCTCAGAAGCAGTGCATGAATGAATGTGTGTATTCATGCACATAGGTATAAGACTAATTCTTATTTATTTCTTACTTCTTAAAATGTTTATATCTTGCTTTGTACCTGAGAATTTCATGGTGGTGCAGGATGAAATCTATTAAAAACATTTCTTAAAAATAAGAGTAATTTGAAGATTTACAAACCATAATAAATCATTTAACACTACGAATGAGCCATCCTAAAATCACCTAAACAGTTTAAAATGATATGAAGCCATTACACTTGTTCAAGTTTGGATAAAATCATTTAGGAGTGGGTGGTTGGGTATGGGTCATTGTAAATTTTAACTTGTATTTTTAAATGTTGTAACCCGCTCGGTTGATTGACAGAGGAGCAGACTATAAATAAAATATTATTATAGTTTTTTGTGGAGCTTTCGGGCTATGTGGCCATGTTCTGGAAGAGTTCCTTTCTGACGTTTTGCCAGCATCTGTGGCTGGCATCTTCAGAGCCACAGATGCTGGCGAAATGTCAGAAAGGAACTCTTCCAGAACATGGCCACATAGCCCGAAAGCTCCACAAAAAACTATGGATGCCAGCCATGAAAGCCTTCGACTCCACAAAATATTATTATTATTATTATTATTATTATTATTATTGTTATTTAGGCCCTGAAGACTTTGATAAAAAGCCATGTTTTGTTTGGACCCTGGAAGGATAACGATGGTGGCATCAGCTGAGTTTCTATGTGAAGGGCAATTCATAACTGGGCTGCCACAGCAGAAAAGCCCCCCCCCCCTCCTGAGTCCTCCCACCATGTATGGCCCCCACCAGTGGGACATAGAGGCCTCAGTTCACAGGTAGACCTATATAGTAAGAGATTCTCCTTCAATATTGGGATCCCAAGCCATTCAGAGGTTATCACCAGTACCTTGAATTCAGACTGGAAGTGTGTTCTTCCCAACTGTGTCCACAGTTTCATAATAAAAAGAACGTGTTTTAAAGCTGGCTGCTTCAGAAATGTTTCCATTTAGAGAGGGAGTGGTGTAGAGGTTAGAATATTCAACTGGGATTGGAATGATCCAAGGCCTGATCACCAGTGATAATGGAGCTCACTGGGTGGCCTTCAGCCAGTCGCTCATGCAAAGTGCATCACATGTTAAAACACTATCACACTGGACCATTTAATCCTGATATCAGTGAGAAGGAAATAGATGCTCAAGCTTTGAAGCCACCTCACACAATAAAAACAAATGTTCTCCTCTTCCAGCAGTGTTAGCCTTGAAAGTTGTTTTCCTGTCTGGAGACCCAGAGAATCATAATAATTGCTTGAGACTTCAGCTAGTGCTTGGAGACCTGGCAACCATATTTCCAGTGGAGAAGGCTCATTTTCTGGGCAAGGGAGATATGAAGCATTTCTTTTCACCATGTTAAAGACAGAAACTAGGGATGCATCTCCACAGCAGAAATACCAGTGCCGTATAACTCGACTATAAGTCGACTTCATGTGTAAGTTGAGGGCAAATTTGGGGGCCAAAATTATGGATTTTGATCTGAACCCATGGAGAAGTCGAGGGCAAACTTTACCTTGTTTCCCCGAAAATAAGACAGTGTCTTATATTAACTTTTGCTCCCAAAGATGCACTAGGTCTTATTTTCAGGGAATGTCGTATTTTTTTCCATGAAGAAGAATTCACATGTATTGTTGATCAAAAATAATAATAATGAACATTTATTATATTCTGTGTATATATTTATATACAAAAACTTGCCTAGGTCTTACTTTCAGGGGAGGCCAACCTCTACCAGGTCTTACATTTTGGTGATGTCTTATTTTTGGGGAAACAGGGTAGTGGCATGTAACAAAGGATCTAAAGAGTGAAGCAAAGGAAAACAATGACAGAAAACTTACAAAATTACAGCA
The DNA here is from genome assembly GCA_034509955.1 of Urosaurus nigricauda. NCBI lineage: Eukaryota > Metazoa > Chordata > Lepidosauria > Squamata > Phrynosomatidae > Urosaurus > Urosaurus nigricauda. Next base: position 137,752,660 of record JAOEGL010000001.1, on the reverse strand, counting down.
GGCATCACTGTTTGTGATCACACTAAAGGCTGAATGGATGAGAGAATAGAAGGGGGTCAGTGAATCCAGGACAGATTATGTTCTTGCTTTTCATCAGGGGATGGTTCCCTTTTTTATAGGCATTGAAGTACAGGACATTGGCCCGTGGATAAGTTGATCCAGGTTTTTGGAGTCAATTTTTGACTAAAATTTCTAGACTTATACATGAATATATACAGTAATTTGACACCACTTTAACTGCCATGGGTCATTGCTGTGGAATTGTGGGAGTTGTGGTTTGGTGGAGCATCAGAGCACCCTGACAGAGAAGGCTAAACATCTTACAAGACAACAAATCTTAGAATTCCATAACATTTAGCTGTGACAGTTAAAGTGGTGTCAAACCACATTATTTCTGAGGTGTAGATACAGCATAGGGCCCAAACTTAGTTGTACTTAGAACAGAAACATTGAAATCAATGCCACATATGTTAGTCATACCTTAATTTCTTTATTTCAGTTGGTCTTCTTTAGGTATTAGTCTGGATTCTGCACACTGAATTAAGCCTAAAGGCTTATCTCTTCCAACATCCTGTTTCCCACAATGATCAGCCATGTGCCTCTGACAAGCCTACAAGCAAGGCACAAAGGTAATTCTGTAGTGTTTTTCTACAGAATTGTTGAAAGCTTATATTTTCCATTTCTGTGTTGCAACAAAACATCTGAAGTCACTCTGAACTTGTATGTAATTATTAATCTATACTTTCCCCCCACATTTATGACCTTGTTATACCCAAGGCAATATGCAGGAAATAAAGCAACAATTCTCACACTAGTCCATATTCTCGTAAATGCTGGAAGTAGATTGCTTTCTCACCAAATTCCATATGCTGCATCAGACTAGTATGTTCCCATTCAATCTTCTGGTACAGGTATAGTTTGGAGATGTGTGAACTTCCCCCTTTTCCATGTGGCATGGAGGAAAAAACCCTGTATCACTTGAATGTCTGCTAGTTCTGCTTTCTTATATGAAAACAAAAACAAAAACAGTAGCATACTTTTGAGGTACCTTGGCTTAATGAAATTGCTCATGATCTTTTTGTGTGATCCAAGCCCTTTGGAATAGTACAATCTGGCTGCATCGACACTGGGGAAATAACCCGATTTGCCATGCTTTAATTGCTTTGGCTCAAGGCTATGGAATTCTGGGAGTTGGAGTTTGTTGTGGGGTCCAGCTCTGGGCCCACAACAAATTCCCACTCTCAGAATTCTATAGAGTGCCAACATGGTATAGTGGTTTGAGCACTAGACTAGGATTCTGGAGACCAGGCTTTGAATCCCAGCTTGGCCAGAGGATGGCAATGATACCCCCCATCCTGAAGAAACTGCCAAGAAAACCTCATGAAAGGTTCGCCTTAAGGTCAACATAAGTTGGAAATGACTTGAAGGCACACAACAACAAGGAAACCTGGTGCTTTTCAGATGTTTAGACAGCAAGGCCAGTAGACCATAGTTGGCACCCCAGTGATGAGGGGTTATGGGAGTTTTCTGAAACATTTGGAGAGAACAGATTGCTTTCCCCTTAGATTTTTCTGTCTGTTAATATTCTTTCTGTGAAAGAATTGATTATACAGTATTTTACCTGGCGATTCAAATGTTCATTTTTTGTGGTGTAAGTAGTGTTTGTACTGTTTTGGGAAAGGTGGAAGGGAGTCCAGCAATACAAAGTGTCCTAACAGCCCATGTGTGGGTCAGAAACTACAGCTACATAATTTTCGCTATTCTGCTTTACTATTTAGCTGTGTCTCAAAGGTACTGGCAGTGTGTTATAGCTGCCCTTGCAGTTACCATTTTATCATGCCTGCTGAGATTATGTGCAGGTCCAGAAAATCTAGCTGGAATCCCAACAGAGTATCTGTTAATTTATTTTCAGTCCCTCTGAGTGTGTATATGGAGGGGGGGGATGGACTGTAAAAAGCAAACTCCTGATCCTGCACTGTTTTGAGTTGATGCAAGTGTTACCTCTGGAATGTGACAAGCATAGATATTACCTCTGTCTGCAAGGTAGAAAGTAATATCCTGTAAATGTATTCCAGCTTGGTCCCTTGCTGTAGTTTTTTTTCCCTTGTTTGTTTTCTGTAAGTGACTGTTCACTTCTTATCTTGCAAAGATAGCTATAGCAATAGCTTGGCATTTATTATGCTTTTCTGATTTAGATGCTCTTAGTGTCTTACCTGGCTTTGAGAAGTACTCCTGTGTAGTTATATGACTTTCCCCATGTCTACATTGTAATTCATTGCAATTGTTACTAAACTGTCAATTCCTTTTGTCCCCAGCTAATCAGGGAAGATGGGATTTGAAATCCAACAATATTTGAAGGCCAAATTTCTCCACCCTGGTTTTGATTTCTGGCTTAATAAATTCTAGTTCTTGTGTACGTGTATCAGTTTTTTGTGATTATGTCTTTCCAGATATGACACAGCACATACTCCTGCTGCTGAGTTCTTGTCTTCAATTTGATTAAGGTGCATATTTAATGTAGGATATTGCTGTGACTCTTGTTGCATTCAAACAATTCTTTTTTTGAAATAATTTAATAGTTACTGTCTGCACTGTGTGTGCACATGTGTATTTCCAAGCACTGAAAGACTGCAGAGGTTGGCAAATACCTTTTACAAATGGTTTGGGTGGTTCTTCGTATCTATGAAAGTGAGTGATATATTACTACATTTAAGCATTCTGGCTCATAACAAATACAACATTTCCCTTGGAGAGTAACTTACTAGCTCTGCACCATAGTTTGCCTTTGTCTCGGCACTGGAAAAATAAAGCATAGAATTGTAAATTGTGTTTGTTCCCCTTAATGTGTCTTTGAAATACAGAGGAGTCTTACATTTGGAATGAGTTCTTCACACCTACGTGTCTTTGAGTTGTCTTGCGAGGCCAGGCTTTGCTATTTTGCCTTTGAGAATTATGGGTTCATTACCCTGCCATGAAGTTAATGGCACTTTGTTTTCTTTAAATTTCTTCTTCATATTTATTTATCGATTCTTCATTTGGACACAGTTTCCCAGATGATAATGGTGCTGCTGAGAACAGCTGGAGTAAGCTAATTTTCTGAGGCCTGGAAATAGTGTGCTGCCTTCTGTTTTTGGCTCAAAACAGTTCCAGTGGTTAAGTTGAAACACAGAGGTATCTAAAATGAAAATACTTCAAAAAGCAATGGATATGAGGCACACATTTTTCCTATTGTGATATGGGTTCTTGGGGTATATTAGTAGCTATCCATTTTACCTAGTTCCACCTGCAAGTAGAAAGTATTTCCAGATGTGCATGGTATGAAGATATATTCTTGATGGCAGCCCCTTGCATTTTATGTGGGAATCTGGTGCCTTCCAGAAAACCAACAATGAGATTTGTAACTCATTACTTCCAGACCCAGTGTGGTTTAGTGGTTTGAGTGTTGGACTACAACTCTGGAGCCCAGTTTGAATCCCAGCTTGGCCACGTAAACCCGCTTGGTGACCTTAGAAACATAGAGTTGGAAGAGACCACAAGGGCCATCCAGTCCAACCCCCAATGCAGGAAATCACAATCAAAGCATCCCCGACAGATGGCCATCCAGCCTCTGCTTAAAGACCTCCAAAGAAGGAGATTCCACCACTCTCAGAGGAAGTGTGTTCCACTGTTGAACAGCTTTTACTGTCAAGATGTTCCTCCTAATGTTGAGGTGGAATCTCTTTTCCCAGAGCTTGCATCCATTTTTCCATGTTCTAGTCTCTGGAGCAGCAGAAAACACGCATGCTCCATCTTCAATATGACATCCCTTCAAGTACTTAAACAGGGCTATCATATCACCCCTTAAGCATCTCTTCTCCAGGATAAACATACCCAGCTCCCTAAGTCTTTCCTCATAAGGCATGGTTTCCAGACCCTTCACCATTTTGGTCAACCTCCACTGGACATGCTCCAATTTGTCAACATCCTTCTTGAATTGTGGTGCCCAGAACTGGACACAGTATTCCAGGTGGGGCCTGACCAAAGCAGAATAGAGTCGCACTATTACTTCCCTTGCTCTAGACACTATACTTCTATTGATATAGCCTAAAATCGTATTGGCCTTTATCACACTGTTGACTCATGTTCAACTTGTGGACTACTAGGACTCCTAAATCATTGAGCAAGGTGTCCTCCATCCTATATTTATGCATTTCATTTTTCCGCCCTAAGTGCAGTACCTTACATTTCTCTGTGTTGAAATTCATTTGTTAGCTTTGGCCCAGCTTTCTAATCTATTCAGGTCTTTTTGAATTTTGATCTTGTCTTCTGGAGTATTAGCTTCTCTTCCTGATTTGGTGTCATCTGCATATTTGATAAGCATGCCTTTTATTCCTTTATCCTAATAATTGATAAAGATGTTGAATAGCACTGGGCCCAGAACATAACCCTGTGGCACCCCACTGGTCACTTTTCTCCAGGATGAAGAGGAGTCATTGCTGAACACCCAATTACAAATCCATGTAATAGTTGCCTTGTCTAGCCCACATTTTACAAGCTTGTTTGCACGAATGTCATGGGGAACCTTGTCAAAGGCCTTACTGAAATAGAGAAATGCTATATCTATAGCATTCCTGATTTCAGTCAAACTAAGTCATATAAATCTATAGCAAAAGGACCACTACTCCTCAAATGCCTACCTTTTGACAGAAACAGGCTCTCATCTACTTCCCTTTCAAATGCTTTAAGAGATTGTGGGAGTGATGTGAAGCTCAGTAGGAGGGGAAAGGAGAGGGCCCAGATTATCTTAAATTAAAATTTCAAATTTTTAATTAAATTTTTTTTGGGGGAATTTTTCAATTTTTCTTTAAAAATTGCATTTAACCAAATCTTCACTATATATATGTAAATACATTTAGGTTGTGTGTATGACATTGTTATTTGAAGGTATAATTTTAATTTTGCTAGTTGTTTATGTCACAACTATTAGCATGACATCCAGTGGCATATGGGAATTATGATTTATGAGTAGGATTAGTGCAAAAAAGCATTATGAAGGATTCTGTATGATATGGAGGAGGAGGAGGAGGTCAATGTGTGTGTGTGTGTGTGGGGGGGGGTGACACCATGAGTTACTGCACCAGGTAACATCAACCCTAGGGACACCATTGCATATAGTTAGCCATATATGGCAGAAAGAGCCTTGCCCCCACACTCTCTTTAATATGGGACCAGCAGATTTGCACTAGCAGAGTTTGATTGGAACATAGTACTTTGAATATGTTAATATAAGAGGTCTATTCTTGATCCACTGGATATCGGTGAAAGTTGTCCCCAGATATATTCACCATACAATTTTCAATCCTGTAAATCCAATCCAAATGATACATTTACTAGCCATTGATAGATAAAGAAAACATGCCACTTAAGTGAAGTTTTGGGATACTACGAATAGTTGTTTGAACTGATTCAGCAATCATAGGCTTTCCCATGAGCATGTGATTGCAGAGAGGATGTCAGTGCTGTGATTTGCTCTTTCTTACAGCCATTTAACAATTATACCAATTTGCAGATTATCTGATTAACAGGGTTAGGCTGCTTTATAGGAATAAGTCCTTGATATGAGAAATACCCTTGTTTTGTAAACCTCTATACTGAGAACATTTGTTGTAGTCTATAAATTGAAGGTCAGTTTCTAAAGAAAGGCCAGTGAGATCTTATGGGATAAGTCACTGGTTCATTACTTGGCCACTCATAGCTAAAGTAAATGGCATAAAGGGCATGGGTAGCTTTGTTCCATTGGTGGGGTGTTCCAGTGATGGTTATGGGAATAGATAGAGTTGTCAGTTCCCATCAGGCACATTAGTTATTCTATGAAATGACATAAAATGTAGCTTGATGTTTCAAACAGAAAATCCACCTTTTTGTTTGATTCCAGTATCATGAGGCTTTTGGAAATCTGCACTTCTCATTATTGATAAAATTTTAAAGAAGCTCTTCCCCCCCATTTCTTACACTTCTCTAAGGAGAAAATGGAACCATCTTGAAAAAAAAAAAATAGAAAATTGGACAGAAGTATTTTAATAAAAGCTGATATGGCTATCATAGATACTTTCAGGTTTCTCTTTCCTGGAGATGTTATTGGATCTAAGTGGCTATTGGACTATAATTTGTTTTGATAATTCCATGCATATATTTACCAAATACTTTAAGGAAGAGAATGTCATTATTAGCTTTGAGATCTCTAGGATTATTTTTTGTTTTGGTCACTGTTACAGGATTGCTGATAGATAATGGGAGCTCTGATTTTCCATAATTAATCTTCAAAGTTTTGTGGATTTTGAACACTGACAAAATGCCTTTCAAGGTTGGAAAGGATTCATTGGGGTTGATTAAAGTGTGAACATATAGTTTCCAAACAGGTAAACTACATGTGTCTTGTTGTAACAGTGATCTTCTCCCCCCCCCCCTTTTTTTTGGTGGTGGTGGTGGTAGTTGCAGTTTAGTGGTCATAGTGAACAGCAAAGGGAGTGGGCAGTAAGAAACCCTATCTCATTCCCTGGAAAATTGATTGGAGGAGAGTCAATTCTGTTTGTGTCTCTTGGAGCCTCTAAGTCACTAAACAGTTAAAATATTTACCAAAACCCATTCTAATGAGACTATTACAGAGAGGCTTCTACCACTCAAACCTGTCAAATGCTTTAAGAGTGTCCAGAGACAGGAGAGGATTAGAGAGTTTGGAAACATACTTATATGTAGTGGTTTCAGCACTAGACTATAACTGGAAATCAGGGTTCAATCTCCTGCTCAACAGGAAACCCACTGGGTGACCTTGGTTGAGTCACACACTCTCAGCCCCAGAACATTCTGTGATAAGTTCACCCGAGAGTGTCATAAGTCAGAACGATCTTGAAGGCACAGAACAACAGTAACCTTAAGTACTGTCCTAATGGAATCTACCATTTGCCTCTTGGGCATAAAACTAATTTAATTCACATATAGTGTGATAAAGAAATTGGTTCTCTTGCTATACATATTCTGTCTATCTATCTATCTATCTATGTTGAGAATGCCATTTGGTCAACAAGACTGTGTAGAGCGGACCTCCTTTCACAGTTTGGGGATGAATACTATATTCATTTTATCTTTTTATAATTTCAGAATTGACCGGCTTGTTCAGGGTCATTCTGAGTATGTGTGCAGTTGATATCAAGGCGAACACTTCTAAGAACTTCTTCAGCTTGGGGTTTCAGATTTGTAGAGCTCTGTGTAAAATCATTGAAATATTTGGTTATCTGCCTCCCCTGTTTCTGCCCTGATATTATGAATATAGCCTCTGCCATTTTTATTTTTTTTATGTCCAGGCTAGAAATGTAGAGCCAAAATTCTCATATTCATAGTACTGTATTGTTGGAGTTGCTAGTCTTTGATACTTGGCTTTCTATAGCTGTAATGATAGCTGTTGATAATAGATATCTAAGACTTGCACCATTGTCTGGTTAGTTTTCTATATTATCAGAGAGCACTTCTTGCTTTCTTCTTGCTTTTTCTTTTTCTTTTATATATTCTCTCCCCCCCCCCCCCAAATCTTTTTTGAGGTTGGTCCCATGGCTTAGTCAGGGCAAAATCTAGAAATTCAAAAGATTCTGAGCTGCTGTTGTTTGAATTCATTACATTGACATATTCACAGGTTGCTTCCACATGGGATGTAGTTGAGAAAAATATTTCTCTTAATGAAACACCCTGACTTTGAAAGGGATGCTGTAAGTATGCTTAGTCTCTGCCTCCCTTAGCTTCTCAGTGGAGGGATACTGAGAACTCTGGTTATGAGTTGTTTGCGTGAAGAAGTCTTGCAATATATGTGCTCTGGTGCCATTGTTTTTCATTTGTCATTATTTGGGTCTTGAATATCATGCAGAGTATATGGTGGTTGACATCCTAAGGTCAGTCAGGATAGGATGCTTGTGGACCTAGACTCTCTTAGCATGTTCAGTATCAAAATTTGTTCCCTTAGGATCAAGCCAAATTTCACCAACTGTCAAGATAGATGTTTGAGTCACTTTTTCCATGGGCTTTGCTAGTCTGCCCATCTGCATATTTACTTGGAGGCTGTAGTTCTTGAGATCTTCTCCCTTCACTTGTAGATCCAATGACAAGGCTGACAGCTGTTTGAGTCTGAGATACAAAGATACAGCGTGTTACTAGTTGGTTCCCTCCCCAGTACTTTATCAGTTTTACAGACACCCTAATCAGTTTCATGTTTATGAGATTTAATAGCATAGTCCTGCCTTTGTGTAGCATATTGTGGAATAACTGAGATTTTCACTAATTCTTGTCCTTTCTCTACCTTGGCAGGCCTTGAGTTGCCTGATAGCATATTTTTAGCTCAGTAATTTCAAGCTTTGCTAAAGGCACTAGAGTTCTTTACACAGAAAGTAAACAGAAGATTATTCATTCCACATGTCATCTCCTGAGTTTTGCCAATAAGTTCACAAGGGGATTGTGGAGATTTTATCAGTTTGTGCTAATTAAAGAAACTGTTGAGTGATACCATGAATAGTAGAACAACAGTTGAATGCTGCCATGTTGGTTGTGGTCAGAGCACTACTCCCACATTTTTAGTCATGTACAGAAAATTTGGTAAGTAACTTAGAATCTAAAAAATCATAGATCCATAAGTTGGAAGAGACCCCAAGGCCATCCAGTCCAAGCCCCTGACATGCAGGAAAACAGAATTAAAGCACCCCCAACAGATGACCATCCAGCCTCTGTTAAAAAACCTCCAAAGAAGGAGATTCCACCACACTCTGGAGCTCTTAACTGTTAGGAGGTTCTTCCTAACACTGAGGTGGAATCTCTTTTCCTGTAGTTTGAATCATTGCTCCTGGTCCTAGTCTCTGGAGCAGCAGAAAACAAGTTTGCTCCACCCTCAGTATGACATCCCTTCAAATACTTAAACAGGGCTATCATACCATCTTTCGGTTTTTGTGGAGCTTTCGGTCTATGTGGCCATGTTCTAGAAGAGTTCCTTTCTGATGTTTCACCAGCATCTGTGGCTGGTATCTTCAGAGAATGATAGCCTGGAAAAGGATCCTATCATTCTCTGAAGATGCCAGCCACAGATGCTGGCAAAACGTCAGAAAGGAACTCTTCTAGAACATGGCCACATAGCCCGAAAGCTCCACAAAAAACTATGGATGCCAGCCATGAAAGCCTTCGACTCCACATATCATCTTTCCTTCTCCAGGCTAAACATATCCAACTCTCTAAGTCTCTTCCCTGAACAAATCTTGCCAAGCAAATCCCAGGATAGGTTTGCTTTAGGGTCTCCATAAGGGTGAAAACAACTTGGAAGGTACAAAATAACTAAGTACTGTACTTTTAAGTGCAGTGGAGGGTCCAACATGGTGTAGTGGCCTGAGTATTGGACTAGGACAATGGGAGACCAGGGTTCAAATTCCAGTTTGGCCATGAAAACCCAATGGGTGACTTTGGGCAAGTCACACTCTCTCAGCCTCCCAGGGGAAAGTAAAGGCAATCCCCCCTCTGCAGGGTCAACCTAAGTGGGAAAGGAGTTGAAGACAAACAACAACAACAATAGAAGAGGAGGAGGAAGAGGGGAAGAAGAGGGGGAGAAAGAAGAGGAGGCTGGCTTGGAGGCTAGAGAATTGGAAGAGACAGACTGGCATGGGTCCCCCTCCCTTCCCCCTTATGATTATTATTATTATTAACCTTTATTTATATAGCGCTGTAAATTTACACAGTGCTGTACATACAATCTTAAATTAGACGGATCCCTGCCCTCAGGCTTACAGTCTAAAAGAGACAACACAAAAGGAAGAGGGGAAGATGATGGGAAAGGGGGTGAGGTCCGGTGGTTCTTCTCTCCCTCTGGGGCCTGGACCAAGGCAGATGGACAGGAGGGAGGGCATGGCTTCTTAATACAAAGTTAAAAGGAGGCATCCTGGGGCGGATGGCACAGTCCTGGGAAAGCTTCCCTAAATAATATAGTCTTTATCTCTGTTTTGAACCTGGTTAGGGAAGTGATGAGGCGTGCATGTGGGGGAAGAAGGTTACAGGAGTGAGGGGCAGCAAGTGAGAAGGGACGAATCCGGGATGGTGCAGTGGCTTGGAAGCTTGGAAACTTTCCATAGCAGGTAAGGGGGGGGGGGCGTTTCAGCTGTGACTGCTAGCCCAGCATTGGGTTTATCCCAGTGACAGCAAAAGATACAGTACATTTATCTTCCTAAATTCTTCAATTCTGGACTTGAATCCTTTGTATTGCACATGTTGGTTTTGTTCCAACAGCCCAGCAGATAAAGAAGCTGAGCTCAACATGCCAATTGCTCACAAACCTGCAGTTATATGGTGCTTGATTGTGCAAACTACTCATCTGCTCTCATGTTTCCTTTGGCCCTGCCAGATTTGAGCTATTTGCATCAGAATTAAACCTCTATTGAAGAAAATGATTATAACAAGCAGGTCAGTGCTTCAGAGCAGAAATATGCTTCTCTCAGCAATAGATAACTTGTGAATAGAAGAGAAAAGGCTGAGTCTATCTCCAAAGGTTTGCAAGCAGAGAATTATTACTAACACAGTTATCTGTAACCAGTTACTTTTCACGGGCCTCTAGGATGGAACAAAGTTGCATTTCGAAAGGAACATAATAAGCAAGAGCAAATTAGGGGGGGGGGGGAACTCTTCTAGATCACAGCCACATAGTCCCCCAAAAAACTCACAAAAAAACTATGGATGCTGGCCATGAAAGGCTTCGACTTCACAAGAACTTTGTTGGTATAACAGGAAACATACTTTAGTTGCTTTTCAAAATTACTTCTAAAATTCTAAAAATTCCGAGGCATTTGTATAGGAATTTTTAAAGTTTTGGGCTCATATATTGGCAGACATTATTTCCCCCCAAAAGTAATAGAAAACAATATAAAATTAACAAGTAGGGCAATAATTAATGCAACAAACTACTTTTTGTCTCAGGAACAGATTACTTTTTCAGAGTGAGCAACAAGAATGAATTAATACTATGCATGTAACTTTGCAAACCCTGCTATCTTGTCATAATTTCCTACCATTTGATTTAATATGCATGATAGAAGCTTGAAGTCCAGATTGTGTACTGCATAATCCTGAATATTTTTTTTTATATATGAAAGACAGTGTTACTAATTCATGTTCCAGATTGTTGTTGAAAAGATACATATTTATGTGAACAGATGGATGGATTAAAATTTTCAGGTGAAAAGGTTTTAAATTTGCCGATTAATAGTGGAGATTCATCCTCTGAAAAAGAGTTCCGTGCAGTATAAAAGTTTGTGTGCTTACCAGTGCTGTTGATGATGAAAGCCCAGAGACAAGAGGCAAGTTTTTAAAAGAGATGAAAATGGCTTGAGAGGAAACCTCATTTGTCTTGGTGACTGTATACACTTTTCTTTGCCCTGTTGTTATGTCTGACATAAATTTCAAACAGTACAAAAACTGGCAAAATCTGTTTACCAGAATTGTATGTATGAGGTGGTTCTCCCACTTCTGCTGCCATTTTTTAAAAATAAAATATATTGAGATCTAGAAAAAACAGCTTGAGTTGGCTGGTAAGATTTAGAGGAAAATTCCTTGCCTTGACAGCATCCCTTTTAAAATGCAATGAGATAATTTAGACCTCTTCAATTTATTTCCACCAGCAAAGCTAACACACCTCTTGGTTATGCTGCACTGATAGGCATAATTAAAAGCCAATAGATCATGAAAAATTGCACACTTATCGGAGCCAGCCTAGCCAGATGAAAAGGGGAGCCGTGCTATATTGCCTATTGAGGTGTAGCAGAAAGTACATGGGGAAGTATGCTTCATAGGCTTGCTTTGAAATGGCACTTTCCTCATGACCAGTTTCTGGAACAGATTATCTTGATTGTAGGAAGCACTTCAAAGCAGATTGATGTGGTAAGATATTTTACTCAAAAACTTTGGCTCCTTCTACAAAACGGAAACTGCAAATCTATTTGCAGTCTGTAGGGGTTCAACACAACATCAGTTCTAGGGTCAGGGGAATGCATTGCTTATTTCTACAATGTGAAAGTAATTTTAGATTTGCCAGTAAGGTATTTAGAACATTTGTCTATGCTGTTAGAATATTTGGTCATGTAGTCCACTTTTTCTATTTTGACAACAGCTCTTGAGGCACTGGGTAGAAGCCTTTCATATCATACAATGCTAGTCCTTTTAGCTGAAAATGCTAACAATTCAAGCTATAATGTATTCAGAGAATGTGCTCTTCCACTAATCCATTACAGTCCCTCCCACCCATCATTATACTGCATGGGAACGATAGTCTTTTTGCTTTTTTCAACTGACAGCAGTATTATAGTGTTAATATTTTGAACTACAGGCACTCATCATGACAGTCTCCATAACTATAACCCTAAGGGAGAGTCCAAAAATACAGGCAGCTGTCTTCATCCAGTTTTACAAACCAGTCCTAGCAGTTTAGATTCCCACCAGGAGAAAGTGTTTTTATTAAAGTAATGGAACTTAATTGCTCCTTAGAGACTGAGCCACCACAAGATGCTTTTGCTTTACAGCATGGTAGCACACAACAATATTATTCTTGTTGGGAAAACTTTCCCTTGGCTCCTTTGAGGAATGTGCCTAAAATCAGTAGGAGCAGAGAGTTATGCTGAGGGTAGCTAGTGATGCCTTTGTCCTTGATAATTTAAAAATCTTGGAATTTTATGTCCTGTGAACCCTGCTTCCATTACGCCACTGGTTGTTACTGAAGCAATCAGCTGGTGTTGTGTTACATTAGAGTGGAAGTGAAGACCACCATCAATCAGATAATGCTGTTCCATATAAGATAATTCCTTACATGTGGAAAATGTTCAGTCCATTGCATTCAGTATCACCATGTACAGATGTGAGAACTGGACAGTGAAGAAAGCAGAAAAGAAGAAAGCTCATTTGAGGTGTGATGCTGGAAAAGAGTGCTGAGAATACTGTGGGCAGCTAAAAAGATAGTCAGATGGGTCCTTGAACAGATCAAGTCTGAACTCTCCCTGGAAGCCAAGATGATCAAATTAGGAGGGAGAGAAGAGGCAAGCCTAGCTCCACCAGGGCTTGCCTGAGGCAAGAGGACTCTCCCTCCATACCAACTGCCATCCTCTGCCTAGGGAGGGAGAGAAGAGGCAGGCCCAGCTCCACCAGGGCTTGCCTGAGGAAAGAGAACCCTTGTTTATCCACTTTTTGTAAACCGCTTTGATCTTTTTTGGAAAGGCGGTATATAAATAAAATAAATAAATAATAAATAAATAAGGCTGTCGGACTTTGGCCACATCATGAAAAGGCATGAATAATGGGAGGAGGCAATAATGCTAGGAAAGATTGAGGGTAGTAGAAAGAGAGGCGGACCACACTCCAGATGGCTAAACTCAACCAGAACAGTCACGGGCCTGAATCTACAAAACCTAAGCATAGCAGTGAAGTAAAGGGAGCCTTGGAGATGTCTCATCCACATAGTTGTCATGAGTTCAGGTTAACTTGAAGGCAGCTGACCACAACAAAGAAAATGAGGGTTGAGGAGAACCCTAGATTAGAACTCTTATATTTCTGTGTCTTGTTGTTGTTGCACCATTTGAAAAAGGGCATGTCTGCCAAAAGATGAAGCTCAAGTCACTGCTCTGCATATTTGTAAACCTGTATAATTGAATCTCAGCTTCAAAAGGAAATGCAGCTTTGCTGTTGATGCAAAGCCAGCCAGTGCAAGCATGTGAAATGAAATGTGCTGGTTTGTGCTGATAAATGACTAGAGAGGATGGGGGGAATGTTTGAGTTGGTTGCTGCAAACATTGTCAAGAAATGGAGGCAATTGAAAAGAGGAACTACACAAGCAACTTGAACGATGTTACATTTTTTCTCCCATCCTCAGCCCCACTACACAGTTGCACTATTTAAAGTATGGAGGATGACAGAAGCCTCCCATGCAAATTCTTGCAGTGCCGTGTCTGAGCTCCCAAAATGAAACATGCTTTGGGTTGTTTTGCTCAAGCTGTTTGCTGACATTAGCTAAATCCCTCAGGACTAATGTTTACAGATGGGGAAAGTAGTGGAAGTAATAGCAGCTTAAGTGATTTGCTCAAGGCCGCCCATGGATCAGTGGCGGAGGATTAGTGAAGGCCTGTTTTCATTCAACTGTAGAAAGCAATCAAGTCCTCTTGGTTGGGTGAAACTCCTGGTAAGGTGAATCTGTGTTGCTTCAGAACAGCTGCTTGTGTTGATAATAGGTGTGGTGTTTGTGTGTTGCTCCAACTATTTTTGTATGGAGACTGCATCATAGAAATATGTACATACAAATAATAATAATAATATGCTTGTGTGCGGGATTAATGGGCACACTCCAGCTATCTTTCTAATGCTTATGAAATTTTACACATGAATAAAGAGTTTGATTGTCACTTTACAAATTGTAGTTTTCATCACATTACCGTTAGACTAGAAAAATGCATGATCATAATTCTCTTAAAAGCAAGTTGCAAAGATAAATGTACAAGAGTTTTTTTTTAAAGTTCATTATTAATTCTTACTTTGCATGATTCTATACAGCTGGAGTTCAAGCTTTCTCTGCCTCGCTCATGAACAATATCCATGTTCCTCTGCTTTGTCCAGCTGAGAGACCCCTAGTGGTTGATTTATTTTTCTGCAGCTACACATCCCATCTACTTTCAGATTGTTGAAGCATGATATCCCATCTTATAACTGAATTAATAGTTACTGCCATCCCCTGGGAACTGTTAGTCAAGTTCAGTGGCATGGGAACCTTCTCCGACAGTCAGCCTACACTATTTAAATTCTAAGCTGTGACAGCTGAACTGGTGTCAAATCAATGGATAATACATTTTGTTGTCCAGAGTTGTAGTCAGATTGGGTTTTATTGTGCAACTGGCCTGGTTCCTTACAGCAATTCAGAACCACCCATCTGCAAATGCCTTAGACATTTCATTGTTTAGATCAGTGATTCCCAAACGTCGGTCTTCCAGATGTTTTGGACTTCATCTCCTGAAATTCCTGACTGTTGGCCAAGTTGACTGGGGCATCTGGGAGCTGAATTCCAAAATACCTGGAAGACCCAAGTTTAGGAACCACTGGTTTAGATTAAATTTTGAAGTCCTATTGACCCCCCCTCCCCCAATATTGTTGGACTGTAACTCTTAGCATTCCTCATCCTTGTCTGTACTGGCTGCTAGAAGTTGCAGTTCAATAAAATATGGGGGGCCACAGGATTCCTATGTCTGCTTTAGATAAAACCTTCTCCATTTCTTTCTCCTGTTTCATCCCTTCTTATTTAGTTACATGACAGATTTATTTGGCTTCCATTAGCAATGTGTTACTGTTTACCAAGGCTTTGACTGTCTTTTTACTTGTTTTTCAAATTCTGGAGCAGTGAGTAATTCTGGGAAAGTAGAACCCAAACATGTCGGTATAATTGCAAGTATAGATGCGGACCTTAGGAGAAGCAAGCAGGATAACCCACACTTACCAATCAGCTAATAGTTAAGTACAACACTGGCTTATTATGGTGTTCCATAACGACACAGGTGGCTTCCATGTTAATAGAGTGGTGGGTTTGCTTTAGTTTTTATTCTTTAGGGATACGTTTCAGCACCTTGGAGAGCTACTTTAAAGTTTACGTTAAAACCCAGAGGAGATTCATAGGGTCTCTAATATGGAAGCCACTAGCTATCAGTACCTAGTGGTAGTTAAATCCACAGCAAACTGACACCAGTATTTGCTTTTATCATACGCTTATCAGAGAATGGAGAAAGAGAAGCTGTGCCTATTGAATATCTATCATGTTGCTTTTAAAGTCATCACACATGTGTGATTTAAAAGGTAACACCTTTTTCACTCTTGAGTTGCATCCTGGGTGGTTGCATTCAGGTTATGCAGATGGCTTTGTTTTGAAAGAGTTTATACAAACGGGGTTGTTTTAATATCTCAGTGAGTACTGTGCCATTGCTTTGTGTAATGCAGGTGGCAGAAGTGGGACCCTAGTCACTGAATGTTGCATCAGTCCCTTTCCTTTGTAAAAGGATACAAATCAAAATCTTACCTGGCCCATCTGACTGTCACAACACATCCAAAGTGACGGGAGTAACTGTTGCTCTTTTTTTTTTTTTAAACTTCCTGTACGTAAGTTAGTAGAGTAACTACCAGATAGCTTCTTTTTGACCATGAGTAACATCTCATTCTTCAGAATGACACAGGCATTTTTTATTTTATTTTTTTTGGCCAGCTGGTGGCTGCATGTTCAACCATTGCTAAAGGCAATGTCCCAAATATTGGAGTCATTTTTTTAAAATCAAAAGCTGGTGGCTATACTAGATAGGAGATTGTTGGGATGCTAGTCTGTTAATTTTCAAAGTAGTGCCCTTCCTCATCTCTTTTTGCAAACTCCTTTTAGGGCCAATGGGGTTTTGAGATAAGTCTATCAACTTATCTTGAACAGATATTACCACTGCTGCTTTCTTTGTACCAAAATAAAAGTGTATAAAAACAGATTGCATTGCTTTGCCCAGGAACCATAACATTTTAGGTATTATCTGTTTGTGTCTCTGTGTACATGTGAACATCTATGTTTGTTAGAAATTCTGGGTCAAGGTGGAGAATAGCAAAGTGCTGTACATTTGCAGAACGAGCCATTACCACTTTGTGACAGGTGGAATTGATTTTCCAGTTAGATAAGACTGATTCTAGTGTGGCTTTATTGAGCTCATTGGCACCTGTTACTAGCAATGTTAAAAAGGTTAAATGCTTTGCTTGTTAAAGCTGGACACGGCCGACAAATGGAAGTATATGAGAGTAACAAAAGAAATGCTCTGTAATGTTCATGTCCAAACATCCTGCAGGAGCAAAGACTCTCCATAGATTTATGAAATAAATTAGGGTGATCTGTTCGAAGAGCTGGATGATGTTCCTGGTCTACGACAACCTTCCAATTTGGTGCATTTAATTTATTTATGTTAAACATAGTTCAGTCTGAAAATTAGTTCTCAAATACGTTTTCCATTGTATTAACACATTTATCCCTCTGTCATTGAACTTACTATCTTTCAGTACAAACATCAGGTGCATATTTTAGAATCCTCCTGAGACCTCAAGAGGCAAAATAGCCTCAGCTGTTCCCATCCATTCCCTACCAGTCCTGCCAGTCTACTCTTATCTTTTATCTGCTATGGTAAACAGTTCTTTGGTTGTAATTCTGCTATGTCCTACCCTGTTGGCTTAGGCTGTGGCAACAGGAAGGCAAAAGGCTGTTAGTATAGTGATAATGAAGCAAGTACAGCACCAAAGAAATAGGCTGTTTGGATCTGGCAGATTTTATCTGTCTTTCCTTACTGCCACTGCATGATCCTGGAAAAAATGAACTGCTAGTGTTGTGTACCAACAGGATTCCAGCCTTGATGTGCTGTGATGCAAGCAGAACATGGGGTTAACTTGTTATAAAGAACTAATTACTTGCACTTAATTCCAATTTCCAGCAACAAAGGTATAACTGAAAGTTATATTGAGATTGTAATGTAACTAAGGGTAACTCCACTCCATTTTATGTTTAAGTAGTTACATTTATAGTGAGTGTAGCTTCATTAAATGGTGAAATACTGTAAAATGGTTCAACTGCTGTTGCTTCTTGCTTTATGGGTGTTGAAGCAAAAGTGATATAGATGGGAATATCTGTGGTTTGCACCACAAACTAGAAACCTGTCATCTGGATTTTTAAAAAGGACTAGTTATTAGGGGGTTGAAACTCTATCTGGAAATAACAGATCATTCAGTGACTGTAAGTGAATGAGAGCAGCCAGTAGTAGGACTGTGGAAAGGGGGTGGTGGGAGCCAGGATGATTCAGATATAACATACAGTTTGTGGGTCTGGGCATACACTAGTAGTGAGATACTGAAGAACAGAGTTCTATGCCCACCACACAGCTTCCCTGTAGCTTCTTAAACTAAACTAGTCTGCTGCATTACGAATATCCTTAAGTACTGAGTATCCTTTGCTTGTCTGGTATGCTTCTGTATATGTAATGAGATGGTGGCTTCTTGTCCTTTGCTTCAGGCAGCAAAGATCTTGGATAGTACCAAAAGGCACTTTGGCTACCATTGCATCAAGTGATTTAATAGTATGCACCCACAGTCTGCCTAAATGGCAAAATATTTATACCTTTACCCTGTCCTCACATCCATTATACATTGCTTCTTAATGTTTTCTGTCTTCTGGATTAAGCCAGTTCTGAAAAATCTTTTCAGATCAGCTCATACAATTGGCCCCCTGTAACCAGGGATTCTACATCCACAGATTCAACCATCCACAGCTCCAACGTTTTATATAATGGGACTTGAACATCCACAGATTTTGGTTTCCAGGGTGGGTGGGTCCTGGAACCAAACCCTAGTGGATACCAATGGCCCACTGTACTTATTTGATTGCTAGTGTATAATAATGTACTGCATAGAACAGAAATTGCCAAATCCATAGGATTGTTAATAACTTCACATTTGTGATGGATGTGCTTGATGATACTGGGCCAGTGTGAATTATGACTTCTGAACTGAAAACATGAGATCAGCCATGCTGTTTCGGTAATACAATGCCACTCCTTTTTCTTTGCTCTTGTGCCTAGCTGCTGAACACTTAAAGATGCCTTCATCCATAAAAATCAGTTGCATTTTACTTTGGCTGCATACCATTTGAAAAGTATAGAAACCTCAGTAGCAAAAACTACCAACTCTCACAATCCCTTAATATTGACCTTTCTGGTGGGTATTCCAGGTCAAGTCATCTGGAAGGCAAAAGGTTTCCTTTTTCTACTGCTGAGATGTCTTGTTTTTCCAAAGACACAGATAACTTAGTGAGCTGAATTGCTCATGATATATCAGTGCTTTGAAGCCTAATAAAATATATCAAATTTTATAATCCAGGGTACAGTTCAAAACTAGTCAGTATCAAGAGCAAGAAAAGTTACTTCTTTTTTACTGTCTTTCAAAATGCTCTGGGGAGACTCTGGGAGTTGTAGTCTAAAAAAAGTAACATTTCAGACTAACAGCAAGCTGCGGTGAATGGTATCATCCTTTAAGCCTGTGCTAAATTTGAGTTTGGGAGAGGCAGTGGAAAGGAAGGGTAAAAAGCTGAGAGACTGAATGTAGCCCAATTCAAGTCTGAAGGCAAGATAGTGTGAATAATGTCCCTCCCAAAAATAGAGATCTTACTTGCATGTATATTGTTGTGAGCTAGAAACACGCTGCTGACTTCTGTAGTCTCTGTAGGCCACAGTCCTCAATCTGTTGGTTATTGAAATGGAAGTGTGTGAGCTCTCTAAAGCATTAAGTCCCTTCTTCATTGCGGCACCATTTTCCAGACCTAAGGGATTATAAAAGTCCTGCCAAACCTTCTCTTTTCAAGGGTTCCATGTTACTATGATACCCCAGCTTTACTTGGCTTTGAAGCTGCTTGCCATAGTGATGTATTACATTCACTGCTTTACAAAGTGCTAACTATGAAACTCTGAGCTGGAATTATTCTGTGAACTTTGTTAGTTTTCTGTTTTGCTTTGATGTGGACAGTACAACACTTGCTGTCATAAAACAGGAAAGAAACTGTGCCTTGAAGTTTTAGAATTCCTTGTACTATCTCTGCCCTCCCCAAGAATGTGATTGGAATAATTTATGTACATATACCACAATTTATTTGCAAAAAAGGTTGTGGCGGTGGTAAGTGGCATCTATTTGTCATCATACTTGGCAATACTGGAATAAAAAAGAAAATGCTAAAAGCACTGGAAGAGCTGCAGATATTTAGATGAAAGGACTAGATGGATGGGGAAGGATAGGAGATTGAAAGCTCCCTTTTTGACCTGCTATCTTCACTTTGTATACTTAAGCATAAGAATACCAGGTGACGTCTCTGGTGTGTTTTCACCTGCTCCTCCAATTCTTTGTTGTGTGTTCAGTTTTTGCATGTTAACATTTCTAGATCACATAAGGAGGTAAAAGGAACCAGAAATCTTCAAGGCAGGGATGCTATTGTTGTTTTGTCCAAGGTGAGTTTTTCACACATATCAGTAGTTCATAGTAAGGCTGAAATCCTGTCCCTTCTCACTAGGGAATAACTTCCATTCAGCTTTGAAAGTTTTACCTCTGATTAAGCCTGTTTAGGGTTGTGTTGCATGACCGCAGTTCTGTGCATCATGGGAATGAAGCTGCAGTCCTGTTCACATTGATCTAGTTTTAAGATTTGTGTACACTAAACAAAGCAGTTTTTAGTAAAATAGGAATGGGCATAGACATTGGTTTTGGAGCAATCTTAATTAAAATTAGTGTTTAAGTAAATGCTGCATATCTCCTTGAACTCAGTGAGATTTAGGCCTGAGTAAAATATGCACAGGACTCAGCTGAAACCTTAGTGCTAGAAGCAAGCAATAGTTCTCAGACACACCTGTGAACCCACTTGCCCCAGAGGCAGGGGCACTGACCCAAGGTGGGGCACCATCTTGTTGTCCTGTGGGTACAGGGGTCATATTGTACTTTTGTGGACTCAAAATGCAGATGTGTTCATGTAAATTTCATTTTAGTACCATAAAAATGTCTGTGGATGGTGTTTTCAAAGATGATTTATTCATTACTTACTGGTGTGGTTGTTAATTTGTTTTTGACCTGGCAATTCTTGTGCTGGATTTGGAAGTACTTATTTCTTACAGAATGTTATAAGAACCTGCTTTAGACTATCAGTCTTACCTTGTATTCCTTTTCTTGAATGGCAGTGGTTCTCCTGGGTTCAGGCAGAGGAATTTCATGCAGACTGTGTTGCAGAGAATGGAACATTGCATGACATTGAAATTCATAATCTATCTGATGTGAGCAAAATCACAAATGGCCTTCCTTTCTATAACTTAAGTCTGAATACCTTCCACTACTTCAGTTCCTGCCCTTACCTTGAATTTTAGATGGCAGGCTCCTTGTGTACGGTATGGTCTTGTTCTACTTTGTGAAGCACAGTGGTGATGGTGCAAAATTAATAACTAGCAGAAATACTTTGCATGAGTTAATATTCCCTTACCTCATCCTGTTGTTCTTTCACCCCCACTCACCATTATTCTATAGTCTTTCTTCATCCACCTATCCTAGTGCTCTTTCTCTTCGCCTTAACTAAGTGTTCTTTTACTCCTCAGTCCCTTAGGTGCTCTCTTTTCTCACCCACCCACCAGGAGACATTCCTGCTATTTCACTCTGGTACTTTATCTCTTTCCCTGTTCTCTTCTCTCTCCTGCTTTCTGGTTTTTGCTGATCTTTCCTCCCTTTACCTCCGTGCTCATGTAATTTTTCTCTCTGCTCCCTCTTGTCCAATCCTCTTACCAGACAATAGAAAACTTTGGAAGCCTTCAGGAGTTCTGTTGAGAGGGTGCTACTTGTGGCCAGAAACTTTATTAGTATGCTTTTGGATCACATAGAAGTGCTTGGTGCATTCTGAAAAAATGAACATTTCAGGCTTCCTATATTGTTGTTGGACATGCCTGCCATCTCGTGTCTAAAGTTGGTTCTACAGACAGGTTTGAATTGACTACATTTTTTAAAAAGCCAGTTGTCCATGTGAGGCACACCCATAGGGTTCCTATAGTATCTTTGCAACTTTTCAGATTCCTTCATTTCATAGTCTTGGAACTATGATGGAAACAGAGATATCTACATCAATTAGTATGCAAAATAGTAAAATAAAAGAAGATCAGAGATGCAATGTTTTTATGACAATGTACATTTGAAAAATGGAATTCATTTCATGCAAGAGGAATATTTGAGTTCTAACTGATTAAAAATAAACAAGCAACTCCCTTGTTTTTTATAATTATTTTGTCCAAAGATTATTAGTTTCATTCTGCTTCTAGCATGAGAGGGGTACATTTCAGTTTATTTTTCTAGGTGCTTTGTGAATAGCTTGCAGCATGTAAACAGCAAGTTGGTATTCATCATGGTGCCTGGAGTCTTTGGCCATTAGAATTGTTTTGCAATGACAGGTGGTCTGTATTATAGCGATTACACCATTTGAATCTGGAGTTGGTCACATGATGTAGTGCTAAACATGCAATTTCAACAATGTGGTTCTGTTTTAAACTGACTGGGATCCATACATCTGGTGTAATGCAGCTGGACTACACTCAGTTAAGGGCAGGATGTCTCTTTCTAACTCACTCTCCTGGGGGTGGGTGTTTTGCTTTTTGTGTTCTCCATCTGCAAATGAGCATTTTGGCTGGTTGCCAAATGTAAGGATGCATTTTGGGTTTTCATCAAGGGCACATCAGTGCAGCCCCAACCCACTCCAGATTGTGGTGATTTCCACACTCTGTTCAAAGGTCTCAAAAACTCCCAAACAGACATTATTGTACATGTCTGGTAACTACAAGCCTGGGCAGATGACAAAACTGTCACTGATTCTGCCAGGTAATGGGCACATTGTGTTATACCAAACTTGTGGTGACCATACAACATAGTTGGTTACCAAGGCCAAGTAATGCTTGAAGACTCTGTCATTTAACACTTCACGAGAATTAAAGGATTTTGTTGATATGATACAGTCTATGCTGGACCAGCTGCACTGTCATGCCTAGTCTAGAATTAATTAAAATGAAAACTTGATAGTTGAGATGCTGTTGTATAGCGTTCTTCCAATACATTTACAAACTTGCTGCTGTGCAGTGTGTTACTGCATATCACTCTCTTTTTGCCTTCACGCAGGATAACTGCATTTCTTCCTTTTCATAGGGACATCATCACCAAAAACCTGTGGCTCACAAACTTTCTAAATAACAGGAACACTCCAGCTTACTGGCCAAGGAGTCCTTAGGCGTTTGCTATAGAAAATTTGTGCAGCTGTCTGGAGGTGGGGTGTATTCTAGATCCATAATAATAATAATAATAATAATAATAATTATTATTATTTATACCCCACCCCTTTGAGATCAATCGGGGTGACTAACAACAGTAAAATACAATTACATCAAATAAAACAAACTACATCCCTTCCCCCCTTAAAAAATATTAAATCTGATACAGATTTAAAACCAATAATATAAAAACATTAATACAATTTATAATAGACAAACAGGCAATGCGTCAACATTCTAATTGATTTTTGAGGGGACATTGGGGAATCCTCTGAAGAAGGGGTCCTTGAGGCCGGGGTTATCTATCCTGGAAAGGCCTGCTGGAAGAGATCTGTCTTGACAGCCTTTTTAAAGCTGTCTAAAGATGTCAATTGTTGGATCTCATCCGGCAGGCAGTTTCATAATCTAGGGGCGACTACAAAAAAAGCCCTCTGGGAGGTGGCCGAAAGCCTAGATTTTTCTGACTGCAGCAGATTTCTGCCAGAGGACCGGAGTGCGCGGGGGGGATTATATGGGAGGAGGTGGTCCTGAAGATAGCTTGGACCCAAGCCATTTAAAGGTGATAACCAACACCTTGTATGGTGCCCGGAAACTGATAGGCAGCCAGTGTAGGGATCTTAATACCGGGGTAATATGATCCCTCCTGGATGTTCCCGATACTGTTCTGGCTGCCATATTCTGTACAAACAGTAGTTTCCGGACCAGGTACGAGGGTAGCCCCATGTAGAGTGCATTACAGAAGTCCAGGTGTGAGGTTACCAGCGCGTGTACAACAGTTTCGAGATCCCTTCCAGAAAAGGGCACAGCTGGCGTATCAGCCGAAGCTGATAACAGGCGCTCCTGACTGTCGCATTTACCTGATTTGTCATCAAGAGCGACCACAGTCACTGGAGGAGAATGTGACCCCATCCAGGACTGGAGGTTGCAGCCCAATACTTGGTTTTGGGGCTGCTACCGTGAGCACCTCCATCTTGTCTGGATTCAGTTTCAATCTGTTTTTCCTCATCCAGCCCATTACTGCCCAAAGACATTCATTGAGAGAGGAGACATCATCAGAATTTGAGGTCGACGAGTGAGACATGGAGAAATGGATCTGGGAGCCCTCACTTCAGGTTGGGCACTGGCCAGGCCTTTTGGGTGTCATTGTGTTTACCCTGCTCAAAGTAAGATTGACAGTTGTAAAATTTGAAGGGATGCCAAGATTAATCTAGCCCACCTGTCTGTACAAGAATCTATTGTTAATGTACCCCGGCAGGTAAATGTACTCACGGTTTACATCCCTACATTGGCATTTTGTGTGTGTGTGTGTGTGTGTGTGTGAAAGAAATACAGTTTGTGTACATTGAACTGTCAGAAAGTAAAGGTGTCAGTATCTTAGCCTCCTATGTGGACAGTTTTGGATTTCTGGATAAGAGAGACTCAACCTGTATTGTAAAGTGAATATGATCAGAATTGTATTTGTTGTGCACCTAGGTTGCATAAAATATTACCAGCTTTTAATTTACACCAACAATCATTCAGTTGGAACTAGACTAGTTTCTTAAAAAAATAAATGTTAAGAAATGTGGAAATTTAAGCAAAGTATGGATATAGTTGACATTTCCTCTCATAATAGAGCCTTGAATCAATTTCCTCTCTTCTTGGAGTGCTTTCACACTTAATTTATAGGCACAGTCTGATTTTCTTTTGGAAAGAAAATCTTCATATATGGCACTTTCTTATGCAGAGATAATCTCCCCATAGGGGAAGTAATGTAGGGCACGAACACCATACACTTGTCTATCTTGATTGGATTATTTGGTCTTTAAAGCCACAGTGCTGTCTGTTGTGGTAGGTTAAAAGAAGGTTGATTTATACTTGTTCATCCCTCAACAGTTGTAATGTCTATTTATGATTTCTGCATGTGAAGCACCTCTAGCAAGTGTAACACCATAGACAGTTTTGTGTGATATCATATCATCTCAAACATGAATGTAGATAATTAATTAAGTTTAGAGTTGCCGGACAAGAGACAACAAGAGTCTCAGAACGACAGTTAGTATTTCTTGCAGGGCAGGGAGAGATCAGATAGAGAGCCAAACCACAGCGTGTTGTATTTCTGGGTATCTTCCAGAGGAATTGCATTAAAACTTCCTCCTGAAGCCAATACCGTATGAAGTGAGTTTAGTAAAAAAAACACACACCAAAGTTTAGATTTTCTTATATAGATATAGTAAGAGTTTATGGTTTGGTTTATGCTTATGGTTTGTCTAATCTTACAACTAGTTAGAGAAATAAATATAAATTGCCCTTAAGTGGGCATCAAGGAATTGCATTGCACTTAAATAACTAATTTGTATGACATCTGGAATACTTTGCAGAATGAAATGATTTTTGAGTGTAGTGAAAAAGCAGTGGGGCACAGTCGGGGGTAAAATGCTGTTTATCATTTTCTTAAGCATGCAGTTTCACTGGGAACTAAAAACATTGATGTGATTAGAAATGGAGGTGTTTCATTAAGGCAGGGGCGGGCTGACCTTATGTGGCACTCAGCCTAATTTCAAAAGCGCTCTGTGGATGTGTTCAGGGTTGTGAAAAAGTGCTTGGTGGTGATGGAAATGGGTGATATGTAGGTGTGTTGTGTGAAGAAATGCAGTGGACTTGCCTACTTTTAACTTTTGTTCCCAGCAGCCACTGGCTTCAGCCCCATTAATCACTTGTTGTGACCCGACACATTCTCTCCCCTGTGAGACTGAAGCCCTCAATACAAAAATTTGCCCATCCCTGCATTAGGGTATAATGCTTTTGTGAAACAACCTTCTGTTTTCCTGAGATTGTCTGCCTGTGGTTTTGCCTGTGATCTGCTTTGTGGTTGGCAAAGGAAATGCTATTTAACTGGTTGATCTACAATGGCATTACATTAGAGCTGTTGCAAGTTGGTTTTAAGCCAATGCTGCCTCATTGACTTCAGTGATACTAAATGCAAATAACCCACATTAATGGTTTCTTCAGAACAGTGCCATATTCCTGGCAGTGTCAGATGCTGGCATATTATTATATCGTTATATTTCATACGTACTTCTGAAAACATTTGCTAGATTTATTACATTTTCTTTAAAGTGGGATAGACTCTGAGCTGCAACTATCAGCGACTGCATTTTTTAAAAATAAATTATTTTATTAGTCAAAGGATTAAAATTGGAATAAGACGTTTATAAAATTTATATATCAGCAAACTAATTTTTAATAATTATTTAAAAATAGTGAATGCTAGACCTTGAAGACAGAAATTTGTTTAAAACCAAATAGTCTATCAGAGCAAACAGTTTTGATTTATACTTGGGCTAAAAAAACCAAAAAACTCTATTCGCTTGCTGATTAATTAACTAATGCCTTGGACACCAATATGAATATTTTTGTAACGACAGTTCCATTTTCTGGTTCTCCAGAAATAGATCATTAGATAAACTTGGCAAAATGCATAGCTGCTTTTTTATATTTCTTCTGTTATTCTGGGAATTATACAAAGTGGATTTTGACAACTGATGGGCAAAAGGGACTTGCTGGTAAGCAATTCTATTAAAACTTACATCTTAGTAACTTGCCTGAATTACCTCATACTGTAATGTGAGGAGACACAGCTTTATATTCTGAGTAGTGCATAAGAGCTTTTGCACCTCTCAGTACTCACAAGTGTAAATTTATTTATTTATTTATTTATTCATTTATTTGATACCCTCCCTTTCTTCCATAAACATGGCACTGAAAGCAGGCAGCAACAAAAACAAAAAAACCAAAAAGACAAGTATCATTAAAATTTAAAACAGATTGATAAAATATTAGACATATTAGAAAATTAAAACATACTCGTTAAAGGAAGTAAAAGTGAGACCCACCTGATTACAAGCCACTTTTGCAGTGGAGATTATCACATGGAGGATTATGACGAGAGCAAAGCCGATTGCTCCCGTCCTTATCCCATTATATTTGTGTGATTGGGGGAAAGATTATTACACACCGCTCTTCTTCTTCTTCTTCTTCTTCTTCTTCTTCTTCTTCTTCTTCTTCTTCTTCTTCACCTTTATTTATATTGCTCTTTAAATTTACACCATGCTGAACATACAATCTTTTAATTAGACGGTTCCCTGCCCTTGGGTTTACAGTTTAAAAAGACATGACACAAAAGGAGAAGGGAAGGTGGTGGGGAAGGGGGTCAGGTTCAGCAGTTCTTCTCTCCCTCTGAGGTGAGGCTTATCCTGTTCTTCTCCAATCTGTCAAGTGTAATGGACCCATCGTTTAGTATTAATGGAAACTCCTTAATTGCCAAAGGCATGTCTGAATAAAAAGGTATTTTTTGTTAACTGGAAGCCAGCAGTGGGAGAGGAGCAGCCAAGCCTCTTTTGTTGGTTTCTCAATCTAAGATCAGATCCCCCCCCCCCAAAAAAAAAGAAAAGAAAAGAAAAGAAAACTTGGTAATTTTCATTTAAACTGTAAATGTATTATTTAAACTATTGGAAGATCAAACATGCATAAAGGAGAGTAAAAAGCTGTTTTGGATATAATTAATCAGTCTTGCAGTGAAGCCAAATTGTTAAGAATTAAATTTCAGTCTATAATAATTGAAGGCTAAAGTGAGAAGGAGAGAAACAGTGTGGTGTAGTGGTTTGAGGGCTAGGACTCAGAAAGACCAGTGTTCAGATTCCTACTCAGCCATGGAAACCTATTGAGTGACCTTGGGCAAGTCACACTTTCTCAGCCTCAGAAGAAGGCAAAAGCAGGGTCAACGTAAGTCAGAAATGACTTGAAGGCACACAGCAACAACAAAAGCAAGAAGGATGGAAGTTTGTGCAGGAAAAGGGCAGGCAGATAACAAGCATCTGAACCTCACTTCCTTACAATCCTGTCATTTTTGTACTAGTTGACTTTACACAAATCCTGGTAAGGCTGCTAACAATGCTTAGTTATGGACCGTTTCTTTCTGAATTGTGGTTCCTTGTAGGAATGGAATGACTGTAAACCAGTGTAGGCCTAGAGTGTATGCTTTCTATGTCAAGTTGTGGATTAATTTCTTTTTGAATTAAGGAGGTGTCCAAAACATTGATTGAAATGACCAGTACATGACACAAAATATTAAAAATTACTGTTAGTTAAACTGAGGGCTTGTTTAATTTTTGCTTTTCTGTATTATTTGCAGAATTAACTGGACTTGAAGTTTATATGTGACCAATGGGGTGTTGAAACTTTTTTTCCTGAGCCTGTCATAGCCATTGCCTTTGAGGCTCCACCCAGCCACCCGACCATTAAGTTTACTGTTTATTTATTTAATTTATATGTCACCTTTCTCCCATTGTGGGACTCAAGCTGGCTTATCAAGAGGACCGCTTTCAACTTTAGTTGACAGGTATTGAATCCTAGGCTAGCCATAGACATTTGGTTGCTTCTGGTAGTTGAGATGATGCACCCTCCCCATTACATCTGTAGAAGCTGGCTAGAATAGAAGTTACAAAAGAGGCCAGCGCTCTTGACAAAATCTCATGTTATTCATAATAATATGAATATGTATTTGGACCCAACTATATATATTTTTGATGTCTTTAATTGAATAGATTCCCTTTTGTTACACCTTTAAGTTGAGAGTGATCCTTGTAGGAACTGTTCAACTGCGTTTCTCTCCTGGTTTCCACTATCCTGCTCTTTACAGCAATAGGGGGGAGTGGATTAAATCCATCATTCATCATTTCAATAGCGCATGGATTTGCTAGAATGACAGGACACCATCTCCTTTTTACGGTAGCCATCTTGTGCTGCAATAAAATGTGCTCTGGAGACATATTCAGCCTTCCAGAACAGGGCCTTCAGGAGGACCAGGAGTTGACCACCCCATAAGTGGAATGCTAATGTTGTAAAGGCAGTCCTTCTCTTTGTATCTGTTCACAGCTCAGTAGCTAGATCCAGTAGTGAGCAATTAGCCTGAGTAGT
This sequence comes from Urosaurus nigricauda, assembly GCA_034509955.1. Classification (NCBI taxonomy): domain Eukaryota; kingdom Metazoa; phylum Chordata; class Lepidosauria; order Squamata; family Phrynosomatidae; genus Urosaurus; species Urosaurus nigricauda. The sequence continues at coordinate 137,723,795 of JAOEGL010000001.1, read as the reverse complement.
TCTCTAGTGAAAAGAGCTGTATGATCCTCCAGATGTTGCTGGACTCCTACTCCCATCAGTCCTAAGCCATTGCCTTTCATAGCCAACGAAGACAGATGATGGGAGTTGCATTCCAGCAGTACTTGAAGGGACACACATTAGCCATCCAAAGAGAGAGAGAGAGGAAACAAAGATTTTACATTGTTGCAGATAGAGTTTGTCAACTCACGTTTCTGCTGTGGAATAACTGCTAGTAGCTACTTGCTACTGATTAAATGCTAAATGCAATGGCTGTTGGATTCAACCTAAATGCTTAGAGCATTCCTCTGTATGTTAGTCCATTTATTTTATCTTCCCTGTAAGGTAGTTGTTTACTATCTTGATAGTCCAAAGAGGACATGGGTCTGAACTGAACTGAGAACATCAAGTAAGTTGATTGGTGGAACTGAGGTTGCAAACTGGCACTGATATAAAAGCTATGCTAAGTGGCACTAAATGAGGTGGGAACCAAATAGTAAAACTGATTGTAGGAAACTTGCAGTGGAAGCAGGTACGCCCCAAGAAAGACATGAAGCAGATTGGCATTAGAAAGGCCACACCTTTATTCCAGCAATACCAAAGGTAGGGTTGGCCCAAAGCACGAGATCTGGATCTGCACATCACCAACACTGCGGTTGGACTGATGGGAGGTTGCATCGGGATGACTTTGAGGCAATGCAACGCTCTTGCACAATTATGCAGCTACCGGAGGAAAGCCTCTCGTCACCGGGATAAACTCCATGTGACCCACCGTTGGCCAAATCACATCATGATGTTTCCCGGGTCCAAAGGACTCCCGATCCAGTGCTACCGAGCCCTGGAAACCAGCCCGCCAGATCCAGTACCTGTACTACTGCCACAAAAGGCTGGCAATGGCCTTCCGCCAGCCCTACCCATAAGAGAATGTCCATAACACAAGTATTTTTTTGGGCAAACATAGCCAGCAAAAACTCTGGATCTCCACTTGCCATTTGCGTTTTTTGCACCTGCATCCAACCGTATATGTGTGCAGCAGGAATGGCAGCTCCGATACCAAAGCACTGACCCCCAGTCTCAAGTAGGGACCCCAAGACTCAAGGAGAAGGCCCACATGCCGTAATGCCATGCGGAGCACAGCAAATAACAGGAAACGTGTATCGGTGTGCCATACCGAAAGCACGGGCGCCAAGTCTCAAGTATGGACCCAAGTCTCACGTAGAAGGCCCACGCGCCAAAATACCATACAGAGCACAGCAAATAACAGGAAATGTATTTTGGTGTGCCATACCAGACGTATGGATGCCAAGTCTCAAGTATGGACCCCACATCTCATGTAGAAGCCCCACGGGCCAAAACACCATACAGAGCACAGCAAATAACAGGAAACGTGTTTCGATGTGCCATACTGGAAGCGTGGACGCCAAGTCTCATATAAATATAACGCCGAAACGCCATATGGAGCACAGCAAATTAAAGGAAACATGTTTCGGTATATCATCCAGATGCCAAAAGGAGGGGGAAGGCTCAGCAGATGCAGCGTAAGTCCAAGTAGGTGCAATTTGTAAAAAAAAACCAGGGCACAACGCTGCACTGCGCCGGACCAAAATGCCTCCACCGCTGGAGGCCCACCAAGCAGCATTCCTCCTCCCGAGGCCACCACCAAGGGAGGAGGAGGAGGGATGGCCAAGCCGACCCCTGCTGCGCCCGCCTGGTCATCGTGGGAGCCCAGGGCCAAGCGGGTGTGCACCCAGCAGTGCGTGCGTGTGACCGCTTTCCCGCCAGTGGGAAGCAGGTGCACCACAGGCTTCCCGCTGGCGGGAAGCACCGCATACCCCTAACGGCTGTCTTGGGGCTCCCCCGTCCCACGGCAACTGCGCCTTGCCTGCTCAGGGTGGGAGGTGCCATTTCTGTGCAAGACATGTGATCCAGAATTGTTCTCCTAATGTGCTAGCTTTTAAAAAAAATCCTGTGTAAGGATTCTTTGAAAATGGAGGTTCATCAAAAATGGCAGTCTAATATGGTACAGTCTACTCCACCAGATCAAGACACTGACATTTCCATCTGTGACATGTTGAGACCAGATATGTTACTTCACCAGACAATGTATCATAAAGCCTGCAAGTTAGGATAATGTGCATATGTCAGTAAAGGATAGTTGTATATTTAACTCCCAAGTTTTATATCCAGAAAAATTCCATAAGGCTGTTTGCTGAGCATCCACCTCAGTTGTGCAACAGGTGATTATAATTTTCATCTGTTTTTAAAAAATACATATAGTTTAAGGTGGTTTTTAAAAATGTGTTTTTATGCAAGGTAAGATTAGCATGGGTACTAACTCATGAAATTCAAGAGTTAACTCATGATACATGCATACATTGTTTCACACATTATGGCTTTATTTTCTGGAGCAGTTTGAGTAAAAATGTTAGTCTCAGAAGCAACCCCAAGGCTACTGTTTATTCAGTTAGACAGTCCAGCTCTTAGAAAACTCTACATATAATTTGCACCCTCGTGTTGAATATGAAAAGTGGACTCTGTGTATGAAGAGAATAATGGGTCTTTGTTTCGCTGACCTTAAGCTGACTGGATAAAGCATACATTGTTTGTCAAGACAGAGTCACTTTCATAGAATCTACAAAGAAGCTGGGAAATAATTTATCTGAGTTTAATTTGCTTGAGGGCACAAAGTTGGAGTTCAGATGAAAATGGGGTCCATCCATCTCTCTATCAAGTAAGTTCACTAACAATTGCTTCTGATAAAACAAGTGTCTGCAGAAGAAATTGACTATGCTGCTTGCATTACACGCTGTGACTGTCGAATCTTACCTTTGTCAGCATAGTTTCACTCATCTCTTCATTCTTCCTTTTCCTTTTAATGTGCCTTACAAATCAAGGTGAGATGGAAAGGTGCAGACTAACAGAAGTGGCTTCTGTCAGCTATCAGTTGAAGGAAATTAGCTGGTCCCAGAGTTTTTGCAGACCACCCGTGCTCTGATTGCATAACTAGAACATTGCTCATTATCTAGTAGCAGAACTAGTGCAGCTAATATCCCCAAGGCATGGCTCTTTCCCAAAACTATTAGGTAGTTATATCTAGAACATGGCCACTTTGGCTCATTTTAAATGGGTCAGGTGTGAGCAGCAGCTGGATTTATTATTTTTCTTTTCTTTTCTTAAAAAAAAGGGATGTATAGGTTTCTATGAATTATTTAGCAGCATTTTAAAAGACTGGGATAGAGGATCCTCAGTTTCCTAGTTCAGGGGCCCATTTGTATTACAGAATAATAGTCCTTTGATTCTACTTAACTGCCATGGTTCTAATTTATGGATTCTTGGGACTGGCAGTCAAGAGAGGGGCATTAAGAATTCCCAGCCAAAGTGGTGTCTTCACAAACTACAAGCCTCAAGATATCATAGAATGGATCAATGGACCCATGGGACCTAAGGAGTAATAATAGTGCTATACTTGTGTAGTGTGGATGTGCCCCAGGAAGGTTCCAGAAGAACAGTTGTCTTGGCCCTACTTTCTCTTTTCTGCCAAGAAACTGGATCATTTGCTGCTGGGCTGAAGATGTTCAGTGCCAGTTGTTCATAGAGGTGCTAAACAGACAGGCAAAAAGAGGTGTTTTTAGGCTGGCTTGAAGACATGGCGTTTAGATGACACATGCCTTGAAGCCAGCAGAAAAGTGTCCTTATGCAGAGAAAAAGCCGTTTCAAAAAGAAGCAGCTTTTTTTCTAGTTCTTCCTGGCTTGAAGCCATGTCATGTGGTCATTACATGAGCACTCCAGCTGCCTTGGGAGCCGGTGGTGCAGTTGGTGGAGTTTCAATGTGGCTTCAGAAAAGACAGTTTCAAGCCCCCTTTTCCTGCCCATCTGTTTCATCCCAGAGATTCATACAGGAAGGGTGAAACATTTCATCCAAATAGGCATAAAAATCTGGAGTATTAATCTCTGTTGCTAGAACAATGATGTTTCTAATTGTCAGAACCACAGATCAAAGTTTAAGTTATTAAAACAACAGCTACAATTATGACACTATAACTGTTCCAAACATGGCTCCTGGTGTCCTTGTAGCTTGAGAAATTCCAAAAGTATTGATGTTCCTCCTGTCAGTAGAAGCATGATCACTTACCTATTCCTTTTTTCCAAATAGATGCCAAATCTTTTATTCTTAATCTTGTGTAGTCCAGATGTTTTGACCTTCAAAACCCAGAAGCCCCTACCAGCACAACCAATGGCAAAGGATTTGGGGAGCTGAAGTGAAAAATACCTGATAGATCACAGGTTAAGAACCACTTTACTAAATCATTCACCGCATGAACTGAGGTCTAAATGGGTGACATGTGATTGCTGTTTCTAACTGGCAATGGAATTCCTATTTTTTCAAACAATTAAGCATTTTTGTAAGGAATGAGATTTTGAGACATTCAGCAGAAAAACATACTGTGAGAACACTGGACCGTGAACAGATTCCATAGCCATGTAATAGCAGACTAGAATAGACAGAGGTGCTGGAGCCAGTATTACATTTGCCCATATTATGGTGATGTCTGGCAATAGAACCATTGCAGTGGTACAGCTCATCAGCACTGAATGCCACTGTACCCCACAACTTTCAGCCTTTCACTTAAAATAAAAACAAATTGAAGATTTGAAAAAGATTCTAGAGCAGATCATTAAGCAGAGAGTCTGTGAACATTTAGAGGCCAATGCCATAATCACAAAAAGTCAACATGGGTTTCAGAGAAACAAGTCATGCCAAACGAACCTGATCCCTTTTTTTTTTTTTTTTTGATAAAATTATCAGCTTGGTAGATGAAGGGAATGCTGTGGATATAGTATACCTCGATTTCAGTAAAGCCTTTGACAAGGTTCCCCATGACATTCTTGCAAACAAGCTTGCAAAATGTGGGATAGACAAGTTGACTGTTACATGGATTTGTAATTGGTTGACTGGCCGAACTCAAAGGGTGCTCAGCAATGGTTCCTTTTCATCCTGGAGAGAAGTGACAAGTAGGGTCCCACAGGGTTCTGTCCTGGGCCCAGTGCTATTCAATATCTTTATTAATGATTTGGATGACAGAATTGGGGGCATACTTATCAAATTTGCAGATGATACTAAACTGGGAGGAGTAGCTAATACCCCAGAGGACAGGATCAAAATTCAAAATGACCTGAATAGACTAGATAGCTGGGCCAATGCTAACAAAATGAAATTCAATGCAGAGAAATGTAAGGTTCTGCACTTAGGGCAGAAAAATGAAATGCACAGATATAGGATGGGGGACACCTGGCTGAATGAGACCACATGTGAAAGGGATCTAGGAGTCCAAGTAGACCATAAGTTGAACATGAGTCAACAGTGCGATGCAGCAGCTAAAAAAGCCAATGCAATTTTAGGCTGCATCAATACAAGTATAGTTTCTAGATCAAGGGAAGTTATAGTGCCACTCTATTCTGCTTTGGTCAGGCCCCACCTGGAATACTGTGTCCAGTTCTGGGCACCACAATTCAAAAAAGATGTGGAGAAACTGGAGGGCAACTAAGATGGTGAAGGGTCTGGAAACCATGCCCTATGAGGAACGCCTTAGGGAACGGGATGTTTAGCCTCGAGAAGAGAAGGTTAAGAGGTGATATGATAGCCCTGTTTAAATATTTGAAGGGATGTCATATTTAGGAGGGAGCAAGCTTGTTTTCTGCTGCTGCAGAGACTAGAACGCGGAACAATGGATATAAACTGCAGGAAAAGAGATTCCACCTCAACATTAGGAAGAACTTCCTGACAGTAAGGGCTATTTGACAGTGGAACACACTCCCTCGGAGTGTGGTGGAGTCTCCTTCCTTGGAGGTCTTTAAGCAGAGGCTGAATGGCCATCTGTCGGGGATGCTTTGATTTGGAGTTCCTGCATGGCAGGGGGTTGGACTGGATGGCCCTTGTGGTCTCTTCCAACTCTAGATTCTATGATTCTATGAAGCTGACTCCCGACAATACAGAGGTGCTTAATATTAAGGGGTCTAATCTGAGTTTGGAGGTGTGTCATCCAGATCTGGATGGGATTACACTCCCCCTCTCCGAAGTCTATGTTCGTACTCTGGAAATGCTCCTGTATCTGTCTGTCTAAATGTAAGCCTGGATAGATGCAGCAGTCAGGAATGCTTATCAGTTTCAGCTGATATGCCAGCTGCGCTTCTTCCTAGACCTAGAAGACCTAAAGATGGTAGTGCACATACTGGTAACCTCAAGGCTGGACTGCTACCATTGTACAAAGTTCAGATACTTCAGTTAGTTTAAAACACAGCAGCCAGAATGATTACTGGCATATCCAGGAGTGATCATATCACACCAGTATTAAAATTTGAAGCCCAACATGATTTGGGTTCAGGTTACCAATGGGATCAACCTCCTCTTGCATAATCTGCCCCGTACATTCAGGTCCTCTGAGGGATATCTACTTCAACCATGTCAGAATTAGACTGGCAGCTGTTGTCTCAGAGGACATTTTCTTTGGCTGCTCCTAGACTGTGGAATGACCTGCTGTGAGAACCTTGACAGCTAAATAATGCTGTCTGAATTTAAAATAGTGTTAAAGACCCTTCTTTTCTGGCAGGCCTATCCATTCAAGTTTAAACTATGAATTTTTAATTAGGATATTTTAATTTATGTTGGATGATTTTAATGTGTCTTATGTTTATGTGTTCTAACAATATTTCAACAGTTTTTACAGTGTTTAAATGATTTTATGAATTTTAATCTATAGTGTACCCCACCTTGAGCCTTAGGAAGGGGCTGGTAAGAAATAAAGTATTATGATTATGATTACAACTTCTGATTGGGAGACTGTACACAAACTTTGAATCTGTAGACCCTAAACCTATGGTTATTCAGGTGTAGAAACCACTGATCCTGAAAAAATACACACATTGAAACAGATTGTGGAATATTTAAATCCATCTGGAAAGGAAAAGACCACTTTCAGTTACTTCAGTGAAACTGAAGACATGTCTCTGTCACATGCAGTTATGGAATTCTGCAGGTTGGAATTCTGGTTTCAGTTTATACAGTGTGAATCAGTACAGACAACTTGCCTTTTCTCTTCCTTGCCAAGTATGGTTGTCCTCTGTTTTACTGGTGTGTTTTTATGCTACTATTGGTTGGAGTGAGAAGAGAGAAAGAAAACCAGTTATACAGTGAAAACCCATTTAAAAAGTAACAATAAGAGGGACGGGGTTATGGGAGATGACAAGAATCCTTTGTCCCTTGTTCAGTGCTTTTAAATTGATTTGGTGATGCTCGATTTCATAGCTTCTGAGCAAACCTCTGTCTTGAATATTGAAACATTTCAATGAAAGGGTTCACAGATAAATATTTTGTGGTTTATGGAATATTTGGAACATTAGCAGTAATTGGAACATTAATTCTGTGTACTCCTATTCACGCTCAGTTACTCAATTTTTAATTCAAATTGTGAGTGTTAAAACTGGAGTACTTTTGGAAAATGGTATACTCTGGGTCTTTTGCTTGGCATGGTTAGTGAAGACTCATCTAAGTCAGATGGAGGAAGCAACAGCAAAGAAGAGGAGGAGGAGGAAGGCAACAACTTGGTCTGATATAGTTGATTGAATTAGTATGGTTGAAGTCACATACAGAACTTACTGGTGTTATGACAGTAACAGAAATACACTTTTTTCCTCTTAGAAAATAAGTATATGTTACTTTCTTTAAACAAGACCTTTCTATTTTTCATTTCAATAGATATCAACACAGCTTCCCAAAAGAGCTCTTTAAGAAACAGCTATTTTTTCCTCATGTGTATTAGAACATAATTGAACTGAATGAAATCTACACAGACATGAAGTTGTAATTACTAAGCTTGCTTTTTAAAATTCAAGAAAGGAATCTCCCTCCCCCCCCCCCCCCCCCGATCTCTAAATGTCAGTTGGTAGTTTGGAAGTATAGATCATTAAACCAATTAAGGGCTTTCGAAGTATGTCAAACAGTTTGACTGCCTATAGAAATGCACAGATACTGAATTCTATGGAGCACTATTAGGATATGGTATGTACAAATGTAACACTGTTTGAACAATAAGGTGCCTTTAGAAGTGCAGTCACCCATGTGCTTTATATGCAGTTCTTTTATCTCCAAGAAAGAGGTCAGCAAAAAATGTTCCAGTGAGTTTGCAATAGGATGTGGTTGTGTGCAATGTTGATTGGCTGGCACATGTGATGTCAAAAGCCCATCGCTTCACTCCATCTCTGGAACAGCTTTTACAACTCTTTTAAAACTGATTTTGCTTTTAAACCCCCCTTGCATTATAAGGAAATTATACATGTATGAAATAACAAAACCGTTCATGGAATATGTAATAAAATACAGTGTCATGATTCAATTAAAACTGTTTAAAAAAGCAGTTTGAAACAAATGGAAATGGCAAATTCCAGTTGTCATGCCAATTAGAGTAGATCCACTGAATCATTTGGAATTTAGTAAGTCAAAACTTAAGTAACTGGATCTGCTCTGTTTGGTACTGACAATTGGATTTAGGGCAAAAAGTGCCAACAAGTACAGTGAGCCCTTCCCTTATGTGGGGGATCTGTTCTGGTCCCCTCCCCCGCATAAGGGAAAAACCACGTATGCTCGAGCCCTATTAAAAACAATGGGGCTCGTGCATGTGGCACAGCATGGTACATGCACCATTGTTTCCTCTCGGCCGTGGCTTCAGCATAAGGTGAAAGCCTTGTATGGCGTGGGCGTACTGTACCATAGTAAAATCAAACAAGACAAAACAACCCTAAAGAAACTATTTTTTAATTCATGCATAAAAGTCTACAGACAATTATGGGATTACCAATGAAAAGGTCCTTGTCATTCTGTGTTAATGCAGTCTGTATCTGTATGCATCCATAGAGGAACATTTTTTATGTGTTCCCAAAGAGATTTGCCTTCCTGGTTTAGAAGGTTCACAATTATTAATCATTTAACCAATAGACAACTTTGCCAACATACAAATCATTTACGGTAAGACATTAATTAAGGGTGTGATCTTCACACATTCAAAAGGTCTGACTGAATAAAAGAATCATTAGTTGTGCCTAGTTGTTCCAGGATTGCAGATTTAAGAAATAATCCTATATACATTTCTCTGCAAGACCAAAGTAAGATAGGTTTAGTAGTTTGAGATGTTAGGAGAGTTAGTCAGGGTTTGAAATAGAGATTACTGTATATACTCATGTATAAGTTTAGAAATTTTAGTCAAAAATTGACCCCCAAAACCTGAGTTAACTTATCAACGGGTCAATGTAGGTACTGTACTCTAAACTCTTACAAAAAAAAAAAAAAAAAAAGGAACCAGCCTCTGATGAAAGGAAGCCCTGAATCTGTCCTGGAAGCACTGATTCTCTTCGATTCTCTCATACATCCAGCCTTTAGTGTGAGCACAAACAGTGATGTTTGTGGTGAACTCTCAGTCTCTCACTTCACCCACAACCTATTTTCAACTGTGGCAGCCCTATGGGACTTCTAATCCCACCACTGCCACCAAAATATTATGTGGTGATCCCCTTATCTTTCACCACTAAGTTTCCTCTATGATGATCCAGCACCCTTGAATCTCTTAGATTAGATAGCATGATTTGATTCACACTGAGGTCAAGTTGTATTTCAAACACTAATAAATGTTTATTTATAAAACATAAAAATAAACTAACAAGTAGACTTAAAGTTGTTAATTGTCTTGTTGCTTAGTTACAAAAGGTTCTTTTAAAGTATTAATATCAATATAGCCACTCAGGCAATCTTATCTCCAGTATCAAGATCAAAATCTTTCTTTAAACCACTGGCTTGTTCTGAGCCTCTCTCTACTGGACTCCCTAAGCCTGTCCAATCCCTCTCTGGGCTCTCGAGACCCTTTTGTTAATTACTTAGATGTTCCCCCAGGAACCCTAAGAGCACACCCTCCCTTCGATGTGACTCTTTCCCTCAAAAACCCAAAACTAAAACCCACTTTTCACTCTCTGCAAGACCCTTTTATAGTCCAGCCAGCCAGCTTCTCATTGGCTGGTCTCATGTTGCTCTGTGATTGGCTGATAGATCGGCTTGTTCACTACAATGTTTGCTTGAATTTTCTAAGTTGTGTGGCATTGTTTCCCTTTGCTTCATTCTTTTCATCCTTTGTCACATGCCTTTAAGTTTTACCCTCAACCTATCCATGGGTCATATGAAAAGCCATAATTTTGAAGCTGAAGTGGGTAACTTGTACAGTGGGCCCTTGGTATCCACTGGGGTTTGGTTCCAAGACCCTCCATGGATAGCAAAATCTGTGGATGTGCAAGTCCCTTTATGTACAATAGCGTAGTAAAATGGTGTCCCCTATATAAAACAGCAAAATTAAGGTTTGCTTTTTGGAATGTATATATTTTTGGAATATTTTCAAGCCATGGACAAAGAATCTGTGGATATGAAGGGCCAACTGTACTCCAGATGTTGTTGGATTGCAACTACCATCAATATAGCTTGCATAGCCAGTGGGTGGGAGTTCCAGTTCAATGGGAAAGATGGGTGGGAGTTCCAGTTCAGCACCAACTGGAGGGCCACACACTGGCCATTTGTGTTATAAAACATGCACATTTAGTTCAGATATGGCTCTTGTGCCTCACCTCTCCTCAATATTGACAAAGGTTGCAGCTCAAACATCCAAGTGTGTAGGCCAGTGGGTTTCAACCTTTGGTCTTCCAGGTGTTTTGCACTTCTATTTCACAATCCCTGACCATTGGCCATGCTGTCTGGGACTTCTGGGAGATGATGTCAAAACATCTGGAGTATTGGGAACCATCGGTGCCAACAATTGCAGAGGAGGGTAAGTAGCCACAGGCAGACTGTCTTGGAAGGAGCCTTCTTTGCTCTTTACTGGTGACTGTGGAGTTACAATAGGAGCTTTCAGTACATTTTGAAAGTCACTGCTGTAAACAAATGCACCTGGCTAGCCCTAAATTAGCTCTGGATGGTTATAATATATTTATGTACTCTCATAGTTCATTGTTACATTCATTATTGGGCATTACCTTGTACCCAAAAGCATAAGCATATGAGCATATTTATATATCTGATTAAGTGCAGACATGTAGCTCTAAAAAGGGTTTCCCTTAGGACTGAAATGGAATTGCAAAATAAGCTGCTGTTTTATCTGGTTAGTTACTCCTACTTCATTGACTCATATCCATATGGGAAATGCTGAAGCAGTTGCAATTAGGGAAATTGTACAAATGGGATTTCCTTTTCTAGTGAAGCTCCTCCCCACTCAATTACATTTTAACAATTAAAGCCACTTGTTCCAGAACACAGTTGTTACCATGGCAAGTTGAACTTCATTTCTGCTATGCCTATAGGTGTGAAGATTTAGGGGAAATACAGGAGAAATATGGGAGGAAAAGAAAACCACTCATGAAGCCCTTTGGTTATGAAATAATTATATTAATAATAAAATTTAGTTCTATCCCACCGCATCTGCACTCAAGCAATCGGGGCGGCTTAACAACATTAAAAATTATATATAACATAACTCCCAACCCTCCCTCCCTTAAAACAGAATTACACATTTTACAATTAAAACATGTTAATCAATAAAAGTGTACACAATAAAAAATAATTAAAACAATAAAACAACAGCAACAACCATGGACAAGCAAACAGCAAAACGGGATGAAATTAATTTCTTTCTCTCCTTTGGTGGCTGGGCATCTATTCAGGAAAGGCCTGCCGGAAGAGATCCATCTTAACAGCTTTTTAAAAGCTCTCTAAGGTGGTTATATGACAGATCTCATCCGGCAGGCCATTCTATAGTCTGGGAGCGATAGCTGAAAAGGTCCTCTGGGCAGTAGTGGATAACCTGGTTTTTATTGGTTGTAACAAATTTTTCCCCAAGGACCTGAGTGTGTGGAGTAGATTATAGGGAAGGAGGCAATCCCGGAGATATTTTGGACCCAAGCCATTTAGGGCTTTAAAGGTAATAACCAACACCTTGTACTGAGACTGGAAACTAATGGGCAGCCAGTGAAGAGGTATTAAAATTGGAGTAATATGGTCTCTTCTAGATGTACCCAAGACCAGTCTGGCTTCCATATTCTGTACCAGTTGAAGTTTCCAAACCAGGCACAAGGGTAGCCCCATGTAGAGTGCATTACAGAAGTCCAGACATCAGGTTACCAGTTTGTGTACTACAGTTTTAAGACCCCTGACTTCTAGGAAAGGGTGCAGCTGGTTTATCAGCCGGAGCTGATAACAGGCACTCTTGACCGTCGTGTTCACCTGAATTGTCATGTGAAGCGACGGATCTAGGAGCACCCCCAGACTGTGAACACAGTCCTTAGAGGAGAGTGTGACCACATCCAGGAGTGGAGGTTGTATCCCGATACCTTAGTTTGGGGCTGCTACCGTAAGTACCTCCGTTTTGTCTGGATTCAGTTTTAATCTGTTTTCCCTCATCCAGTCCCTTACTGCCTTAAGACAGTCATTGAGAGAGGAGACGTCTGAGGTCAGACCTGAAGACTTTTTTTTATTTTTTATGAAAAAAATTGCAAAAATTGAACAAAAAAATAAATTGGATTATGGTATTTTTACATTCATAATGATGAATAAGATGAATTGAAGCAAGATGTTAAAATGTTTTGCCCATTTTTCTGAAGCTCTTTTTTCTGATTTTTTTTTTAAATTATGGAATATTATTAAATATTTTCATTTAGAAAGATGAGTAAAATCTTTAAGAAAATGTGTACACATATTTATACCTCCATTCCCCCTCCTAAAAATTATATAACAGGAAGGCTTTTAGGTATGACAGTATACAGTAGCTGAAAATTGCTACACCCTATTTTTAAGGAAAAAAACTTTTCCCCATGGCTTCAAAATTTCTAAAATGTTGGTGGCCCTGGCCAAGATGGCTGACTGTTATTGGCAGGATTTCATGCTGCTCCTAGCTCTGCAGAATTTATTGTTATTTTAAATGTAAAAAGATACGAAAAGATTCTACAAGGACAGAAATGCAGTCTCCCAGATAACTCCTCCTCCAGCTCAGGAGTGGGTTGGGAAGCTGTCTGGTAGAGATAGTTGCCCTGGAAATTACAATATTCCCCACTGCAAAGCTGAAGAATCACAAAGATTCACTACTTAAGGCTAAGCACAGACTTCTCAAAATAAAGGTTTTCAGTATTACCGAAGGACCTTAGATGGTCCAGGCTGAACAGGAGAGGAGAAAAAAAACCATATCCCATCTGATCTGATCGTAGATGATTAATTACACTCAAGTAATTACAAGTTTGCCTTGTAAATACTTGAAATGCAGTCTCCAGTAATAAAGTACTTAAAAGTGGAACTATGTATCAAGAGAGGTGGACAGCAAATGAAAAATAGATGATAAACTCTCTGGAGGGATCTGTTCAAAATGCTGATGGAATAGGTTCCAGAAAGAGACATTTAAATGGTTGTGAAGTTGTTCAAAAGAAATAATAATATAACAATAATAACAATATAAGGTATCTTAATAAAGCAAAATAAATCTGAACATAAATTCATGTACTGAATTTGGCCAAGAAAACAGAAAAAAATAAGCATTTTTATTTAAAAACCCCAAATATGAAAGCATTTGTCTTCAAGAAAATTGCCTAAGAAAAAGAGACTGTAGACCTTTGCAGAATATGGGTCTAGAGTTTGTATCAGAAAACAAGAATAAAAGAAATGGAATTCTCTTTTATATAAATAAAACATTACAACCTAAATTGATTTTTGAGGAAGGACAAGGTAGATGTGTAATTGTAGAAATCAACTGGAATGGCAATACTTATTTAATGGATTTATTTAATGGATATTTATGGCCCCAATTTATTTATTTAATTTATTTAATTTAAATAATAATTTATTTTAAATAATTTATTTAATAATTTATTTAATGGATATTTATGGCCCCAATGAGGGGAAAATAATATTTTATGAAAATTTGTTAAGAAAGAAATCTCAACTAAAGCTACAGAATCTGATTTGCATGGGGAATTGCAACAGGATTGTTGAACCTAATAAAGATAAATGTTCCAGTAAAGGTATTAAGGAAGATCAAGGGAGACTACCCAAAACCTTCTTTAAATATACAGAGTACTTTGGATTAATAGACTGAGAAATGTACAGCCAAACTGTAGAGACTGCTTTTCTTCAAATTTTCATGAATCTTTTTCCAGAATAGATGTGTTCTGGATTTAGCTAGCTTTCTTACTTCCAATATCACCTTTGATGACTGCATCCCAGTGGCTGCATCTGCACCGCAGACATAATTCAGGTTCAATCACTTTAACTACCATGGCTCATAGCTATGGAATAATAATAATAATAATAATAATATAATAGTAAAACTTTTATTTCTATCCTGCTTTTTGTCGCGACAATCAAAGTGGCATACAAAGATTTAAATACCCCAATAATATAACCCCCCTTAAAAAAAGGATTAAACAGTATAAGGGTAAAAATTCAACAAGTAAACCAAAACGATAACCAATACCAATAACCAATAACCATGGCCCGAGTCATCACATGTGTGTGGGAGTCTTGTGTGGCTGAGTATTTTATTCCGGGAAGGCCTACCAGAAGAGATCAGTCTTAATGACTTTCTTAAAGCTGTCTAAATTAGTAATTTGATGGATCTCGTCTGGCAAGCCATTCCATAAACTGGGAGCAGTTGCAGAAATTGTCCTCTGGGAGGTCACCGTCAGTCTGGTCTTCAAGGGCTGTAATAAATTCTTCCCAGAGGACCTAAGTGTACAGGGCGGATTATATGGAAGCAAGCGATCCCTTAAATAAGTTGGATCCAAGCCATGTAGGGCTTTAAAGGTGATAACCAACACTTTGTACTATGCCCGAAAACTAATTGGCAGCCAGCGGAGTGATTTCATTATTGGTGTTACATGGTCACTCCTGGTTGTTCCTGTGACCAGTCTGGCTGCCATATTCTGTACCAGTTGGAGTTTCTGGACTAGGCACAAGGGTAGCCCCATGTACAGCACATTGCAAAAATCGAGTCTTGAGGTTACCAGTGCGTGTACTACAGTTTCAAGATCCCCCGGTTTCAGGAAAGGGCGCAGGTGCGTATCAGCCAAAGATGATAACAGGGGCTCTTGACCATTGCATTTACCTGGTTTCTCATCTGAAGCAATGGCTCAAGAAGCACCCCCAGACTGTGAACACAGCCCTTTGAGGGGAGCTTGAACCCCTCTGGGACTAGAAGTTGCAACCCAATGCCTGGTTTAGGGGCCCCTACTGTGAGTACCTCCGTTTTGTCTGGATTCAACTTCTAGGTTTTCTAGTTTTTTGTGGCACCAGAGCTCACTGACAGAGAAGGCTAAATGTCTCCCAAAACTATAATTCCCACAGCATTGATCCATGCTAGTAAAAGTGATATCAAACTGGGTTATTTCTGCCATGCAGATGCCGCCTATGTCATTTTACCCATGGAGAGGTCAGTCTTACTGTTTATATTGGCTTTGGAGATACTATTGATAGATGTCAGATAAGACAACAGAATCTGTGGGTGTGTTATCCAAAGAACAAGTGAGGAGGACTGGGGAAACACTACTACCTGTCAGCAATACTTCAAAATATTGGGGAAATTAGCTTTGCAACAGGCTTGGGTTACCTTTGGATCTGGAAGCGTCAATATATACCAGTACTAACTGGGAAGACTCCAGATTCTTGTTGAATTAAGGAATCTTTATTTAGGAAATATGTAGAGTGCAAACACATACACAAGTGATTCAAACACACACACACACAGCATACAGTGCTAATCAAAATGGAGAAGTGAAAGGGGATAGCAGAGTTTATGAGAGTTGCAATGAGTTTATATTTATTTGTCTGAAGAGAAAACCATGGAAGGTGGGAGAGACTCAGAAGGGGGGGGGGTTCTGAGGGTGACACAGAACATACACAGAGTGTGTGCGGTGGCTACGTTTTGAACACATATTTATAACTTAAAGGTAGCCTGAGATGATGGGCTATCTAGCCAGGTAACAAAGGCTGAATGGCTTGTCTCAACAACTGACAAAGGGATTGCAGACTTGTTGATTGTTTTAACAAAAGCAACAATGGGATCTTGAGAAGGGTAGATGGAGAATTTGGGCTAGCATCACAACAGGGTAGGCAGAGAGGTTGTCTTATTGCTTTAGGTGTGAAAAGCTGCTTTGTCTTAGAATTTGAGAGGAAATCATACTTTGCAGGTTTTGAGAGGAAATGCAGGGGGAAGAATGAAGCACTTCTTTCTCACAGTCCTCCTTTCTCACAGTCCTCCTTTCTCACAGTCTTCAGACTCACATCCCTTGCTTATGCATGAGGGATGAATGGAGGGTGAATGAATGGGATCTGAATATAAGCGAAACTCCGTTTTCACGAGGGGGTCTGGAACAGATCTCCCACCAAAAAAAGAAAGAAAGAAAGGAAAAAGAAAAAGAAAAAAGGAGGGGTGACTATAATAGTATTGTTAATTTAGAGGTTCTAAAGGGAAATGATTTCTCAAAAACATGCTCTCTCCAAATATGAGATATCAAAATATGAGGACCCCCAAAATACAGCATGGGAAATGTAGGGGTGCATAATAGGTGAAAGTAAAAAGAAACAGTATAAACTGAGAACTTTTGAAAATAATCTGATGATAATGACACAACACCCACTGGACTCAGTGAAAGCTTTTTTGGAGAAAATACAGTATTAAGGCATTTGGAATATGCTGTGGATTTACAGTGAATTGTGATAAAACAAAATTGCTGAGTAAAAATATGAATTCAGAAGGAGACAAGGAACTAACTGCTCTATAAAACTATAAAGGAATTAAATATTTGGGAGTTACAATCAAGAAGAACAACAGCTTATTATTTTATAATTATGAAAAAGTCTGGAAAGAAATCAAAAGGAAAAAAATAGGGAAAGTTAAATTTAACCCTTATGGGTAGAATTGCAGTAATAAAAGCAAATGTTTTGCAAAGGCTTTTATTTCTCTTTCAAACAATCCTTATTATAAAAAATGAATACCTTTTGTGCTTATAGATGTGAGACTCTTAGAATTTCAAGGTCATAATATAAAATTTGGTTGGCAAGGTCATAATATAAAATTTGGTTGGCCTGTTTAACTTTGGTAAGACAAAGTTCAGCTGGATTCAGCTGAATTGAATTCAAAAAACTCTCCCACAAGTTCGATGGAAGTACAAACTGAGACTTTTTCCAAACATAATTTTAGTCATATCACTGCAGGAAGCCTTTTTAAAGAAAGAATCATTAAAATATTAGAGATGGTTATTTTATGATGATCTTTTTTTACCTTGTACAATCCAGCTAGAAATTTAAATTAGGAGAGAAGATTCTTAAGCTGGGCAGAGATCGTAATTGGTTTGCTTATAAGCAACCGAAGGACAAATGAAGGGCCTGAACAGGTGGAGGGGAAAAGGTAGTTCATTCCCAGGTTTTCCTAATTTGCAGGGAGAACCCACAGCCGGCACCACTGGGTCTCATAAGAGACCAAACACTCACAGGCATCCTACATTGCCCCACTCATCAGGAAGGACAGACCCACCAAAACAGGTCATTCACAGGTAGAGGTTGCATCACACAATTATTTTTCTCCTCTTTCCACCCAAACACTTGCTGCCAAGGACAACTCTCTTGTCCTGCCCATTTACCAGGCCATGAACTGCACAATTGGCCACGCGACCTCCCACTAGATTGAACAAGTGATCGATTGCCCATGCGATGCATCGGTATGCCTTGTGATACATTGGCACAACACAGTCATGGAGGTCCCCATACATGCCCCCTTTCTCCCCGTCCCCCAAAGTTGGACCAGAGCATAACTTTGTCCTGGATTCCGCCAATGTAGGCCATGTGTGTCATTTAAACAGGTGAGTTCCAAAATGTGGCGAAACCACATGTTATCACTTGTGTGGAGATTAGAACTCCTTAATCATGACAGAACAATTGTAACCATAGAGATGAGAGAAAATGAGTTTTGTTTAAAATTGTGTAAAAAGGATGGCCATGTAACTTAACAAATGTAGAATTTGCATTTGAAATTAGAGAGGGAAGATGAGCCTGTAAAAGAGCACATGATAAGGTGGTCCCCAAATTTTATGTATAATGTTCATATGAATGTATGGGAGAAATGTAGTCCAAAGATATAAAAGTTAATCTGCATAGTAATTTAAAAGAAATAAGATGAAACACAGATGGTATGTAACCTCAAACAAGCTGTTGAAAATACCTCAGAATGTTTCAGACTAATGTTGAGGATATAAAGATAAGAAATGTTCCTTTTTCATATGTGGTTGACATGCAGGAAGGCAAAAGGTTATTGGTCCAAGATTTATATCCATTTTTTTTTAAAAAAAACACATAGCTGTCATAATGTCACCAGAAATATTTTTGTTGGCTTTATGCAGAAAGAAGTAGAGACTAAATATGGATTTTTTTCTCTGACATGACAACAGCACAGTCTTGATTGTTTGCTCAGTCTTGAAAATGATATGAAGCACTGATGTTGGAGAAATGGATTGTTAAATTTGCTGTGTTAGCCCAAATGGCCAAATTAACATAGGCTCTAAAAATAAGACAACTGAAGACTTTTTGAAAGATTGGAAACCGTTTATGTATGTTTTTCAGCAATAAGAAATCTAATAATTTATGGTTATGGTAAATTTTAGCAGGATTATTTAGTTGGATCTGTAATGCTGGAATAATACATATTTTTTCTGCTGCTTTTCATTAAAGTCAGGATTAGGATCTCAGAGTCCTATTGTACATTAATTGCATGTCTGTCTCCTCTTTCCTTTCTGTCTATTTCTTGCACCTATATTTACTTTCATTGTAAATTAGATTTGTTTGTGTTAAAAAACTAATTAAAAAATATATATTTAAAAATCTAGAAGTTTTACATCTCCGGCCAATTCATAGTAGGGCTGTCGTGTGAAATAATGGACTGAGCTGAGTCAAGGAGGGAATTTCAGCAGATACTACTTTTTATGTAAGGAACAGGAGCCTTGTCCCTTATTTCATTTGGCAGCTCTACCCCATAGGCATAATCATGGAAATATTCTAAATCTAGTATCTTTAAGTCTATACCTTTAGATTCTGGAGTGCTAGATTTGTGGAATTTCTTTCTGTGTGGCTGTCAAATCTAGCATATTCAGAAATCCAGCAGCAATAATGAATTTGTTTCATAATGCGAACTTTGTATACACATATATTCACTCCTCCCCATAACAGTACTTTTGTGTAACTGCTCCAGCTACTCACAACTCTGCATCTTTCTAAATGGCGGGGGAAGGAAAGATCTGTGTCCCTGTTTTACAGAGTAGGAAAAAACTCCATGTGATAATTTCCATGAAATTTGAAAAGATGAGAAATATATCTCCATTTGAAATCAGTTTGCTTACACCCTGTGGTTTATTCCAAATGGCCTTAGATTTTTACCTCTCTCTGTAATATCCAGGAAGTCTGGTTTATTTTGCCACCTTACAGAAGAAACTCATCATGGAGCTCATCTTTGTTTGTAACCAGATAAAACCATCTATTTAAAGCATGTCAAAAAAAGAAGAAGAAAAATCCCTGTGTGGTCTCCTTTTCTTTAAAATCTCACCAACAAAGCAACAACACTTCATCCAAATTGAAGCCTGCTAGTTGGAAGCACCTGCCAACAAAAGGTTCTCTTTTGTTTTCTTTTTGTTTTCTTTTCTTTTTTAAAAAAGGCTTGTTAGTGCTATGCAAGTTATTAGCAGAAGTGTAAAACAGAACTACTGATCCATGGCAAACTGTCATGAGATTCCTCTGGAGCTGATTCATAGAGGAGATGGCAGGTGCTAATTCATGATTTGCACAGTCCCTTCCGTTCTCCCAAAACAGGAATCCCAGGAGATGCCAGGGCAAAGAATCGTAGCCCCAAGAGACCTGGTAGTTTCCATTGTTTCTGTGTTAGGTTTTTATATTTAAGATATGCCAGTTTGAGGCTGTGGTCCAGTTTGAACTCTCATGTAAACACAACTGTATTTGTGGGTTTTCATGTCTTTGCCACAATGTCAGCTTGGCCATGGCAGTTAAGCTTCTGGAAGTATTTCAGCTAAGGCCTTCTTTTATTTAGAGACTTAGGAGCTAGCTATAGAAGTGTACTCCATGCTGAGGTCTGGCATACAGCATCCTGTCAGGGATCTCATGGGAGAAAAGTTTCTTTTTATGCATGTTTTACAGACTAATGCCCATTTGGTGTATATATTTTAAAATATCCTGGATCTTCAAAGAAAAAATAAAATAAAATAAAGGAGAGAGTATTTGTTTTGGCTCATTTTCATCACACACAACCTTTGCAGTTGTGATAGCTAAGCTTCTCACATCTGCTCCACATCAAGCTGATGCATTGGTTATGCTTAATAAAAGAGGATTTGCCTCCAGCAAATACAGGTTCAGTATACAAGAGCGTGGAGTCCTGTTGTATCACCACTGGGGCATGATTCATTCTAACTGTGGAGCTGGAACTGTTAGATCCTCTCTCACTAAATAAAACATTAGTTGAAATAAAATGGAGAATTCCTTGACAGTGGATGTCTGTGCTCCCATGCTCCTTTCCTGGACCTGGATTCCTAAACCTAGCCTGAATATGCAAGGTATTGGAATCCAAATGTGTAGGTGGAGGTGCTGTTAATAGAAATGTTCCATGTGTAACAAGACAACACACAACTCCTTCCAAGAAGAAATGGTAGCATGTTCAGAATAAAAGTTTATGTCCAAGAAGAAATGGTAGCATGTTCAGAATAAAAGTGTATGTCCATTCTTTCCCCTGCTATGTTAGTTTTCTGTTTTATGCATCCATAGGTTTATAAAATTGAGCATAAAAAAAAAGTTCAGCCCTACATTCAGCCTAGTGATATGGTCCATGTCATTATATTATAACACTGTCCATTTAATTTCACTATGTTCTACTTCCTGTGTAACTGCTGAGGATTGGGTGACAGCTAGCTAGCCAAAGCTTACAGCAAGTTGTTGATCATGGTGGGGAAATTCTTGAAGATGCTTGGAAGCAGTGGCGGACAGATACCCTCAAGCATCTTATTTCTAAATAGGAGCACAACTGAGAGCATCTCAGGATTCAAGACTGTTTTTTAACCTGTCCCCTTACCAGACGTGTGCTGCTTCTCAATATCTCAGGAGCATTCTATCTTAGAAGAGATTTTGGGGAGAACAGGTGGTGTCCAGACAGGAGGGAGTGGAACATTTTCCTTCTATCATTTATTTAAGTTAATGTATCTTTAGAGTTAAGTCAATGTCTGTGAATTATCTTCTGGAAAATAAAATTTTTTGGTGTGGGCATTCCTACTTTGATATATGTAGACGAGTAACAGGGAACCTTTCACCCTCCCAGGTGTTTTGGACTATGTACAACTCTCACTGTCCCTTATGGGTGCTGAGTCTTCTTGAAACCAAAGTCCAAAACATTTTGAAAGCCAAAGTTCTCTCTTTCCTCCTGGAGCAGAGAATGCTGCCTGTTTGCTCTTGTGTACTTTGGGAATAAATGGGAGGTAAATGTGTATGCAATGAACATCTTTGAATGCAGGGATAACTACATAGATCAAAAGGATGGAGCTGCAGCTGTGTGTGGGTAGTGGTGGTGATGGTTCTTTCTTTCTCATCACAGTCCTTTGGTAATTCATTCTGTGTTGTAGGGCTTTCTCCAGTGGTAGGAAATCTTGTATAGGGTCCACAACTGGAGGAGGGAATTGACAGGAAGCAAGGGTGAACTTTGGCGAGGTGGCTTTCACTTGTGCAAGAAGTCTTCTGGATCCATACCTATCTATTGGATAGATCCCTTCCAGCATGTTAGCTAGCAGTGTCTCATGGTGGCTGGGGACAACAGAAGTTGTAATCCAACACATTTTAAGGGCACCCATTTGGGAAGGGTGATGTGATCACCGCAGAAAATTCTGTATAGTTCATAGTTTCCTGAGACATTTTCCACAGTATTGTGCTAAAAACAATCCAGAATTCTTGGCCAACATTCATGAAGTGACACTTCTAGAGAAGTTTTTTTGTGTGTGTTAGTGGTTTTTACGGATTGATTTTCGTTCCTTCTAGACTCAAAAGTGAAAGCACTAGAAACAGAAAATTGGGGAGGGAAATTGGGGAGGAAAAAATGTCATTTCTGTGGAAATTTATTGAAAATCAGATCCGTGCACCAGAAATTATTCTTATTAAATGAAATGCTACTCTGCCTATCTCTCTTGTAGCATACTTTAAACTGAATGTCAGAAACAAACTTGACTGAAAAAGTTACATTTTATAATTAAGGGGCAAAACAGACTGTTGTGAAGGAGTGGCTTGCTGCCTCCCCTTTGAGTGCTGGATCGGGGCCGTGGCAACTGCACACCATGGCCCTGATCTGGCTATTTGCTGGCTCAAAAAGAAGCGACAGAAGGCCGCTTTTTTTTTTGCAAAAAGCTGGCCTTTCTGCAGCGGTGGTGGTTTTCCTGCATTTATGTGGTGTGGCATGTGTAAATGGCATGCCACAGAAACACCATGATGCCACCCACTGTGTGGTCTTTGGGATGGCGGCTTGGGGGCAGTGTCAGGGTGTACATATGCTACACCCCCCTGCCACCCCGAAGCCAGTGTTTTTTGCCGGTCTGTTTTGCCCCTAAGTGTATCATTAAGAGTAACCACTGCAAATCTTGGTGTTCACTCCTGTGGTACATTCACTGTCAGGAAACAGAGTGTTCATGTACTTACCTGCTTTAAAGGGCACAGAACAGTTAGAGCATTTGCAGAACTATTTTCATTTTCTGATTTTAGAACTTATTTCTTAGCTGTCCCTTTCTTCTCTGTGTACTGTCAAACAATGCTGCCCAGTAAGGAAAAAAGACTCACATTTTGTAGATTAGTTTCATCTGTGAGAAAGTCTTTTGTAGAAGGGAAAAAAGTCTTTTCCCACTGCTTCTCATTCTATGTCTTGTAGAAATTTTGAACAAAGTTGCAGGGGGGAAATGCTTTAGATTTTACCAGAGTTGCTAGGCGAGTGTGCTGATTCTTTCTCTCCTATGCAGCCCAGGGTCTGATCAAAATCCTTGTTTATTTCATTTATTTGTTTGTTTTTAAAGTGTGTTATCCTCCCTTATAGGAGAAAAATGTATTGTTTAATGCATCACAGCTCACATATTATCAGAATTACATTTTTTTTTTGTCACCTGCAAGGGAGTTCCTCACCTGCATAATTTTAGTTGCATTATTCTCAAAAAGAGCAAATATAATAGAAAAGTTAAGCAAATTACAGTGTGGTGATTTTCTTCTGAGGGGGGAAGAAATAGGCTGTTGCTGCCAAATGTCTAATGTCTTTTTCTTTTTTTACTTTTAGCATAAAGGAGATGGCAGGTGTGCACAGGAAGAAGAGGGAAGCTAACCCCATAATTGTTGTTACTGTTTAGTGCAGTAACAGCTTCTTTAAGAACTTCTTGCAGCTGTCTGCCAGCTAGAATGACTGAATTTTTTGAGATAGTATGTTTGTGCTGATCCCCCTCCCATATTTGGAAACACTGCAAAGATTCTGTTTTGCAATGTATGAGATGCATTTAAAGCTCATCTGATCTTTTGTATGTCTTACCTTACATATAATTCTATGCATCAACTGAACAATACACTGGCTTTGTAAAAACTGTAAAGAGATTTTCAGCAAATAATGATACCTTGTTGTTGGCACATAGGCAGTAGTGAAATAGAGGTTAATGCCTTTCAAAGCAGTAGCCATGTTAGTCTGCTACACAACAATAATAACAGCAGTCTTTCATCATCTTAAAGGTGAGGAGATTTAGTATGGCATAAATTTCTTTGGACAAAAATCCACTTCATCAAATGCATGGCACACATGAAACTTATTAGTGGGACCAAAAATTATCAACATGGGAGAAACCATGTGAATTTGTCCTTTGTGCATGTCGTGCCAATTTCCCCTCTCATACTGCATGCTTTGTCCTATTCCATTAAGTCTGAGCTTGTTTCTGTGTCTGTAATTAGCCAACCCATATAAACTAATCTCAGACCTCTGCATCTTCCAAGCAGTAAGCTTCTTGCATTTAAATCTGTATTCATTTTTGTTGTTGATAGTGCATTTCAAGTATGAATAAATTTGGTATGTTTCTAGAGCCTTTGAATATTGTTTGTCTCAGTTCTGGGTTTGGATGAATCTAACTGGAGCCAAAGATTTCAGTAAGTAGTATTGCAAATATGACAGAGAAGCTGAGAATCTTTGCCTTGTTGATAATTAATTTTATTTATCCTTTGCCCATTTCAGTGGTGTGGCCAAGAGAGATAGCATCCCTCTTTGCCATCTTCCTTTAACCATCCTCTTCTTCCCACAAACATGCAAAGGGTTGTGAGCCTAAGATAAGAGCTACCTGTTTTACACAGACACTTGTTCATCTAGTCCTTGAGGGAAGCTTGCTTGCCTATTGGGTTAATGCCAAATGGTCAACCTGATCTGAACACATATGTGTGTGAATGTAAGGAATTATTGCTTTGTTTAATATTATTTGTGGGAAAAATATTTTTCAGAAATGTTGCCTCATTTGGCAGGAAAGTTGACCAAGATGTAGAGTTCAGAAAGTTACTTTTTTGGTCTACAAATACCAGAATCCTCAAATAGCTGGGAGATTGTGTGAGTTGGAATCCCAAACTGCATCTTTTCCTGGCCATGCTATGCAGTGCCTTCTTGTACTACCTGCTGAGCCTTTTTTAAACCTTTTGCTCAGACATCAATTGAACTTTGTAAATGGATTGGAAAAATAAAAAGGGTACCAAAGTGACTTCAGAATGGGCAACATTCAGACCTCCCCAGAGAAGGCAGTCCCTAGTCAGATGCCATCACCAAGCTACCCCTCTCCACAATAGCCATCTATAGCACTTCACCATTGTAGACCACATATATTGTGGATAGGTGCCTTGTGCAATTGAAGATGATCTAAAATGCATGGTAGAACAAAGCAAGTGGGAGGATCTCTAAAGCTTATAGATAGATCAAACAAAGGAATCAAAGAAAGACCCTTTATCTAAAAATACACAAAAGATAATAGCATTAAATTCCCTCTTTTAAAAAATCTGTTTTGCAGGTTTCTTGAAAACAAGAGTGTGATGTCTGACATAGGGATACCACCCTGTTCACCTGATTTCAGTAGCATTTTTGTTCTTCTTTATATGTTTTCCCCCCTTTAAAAGTCCTATAAACATGTAGCCGTCCATGATAAAATTGTATTATCCTACTATTTTGGATAATTAGCGACCAAGTCCCTAATATTCCAATGTTAGGCAAGGTTCTAGAGCAGCGGTCCCCAAGCTGTGCTCTTTAATAATAATAATAATAATAATAATAATAAGATTTATTTATATCCCCCCCAATCAACTGGGAATCCAGGCGGCTTACAATAGTGGGAATAATACAGGCATTAACAATAAACATGAAATAATAAGCAAATATAACATAGCAATACATAATAAAATAAAAACAATTCAATAACAACAAAACACTACAATAACAGCAATAGGCATAACACAAAATTTACATTCAATCAATAATTATACCAAAAAAAAAAATAAAATCCCCAATTCCATCCCCCTGTTCAAAAATTAACAAAGCAGATACCAACAAACAATGAAGTAATAAAACAGATACAGCATAGCATGTTGCAAATTACTGATTAAAAATTACAATTAAGAGATAACATTTTAACACACTGAAAAAGGGGTAGACTAAAATTTAACTACAAGACAATGCCCCTAGTATCTCCAGAGGCCTATGTCTGGCCACCCATGCTGAGATGGTCCGGTGCTGGAGGGGGGCTACATATTAAAGGGGCCTCCTCCCTCACATGTCCTCCATTCTCCTCCTGGCAGTCCCTGGTGGGGAATGAGGTGCCCAAGACTTTATGGGCCGACACCCATGCTGAGATGGTCTGGGACTGGGGAGAGTCAGGTGTTAAAGGGGTCTCCTTCCTCACATGTCTTCCATTCTCCTCCTGGCAGTCCCTGGTGGGGAATGAGGTGCCCAAGGCTTTATGGGCCGACACTCATGCTGAGATGGTCCGGGACTGGAAGGCAGCCAGATGTTAAAGGGGCCTCCTCACTCACATGTCCTCCATTCTCCTCCTGGCAGTCCCTTTAAGGGATTTTGGACTTCAGCTCCCAGAATTCCAATTCCATGGCTGAGGGTTCTGGGAGCTGAAGTCCAAAATTTCTCAAAGGACTCAGTTTGGAGACCACTGTTCTAGAGTGTGCGGTAGCCTCTCAGTTCCAGGGGTTTCTGGATGAAACGGATTATCTAGATCCATTTTAATCTAGTTGCAGGCATGGTTATAGGACAGAGATGGCTTTGGTCACCTTTGGTGGATGAACTATGCCAGGAGCTGGAGAGGGGGAAGGTATTCCTGTTGGTTCTGCTGCACCTCTTGTGGCTTTTGATACCATTGACCACAATATCCTTCTAGGATGCCTTGCTGGAATGGGACTTGGGGGCACTGTTTTACAGTGGCTTCATTCTTTCCTGGAGGGTGCACCCAGAAAGTGGTGCTCAAGGACTCCTGTTTGACCCCTTAACTGTTGGCCTCTGTGGTCCTTCAGGGTTCTCTTCTGTTCCTACATGTAGATGAAACTGCTGGAACAGGTTGTCTGAAGTTTTTTTTGGGGGGGGGGGTGGTGGTAGTTCCATCAGTATGTAGATGAAACCCAACTCTATTACCGGTATGTCTTTCCACCACAAGCCAAGGAAGCAGGTTTGGTCCTAAATGGGCTCTAAGATCTGATTGGGAAGCACTTCTCTGTCCCACATTCTTCATGCTTTATATTTGGGGGGAACAAGTGAGGGGGGCCTTCTCAGTGGCTGCTCTCAAGCTCTGGAACTTCCTTCCCAAAGAAGTTAGGATGGCACCTTCCCTACTTCTATTTTCAGAGAAGCATTTGAGGAGCGATTACCACATATACTTGTGTACAGCTATAAGTTGAAAAATGTTTGCTAAAAAATTGGATCAGTTTATATATGGGTAAATATGGCTGTAGGCTCGCCCCTGGAGCCTCTTCCCCTGCCTGGTTGTCTCCCAAAGGGAGATAGATAATTCATTGGTGGTCTTCCATCCAAGTACTAACCACGGCTGAGCCTGCTTAACATATACATATATATTTAAGAATATTATGCCTAATCTGCACCTCTCCAGTTTCAAACTGCTTACATGAGAAGCAGTACTATTTAACTGATATGTGCCTTTACATACAAACTAGTGCATAAAGTTTAAGTATGTGTGTAATTTTTTAGCTGAATTTATCCTTGTATTTTTCTGAGGCCATGATTCTGTGTTGTTGTGAAGAGACATGGAGTGTTGCTTGCTCCTATTCAAGATCGGGGTTTTTCTTGGCAACATCAGACCATTATCTCTGGGGGGCAAGATGGGTTTATGCAGATATACACACAAATCAAGACAACTTTTGAGAAAAAACAGACTACTTTCTCTACTCATCCTTATCCCAGCTGGATCTGGAGAACTTTAACTTTTTGTCTTGTACTTGAGGAGTAAGAAAGAAATATGCTACAGGTGTTTTGCAGTCTCCTGTCACTTGATTGGAAACCCATTGCATTTTGTAAGCAAGTTTTATTCTTTCTTGCCAAACTACCAATTCAAGAGTCCTGGGAATTCATTGTTTCTTTGGAATTCAATAGTGAGCACCATTGTATTCGAAGGAATTTTCTTTCCACCCTCATTCCTTCTTTCCTCTTCTCTCTTGTTGAGCTGCAGATTTCTATTTAATCCAGAGGAATGCAACAACATCAAAATTCATTTGCCCACAAGTGATTTGTCTTTTGTGAGATTAAACAATATCCCCATTGATGGCTGGGAGAAGGAAACTAAAAAGCCATACTAGAGCTAAGGATGGGAAATGTTCTATAGAATAACTGTGTGTTTGAAATGGCTGAGAATGAACAATGCCAAGCTCGTTATTAATTGTCTGGGAGCATAAAACTATGCCATTTTTTGTTTTGTTTGGGGGGAAAACACAGATACACCAGGGCCATAGGCATTTAATCTAAATTCCAGTCTTTAGGTTTAGTAAGCGCACTATGTCTGGACAAGGAAAACAAATGCTGAGATGTTCAGGCATGGACAGAGCAAAATTATATAAGCTTAGTTATGTTGATTTGTTAAACATAATCGTATTTTATTCAAATATTCTGCTATGTCTTATGCTTCCTTCTGATATGTCTAAACATTCATATCAAATATTTAATAACATGCTTACCAGTCTGATATAATGTATTAAATATTTTTATTATGAAAACATATTGCAGCTTTGTACAAACAGCAAAATGTGTGTTTCACATTCTGAACCATCTATTTTCCCTCAGGCTTATCTGCACATAATTGAAATGGTTGTTGAGACCCTGAGGAGATATTGAGGGCCTGCATTGAATTTCTCTCAGTTGAGAATTGATACCTTCTCTAGCTTCCTGTCCACATTAGTTACTAACTGGGGCATTATTTTGTGTGCAATTACCCTAAGATGACATTAGAAGCAAGTGAAAAGGCCTGCAGCTCCTTTGTTTTATTTTAATTTTATTCATATGTGCTCCTCAGTTGTGTAAACAAATACAAGTTTAAAATCCATTAAGATCTTATCAGGGCTGCAGATGCAAAAATGTAAGCAAGGCCTGAGGTTAATATGACAATTTCAGTTGACAGGTTACTGAAGGATTAGCCTATTTCAAAATCTGATAGGAAACAATTGGTATGCGCTCAAATAGCCTGTTTGTCTAATTGTAGTCCAGAAATCAAATTAGCTGCCTGTTAGCCCATATGGATCACATTAGCAATTTTAGTGGAACCGGCACTGTCGAAGTGATAGTGAAAAGTCCATAAAAGGCTCACAAGCCAGAGGATTTAGATCAAACCCCATAGGTTTAGTTGAATGCCCTTATTTTTCCTTCTAGGCATCACTCCTGCCATATCCTGTAGGCTTTGGTGAGTGTACAAGAACAATTTTCCCCTCCTTTTGGTACAGGGGATTAAAGTCAAGTACATATATTGCTGTGGCTGACAGTTTTGGCTCAAACTTGAGTTCCCTTGGTCCGTTTTACATTGGCAAAAAGAGGTGTGTTGAAGGCTGCATGAAAGCCCAGCCTTTAGATGAGAAAAAGGGAAAGTGTGCCATGAAAACACTATTTTGGAGTTTTAAGGGAGAAGAAGTGCTTTAAAAAGGAGCTGGCCCATTTTACATTGGCAAAAAGAGGTGTGTTGAAGGCTGCATGAAAGCCCAGCCTTTAGATGAGAAAAAGGGAAAGTGTGGCATGAAAACACTATTTTGGAGTTTTAAGGGAGAAGAAGTGCCTTTAAAAAGTAGTTTGATTTCCCCACTACTTTTTTAAAAAGGGTGCAGCATTGCTGGCCCGTTTTACACGGGCAAAAAAAGGCGCTTTTAGGGCTAAAAAGCCCGCATTTAGGGTTAGGGAGGGCGTAGCCTTTACACCCTCCCTAAGCCTAAAACGCATGGACGCCGCCATTTAAAGATGGCGGCGTCTACACGGTGGCGCCGTACAAGCGTCATCACGTGCGCAGCGTTTTGACGCGCTGCGCACGTTTTGACGCTCTGGCGCGCGGGAGGGCGCCAATCGCGCCCTTCCCGAGCCGCAAAAAAAGAGCTCGATCCCGGAGCTCTTTTTTGCGGCGGGTCGTTGCGGCGGGATGAGGCCTCTGGGGCTGCCCGTGTGGCAGCCTAGGCCTCATCTCGCCGCTAGAAGGGGCGAGTTTGGACCGCCCCTTTTAGCCAATGTAAAAAGCACCCCTATTGCATCTAAAGGCTAAGGTGTAGTTGAACGGTTAAATGGGGCTCTGTATCTTTAAAGCGCCCATTTAAAGGCAGCGATACAAGTGCGGAGGGAGGGAAGGTGCCAAGACAAGAAGAGACCTTCAGAGCCCGGCCAGAGTGCGCCTGCACCTTCCTTCACCTCCTCCCTTTGGTTGAGAGAGTGTGACTTCTAGGGAGACAGCAGGGCACTGGAGGCGCTCAGCCAGACCAGGGCAAGCTGGCAAGAGGAGGAGGAGAAGGGGAGTGACCTGGAGCACCTCCGCTGCCCTGCTTCCCTGCAAGTCACACTCTCTCAGCCGAAGGGGGGAGGAGAAGGCAGGCCCAGGCACACTCTGGCCAGGCTCCATGGCTCTCTCCTGGCTGCCTTCCTCCTCCCTTTGGCTGAGAGAGTGTGACTTGCAGGGAAGCAGGGCAGCAGAGGGGCCCCATGTCCCTCTCCTCCTCCTCCTCCTCCTCCTCCTCCTCCTCCTCCTCCTGTTTCCAGCTTGCCCTGGCCCAGCATCAGGAGGACCTGGAGCACCACCGCTGCCCTTCCTCCCTGCAAGTCACACTCTCTCAGCCAAAGGGAGGAGGAAGGCAGCGGGGAAGGAGGGAGGGAGGGAAGGAGCCAGGAAGAGACCCCCAGAGCCTGGCCAGAGCACGCCTGGCCCTCCTGCTTCCTCTTCAAAAAGAAGGCTGGAAAAGTAGGACGTGTCCTGGCAAAGGAGGACGTGCCTGGTCAACTTGGAAAAGGGGGGCCTCTGCTCAAGAATGGAGGACATATGGGAATCCCTCCTGGACAGAGGGCTGAAACCTCAAGACAACTCAATATAATGCTCTGACAGAACACAGACTACAACTCCCATGAGCCTTTGCTACCATTTCCCAAGATGCCTTAATTTGCAACAGAAAGCCGACCAGTATGTTCACATGTGATGAATTCTTTCGTATTGACTCTGCATTTTCTTTTTGTGTAGATGCTCTCTTGTTTTGTGTGTGATGAGCTTGTGCGTAATCATGTGCATTTCCGAACTGACCTCACTTTCTCCCTCTTTCGGAATGGTCCTGTACTCCCCCATGTGATAAGCTCCGACTGTATGGTGTACCTGCGCAATTGCGCAATTCGCAGCCAGCAAGGGAAAAAAATGTTTAAAGCGTGGCTAAAAGCCACGTTCCTTGCCGCCCATGTAGCTGCTCCACCTGTGTTTGTAGCGTTTTGACAGCTTCCCATGTAGTTGCTGAGCCACAGAAAAAACCTCAGTCTAGCTGCCCTGTACTTTTTAAATGCACACCTGGGGCTTGCTGTCTAGCTGCTAAGCATTAAGGAAAGTGCAACTTCATGTCACACTTTCTTGCCAATGTAAAAAGCCCCCTAGTTTGGTAATGCTAAATTTAAAATGGCCTGCTTTTGCTGCTTTCTTGTATTCCTCCAAACTGCAGTAACCAACTCAGTAACCACATGTATTTTTTAAAATCCAATAAGTGAATTATCTGTTTTGAGAAGCCCATATGATCACCTAGTGACCTTTTCTGTCAGAAAGAATGTTCTTTATGCCTAGCTACCTTTGCCCTAAGTTTCAGCTTTTTAGCTGTTATGTTTTTTGTATTCCTTTGTGTCTGGGATTAAGACATGAGAGATTTTTTTCCTCATGTGCAGACTTTAAACTGCCACTTCTTAGCCCTCTGTTTGATAAGCTGCAGTGATGAAGCCACCTGCTTTTAAGACAAAGCTAACTTTCTTAACCACTTTTTAAAATTAGATCTTTAATGCTTGTTTGTGAGCAGTGTTCCCCTCTTTTCTCAGGTGATGCCTGAGTTTGCTTGAAGAGTAAAACACTGCCTCATAGATGTATTCTGCCCCCCCCCCCCAAAAAAAAGCTTCTTGAAACTTAACTTTAAAAGTCTTGGGAATATGGTCATTTGGATCATTTCAGGAAAAGGTAAATATTCATTGGTGTTGTGTGTGTGTGTGTGTGTGTGAGAGAGAGAGAGAGAGAGAATGAGACTGTACTTGTAGAAACATTCTGTATAAATATTTGCTAATGTCAAGGCGCTGGCATTCATCAAGGCTTTGCATTCTTGAGGGATAGACAGCAGAGCAGAAACCTCTTACTATGTATTTTGAGAAGATACAGTAATTACATAAGATGGCCTTCCCAACCTGCTTTTGGTTATTGCCATTAAAAAGTTAGTCAGAATTTTTAAAAAAATCTCTTACTGCATCTTCAGTGTAACCTTTACATTTAAGATATCCAACTTGGATTTTTCACTATATTTTGTCTCTTATATATATATTGTCTCTTATGTAAGAGGCCAGCATGGTCTGGTGCTTTGAGTATTGGATTATGATTCTGGATATCAAGGTTCTATTCCATGCTCAAGCTTAAAAAACCACTGGGTGACTTTGGGAAAGCCACGCTTTCTCAGCTTCAGAGGATGACAATAGCAAACCCCTGCTGAAGAAACTTGCCAAGAAGTTCACCTTAGGATTGCCATAAGTAAAAAATGATTTGTAGGCACATAACAACAATGACAGTCAAGAGATTCTGCTAACAGAAAGAGTGCTGCTGATAGGGTCTCTCATGTCAGGCAAACAAAAAAAAAAAAAAAAAAAAAAAAAAAAAACAAAACCCACCAGGACTACTCCCACAAGATCTGAGAAATCAAAGGGAAATTTAGACTGAGACTAAGAATGCTCTACAACCAACAAGGGAAAATATTGAAAGACCAAGTAGATTTTTTTTTTTAAAAATGATGGAAACAATACACTGAAGAATTGTATAAAAGAAATGAAAGTATGACAGATTAATTGACGATGAAGATGAACCTATGATTTTAGAAAGTGAAATGGAAATACCATTTCAGTGAACTTGGAAGAAAAAAATCACCAGGAAGAAAAGGCATACCAAAGAGCTGCTTTGTCCTACAGAGACAGAATCTACTCTAGTTCTAATTAAAATCTGTAAACAAATATGTAAAACAAAGCACTGGCCTACAGATTGGAAATGCTCAATATACATTCCAGTTCATAAGAAAGGAAACACCAGGGATTGCAGTAACCACAGGGCCATTGGATTAATTCCCTATGCAAGCAAAATGATGCTCAGAATTCTACAACACAGACTTTCAGCATATATGGAGTGAGAAATTGCAGATGTCCAAGTTATCCAACAGGCCTTGCCTGAAGGGAATAAGAGCCCTCCCTCCAGTCCATCTGCCTTGGTCCAGGCCTTCAAGGGAGAGAAGATCTGCTGGACTTTCCCCTTCCCCACCACCTCTCCCTTCTCCTTTTGTGTCGTGTCTTTTTAGATTGTAAGCCTGAGGGCAGGGAAATGTCTAATTAACAAATTGTAAGCTGCTTTGATAGCCTTGGCTGAAGAGCAGGGTAATAATAATAATAATAATAATAATAATAATGTTCAGGAAAGGAAAAAGGCACCAGGGATCATATGGGAAACATATGTTGGTTAATGGAGTGTACCAGAGAATTTCAGAAGAAAATCAGCCTGTGCTTTATAGAGTACAGGAAAGCCTTTGACTATGTTGGTTGTGAAAACTGCTCCTAAAGAAATGTTGTGCCACATTTTATTGTTCTGATTTGTAACGTGTGCCCAGGACAAGAGACTACCATCAGGATAGAATACAGAAAAATGAACTGATTTCCAGTTGGCAAGGGGGCCAGGTAAAATCCTATCACCATATCGCTTTAACTTATGCACTGAATGTGTAAGCAAAGCAGGATTAGACTCAGAGGAAGGAGGTGTGAAATTTAGAGGAACATCAACAGTTTAAGATATGAAGATGACACCACACTACAAGCAGAAAATAGCAGACTTTAAACTATTGCTGAAGAAAATCGAGGGGGAAAGCTTACAGTTAAACATTAAGAAGACAAAAATAATGAATAGAGATTATTATTATTATTAAACTTTATTTCTGAGGTGTTGTAAATTTACACAGTGCTGAACATACAATCTTTTAGTTAGACTATTCTCTGCCCTTAGGCTTACAATCTAAGGCCCCATTCCCACTACATTTTGATTTGAAGTGTGACACGGGTTATATGACCCTCGTTCACACTCGAATAGACTTCTGATCCTCATTGGATTGATTAGTGGAGGAAAGGACCGGGTTAAAAGCAAATAGCCCAGGCTTTCCTGACACTAGTTTTAAAGTGGTCTTTTTCGGAAAAACACGATTCTGAAGCGTTTCCAGTAAGTGGGAACACTGGTCAGAATCGTGTTTTTTTTGTTTTTGTTTTTGTTTTTGGAGGGGGGTATTGATCACAAAATCAATCTTGTGCATTTGCAATCTTGTGCATTTGTGATCTTGTGCATTTGCAGTCTTGTGCATTTGCGATTAGTATAATGAAGGAAAAGAAAAAAAAAAAACACACAGACTTGCTCCTGGGGGATCCTTCTTTTCTTCCCCCTTCCTTCCTTCCCCCCTTCCTTCCTTTTTTTCTCTTTTTCTTCATAATACCAATCACAAATGCACAAGATCACAAATGCACAAGATTGCATTTGTGATCTTGTGCATTTGTGATCTTGTGCGTTTGTGATCAGTATAATGAAGAAAAAGAGAAAAAGGGGAAGGAAGGAAGGAAGGAAGGAAGGAAAGAAGGACCCCCCAGGAGCAAGTCTGTGTGTGTGTGTGTGTGTTTTTTTTTTCCTTCATTATACTGATCGCAAATGCACAAGATCACAAATGCACAAGATCACAAATGCACAAGATTGATTTTGTGATCAATACCCCCCCCCAATAAAAAAATTCCCCTGTGGGAAGGGAATGGGGCGTTAAGGGCTGTCACCTTACATGGCAGCTCCAGTGTGAACGACAAGCGTTCCGGCTAAGAGAGTGGTTCCAAACAAGGTCCCTTTTCATAGTGTGGACGAGGGGCCTTTTGGAATCGCTTTCATAAGCAGAGCGCAGCCTGGTTCCAATGCAGGTTTTTCCGCAAGTGGGAATGGGCCCTAAAAAGATACAACACAAAAGGAGAAGGGGAAGGTGGTGGGGAAGGGGATTAGGTCCAGCAGTTCTTCTCTCCCTCTGAGGCCTGGACCAAGATAGATGGACTGGAGGGAGGGCTCGACATCTTAATACATAGTTAAGAGATAATTTAATGGATGCAAGATACAGGAAAAGAGATTCCACCTCAACATTAGGAAGAACTTCCTGACAGTAAGGGCTGTTCGACAGTGGAACGCACTTCCTCGGAAGGTGATAGAGTCTCCTTCCTTGGAGGTCTTTAAGCAGAGGCTGGATGGCCATCTGTCGGGGATGCTTTGATTTGGATTTCCTGCATGGCAGGGGGTTGGACTGGATGGCCCTAGTGGTCTCTTCCAACTCTACGATTCTATGATTCTATGATTCTATGATATACCTTTAAAGCAGATGATAAGATAAATACATTGAAATGATTCAAAATTTTCTGAATTTTGGCTCACTTATTAAGATGGAAACTGTAGTCAAGAAATTAGAAGAGGGCTTCAGAAGAGGATAAGGAATTAACTGATTTTTGACATTTAAAAATGGAAAAAATGGTATTATATATTCGGGAGTTACATTCAGGAATAACAATAGTTTGTTATTTTGTAACAACTATGAAAAAGTGTGGAAAGAAAGAAGAAGTTAAATTTATCCCATATGGGTAGAATTGCTGTAATAAAAAGCAAACACTTTGCCATGGCTTTTATTTCTCTTTTAAATTATCCCTATTATAAGAAATGGAATTCTTTTTGTGCAGTGTCAGAAAGTGATTTCCAGATTTGTCAGTCAGCCAAAGAAACCCAGAATAAAATTTAAAACACTGTGAGATGCTAAGGAAAGGGGTGGCTTGGGAGTCCCTAATGTCAAATTGTATTATGAATTTTGTTGTTTTGAATGGTTGAAGGAATAGATGTTACTTAGAGATGTGGGACTCTTGGAACTTGAGGGCCATAATTTAAGATTTGGTTGGCCTGGTTAATTTTGGAATGATAAAGTCAAGGTACATGCTGCATTCATGCTGAACTCAATAAAGACAACTGGAAGCTTAAACCAAGAGAGATGATTTTTAAGAATGGCTTAATAGTTTTGCTTACATACAAGTTAAGGACAGATTATTAAAGACAAGAGAAATGCAGCCATAGTCGTTAGAGAAAATGAGTTTAATTTAGAGTTGGGTAAACATGATGACTGTGTAATTTCAAAAGTATATAAATGACTTTTGAAATTGGAGACAGGAGATAAGCCTGTAAAAGTGTACATGATAAGGTGGGTTCCAAATTTTGGGTATAATGTCCATATGAATGTATGGCGAAAATGTGGTCCAAAGATAAAATTTAATCTGTGTAATAATGTAAAAGAAAATCTATATAAGATGATGTACAGATTGTATCTGTCAAATAAGGTGTCAAAAATGTCTCAGAATATTTCAAACCAATGTTAGGATGTCAAGATAAAGGAGGGCTACTCCCCCCCCCCCCGCCCCCAAATGTGGTATATGTGTAAGAAGGAAAAAAGTTACTGGTCTAATTAAAAAAAATTAGGGTAGAGTTTATAATGTCATCAGAAATATTTTTGTTAGGCATCATGAAGAAATAACTGGTGAGTAAATATGGACTACTTATTTGATATATGAGAAGAGCAGCAAGAATATTTTTTGCTTAATTTTGGAAAGGAACTGGAATGCCGACAAAGAATGGATTGTTAAAATGCTGTGTTAAATGAATGCATACTCTTGAGAAAACTATAAAATTGCCAGCAGACGTTTGTAGGTAGAAGGCAGACAGTTTTAAACATGTATAATGTTTGGCAATGTTACATGTCTGCATGTTACTAAAGATTAGATTTACCGTATATACTAGTCTATACGTTGAAAAATATAAGCCCCAAAATGGGCACCAAAATCCTAGGTAGACATATATATGCCTCAATACAGTAACACGTCTCTGTGAGCCTTGGGAAAGCTGTGGAGAAGTGAGGGGAGAGAGAGAGAGGAGGGAATTTGGAGGTCTCTGTCCCCCTTTTTGCAAGCCATCAGCCTTGGGGAAAGGAGGGAAACCGGAGGTCTCTGTCCCCCTTTTTACAAACCTTGGACAAGGCTGTGGGGAAGGGAGGGAAACTGGAGGTTTGTGTCCACATTTTGCTTGCCCAGACTGCGACCCTTGGGAGAGGTCCAGATAGGGAGAAGGAGGGAGCAAAGTGGTGTTTTCCCACCTCCATTTAGATCTCACATGCCCCTGAGTTTGACCCTCGACTTATCCACAGGTCATATCAAAATCCATGATCCCCCCACCACCACCTGCCCTCGACTTACGGTATAAATGAGATTGACTTATACACGAGTATATATGGTAAGCCACTGGGAGCTCCAAGGACAAAACACTTTATGTTTAGTTGGACTTTAACTTTCCACGTCTTACAGCTCCACTGAGCTTGGAAACTGGTCAAATTGTTCTAGTAGCAAGTCAGAGAGTCGGAGGCAGCAACTTGTTGACCAACACCTGCTGTACCTTAACAATTGTATGTTTTCATTAAAAGACTTCTCAGATGGTAATCACTATATCTAACTAAAACCCTCAAATTAACAGTGACTGTTGGTCAACCCTAACCACCTCCCTTTAATAAATCTTTGTTTAAATAAAGTATTAATTGTTGGAAGTTTTGTTTATTTGAATAAGGGGCTTTTAGGTTATAGT
The DNA here is from genome assembly GCA_034509955.1 of Urosaurus nigricauda. NCBI lineage: Eukaryota > Metazoa > Chordata > Lepidosauria > Squamata > Phrynosomatidae > Urosaurus > Urosaurus nigricauda. Next base: position 137,686,244 of record JAOEGL010000001.1, on the reverse strand, counting down.
TGCAGGGTTTGTTTGAAGTAGGCAAAGAGGAGAATGGGGTACAGTCCAGCTTGATTCTCTAAAAGCATTTATTGTGAAATTTCCCCCTTCCACTCGGTTCTGCTTATATTTTAGACAAGGTACCTGATGGCTGCATGCAATCAAAGTGTGCATGTGTGAGAGAATATCAATGTTCCCTTGTCCACTGTGGTTATTGTGCTTTGTTTGCTTCTTGTGGATCTTGGTTATTAAAATTACACCAGGTATATATACTGCATGATTCGGTAGCTGGAACACAGATAACTCTTGGATTACTGGATGCGATATATTTACATTATCCATTCAGCAAGATCAGGTATCTGATGTGAATTTTTGTAGAACTGTCTGAGTGGATTTTGTAAGCTGAGAATAAGTTTCTCTGCCAGTAGCGGCTTCTTGTGTAATCAGACCAAATGTGTTCTGCTTACCTTTTGCTTTATCATGGTGCACTCCACTGGAGTGCAATGAGCTCGTATATTGGAAATTGCTCATTGAATGTAGAATTATAACTGTGGATGGAATTAAGAGTTGTGGCCAAAAAAGTGGTGATTTTGGTTTCTTTCTATGACATAGAACTATTGGACTTTTAAAAAAGTAATTCTTTTGCTTTAATTTTTTCTTTAATTATGGATGATAAACACAGTATAATGGAAGCAGACCATGAAAAGTCTGTTGTCTTCTACAGTAGCACATCTTTATAATAACATACCTGAGCTTCATACGCTTTATTACTGAACTAGCAGAAGTGTGCAACTTCGCAAATGTTAGTCCCATACTCCACCCTCTTGCTCTTTCTTTCCTTTTTCTTTTCTGTTTATTATCCTGCTCTTTCCTCTCCCATCACCACTCCTCACTGATCTTGCTCTCCTTCTACCCTGCTGCTCATTCATCCATACTCTCTCTTCCGTTTCTTCCAGAACATCCTCCATCTCTCTCTGTTGAGAGAGAATCCAGGGTTTCTACAGAGAACTTATAATAAACAGCTGCTGTTGCATTCTGTAACAAAAGTAAATATCCCATGCTTGTTGACCTTTGCTTCAGGTATTTATGCAACTTTGGTGAAGTTTGCTACCAGTGACCGGAGGTGGAACAGTGGACTGCTGTCAGAATTTAATTATAATTAATTAATTAATTTTTTAAAAACAGACAACCCCAAGGTGACGCTGCCTTGAAAACCACTTGGAAAAAAACCTGAATATAAATAAAATGATGGACAGACAGAAGATGATGACCCCATAGTAACCAAGAGCTGTCAGGGAATGAAAAGACAGCTCTGGGTACCAACCTAAATATCAATTGGAGGAAAGAAGGTGATGAGAGATTTGGACACAAGATGAAAAAAATGCAACATGGATATTAAAAAGATTTTGGAATATATACGATTAGAAACAGATGCAAGAAAAAGTTGAATATATCAGGCATTCTTAACTGGCTGGTGGGAGAGAATACTACATGATAGTGATGTAGGGTGGCATGATTGCAGTTTTTTGGTCTTTAATGAAGGAAGAAAACATGGAATTTGCTAGAATCTTTAAACAGAATTTAAAAATCCAATTTTTCTAAGACACAGGAGGAAGATTTTATTTGTTAGAATGCCAGGATTAACTTTAATTGTATCCCTTTCATCCTTCTTCCACATTGTTTAGAGCAATATTTTCCCCAACTCCAACTCACAAAATGTCTGTGAAATTAGACTCCTCCCACCCCCTGTCTCTCTCTGTCTCTCTCTCACACACAAGAGAGAGCAAGTTAGTTGAGAGAAATTGGCTCTAGGCCACCCAGTAACCTCTCTGCCCTAATGGGAATTTAAATATGCATCTCTCAAATTCTTCTGTGTTTATACTATGATGGACTGTAGCATGTTTTGGGGGCTTCATGGAACCCTTGATTTTTAAGCTTTTTCCTTTGGCTCTGTAGCTGTGTGATTATATATTTTAATCTGGCTAACTGTTGTAGTCCATTCCGTTCTTGCTCAATTTATCCCATCAATGCAGGTCTCAGCTGTTTCATGCCATCATTGCATTCAGCCTTCTCTCAATAAAACTTTCTGTATTTATCTGAGGTAGTCCTTCAGCAGCAGACACACAGTTCATCACTAGGGCCATACTTGAAGCCTTACCAAGTTGGTGGAACCTGCCACAATTTGCACGTCTAAGATCCACAGGTCAACCACAGGTGCAAAATAGAATGGTCATATATGCTTCACAGGAAGGTAGTCACCCACTTTTGATATAGATGCTGTGTTTCAGAGAAGGGTGGGGAAAGTGCATGCCCCAAGGCCCTCCCCAACACAGAGAATTATGGAAAAATATATTTTGGTCCCATGCTCCAGGGGAAGAGGGGACGGTTGTCCTATGTTTTTGACCCCCAAGCTATTTTTAAAAAGAAACAACAGAAAGTGAAGCAAGACCCTTGTTAACTACTTGTTAAAAAAGCTGCTCCTTTGCCTTAGTGGCCCAGGGGCATGCCAAAATGTAAGGGAGAAAACAGCAGCCAGGCACCACTGTGGCTTGATTCCAGCGGCAGATGAGAAGTTCTCCCGCCATACCAGCCTCTACTTCTGTGGCTTTATAATGGGAGATGACGGCAGCCAGCATTTGCTGGACTTAATCCCCTCCTTCCACTGCCATCCCCTTTCCTTGTGTTTTGTGTCTTTTTCTGTTATAAGCCTGAGGACAGGGTATGGTCAGATTAACAATTTATATGTTGATCTGGGAGCCACTTTGGATGAAGGACGGGATACAAATGTTCTAAATAAATAAGTGGCAAAATTGCCCCAGATTCCTTTGGAGGTGTTAGAAGGCATTTTAAATAAATAAATAAAAATTGTTGGGAGTGAATGAGGATTGTTGCCCTCAAGATCCTTGAGGGCAAATGCTGTCTTAGCTCCTGACAGTTGTCCACACCTACTTTGGAGTGTGGTTTCTCAGCGAGGATGATCTGGCTCACAGGTCTGGTTGTGTATGTATGATGTGTGATGTCTTCTGCAGTCCTGAAGAAGAAAACAGAGCATCTAAAACTGGGGACCATTAAATAAAAATGCACTGATATACATGTTGTAGGAGGTTGTTTTGGGCAAGAGCTGAGCATGACTAAACAAATACATCTGTTATGATTTTCTGCAAGAAAAAAATGTAAAAAGGGTTCTTAATGCTATACAGCTGAAACACTGCACGGCAATTCCTAAAACTGCCATCTGAAAAATGGTATTTCAAGGCACCCTTGGAAAAATGGCAAACCTCTGCAGAAATTTTATCAGTAATACCCACAAAAGGACCCCATGCAGGTGATTTTTCCTTCCATGTAACAAAGCTATAAAGTTAAACTTCAAAGGGGCTTGGCATTTATTCAACCAGTGACAAGGAGTGATTAACCTTTTGCTTTTTGTAAGAGAGTGATAAAGTAAATCAGGACATTGCCTATCAATTAGTGGCATTGATGCCATGTTAGAACACTGCTGTTTTTGCAGCCGTATTTATTTATTCATTCACTTATTGTAAGCTATTGTATTTTACCTAGAATAGAGGTCCTGTACTCTTTTGCAGGAGCCCTGGTGGTGCAGTGGTTAAGTGTCTGTACTGCAGCCACTCGCTTAAAACCATAAGGTTGCGAGTTCAAGACCAGCAAAAGGGCTCAAGCTTGACTCAGGTTTGCATCCTTCCAAGGTCACTAAAATGAGTACCCAGATTGTTGAGTAAAAGTAGCTTACAGTTTTAAACTGCTTAGACACTGCTTAGGTGGTATGAAGCGGTATATAAATGAAGCTGTTTGTTTTGTTTTTTGTTTGCATTTAAATTCCCTGTGTCTGTGCTTCCACAGGATATTAGCCCTTTGTCTCAACATGTGAATGAACTCCATGGAAAACCTGATGTGTATGGTCAAAAAGGCAAAAGGCTTTCCTGGACTTTCAGGACTTATCTGTGCTATCCAGGGTGTCGCCCCACAGCTACCTTAACCTGCCCCCTGTTACCCAGCCGTGTTCCTGTGCTGTGGTGGTTGTCTGCATGGGTGTCCTGCTGGGCTGCCCAGAAGATCTTCCTGGATCTTCCCTGAAAATCTAAATCAACAGATATATTACTTAAACCTGTTTTAAGGCTGTAATACCCCAGTTCTGGTGCAGAATGTGCCACATATTGACTGGACAGTTCACACCAAAACCAGGGTTTGGGATGTGCATGGTCCAAATAGGATGATGCCAGAATGGGAGCGAGGGGGGGAGGTGTCCAAATACGATGATGCCAGAGGAAGGCTGTGTCGACAAGGCCTCAGTCATGAATTTCTCCCGCATCATCCCCATTTGTCATTGTTTATATCTGTTGCTTCTTTTCTGAGCTGCCAGAGGTCATCAGGGCTTTTAGATTTGAGTGGAAACCCTCTGGAGACTGCATAAGGACAACAGGTTTCTCAAAAAGGGTACTATGGTTCAAATATAGATATAAATCCTAGATGTAAATTATCCAGATGAGTCCAGTATGCCTGAACTGACTTGGTGGTCATGACCATTATAGTGCATTACACTTTGGTAGCATAATCAGGATTGTAATTTGTATTATCTGTATCACTCCAAAGCCAGAATTTAGCTCTCGTCCCCAAAGACATTAATTAACCACTTAATTCTTCATATATATCAAGAATAAGGACTATATTAAACTGATTACTATTGTAGAAGATTGCCTTTTTAATTCAGATAGTCCCTTTATACTTCCAGGGCCTATTTTTCTGTCTAAGGATATGTGTGCACACTGACACACATATTATATTGCTGTCTTTTGTTTGGGAAAAGCATGTAAAAATACAGTTACTTTAACTTTGTAATGATTGATTTCAGATAGTTTCTTGTTTCCTAATTGGCATGCCCTTGAAAGATTTGACTTGCCACAAAGCAAAAGACATGTTTCATGTCCCAGAGGGTTAACATATAAACAATCAGCAATCATCTTTGTTGAGTCTCAAGTTCAAGTATATCCTATAAACTTTAGAGATTTCTAGTGATTTTTTTCCTGAAGGGTAGCACATTAGACTGTTATAATTACTCAGCTTTAAGGAACTTGCTTTTCAGTGTTGCATTTCAGGCCTGGCTCAGTAACAAATTCCTGAAGAGTGCACTTGTTACATATGTGCCAAGCTGCCTGTTCTTTTAATTTTATTTTACAAGGTTTCTACTAAAACGGAACAGTAACAAATGCCAACAGGAACAGATGTATAAAAGCCTCTGGATCAGACAGTAAATGGAACTACCCCAGATTTTATTGCTTGAAAGCATGCAGATACTGCCCAGCTTCATTTGTCAGAGTGCTTACATTTGTCCCACTGCAGGGAAGTTGAAAGAAGGACAAAAACATGGAGTCATCTTTCCTCTACCTTGTATCTTACAGCATCTAAAACTGCCTTTAATCATAGAGTTTGGAGTAAATGCAGGAGACAAAGTGTGAAAGGAAGGGTACTTTGGGGAGAAAGGCTTAGACTTAAGGGGCAACCAGAGAAAAGGAATGAGAAAGTAATGAAGCGGTTGCAGCAACAGAAGCCCTTTCTCCTAATCTGTGTGCAGATCACAGAGTGACATGTCCTCCCTTAATACAGTTCTTCCGTTCTCTTTTTGGTCTTCCATCTCTCAGAATGTGACAGGATGTAGGAATTGATGGCCAGGCACTGCCATTAACAGTAATGCTGACAGTTGTCTTTATCATCAACAACAATGTGATGATTCCCCAAACACAACTAAACACATGTTCTGTTGTCCTTTTATACCTTCTTGGTATACCTTCACGTATGCTATCAAGTACAAATTGTAGTATGCTTGTTGGGTAAAGTGTTTTTGTGTTTGAGTAAACTGTGTTTTCTAGGGTAGGCCAGGAGGTGAGTGCATCTTTGTAGAAGGAGGGATGCTCCATTGCCTACCCATATGGTTTCAAACAAAAAGTGAGAAACCCATCACCGAGCATGGACGCAAAGAATAATGGGTTGATCTCAGACTCCTTCCCTCCCTCTCATTTTCTGTTTGCCTCTCTATCCCTCTTTCTCCCCTGGCCACAATGAGCACAGAAGACAAGGAATTGCACCCCGACAGAATGAGCCCTTTCATGCAGGGAGTTGTGATTTACTGATTCAGTGCCTGAATACCAAATGCAAGAGTTTGATAGCAGGAAGCCTTTGTTCCAGTGGGTGCGATAGTGTAACTGATCCAGGAAGGAAGCAATAATTTAGACCTTTGGAGGCTGAATATCATTTCATTTACACCAGGGAAACTCCATTGGTATTCACTGGCTCCTGGAGTTCTGAAAAGGGTAGGTGAGGAACGTAGATAGGTAATAAACTGCTTATTTTGGTGCCTGCTTATTTTGATTTCTAACACGGTGCTAATGTGTAGGGACTGTTTCATTGACATGGGGGAATGCTCATAATAGAAGCATGTTATTTATTCACATAAAATATATTCAAAGGCTTGCCTGCTTAGATAGGACTTTTTAAAAAAAATTGTTGAAATGGCACCTCATGGAATTAATGCCAGAAAGCAGCTATTATTGCAAAAAGATGTGAGTTTCAAACTGCTATCTCATCTCTCCATTCTGTGTGCATATACACCCATTCACCACACAAATGTATATTTTAGGTAACATAATCGATGGCTCTGATAGTGTTTATCATCTTTGGTGTAAGGTATGAAAGACCACAAACTTGCTAAACAAGAAAATATCAGCATACATACCATATATACTCAACTATAAGTTGATTTCATGTATATGTCGGTGGCAGGTTTTGGGGCCAAAATTATGGATTTTGATATGACCCATGGATAAATCAAGGGTAAAACCTAGGGGCATGTAACCTAGGATGAAGCAAAGGAAAACAGTGCCAAAAACTTACAAAATTCCAGCAGGAATACCGGTTTGTGCTCACACTGAAGGTTGGCTGGATGAGACAGTATAAGGGGATCAGTGTTTCCAGAACAGATTACACTCTTGCCTTTCACCAGGGGATGGCTCCTTTAAAAAAAAAAAGTTTTTTTTTAATTTTTAAAGGAGCCATTCCTGATGAAAGGCAAGAGAGTAATCTATTCTGGAAACCACCATTCAACATCCTGTGGAGACCTTGGGCATGTAGCATAGTGAAGTACTAGAGTTCTTGGCTGAGAATGGTATGTATTCCTCCCTGAAATGCAAATCCCAGGATTCCAGAGGATGAAACCAGGGCCATTAAAATGAAATGAAATTACTTTATTTGTGTAGTGTGAACAAGCCTCTAATCTGAGCAATCTCTGATAGTATGACATTTGCAGTATAATGAACCTGGCATGTGGCCCAAGAACCCAATGCATTCAATCTGGCCATTGACTTTGGGAGGTGTAGGGGTCAGACAAGGTCATAATTATTAAGGTCATAATGCAGTTCAGTTGTTCGTTAACTGTGTTTTAAAATGGTGGTAGTGTTCCTCTTTTTCACACTCATGTTATTCAAGTTAAGGTGACCAATCATAATAACAAATTGATTAAGGTTAACTGTATAAAGTCATCTCCTCCATATTTACTGCTAAACTAACTGTCCAGGGAGTGGAATTAATGATCTTTACAGAAACCTCTTAATGGGTATTTGGCCACAAGGTGTGATCCGTTCTGATCTTTTACGCAACATAAATCAGTTTAATGGTTAAGTCTGTGCAGCGAAGCTGTTGAATTTAAATGAGGGCTCTTCAAATGAAGCATGATGTCCCCCCATACACATACAGGGGGACTAGGGCAGGGGTACACTGCAATTAAATTGAGGAGGGGGGAGAGCTATACTGTAATTAGATAATGTTGATGTGTGAAACATGTTCAGCTTGGAATTTAATAGCAAAAGCTGATGATCACCTATTAATAATTCACAACACTGTGGAAGTATTGAAAATGTAAATGATCATTGGTGAGGTCAAAGCCATATGGGAAAGGAAAGTGGTTGTACAACATATTTTTTGCTTGTAACTATTAGCCTAGGTTTTAAAATATCATATAAATTGCAAGTGAGAACAGCTTTTGTCTAGTGGAGAATGAAGTACTGCAGAGAAACTAGAGAGAAATGGCAAGCAAAAAGCTTGGGTCTTGAGGACCTGTGACAGAAAGGAGAGCAGGCTTCAGGCTTGCAGGATCTGCATTGTTTGTTATTGAAATCCCCAAAGGCACAACATGAAGCCAAAGACATTCCTCTTAGAACTAAAGAATTCTGATTCAAGGAATTTCTGAATAGCAGACTGATGAAAAGACACAGGCTTTCAAGGAAAACAAATACACTCCTAACTTGTGCCAGGTTTTCTTTCTTTCATAAAAATAATTTAGGGTAGCGAAGAAGTCCTTTCGTTGCTGCTGGTATTAAACATTTGGGTGTTAGAATTCTTTTCTGATCCACTGCAAATCACCTAAAGATCAACAGATCCAGATATACCTGTTGCATACATTTGACCTTTCATCAGAGACAGGTCTAGCAGTTGGACAGATCTGCTGCACACTGGCTTCTTCCTGCCCAAAGGCTATGCGTAACCTAACCCTAACCAGATTAACCAGTTGGTGGCCTTGTTGAAAGAAACTATTGAATCATTATTGAGCAGCAAAATTCATACATTCACATTACATTTCCTGGAAGCTTATTTTATTTTATTTCCATATTGCAAGTCTTGGGCCAAGTGAGCATGTGCAGTGTTCTTAACCAAAATATTTGGGTAAGCATTGCAGTTGTGTTTAGATCAATCAGAAAATGCCAGGGAATATTGTCTATTGAGAGAAACATGCAGGTCTATATTAATTTCGTAGTAAGCTATTCGGTTGAAAGTCAATCAGCTAGCCACCTGGATTTTTGCTTATCTTTAGCCTGGGCTCAGAGGGGAAGAGGGTGGGATATTGGTAATGGGGGATGAGAGCCTTCTGGTGTGCAATGCCTGAGTCTGATTTCTGTGCCATGAGGACTTTCCAGAAGACATCATAGTTCCCTCTACAGACAAGAAACCCAGTGGTGTTTTTCAGCAGCTACACACAACTTTGGCCAAAAAGGAGAGGGAACAAGCCCCCTGACCTCCTTTTTCTGGCTCTGATATGGTGGTGGGAAGACTTGAATGCCTTGACCTCAGGGCATGAATATGTTGTCTCCCTGCATTCATCCCCTGAACAAGAGGCAAGCTGCTGCATTGATTTCAAGGTCAACATTTGCAAGCAAATCTGCACTCACCTCCCTCCCACCTCTGCTGAATAGGAATGGGCCAGGGGTTGACAGCTGTGATAGTAGTCATGGTACTTGGGTCATGGGTTTTGTGGCCCGATGAGGTTGGTGAATCTCATCAAGCTGGGAAACACTGGCAAGTGGAAAGAGGGGTGGTTTGACAGAGGCAAAAAGCAAAAATGAGTGAGCCACAGTTTCCTTTTTGTCCTTCTCTTTTGCTTCTTCCTTTGCAGTGGAATGCTACATTTTAAAATATAACTGCAGTAACTCTTACATACAAATGAATGAAAATGCTTTTGTGCCAATAGCTTAATAGCTCAGGGCTTTGCTTGCCTAATCTTTGATTGGCACCCCTTTCTTGGCTCCCTGACCCTGAGACCTGGGAAGGAGTTTGCTCTGATAAGATAAAACAAAAGGTAATATAAATAATATTTTCCCTCGAGGTTTGTATAATAACAGTGCTGTATAACAGTGGTGGAATCATCAATCAGAAGTACAAACCTATAGTTAATGTCTTCAAAATGGGGAATTTTATGTCTCTAATACATGCATTCTATAGAGCTGCCTTGCTTATTTCAGGCATTATTATTATTATTATTTTGTATGAGAATGATTAAAGTGCATATGTTGAGGAAAACCTTGTGGAATTTTAATCTGTGTTAATGTAGTCCTGATGCTAAAACCTAATTACAGTTTTCCCTAGAGCATGTTGTGGACAAGCTATGACCATGTCAGAATTTACTATCCAACTTCTGGCAGGGTTTGGATGGATTTGAGATTAAAGCTGCATTTCCTGCCTTTATGTGGCTCTCTGGACTTCACATAGGACAGGATTTAGTAAGAGCTAAGGACCATATATTTGATTCACAATAAATACTTCATTGAAGGGAAGGGCACTCAGGGGTTGCTTCTGCATGCAATATCCTTGGCCTTGGGGAAAACAAAGATGGGTAGGGGGGAGATGCTGGGATATACTTCGTATGATGTTTGAAAAATATATACTTGTAGCTTACAATCGTTACCAAGTATTCAGAAATGTCTGGCCAAGCCGGTCATACATTTTTTTTTTCCTTCCCTTTGCTTCTGTTCCAACTGTATGTTGCTTCCTCTGAAACAGGAGCAGGTAAGATGTGTCTGTGCCATCAAGTCACTTTAGATGTATAGTGACCTCATGAATTTAACAGGGTTTCCTTAGGCAAGTTCCTTTTTTTGCCAGTTCCTTCCTCTGAAATATAGCCTACAGTACCTGGTATTTGTAAGCAGTCTCCCATCCAAATATCCCAGAGGGCCTTTTCTGCTATTGCTCTCAGGCTGTGGAAGGACCTGCTGGATGAGATGCGTCTTACTACAACCTTGGAAGGCTTTAAAAAAGCAACCAAGACGCATCTCTTCTGGCAGGCCTTCCCGGATAGTAACTAATTTCCCACTGTCTGATGACCCCCCCTGCCCCCATCCGGCCGCCTACATGGGACTTTGAATGAATATGTATTTTAAATCTTGATTCTTTTAATTATGATTAGTTTAATACTGTTTTAAGGGGAGGGAGGTGGGTATGTTTGGAGGATTTTAACTGTATACATTTTGATTGCTTGCTCAGAGGGGCGGGTAAGAAATAATAATAATAATAATAATATTGTTATTATTATTATTAACTGGGGTTGACCCTGCTTAGCTTCCAAGATCATGGGAAACTTGCATCCCTCCAAATATGGTTTGAGCTCCCATCGTGCTTGACCACTGGCTAGAAGAAATGGGAGCTGAAGTCACAGATTCCCCATTCCTGCTCTGGAAAAGTGTAGGGAAGCTGATAAGAATAACCTCTCCAAATTTAGCATTTTGTTGTTGTTCTAGATACCAATGTGATGTCTTCCATTTATGCTCCTTGCATTTGCTGTGGTTATCTGAATGTAACAGAGGAGCAACTAAGAGATATCAATGATGAAAGCGAATAGATAATGCAAAGTAAACTTTTAAAATACTGAATGTAACACCAGCATGTTTCATATCAGTAAAGCATTCTGGATTTTCATGTGATTCAAATAACACATTTGTATAAGGTATAATCTGGTTTTGGCCCTGTGTGTAAAATGCCATGTAAGGTCCCTTAAAGTGAGCCGAATGGTATTTGTTTCCTAGTAACAGTACTATACTGTACTCACCCCTTGTTAAATGTTCTACAACTCCCTGATGAGTTTCTTCAGCAGGGCTTCTTTTTATGGTTGTCTGAATACTTGAATAACCTTCTGATGGACTGTAAAGGGGGCCTAGTCCAGGCTTGCCTTGGCAGAAAATCTTCTGCATGTCAAATTACAAAGCTTTAGGCTGGAGAGGTGTGGATCTTTTCATGTAGGAGTGCAAAGGAAAGCTCCTAATAAGATTCCAGAGAGCCTTCTAGCAATTGGTCTGTGGGAGGCTGCCATGTGGAATAAGGAAATGATTTGTCTGTGGGTGATTTGAAGTGTAAAGTACACCCCCCATATGAGTGTGTTGGAAATTTGTGGTGCAGAAGAAACTTGAAAGCTCTGTAGTTTTTTTATCTTCCTTACTAAGAACAATAGGGAAGGAGGAGTCAAAGTGCTAACCAAGGTGTCCTTGCTTTCAGAGAACATCTGAGATCTGGAAGGGTCAGATGGAAACAGATTTCATCCCCACCCATTATGACATGGGGGATGGGATTCTCATTGGAAAGCACTGAAATGTGAATAGTTCAGTGCCCCCACCTCAACCCCTACATACTGATTTATTTATTTTCTATTTTTTAATGTTAATATTTTTATTATTTGGTTCTTTATTTTACATGTTTGTACGTTGTATGAGAGGAGGCATTTTCAATACTTAGCCAGCTAAATGTCACCATGTGTGCTTGAATGCACACATGCCAGAATGTTAGCTTTCTTTTCTAGTTCTTGAGTAAGCAGAGATGGCAAATTAAAATCTCTCTCTAAATACCAGTTATTTGAAAGGTATTGTTTATATTTACCTTGTCTGAGCAGAAGCATGTTTATGTTGCCTACAGAAAGGGATAATCCTGCTATTCGGCAGGGTAATGGAGCAGGTCTCACTGCTCCATGCAGCCTATCCTATCTCCTGTCAGTGGACATGCTGCCTTCAGGTGTACCTCTCCCCTTGCTGGTGTTAAAGAAAGAGTCAGCTCTCAGAGACATTGGGGCTTTCCAGACCGCCAAAAGGGGTGGTCCATACTCGCCCCTTTCAGCAGTGAGATGAAGCCAAGGCTGCCGCATGGGCAGCCCCAGAGGCCTCATCCCGCCGCTTCCTGAGGCCGTGGGGAAGTGGCAAACTGCCGTTTCCCCGCGGCCTCAAAGCGGGGTGCAGCAGGCGGTGGGGAAGGGAGAAAGGGGCCGCAATGGCGGCCCCTTTCTCCCTGGGTCTTTGCCGCAGCCGTTTAAAAGCCATGGCAAAGACGCGCTGCAAAAAAAGAGCTCCGTTTGAAGCTCTTTTTTTGCGGCATAGAAAGGGTGCGCTTGGCGCCGTCCCGTGGCGCAAAGGCATAATGGCGTGCGCAGTGTGTCTAAAAGCTGCGCACGCCATGATGCTATCATGGCGTGTCCGTATGGACGCCGCCATTTTAAAATGGCGGCGTCCATACGCTTTAGGCCTAGGGAGGGTGTAGAAGCTACGCCCTTCCTAACCCTAAAGGCGGCGCTTTTAGCCCTAGACATGCCTCTTTTGGTGCGTCTAGATTGGCCCAAAGTGTCCTCCTCAAGCAACAAAATGTCTTGTACTGTAAGAGATAAAGTACAGGGCTCCCGAACATTGAATGGTTGTGTAGAAGAAACTATTTCAGCTAGTGCTGCTTTCATGACAATCAAAACCAACTGAAATTCCCTCTTTTATGTAACTGTTAAACGTACAAGAGCCCTGTCTCTTATTTCACCAGACCTGCACAGGTTTTGATGAATGTCAGAGAATCCAAAGCCAGTGAGCTTTTTTGCAGCCCTTGTTTGTTGTTCCTCTCCCTCTTCTATCTAAACACATCCCCCATTTTTTTAAGCCAAAATTTTATTTTCTCACTGGTGGAAGTAGTGGAGTCTAACAATGATGCAGATCTTCCCTTTGTAAAAACACAGCAAAAGTGAAAGTGGACTTATAGATTTTAGGTGTCATGTTAACTATGGTCAGTCTTCAGGCCAAAAGATGGATGACCAGAGGTTTCCCACCTTGGTTTTAATTATTGCTCCCAGTGTATGTGGCTGCAGTGGCACTGTCCCTCTTGTCCCTAACATCACACTGAATTTAGAAAGGAGGAGGGCCATAGTTGAGGGGTAGATTGCCTGATTTGCATGGAAATAATCCCACATTCAATCCTTGATATCTTTCCAGGTAGAGTTGGAAAAACTGCATGCCTGAAAGCCAGGGTGGCTAGTGCCATAAATACTGACAATTATTAACTAGTTAGATCACTGATCTGAGCTGGGATGTGGGATTTTTCTTTGTCAAAGTCCAGAATCCCTTTGAGTCCCTCTTAAATCAAGTCACTGATAATTCTGATGCTCGCCTATGTTTAGCTGGTTCTCAGAGGCACTTTGGTTAGTGTTTAGAGCTCATCATGAGATCAGGGGTAATTCCCATTGCTAAACTGAAAGGTATGACATAGGATTTTCCTTGTTACACTGCACTAGCAAACTGTGAATGCAAAATTAGTGGAGTGATCTTTTTTCTCAGATCTCTTTTTTCTCCTACTCTTGATCATTTTTCCCAGACCCAAACTGAAAAAGATGGGCATTTGCCTATGTCATGCTGTGCTCTGCAGTGTTGTACACCTACTCTTCATCGTCTGGAGAAGGACAGAAGCTCAAGGAAGTTACCTGAGAGTGAGGGAAACTCTTGCCATGGCAAGTGTGGTGACTGTGAATTTGGACATTTTTACTTTTTTTGGAATAAACTCACTTGCCTCAGATTAAAGAGGCATAGGCTTGGGCTTTTAGACAGAGTGGCAAACATAACCCACAATGTCATTTGCAATACAAACTGTAGGGCATTTGTTATGTGTCTGATTGTGTGTACAGAGATCAATCCACTTTGATACACCTTTAGAATGCCTTCCCTTTGGCTCTTTGTGCCAGTGTGGCAATAGAAAGGGTCAGCCTACAGTTGTTAGATTATTAGGTGAATAGTTTTTTAATAGTCAGGATTGCAGGTGTCCCTTCTGTTATCTACTAACCTCTGTGAATTATGTTCCAGTTCAGTTTTTCTCAAACTGAATGTTCTCTGGATAGTGTTGGACTACAGTACCCAAGCCCTCCAGCCTGGTGTGAATCAGGGCTGGGGAAAATTGTTGCAGCAGCAACATTTGTCAGGACTGGGAGAGAGTGAGTGGCTGTGGGATGAAGGAATTCAGTGAAGCAACTTCTGAATTTACAAACTTTTTGGCACAAACTCCCTCTCTGGGCTTCTGAGCCAGAACTGTATTGGGATTAAACAGTTTTCCATAAAATTTTCAACCTTATATTTATTAGCAGAGCACTTGTTTATATTTGTAGTGTAGTCTTTCCCCCCTCATCTTCTTCTTTTTGCCCGAAGCTTTGTTTCTGAATATGACTGTGCCTGGCAGAATCACACTGTGGGTGAACATGGAGTAATATTTCAGTTTTACCAAGGGACACATCTTTTATTGTGGCTTTTCAACATTTTGGGAATAGTGGGGAACTTATTCTCTGAAGGTAATTAACGAATTCTGAGTTTTTATCTGGTTAGGGAATAAAATGTCTCCTGTTTCCTTCCCACGTCCAGGATTATTATTATTATTATTACTATTCTTTTACAAATTGAACAGAAATCTCTATTATGATTCCATATTTTTCTGTGGCAGTATCACAGATATTTCCCTGAAACATTTGTATTTTGCCAGCTGGAGAGTTGTAGTGTCACTTGTGTGATGATAACACTATAAATTCTGTGTCTGTATGCACACTGGATAAATAATCCAGTTTGACACCACTTTAACTGACAAGGCTCAAATCCTGGGATTTTTTAGTTTGTTGTGGACCAGAGCTGTTTTACAGAGAAGGCTAAATATCTCCTAAAACTACAAATCCCAGAATTCCATAGCATTGAGCCATGGCAGTTAAACCTAGATTTTTTCTGCAATGCTGATGCAGACTATATTTTTTCTTTTTGCCAGGTTCAGGAAAGGTTGTGGAAATACTGCATCAGCTTTGTGAATAGTGTCTTTGAATGTACTGGATGAAAATGATTGCCTAAGTGCAGATGGGGCAGCATATTACTATTGTTGTTGTTGTTGTTGTTGTTGTTAAACAAGTAAACTAAATCTTAGTTCCAACTCGTTCTGCCTGATTGTGATGGGCTTTTATTTTCCTGAAATACCAGGTTCATTGTCTGGAGAAAGTTTAATTCTGGCTTTGTTGTGGGAACCCCAAGCAGTATGCTGGGTGTTCAGTGTCTTTTATCAGCTGAGGATAGTTCACTAGGAGTGACCCCCTCCTAGAACGTGGCCATGGTTCTGTGTGTACTGGGAGCATCCAGATTAAGGTATGTGGACTGATTTTGTAACCTCCTCAGAACTTAGTTCAAAATGTAGTTGTTAGGATGCTGGCTGGAGGAAACTTCACTCATTGGTTTTTAAACAGATGCCCTTAACCTTACTCTTTATAGCCCTAAGTTACATAGAATCTGGGTGTTGCAAGGAGTACTTACTTGGCACATGAACCTGTCCATATCTTATGACCATTCTTCAGGGCCTTTCCTTGAAATTCCTTTCCCTCCTGAGGTAGATAAATGGTGAAAATAGAAATGGCATTTTAAGGGTTAAGTATCCTGCATGTATGTAAAGCTGCCTCTCTCCACTTGTCTGGCACCAAATATGATGTCTTCTAAGCTCTAGATAGGTAACTTTTGATTTCCCTAGACTTTTCAGTGTCATGCTCAAGTTTTTTTAGCCAGCACGGATTGATTTTACTGGAACTGCTGCTCTTGTTTGTTTTCTTCACATCTTGAGTGTTTTATTTTTTACATTGTTTTAAAAAAATTGAATCATTCTGTTTTTGCTGTGCTACTTGTCATTAGTCGTACTGGAATTTTCTATGATAGGAGAGAGTGGCATACAGTAGCCATGAATGTATGAATGAATGTCAGACAAAGTGAACACAAGTTTTGTAATGTTTATGTGCAATTCTTTCCCACTCCCCAATATTTTATAGTGGGTATAGAGCCATGCCTGCAGGAAGGAAGCCTGTACATTTATATGTTCAGTAATTCCACTAATGTACCTTTTCAATACTCAGCCCATTAGAAAAAGAGTATTACTATGTGAATGTAAATCCATCTTCCAGCCAAGACGTCAGCTGAATTAGAATTTAGTTTCTTGCACATGACCTTTCAGTGGTTCTCAAGTAGTTGCAGCTTCTGGAAAAGGCTGAAATGTTCCCTTCCATGATTTCTTCCTGATAGCTGCTGTTATTGCACCCCATTTTCCCTCTTTTCCCTCTTGTCTTTCATAGTTGAGGTACAGTGTATGGGTAATTTTCTGTCCAGCTGTCACTCTCTTTTTCTTTTGGTCTGACTGTCTTTTCACTGTAGCTGCACTATGGGGACACCTCAAAGTCAGTCCACAGCTTCTTAGTCACTACCACTACAATTATAATGGTAAGTGAGGATGATCTCAGGCTCTCCATTCTGGACAGTTCTGTGTGCATCATTTTAAGAAGAAGGACAAGATAAATTGGATTCAGAGAAAGGCAATGAGGATGGAGAACAAAACGTATGAGGAAAGGTTGAAGGAGTTCACCCTGGTGAAGAGAAGACCTGAGGATGACATGATTGCACTCTTTAAATACATCAAGTGTTGTCACAGAGAGGAGAGGGCAGATTACTTCTCTGTTGCCCCAGAGGATAAGACTAGGTCTAATGGTTTGAAGTCACAGGAGATAGATTTGGATTGAACATTAGAAGGAACTTCTTGATGGTAAGAGCAGTTCAATAATGAAACCAATTACCTAAAGAGATGGGGGGGGGGGTCTATTTCTCTCAGCATCTTCAAAAAGAGGCTGAACACCTACTTCCTGGGGATGCTCTAGCTGGAGCTCCTGCATGGGGAGTGTGGACTCTTAGGGCCTATGGGGCCCCTGCTATGATTCTGTGATTTTGGTGCAGCTTTAAAATGCTAAAAATTAACATTTTTAAATGTTATCAAGGGTATGAAGGGTAGCAAGGGCAGCAAGGTTTTTTTTAATGGAAGCAGGGACAGCATAAGGCTCTTCCTGTAGCTCTTGGAAAAAATTGCATTGAGTGCTTGGGTCAGCTAATCTGTATTTCGAGTCAGCGTCCCCCTTGAGAAACTGTCACACACCCCTGGTGGGTGCACCCCACTGTTGGAGAGCGTAGGTTCTTGTTATTGCTGTTGTGTGACTTCAAGTAATTCCCAGCTTATGGCAACTCTAAGGCAAAACTATAATGGGTTTTTCTTGGCAAGATTTGTTCAGAGGAGGTTTGTCATTGTCTTCCCCTGAGACTGAGAGAGTGTGGCTTGCCCAAGGACATCCAGTGGGTTTCATGGCTGAGCTGGGAATCAAGCCCTGGTCGCCAGAGTCTTAGTTTCTCAAACCACTACACCACATTGTCTGTCTCTAGGATCTTACTGATAGTTTAATTATATTTTAACTTTCGTATGGTGAAAAGAGAGCCAGCATAATGTAGTTTGAGTGTTGGACTAGAACACTGGGGGACCAGGGTTTGAATTGGTGCTTGGCCATAGAAACCTACTGGGTGGCCTTGGTCAAGACACACACACTGGACTCAGAGGAAGGTAAGGGCAAACTTCCTGAACAAATTTTGCCAAGAAAATCCTTGCCAATGATAGGTTTACCTTAGGGTAGCCGCATGACATTCAGTGTTTGAAATTGCTTCTCTGTTTCAAAACTGGACTCTAGCATTGTTTTCAGACTGATTTTTGGAGTTTTTACAGAGTACTTTAATGTGCTTTAAAAATGTTTTTATCTTTTGTATTGTTTTAATTAATTTTTATTTGTATATCACCTTGGGAGCCCTTGTTGGTTGGGAGGGGGATGCAGAGATACTTTAAAGAAATAATAATAAAACTTCTCTTTCTTATTTATAAATCTCCTGAGTAGATCATTACTGGGAGGATGTTTGTATACTGGTCAACACTTTGATGATTCAACACATTATTTACATAATGAGCAAATAAATGGCAAAGAGATTCAGAGAGGGATTGAGAGGAGAAAAGTACTCTCCTATAGTCATGGGGGAAGAAGGTTAAGATGAGGAAACCTGAATGAGCATAGGGGAGGGAAAGAAAAAACAGCAAGGAAGAAACAGTTTCAGTGAGAAAGAAAAGAACAAGAAGAGGAGGGGAAGAGAAAAGGCATTGCAGATAGAGGAGCTAAGGGGTTTCTAACACACACAAGGAAAACTGGTACAGTGGCGCCTTGGTATTCTCTGGGGTTTGGTTCCAAGAACCCTTGCGGATACCGATATCCGTGGATGCCCAAGTCCCATGAAATACAGTGGTATAGTAAAATGGTGTCCTTTATATAAAATGGCAAAATTAAGGTTTGCTTTTTTGGAATTTATGTATATTTTAAAAAGCTCTGGATAGTTGAATTTGTGGATAACGAATCGGTGGATATGGAGGGCCAACTGTATTAGCTGAATGAGTACTGGGTTGGTGAAGTAATACTGGAGAAGGATAGTGTGCTTGAAGCCAAGGGAAGCTGGGCACTTTAACAACTTGATATAATGGCTTAAGGCAGCATGTTAGAAGTAAATACATGAGCTATTTACTAAATTTCCAGATGAGAGAAAATATATCTAAAAGTCACAAATTTTGTTCCTGTACAAACCAATTTGATTTTGGATATGCACATTATACTTCCTTCATCCTCAAATATTTCCTGGGAACTCACAGCATTATTAAGAACTTTTTATCCTACTTCCCAGATCAGTTTAAATTAAGCTAGTATTTTCCAAAATGAAATGTGTCTCTATTGGGCAATCTATCTGTTGTTTTCCAGAACTATCTAAGAATCCCGCCACCAGTAAAACATAGCTACTTTCTTTCTAGACACATTCAACAGAGACCAAGTTGGGGGGCGGGGGGGGGGGGAAGAGAAAGGAACTTCAGCACTAAAGATGATTCTAATGCTTAACTAGTTTAAAGGCACATCCAGACTGATTAAAAAGAGCAGCAAGTCCCTGGTTTTGTTCTTAGAATCATAGAATCATAGAATCATAGAGTTGGAAGAGACCACAAGGGCCATCTAGTCCAACCCCCTGCCATGCAGGAACTCCAAATCAAAGCATCCCTGACAGATGGCCATCCAGCCTCTGCTTAAAGACCTCCAAGGAAGGAGACTCCACTACGCTCCGAGGGAGTGTGTTCCACTGTCGAACAGCTCTTACTGTCAGGAAGTTCCTTCTAATGTTGAGGTGGAATCTCTTTTCCTGCAATTTATATCCATTGTTCCGCGTCCTAGTCTCTGCAGCAGCAGAAAACAAGCTTGCTCCCTCCTCAATATGACATCCCTTCAAATATTTAAACAGGGCTATCATATCACCTCTTAACCTTCTCTCCTCCAGGCTGAACATCCCCAGTTCCCTAAGGCGTTCCTCATAGGGCATGGTTTCCAGACCCTTCACCATCTTAGTTGCCCTCCTTTGGACACGCTCCAGTGTCTCCACATCCTTTTTGAATTGTGGTGCCCAGAACTGGACACAGTATTCCAGGTGGGGCCTGACCAAAGCAGAATAGAGTGGCACTATTACTTCCCTTGATCTAGAAACTATACTTCTATTGATGCAGCCTAAAATTGCATTGGCTTTTTTAGCTGCCGCATCACACTGTTGACTCATGTTCAGCTTATGGTCTACTTGGACTCCTAGATCCCTTTCACATGTGGTCTCATTCAGCCAGGTGTCCCCCATTTTATATCTGTGCATTTCATTTTTCCTCCCTAAGTGCAGAACCTTACATTTCTCTGTGCTGAATTTCATCTTGTTAGCATTGGCCCAGCTTTCTAGTATATTCAGGTCATTTTGAATTTTGATCCTGTCCTCTGGGGTATTAGCTACTCCTCCTAGTTTAGTGTCATCTGCAAATTTGATAAGTATGCCCCCAATTCTGTCATCCAAATCATTAATAAAGATGTTGAACAGCACTGGGCCCAGGACAGAGCCCTGTGGGACCCCACTGGTCACTTCTTTCCAGGTTGAAAAGGAGCCATTGTTGAGCACCCTTTGGGTTCGGTCAGTCAATCTTGTTCCTTTCGATTTTATTTTGGAAATTCATATATGTTTTAGTTATTCCAGAATATTTTCTGTCATTTGCCAATATAATCAGAGACTTTTTATACCAGCTCCCCAGGTCAGTTTATTTTAACCCACTATAACATTTGAAAAAACAGGAACAAAATGTGGTTTATGTCTGGATGTGCCATTATGTTGCTAAAGTACTTTAGCAGTTTGGCTATAACTCCTCAATGATAGTAAAGCAGGCTCAGTGGAAATTGGTAAAGACCAGGTTCTGAAATGTAGCATGAATCTAGATGCGACAGTGATCAAAGTGGGGACTCAAAGCGGAGAGGGAGGGATGAAAACCCACAATATTTCAAGAAAGAGTTTGGTTGCAAACTTGGGAATGTGCAGGTAAAATCAAGATGAAAAGAACTGGAAAGTTCGATACTTCCAGAGACTTTTTCCTGTCTGTATAAGCCCAGAGTTGTAAAACAATCGAACATTTTTATCAGGAATCTCTTGTTCTGCCTAGTGTTTTTCTCTGTGTATGTGGGGAGGTTGAAAGTGAACTTGACCAAGATCCAAGATGGAAATTAATACCTGATAGTTGTGGCATTTGAATAACTATGCATCATAGTTTTCTAGGGAATATGGTTCCCCAAAGTTCAATTTATGACAGTACCCAAGCCCTGTTGTGATCTGATTGAAATAGTGTATTGATGAATATTTCTGTTAACATCTCGTAAGAAACATTTCATTAGCTCCATTGCCACAGTACTTCTTTCCAACCTCCTTCTAATGTCTGCTCATTTTGACTTTATTTCCCCCCAAAACCTCTCCCCTGAGAGGTCACTGTGCACTTATGAAAAATTTATCATTTTTTTTCTGCCGTCTCTTGAGTTTTGGTTGGATAAATGTGCTTTCCCCTTGTTTCCCCTCTGGAGACAGACTCTTTGCATTTCATTTATGTGCTGTGGTTTCAAAGTCATGTCTCCAACCACCTTTCGTTTTTTAATCTTTCTGCTTGTTTCTTCCTTTTCCAGTCCTGGTTCCACTACCTTCTTATAAATGGGGAAAACATAGCTCACAATATATGCCATCCCTCTGTAACCATATATTAGCAATTATTAAGGGAAGAAAGGTTTCTCCTTGGAATTTTATAATTTGATTTTTTAAATTTGTTCTGTGAGATTTCAGAATAATTTACTTGGGACACCCCTGCATTTAGACAGACATCTGTCTGTTTCATCCTCTGGAGTGAAACGCTTTAGCAGTCTCTCTTCCCACCCCCAACCCTGAACTGACTGCACAAAGAAGAATCAGGGTGACATTTCTTTTCACCTTGGAAGGGCTTTACAAGAATTACAATCTTTGCATTGCTTCTGGGGAATGAGTAGGCCTCATCATTGTGGCTTCAAGAGTAGGAACTCTAGAGCCCAGAAGTGACTTTGGCAAGGTCATTAAAAGTGAGTCTGTTGGAAAGCCCACTTGAGTTTCAGTTTCTCTTGAGTGGAAGGCTTGAATAAACATTTATCCTCAGATTCTTAGGATTCAGCTATCTCATGAAACATACAATGGCCTCTTTCTTTCTCTTGTTTTAAAAATAAATGTCGAGCGTGGAGAAATTCTTTTAATCAGGTTTGCTTTATTTGCCTCCCATTCCTTGTGAATACAATAGGAGGCTGGATTTTGTCATGTGCTCATTTGTGAATATGAATATTTAATTAGATTAATCCATTTACTTGCTTGGATGACTTGTTTTGTTGTTTGTTAAAATAATTTTAACATGAACAATGTAATTTACAATCAAAGCAATATACATTCTGGAAAAAAAGACAGAAAGAAAAGAAGAAGGAAAATTCTAAAAAGAAAACCTATTTTTTTCATGACTAATGACTGATGCACAAAAGGGCTCTGACACCCCCCCCACCAAAGAAAAGTTAAAAGGGGAAAAACTCATAGATCTTGGACCATTTCACTTTTATGCATGTCCACCATATATGAAAAAGGGAGCCCACCTTATCTTTATACCCACAACATTGATTTGAAAGATTCTGGGACATTTTTACAGCTTATTTGGAGTTAGATACCATCTATATAGCATGGTGCTGTAGTTTGGGTGCCGGGCTGTGACTCTGGAGAGTAGGGTTCGATTCCCCACTCAACCATGGAAATCCAGTGGGTGACCTTGGGCAAGTCACACTGTCTCAGCCTCAGGGGAAAGCAATATCAAGCCTCCTCTGAACTAATCTTGCCAAGAAAACCCCATGGCAGGTTCTCCTTAGAGTTGCCATCAGTTGGAAACAACTTGAAGGCCTTCAACGACAAATGACAGTATTATCTATACATCATTTTCTACAGGTTTTCTTTTAAATCACTGCACAATGTAAATTTTATTTCTTTAGATCATATTTTACCTCATACATCCATATGAACATTATGCCAAAATTTTGGGCCTACTTTATGATATACTCTTATCATAGAGGTTCATCTATATCAGTTTCATAAAGTTTCAGAAGCCTTTTATGCACATTTAAATTACATGGTATTCATCTTTGGGGTGAAATACATGTGCCAAATATAAAGCAGTTTCTGCTGGGTTTGAAAGCAGTTGTTTAGATGACGCATTTCTCCAAACCAGGCAAAAACTGTATCAAAGCCACCCCCGGGGTAAACACCAGAGCAAAAAGAACCTGGAATATTTTGACTTAACCTGGAAAATGCGCCCCTTCGCAGCTGCGTAGAAACGTCCCAATGCCGGAATGGTTCTGAAGGAACGATCCATCCTAACCCTGACTCCAACCCTAAAGCTTCATATAAATGCACTGATGCAGGTATGCATTAAAAAAGGACAGAGCCACCATACTCAAGTGGTCGGAGTGGCAATGCAAAAAAATGAAAGTGTGGCACCTCCAATGGATGTAATTACAACATACACAAACCAGACAATCCAAGAGAGAGCACGAGGTAAAATTTGAGGGTGAAGTCAGGACATGTGGGTGGGTGGAGTCTCCATGATTGTGTGTTGCCAGCGTCTGGGCAAACCTCTGCTCTGATGCCCTGTCCTGGTGGAGGATTGCAGGTGCAACTCTTATGGCTGATCAAAGGGGCACCCATCCAATGGGACGGCATATAGGCAGCAGGTGGTTGCTGACAGTGCATTTGTGTGACAGTGCACATGGATGGTGGGGAGGTGACAAAAAAAAATTACCCATCAGTGTGGCTTGACACAATGCCATGCGGTTGGACCGTGCATGTTTGGGTCATCTTGGGAATGGCCAGTGTGGTCAGAGGGGTTTCGAACCATTCCCAGACAAAGCAGGTTAAAGACGCTTTCCCCCCCTGCCCATCTGTTCTGCCCCTTGATTTCTATTAGTACAATCCTTCTTGGGGGTAACCAGTGTGGTACAGTAGTTTGAGTGTTGGCCTAGGACACTGGGAGACAAGTGTCCAAATTCCCACTTAGCTATGGAAACCTGTTGAGTGACCTTGGGGAAGTCACACTCTCTTAGTGTCAGGGGAAGGCAAAGGTAAACACCTCTGAACAAAGCTTTCCAAGCTTGTGATTGGAGTCACCATATGTCAGAAATGATTTGAAGGCACACACCAACAACATTGCTAAAGCTATCTATCTTATATGAGGGACTAGAGTTGTTTACCTTCATTGTGCCATGGCTTGGCACCATATTTGAATCCATTAGCTACATTTGTTTGTTTCTTTTCTGAAAACTCTCCAAGGAGTGTTAGTTGATGGCTTGTGGACTGGCACGAGTGAATGGACCACTACTTTGTGTAATATTGGGCTAATAGATATTGTAGAAGTTTGTACAGACATGTTCTGAAATCAAGCCTTTTTGTGTTTCTGTGAAATCAAGTAATGTTTTGAATGAACTGAATTTATGTAGCAAGACCACGGCCTATAGTGATTTATTATATATAAAGTATTTTAAATACTCATTTTAGGAATACTTTTCTGCAAAATCTTCCATCACTATTAGTAAAAGTTAAAACAGTGATCTATCTTGTACACAATGGCAGAATGTCAACATGGCTGGGAAATTATTTAGCTGATCTTACAACCTATGTTTATACAGAAGTACAGACCATGGGGTTCAGTGGGAATTATTCCCCAGTATATGTTTGTGTTTGTAAGACAACAAATTTTGGTTACTTTGGCAGGGGTGGGTCCAAGGGTCAATTTTCTGCCCCTGGAACCCTCAGGAGTCTGCACTATAAATGAAGAAAATATTGCCTAGAATATATTCCAGTCCCAAATCTTCTGTTAGTATTGCTAAAAGTGCTCTCATAATGACAAAAACAAAACTGAAAGTCAACTTCTGATTTTGAAAATCAGGATTTTAAAAAATGTTAAGTAGTGGGGGTGGGCTGAAACCTATTTAAACAGTGAATTGCTCTTCCTGGAGACTGGCAGAAGAGTCAATTAACTGTGTTTTGGCCAGAAAAATGGCAGTGTGTGTTTGCTTGTGGTGTGGTGATGGTGGTAAAGGTTACAAAAACAGCCTTAGGGAGCTGTGTGGAGCCTCCTCACTGTAAAGGGATTTCTATCTTCACTGGGGTTAAAACAGGCAGCCTTTGAAATTTTATTGGGGGCAATGTCTTCATTTGTTATTCAGTGGATTTTTAGAAAATACCTTCGGGGAGAAGACAGTTGAGGACTTCCCTTCTTCTATGTTTTACAGCAGTGCAACTACAAGAAAGATACAGACTAGGTTTCACTCTAACTCTGGTAAGCTGAACAGAAATGAGAAATTATTTGAGAGAATGAAAATAAAAGTTTTAGAAGCCTTGTCACTTTTGTTTTTGCAGTGGCAAAATGGTTTTGATTTGCATGTATACGTTTAGAGTTAAAATACTGCTTCTGCATAGTAATTGAACTATACGTTTTCTCCACCTAATGAACTGTCATAGCTATCCTTGCTTACTATAGCTAGCTGTTCAGGGCATATCTACCACCAAAGTAATATGATTTTCTGTCACATGAGGAAGTATTAAGTATTTTGTATTTTAAGGGTCTCACTCACCCTTCTACTGGGTAACATTATACTATTTGGCTTCAGTTGTCTTTTTAGCTATGCATGGCAGCTAATTTTTTTCTGACTTTGCTAATATAAAAACTTTTTCTTTATTTTGCCGGCATGTCAGCTAATTTTTGTCTGACTTTGCTAATATAAAAACCTTTTCTTTATTTTGGCTAACTGGCCTTTGAGCAACCTGTATATTTTAACCAAGGCAAGAAACAGATCTAAGTTACAGCTGACTTTTATATTTTGTTTGTTTGTTTATTTATTTTAGAATTGAAGTTGAAGCATTGCTTTTTTGTCACAGGATACTAAGTGTATTGTGTCATGCCTTCACTAGGTACCAGTCACTGATTCACTCATGCTTCAGTGAATATAACATCTGGCCTAATTTGGAGACTTTTCTGTTTGTATTCCTACCCTCTGTTTTTTTATTACTTTACCTGATAAGTTCTGCAGTGTGCCAGAGCTTGCCCACATTCTTTATGTAGCATTTTGTTTAGGCCTAATAGAGGTGTTGGTCCTTATAAAAGTATTTTGCAACTGTGGATTAGTGGGTTTTTTTTAACCACTGTTGTTACTGTTGTTGTTTGCTGCCAAATCAGCTTCAACTCTTGGGAAAATATGAATTATAAACCTCCAAGACACCTTGTGATCAACAACCCTGCTCAAGTCTTGCAAACTCAGGACTGTGGATTCCTTGAGCGAATCAATCTATATGTAATAGTCTTCCTATTTTCCTACTGTCTTCCATTTTGCAAGCACAATCTGTTCCCGTGAGCCATGTTGTCTCATACTTTGCAAAACATAGTATGTATGTTAGCTTATCAGATATATACTTGCATCGCTGTTGTTAGATTTATTTTTAAATTGGTAATTTGGTCTGGTATCTTTATTATGGCTAAATGCTAAAACAAATCAATGATACAATGGCTGTTGTGGCTGTTACTGTGGAGTATTTGGTAATGCTCATCAGTCTAGTCCCTTTCTTGACTATCAACAATTGTTTTTATGCATTTGCGCTTCTGCCTTCTACTGGATGGAATTAAAGCCCCTTTCCCTTGCATCTTAGAGCAAGGACTTCTAAAAGATTCTTGTTTTTTGTTTTTAACCAAAAGATATCAGCAAAGTGTTTCTGCTGATAGTAGTAGTAGTGACAGTGGAAATCTCATTAGGAGGTGATCACTTCCTATTATCTTTATCCCATAATCACACTGCATGTTCTTTTTTTCAATGGTATATTTATAGTGTTGCGTGAACTGTTTTTCATAGAATCATAGAGTTGAAGAGACCACAAGGGCCATCCAGTCCAACCCCCTGCCATGCAGGAACTCCAAATCAAAGCATCCCCGACATATGACCATCCAGCCTCTGCTTAAAGACCTCTAAGGAAGGAGACTCCACCACACTCCGAGGGAGAGTGTTCCACTGTCGAACAGCCCTTACTGTCAGGAAGTTCCTCCTAATGTTGAGGTGGAATCTCTTTTCCTGCAGCTTGCATCCATTGTTCCGTGTTCTAATCTCTGCAGCAGCAGAAAACAAGCTCGCTCCCTCCTCAATATGACATCCCTTCAAATGTTTAAACAGGGCTATCTTATCATCTCTTAACCTTCTCTTCTCCAGGCTAAACATTCCCAGCTCCCTAGGTTGCTCCTCATAGGGCATTTCTTCCAGGCCCTTCACCATCTTAGTTGCCCTCCTTTGGATACGCTCCAGTTTCTCCACATCCTTTTTGAACTGAATTTTTGAATTTTGAATGTTTAAGCCACAAGGATCACAAAGGTAAATTTACAGTAAGATCTGCATATGATTAAAACTATAAATTTGTTTAGACAAGGATTTTGTTTCAACAGATTTTAGAAAGGTTTTTATACTTTTAAAACTACTTGTTGGGGCTATAACCACAGTAGAAAAAAGGCCAAAATTCTGACAACCTAAGGAAACAAAGGGGAAACTGCTCAGCACTGGCTTCTTTCCAATTTTGTATCACTGGACTTACACTTCCTTTCTCCCCTCTTATCCTCCTGCTTTTCCAAATCTAATGCAGATGGTCCATCACTCCTTGCTTCAGCTTTAGGGGGTGCATGTGGGACACTGCAGAGGGGAAGGAAAATGTGGGCCACTGAAAGATGGACATGATTGGGGATCACAGAATTCCCTTACTACTACAGGATAAAGTAGTAGAACAAATAGCGTTGACAACAAAAACAGTCGAAAATGGAAAAGTGAATACCATTATTGAATTTATTTATCTTGAAGACAATATCCAACCATTTGATTTCAACAGGACTCCTTTTCTGCTTCAAACTTAGACTTTATTCTCAAAAGGAAGTTGGCTTCATAATAGTGTGTAAAGGACTATACTGAAGCTATTCCTAGGTGAAAGATATTTCTCCATTCATTTACTAATATGTCCTTCTAACTGCTGTTGTCAGGTTCTCTTATTTTTGTATTCGTGGCAGTAAAACATATTAACATTTGCTGTCAAACTGAGAGGCACAACTCTTGAGTTGCCCTTATAGAGTTACTGCAGAATTTTCACTCACAAAATAAAAGATGTTGTTGTTGTTATTATTATTATTATTATTATTATTATTATTTCTGCCCCACCTCTCCAACAAGATTGAGGCGGCTTACATCAATAAAATTCATATAATACAACAGAATAAAACCCCACAATCCCCCTCCCTCTTTAATCCCAAATCAACAACAATAAGTACAACATGACAATAACTATAATAAAATACGATTACAGTCATTAAAATGATTGAAATGTAAATTGATTAAGTAAGTTTCACATTGATACTAGTTAATGTTAAATCTAGGTTTACTTTTAGGAAATTATACTTTTTAAAAATATATATTTTCAAGCTGTTGATGGTTGAATCTGTGGATAAAAGAATCTATGGACACAGAGGGCCAATTGTATATCAATTTTCCTCCACATACACAGCGGCTAAAAAAAGGAGGAGGGAAATACTGAGCTGATATCAGTGAAATTTTGTCCTTCCTTCGTTATGGGCAGTGCTTCTGCAAAGAAGCAGCTTTCTCTGTCTCTCTGGGTGCATCTACGCTATAGGAATAATGCAGTTTGACACCACTTTAAGTGCTGTAGCTCTGTTCTATGAAATCTTAGAATTTGTTGTTTTACAGGGTCTTTAGCCTTCCATGGGAAAGAGTGCTGGTTTCTCACAAAACTACAAATCCCAGTATTCTGTAGGATGGAGCCATGGAAGTTAATTTTTTTTTCTACACTGTAGATGCACCCTTTGTGTTAAAACCTCATCACACTGTGCTTTTACTAGAGCTTGGTGGAATAAACAGGATCAGGACTGAATTTTCATCCTTCCTTGGCAACCAAATTATATTGGCAACTGAAACGAGAAATCCTACGTTCTCTGTGGCACTAAAAGTACAATAATAATAACTTAAGACAGTTTGCTGCACTTCCCTGACATCCAAAGTTAGGCACTTGAGGCCACCATCTCATTTTCTGCCTCATGGTTGAGCTGGTCATAACACTAACAAAGAAAGCTGAGCACAAAATGACTATTCATCATCTCCTGAGTTTTGAAGGCACAAATGGGGAATTCATTCAGTGCCAAGAACATATTGGAACATTACCACAAAGTTCATTAAGAGTGTGATAGTGTGTTTACAATTGCGGCATGGTGCTCATTGCCTGTAACCTGAAGCCTTAAGTCTGAACTCAGCTGTAGGTTTGCTATACTGCTAATGTTGCACTTAATCATGTAATAAAAACAACCCTAAATCAGTTTCCCATAATAATAATAACAACTAGAAAGAAACATACTGCACATTTCATATTGAGAATGGGACATGTGCAGTGCTTTGGCTTCATCCAAATA
Organism: Urosaurus nigricauda; assembly: GCA_034509955.1. NCBI lineage: Eukaryota > Metazoa > Chordata > Lepidosauria > Squamata > Phrynosomatidae > Urosaurus > Urosaurus nigricauda. The sequence continues at coordinate 137,656,907 of JAOEGL010000001.1, read as the reverse complement.
AAAGTTAGGCCTAGTGAGCCAGCCATATTAGCAATAGAATCTACAAAGAGTCATCTGGGAACTTAAATATCAGCAGATTTATGGTAGCACAAGCTTGCAAAAGGCAGGAGTTCAGTCTTGTGGATACTGTCATTCAAAAAAACTTCATGGTCTTGATTCACATGGTTTCCAAGTGGCTGATGTTGAACCTTTTTTTTTTTTAAAGTAAAGGGTTGCTTTGAGATTCATGGACTGTAACAGAAAGGTGAGACTGTAAAAAGACCAGTAATTGTACTCAAGAGACTTCTATGACTTTTCTGAATGCTGATCTCTTGTAGGGAATGCTGAATGATAGACCATTTGAATTCTGTTGTATTTAAGGCTATAGATTGATGAAGACACAGATGCTTTTTCTTCCTTCCTTCCTTTTGAGTAGTCTATAAAAAGCATGTGGTTTAGTGGTTTGAATGTTGGACTCAGATTTTGGGAGACCAGGATTCACATCTTTGCCATGGAAACCCACTGAATGACCTTAACTAGTCACACACTCTCAGCCTCAAATTAAAGCAATGGCAAACAACATGTGAAGAAGTCTTGTGAAGAAAACCCCACAACATGGTTTCTATAAGCCAGATATGACTTTGAAAGAACACAACAGCAACAGCAATAACCCCACTGCCATTATATATGAGTTTTAGCACTGTGAGCTTAGTCTTCACCAAGTTCTGTTAATCAGTTATTGGGGTTCAACCAACATTATGCTGAGTCTACCCATCTGGAACTGAAGGAAATGAAGGGTGTGCTACTAAATGTGAGCTTCTTATTTTTTTTTCTTTTGAACTTGAAAATGTAATTGCCACCCAGTGCCTATTTACAATGGACTCAAAGCTTTACTTAGTTATTCGATCACTTGCAAGTGTCATATTGACTTGCTGCTACATGAAAAATGTCAAATCGTGCAGCATCTTTATGCTGGATTTTGTGTGTGTAGTATTTTTGGAATCAGATGCCATTATCTTCTCAAAGGAAAAAAAATACATGACTGGAATACAAACTTGTTTTCAAACAGATACTGGGAAATCGTGAATGAACTGAATTTGAGGTTCCCATGAAAGAACTGTCTACATCTAGGATTCTCTGTACTCTAATCTCTGCCTTTTTTGTAGGATACCCTAATCACTGCTGAAGCAGATGGTTCTATATGTACAATTATACCCGTTTGCTAGTGTTGCTATGATGAAATGTGCTTTAGATTTGTTCGTGGACCAGTTGAAAGCACTTGGGTGAAATAACAGAGAAATAAATAAATGCAAACCTAGTTGATGGGGACATGAGATAGGACCTTCTCAGTGGCTGCCCCTAGACACTGGAACTTTGTTCCCAGGGAGGCCAGAATGACCCCTGCTTGTCCTTACATCAGCAGCTAAGACACTTTTATTCAGAAAAGCTTTTTAAAACAGAATTTAAAAAAAAGGGTCAGGGGGTTCTGTATTGCTTTAACTGAGCTGTTTTTAAGAACTTTTTAATCTTTTTAATTGCATTTTAGTTTTTAACTTGAGTGTGAATTGTTTTAATACTATATATAGTTTAATTCTATTTTATTGTGCACTTTTTGTATGTTTTTAAATTGTATTGGTCTTTGAAATTGTGAGCTGTTTGAGTCCCAGTTTTTTGGGGGAAAGTGGGACTTAAATAAATGTAACAACAATAACAACAAGAGCCAGCAGTGTCCTGCAACAACAAAAAAAGGCAAATGATATTTTAACCGGCATTAATAGAAACGTTGGCCCGGTACAGACCACTGCTTTGTGGCAGCCTGGGGCCAAAATTAGAGCTGGGGAGTGTGGAGTGTCTACACGTTCCACACTCTTCTGACACCATTTTGGGCACGCACATGTTTAGACGACGCACGTACCAATGATGTGCCTCATGCACCACCCCTAAATGATGCAGTGCGTGAGAGAAGGTGCAGCATTGCTCCAGGGCTCACAAATGATTAAGCTTTTCACGGCTTCTTTTTGGAACGCATCGTTCCTGGTGCTGTGCGGTTGCCTCAGCAACGATGCAGGGCAGAAAGGGGTGGCATCTTGCCGCCCGTTCCTTCCCGTCTGTACAGGGCCATAGTTTCCAAGTCAAGGGAAGTAATAGTCCCATTGTATTCCTTACTGGTTAGGTCTCATCTAGAGTACTATCTTCACTTCTGGGTGTCTCATCATATAGACAAGTTGGAATACGTTCACAGAAGGGCAACGAGGATGATAAGAAGTACAGTATAGAAAATAAAACATATGATGAAAGGTTGAAGGAGCTGGGCATGTTCAGTTTAGCGAAGAGAAGACTGAAGAGGTGACATGATTATAAACTTTAAATAACTAAAGGGCTGTCACAGAGGGAGGGAGCAGGCCTACTTTCTGCTGCCCCAGAGGGTAGAATGATGGCTAATGGTTTTAAATTACAGGAGAGTAGATTTCAATCAAACATTAGAAGGAATGTCTTCACAGTAAGAGCAGTTGAGCAATGGAAGCAATTGCTGAGAGAGGTGGTGAAGTCTCCTTCTCTGGATATCTTCAAAAAGAGTCTGGACAGCTATCTATTTTAGCTGGTGATCCTTCATTCACCTGAGGGATTAGGTAAATGGTCCATGAGGCCCCTTCCAACTCTGTCATTTTATTTCTTTCTATGTTTGCTGACCTTATCACCCATTATTTTGTTTCTGCTGTGTTAATGGAGGTCATCTACATTATGCATAGAAGATTACTGGTCACACCAAGGTGTGAATAATCTCCAGGTGGTAGATGGTATATGAGACTGAGGTAGAGTGCACACATTATTGTTTTCCAGGAACTAAAGGAGTCAGGCCTGGCGAGCACAGTGGAATAGATCTTGTGAGCTAAAGGAGAAGTGTCTTCCTTTTGCCATATTTAATGGAAAGGTTGCTGTAAGATCAGTGCATTGTATCAGCTGCTGGTAAAACTACCCTGTAGACACATCATAGGGTTCATAACAATTGGCAAGTGTTATATTTCGAGACAACAGAGCCACACATAAGACAAAATGTTAAGGCTTGAGAATTGTGTTCACCCCCCCCCCCCTTAAATTTGAGTGCCTTCAGGAAGGAAGACATTCCTGTGGTGGTGAAGGTGCATCTTTGCAAAATGAAATTTGTATATGTACAAGGGGGTATCCAGAAGTTTTATTGATCACCTTTTAAAAAAGTTGACAGAAAGTTTGTTTTGATTTGTAATTGTTAACTTATCTCTATGTAGTCACTATCTAGATTTATGCATTTTCCCAGCGTATCTTGACCCTCTGAATACCTGATATTGTAGAAGCCTGCAGATTGTGCCTGATGAGGATTTTACACTTTAGTCACTTCTGACATAGCCTGTCACAAAAATAAAGGACACAATGAGTTGATTTTCTCAGCAACATGCTCTTAGGGACCAATGATGACACTGAAAAAATTTCATCAATATGCCATAATAACTTCTGGGTGATAATTATTACTTTACGATACCCTCTCATAAGGCGCAATATGCACACTTCTACAATATCAGGTATTCGGAGGGTCAAGATATGCTGAGGAAAATGTATAAATCTAGATAGTGACTACATAGAGATAAGTTAACAACTACAAATCAAAACAAACTTTCTGTCAATTTTTTAAAAAGGTGATCATTAAAACTTTTGGATACCCCCTCGTACAAATAAAAATTTGTATTTGTATTTGTGTGTTTGATTATTTGTTGATTATAGAACTTTAGAGAGTTCTGTCTCCCAGAATCTCCCCAATTCCCCAACCAGAATCCCCCAACAACTCTGGGAGTCGTTATCCCAAAGGCCTATTTCATTATACAGTAAATGATAAAATTAGGAAGAACTTCCTGACAGTAAGGGCTGTTCGACAGTGGAACGCACTTCCTCGGAAGGTGATAGAGTCTCCTTCCTTGGAGGTCTTTAAGCAGAGGCTGGATGGCCATCTGTCGGGGATGCTTTGATTTGGATTTCCTGCATGGCAGGGGGTTGGACTGGATGGCCCTAGTGGTCTCTTCCAACTCTACGATTCTATGATTCTATGATTCTATGATTCTACTTTTTGCTTAACAGTTCTGTTCATAAATGTTTTCAACAAATGAAGGTTTCTCTCCTCCATTTTTTCCTATTTTGTTTGCCACATATTTTCTACCCATATTTCAATTCAGGTTTTTTTTTAAAAAAAAAAAATTAAAAAAGGATCAGCAAAACAGAACTACCATATGCAAATTAAACAAAGCTGAACCTAGGGTCATTGACCCAAAGCTAAACTCTTGTTGAGTCCCATCAATATCAGCATTTGTTAGCATTATCCTGTTGAAATAAATGGAATTTAAAGGGACTTTTTAAAACTGAATTATCGTATTATTATTATTATTATTATTATTATTAACCTTTATTTATATAGTGCTGTAAATTTACATAATAATGATGATGATAATGATGTATTTCTATTCTGCCTTTTTTGAGTGGGAATCAAAGCAGATTATAACAAATATGAAAACATGAAACAATTACAATCAGTCAGATTAAGATCCCATTTCCCTGCCCTCCCCCATCATATAAAAATTGAAACATTAAAACCTTTTAAAAAAATTAAACAATAAGAAGAAAATAAAATGCCTAATGCGAAGTTAGTTAAAGTAAAAATAAATTACATACAAATCCTGATGTGGGAGAAAGGGGTACATTATCCCTGGGGAGGAGAGCGGAGACAGTCAGCAAGGGGAGGGAGAATGAGCAAGGCTAGACTGGAAAGGCCTGCCGGAAGAGATCCATCTTGATAGCCTTTTTGAAGGCTTCTACAGTGGCAATATGACGGATCTCGTCCGGCAGGTCATTCCAGAGCCTGGGAGCAGCCGCCGAAAAGTTCCTCTGGGTCACTGCAGATAATCTGGTCTTTTTTATTATAGCAGGTTCTTCCCAGAGGACCTGAGAGTGCGGGGTGGATTGTATGGAAGGAGGCTTTCACAAAAGTAATCAGGACCCAAGCCATGTAGGGTTTTAAAGGCAATAACCAACACCTTATACGTTGCCTGGAAACTAATAGGCAGCCAGTGTAACGATTTTAAAACTGGTGTAATGTGGGCAGCTCGCGAAGTACTCGTGACCAGTCTGGCTGCCATGTTCTGTACCAATTGAAGTTTCCAGACTTGGCATGAGGGTAGCCCCATGTAGAGCACATTGCAGAAGTCAATCTGGGAAGTTACCAGCGTATGTACTACTGTTTCTAGGTCGCCTGGTTCTAGGAAGGGCCGCAGCTGGTGTATCAGCCGAAGCTGATAACAGGCGCTCCTGACTGTCGCATCTATCTGAGCTGTCATCATTAAAATGTTCGCTACATGTGAAGATCTCAGGATGGTATATGGTAAAAGCAGTTTTTCATGGCACTAGAATAATACTAATGTTGGTGCTAGTTGTCCTTCTAATGGAGGATATTTCACAACTGGGGATCCACAGCAGCAAAATCCTCTCCCATATCCTCTTGCAAAATATTGGCACCTCTTGTTGAGGCACGCACTGGAGAGCCCCTACTGCAGATCTCATTCCACAGAAAGGGAATGATTATGCAGGGAAAGATTATGTGTTCTAGAACAGATCAAGCCTGAAATCTTTCTAAAAGCAAAGATGACTTAGGATATCATTGCCCAAACGCTCCAGAAGTGCAGAGATGGTATTGCCAGCTGCACTTCTGAAGCATCATTGAAACGTGTCCCACTCTTCTCCTGTCAACAAATAGTTCACGGAGCAGCCATTTTTTGTAATAACAGGATTTTCAGTTATTACCAAAATTTGGCTTCTCTGCGTTTGATTTGTCAATGGGAGAACAGCGATATGCCTCAATGACACTTCAGGAGTGTGACTGGTGATCCCACCTCCGAGCTTCTGAAGCGTTTGGGCAATGATATCTGTGTGGTAAGTGCCTCGTGTGGAAAGGGCCATAAACAGAAGGAATGACTCACTGGAAAAACAATAATACTGGGAAAGTTGGAGGGAAGCAGAAAGAGAGCAAGGCAGCATGCTAGATGAATGGATTCTATTAAAGCTCTCACAAGTATGAATTTACAGAACCTAAGCAGAGCAATGGAAGTTAGGGAGTCTTGGAGATGTCTCATCCACAGGGTCGCCATGAGTCAGGATGGATGTTAACAACAACAAAGTAACTGGGAGCTAGACTTAATAAGTGTCCACTGTAAATGTGCAGTGCCCAAGGGAACTTGCATGTGGTTTTTTTCCTAACAATAACTGGTTTTCTTTCTAACTGTAAACATAGTAACGCATTGTGGAATCTTATGTCAGAGCAGATTTTGCAGATGGTGACATGTAGCCCAAAACTACAGGTAGTTCCAAAGTGTCCCTTTAATTTGCTCGGTCTATGTCTTATTGCTAAATGAGCGATCAAGTGTAATATCTTGCTATACATGTTCAATGAGTGGATGTTTTTGCAATGTGATAAATGAAACCTTATGTAGAGTGTGGGTAAATTACTGCAATATTTTTAGTTTCCAGTTTTGCTGTTGTTGACATGATCACAGGGTTAGCTTTGATTCTGTGGGAAGCATAGTTGCTGTATAGCATCATTTGGCTTGTCTAGCATTAGTCAAATCTTTTCTTAAGCTGACTTTTCCTGTCAGCCTCCAGGATGCTGGGACAGTGTGTTTTCTCCCTGGCAGTGTACCCATTTATTTTCAGAGCTTGCAGCTGTCTCAGCTGAACAGTGAAAGAAGCATAGATTGGAAGGAATTTGACATTTTACCAATGTCTCTGTTTACATTTAGGTTTGATCTCCTCAAATTGGGTTCATGAGGGGGGGAAAGGGGGGCTTTCAGTATCAGAACATCTACTGTGCTGTTCCCATCAATGGTGTGTACTGTGAATGTGTTCTTATGCTAAACTTAGAAATTCACTCATTGGGAATCCTTGTTCATTTTGACCTTCCAAAAATTTGACTCAAGCAATGAATAAAATGTGCGGATTCATGTCTTCCTCATCTGGGCCATTAGCCATTAATAATATTATCTTCCATGCATTTGAGACTAGCGACACTGTTAGAATCTAATCTAGTTGCCAAGAGAATGAAGAAAATTTAAATCAAACAGATTCAGTTTCTGTTAGTTCTTTGTTGCAGTGGGTCTGCATTAGAAGAGGGTTTCTGAACTAGTCAAGGTAGCTGCAGTATTATGGTAGCCCCAGGAACTGTACTTTTAGAGGGCATTATTTCATTAATTGACCTGATCCAGTTGTTTGCTTTATTATTGTATTTCATATACAGATTATTTTTTAAATTTTACAGGAATAACTAACCACAGATAAGTTCCAACAAAAAATAAACAGGAAACTGCATATAATATAGGGTGCACAGACAATATGATATTAGAAAATTAAAAGAAAAAGTGATTCAGACCCAGTTAAGTAGCTACATTGATTTTCCCCCAGGTGAATTTTTAATTGGATTTTACTCAAAGGCGTTTCATGTGAAGAGGCTTTTGCTGTAGGTAGAATCATTATAAACAATAAAAGCACATCATCTGCAGACAGTCCAACTAAACCTTTTTAATATGTGCTTTTATCATGGTGTGTGCATATTCCTAGTTTGTACTGACTTTATCTCTGATTCGGGATTTTTTATGCCATCTGGGCCCATTCGGAATGACACTTTATTGCCTGTGTTATTTGGAAAGTGGATCTGATAGCTTTGCCTAGCTTGTTCTGAACTCCAAACTTCTGAAGTTCAGAGGATTTTGGATTTTTCCCAGCAATGAAAGTGGGACATCCAGTGTTAAAAACATGGTTCCTGATTAATACAATTTTAAAAACAGTTTCCTTGAGACCTCAGAGAAGTTATATTTGAACTTTGCACTGTCATAGAATAATATTTGTTGTTGTGTGCCTTCAAGTAGTTTCCAACTTATTATAAGTTTAAGGGGCCCATTCACGCTACGAAATAATGTTTTGTGGAAACCTGGTTATTTTAGTGGTGTTCATGCTCGCACTGAGTGTACATGGTGCAGTTTGGGGGGGGGGGGTTGCCCCCAAACCCACTTACTCCAGTACTTTCAATACTGTTCTTCCACCCCCCCCCCCACATCTTTTGAAAAGATGTGGATCGACGCAAATGAGAATGTGTCATCGATTTGATTCAGGCCATTCTGATTCTTCCAAAACAGGAATGAGGGGTTATGTGTAGAGGGGCGGAACATACACATCCCACATCTTGCCAGTGAAGACACTGGCTCCATAAATCCGATTGATATTTTCACCACTACCTTCACTTTGCCCAGCTTACCATCGGAAGGCTTATTTATACATTTATACACTTTATTTATACATGTATACACTTGTTTATGTTCAGATTCGAATTACCCACGACAATCAAAAGAGGAAGTGGACCTTAAGGAGAACTACCTAAAAGTATCCAATACACGCCATATAAAATAGCAACAATTTATAAAATTGGCAATAATGGCTGTTGGAAGTGTTGCAAGGATAAAGGAACACTTTCCCATATGTGGTGGTCATGTACAAAAATAAAGAGATTTTTGAATAAAATACAGGAAATATTGAAAATAAACTATCCTTTTGCTCCAGAACTATATTTACTGAACATGACATCCTTTATGGGAGCATCAGTAGAGAACAAATATTGGATAATTTTTTTATACTTAACTACAGCAGCCAGGATGCTTTTGGCAAGATACTGGGAAAAAACCTCTATACCTACAATGGTTTAAGAAAGTTATGGAGATGAAGGAATCAGACAAACTAACAATATTGGTTAATAACAGATCCAAAGAAAAGTTAATGAAAGATTGTGAGCCGATAGAGAAATACTGGTTTAAGAAATGTAATTTAAGAGAAGAAATGATTTAAGAAGCAGCAGCCATAAGATTTCAGAAAGATGTAAAGAAAAAATAAAACAGAATAAAAAGTATATGGAATTAAATATACATATGGTAAAACATATCATTAAATATATACTAATGTACCTAATAAAGACCACAAGCATAGAAATAGAAATGTATTAGCATAAAGCTGTACATACAATTAGCGAGGTTAACTCAGGACAAGAGGATATCTAAGAAAATATTGTTGATGTTCAGTTATTTTTTGACTGTGGAATTCGGTATATAAAGAAATAACAGGTAACAATTATTATAAGAAATAAGGAGTATCTTGTTTTGACTGTAACAATGTCACGTAGCAGACGTTTGTACATATGTCAGTCTTTCATATTATTTCTCATTATTATTATTACATCTATTATTTTAAGGAAACAGATTGATGTAACTGTAAAACATAATTTCAATAAAGAATAATTTTTTTAAAAAAATGGAAGTGGAATGATGAAGATGTGCATCGATTGATTTTAGAAAATCAAAAACAAAACAAAACAAAACAAAACAAAAAAACTGAGAATGATTGAACATGTTTCGAATAGAGAGTCCATTTTAAATCGCTATGCCAGCAGTGGGAATGGCAATAAGTTTAAAATGCCACAGGGAGACTCCATTGCAGTAAACCATAGTGGGAACTTTGATTTGGTATTACATTACCAAGGAGATTCAGATCTCCTCAGTACAAAAACATAAACGTGAATGAGCCCTAAGGCAAAATTTGTTTGGCGGGGTTTGCCTTTGCCTTCCTCTGAGGCTGAGAGAATGTTACTTAAAGCCAATGACCTTGTTTTTTATTTTTAAGTTGTTGGTACTTAATATTATCAATATGTGAATACAAAAATCTTGTAAACAGCAGCTCTGATTATGAACACAAGTTCCATAGGTTTCCAGCTTTGTAATGTAACTCCTTTAATATTAATACTTCAATTTTATTTGTACAGAGCAATTAATCAATTAATTAATTCAAAATGGGCAGATGCAAATATATTAAAAATAATAAAAGAAATATGATTGAAATAAGAAGAGATAGCAAGCCCCCCATTTTATGGGGATTGTGGTTTTTTTAAAGTTCCCCCAATGTTTTACAAGAGAAATATTCCACTGTTCCCTCACTCCAGATAACTTACTTAAATCTTTTTAGGGCTTAACTTTCATTGTATGGAAGATTTCTTTTTAAAATGTGCATTTTAAAATGAAAGCAAGATTTATATTAATCACCTCTGATCTTTTGAGAAGCAGCCTGCAAATTACGAGACATTTATGACTGGGAAAAAATGAAGAGGGAAGAGCAACAAATAAACATTGTGACCTTTTAGACCTTTCTCTCCCAATACAGCTATATTTAGGTTCGCAATCCCATCAGTCTATTCCAGAAAGGGCAGTTAACGGCTGGAAGTAAAGTACATTCCTAGGCATAAGAGCTCTCTGCCTTTGCTGGAGTAGCTGATTTTATCTAGAATACTTTCCATTCCTGGGATGGGTTTATGGACAAAGCTTTTCTTCATTGTCCATACCAGAAGAGATTTTTAAAGGACATCTTGTTTAGATGAGGATGGTTTTACATGTGGCCCCCATAATACTTCTTAGCCATGTTTTATAGCTAGGAATGGACAAATCCTTCAGTTTGCTTTCCCCCTCAGTTAGCTTTTTCCCCCCTTTGCAGATATGAAGAAATTTACAGATTTTGGCTTCTCCTTGCCAAAATTGAACCCAAAATGAAAGTCTAATCTACATATGGTAGCCAAATTCAGTAAACATTGCTGTTCTTAACATGGAGAGGATAATTTTTTTTGCCTGCCATGTAGCTGGTGAAAAAAGAGATGGCAACCCTAAGTCAAGAATTAACATGGATAAATATATAGGCAACACTTATATAAATAATCAATCAAATAAATAAAAAATTCAAAGATTTTAAGAGCTGAGTCCCCTTGTGTGAATAGGTTAGATTCTTCCCATCTTGGATACCAAGGAATCTGAGGTATGCAAAAATTCTAATTTTAAAAAAGTAACGGATACTAAGGAGTTTATCACACGCGAGGGCTCCCATCACCCAAACGTCACCAAAACTACAGTGGAATCACCATGGTGGGATCGCACCTGGCGCTATTAAAGTGTAATACTTTTGTTTTCATCATGGAAGCGTTGTCGTAATTGTCAGGAAAACAGTGCTTTCTTATTAACAATTTAATCCATTAATAAGAAAGGGCTGTTTTCCTGATGATTATGATAATGCTTCCATGACAAAAACAAAAGCGTTACACTTTAATAGCACCAGGCGTGATCCCACCATGGCACTCTTGTCGCAGTTTGTTGATGTTTGGGCGATGGACACCCTCACATGTGATAAACTCCCATCTCTAATTGTAGTCCACCAGGGCCTTGGCTCAGTCTCCTGTGTATCTTTTAGCCTGACTGGGCTTTCAGAAATGAAGGTTTTGTAACATCTAGTAGGATGTTTAAATATTTAGAACATTCGAAGAGTAACTGCAGTTGTTTGATTTACATTAAATTGCCTATATGAAGGGTACCATTGATGTCAGGCTGGAAAGTTAGAAGCCCAGGATACTTATTCCCAAATGTATTGGGTGAAACAGCTGTTTTGAATGAGATTTTGAGTAGATCTCAGTACAAAATACATGTGATAAGTGCCTTTAGCTAAATCTGCCACAAAATTTAAAAAAATGGCAGTTTTCTTTAAATTGTCCTCATGACTCTGCAAAAATCTCTGAACATCTTCAGACCTGCTGCTTTTGGCATTCAACAAAAAATTGAGGTTCCCAGAGTGCTGGGAACACATTCCTGAAATTGGCCACAGAGCTGTGAGTTGAAAAGTGGCTCCATCCTTGGCACAGATGCCCACCCTGATGTAACCTTTGATTAACCTTAGTTTACCATGTTGTACAAACCCAGAAATGTAGTTAATCTGAAATAGCATTGGTATAAACATGAACAGTTTGAAACTGGCTTGCTAGAATCTCTCTGCTGGTGTCCACCTTGCCTGCCTTGGCTCAGTAATAATAATAATAATAATAATAATAATAATAATTCATATTTCCCGCCTCTCCTCATGGATCGAGGTGGGATTCCAACAGATTAAAAACAGTACAAAATCATCATAAAAATGTACATACATTATTACATACAGTTAAAATCCAAGGATCACATAACTTTAATAATTATCCACACTATTATCACTTTTTACCTAATTAGCTAATGTCATTCCTTGACCATTCAAACTGTCATATCAGGTCAGGTGGATAGGCCTGCCGGAAGAGATCCGTCTTTAGTGCTTTTTAAAAAGCATCCAGAGTAGTGATAAGACGGATCTCCTCCGGCAAGTCGTTCCAGAGTTTTGAGCCACGGCTGAGAATGCTCTCTTAGATGTACCTCCGATTCCCATCCTCTTCAAGCGTTCCAGAAGGATACCATGGTATCGAATGCCGCTGAGATGTCCAAGAGCACCAACAGGGTCACATTTCCCCTGTCGGTGGCCAGACGGAGAGCATCGATCAAGGCGACCATGGCTGTCTCGACTCCATATCCCCTCCCAAGTAGAGACAGGTATATGAGAATGCATGCAAAGGAATACCAGTAATACATATGCGCTCTCCTATCAAAATGCCAATCTAATTGATTGGTTGGTTGGTTTTAAAAGCTGGCATTGTTTCAGAGTTAAAAAAAGAATAAATTTTGGCAACCAACCCCAAATTCTGGCTTTTTACACACGCAATTTGGCAGTTGGCCCAGAACCCACAAAATAGCCAGAATATTTTTTATATCATGCTCACAAGCTTTTACCTGAGTAAATAAACAAAACAAAAACAAAACTTATTTGCTATAGCTGTCAATTTCTCAGAAACCATCTTGGCAGAGTATTCAAATCCACTGTCAACAGAGATCTAATATATGTTGATTCCTTTATTTGGATATAAATTTTCTGTGAAAATCTGTCAAAATGCCCTTTCTTTGATATTTTATGCTACTGAAGTTTTTTCCTGAAGCTCCATAAATTTGTTATTGGTCTTTTTTAAAAAAAATGTTTTGAGTATATCCGTTTCCAGAGGAGAAGCCATTCTAGTCTGTTGCAGTCAAACCTACAATCTTGTGTCATCTTAAGTAAATGAACACATTTATTATAGTGTCAGCTTTCATGGATGGTAGCCCACTTTATCAGATGTGTGATGTATTTATGTAAAATTTCAGGCATAATACAGTATAGTACACATGAGTAAGAGTATGGGACTATATTCAGTGACATCATAAATACCAAATGTACTAATAATGACAATTATTATGACTAATAATGACAACTGCATTATCTAAACAGGCAGCTCATAAAACTGTTGCTGATAACACATGTCTTATTCTCTGAAGCTATACAGGGGTACTGTGTATTTCTAAGCAGATGTATTAATGGTAAATTGGGAAACGGTGGATTTCAGGCAACCATATGTATGGACAAATTCTATGGTATAGTCTGAGTATCCCTTATCCAAAATGCTTGGAACCAGAAGCATTTTTGGAGTGGGGATATTTTTTTAAAAATTGTGGAATACACAAGTGTGACATAGTACATATTTGTACTGTATTTGCAAGGCTGGAGAAGGATGTGACTGGAGAGATATGTGAAAATCTGTGAAACGCTGGGAGGTATGGATTCACATCGAGCACTCACTTGGATTCCCACCATCACGGATTCTCTGTCTCTTTCCAGCCTTATGTCTTTTTGCTGCCAGCTGCCCACTTCTACCTTCAAGGCAGTGACTGCGATGCTCCTGCTGGTTAGTTTCTCTCCAGCCTAGTGTCTTGTTCTTTTCCTTCTTGTGTAGGGTATGAAATGCAAGACTGAAGATCTGAGAAATGAATGAGCAGGAACATTGCAGTTGCTGCCTCAAAGGTAGAACTGAGTGGCTGGTGGCAAAAAGTTTCAGGTCTTTTGGGGTGGGGTAATTTCAGATTTCCATAAACTGAATTAAACACAACTTTGATGTAATGCAACTCATTAAATAGAGTTATGCTATAGCTAGCATTTTATCCTTTGCAGTGAACTCTGTACATTGCATTAAAATACGTAATGTGGGACACAAAAGTGGCAAACCTGGGCTTTGAAATTATTAAAATGCATTCCTGGTTTTCTGTTTCTTTCTTTTAAAATGTTTGCATAATATCTAAATTCCAAATCTTTAGGTGCTCTTAATTTCTGGTTTCTTGAAACTTGCACACTAAAATACCTGTACAAAGCTTGAAATGTTAATGACTTTTTATCTTTGTATTTTATAACTGCAAAACATCAAAGTACCATGCCAATGGATGAGGAAGAGGAGGAGGAGACTGCAGCCAAGAGCTCAGTAGAACAACTGTCCCCTCTCCTTCCTTTCCCTCCCTGGTGCCAATGCTACTCTTGCACACACTTGCCCACCCCAGATGTGATGGTAGCCATGAGCCACTGCTTGTGGGAAACGGGTGTCTCCTTCTCCAGACACTGACTCTTTTTGCCCTTGAAGAGTCAAAGGTGTCGGTGTTATTGTCACTGTCTGAGTGGGGGCAACAGATACAGCATGCTCCCCATTGCTGCTCACTCATCCTGCAGGTGCTGGGTGGATGGCTTGCTGTCGCCTCCATTGCTGCCCGGTCATACTGGCACTTTGAAAAAATGGAATTTGGAGCATTTCAGAATTTTGGATAAGGAAGACTCAACCTGTATCCATGACTTTGGTAGAAAACTCAGTTGTTTAATTCTGTCAGTTCTGTGTTCTTTAGTACTTCAGAGATAGCTTTTACTTGCAACTGTTGTCCTTATTTTCCCTTTATTCTGTTTTATAATTTTGAGCATGTTATTATAAGCAACAATAATTTTAATCACTAAAACTTTTGTAATTCTCAGCCAAAGGATCTGGGAGAAAGCCTTTTCCTGTTAATCTCTTTAGGGAGGGATGGGGGACTTTGTGATTGAGGTTATAGACCTTCCTGAGCCACGAAACTCACTGGGAACTCTGGAACAGTCACTCACTCTCTCACCCTGAGCTGTCCCCAGGCTTGTTGAAAGGTAAAGGGAAGAAAGCTGTGTGAACTACCTTGGACTCATTGGAAGAAAGGTGGGATAGCTGTATAGAAAATGTAGCTCCTGCTACTTCTACTACTTGTACTACAATGAGAATGGGAGCAGCAGCAGCAGCAACAATAATAATAGGAAGCAGCAGATAGATAGATTGGTACTATAAGAAGGAGCTGCATTGCGCCATCTTCAGATGGGTCTCACCTTCAGGACATGCTTTTCCTTTACGGAAGGTGGGGCTGTCACAAGAAAGTGAATAGAGCTAGTCCACTGTATCCATGGATTCTGCATCCATGGATTCAACCAAGCATGGTTCTAAAATATTCTCATAACAAAATCCAAAATGCAAATCTTGATTTAGCCATTTTATATAAGAAATGCAATTTTACTATTTCACTGTATATAATGGGACTTGAGCATCCTGGGGGTGGTGGTGATGGTGGTCCTGGAACCAAATTGCAACACATACCAAGTGTCCCACTGTACATGACAGCTTGACTTGAACAATATCTCCTAGGTAGGGCCAGTGTTGAAATATAGAGGCTTTATGTATATAAGAAGTGACAGAAATAGGACGGAGGCTGATAATTGATTAAACTGTTTCATTTTCATTTTCCTGGTCTCTGTTTTGACAGCTAGATAGGTTGTGGATGTCAGAGCTCCAAAACAGAGTAAGTGTGATGCAAAAATAATGAGGATTTTCCAAATAATAATGATGGACCTGAAATAGGGCAGTCTGATGGTAAATCTGAAGAATGTTTGGAGCGTGTAAAGAGCATATGAGAACCAGCATGACATAGTGATGTGAGTGTTGGACTATGACTCAGGAAACTAGGGTTTGATTCCCGGCTTGGCCATGAAACCTGCTGGGCAAGTCATACACTCACAGCCTCAGGGGAAGGCAATGGCAACCTCCTCTGAACAGATCTTGACAAGAAATCCCCATGATAGGTGTTGGGGTCATCATAAGTTGGAAACAACTTGAAGGCATCCAACACACACACACACACACACACACACAGTATACACATTTGACAATGTGTAAAGATTTGGTCTTATTTTGCTTTTATAATTTTAAACTAGTGGGAGTAAGTTATCCACAAATCACATATGGACTTAGTTGCCAAAAAGTATTTGCACTAGTTAACAAGAATTATTTTAAACACATTAATGTTTCATTTCTTCTTCCAGCTTAGCAAGTGACAGCTAATGAAGCACATGGGCTTGTGCCTTACCAGCCTGTCCCATGCAGTCACCTTTCGGAAACTAAACACTGTCCTCACTTGAAAAGCCCCAGCAGAACCTAGTCATAGAATCATAGAATCATAGAGTTGGAAGAGACCACAAGGGCCATCCAGTCCAACCCCCTGCCATGCAGGAACTCCCAGTCAAAGCATCCCCGACAGATGGCTATCCAGCCTCTGCTTAAAGACCTCCAAGGATGGAGACTCCACCACACTCCGAGGGAGTGTGTTCCACCGTCGAACAGCCCTTACTGTCAGGAAGTTCCTCCTAATGTTGAGGTGGAATCTCTTTTCCTGCAGCTTGCATCCATTGCTCCGCGTTCTGGTCTCTGGAGCAGCAGAAAACAAGCCTGCTCCCTCCTCAATATGACATCCCTTCAAATATTTGAACAGGGCTATCATATCACCTCTTAACCTTCTCTTCTCCAGGCTAAACATCCCCAGCTCTCTAAGTCGTTCCTCATAGGGCATGGTTTCCAGGCCCTTCACCATCTTAGTTGCCCTCCTTTGGACCCGCTCCAGTTTCTCCACATCCTTTTTGAATTGTGGTGCCCAGAACTGGACACAGTATTCCAGGTGGGGCTAGCTTGAATCTCTTTTCTAGCTTGAATCTCTTTTCAAAACCAGGGTTTGAAAGACTGGTTACTCTCAAATAAATGTATAGTCTCCCCCCCCCCCCCCCGTTCTTGTGGTATTGAGACTCACATCCCTCACCTATATGTGAGGGACGAATAGAGGGGGCAACAATGGGGCCTGTGTCCGAGGAGTGCCTGCGTACCTGCAGCCACATACCTATATTCAAGCCAATGGGGCTTGAATATAAGTGAAACTCCGTTTTCACAGAGGAGTCTGGAATAGATCCCCTGTGAAAAAGGAGGGGTGACTATTCTCTCCCCCCACCTCCTTCAGCAGCTCCCCTTCTTAACTTAACCCTCTTCCTTCCACTTATCTTGTAAGCCAGAAGAAGACAAAACAAAAGGAATTAGTCTGGTAGTGATTCCCCTGTTGATGAGAGGCAGAATGGATGAGAGAAGCTAGTTACAAATGGGGCTGAGGAATGGTTACTGGTGTAGAGATGCAGGTGTGGGTGGGGGAAGTGGACACTAAAGAAGGAAATGAAGATAATTTTTGACATTACCTTCTATCTTCTCCCATCTAGTCAGTTGACCAGATTCCAAAGCAAGTGTTCTTTTTAGAAGGGAAAAAAGTCTACCTCCAGTTGGAATGAAGTTGTAGGAACTTGTTGACAATGGCAAACCTCTTCTGAACAGATCTTGTCAAGAAAACCCCATGATAGGGGTAGGGTCATCATAAGTTGGAAACAACTTGAAGGCACATAACACACAGTATACATTTGCAGTGTATTCATTTGAAAGTTTTTATATGTAATGTGTAGGGGTGGAGGTTCTGTAGCAGATGTTGTTTCTGAGGTGCCAGAGAAGAGTAGTCCTGGGGAGGAAAATAAGCAAAAGAACCTCAGTATGGGATAGAAACAACCTTAGACTCACATGTATAGCTATTTTGTGCTCCATAGCATGAGATGGAAAGTGGAGGCTCGGTGTCATTTTTTGCAATGGCCATGGCTCCTTTTTCCCCATGGTTCTGCATGGTTTGAGTAAACTCCTGGCTGCAGCTGTCTAATGAACCATTCAGAATTGGCATGGTTTCCTAGCAGGCGGTCTTCGCCAGGGAATGGGAAGTTTTTACTCACATTTGCCAGAGATGCTTTTAAGCATGTCTCTCAACTGGCAGAACCTCAGTTCATTCCAACCCTGCCTTCCCTTTTGTTTCTTACTAACATCACAATTGTCATAACTTTGGGAGGTAGTTTGTCATAGGATTGGATCCAGTTTTTGAGGCAGAGAGGCCTGTGAGCCTGCCATACTCAGTGGGAGTTCATTTATTGGACCTTGGAGGTGAAGGTGACTTAGGTCACTCTCAGCTCGGGGACAAGGGATTCAAACTTAACCTCACACAGGTGATGAGGGATTCACACAGAGGTTTCCACTCCATTTCCCAGTAGATAAGACCCCCACATCCTGTAATTTAGGGCTCTTGCACATATTCTGAATTAAAATTTTCTGACGTGGCCCTAAGAACAAAAACCTTCTGGTGACTCCCATGTGGGTGGAGCTAACATTGTTACATTTCAACACACACAAAAACATACAAAATAAATAAACACTCAGTTACACATTTCACATATAAAGTCATAACCCTATACAAAAACAACTATTGCCCTAAACTAATCTAAATTATCATATCTCCCCATTTAAAATTATGACATAAAATACCAAAATCACAAATCCATATAACACAACTAACACAAACTATAATTGATGCCCCACTTCTCATATCTGAGAATATTATATTTTCTCAATACAACTAATATTTTTGTTCTACTTCTGATCTAAACAAACCCCAACTACTTCAAGCATCAAATTCCACAACCATGATCTTCTCTTCTTTCTGCTTTATACAGAACAAAAATATCTTTTAGAAAATTATTCAGTGATTTTTCTTTAACAATGTTGCCAATTTGTCTATCTTGAGTAGATGAACTATAATTAATAAAAGTTGTTGTAATTTTTCATCCAAACATGGGTTTGGGATTGTTTATTTGACATTTGCTTTGATATATATTAAAGGATAGGAACTAAAACAGAGAACTGAGCAACACTAGCAGAGATAGTGAAAATGAGATTGCCAGTTCCTTCATCCTCATCCCACCAAGCACATCTGGACTGTTCTCTGACAGGCGATGAAACTCTTATTGCTGCTGTTGAGAACCAGAAAGCAGACTCCCTTGTAAAACTCTGTTAGGGGTCTTTCTAGCAGCCTTCATTAGCTGCTGCAGTGTGACCTGCTTCCCTGAATCAGAATCAGGGACTTTCTCACATCTGGCCTGTTGGCAGCTGAGTTTGTTGAAGGGGTCCTGTCTGTTTTGTGAGGATAGCTAAACCACTGTGATCTGCTTATGAATGTTCAAAGGACATTGGACTTGTTAGTGTTAGAAACAGTGCTGGACTAAATGGACTATTGTCAATGTTTACATTCACAGGGGCAGAGGACCAGATGGCAGACTGCCTCCTGCCATTCTTTAGCATTCCAGAAGTTGAACTCCTGTCCCTGTCATGCAATAATTCTTGCACTGTTGCTTTTTCAAGTTTCAGATCCTTTAGGAATTGCCTATTTTTAAACCTTTTGGCATGATACAAAGATCACTGCAGTGGGACTTTGGACTCTTCCCCTAAATAGTCACACTGACTGACAGAGCTGCATTCGATATGAAGTCACTTCAGATGGAGTTTGCCAAGCAGCATGGGAAAATGCTAAGGAGTGGGTGTCCAAGTGTCAAAAGCTCTGGTTTGTGTGCCTGTAAGCTTCTTGCCTCACCTAAAGAGACTATTTTGATCCAATTGTCATCAGCATGCATAACATCTTGACAGTTTGCTGCTGATACTGAAAACGGGAGTTTTTGCACAGAGTCCCATCAATGCTAGGGTTTAAAGATGTCAAGTAATGTAAATGTTGCCAGGAACACTGCTTTTTAAATACATATTATTTTAATTTTCAGATTAGCACTTTTTAGATTAGAGATAAGCATGATTATCATCCCAAGAAATTCATTATTTTTCTATACCAGTTTACTACATTTATTCTCAAATTTGGATCCCTGAATGGTGTTATTGGTCCAGAACACACTGCAGAAATAATTCAGTCTGAGACAGCTTAAATTGTCCTATCTCAGTGCTAGGGAATACTGTGTATTGTAGTTTATTGTTTAATTCTATTATTTCTGCTCCTAGAGGCCCCAGCCATCATGGCCAATGGTAATAGGTTTTGAGAATAGTAGTGCAATTACATCTGGGTATCCAATATTAGGAGTGGTTGTTTTGTAACATCCAAATGGCTGTGGCAAAATATATGGTTCAGACTGTGTATAAAAGAGAAGCAAACCCCTTGGTCCTCCAAATATGTTTGGCCTAAGGCTCCTGACATCTCTGACCATTGGCTGGGCCATATGGAGAGCCACAGGTTCCCTACCCCACACATAGAAAGCTACATACATGTAATGTTGGTATAGTGCAAATAATTCTCCTTCTATGTTTCTTTCTTCTTCCTTCCACACATAGAAAAATCTGTTGCCTATTAATTGTATCTAGCTGAGAGAAGCCTTGCACCAAATACATTTTGTAAGTAAAGTTAGGGATCAGGACGAGCTAGAGTTGAAGACACGTCACAACCAGGCTCTTGTTGAGCGGCACATCCTGTGCTGATTTGCAGTTGTTGAGGGGGATGTGTCATACACACCTCCACTGGATTAAGTTGGCACCTCTGACAGTGGCTATTCTTAGAAATGCAACACCATCACGCTTCTGCTCTTAAATCTCTTGGAAGAGGACTGCATGTACTGTACAAGACAG
Organism: Urosaurus nigricauda; assembly: GCA_034509955.1. NCBI lineage: Eukaryota > Metazoa > Chordata > Lepidosauria > Squamata > Phrynosomatidae > Urosaurus > Urosaurus nigricauda. Next base: position 137,636,272 of record JAOEGL010000001.1, on the reverse strand, counting down.
CAAAGAGCAACATAACTGCCTTAGTGATGAGTTTTAAGGAAGGAAAAAACTGAACAGTGGCAGTGTTATTTACATATGCCAGACCGAATTCTGGGAATGCTTTCTGATATTTTTCCTCTCCGATTGCCACTGCTCAGTCCATTTTGGAATAATATGTTAAAAGAGATAGCAGGATACTATTGGTTAATCCACAGAAATTAGGATGCACAGCCCAATCCTGTACATGTTTACTCAGAAATCAGTCTCACTGTCAACAGAAGGGCTTACTTTTAAAAACATAAATATACATGGATGGCAGCCTTAGTTTATCTGCTTCTTTAGGTATACACTGCATTTTGCAGTTTATACACATGTCCACCTTTTAACAAATTATTCTATTTCAGTGATTTGCAAACTTTAGTTTTCCAGATATTTTGAACTTCAACTTGCTGAATTTCTGATCTTTGGTCATGCTGCCTGGGGTTTCTGGGAACTGAAGGTCAAAACGAGTGGAAGGACAACACTGAGAAACACTGCTTTATTTGCATGTGTTTGGGGACTGGTGCAGGGGAAGAAAAGTGTTGTTGTGGGACTGGAGTTGGGCTGGATGCCCTTGCAAAATTATCTCCAAAAACTTTTTTTTGATTGTGAGAAATGTTTGGATAGGAAAGAGGTTAATGGAAGAAACAGGAGTGCTGGAGGTTATCTTTAGAATTGCCATGTGCTTTGTTATGGAGATGAGATAGGTTTGACAATGGTCAGTGATTATTCTGGAACAGTGCATGCTTCTCTTTTCCTACTTTCTTCCTCATCACTTCTCTGGAAGGAGTCTTGTATGTTGTGTTTGATTAAATCTGGAATGGGAGTTGTGCAGCCCTCCAGATATTATTCCTTACCATTGACTGTGCTGGACATTGCAGTTCAGCAACACCTGGAGAGCTACACTATTCTTACAGTCATGTAAATGGAAGAGGTAAATGAAGCTGAGACTCAGATTCACATAGAGAGAACTGTGATTTGTGGAGTGCTGGAGGTGTTGGTTGAACCTTTAGAAATACAAAGGAAGAGCAGTAAGCTTTAGTTTGATAAGGTGAAAGCCTCCACTTGTGATCAACAGAGATGTTTGTACATAAAAAACAAATATTGCAAGATGTCACAAGTCTCCCATGGACTCATTCCAAAAGAAACCAAGATGATAAATACTGATGTCCCTGAAACATTTGAAGAATTGAGGTGCACATAAACAGTACTGTATTGCTTTGTGGCTGCTTGGAGTGGAGGCTGTGAGGGGAAAAACAGACATTCGCACAGGCATCCAGGGCTGACGTCAAACAAAGCACATTAGGAAAAGATCAGATGAAATGACAGTCTTTCATACACACCCTCGTAAGTGAGCAGTGCCATTTGCTTCTGAATCAAAAAAGACTGGCACCAGTTTCTTGTTCACAGAAGTACTTTAGGGTATTTTGGGGTGATATACTGAGAAAAGCCAGCTTACTATAACTTTTGTGTTGCTTCAATGTTTTCATCAAGTTGGACATGATTCTAAACCCCTTGGCCCCTTTTGTGAAGCTATTTTAAAAAATAACATTAACTAAATCCTGGGCGAGAGTTAGAGGGAACGGCTCAGATTTATTCATTTTAAATTTGTGTTTATTAAATTGCCATGAATGCTGATTAACCAATTTTCCTCACACAGCGATTTTGTTTTTGTTTTCATCTTCTGCATGCAAATGATAATTGCCAGAGTGCTTTGGATAAATTGTGTGAAAAGCTGGCATGAAAAGTAGCATGGAAATGAGTGACCCTTTATGGTCATAGCAAAATGTTGCTTCTAAAAGGCCTTAATGGGAAGTTTAGACTATTTGGCATTATGGTGTTTTGTCCTTTTGCTGCTAGTTTCTATGTTGCAATCATTTAATTTATTTTACTGTAAGACATTAACCAGGTCAACCTGTAAACAGCAACGGTTCTTTTCTGCTACAGATATTACTTTGCCTTTGTCCTTGGCCAAATATTATCAAGTTTATAATAATATGAGATGTTACCCTGTAGATAACCATGTTGGAGGAGGATATTAGAGATGCCTGATTTTAGACTGACATTATGCAATATTGACTCTCAGAGTTCATTGATTTGTATCTGGGCACCTTTCAATCCCTGTTCAAAATCAAAGTTTGTAGGATATTTATTTGTGTGGGTGTGTTTCTGCGGGCATACCTCTAAGCATCATAATTTTATGTAGCAATTTACTTGTAATAATAGCACAGTTTATTTTCAGAGGAAGCCCTCTTTACAAAGAGTGTGTCTTTTCCCAAAAGCCACCACAGCTGATTAGGGCAACAAGTAACTCATCAAAAACAAAGTTAGCAATGTTCACTGTATGGCGGGCTTGGAATTATTAGCGTCTTAATGATGCCGTGGTGCATGCTTCCAGCTGTGCAGCAGCAGTGCTTGGTCCCTGGCAGCTGTTAGATGGCTCATCAAATAGCTGTTGAGCCTCATACCCTTATTTGTCATGAAACTGAAGGTGCCATGAAGGCTAGAAGGCTATTGACTTTTTTGTCTCACTATAGCTACCATCTGACATAGTAATTAAGAAGGAATTATTGTTGGTTCATGACTATTACTGTTTCCCCCCTTCTTTTCTGTACAACAGAACTGTTATCACATTCCTTTTGTCAGGCCTGAACAATTTGCAACCAACCAAATTGAATTTAATCAACAAATGATACAGAGAAGCCTAGCTAACCTGTGACCACTGAGCCACACAAAATCCACTGGCCATGTTTTTGTGGACTGTCAGGGATGAACAAACCACATGTTTGTGTTACCTGCCAACTGTATGACATCCTTGCTGTTTGTAGGTCCTTTGTAGGAAGTGAAAACTGGAAATACGTTTTGCCTTTGATGGACTGCCATACATGGTGAACCAAGTTGGATGTGTTGACTTTATGGTCAGTTATGCAGCTGTAGGAGGGATCTTATAGTTCTGGTGCCAACAGCTGCTGAGTTCAAATAGTTCCCTCACCCAGAAGGGGAATCATGTGGCTCTCCAGATGTTGCTGTATGGTAACTCCCATCATTCCTCATAACTGCATATACTGGTTAAGACGGCTGGGACTTGCAGTCAAACAATCTCTGGCGGGTTGCATGATTTCCACCGTTGCCCTAAAACCTTAGAGAGTGAAATATCTATGGTTTGAATACTGAGTGATCAAAGTATCATGTTCAACTGAGGTTTATTGGAAAAATAAATTCCAGTTATGTCTTTAAGTACGACCTTGAACTTGTTCACACACTACCTACATGAAGATTTAGTGCAAAAATATTTTGATCCTATCATTCTGATTATAAATATCCTCGGTAGAGGGAATATGCCTTGAAACTTGCTTCACCACTTGTGAGATAGGCTATATAGGTATACCCCAACTAACAAATCCTTTAATAAAGAAGCTTCTTTTTAAACTCATTTTGTCTGCTCAGCAGCCCCTTTTCCTCTTTGTCTTCTGTCTACCAGGAAGTTTTTTTTAGCTGCATCAGCACAGGGAAGATGATGCAGGAAGGCTGGAGAAAGAGGAAACCCTGAGAGTAAACAAGGCTTGGCTACCAGTCCTGAAGGACAGCAAGGTCCTATGCAAATGAGCAACAGCCTAAGACCAGGGGATTCCCAGCAGACAATGAGCACCAGTTAGCAGACATTAATCCTTGTTTGCATATCCTCCCACCCTGAGGATTGCCATTAGCAACAGAACAATACATTTGCAAATTACTCCTTCCCAGGGTCACACAGGATATATATGTCCAATCCTTTTCCAGGCTATCATTCTCTGAAGATGCCAGCCACAGATGCTGGTGAAACGTCAGAAAGGAACTCTTCTAGAACATGGCCACATAGCCCGAAAGCTCCACAAAAAACTATACCTAAACTGTTTGGCAGTTTGTACCTAAACTGTTTGGCAAGGGAGACTATAGTTTAAGGGGCGAAACAGATGGGCAGGAAAAAGTGGTTTGAAGCTGCTTTTTCTGAAGCCATATTGAAACCCCACCAACTGCACCACTGGCTCCCAAACCACATGATATGGCTTCAAGCCAGGAAGAAGCAGGAAAAAGCTGCTTCTTTTTGAAATGGCTTTTCTCTGCATAAGGGCACTTTTCTGCTGGCTTCAAGGCATGTGTAATTTAAATACCACGCCTTCAAGCCAGCCTGAAAGCACCTCTTTTTGCCTGTCTGTTTAGCCCCTAACTCCTTTAGCTACAAAGAACACTGTAACCATGCGCCAAGTCACCATTTCCCTGTATAGGCTGGAATCTGTTATCTGAAGTGCTTGGAACCACAAGCATTCCCATTTTCAGATTATTATTATTATTATTATTATTATTATTAGTTGGATTTTGGAATATTACATATGCATAATGAGACATCTTTGAGATGGAATACAAGTCTAAACATGAAATTAATTTTTGCTTCATATACATAGCCTGACAGTAATTTTACACAGTATTTTAAATATTTTTGTGCATGAAACAAAGTTTGTGTATATTGAAATACAGGAGATCTAGTGCAACCAGGCCAAGAAGTCCCAGAGCAGCAGCGAAGATGGTAGATGCAAGCGCCAGCTGTGAGATGCACATTCTTCAGGTTCGCTCACTTCCAGAGAGGCCCCCAGCCACCTGCTTCCACCTTGCAAATGAACAAGAAGGAGTGCCACAGCTGTCCCCTCAAAGATGGAAACAAATGTCTGGTGGGCTCTTCAGAGGCAAGGGAACCTTAAGAATGTGTGCCTGGCAGCTGGAGCTTACTGCCATCTACACTTCTGCCCTATGCTATTTGGTATATAACTACTGGTATCTGTTGTGCATGTGTGTTTTGACTCATCACATGAGGTCACATATGAAATTTTCCACTTGTGGCACCATGCTGGAGGTGGAAAAGGTTCAGATTTTGGAGCATCTTGGATTTCAGATTTTCAGCTTGGGGAAGCTGAACCAGTATAATGTACTTTGCAATTTTGTTTTCAAGATAAAAGGAGAGAGTGAAACAACATAAGTAAAGCTGTGAACTCCTTAGAGAAAAGGCAAGATAAAAATGTGGTAAGTAAAATAGTGGGAGCAAAAATATGATAATAAATAAAAAGTTGTTCAATGGAGAAGATTTTTTGATGTTGGTATTGGCAGGAGTCTCACGCTTATAATATTGCCTCTCATTTGACTGAGAAAAAAAGTCTGTTTCTGTCTACTCTGTCATAAGCATCTGCACACATTTCCTGTTGCACCTTGTTTGTGACAAAGCAGAATAGTTTGATGACAACTCTCATTAAGCTGGCATACATGCTGAAAATGTCTTGGTTGCTTAGGCTTCCTACCTGCACTTCATGCTGTCCCTGTCCAGCTCTGCTGTTATTTATAGGGCACCTATCAGAATAGTGTTCAGAAAGCAGCCTCATCTGCACTTGGGGGTGGGAGTGGGTTTCTGCCTGAACAAGGAAAAGGTATCTAGTCTCTCTTCATATGGTTACCATAAGTCAGATCTGACTTGATGGCACATAACAATGACAACAACAACAACAAAACAAAGAACTGAAGAAATTAAGTGAAATTTAATAAGAATAATAAGGATATGGTCCACAAGAAAACAGTTTACTTTTTGGCATAGAAAAACAATAGACAAACAGCTACAGTATCACGTTGCTACTGTACTGACTGCAATATAAGTGAAACAGCTACTGGCCAGCAGCAGTAGTGAATAAACAGCTCATTGCTACTGTATTGACTGTTATACAGTGGGGCCTCAGTATCTAATGGGGTTTGGTTCCAGAACCTCCTGTGGATACCAAAATCTGTGGATACTCAAGTCCCATACATAGTAAAAACGTGTGCCCCTTATATAAAATGGGAAAATCAAGGTTTGCTTTTTGGAATTTATATTTTTAGAAATATTTTCAAGCCATGGATGATTGAATGTGTGGATAAAGGATCCATGGATACAAAGGGCCAAGTGGACAGCACCAGTAGTGAGCAAACAGCCATCTCATTGCTACTGTATTGACTGCAGTATAAATGAAACAGCTATTAGGCAGTGGCAACAGTAGTGGACAAACCACAATGATGATAGGGGACTTGGAGGTCTCTCATTCATAGGGTTACTGTGAGTCATATTTAACTTTAAGAGCAGTTAACAGTAATAACCCAACATTGGCCTAACGTAAAGATGAACATTCTTCTGTTGTCAGATGGTAGATGTACATCCTGAATTATTTTGTACTTTTTGTGCACTTTTTAATGTTCTAGAGCGGAGTTGGTACGAACTGATGGAATTTTCTTGTCTCCATGCTATGGTGGATAGTAAATATTCAGGCTTCCCTGTTTAAACATCTCAACTGAATCGAGCTAGAGCCTGTGTGCTGAAACAGTAATTTTCCTGAAAACTGAAAGTGGTCATTAAGAAGGATTGATGGTCATAAGTCTTGTATACAACTTTAGCTAATTTTAGGGGCTTTCCAGACCTCCCAAAAAGGGCGGTCTGGTGCCACCTTTTTTTGCTGTGCACCTTCACTGCAGCAGCTAAACGGAGCGGCAAAGGTGCACAGCAAAAAAAGAGCACCTCTTCCTTGCTCCCTTTTTGCATCACAGTTGTGACGTACTAAAGGGAAAAGGTGTCATTGGGCGCCTTTAATCCGCCGCAACTGCGCAGCTCCGTATAGAAGCTACGTAGTTGCGATGGTGTTGTTACATACACCATATAAATGGTGCTATGTAACGATGCCAGCATCGTTATATGCTAGGGCTGGGGAGCATGCAAATGCTGTGTGCTCCCCAGTCCTAATCATGCCCCAGGGACAGCTCTACAGTTTTTCTTTTTCTTTTTGCTTCAAAAAACCCCTGCAAAGTGACTAAAGTAAACGGGTGGGCCAAATAGAATGTGTGCATATATCATGGGAAGTGAAACCGTCTCACTTGCTACTCATTTAAAAACAAACAAACAACCCATCCTCTTTTCTCTTTCATTACTCAGTTTAAATCTAAACTGACCTTTGAGGAGTTGCATTTCTAGAGGATAGATCTCAGTTCCATAGAATTTATGTAGCCCATACAAATCCTGCACAGCTGTGTCCTATCATACACCTATGAACCCCATTTTTAGGAAGTAGGCTGAGTAATATGTCAAGTACAAAATGTATTTCTATTAAGCTTGAAGACCTGTCCTGAAGTATATTCATTAGGTAGCATTTGTGACCTTGATTTAACTGAATATATATTGCAGAAATTGGTTAGAGTGCACAATCTTCTACAGTCCTGCCTATCTTATATTGGACCAGGGCACAGCTTGCCAAATGAGATTCTGCATCAGGAAAAATCTGGCCAGAAAATGCTAGGTCAGGGAAGAACAATCCAATTTGGAGCAGTTAGGCTGCTATCCTATGGCCACTAACCTAAAAGTAATTATGATAAACTCTGTTCTTATTCTGAGCAGATTTTTTTTTTTGGATTGCACAGTTAAAGATGTAGAAATATCTTTTGATTTGCTGTACTTTTATTGTTAATGTCATGGTAAACCATTTTACATTTTATTAAAGTACTGATGGTTTAATATAGGAGTTTATTTGTTTTTTAAACATTTAAATCATTAATCAATAAATCACTTTATTTATATCTTGCTCCTCCCCACAAAAAGAAGTGGTACTGGACCTTGTGGGAGGCTACTACATAATCCCTTAACACAGAATAATGATGAAAGTAGACAACCAATGAAATGGTGGTGGTTGGTGGTGGGTGAGAGGCGTTTTCCACTGATGGCTCAAACTATTTAAAGATTATGCTTGTGCATCCCTATGCTTGCTCTCATCACCTGCCATTTGTGCTGGCTTCCTCATTGTGCCTAATGTAGGGTTGGGGGAATATATAGCTTTTCTGGTGTTATTTCACAGCAAGTCACATCATCCCCCATCACTGGCTGTGCTAGCTAGGGCTGCTTGGAGTTGCACATGCCCAACAATATCTAGAAAGGCACACATTCTCCATTCCAGGCCTAATGTAGAGCCAGCTCTGATAAAAAGGAATTTTTTAGGTTATTTCTCATTCTGAACAAGATTAACTAGGGGAAGACTGGAGTTTCATCTTCTGGCATGACAATCTTGCATCCTTTCCCCAAGCCTATCCAAGAGTCTTCCAATCTAGTCCAAAAAAAATTGTGACTAAAGACTTTAAGCATGATAATCACATCTTTGGCTGAAGATTACCATATGATGTTGGTTGTCTTCATTGTCCTCCCGTTCGGAGACAGTTTGGAAAGTGTTTCTTTTCATTAATGTCAAAACTCTGTTAATTACCTTCTTTCCCACTACTGTTCTGCTACCATTTGCAGAGTGATAATAAATTTCCATTTCAGTGCCAATTTTGGATGGTCAGTGGGTGGGATTTAGGTGTGGTTTAGGTGTTCTTTGCTTATTGGTGAGCAAGGGAGAAGGGGTGAACATTTCCATTTGATTTTCTTTCAGCAGGCAAAGTAATTGAGAAACTTTTAAACGGTTTATAGAAAAAAATCATTTGTCAAATAACACCCCCCCACCACCACCACCCAAGGCTGGTCATAGAAGCCAAGAATGGAGCACTTTGCTGGTCACAAGTCTGTATACAACTTCCTCACCCATCTCACCTCCTTTTGCAGCTGAGTTGCCCAGTTTTGGAGTCATACTCACACATACACACAGACATGTGGAGAAAAGTATTTATTGAATTTCATTACCCACCTTCTGTTGTTCTTGTTGCTGAGTTTCAGACTTGATCACTCACTGCAGATTTATAATTACTTCAGCTGCTGGCTGTCATCTGCCAGCATTTAATCAAGTCTAAAGGAAGCTCCTCTGCCCCAAGGGGAAAAATCCTTTTTAAATGTAAGACTGTTTTCATTTCTTTAAAATTTTGGTGGGGAGGGCCTCTGTGGTCCAAATTAAGAAAAGAGGCAGGTGTAACGTCTTGTAGTAGTGGGTGGGCATTCTCAAATGCTGTGTGTGATAAGCTGTTAGTGCAGACAAAGTTTGTAATGTAAATTAGTGAGTTAATAGCCTAGTTTGATAAAGATTGTAGGAAAGGTGTTTCAAAAGCTTGACAAAGGGTAACATCCTAAGCTACATTTGATCCTGTTTAATTTTAAAACTGAGTTGTGGTTTAAATCAGATTAAAGATTGCCATGATCCCTTTTGTTTAATTCTAGTTTCTGCTATTCAGAGTTTAGGAAATTAAGGGGTGAAACAGATTGCCCCAAAAGGGTGGCTTGAAGCTACCTCTGAGAAAGTCAGATTGGGGCTGTGGCAACTGCATGCTGTGGCCCCAGTCCACCTTTTTGCTGGCCCCAAAATAAATGGCAAATTGCTGCTTCTTTTTGCACTGGCAAAAAGCAGACTTTTCCTGCTCCACCACCAGTTTATGACACTCCTGCAGCATGTGGCATATAAATGCTGCACCACTGGAATGCCCGAAAGCTGGCACACATCTGGACATCTGGGCGGCTTCTGGGCAACTTTTGTAAAATTTCAGGAATTAATAGCAGAAGGCAGACCCTTGGGAGGTGTAGCGTTTCTCACTTTCTGTAACTACAATGATACATAAAGTAGTAGCTTTGTGACATAATACAGAGATTGCTGCTGTTATATTTCCCTCGAGTCAGTCCTTAAAGCTAAAGCCTCTGACAGAGAAGCTCCTTTTCCCCAGACTTTATAATAATAGCAATAGCGACAGTAAGTACATTTCTATATTGCTTATCAGTGCACTTAAGCACTTCCTATGCGGTTTACAATGTGTAACCTAATTGCCCCCAATGATCTGGGTACTCATTTTAGTGATCTCGCAAGGATGCCAGGCTGAGTTGACCCCGAGCCCCTGTGGTTTGTGGTTTGTGAGTTAGTGGCTGCAGTACAGGCATTTAACCGCTGCCCCACTAGGGCTCTTTTTATGCCAACCCAATCCTCTGGTTTCCTCCTTGTTCTTGTAAGTTATGTAGCAGCATTGTCATGAGAAGGATGGTGAAGGAGGACTGGAGAAACATAGACTTCTGGGCCGCAGCACTGACCGTTTTGTCACGGCTGGCTCTACATTAGGCGTGGAATGGAGAATATGTGCCTTTCCAGATATTGTTGGGTATGTGCAACTCCAAGCGCTGTGCTGCAGCCCAGATGTCTATGTTTCTCCAGTCCTCCTTCACCATCTTTCTTATGACAATGCTGCTAAATAACTTACAAGCTCAGTAAACAATTCAATAAAAGCTTTAGCTGAAAAAGAAAAGGCTTTTACTCAAGCCAGTCTTACTGCAGCCATGTTTGCCTGCCTAAAACATATGTTTCAAGAATTTCTCACGGATTCAGCAAAACAGAGACAAAAGTGGGGAACAGATAACGCTGCTTCACCTCTGCCTCCCGGCATGTTAATGAACCATAGATATATAAGTTTGGCCACTAAATCGAAATCAGAAGAAAAGTAAAGGTAGTGAAAGAGAAAAAAAATCATCCACGGCTACATTTTGGAAGAAGCCTTCATCTGGTTTCTGGGATGTTCAAAATGTATTTGCTTGCTTATGCAAGGCTTACCTGACCTTATTGGATAAAAAGTTTGAATTGCTCTTCGTTGTAGTATAGGAGCCTATCCCTATTGTTTCCATGTTATTGCTGCTTCTAGTACCCAATTTTCTGTTAAAGAAGTAATGCTTAGGAGCACATCAACTTCATTAACTGAGGTATGGGTAAGACTACATCTGTGACATTGAAATCTTTAACTAAGTGCCTACTTGGTGTGTTAAACTAAAGCTTGTAGTCAACATAGTTACATCTGCCAGAATTTTTTTTTTCTGCACAAATGTTAATTTTCTTCCTTTTACATCTGGCTAATCTGCCAAGCTCTCTGTTTCTCTGTCTCTTTCTCTCTTTTTTCTCTTTCTTTTTGGACAGAGAAGGAGCAGAGGAAATGATATAATCTGATCTTGATTGTTGCTTTGTTTTGTGTTAAAATGAATGGCCAGTTTCTGTCCAGTTTCTTTTGGATGAATGCTCTGTGTGTTTGCCTGTGTCTGTGGTGTCTACTTCTGATATCTCAGAAACATCATGACTTAGAGAAATGCAAACATTTAATCAATGAGAGGTAGTGCTAATGCAACACTGCCAGTATTTTTTCTTGAGAAGTGACAGCTTGGAAAATTGCTTTAGTGAGATGTGTGCTTGACCTTGATCATGCCCCAAATCTTTACAACTGTGCACAACACAAAATATTTAACTCAGTTATGAGATTGGTTTCCTTTCTAATTTAAACTGGGGAGCTGCTGATAATTTCTCTTCTTAGTGAGTCTTCATACTGTATGAGGTTTCAGTCAGCCTTGTGTTCAACAACTTAACTTGTGTAGCCACAGGCAACAAAGAATTTCATGCAGGTGAATGATCATCTGGGAGAGGAGAAGCAACTTTTTCATCCCTCCCTGCTAGTCTACATAATATAGGGCCACTTTACTTTTTTAATAAAATGCACAGTCTCATCTGGTTAAATGTTAGGAAGAAAGAATTCAGAGACATAACTGGGTTCATCTAAAATATCAGTATGCAAAGGGATCTTGTTTTCAAATGGAGGCTTTTTTGAGACTCACTGAGGGAAAGAAATTGTAGCATAAACTTTCATAGACTGTCTATTTCCTCAGATACATTGAATGAAGTGGTGCTGAGGAAGAATCTTTATAATCAGATTGTGTGAAAAGCCATAGAAATGTAAAACTTGTGGGTATGGTGATGGAAGAGAAAGTTGAGGAGAGGCTTTTATAATGTTCATGAGCATTCTCACCACCATTATTCCGACACTTTAGTAGCAACTGAACTGAAGCAAGAATGCTGCTTAACTACTAGGTTTAGTAAAAAGTCTTCTAGAAAGAATGCCGTTCCAATAGATTTAAAAAGTCCTTATGACACTGCTGGTAAACATGTGTTTTGGGGGATATTAAAGTGGAGATCATTGGTCTGATGAGCCCTACATTATATTCAGAGTTATTAAGGTTATCGGCTGAATGAATTTTCAGTCCCTACAGCAACAGATGTACTAAAAACCTGAATGAAAAGGTTCTGGATACAGAGGAAGCATCTCTAATTGATTTGCATGGCTCATTTGGTCTATATCCTCCTTGAACTAAGAGGTGACTAGGGGGCTGACGAACTGTTTGAAGCCTGCCTCAGTCCTGCTGTGGCTTAATGTAGATTTTAAGTGAGGTACTTATGGTTAGAATAGAAGGCATGAGGTTGGATCTCATTTTGAGGAATATTGTGGCCCTATTCTAGCTTAGACCTTTTGGAGCTGCCATCCTGGCTGGGGTATTCTAGGTCCACTGGGAAGCTACTCCCTTGCCTCTCGAGAACAGTGTAATTTCAAGGAGGAGAATAACTTGTCCCTATCTGCAGGCCAGAGATCAAGGTACTGTTCCAGTGTTTTCTTTTTCCTTCCCAGTCCTTTTTCCTTTTTCGTTTTTTTCCCCTTTCTGTGAGATGATGAGCCTTTGGGGCAGGAACTCTCTTGTCTTTCATTAATTTTTCAGTATGTAGAAAAAAACAGTTGGTTTATAACTAATGATGATGATGTGGACAAGCTCCTTGGAAGCGTGAGGAAGATGACTTGCCCTCTTGATCCTTGTCCATCTTGGCTGGTCGTCCGGGGGGGGGGCACATTGTATCCTTCGGGATACAATCAATGCGTCATTCAGGGAAGGTATTGTACCATCTTGTTTGAAGGAGGCGGCTGTGAAGCCCCTCCTGAAGAAACCTTTCCTTGCCCCCCTGGATAGGAACAACTATAGACCAGTTTCCTTGCTACCGTTTTTAAGCCAGGTGATTGAGAGAGCAGTCGCCTCCCAACTCCAAGCTGTCTTGGATGAAACCGATTATCTTGATCCATTTCAAACTGGCTTCAGGCAGGATATGGAGTTGAGACCGCTATGGTCGCTCTGGCTGACAATCTCCACTTGAGCATCGATCCCTTTCACACGTCTCATTCAGCCAGGTGTCCCCCATACTATATTTATGCATTTCGTTTTACTGCCCTAAGTGCAGTACCTTACATTTCTCCATGTTGAATTTCATTTTGTTAGCCTTGGCCCAGCTTTCTAGTCTATTCAGATCATTTTGAATTTTGATCCTGTCCTCTGAGGTATTAGCTACTCCTCCTAATTTGGTGTCATCTGCAAATTTGATAAGTATGCCCCCATTACTGTCATCCAAGTAATTAATAAAGATTTTGAATAGCACTGGGCCGAGGACAGAACCCTGCAGGACCCCACTGGTCACATCTTTCCAGGATGAAAAGGAGCCATTGTTGAGCACACTTTTGGTTCAAGTAGTCAACCATTACAAATCCATGTAACAGTTATTTTGTCTAGCCCACATATTACCAGCTTGTTTGCAAGAATGTCACGGGGAACCTTGTCAAAGGCCTTACTGAAATCAAGATATACTATATCCACAGCATTCCCTTCATCTACCAAGGTGGTAATTTTATCCAAAAAAAGGATCAGATAAGTCTAATAATATAGCATGTTAACAAGCTTTACCACTTCATGGCACATGGAAAAGGTTCACAGAATTGAATGTTTGTCCATAAAAATAATTTAGTTCATGTAGAACATTAGGTAATAGGGAAAGGAGCTCTAACCTAGCTTTCCCTCAATAGGCTAATTTGTTGTACTCTTTGGCATTTGGGGAATATAGTGAAGCATTGGGCCATGTCAGTCCATACCTACAGTTTGAAATGGTACAGTCCATTGATTTAGGATTGTCAATCAGAAATTATCAAATACAAATACAATTTTAACCTAGGGTTGGGCAAAGTACACCCTTGGGGTTGCATGTGGCCCCACAAGCTTGTTGTTTTCTATTTATTTATTAAAAATTTTTATCCCACCCTTTATCTGAAGATCTAAGGGCAGTTTACAATGAAATCAACTTATAAAAAATAAATACTTACAAAAGTTTAAAAGATTAAAATTATATTAAATAGTTTTCAATTTAAAAACTGACTATTTAAACCAGTCAGAACAATTTTGAATAGTATAACTATGAAATGGTTGTTGTCTGGATAAATTTAATTTGGTTTGAAGCCTTTGATAAAAAGGCAGATTTTAACTTGGATCTGAAATGATTCTATTGGTGCCATGACTCCAGAGAAAGGGAATGCTACAAAAGGGGTGCCACCCACAGAAAAGGCCCTCATCTATGCCCATACACAATATATTTGCCCTAATGTTGGGACATGTACGATCCCCCCGTACACTCCGGTCCTCTGGGAAGAATCTGCTACAGCCTATGAAAACTAGGCTGTCTCAGACCTCCCAGAGGACCTTCTCTGCCGCCGCTTCCAGGCTATGGAATGGCTTGCCGGACGAGGTGCATCTTATTACATCTCTTGATTGCTTTTTAAAGCTTTAAAGATGCATCTCTTCCGGCAGGCCTTCCCAGAAACCTCTTAACTCCCAGCTCTGGAATTGGGTTATGCTTTTCCCTACCATACCATCATCTACAGGGCCACAAATCATACTGCCCATGGAATGTTGGTTATGTTTTGATTGTTCATGTTTTAATTCTTCTTGGTTTTAACTTGTTATTAGTTTAATCTAATTTTAAGGGGCGGGAGATTGGGGAGGGATATTGATATTGTTTTACTCTGCTGTTTTTATTTGCTGTAACCCGCTCCGATTGTCCTGATAGAGGAGCAGGCTATAAATAAATTATTATTATTATTATTATTATTAGGCAGATATATATATATAGAGAGAGAGAGAAAGAGAGAAAGGTACTTTCTCAAGTCTGGAGACCCCAACCCATTTAGGACTTTAAATGTTATTACTAGTACCATATATTCAGAATGGAAATGCATTGGCAGCCATCTTCAGGATAGGAGTTATATGTGGAGTTGTACAATTTCCAGAAATTTTGAAACATGGGGGGAAAAAGTTTTTTTCTGAAAAAAATGGAAATTTTTGCAGAAACTGAAAAAATGCAACGTTAGCACTTTTTACAGATTGAACGTCACTTTAAGTACATATAATACTTTAAGAACATACAATATGACTATGTACAATTTGATTTGGCATAAAATTATCACAACTGGTATATTAAAATAGAGTGTATTCAAACAATTATTACAAATGAAATTTATTTATTTATTTTTTAATTTTTATTTGTAACAAATGGAGTAACAATTTTCTGAACTGTACAGAACCTCTTTGGTGTTGCTAGTTTATGTGGAGCAGGCAAAATAAAGAAATAAACAAAATAAACACCAGAAGAAACAATCAACATAAGTAACAAAGACATTTATATTTACTTCAAACAGTATTAGACATAAAGCACCCATTTCCATAAAGATAATTGAGTAGGGGAAAATGTGTGGAAGGGAGCAGGAGCTAAGATTCAACAAGTAGGCATGACATTTAATCAGACTCATTTCCTCAATTCTGGGTTGCATCTGCACTGCAGAAATACTCCAGTTTGAGACTATATTAACTGTCATGGCTGAATGCTTGGAAATTCTGGGAATAGTGGTTTATTGTGGCATCAGAGCTGTCTGACAAAGAAGGCTAAATGTCTTATAAAAGTGTAATTCCCAGATTTCCATAGCACTGAGCTATGACAGTTAAAGTGGTATCAAACAGCATTATTTCTGTAGTGCAGATGCAACCCTGGTGATCAGTCTCAGTTTCAGCCCCTGCTTCTGCTTTGTTATATTTGTCATCTTCACAGTTGCCATGGATTTCTAAAAACCAAAGGTTAAACCAGATTGAAACAAGCTTCTATACTCTTTCACATGTCATTTTATGTATTTAGTTTGTTTCCAGACATAGAACAGATTGTTTCAGTGTCCCTAAAGGAAGAAATGCATCTTGCTCTTCCATTGGAGTGTTCAGTTTGTAACCTAGGACTTGCTTGTCCTTCTCACTAAGTGCATAGAAATTAGAATAATCTGATATTGTACATAGGTTTTAGAAATGATTTGGAGAATATATGAACACCTTGTTTTAAATATTTTATTCATAATACTAAAAAAAATATATCCATAATTGATTTTCTTACTTTTTTCAATTTTTTTTTTTTGGAAAAAAACAAGGTTTTAAGAAACAACCAGGAAAAAACTATTTTGCCCTAATTTTTTGGGTTTTTTCCCCAGGCTTTCACATCTCTAGTTATATGAGATCTGAAAGAAATGCCAGTGAGTAGTCTAGCTGCTGCATTCTGCACTAACTATAGTTTCCCAGTCACCTTCAAGGGCAGCCCAACATGGAGTGCATTGAAGTAGTCTAATCTGGAAGTTACCAGTGCATGGAGTCTTGTGGTTAAGTTATTGCTTTCCAGGAAAGTCTGTAGCTAGCAGACCAACTGGAATTGCCTCCAAGCACTTTGAGCCATGGAGTCTATCTGGGCCTCCAGTGATCTAAGATCTAGAAGTATTCTCAGACTACGTCCCTGCTCCTTCAAGGAAAGTGCAACATATCCAGGACTCTGAAAGTTTGTATGAATTGGTTTGAATGCTTTGTTTTCAAATGTTAGTGATTGAAGAAATGGGAACTTGACCTGAGATTGGGGACTAGGGAGATAGGAGGAGGAGGTATTGTGGATGCCATGATATCTAACACCATACAAATTAAACAGAAGAAGAACTGTGGCTTGCTCTGTATACAGTATTGCATACCAAAAGCTGGAAAATCTATCTGACAGTTGGGTCAAATACACTTCTCACTTGTTGTTAATCAATACTGCATGTAAAATAATATGTAAATAAGACAATCTGTATTCACAGAAGATGTTGGTATTGTGTCAGTGTACAGGACTTCAGCCTGGATCGGATAGTTTACTACTCGATGCTTCAAGCCAATGTCACCCTCCAGTATTATTATTCACCAGTAGCATATGGATAAGGATGCATGCCTTCAAAACTTTAGGTTAGTTGTTTAATATTGAGAGAGAGGAAGCATATGTCAAAATATTTCCGAGGGGTAAATGAGCTTCTTAATGTGATTTCTTGAATGGCAGTTTGTAACTGCATGATCATACACCCTTTGGCAACATCCTACAATTGGGATGTAACAGTCTTTGTAAATTCTAACACATTTTGTGTTTATTATGATAATAGTATTGCAAGCTATAGTATCAAACCCCTTTTCTTCTTAGTTTCCAGCATTCCAAAATGTCCATTTTTTCAGAGATTGTGGTAGGTTATTGCAGCCTGTCACAGAATGAGTGGAGAATCAATGACTTGTAAGTGTACTCACTGAAGGCTTGTCTGAGAGCCAGACTGATGCCCTCCAAAGATAAGCTGCCAAAGTGACTCTCAGAAGGCTCTGAAGGGAATGCAAATTTGTTTGAATCATTTCCCTTAAACTCCCAGATAGGGAAATGTTCTTTCTTATTAAGATCAAACACCCACAACTCTCTTGTGGCAGCAAAACACCTTGTGAAGTTCAAACCCTGAAGATTTTATGATTTTTCTCTTGATTAAATTCTTGCTTGTGCCACAATTAAATACCACCATTGGATGATGATTTCCCCATCCCACCCCACTTGCTTACTGATAATATATTTCAAATATTTTTTTTACAGTGCAGAATATGTAAAAAAAAAGAAAAGAAAAGAAAACAAAGAGTTTTAGTTAAAAAAAAAGACATAAAAGACCAGAACTGTAAACCTGTACACAGTTTATTTCACTGAAATAATAAGGAATAAAGCAGATATATACCGGATGAAGGGTTAAAAAGATTACTATAGAGTGTGTGTGTTGACTTACAGCAACCTTTTGCATTTTATAGGGTTTTCTTAGGCAAGTGCTGTAGTGTCAACCACCTGTTATTATTTAATTGAGGAAATATGCCTGAAAATGAAATAGTCCAGTCAGTTTTTATATTCACATCCAAGGTAGGCCTTTCATCTTTAATGAACAAATGAAGTTTGTAAATTAAACTTGACGAAGGCTAGACTTTCAAATGCTGTGCAAGTCAGATGTTAGGTTTGTATACAGTTTTTAGAACATTTTCCTATTAAGTAATCATTTTGAAATTATTTAATTGTTTTTTAAACTTACACTTTCCTTTTTTTAATGATTTGGTATTGTTTTTAAATTGTAATGTTTTAAATTTGTTGTTAGTTGTCTTGAGTCCCTATATTGGAAGAAAGGCAGGATGTAATCAAATAATAACAGTGATGATGGTGATGGTGATGATGTCTCTGATGGGCCTGGGAAAATGAAAAAAAATTAGCCTTGTCAGAGCTTGCCACAGACTAGTCTACATTCACGCATCTTGAGATGACTATTCCACAATGGGGAAGGGGGTAGAAGAAGACCTCTAAATTTAATTTAATCTGGTTATTGTTGGTGTCTGATGTTAGAAGACTCCTCCTTCCCCCAGGTTCTTTCAAGCTCTTGCCCTTATCTTTGAGAACTACAGCATTTGTGTGGAAATTACTGTGACTAATTTCCTCAGAAGGAGGCAGTTTCTTTTCAGACTTCTTTAGGTGAGAATAAGAGTTTATAAGTGTTCTATATATAACTTCTGCAGAAAACACAGGAAGAGGTCTTGAATTAGTAATCCACAGTCTCATGCCACTGGGAAACCTACACACAGGAGATGAGAACAAGAGTGCCTTCATGTTTGTGTTCCTCACAACATACCGAAGCATAGTCTCTCTGTTAATTGTTACTAGTAGTTATAGGTAGTTCCACCCTCTGTATTTTTCCAGTCTACTTTTAAAGCAGTCCGTGTTGGCAGGTATCACTGCATCTTGTGATAGTGAAGACCACTGTTTAACTTCATGTGATGTGTTATCTGTTTTGAATCTTCCACCATTCAGCTTCATTACTTGATTTCCTGGTTTTAGTATTATGAGAGTGTTTTTCCATAGCCTGCGTTTCTGTCATGTGTCCAATTACTCCCCATTTCCCCTAAGCCAAACAGCTCCAAACATTGTAATTTTTCTTCTTAGAGGCATTGCTTTGCTGCCTTTATCACTTGTGCTACATATTTTACATCTTTGTTCAGCTCTACAAAAATCTTTTTATTTCTTTTATGTCTTTTTCTCCTAGAAGAAAAACAGGATATTAAATCAATGAATCAATAATTTCATAGCTGATCCACCAGCCACTTTTCTTTCTCTGCTTCATGGCAAGTGGGAGACTCCCAGATGGGTGTGAAATAGATGACAGGCAGCCCTAAACAATAATAACAACAAATTGTTCAGCCTGGCATATAGTTCACCATGACAGCAGTTTTTCTCCAAGACAGTGGTAAGAAGGAGATATTTGTTGCACAAGATGTCATTCCATATGCATTTTGCCTAAACAGCACATCTTCCTGCAGTGCTTTTCATCTCAAAGGAATCTTACTGAACAGAGAAAGCAGTACACAAGTTAAACCACAAGATGTTCTTTTAAAAAATAAATATACAATTGGATAGTGAACTCAGGGGGTTTGGTGCCTATCCGTTTGGAACCTAGGGGCTTTCTAGATTGGCAAAAAGAAGTGTGTTCATGGCTACATGAAACTCTAGCCTTTAGATGAGAAAAAGGGAAAGTGTGCCATGAAAATGCTTTTTTTGCATTTTAGGGGAGAAGAAGCACCCTTAAAAAGGTGCTAGTTTCCCAGCTTCTTTTTTAAAAACTGCGGAACAGCGCAGCTCCATCTAAAGGTTGTGGTGCAGCTGCTAAGCATTAAGGAAAAGGCAACTTCATGTCACACTTTCCTGCCAATCTAGAAAGCCCCCTAAAAAGCTTAATAAGATAGTTGTGATTTGTAAATACACTGGAAACATATGTATTTAGAATAGCACTGTAAAGAATACTTGTAAATTTGGCCACAACAGGTGTAGTTTGGCAAACTGAGACTTTTTTTGGAAATGGGCAACCTGCCATGAGACTTTTAGCAATTTGGGCATTTTTGTTAAATTTTTGGTTTTGTTTGTTTGTTTGTTTGTTTGCTGCAACAGGAAAATAGTGTCTAGATCCAGGCAAATAGTAGCGCTATTCTATTCTTTGGTCAGACGTTACATGGAA
This sequence comes from Urosaurus nigricauda, assembly GCA_034509955.1. Classification (NCBI taxonomy): domain Eukaryota; kingdom Metazoa; phylum Chordata; class Lepidosauria; order Squamata; family Phrynosomatidae; genus Urosaurus; species Urosaurus nigricauda. Next base: position 137,616,241 of record JAOEGL010000001.1, on the reverse strand, counting down.
TGCCATGTCCAGTTCTGGGCACCACAGTTGAAGGAGGACATCAGAAAGCTGAAACATATCTAGAGGATTGCCACCAGGATGATCAAAAGTTTTGAAACCAAACCTTATAGAGGATGACTGAGGAAACAGGGTATGTTTAGCCTGGAGAAAGGAAGACTAAGAGGTGACATGATAGCTATCTTCTGAATGGATGCCATATAGAAGAAGGAGTGAGCTTATTTTTTGCTGCTCCAGAGACTAGAACATGAACCCATGGATTCAAATGTTAAGAAAAGAAAGAATACCTAAAAATTGTTGTTGTGTGCCTTCAAGTTGTTTCTGACTTACGATGTCCCTAAGGAAACTCTATCATAGGGTTTTCTATGGCTGAGAGTATATCTCTCACCCAGTCGCCCGGAGGGTTTCTATGGCTGAGCTGGGAATTGAACCCTAATCTCCAGAGTTGTAATCCTATGCTCAAATCACTCTGTTATGCTGTCTCTTACCTCAACATTAGGAAGAACTTTTTTGTTGTAAGAAATGTTGGATAGTGGAATAAATTGCTTGGAGGTGGTGGGCTCCTCATTTTTTAAGAGGATTTTTTTAAAAAAGTTCTTTACTTGTATATTCCAGCATGGCAGGAGGATGGACTAGATGCCTCTTTCCATTCCAAAGATTATATGATTCTATATATAGTTTTTAAAGTTTTTTGTTTAGATGGGAAGCTGCCAATGAATACCATGTGCTGTAGGCTGTATTTCAGAGGAAGAAACTGCCAAAACCACCTCTGAGTATCCCTTGCCTAAGAAAACCCTCCAAAATTCATGGGGTCACCATAAAATGACAGGTGACTTGAAAGCATACAAATGCATCCACACCTGTACATGTGTCTTTGTAAACTTTTACCCTGAAAGGTGGAGTATCAATATATTAAATAAAGAAAATGAATAATTTAGTGAAATAAAATACTTCTTGGCATGTATATAGAATGGAGTGCATAAATTAATTCAAGTGCGTGCCTCACACCTTCTCTTTGTGCTGATTAGTGATACAATAGTCTGTATTTTGTTAAGGAATCTGTGAAACATAAAACATTTTGTGACTTTCTCTAACAATTAAAAGGAAAAAGGGAAGAGAGATGTAGGCAGACTCATTACATTTGTGCTGCAGCTTCATAAAGTTGCAGAGTAAAAGCATTTACTATTTTTTTTCAGGTTGCTGTTTAAAAGCTGTGATTCTCTCAACAGATACTCTTATATAAAGCCTTGTTACATTGTGAAGTAAATTGTACATGGCTAGTTAAATATTTTGTTTGTTTGTTTGTTTAGTGTATTTCCATTTTTTCTTACCTGTGTAGTTTCTTTCATTCTCTACTATATGTAGATAATGTGGTTTGATAGGTCTTACCATCTATGTAACTCCTGATCTTAATAAGGCAAACACCCTAAGGATTGTGTTGCAAGTCAACAAAATGTTTTCCATTTTTTTAATTATTCAGAATACAAAGAAACACTTATTGTGTCCTCTCAAGCCATTTCTCACTTAATAACAACCATAAACTGAATGACATTTTCTTGGCAAGATATGTTTAGAGGGGTTTTTGCCTTTTCCTTCCTCTGAGGCTAAGAACATTTTGACTTGCTCAAAGTCATCCATGGTTTTCCATGGATGACGTGGGATTTAACCCTGTTCTCCAGAGTCCTAGTCCAACACCCAAACTGCTACTTTTTGCTGGGTCTCAAAATAATCATAGTGATATGCAAACTTCCTTAAGTTGGACTCTGAAATAGGCCACCAGTTATAGTAGAACCATCCCATCAGCGGGGGTTGTTTTGGACCCCCTCACCCCACGGTTGGTTGCACCTCACATTATTCAGTGCCGGGGGCAACGTGTCATGGATACACATTGCCACTAAATATGTGGTGTGGCAATCTATGGGTGGTCAGACTTGTGGAGGACTCAGAAGAAGAGCGGTAAAAATAGGAAGAAGGAACATCAGTCTAAGATATGCAGATGACAACATACCATTATCAGAAAACATCACAGATTTAGAACAACTTCTAAGGAAAATCAAGGCAGAAAGTACAAAGGCAGGCTTACTGTTGAAAATAAAGAAAGGAAAAAAATAATAACCACAGAGAATCTACACAAATTCAACCTACACAATGAGGAAAAATAAATAGTTAAAGAGTTATCATACGTGGGATCAAGCATTGATCAGAATAGGGACTGCAGTCAAGAAATCATAAGAAGACTAAGAATGGGGAGAGGGCAGCTATGAAAGAACTAGAAAAGTTCCTAAAATGTAAACTGAGCACTAAATTTAGAAGTGCATATGCCATAGTATTTTGTTTTACAGTCCGCTCTTGCCTTATGTGGGGGATCTGTTCTGCACCCCCCTGCATAAGGCAAATTGTGCATATACTCAAGCCCCATTCATTTGAATATGGTACACCCCAACAGGGGGCAGTGCAGTGGGCAGAGTGGGCATGTGCCCTATTCATTGTATTAGGACTTCTTCTGGAAACAAGATGATTAAACTGAGGCTGTTTTACTTGGGACACATCATGAGACAGCATGACTCATTGGAAAAAACAATGTTACGAAAGGTGGAGGGAAGCAGAAAGAGAGGAAGGCCACATGCTAGATGCATGGATTCGATTAAGGAGGTCACAGATATAAATTTACAGGAACTAAGCAGAGCAGTGGGGGACAGGGAGTCTTGGAGAGGTCTCCTCCATGGGGTTGCCATGAGTCAAGATCAACTCAAGAGCAGTTAACAAGAACAAGAAAAACCTGCCAATACAGAGAGTCCAATTTTGGGCAGTGCTGCTTAAAGTGGTACCCCATGAACCAGTGCTGGTTCCTGAAGACCTTCCAGGAAAGAAAGAAAGAAAGAAAGAAAGAAAGAAAGAATTGTAGCCAACAGGCACAAATGTGACATTGGTCCCTAGCACATTTTACTTTTTAGTTACTCAAGATTTGTTTAGAAATGAATGCATGTCCATTTTCTGGGCTGAGTTTGATCCCAAGTGTAAAACCACTTTTTACAGCATAAATATTAAAACCAGACATATAAGGGAAGGTAATGGATCAATAATTTTATCAAGATTACAAAAATTATAAGCAAACAAAATATATTCATTCCTTTGTGGTGTAATTATCCAGTTTATGTTTCTTCCTTTAAAAAAAACCCCAAACCCATGTCTCCCCAAATACCTAATTAGTGAGATTTCCTGAGGATGCAAATTAGATTACATAGCTGCCAATTTGCTTAGTTTTTTGAGTGGGTTAATATATGTTTATCTGTCAGATGGGAATATATTAGCTGTCATCCAGCTAGTGACATACACAAGCGTAACTGAAAGTTATGCTCCCATATTGCACTTTAGTTGTTGCAGAGCAAAGATGGGCAAAATGTGGCACTCTGTCTGCATGAGGCCACTGGGCCCAACTTTTGCAGCCCCTGAAGCTTCCCACCAGTCCCCCAAAGCCCCCTTCCCCTGGCTCACCAGTTAAGAAATAAAATTGGTGTGATTTCTCAGGAAATATTTATCTCTCCCCAAGACACATAAAAACATGCAAAAATACACCTGCAAGCACCCAACCCCAAATACCTCCATTTTTTTCTGTAGCCACTCTGAAAATGGGAACAGGAAGAGAAACATCATTTCCTGTTGCCACTGAAGAGTGAGGGGCATCGGAGAAAGATCTGGCTAAGACCCTACATACACGTAATTGGAGAGGCATCCTCCAGAAACTTTTCATACTGGAGGATGATATTGTCATTGTGAATCTGACTATAGGAACTTAGCCAAATGAACATTTCCTGACTTATTGGGAGGTGAGTTTGCAGTTTGGGAGGCAGGAGGGAGCTAGAGCCAGGCTAGTAATGGCACTGATTGGATTTCCTCTTCCTAGAAGCCCATGTGCATAGTGTACACTTTGGCAATGATGAAACACCCACCAGTAGAATTCAAGTATTGGCTGGTGGGAAGGACCAAAATAAAGTTGTTGAGAAGTTTTCACTCCAGCCTAGTGCTGAAGTATATATAGGTAAGCCTCCAACAACCCAGCCTCAGTTCACTTTGTTTTTGTTCCAATGGCCAGTCCGATATTGCATGCTTTAAGTGCTTTGTGCTTCAGAGGGAGGATAATCTAAAGGTGTAGAAGAAGAAAAGGGGATGAAACAGGCAAAATAAACTGGTTTCCAGCCGCTTTGAAAGCATGAGATTTAGACAACATATGCCTTGAAAGTGGCTGGAAACTGGACCGAAGATGTGCTCCAGGGCAAAAAACTGGAGCAAAAGGTAGCCAGGATAGTCCAACTAAAGGCAGATTATGCAAATCTTCATTTCCCCATATAAACAGTCTGACGTGAGTGCGGGGTTGTAGCAAAGCAAAGAAATGAAAGTGTGATGGCTGCAAATACAAGGGGGCATGTGGAGGGGGGGGCTCCATGATTGTCCTTTGTCAATGTATCAGTCGCACACTGATGCAGCGATGCCCTGAACTGGCGGAGGATCGCACATACGACTATGTGGCTAATTAAAGGGGTGGCCATACAAATGGATGGCATCTTGGTGGATGTGGGAGGTACTTGGTCACAGATGGTGTGTTTATGACATGGTGCCCATGGTATGGTGGGGACAAAACAACAACAACATCAAAAAATTAGCTAGTAGCATGGTGCATTTGGCCTGCCTTGGGAGTGGGCTGTGTGGGCAGTGGGGTTTTGATAAAGCAGAATTGAGCCGCTTTTTCCTGCCCATCAGTTCTGGCCCAAAGAAGGACTATTTTAAAGGTTCAGATATTGAGTACATATTTTCTCAGAGTTCCAGGATAGAAGCACCTGGGATTGTTTCCCTAGATATACACCTGAGTACCCAGCTTGTTGGGGGCAACTGGTTTACAGAATGTAAGCCGCTTAGAGAGTGCTGAGTTCACTGTTAAGTGGTATAGAAATGTAAATGATAGTGCTATTTCTGTGTTCCCTTGTTCTGAATTGAAGACCATAAAATAGTCCATTTGTGAAGCCTTCTTGGACCAATGTAGTATAGGAGCCCTGGTGGCGCAGTGGTTAAATGCCTGTACTGCAGCCACTCACTGAAAACCATAAGGTTGTGAGTTCAAGACCAACAAAAGGGCTCAAGCTTGACTCAGGCTTACATCCTTCTGAGGTCGCTAAAATGAGTACCCAGATTGTTGGGAGCAAGTAGCTTACAGTTGTAAACCACTTAGACACTCCTTTGGCAATATGAAGCAGTATATAAATGAAGCTGTTTGGGGTTTTTTTGTTTAGTTTTGTTTATATGGGAGCAACAGTTGGTCAAATACATAGTGTACTCTTTTGGACTGATGCCATCTGAGCATTAATACTTAAGCAATTAGTTTGCCATCTCTGAGACCATACATGCAAGCTTTATTTGAATGTTTCTCAACTTCCCAGTCATGTGACTTTTGAAGATTGAGAAGTATTAATGATGACGTTATTGGTGAAGACTGAGTATCCCAATTTTGCACATGTAATGCTACATAGGTGTCTTTATTCCCATTTGGTATAAGTAGCCTGTATGTTGTGCCAGAATATATTACTGTACACTTATGAGAGACCACAGTATACTCTGTTTGACTTAATGTATATATCAGTTCGACAGTTGGATATATCATCTTGTCATAAACAAGAAGAAAATATGTGAGAATCCTGAAGGGGAGTAAATAGAGAAGGAAAGTGATTTACAACTTCTTAAATGAAAATACATACAGAAACGATGTTGTTAGCATTGCCGCAACAGACCATTTATGTGCTGCAGTCAATTCACTATTTTCCATTTTCCATACATAGTATCCTTTCAGGTGTCTGTCACTCAAAGATCCTAGCCATCTTTTGTCCACATGTTACAAACCAAGGATGGGAAATGTGTGGGTTTGCAGATGTTAATGGGCTGCAGCTAGGCAACATTTGGAGCACTGTATGTTCCCCATCATTTACATAGTCCTTTTTGCACTAAAGCTCTGGAGTTTTGAGGACCATTGTTCAACAGAAGACCAACATTTATCACTGGAGAGGATACATATTTTCTAGCACATTTTTCCTTAATCCTTCTTGACTTTTTAGAAACTGGAAGATGCTCTGATGATTTACGCAAGGCCATTTTGGACATAATGATATAACCTTGTTTCAAGATAACACCAAGAAAATGATGTGGGACTTGAGTTTATGTGCTTTCTTTATGCCCCTTCTTCTCTGGCTCAGTTCTGAGGAAGAGCCTGGAAGCATTTACTTCCTGCTTTTCAGTAACTGGTTTATTGTTACATCTGACAATGATATACTTCAGTTACTTTCAACCAGGGTGGGTAGAGTGCAGCAAGCTGCATTTTTGCAGTCCCTGAAACTCTTCAGTGAGCCCCTTAAATATTATTTAAAAAACAAACAAACAAACAAAAAACGTATTCCAGTTTTCATGCAACTTTTTTGCCCCCAAACTGGCTGCAAATACAACAGTTTACTTCCTGTACCTTCAGAGCCCCTATCACTTCCAATTACTAACTTTTTTTAAAAAAAGAGCAAAGGTCAGTCAAAATGATACCGTGGAGGACACAAAATCTTCATGCGGCTCATGAAGAGGGGGACACCAGGGCAACTGCCTCAATCAGTTATAACCCTCTTAACTATGGTTTATTATCAAGCCAGGATCATAAACTATGGCCTATTTAAATCATAAATTTATTGAACTATAACCCATTCACATGGCATATAACATTACAGTGGTCCCCCGGGTTATGAAAACCCCGGGGTACGAAAGAGCCGGGGCCGGAAAAATGGCCTCGGCTTGTGAAAAAAACCCCGGGGTACAAAAAAAAAGCACCGGCCCTTTAAATTTGCCGCACGGCGCTACAAAGAAAGCGGTCCCCCGGGTTACGAAGATTTCCGGTTACGAAAGTGATCCCCGAACGGATTACTTTCGTAACCTGGGGGAACTACTGTACTTGGGTGTCAACTGTGCTGAAGAATGGAATGTGTTATTGTACCACATGGTTGGATAGTAAGAAGATGGGAGACCACCTATTCAATCCCTGGGATCTCCAAATAGGCATTGGAAAGAATCTTACTTAAAACCCTGGAGAGCCACTGGCAGTCAGAGCCAACATACTAGGCTAGATGGACCAGTGGTCTGACTATGTATAAGGCATCTCTTTATATTCCTCCTAACATGGTCTTTCAATAAGAAAGCAGGGAGGTATATATGTGTGACACTGCTTGGGCTACATATGCTTTGCATTGGCCTGATCACCCAGTTGGCTATTGGGCCCTCCTGGACTGAAACTGCTATGAAAGATTTACTGTTTGGACTGGGCCCTTGCCTGAGTAATAAACTTCCTGATTCCAGTGACTTTTTGTGTATTTCTTGGCTCCTGGTATATATCGGATAGCTTCGCATATGATAGAAAGCCCAATGGGAATTAAGGTGGAAATTATGCATCTTTCAGTATTCCTCATCATGGGATGGGTTAATTATGGTTGCTGGGAGTTGCATTCCAACAACCTCTGGAGGGCTGCAGAATGCCCACCTTTGCTGTATACTGTCAGGTATGCTTTATGGCGATCCAGAAAGACAGAGCAGCAGGATCCATCAGACCTAGGAGTGAATGAGAAAAAACAAGAGGCTAAACCAAGATCAAACATCAAAAGTTGTAGCTGACTGCCTTCTAGAAAAAGATTAGCCTTAAAAAAGGGGCATCTCTGAAGATCACAGATCTCTTCTAAAGCTGAGACTATGGATGTGTAATCCTGATGCATAGATATCAATAAGAGAATGAAAGGAAAGGATTTGACCTGAAATGACATGAAAGACTAGTTCTCACTTTTAGCTACTGATGTCAAAGCAAAGTAACTCTGTCTTCTTCATCTTTACTCCAGGGATCAGAATTTTTGTCCTAAACTTCTAAATTACTCCAGCAGCTGTTTGGAAATTGTTTTCCATTCTAGCTGTCACTCATTCCTCTACTCATCTTGATTACATTCTATTCAGGCACTGAAGAGTACTGCATAATCTTCCTGATAGTACCAAGGGAAAGAGAGAGAGAGAGAGAGAAACAATGTGAGCTTTTGGTAGTTTGATGGGTATTCCGATGGGCACTTTTTCAAATGCACGAATCAATATCTTTTCAATATCTTTTCATTTTTCACGTCTTTTGGACTCTGGCTGAAGTTACTAACGTAACTAAAGACACCCATAATTCAGACATTACTTTGTTTTCAGGATACTTTCATGCCAAAATGTCTTCAGGGAATATGTACAGTATGTTCATCTCCCAGGGCACATCTATGTCCCTCATTAGCATTAAAAATGTTAGTCTTCCATGAGCTGAAAGGAGAATGCCTCTCAGCCATAGAAAATGCACTTTGCTCCACAATGGAGTTCTCTGTATGATTCAGTCCTTTTAACAAAAGAGTGGAATTCCAAATAACTGAGCTCAAGGGAAGCGAAATTTGCTGGGACAAAGGCAGCTATTTGTGGATTGTTTAGCTTGTGTTTATAGAAATCCCTCTCATAGTAACTGACCCACTGCTGATATTTTGTTGCAACAGTAGAGAAACCTCAGGTGCTCCTATGGCTGAAAATAATCTTTGGAGAAAAAGTCTGGTTGCATTTGCCTCTTTCAGGCTTGGAACCGGTACATACAGGACTGAAGTTCCACTTTATTGTACAGCTGTTTGCTCTTCTTTACACTCTGTCTCCCTTCTCCTGCTGCATAGTCGTGGTCAATGTCTCACATTATTTCAGAGAAGAATGCAAATCCAGTAAAGTCTGTGGCAAAATGCATGCATTATTAATTGAGAGTGTTAAAGAAAATCTGTTTAAAAGATAATAGTTTCCTTTCCTTTCCAGTGCTCTCCAGAAGATTTGAATCAACTTTATTTTGTAACATGGATCAACTTGGATGGTTTTATGAAAGGAAAGGAAAAAGTCCAAGTTTTAAGAGTTTCTTCTAATTCTTGATTTATCACAGCAGCCTATTTAAACTCTATTGCAGATTAACCAATATAATCTGATGCCAGAGAACTGCCCCATAGGATTCTACTTTGGAATCCTGAAAGGTAAACCCATTAAGAGCACAAATTGTAGTCTCACTGCTGCAGATCTTCAGTCTTGTCAAAATTGTTGTTGTGTGCCTTCAGGTCATTTCTGATATATGGCAACCCTAAGGCAAACCTTTCATGTGGGTTTTCTTTCCAAGATTTTTTTTAGGGTAGGGTGGGTTGATTTTGCCTTTCTGTGAGGCTAAGAGAGTGTGACCTGCTCATGGTCATCCACTGGGATCCCATGGCTGAGGGGGATTTAAACTCTGGCCTCCCGAGTTGTAGTCCAGTGCTCAAACCATTACACCACTGAAATTGTCAAATATCTCATACATCTGAGTCTTCCTTTTTAATCCCCTCCCACCAAGTATTTTTGTTTGCGAAAGCAAAGTATTCCCATTTCCATGTTCTTTGAAGATTTCACCTTTGCTTAACCTAAAATACAGGATGTTCTCAGTGTAAATCTAAATATTAGGTGCCAATGAGAGTTTGTTTTCCCTCCTAGTTCATTTTTTTAAGATGTTAATAGTTTTTAGCAATTTAGGTTTTAAGAAAATATAGATTACAGACTTTCCAAAATTTCCATCAGTTGAGTCACACTTTCCCCCCACAGGGTTCTGGTGTTTCTTCAACTGGCGTAGTTACAACGTACATTATATCTGTGGGGAACAGGGAGAGTGCATACCTGTTTTTGTTTCACGCATCTCCATAGCCTGACAATTGTCAGACCTGGGATTCTGATTCTTGATCATAGTGCTTCATGTCTTATGAAAACTGTAGCAACTCGAGAGATTTTATTGTGATAGCAGACAGAGATTTTCTTTTGAATATCTGGAACTGACCCCGATAGAGACTAGATGGATATGACTATTAATATGATATTATTTCAGTTGTAGATGTTAGTTCTGTGTGGCATGCAGACATTCCAAGGTTTAACCCTGGCATCTCCAGATAAAAAAGAACTATATAGAATGGAATGTGAAAGACCCCTGCCTAAACTCCCAGAGCGGAGTGCCATGAGATCTGCCTCCTGTGAAAAGAGAAGTGATAAATCACATACGTTGCATGCATAAGGTTCAGGTTCAGTATCTGGCAACTCCAGGTAGAACTGGAAGAGACTGGAAAGCTGCTTCCACTTATGTAGGTAGCCCTGAACTAGATGGTCTTAGGCAACCTCATTTTTTAAAAGGATGATTCGCACATTATATTGGCAGCAATCCTGGGTTTGTCAGCTTGTGTGGATTTAACCAACGGTTGCAGCCAATCTTACTTTTTTTAAACTGAATGTTCCTGTATGATACACATGCTTGACAATGTGTTTCAGAGTTGCTGTTTTGAGTCCACACTTTATTATTAGATACATACTTGGTTGTGTAACATGTGAAGCAATCTTGTGTATTGTGCCACAGCTTTAAAGTGAGCACACCAAAAAAGATTTGTTGTATAGGTTATTTGGTATTGACCTCTATTCTCACTTTCAGAACTACCTTGAAGTATTAAGAAACAAACAAACACAACACAATGAATTTCCATATGGATACATCTTGTAAAGAGATTATCTCCATTTATTCTTTTTATAAAGTTCTCAGAAGGGAAAGCTTTGTCCCAATGCACAGAAGCAATTTTTCTTTTCAATGGATCCTGTGACTGAAGACTTAAAAAACGCCACTCTCAGAGGAGCACTTTCCAAATGTTTATTTACTGTTTGATTCCTGATAGACAGCTTAGTTTAAAACACCAGGTGAGTTGCTGCAGCTTCAGAAACTTACATTCCTTCATATTGGTTTGAAAGACTGTCTGCACTGATTAATGTAGATGCCTCCCTTTTTTCAGTAGGGACATATTTTTATTTTGTTTTGTTGCGGTATCTAGGTTGTTTTCCTGCCTCATACAGGTATCACCCATCCAATAAACCGGGTTGTCCAGACTTTTCTCCATGACAGCCTATAAACACAATAGATCTCAAAGTGATTATGAGGCTTTACAGGCCGTCCCAAAAAGGGTGGTCTGAAACCGCCACCTTTTCCAGCACACCTTCGGCACAGAAACCAGATGAAGCGTTGAAGGTGTGACGGAAAAAGGAGCCCGAAAAAGCTGCTCCTTTTTGCATTGCAGCTGCGATGCAAAAAGCGCCGCAGGGCACCCCTATGATATCGCAGCTGCGCTTAGGTGCTGCGCACCTACAGTGTCACTGCTTCATGTGCCATGTATATGGCGCTGTGGAGCCAGGACGCCCCTGTGATATGCTAGGGTTGCGGAGCACCTATTGGCTCAGCTCCTGGGCAACCCTAGCGCATGATGGTGGCTCCCTAAAGTGCCTGTGTGTATTGGGCCAAAATTGGGTATATCTTGTATTCATATTATGGGTCCATGGCTTTACTCATATTGGAAACAAAGATATTTAAGAACTGTGTTACACATTAAAATAATAATCAAATTTTCCAGAGTTATGCTATTATGTATTTCCCTGCAGGAAACCCACAGAAGAGCAGATATATATATGTGTGTGCAGTGGATACATAAGGGGCACATCAGGATCATCCAACATATTTTTATTTATTTTGAGGAGTTCATATTTGTCCCTTCACATCTTACAGGGCTGGTGGGAAAACTGCCTTTGAAGCCACAGCAGTCTTGATTGGCACACAGAATGTGAAGCACTTCTAACCTGTGTTGCTGAGCATCCTCTTGTCCAACTTGGAAAAGTAACTTCTTTGGATTGTACCTCCCAGTGGCGTATTATTAATGCATCTGTTGATCATTCTGTGTTCTAAAGGTTGCCCCTGAAATTAATTGTGTTAAATTTTTGTTACATATGAACCATCTACCTACTTGCCTGTTAAACTCTGGGTGGAGGAGTAGAGCGACCACATTAACACGTTTGTGAATGTGTTCATAGGAAACAATGACAAAAAGATTAGGTTTTGTTTTTTTTTAAGAGAAAGCCCCCTCATGGTGAAACTGATGGGGAGAGGGCTATAATGGATTGTTTTTCTCTTTAGGAAATATGCCTCCCCCCCCCCCATTTCAGTTAACTGCTTAGGTAAATGAGATAAAAGATGATACCAGAAATTTCACTTATGAATGCTGTAAGGTTATGCTCAGTTCCAACTTTTACTGTCGTCCATAGTGTTGTTTTATTGTGGCCCAAGTTCTCTCTTGCTTATTGCTTCACATTTGATGTGACAAGTCTGGAATTATGTGGCAGCATCTTGCAGGTGGGCTTCTTAATTTGGGTGGTTACGTTTCCTCAGTAACATAAGCAGATTAGCAGTGTTTTAATAGCATGAAATTGTCACTTATCATCAGTTCATTGGGAGTTGTCTACAGCAAAATGACAGAATCCGAGTGAAGTTGTTTGACAGGGGGCAGGTTCCTAATGAGAGACGAAGGTGGTGGTGGGGGTAAGAGAGTTATCTGACACTTATATTTTGAAATATAATGAAGTGTGATTTATATTCTGTTGCCAGTGTCTGCTACCAATGTTCAATTTACATTAATAGCTGTGGAAATGACAGTTTTTTACTGTCATATACATTGGCTTATTATTAACGCTATGCTTCATTTGACAGGACAATTTTTCTATTAATATTGTTATTACTCATTACACACACACGCTCTCTCTTATATACATACAATATTGTGCATCCACCGTCACATCTGATCACCTTTGGCGTATCTGAGTAGTTAATTTGCACATAATCATCTTTGGAGGTTTAATTCTTTCAACATCAAACAGCCACAAGGAGAAACAAATTAATGCTTTAGTAAGGAAACATTTAGGGGGAGGAAGGAGGGGGAGCATCATTATTTGATTCATGTTTTTGTGGATTTATTTATTTGGCAGCTGTTGGCAGATTTTCTTTCTGCTCCAAAAATGTTTGTCTCAGTGGTATTTTAATAGTTCTGTTAATCAGGTTTGCGGAAGAAAAGGGCTCTCCCTAAGCTTACCTCATCCATTCTAGCCAAGTATAACATGAGTGTGATTTATGTGCAGAAAACACCCTTGGATCTCATTCAGTCATCAGTTTTAATCTGGCTGCCTATTAAGTAACAGGCAGCACTGTGTTGCTGTGTCTCTCCCCCCCCCCCCCCCCAACTCCAAATATATGACATTGTCTCCAGCTGGTTTGGCATGTTACCCAGCATGACAACAATATCTTTCCATTTCTCATCACTGCTGTTGCAAAAAGTGTCTTTTCTTACTTTGTAGAAAAGTGTCACAAAGAGAGGAGTTTGCGGAGCCAAGACCTGTCTTTGGGCTTTCACTGGTATCTAAGGAACCATCTCAGATACGCAGGCTAGAAAGCAAGGCCTTGTGTCAACTTATGTTTTATGCAAAGATGTCCACCCATTTCATGAAAAGTTTTGTAATGCTGTAGGGAAAAGTGCTGTAGAGTTCATAAGGAAAGTGGCTTCGGTCCCAGGGTAAACTGGTATTATTGCCTTTGGAAGGAGAAGGGGTAGTAAGATGTACTTAGTTGCATATTTATTTATCTTTATCACTTTCTATTCCATCTAGTATCTCCAAAGGTGGCCATAAGATATAAATACAGGTTTAAAATATATAATGAAACATACAGCTCCTCAGAAAGACATCTGCAACCATAAAAGTCTCCAAAACAACAAAGTAGGACTGATAACAGTGCCATGTGAGAAAATTCAACAGATTTCATAAATGCTTGTTCTCATCAGGTGGTTTTCATCAGTCCAGTAACTGTTACAGTATAATATCCTGTCGGACATATTTTGGTGAGAGTATTTCTGAAATTACAAAAAGCCCTGACTATATCTGTGTGGATTTAAAATTTATGTTAATTTAATTTAATTTAAATCAAATGTTCATATTCTATCCTTAACCTAAAGATTGCTGTAAAAATAATTTACATTCTAGACACATAGTACTCTATCTAACAAGCAAGCTATATTATCTGTTAAAACAAAGTACATCAAAACCATTAGTATGTACAAACTATAAAATAATTAGACCCTGAAAACTTTAGCAACAAAAACATGTTTTACTAAATACTCAAATGGCCAATCAGGCCTCTAAGGGGAGAGTGTTTCATAACTGAGATGCCACAACAGAGAAGGCTCTTTCCTGTGTCCTCACACAATGTATTGTTCCCACTAATGGGACTCAGTCTTCAAGCAGGCAGGTATATTATATATGTATACTGTATAGGGAGCGATGTTTTTAGGGGTATTAAAATCGCAAGGAGTTAAGGTATTTGAATGTTATTATGATCACAGAACAGTCTGGAAGGATATTGGCAAGTATAAAGCCATTCCTTTATATGGCTTCTAGATGATATGTATAATGGGGTAGTTAATGCATTTGTAGGAGGGTTTCAGTGGTAATGGTTAGTCACTAGTTTGTTTGTAATGTTCAACATCTAGTTAAAATGTCAGATCTGACCTGGGTGGTGGGGCTGTTTGGGCTGGACAACTGGACTGGGCCTGGGAGGAGAGTTTCTGACCTTGAGGTGGTCTTAGGACCAAACAGCTGCCAAAAACTTGCAAAAGAAAAAAAAAAGAAAAAGGGAAAAAAAGGGTCTACTTGGGGTTTTGCCATACAGACATTTATTTATTTTAAGTGGCGTATGAGGATCTCTCAAACTTTTCTATAGATTAATTGCTACTTTTGGGAGACTTCCAGAAAAGGCCATTCACCCTCTTTCTGGCCAGAAAAAGGATGGTCTGGGGAATCTGGAAGAGCTAAAGGCCACAGAAACAGCCTTCAGGGGCTGCACGCACACTTTGCTGAACCCTGCAGTAGAGCAGAAGAAAATCCTGTTCTCCAAGTGAAGAATAAAATTATCAAGCAACTTTGACTTTGTTCAGCAGGAACATATGCATGAAAATGTTCCAGTGTACAATTATAATTCCTTGGATAGCCTGGTTTGAAAACATACCACACTAGGAAAAGGTACTCTAAAAGAAGGCATTTTACTAAACCTCCTTAGGTGTTTTCCTATATGGATATTGGGTATCAAAAACACTCTGAATTTATCTTTCTCTCCACTTCTTCTGTTTTGGAGGTTGTCTTAGGCTGCATCTGCACTATAGAAATAATCCAGTTTGACAGCACTTTTATCTGCCAGGGCTCGATGGTATGAAATTTGTAGTTTTGTGAAATATTTAGCTTTCAAGGATGGCAATCATGTAGCCTTCAAGATGTTTGTAATACAGCTGGCCAACAGCCTTTGGAGGGTCACATCAGTCCAACTCCTTTTTGTTATTGTGGTTGTCGTTGTTGGTGTATGTATGCTGTGTGCCTTGAAGTTGTTTCTGACTTATGGTGACCCAAAGGTGAACCTAAAATAACCTATGGTGAGAACTCCATCTGTCCAGGAAGAGTTTACCTTGAAGCACTGACCCCCTCTATTTTCCCTGCCATGGCAAAAGGTGTTGCTGTGGTGGTGACAGTAGTGCTCCCTTTCTCCATGGATGGACTGAGCTCTCACAGTACTGGCTGTGAAAAAAGAGGAAAAGGTAGGGGTGGAATAGGACCCTGTATGAAACACATCTGTTTCCTGTGGCTGGGGTAGGTGCGGGAGGTAAGAGGAAAAGATTGATTGTAGGAGGGGGTACCTGCTTGCAACCATCTCCACTTCCTCTGCCTCTTCTTCACCTGATGTAGTTGCTGCCACTGCCACCTCTCCTCCATCTCCCCTGCCCATCATTTTCTGCTGCATTCCAGGCACTTCTTCTTCGAAACATAACATTGCATTTGAAAAAGAATGCTCTGCCTGGTTTGGACATGCTTTGTCTAGAGGGTGGGAAGCAGGAGGGGAGGGGGGAGAAGTCTTCTAGAGTCTCATGTGTCTTGGTGACTTGGTGAAAATTCTTTAGTACAGGTGGGGAGCAGGATTGAAGCCTCATCAACCCACTTCCCAACTCTGGAAGGTGGGGAAGCCAAGAAACTGCCTTGGTAATTTGGCACAAGCACTTTACTACAGGTGTGGAACATAACTGAAGAGGCACAGCTGCCTGTGCTTTGTGTGTGAAACTTTTGGGGGCTCTCCCCACCTCCCTAATGCTTCTAAACTTCCAGACAAAGAGTGTCCAAACCAGGCAGCACATTCCTGTATGAACACGCTGTTTCAAGCAAAAAGTGTCTGGAATGCAGGAGAAAAGCCCACTCAGTCACCTTCCTTGTGGCTTGGCATGGGGTTGGAGGAGGTGAAGGAGAAGTGATGGTGGCAGCGGACACAACAACATCAGGCGGTGGAGAAGAAGGCAGCCCCCCCCCCCTCCACAACCAACATTTTCCTTTCACCTCAATCCTCCTCTGCTTTCCAGAGCCACAGGGAACAAATGTGATCCATATGGCACCTACTATGCATACCAGGTTCTCCATCATCCTGCTTTTCTTTTCTTTTTTTTTCTCCATTTCCTCATGCTCCTCAGCTGAATGAACCTGAATGCTCTGCTTGCTCCTTTAAAGCTGCTTCCAAACTTTCCCAAGACGTTTCAGATGCAGCTGGTATGTTGAAAGTTTCTGTTTTGGGAGAGCTTACCTGAAAATAAGCCCCAATTCCTTGAGATCTCTTGCTGCAGGAGGGAAACACCAAAAAAAAAAATCACCATTTTTTTTGTGTGTGCAGACATTAAAAATAGCCAGAAGCAGCACTGCGGTGGACAGAGGTACCTCTTTGACCCATATATAAATTGATCCAGGTTTTTTGGATTGATTTTTTGGCATACATTTTTCATCTTATATATGATCATATACTTTAATTTGTTTTACTTAACACAGATACTTTTTCTTTTTGTACTGTAGCAGACTAACATTGATATTTCATTGAAAGCTGCCTTTTGTATTATCAGTTCATGAGGAGCTGAAAAAAGGAAATGGACAGATATTAAGGTGCTACCTTCTTCAACTAGGGCTTCCCCCAGTCAGGCTGTGAAAATTAAACTTCTGCACTACAAAAGTTTTGTTTCTTTCTATGAGTGTTTATAAATTGATCTGTATTTCTGGAATGTGCCATGTAGGGTTCAATCCAAGCCTAGCCTGTTGCACTGAAGAAGCATTGCATCAACTGAAATCCCCTGCCCATGCTCACTTCCATTGAGCCCTATAGGCATATTTTTGCAGTAATAACAACCAGACTTAAAAAATAATAATCAATTTAAAAAACTACAGGAGTGTGTGTGGGGTTTTTTTAAAGGCATTTTGTTTAAACTAAAGTTTAAACCATGGTTTAAACCAGCCAACCCTGTTTTTGGCTTAAGATGTTTACTGCTGGCCTTTCTGATCTTTGGAGCTTCAAGAACATGATCCTTGCCCATTCATAGTAGGAATCCAGCTTTTCTGAGCCCTGCGTTACAAGCTGTACTTGCCAGAAACCAGTCTTCCGTGCTACTTGTTATTGAGAGTACAGAAGTCCTCCTTTTTCATCCGGTTTTTCTAGATGATTTCATGAAAGTTGAAGAAAGAAAATGCCTTCAAATCACTGGTTGGCAATATGTAGCCTTCAAGATGTTATTTAACTGCAGCTCCCATTGTCCCTAGCCAGCATAGCCAAATTATGAAGGTTGATGGGTGTTGCAGTCCAGTGGCATATAGAGAAACATACATTGCCTGAATGCATAAACAATCAGTATCCTTGTTGTTTGACTGTGGGATAAAGTGTTTCCTTAAATCCACAGTTGTGGTATCTTAACTCTGGAATTCAGACTCTGTCTACAGAGACTAGGCTGTATGTGTTCCTAACCAGTTCTGTACTTTTTTTAGATTTCTGTTGCTTTTTGGATATGGATGATAGACTCTACTCTATGTCATCTACTTTGCGTATGATTGGCTCTAATAGGTTTTTGTTTTCTGTCATATTACTCTGTTTTATTATTGTGAGATGCTCTTAAGCACTTTGTGTTAGACAAAACAACTGTCATATTAAACAAAAGTAAGCAGCAGCAGCCCCAATTACAGCAGTGTTTGCAGTTGCTTTTCCTCACTGCGGAGTTAGTATTTCACCATCAACCTATATATCCAGCAAATGTATGTGGTACAGAGACAGTTCTATTGTAAAATGTAGGTGTTGAATTTTATGCTTAAAAGTTTCTGCCATAGAAAAGTCTATTGAGTGGAGCAAAATAAGATAGTGGAGCAAAGCTCAGTGAGAACCTTCTCCCTACCATGGATGTTTCTTTACAGTGGGACCTAAGGAGATAGGGAAACATTCAGTGGTCAAAGAGGTATTCACCCAGGCCTTTCTCACTGGCATACACATGCTTCAGGTTGGTCATGTAGTCTCCCAGCTATGTTCCTGCGCTTTAGTATTTGTACAGTATCTTACAAGAAAAACTGTGGATGCTGAATAAATTGAGCTACAGTGCAAGCTATGTTTGCTTCCTTGAATGGTCATTCGGGACATTCAGATTCTCCCCTCTCCCCCAAGATCTGTTTATTTCTTAAGATGATTTGCCAAGCACTTTGAATCATTGTTGAGAACGCGATGAAATTCTAAATGAGCTGAGTTTGGTGAGTTGGATTGAATACAAAGGTCACATATGTTTCTGTTTCCTGAGTAGGGGTAGATAGTTCTCTGAGATGTAGATGTTGAGAATAAATGTGAATCTTAACTAATTTGTACTGTTCTGCAGAACAATGCATGACATGTAATTGCACTTTGGTGTGTGCTTGAAACTTTCCAGTAGGTTGCTTATTTCCTACAACCTGGAGCTACAAGCTTCCACTTGGATGGTGCTTGTTTCTTGGGGCCAATTTTGCTCAGTCCTTGTTTCATAGATAATAATCCCTGGACTCCTCCTGTTCATTGCCTGATTGTTTTACGTGTTGAAACAATGAATAATATCTCAGTTTCCTGCATCTTAAGAAAAACGTTGAACTGTGTTAGGGATTTCACAGTCCTACAGAGACAGACATGTCAGCAAGGGTTCATAGAGGCAGGGATTGTTGCCTTCCAATAACTGCTTGCAAATCTTGTTTGTATAATCAAGACCAAGCTGTTGGAGTGGAGGTGGAAGAATGTGTGATAGTGGAATCTCTACAGACTTTTGTTTCCCTCTAGCATGGAAAACTGGCTGGGATAGTACATGGATGCAGCATTGAAAGTATGTGTCTGGAAATATTTTATTGGGGAAAGGATCTTTCTAGAAATGTGTGTCCCTTTTTTTAGCCCGATGGAGATGATTGCATATGGGAAGGCCAAAGCATGGAGAGGTGCATATGGAATAATCCTGCCATGTCTTTGGCATACAGGACCCTTTAAAGATCTTTCTTAGTTGTTTTAGTGATTAATTTTATTGAACATGGTCCTTCCTTCCCCAGACCTTAGCATTAGATTGAGAAAGGAATAGGGATATGGGAGGAGGGGAGGGCAGGGCTTACATGCATGCTTCTGCCCCAATATAGGTTTGACCTTAATGTGAGCAGACTGAATTTCTGAATAAGAATGTTTTGTATCTAGATTTTATGGATATGTATTTTTTGTACTATAGGAATAGTACCTGTTTAACACTAGATTGTCCTGGTGAATAATTGTCCTTATTTTGCCTTTGACGATATTTTAGGGGAGCCCCATTAAAAGTATCTTAGTGTGTTTACTTGGGCACTAGAGGGTTTCCTTCCCTCTGAGGTTCATCCTCTGAGTTGAAAGTGGCTGTAGGCTGTTACGCATGCATATGTGGATGTGACAACCAAAGCATCATGTAGTATACAAACCTACTGTCAGGAAATGACTCCTGATATGAATAGAGATATTATCAGAATACAGGAAAGTCTCTATTTTTCATTTTGCCAAATGTTGATGGATATAATGGTTAGGTATAAATGCTTGTTCATGTTTTATCCTGTTCTGCTAGTATTTGGTTAATCATAATTTTCAGTACACTATTCATGTGCTTTTCTTTTCTTGCAGGTTGTAACTGGATTACGACAGAGCACAGACCTCAAAATGAGGCACTAGTGATGCAAAGGCAGTGAGTATTTTAAAACTGACTTTCCAGGGTTTATTTTTAAAGCTGTGATAACACTCCTTCTAGATCTTGCCATTTGTTTCTGAATCCTTTGACTTTACATGTGTCCAGATGGCAGGCTTCTCCCATAGGTCACTTAAGTGCTGTAAAAGAAAATTTGAATCAGGGTGGAAATATATTGAAGAAATATTTTCAACTAGTGTGAGGAGTGCATTAAACTTACTAATCCAGGTTTTGTAGTATACCTTGTCTGACCTAGGAAGGATTGGGACAGTGTTCTGTCCAGTTTCTGTCTAGGTGACAGATGTCACATGCACCATTGTGCCTGATATTAACCTCTCCCTCCAAAATAATAGGAGCACTCATGCTATTGGAGTTGACATCGACAGTGCGGTTTTTGCAACAGATGGCAGGTGAAGGAATTTTCAAGTGACCACGTGATTTCAAAGTTCTTCTTGGTGTATATCGTAATAATTAGAATTAGATATTTGTTGCTCCACTTGTTGTGGTTGAAATTCAGCTTTGCTTGGCTCTCCACCCTGTGGCATATTCATCTCTTTCTACTGGGTATTCTCATGTCCCGTTTCTGTTCCAATCTTTGCCTTCTTTCTCTGGCTGTTTTCTTCCTTTCTCCAGTATTTCTCCATTGTTCACCTTTAAATGCAAGCACTTGTATCTAATTTTATTGATACTCTTTTCCCCTGTATCAGTCTCAGTCTGTGCATCACAACCAAAGGCAGGCCACAGAGCTGATTCATGCCTGCCCAGGCTCAGCCAATTGCAGCAAAAGGCCTCAACACCATTGTATAGATGTAGCATGTTAATATTGACTGTTTACCTCTGCTTTTGACATTTTGTGCCTCACTGGGATATGAAGGTGCATGGTTAAGATCAGCGATATCTCCACAGCTGCCCACTATTATGGACTGTCCTTGGAATCTCCTATGGGATTGAAAGCTTGCTTAGTTTTGCATTGTATTATAAGACCTTGGGGATTGTGTTTCCAAAGACAACGTTGAGATTTTTCATTGCTTTGTTAGACTGCAGCTTAATTTTACGTGCTTTATATGTGTTTACTTAGCCTAACCTTTGCATTGGAGGTGTAGTTGTCCAGTGAATGGATAGCCATCTCTCTGATTCATAAACGCTTCCCTGCTTCTCCATTTTGGCCAACCTATCCCCCAGCCTGTATTATTGTGCCACTTACTTAAGGTAGTCATTGGATCTCTGTTTAGTTCAGTCAAGAACTCAGAACAGTCAATATCTTGTAATGAAAACTTATTGATTCTGCCTTTTATTCTGGTCCTAGTTGATGGCTTTCATCAGACTTTGAGATAACTCAGTTACAGGACATTGAAATATATGCCTTAACCAATGGGCAAGACCATTGGGAGAGGGTTTTTTTTTGGGGGGGGGGAGAGGGTTCTCATGGGGAAGCAAAACTTAAGGAAGTGACCATTATATGTCAATACCATTGTACTTGGATCTTTTTTGCCAGCATTTGAGGACCTGTGTTGGTTTTCACTGTTCCACCCCCATCCCTCCCCTAGCAATAGCTTTTGCTCAGCCACTCAATGACACCATAGTTAAATAGAAACTGAAGTCATGATCCTGCAGCTGTTCCTGTATTTGTGGAGTGCCTGTTGCTTATAGTAGAAGGATGATGTGTCAGATCCTGTTGGCTTCAGTAGGGAGTGCTGATTGTACAGTCACCCTTGATATGCAGTAATTTAGCTGCTACTCTTTCAGTGAACGTCCTACACCTCCATATGCCAAACCTTTCCTGTTTGTAACAGTGTGGGACAAGTTGAGGAATGCACATTATTATTCATCTTGGCTCTTATAATTTCTTCCATAAATGAGGATTTAAATAATTATGAGAGAGAAACAAGAGTAGTTAATTGTAGCAGGTTTGCATAACTGATAAGATTTAAGCCGGTAATATAAATGTGTAAGTTGTAAGGTTCAAACTTTCTGAAGACCTAAACATAAGTCTGCGTAGGCAAGATTTTTGCACACGGAAGCCACATTTAATGCTTAATTTTATTGATTAATTTTATTTATTAGCAGCATTTTATATTGCTCATTAACAACAAGTTATCTGGGACTCTAGAGAGAAAATGTTAGATCATAAAATATTTTAAAAAAATAAAATAAAAAGTGCCACAATTTTATAACAAGTTCAGACAGCATCAGCATAAAAGTTCCCAAGGTCTAAAAATCACTCAGCCTTGGAAAATAAAAGCTTTCACCTGTTCCTGAAAAGACTGCATAGATGAACTTGTGTGGCAAGGGCATTCTCCAACCGTGATGAAAAGGTTTTAAGCCCTCTGAAGTTGTTCAACATGCTCATATGTGGGCTAGAAGTGTGTGTGTGTGAAGGGGAGGATAGCACATACAGTACTGAGTCCCAGCACACAACTGTTGTGCTGTTGCTACTCACTGGGTTCTCCCAATGCAAATCTTCCTATGTGGAGCCAGTTGATCTGAAAAAGGATTCTGTTTGCATTTGGGAACTCTGTTTGTGTGAAGGCTTCAGATTGGAGCAAAAACACCCTTCAGAACTTCTGTGTTGACACAGAAACTTTAACTATGGCATCTATGGAGAAACTAGGAATGGAGCTTATATGTCAAATTTTTCCCCACCACCATCTTCTTCAAGAAAAGTCAAGGCTGAATGGGCTCTGGGAGCACCATTAAGATAATCTAAGGATCTAGGATCGAAAGGTCAAAGGAGTCAACCACCGGACCTGATACCCTTCCCCATCACCTTTTGTGTTGTGTCTTTTAGATTGTAAGCCTGAGGGCATGGAACCGTCTAATTATAAATTTATATGTACAGCACTGTGTAAACCTACAGCGCTATATAAAATAATAATAATAATAATATCCAAGCAAAGGTAAATCCAAAACCAATATCAGAAGGCAGCACAGGAGTCGAGCTAGCAGACTGCTATCAGGGAGAGTGATTCAGAGCCAAAACGCTATGTGGGTAACTTAGTACAGTCTAGCCAGTGAGTCTAGTGAGGGTCAAACAGTCCAAATTGAGACATCAAGATGGCAAATTCCAGAGAGTCTAGAAAGAGTTGATATGGTTCAGAGCTTGGTACTGATGCTATTTCTAGCAGCTTTTCTTCTTGAAAATGAAGCTTTTGTAGCTGAGCTATCTTGGTCCTTCCTAGGGCTCATAGAATCAGTATGGTCTCTTCCTAGGAAGAGAGTCTTCTCCTTATGTTTTGTGTTCCTGAGTAGGTCTCTACTCTTAAGGATCTCATTTTCAAGTAATCTCCTACGTCACTTGTGCTTTCACACATTTTCCTCCTGACACGTCTTCCCCAGATCTGTCTATAAATATGAGGAAGTTATTCTTCAGATAACCTGACCTCAGAGTGTTCAGGCATTTATAGATTAATGCCAATTAATTGGGCCTCAGAACAGACTAGGAGCTGGTGAAGACCACAAAGTGCAGCTTAGTGACTGTATTTATGGTTTTCCATCAGTTTATCTTGCTGCCCTGTGTTTTACTATCTGACGTTTCCAGTGCATATTCAAAGCTAGCCCCACATATTAAGGCAGTTTACTAATCTACATGAAAGGCTGCCAGCACAACTAACTTTACCGGACTTGGCTTCAAGTTGAAGAGCCCTCCCTCCTGACAACACCTTCTGGCCAAGGAGGGAGTGAAAGGCAGGCCAAACTCCATCGGGCCTGTCCTAGATTAAGAAGCAGAGCCCTCCCTCCAGTCCATCTTCTTGTTCCAGGCCTCAGAGGGAGAGAAGAACTGCTGGACCTGATCCCCTTCCCCTCCACCATTCCCTTCTCCTTTTGTGTCGTGTCTTTTTAGGTTGTAAGCCTGAGGGCAGGGAACTGTCTAATTAAAAATAATAATTGTAAGCCGCTCTGATAGCCTTTAGGGCTGAAGGGCAGGGTATAATTAAACAACAACAACAACAACAACAACAACAACAACCAAAGGTGCCACCTAAGCATTTTACACAGAAATGGCCTCTTGGTTTGATCTCTAATGGAAAAACATATACCTTCAACAAATTTCATTTTCTCCACAGAGGGTCTTGTTTGTTGGGACACTCTTTCTCTTGAAGGACTAGTATTCTTTCCACCACTACACCAAAGCTGTGCCCAACAACATTAGTCAATGAAAGAGCACCACCAAAGTATGAGACTAACTCTTTGGGGTGTGTGTGTGTGTGTAATGCATTTCCCCTTCTGGACACCGCTTAGAATAAATAAACCAACCTTTAACAGTAGCTCTGTTTGTTCAGATTGAATCTCAGTTACTATCCCTTATGTAGACCATTATTGTCCCCAGCCACTGATTCACAGCATTTACAGTCTTACCTGGATTTGATTAAAGGAGAAAGAGAGTGAGAAGAGAAAGACAGACACAGAGAGAAAGATGAATGAAACATTTTCAAAAGATAAAATGATAGCACTCCCTCATGCATTATTGTTATAAGTAGGGGTGTACAAATTTCATGTAAGCTGGCCCCACACATGTTTTGGCAGGGCAGATGTTCTGTCTGCTCTGTTTTTGCAGAGCAATCTTTCCAGATGTTTTTCCCCTACCAGGAATTTTGGTTGACAAATAATGGATAAAATAATACTCATTTTCCTACTTACGTGTATTTATATCCAGAGAAATGTACTTGATGTTCTCTCCTTTTATTTGGATCTCTTTCATCATCATCCATTATCATGATCACTGCCTCCACTTTGTGAGGAAAAAAGGGGATAATTTTTGTGAGAAGGTACAAGGAAATGCAACAAATATAATAGCAAGTATCAGCCCCCACCATCTTAGTTCTTTAGACACATAAACAATTCTGCTTTTACTTAACTGTTCATGTGAGGGGAAGAAGCAGGTGAAGAAGACTAAAAGCAGAGCCAATCACTTTTATTTCAAATAAAACTGAGTGACCCACCCAAAAAACAAAACAAAACAAAAAAACTGCCCTTTCATCCAGAGAAGAACAAAAAACCCACTGTAAGAAAGTGTGCTTTTGCTCCCTAAATTAATGCATGGTAGACTGGAATGGCAGCAAGGAATTGTGAAAAATGCAAAATGTAAATAAAATGAAACATTCTGTGGAAGAATTCTTGAGGGGAAATTTTAATTTGAGGAGGAAGGTAACTTATTTTGTGTTGTCTTTATGTACAATGTATATACATTGCTAAAGGAGACTGATGGAACAGGCAATGATAAATAGTAGATGAATTGTGGATTTTCAATGTAACTTAATATTTTTCATACACACACACACACACACACATTTGTAGCTATATCTGTAAATTTTGAGACCTAATGATCCTTCCCATACAGTCACAGGGACCAGTCAGTTCACCATTGCAAGGAATTTACCAGATTCTGCTCTTTTAGAACAGGTGAAGGTCAGTACCAGCAGAATCCATGGTGGATTTCTGTACCATACCTAGTTAAGAATGTAAACACCCAAGGATACTGTAGGGGTTTTTAAGCACATAAGAAAAAAAGTCCTGCTTTCCATGCCCCAATATGCCCATGTAAAATAGTTTTTAAATTTATGAACAGAGATGAGTGGAATACTTTGAATGTTCCATGAGTCTTTGAGACATAGGAAGCCACGTTGCGTGTTAGAACAGCAAAAAAGGAAAGTATAGGCATAAAATTCGATTTGGATCTATTTCTAACTGCTGCGTTATGCTTTCATTCAGGAGCACTTTAATCATGCAGTTTTAATAACTGATAAATTGGTATGTGTTGCTAGAGATATAATTCTCTTTGCTCTGTATTTCTGTATATGTGCTGAGATTGACTTAAAATATAAATTTCTTTATCAATATTCATTAAATAAAGTGCATTGCTTGTTTCCATGATATATATATATATATATATATATATATAAAATTTTTGCACTGTGCAATCAAAACAGTTATAAAAATGTGTCTGTTTCACATGCTGAAGCCTCCTGTACCAACTTGTATAAAGGAAATCATTAAATGAATGAACTGGCTTATGCTCACACCAGGTATGGGCAAAGTGCAGTCCTTTGGAGGCTGTTGGATTGCAATTCCCAGCAGCTGTAGGCAGCATAGTCAATGATGATGAATGCTGAGAGTCACAGTCTTGCATCATCAGGAGGGCTGCCCTTTCCTCACCCTTGACAGCACAAAGGAAAATGGATAATAACAACATACCTTTCCCCCCAGGATATGTTTTCTGCATTAGAAGTCTACCATTAACTACAGAAAAAAATTCTTCACTAGGCCTACTAGGGACAGGGTTGCATTGATGTGGCTGACATTTTCAGAATTAAATGGGAAATGATTTCATACAAATAACTTCAACTTTGGCAACAAACTGCTTGTGTGAATTGGCCTATTAATTCACTGACGGATGGGGAGTTGTGACTTCTTGATGGCAGTTTATTTGAGCAATTTCTATTCCACTAGTAAGACTTCTTAGGATATGTTTAGTTCAAAGATAATCTGCATGCAGTTTATTAGCAGAGTGCTGTGTAATCGTTTTTATGAGATGAAAAGGATTAGCAGAAATACTGGTATGTCTAAGCCATGTTTGGCTTGCGCTTGGGTTTTCAGAACAATATGCAAGGACCTTCACATGAATATAGCACCGTGATTCCATTTAACCTACAAGGCAGCATCCTATGGAATCCTGGGATGTGCAGTTGAAGGAGGGACCTTTAAATCCACAGCCAGGGTGACTCTGGTGGCCGACCAAGCTAAAAAACCCAGGATTCCATGGGATAGCTCCATCATGTTTAAAATGGAATGTGGCACTCTAAAATGTGTAGGGTAAAAGGGCCCTAGGTTTCTTTGCTGTAAAATTATCACTTAAACAAGAACTGAGTAATTTAACTATACAAACTAATATAGGATTATTACATGCCATGAGATCTGCTAGTCTTTGTGAATGGGTCATCCTGCTCCCATCCTATTTTCTGATATTATAAACTTTGATTATAGAAAGACCTCCACAAAGGCTCATTTGAATATGTTGTCCCTTGCCAAATTAGAAAACCACTATAATGTCACTTCTTATAATGGAAAAGAAGTCTTTGTGATTACAAGTCTATGAAAGACTTAGTACATGCAATACTGTACTTTTGTATTTTGTATTTTTGGCTAAATTAGAAAAACCTTTGCAGCTCATCTTAAGGAAAATGCCAGGAGAAACAGATCAGGAAAAATTAATTATGTAATTCTCAGACTCTGATAAATTTGTCACATTTCATTCAATTTGTCACTGATCATTCAGTTGAATTAGGAGATTATCCCACTTTTCTTCCTCCTAACCTCAGCACAGGTTGAAACTTTTGAAAACATTTTGAAAAAACAGGTGTTATCACACACCTCCGTGTCCAGTCCGGAGGCATCCCATCCCCGATCCGTACTTCTCCTGAAGTTTTTGAAAGAACAGGGAATTCCTGTTCTTTCAAAAAGTGCTGTAAATGTATAGATTGGGGACAGGATGCCAGGATCGGGGGTATGCGGTGCCTCTGGATTGGGCATGGAGGTGTGCAGGAAAGGAAGTGCAATAATCTCCTTAGTTAAAACCTAAAATGTCTGTGATAAACAAAACTGACAAAGCAGGTACTTCACTCTGGGATTTTTTTAAAAAAAATAGTTATTAAATCATTACTATTTTAGATATTTTTTTTTTGTTCTTCCCTGTTTTTTCACTGTTAAAACACATTGTTCAATGTATTGCAGATGAACATGATGTAATTTTTCTATGGAAATTTTTATCATACTGTATTTTATTGTAATATTTTGTTGTTTGTGCTAAAGTTATAAAACTAAATTGAACTGAATATGCTTGTAGTAACCAGGCTGTTTGGTTCTATGCCATTTTGAGGCTTATAGTATAAACATTTATGTACTCAGTGTCACTGGGAATTATCAGAAGTATAACTAATGTACTGAAAGAACAAAGTAGTTTTTTAAAGGTAGGCAGGTGATGAATCCTGATAATAAACATCATGAGTAATTATAGAGACAGGGTACACAGTTGCAACGTAGAAATGTCCAATTTCTACTGTGTTTTGTTTTCTAAAGGAAGGTATCCAGTTAAGCCAGAACCCATCCATGCATCCCTAGGTACTTACGCATTATCTTGTGCAAAGTCATTTGATACAGAAATACTGAAACAATCCTAAGAGCCAGATAGACAATCCATATGGTCAGAATTATACAAGATAAAAATGAAATAAGGTGTGGTGCAGTTCATTGATGGAGGTTATGGAGAAAGTAATCACATGTTTAGACCTGGAAGTAGATGCCTGCAAGTATTTTCCACCTCTTGTAAATATGCTGAGCTGATGTTTATTCTTTTTACAAAACAACCACTGTGAAAAATTGTATTCTGCCCTTTTATAGTGGTCCTTTCAAATGGCTGGAAATGTTTGCCTTTTTAAAAGTGACAACTGGTAAAGTGTTTCAAGTTTTTAGGATGGCATGCTTTACCATTACATGGTCTTTGGTTACTTATACAGTAGTTACGGTGAATTCACACATTGGTATTTTACCTTTTGATGGCTGTTCCAGAAAATAATTTGCATTTCTTCACTAACCAGTGCAAATTGACTAGAAATTCTTTATGTCGTGAGATCAGAAAACACAATATTTTGCCATGAGAAAACGGCAAGTACAAATACTTCAGATACAAGTGATACACATATATGTGTGGATATTCTTTTAAGCAGCCTTATCCACAGTGACTAGACTCGTAAATTATTATTCTAGACCCCTTCAGTGCCTCGTCCCTCTCCGGACACAGGTCCCTCCCCCACCTTATCCTGTCTCTGATTACAAATGCAACAGGCTGTGGAAGGCCTGAGTACCATTAAACACTCAATATTTTGTTTTTCCCTGAACTGTGCATAGTAGCATCATTAACACAGGAAAATTGCCACACTTCATTGTACTCTCTCCATGGCACATTAAAAGCCTATTGGTAAAATTGGCCTATTCATCTGTAAAATGAGGGGCCCATTGGCAGTTCTTTGGCAAGTTAGACAGAGAGACTATTTAATGAAAGGGAGAGTGACTTAATGTGGGAAAAGAAATTAAATGTGACAAGTGCAAAGGAAAATTCCAAAGGACCAATGCATAAACTCTCCAGTAATTCCACTGAAATTGAATGTGTGTGTGTGTGTGTGTGTGTAGGTATTATAATTCTATATATGTATGTGTGCATATGTGCATATATGAGTCTATTTATTTTCTGATGAGAATTATTATTAATCCATTCCCAAGTATTTATTGAAGAATTATTTATTTTAAAAAAATACATTCTTTGTTTTCTAGGTTTGCCTTTTTTCCTTTTGTAGTTAGTCCTTTATTGTTAAACTAACTGACTATAGCTTAGGTCTGTACAAGAGCTACCAAAGCTTTGGACTCGAGGCTGGACAGGCCTAGGTAAATGTTGCTCTTTACAAATAGGTTTTTCAATTTAGTAAGGTGAAAACAATTAACTAGGAAAGTTGCTGTCGGTGGACTTTTACAAGTATATAAAAATAAATATTGCTTTCTATTTGTCAGGTGCCCTGTAATTATTCCTCTTAAATTTTGTTTCTTTTCTTTCTTGCCACCATACTTATGCAAGTACGGTTCAAGAACCTGGTTAGTCCTTGGAGATTTTTCTTTCTGGGATACTGGTCTCCATTCTAAAAGCTGAAAGAAATATGCATCCCCTCCCCACAATTATTCATAACTGCAGATGTTTTGAGAACTGTTGGATAAAAAGTGATAACTCAGCCCATCACCTGTGAGCCCTGAGTGATTTCTTGAGGAAATTGGCAAGAGAAGGCTTTCTGAGTTAATCAGCAATGTCACACACAGGTGTGAGCAAGCAATCACTGCAAAAAGATCTAAGTAGTATATAGATTGAATAGTTCAGAGACAACTGAATGCTTGTTAAAAGAAAGAAAGAAAAAGAAAGATTGTTAACTGGAAAAGAGACGCTCCCAGATCCAGTTATGGGCCATATGTGAAAATCAGGCTTCTACTTGTATGTCCCTGAGCTTCTCAGGAGAACTGTTGGCTGTATGTTTGATTCTCCAATCCTGTCTGACAGCAGAGTTGCATGTATGTGCACAGTCCTTTTGAAGAAGTAGGCATCCTACTGGTTGGTTGTCTGGGAAAGATTGTTCGTGGAGGGCCTGCCCCATTCCTGGTTCCTAGCAAAACAGCTGATTGGGATGAAAGTTCAAGGGGTAGATACTCCAGATGTTGAACTGCTCGTCATTCCTCACTATTGGCTGCATTCCTCACTATTGGCTGTATTGGCTGTTGAACAACATCTGGAGGATCACGTGATTCCCTTCCCTAGGTTGTATGTTCAACTCTACTGAATGTTATCCCATTCTTTTTGGGTGGGTTATCCTATTTTGTTCTTGGGAAGAGTGACATATATTAAACAAAACTGTAATTATGAGTGTATTTAGCTTTCTTTTCCATCCTGTTTATTGCTAGTTTTCCCCCAGCTGTTGCTGCTTGCTGCCAGTTTTTTTCTCTTCCTAATTAATGTATTTTCTATCAGATGAATCATATTGGTCATCCCAGTCAATTAGGGATCCTGTAGTGAATGAGATGACATCATTCTTCTAGGCAGCCAGTCATGTTTGCCTGCATGCTGAATGCAGTGAGGAGAAATGAGGCAAAATGAGAGTGAGAGCAATGTGTCCTAAGTACACACAGTGTTTTCAAAGCAGTCATGAAAAAAACAACACTGAAATGGGGGCATTGTGCATCACTGTCCAGATATTAATTAGGAAAAATTAGTTTTCTTGCTGATCCCTTGCAAAGCCCCAGCTGGTCAAGATTCACGATGTTGAATTAAAAGTATAAAGGGGGAAAGCAGAAACAGTACTACTTAATTCCTCCCCCCCATAACTAATTGTTCCAAAAATGCCCAATACGCCTTTCTGGGACAAAGTGTGTTTTAATTAAGAGGTGGTGTTCACCTTTTTCCACTCCAATTGCATTACATGGTCTTACACAGCTCTCTAGTTACATGTTCACACACGTATTTTTGTGTCATTGAATATATCTTTGCTATTTTGCACTGAGGAGTACAAAAGCTGTTGCTGCCTCTGAGATCTGTACAGCTGCGTAGGATTTCCATACACCATTTAAAATAAATAATTTAACTTGATGTTAAATATCTATTAAACTTGCCAGGTAGAAGCTTTGTGATATTAAGTATGGATTCATGACAATAACATCACTTGGCCTGTGGCAAACAACATGACACTAGCAGAGAGAGCGTGTCATAAAATATACACGTGATTGTACTGTTGGGTGACATGTACCAGTCTATAAAGAGTTGGAGGTACCTCATCTGCTGGCAAGCTGAAAGGAAGCTTGGTTTTTGTAACTGATGAAAATGAACATCAGTATGGACAAGTAATTTTTGGCTTGCCTGTAACTGGTATAGCTCTTGGTGGTGAGGATGTTTAGCTTTCAAAGCCTACAATTAATAATCCCTTAGCTGGTACCTCCCACACTGACCAGGCTACTGCTTATGATAAAACCTTATGACTCAAAATGATGGCATCATTTAAGACCTCACTCCCCAGTAGTTCCCTGAAACATTCTATTAACTTGTCCAAAATAACATAAAATAAAATAAAAGTTTTGTGTGTTTCTAGTACTAGAAGAGGCTTCCTTTCAATACTTCATTTTCAGAACCTATTTCAAATAATGAGATCTTTTGCTAGAATAATGTTTAAGAAGAGAGCTCACTTGGATAAGTAAAAGCAGGCTATTTTGAGCTAGGAACAAAACTAACATTGAAAATCTGCATTGTGAGTCAGCTTGAGGTAGTTTATGCATATATTCCAGTTCCTCCTCCATATCAAGAGAAACTAGATTGAAGCAAAGCCCCATGAGTTTTTTGCAGATATTATTAGTAAGTACAATAATGTACATCTTCAGCTGATATTCCTTTCAGGAAGTTTTGGAATATGCTGCATTCCTTCAACAGGATAGTCTCAGATTTATTTCTGAAACCCGTGCTGGAGCAGCTAAATCACAATAGAAGCCTACATAAGATTCTGTACTTTTTATCTGCTTACAGATTATTTCTGAAAAGCCTTTCAGTCTTTTCTGGGTGATAAGTATAACACTATGGGGACACAGCCAGTAGTCATATCCTTTCCTCTGATGCACTGTTGATATGATCTTGTGACCCTAAGGTGACCTTAAAAGATTCCACCTAAACATTAGGAAGAACATCTTGGCAGTAAGAACTGTTGGACAATGAAACACATTGCCTTGGAGAATGGTGGAATCTCCTTCTTTGGAGATTTTTAAGCAGAGTCTGGATGGCCATCTTTTGGCAGTGCTTTGATTAGAGATTAGAGGGCTTTGGACTGGATTGTGGTCTCTTCCAACTCTATGATTCTATGATTCCATTTTTAATCTTGATTTTTGCAATGTCTCTAGTACTCCAAGGTGGCAACTTGGCCACTCGCTTAGAATCACTAATATTCCATAGCTTACGTTGATGTTGTTGTTACGTACCTTCAAGTTGTTTCCGACTTACGGCAGTGAACCTCTCGTGGGATTTTCTTGGCAAGTTTCTTCAGACGGGGTTTGCCATCACCATCCTTTGAGGCTGAGAGTGTGTGATTTGCCAAAGGTCACCAATGACTGCCTGCAGCCACCCCCTTTAGAGCCGCAGCCCCGATCTGGCTTTATGGTGCTCTTTTTGTGCTGCGTCATCTAAACGCAATGCCAGAGGAGCACCGTGATGTCACATGCCATGTGGTGTGGGGTGCAGCATCACACAACCATGGGGGTGGAGTTGGGGTGTACGTTGTGTGGATGCCATGCCCCAACTCTGCCCCCAGGCCGGCCTTAATGGCTGGTCTGCACAGGCCCTGCTTCTAGAAAACTGATTTCAACATTGAGGTAAGAAAGAAAGAAAGAACGAAAGAAAGAAAGAGCTAAATAAAGTTACTTCACTATGAGATTGTCATTTAAAGTTAGGGGGAGCTAAGGAAATAAATTATCAACTTTAAAAAAATAGGCATGTGCCTTTCTGGTACTGATATTATATTATTTTTCTCCCACCTCCCCCCCTCCCCCCGTGCTTCTTTATCTCTATAGGAAAAGTTTCTTCTTACTGATACCAAAATGACTCTTAATTAGAGTCAAGCCTGTCCCATGTAGAGGGTTGCTTTTTTTGGTTGGTTATGTTTTTCTAGACTGCCCAGGAGCCCTTGGGTAGCATTAACTTGAGGGTAATAACACCGTCTCTGGGTTTTGTCACAGAAATTCAATTAAGGGGGATTATAAACACAGTTGTAGGTCTGTTTCATTTACAGTTGCAAATGAAACACAGGCCACACACTGATGGTTTATAGAGAAAGAGGTGGTGGGTAGTTCTTTGTGTGCCTCTAAACAGAATTACTTGAATGTTGCTTTGTATTGCTAGGCAATATATGAGGTAGGTGTTGGGGTGGCGGAGAGAGCAACCTGGGGAAAGGAATAAATAGGTAGTTGAAGGACAGGAACAGAGTAACAAAAAGAAAGCTGTCCCCTACTGTTTATTCTGTAAGGGCACACTTTTTCAGGCATGGGTAAAAAAAGAAGAAGAAAAAACTCCCTGCCATGGTTTATTCTGCCTTAGAAGCATTGCCCCAATGGGACAGATCTGGGGGGAGGGGGGTGGTTTCAGTTATTTTTCCTGAGAAAGTGCTTTTTCTGTTTCCCAGACCTGACGTGCCTTCAACAGCTGGATCCATAGGGGTGTGAGCTTGTGTGTGAGATGGATGCAATGTTTTGTTCTGTGCTGTGTAAGCCAGTTTTTTCTTCTCTTCCTTTTAGCTCTTCTTTTCCCCAGTTTATTCCCCTGGTAGTATAGTAGAGGAGATGAGTAGAAGTTGGGGTCACCTCCAAAGCTGGAATGAAACCCTATTGGCAGCAGGAGGTGACACATGCCCCTTGATGGGGACCTTTAAAAAAAATGAAAGTCCTTTGAGTGGCCTCTATGGGGGAGAGAATAAACAATGGCAAGGTTTGTTGGTCTCATGTGACAGAGATATATTTGCATCAGTGTAAGAAGACTGAAGCACACACACACATGCTCTTTCTTCACAAAAACAAGACAAGCACTTGCAAAGTGAAGGCTCACATATACCTCCTCCTGAAAGACAGAAAGCTGTTACCTCCATATCCTCTCCCTGTTAACTGATACCAACCCACTCCCTGTTAATGGATGCTTCTTTAATGTGTCATCAAGTGACTCTTTAGGCGATAAATCTTAAGATTGTCAACAGCTTTGTAGGAGTTTCTAGACAGAGCTATATTGAAAATGTGGTGGGTATTTGGCAATTCACAGTTCATTACACCCATAGTCATAGGGGGGGAAAAATCACAGTTTAACATTCGGAAAATCATAGGAAGCTTAATTTCGCTGTCTCAGAGAGATGTGAACCTATAAAAAAATGTTGCATCACACTGTTTCTTCAAATCCAAAGAGGAAACCACTAAAACCCAAAAGGGCTTGCCTGAACCAAAGTGCAGAAGGTGCATCATTTCAAACGTGCCATTGACCATATTTGTTCCCATGTTGTTATAATATCAAAAGACCCATTAACATTGGAATATTTTTATGTTCCTAAGATACTGCTTTCCACAGAACTCCTTATTAAAATCCATTCTGACCCCATTTAGCCCCTTCTTTTCGACTTTTTGTTTGTTGTTACTCTTGATAATGTATTTATTCAGGTCATTATTTGTAGCTTTGATTTCATTTAAACCTTAAACTACTTATATATTCTTAAGTTGTGGTTTAGTGTGATCACTGAATTGGCAAACTAATGTTTGTAATTGGCCATTAAATCAACCTGTATCACTTATTTGACAATCTTTTAACTCTTATGTGTTTTCAGTCTAGAAGCCTAATAGATTGTAACCAACTGATTAATGCAGTCACGACCTATACTGCTTCTTTCCCTGGCATTCTTTTGCTTTTATTAAATCAGAATTTGATTTAAATTTTACACCAGAGATGGAAGACTGCCTGGGGATGAGGGCGGTGAGACTTTTCCAGTGGTGGTGTAGCAGCTCACTACTGGCTCTTTATGTTGCAGGAGTATGTCAGAATC
Source organism: Urosaurus nigricauda (assembly GCA_034509955.1). Lineage (NCBI taxonomy): Eukaryota > Metazoa > Chordata > Lepidosauria > Squamata > Phrynosomatidae > Urosaurus > Urosaurus nigricauda. Next base: position 137,581,092 of record JAOEGL010000001.1, on the reverse strand, counting down.
TGTTAATATCTCAAATCACAACTGCCTCCAAAGCAGTCAAGCAACAGTCTTCCAATATCATCTTCTGGAACTGTCCCATGATTTAGGTTTGGTTTTTTATTTAATGCACCCGATCCAGTCTGATCTTGGAAACTAAGCGTTGGATGGGAGTACTTGGATGGGAGACTACCAAGATGCTGTTGGCTATATTTCAGAGAAAGGCAGTGGCAAACCACTTTGGAGTATTTTTTGAAAGAAGTAGAGACTGCCCCACTCTCTCAAGGAAGTCATTAGCAGTAATGCTGTAAAGCATTAATGCTGTAAAGCTACACTAAATGTGCCAAAAAGCTACTTGGAAGCAGCAGTATTGTGGTGGGTGACACTGGGAGAAGATCTCTCAGCGATGACGGGAATGACTCCATAGATAACACTTGTTAGTACTGTGTAGAAAAAAAAGGCATGCTGAACCCCTTTTGAATGTCTTTTACCAGGAAAACCCTATGATGAAACAATCCAAAATAAAACAAGAGATAGTGCCAGAAGATGAAATTCCCAGGTTGGATAGCACTTAGTGAGCTACTGGGGTACAGCAAAGGACAATTACAAGTAGCAATGTTTTTAATGATGCAACTGGACTCAAGCTGAAATGACATTCAGCTGTTGACATCCTCAAGGGCAAAGGGAAAGTCCAGAGCTACATAGCTGTTCCCTTTCCTGGAACCAGGGGATCTTGAAACTGTAGTACATGCACTGATAACCTCAAGACTCAGTTTTTACAATGCACTGTACATGGGGGCTACCCTTGTGCTTAGTTCGGAAACTTCAGTTGGTACAGAACATGGCAGCCAGGCTAATTACGGGAACAGCAAGGAGTGACCATATTACACCAATATTGAAGTCAGTCTACTGGCTGCCTATTAGTTTCCGGGTGCAGTATAAGGTGTTGGTTATCACCTTTAAAGCCCTACATGGCTTGGGCCCGAACTATTGAAGGGATCGCCTTCTTCCATATTCAGTAATACACTCAGATCCTCTGGGAGGAACCTATTTCAACCAGTGAAGACCAGATTGGTTGCGACCTCCCAGAGGACTTTTCTGCAGTTGCTCCTACTTTATGGAATAGCCTGCCAGACGAGATCTGTCAAATTACTACTAACCTAGATGGCTTTAAAAAAGCCATCACGACAGATCTCTTTCGGTAGGCCTTCCAGGAATAAATCACTCAGCTAAAAATATCCCCCCACATAGGTACAACGACTCTGCTACTGTTATTGTTTGGAACAGTTATTTTATTTTTTAATCATTTTATGTAATTTTTAATCGTAATTGTTTAATTCTTTTTTAAAGGGGGAGTTATTTTATATACATCGTTATATGGTTTTAAATACTGTAAGCTGCTTTGATTGCTCCAGCAAAAAGTGGGGTATAAATAAAAGATGATGATGATGATTAATAGCAACGTGGAATGTGAGAAGTATGAATCAGGGAAGCTAGATGTAGTAAAACAAGAAATGAAACATATTACACTACTTGGGGTGAGCAAGTTGAAGTGGACACAAATAGGGCATCTTGAGTCAGATAATTCAAATCAAGTTTGAACTCTCGGTAGAAGCAAAGAGGACTAAATTGAGACTGTTTTACTTTGGCCATATTATGAGAAGACAAGACTAAGTAGAAAAGACAATAATGCTTGACAAGATGAAAGGCAGTACAGTAAAAGGAAGAAACACGTTCTAGATGGATGGACTCAACCCAGGAAGCCATGGCCCTGATTCAGCAAGACCTAACAGGACAGTTGATGACAGGGTGACTTGGAGGTCTCTCATTCATAGGTCACCGTAAGACAAATTCAACTTGATAGCAATTAACTACAAAAAGTCAAGATGACTTTACTGTTAGAGTATCTTGCAGTACATTACAATATCTTATTGAGAGTTCTCCTAGATTGTTCCTGGGCATGATCACAAGGCGTTTTCTCAGAAAAATATCCCTGGTGGTGTCTGAATTATGTAAAATGGGAGAGGAAAACTGGTTCTTCAACTTCATAGACTAGACCCAACAAATGACTCACATTTGTGATTGGTTGAATATATCACCTGCTTTTCTCCATCTTTTCTTGCCCTTGTCCAAGACACATACCTAAGAACCACCCAGGCCCTTTTCAGTGGATGAGAATGCTTGGGAACAGTCATGTCAACCATCCAAGTTATCCCTGCATTCCAGAGAACAACTAGGTTTTTATCCATCACAGCTGTATTATAACATTTTTCAAAGGAGATCAAATGTGGCAACATATATGGAATTACTCCATTTTATCAATACAATTTTCCTGTGCAATAGGGATTTTAAAGAGGACAATGCTACCTAGTACAGTTAATGTTTAAATAAAGATCTAGCTCCAGCTGTCCTCTGTCTAAGGCCAACACTGTCCATTATAGCACATAAACTTGGGTTGGTTCCCTACCAGCTGATTTGTCTACATGACGGCCGTAGCTGGAAAAATGGCAAAGATGCTGGTTCACTTCTTGTACCTTTTGGTTCACATCTCCCTGAATAGTATAAAATGTAGAGTAGCACCTCACTTGTATGTCTGAATTGGAGGTAGTAAATAATGTGAATGTGACCCTCTGCAGATGTAGTCTAGACATATTTCATTGTGTCTGAATCTAACAAATACTGGAACTGTATATGCTTATTATAACATCTGAAAACAAACAATAGAATCATAGAATCATAGAGTTGGAAGAGACCACAAGGGCCATCCTGCCATGCAGGAACTCCCAATCAAAGCATCCCCAACAGATGGCCATCCAGCCTCTGCTTAAAGATCTCCAAGGAAGGAGACTCCACCACCCTCCGAGGGAGTGTGTTCCACTGTCGAACAGCCCTTACTGTCAGGAAGTTCCTCCTAAAGTTGAGGTGGAATCTCTTTTCCTGCAGTTTGCATCCATTGCTCCGCATTCTAGTCTCTGGAGCAGCAGAAAACAAGCTTGCTCCCTCCTCAATATGACACCCCTTCAAATATTTAAACAGGGCTATCATATCACCTCTTAACCTTCTCTTCTCCAGGCTAAACATCCCCAGCTCCCTAAGTCGCTCCTCATAAGGCATGGTTTCCAGACCCCTCACCATCTTAGTTGCGCTCCTTTGGACACGCTCCAGTTTCTCCACATCCTTTTTGAATTGTGGTGCCCAGAACTGGACACAGTATTCCAGGTGGGGCCTGACCAAAGCAGAATAGAATGGGACTATTACTTCCCTTGATCTAGACACTATACTTCTATTGATGCAGCCTAAAATTGCATTGGCCTTTTTATGCTGCCACATTGCACTCTTAACTCATGTTCAACTTATGGTCTACTTGGACTCCTAGATCTCTTTCACACATAATTTCATTCAGCCAGATGTCCTCCATCCTATATCTGTGCATTCCATTTTTCCGCCCTAAGTGCAGAACCTTACGTTTCTCCATATTGAATTTCATTTTGTTAGCTTTGGCCCAGCTGATGAAAAGGAATCATTGTTGAGCACCCTTTGGTTTGGCTGGTCAACCAATTACAAATCCACCTAACAGTTGCCTTGTATAGCCCACATTTTACCAGCTTGTTTGCAAGAATGTCACAGGGAACCTTGTCAAAGGCCTTACTGAAATCAAGATGCACTATATCCACAGCATTCCCTTCATCTACCAAGCTGGTTATTTTATCAAAAAAAGAGATCAGGTTTGCCTGGCATGACTTGTTTCTCTGAAACCCGTGTTGACTTTTTGTGGTTATGGCATTGCCTTCTAGTTGTTCACAGACTCCCTGTTTAATGATCTGCTCTAGTATAGAGTGAACACACATTGTTGTAAAGTGTTTTTAAAAATCTTCAGCATCAGAAAGAGCTTATTAGTATCAGTATACCATAACACCCTTGGCGTGGAATACATTTTCCCCTCAGAGTTCTGTGAGCCTTGTAAAATCAGGATATTTTTAAGGTCCATGTAGTTCTGTTGTGTTTATCTGTGGTTTCTACAAAGGGTTTTTAAATGATATCTGGCAGCATTGCTTGGTGAAGCCCTTTAGTCAAGGAGTAATCCTCTCCAATTGCGAAGGGATGAGCACTGAGATACCTTTTGTAACAAGCTTCAGAATCATATTTGAGCCTTCAATTCTTATTGGAAATTGACTAGTTTAGCATAAAGGCAGGTGCCAGATCAGTACTTTATCAGGCATCTTTTGGAACACAGTTTTGTTTACACAGCAGAATTGGTGGAGAAAAATTAGAAATGGAGTCATAAAGCAACATAAAAGCCTATTAAGTATGTTAGAGTGGGAATTCTGTTTCCATCCAAATAAATAATAACCATGACTGCTTGTACTGGGAAGAGGGATGTTCAGAGTCAGAGGGGAAATGCACAGTGGGTCTTGGGAATTTAGCTAACAGGAAAAGGAATTTTCTTAACATGAGAACTGATAACTGCCTCTGAATCTGTCTCACTTAGGCATCTGCAAGGGGTGGAATGGCAGTCTACAGCATCCAGATTTAATTAACTTGCACAAAGTCTAGAGGAAAATGTACATTTTTTACTATGCTTAGCTTTTCAGGATATTGCATATTGGCAAGAAAGGCTTGATCAAAAGGGCAAGAAAATAATATTTTCGTTGTGATCCTTGTGACGTTTAGCAATAGTGAATGCTATTTATATTAGTAAAACACACTGAACTAAGTCTCATATCCTGATAGTACGATATACTGTTGCCAAAATCTTTGTGGTGAGTGACCCATCCCTACTTGTCCTTATAGTGGCTCAGATTCAGCAAGACTATCCGTCTGTGCTTCAAATACTCCTGGTTTGACTTCTTACTCCTAGTCATTTTATTCCAAATTGAGCCTCCTTGTACTTACAAACTAGAGGTAGTATATGACTTCTTAAAACTTAAGACTTAGCTGGTAATTTTTTTGCATTTATGAGCTGGACAAGTGTTGCTTTTTTGTCTATTTCCCTATTTATCAGTGTAACATAATGGGATTTCTGCCTGTTACTTCTTATTAGGAATTTTCAAACGTATTCTGAAAAATGAGAGGAGGAGGAGGAGGAGGAGGAAAGATTCACATGGGTTATTAGCCATATGACCTTGATTTCTTGGATGTTATGTAGCTGGTGGACAATAGGTGGATATCAAAAACGAAGAGAGAAGAAAACTCATTGCTAAAATATTTACTAAAGGCTCAGTTTAGCTGGGGAAAAACAAACCTTTAAAAAGTTAAACTGCCTTTTGTATTCTTCCCTTCTGTACAAATAAAAAAGGACTTGCGGCTGTTTCTGCCAGAAAGAGAATGAGAGAGAGAGAGGGAGAGCGCAAGAGAGGGTGTGTGAAAGTGTGTGTGTCAAAGTAGCTGTAGGAAGTTGATAGTGGCTGCTCGAAACAGCAGCACAGGATGTAAACCTGAATTGGCTGTTTCTGAATTGGCTGAAGAGAGTTTAATTGAGGAAATAATGTTTCTCTGCATGTTTCCAGGTGAACTAGACACCATATACCTGAATTTTTAATGTCACAACTGTAACAGCAATGGTAATGGATTATTACTAGGTTAATAAGTTGAGTGGCAGTATAAGTAATGTAACCAGTTCCTTTTAAAATGTAACATTCAAAGCTGTACTTCTGCTCCTTGATTTGGAAGCTGGGCAGGATTGAATCTCTTCTTCAACACTCCTTGGATCCTCAAAACCACCTCTCTTGCCTGTGAATTCAACTGTGCCTCAAGAGCCTTCAGATCTTGCAGAGGTCCATTGGACTCCAATATCCTGCCACTTACTTAGCTTGTTACTTTTCAGGTGACAGGAGGTATCCCCTCTCCCAATACTTGATTCTGCTATGACAGTGAGACAGGTGCAAGAAGGAGGGGACTGAAAGCAAGACGTCTCCCTCAGTCATCTTGCCTCCTCAGAACCCACAGATATATAGAGCTGGGATGAGGGTGGGACTGAATAGATAGGAGCAACGGATTTTTTTTTCTTCAGTTTGGATTAAAATATGAATCAGACAGGAGACTAGGGAAGGGCACAGTGTTGTATGTTTGCCTTATATTTCAGGTGAGCATTACAAATTACCACAGTATATGTTCCAAGCTGTGGAATTATGACGTGTGACATCTAAAAAAGGGTCCAGTTCTGTTCTCGGATCTTAACATTGTTTAGTGCTACTGCTTTGGTGCTTCTTTTCCAGATCCTGGCACTGTGCGGTACAAGCAACACTAAAAAGTAACCTCTAGGTTGAGAGGAGTTGGGGTCCCTCTCATTTCCACTAGCTTATCAGTTGGCTTTTTGAGTTCACAAAGAGGCCATCATATTAATACACACACACACACACACACACACACACACTATTTAAAATTTATGTCTACTTTTTCTCCTTCCATAGGACCCAAGGTGGCTTACAGCCAGTTAAAAACAAACTGAAACAAGCTGAAACAAAATATTAGTTAAAAAGGTTAAAAACAATTAAAGAATTTTATTAAAATACAATGTTAAAACATTTAAAGATACATTTAAAACATTCTTAAGAAGATAAGTGCACAGCCTTCTTGCAACCCCCTTCTGCCACATAAATGATAAAGCAAAGGTCTGATTAAATAAAATGGTCTTTGCTTGTTGCTTGCTACTTATTTTTGCTGGTGGAAATGAAGGAGTGGGGAGACCAGCAGAACCTCCTCAGGGAGGACGTTCTGTAGTTTGGGAGAAGCCATCCAGAAGCAGTGGCAGTGGTTCTGTGGATGGAAGGATGGAAGACAGGCCAGCTGGGCTGATATGGTGTTGTCCAAGAAGATTTTCATACCAGCGCTTACCGTGGGATAAGCGCTGGTAAAATGCTGCTAAAACATTTAGGAAGCACGTGTGTGGGGGAAAGGCTGATGTGCTTCCTAAACATCAGGGAATTGTCTTCTCACCTCTGTTCTGTTAATGGGAAATGGCTGCTCCCTGAACAATTCAGCAATGTTGGAGGCGAGGGGACAATTCCCTGATGTTTAGGAATCGTGTCAGGCTTTTACACACACGAACGTCCTAAATGTTTTAGCAGCATTTTACCAGTGCTTCGTCAGCACTTCCTAGATCTCCTTAATTGTCTGGCATTTCGTATAAAGCATCTGAGATCGATGCAGCCCTGCCCCTTATTGGCTGTAAGAAGGTGCAGGTAGTTGGACTCCTCCTCCTCAATGCCCAAGTTGTCAGGAGACTCTGCTGCCTGGATGCCAGGCTCCTGACTGACCTCTGCTGGGACTGTCCCTGTAGAACTGAGATCAGGATGAGGGTCAGGTTCCTCCCCTCTCTCTCCTCTCCTGAGTCCTCAGCCGGGCATGCCTCCAGGCTGGGCATCACAAGTGTTGGCCTGGTTGACCTTCCAGTGGTGCATTGGGTTCAGCCTGGTGTGTTTGGCTGTCATCTGGGGCCATTCCAGAGCATAACCAGAGCCTTGGAATTTTGCCCAGTTTAATGAGCAGTCTGGTTGTAGCATTTTGGACCAACTGAAGTTTCCAAAGGCAGCCCCACCTCATATATTGTGGCTGGCAAATTTTGGTCAATGTGTTAAAAAATACATGTTTCCTAAGAAGCAGGCAAAAGAATATGAGAAGAAAACTGAACTTTACATTATGGCTGCTGCAGTCTCAAAAATGTGAAATATCTGTAGGCAATTTGGGGTTTCACACATTTGGAGTTTTTGCCACCTGAGATCTGTTCAAGCCTCAGGAGATGACATTGGAGGGAGGGAGGAGTTTTGTTGCTAAATTCTATGCAACAAATGTAGTTGTATGAACGTTAGGCAGAGGGGCCATTAATGTTAGGCAGAGGTACATGTGAAGGCTTGAAAGGTAAATAAAAACAAAACAAAAGTGAGATCACTTCCAGTTTTGGTTGCTTTTCTTCTAAAAAAAATTGAGCTTGGGTGTGGCCCTTAGGGCATTCTAGGAGGCCAAAAACTGGTTTCTGGACTTTCCACCATTCCCCACTTATGTTCTAAGCTTTAGGTTACTTAGTTTGTGCATAGATCCATATTGAGGTCTGAATATGATTCCTATAGTTCCTTGGGGCAAGCAGTTTTTTAGGGAATTTTGAATGGGAGGAAACTACAGGCAGACTAAACCCAAGTTTTTAAACTCCTTCCCTCATGAGCTTCCTGATGGTACTTCTCTTGCCAAAGCTAGATAATTCTTTCAGGATGATAAAGTGGACAGAAGGAGATTCCCAAATGTGAAATGCTGCATAGCTAGAGTGATAATTAGATAACACTTTGGGTTTTCCTTTAGTGGCTGTCCCATGGCAAAAGAGGGACTGCTGTGAAGAACTGATTAGGGGAGAAAGGAAGAAAGAGCCATGTTGGCTGTCTATTTGTTTTATGTGCAATCAGGCTGTTGAGAGACTTGTTAATCTGTCGGATATAACAGGCCTCAAAATTTTCTTCATAGTTCTTCTGTGTTGATTTTGGATGGAAACTTGTTGCTCTTGCCTTGTGTCAGCACAGAATAAGAGTTAGAACAGAAATGTGGATTGAAAGTGGTGGAAGGAATGGAATCAGGAGCAAACAGGAACTGTGTGTGGTAATGTATGTGTGTGGGAAAGAAAGAGAGCACACCAATAAAAGGACCAATGCTGCCTATCTGCTTATCACATAAATAGTTTTTTCTTAGAAGATCATGCACCTTCATAGGCAGTTCTGTGTGCCTTGCTCTGTTTCATCTTTCTGAAATGAATCTTCACTTTGCTGTTTCCAAATTCCCTGCTGCATTTCCAGTTAAACTGCTAATTTAGATTATTTTTACTGTTAAACATATGAAAGGAAGTTGGGACCTGCAATTCTCCATTACTAGTGAAGTGGCATCTCTATGCAAACTGAATGCTGTAGTTCACAGAGTCTGTTTTCCAAGGAAATAAATTGCATACCAGCTTAGCAAAAAGTCTATAAGCTTGCAAGTCGGCAACCCATGTGGAAGTGTGACTGCAGATCTTTGCCTACCATAAATCTCTCATTTTTAGTCCTAGCGGGATTTATTATAACAAATCACTAGAGAGGAAAACACTTTGAATTATATGACATGCCTGTGATGAATGAATCCCTTTTTCATGAACCAAGACCTCCTGCATTGCGAGGTGACATTGTGCATACTCTGAGGGAGAGATTCAGAAATTTTCTTTGTCTGAACACAAATCTGGAGGATAATACTTCAGTTTGCTGCCACACGATGTCATGATGACTGCCTGGCTTTGAAAAGAGATTAGCCATATGCTTAGAGTATCACTGATTACTCTTCCAACAGTATGCAAAGGGATCTTGTAGCACCTTTGAGATTAACTGCATCAGAGAAGGTGTAACAAACTTTTCTGTTTCTGAGGAAGTAGATCAGATCTATGAAATCTTATGCTACAACTTCTTTCACACCGTTACTCTCAAAGGTACTACAAATCTCTTTGCATACTGATATTTCAGCCTAACATCTCTGTCTGTATCTCTGAATTCTACTCTTACAACAGTTAACATATTATCTCCAATATCACATGTAATATTTATCTCAGTACCCATTACTAGGGTACAAGTGAGCAGGTATTACTACATTGATTGAAAATTTTTGGCTTTCCCAGAAGCATCTATTAGTCCACTATGGGAACAGTAAACTGGACCAGTTTGGTTATTGCTCTGACATGGCTTCTCTAATGCTAAGGATAAAAAAATGGATGTGCTGCTATGAAAGATCAAGGAGCTAATTTCCTTCTGAGGCCCTCCAGGGCCCACACACACTGAGAAAAACAAAAGCAACCCCCAGCAGCAACCAGAAGTGGCCAGAAGACCACTTCTTGTTTTGGAAAAAAAAATAATGTTAAACAGTGCAGATATCCTCTGCAACCTCAAACGTCCCTGTGTGCTTAGCAGCAAATGTCATCGTAGCTTGGTATAGATTTTTCTCAGGGAAAACATATTGATGAGCTAGCCCTGTTGCAATCCAAGATATTTCAAAGCTGCCTTGGTTTTGAATGGGCAGTTAAGGCTCTTACAAAAGACCCGTCCCTAATGCAGAGACTGCTGGAAGTGTTTTGTTGGTGTGAATCAATAAAGTGGTCTAGAGTTATGGACCCTTCTTAGGATGTGAATGTGGAGACTAACAATAGCAATAGCATTTACATTTCTATACTGCTTAATAGTGAACTCATCACTCCCTAAGCAGTTCATAGTCTGTAAGCCAACTGCCCCCAACAAGCTCGGTATTCATTTTACCAACCTACGAAAGGATGGAAGTCTGAGTCAGCCTTGGAGCCCTCAGTCTGAACTCACAACCTTGCGTCTGCAGTACCAGCATTTAACCACTGCACCACCAGGGCTCCTTGGTGAATGCCTGAAATTCAATATATGCTACAACACTGCTGAATGTAAGATATGCAGTGAGCAATGAAAAGATAATAAATATATTTATCAGGGTAAGCAGACATTTTGTTTATCAAACTAATAATGCTACTTCCACTTCTTTCAGTATTTCAGAAAGTCATGTTTATTGCTGATTTAGTAATATCTAAGAACTTACGAATTTTCCAGTAAGTTTGTCCAAGCTGTTGCTGATAGCTTTCTTATGAGGTTGATGCTTTAATATACTTGACTGATATCTGAGTGGTTGGTTGGCCACATGACTAGTTTTGACTGGCCAAATATCCAACCCAAACTGCTGGATGTACTGCTAGGATCCATCTCTGACCTTCGAGACTCTTCAAGGCACTTCTTCTTACCTGCCTCCAACCAAGCCTTTCTTAGGGCTGGTACAGACTGCATGAAAAGCTGGCTTCTAGATGACTTGTGGGTGTGGCGTATGTGTGTCTCACACCCGCAAGATGCTCGGAAGCTGGCTTTGTGCCATCAGGATGCCCACATGGTACCCAGCTTCAAGGTGCTCCAGCAGTGCAGCATTTAAATACTACATGCTACAGGAACACTGTAAAGCTGTGGCAGGGCAGGAAAAGTTGGATTTTTGCCAACTTGCCACTTCTTTTTGGGCTGGCAAAAAGGTGGATTGGGGCTGCTGCATACAGTTGCTATGGCTCCAACCTGGCTCTCTCAGGGATGGCTTCAAGCTGCTGCTTTGGGGCGGTCTGTTTTGCCCCTTAGTTTCAATTGTTCAAGTTGCAATCCATGGTGACCCCTGAAGCTGGTAGCAACTATTTTTGAAATGAACCTGCGATAATGCTTTCTCTTTCTCCTTTGGGTGGGGACTTTTGTTATCCAGAGAACTCATCAAATTACAAATCTTCAGATTCCATAGAATGATATTATAGCACTATAAATTTGTGATTATAGAGAGGCCTATAGCACTCTCCTGTTTTTCTTTCCACTTCTACTGGGCTATAGCGCCCACTTTAATGTGTTCGAGGCTGTAGCACTCTCCTGTTTGTTTTTCCACTCCTACTTCATTTGCAGTAGCAAATTCCACAGAAATATTTATACGATCCCCGGAAATAGCCATAGGATCTTACATCTTGTTCAAGGATTTATTTTTTCTGGTGTATTCATTTTTTTTTTTAAAAAAAACTTTTTGCTTTTGCTTTTCAGATAAAAAAGAGAAAGTTGAGTCAGAAAAATGGTTTAACGCTGAAATTACAAAGGCACCTTCTCAATTTTTTAAAGATGTCTAATAATTTTCAGTTGCATTTTAGTAGTAGGTACTGTACTCTCGTAGCCAAATGTTATTCTTGGCATATTTATGAGTTTCCATTTACATTTCCTTTGTGTTCTCATTAGCAGAACAGTAATAATAAATTGAAATGCTAACAAGTCATCATTTTTGCCAGTTGGGGATGTTATTAACAAACTTGATGAAGTATTTGAAAGTGTAATAATTTTAAATGTGTGGGTTTTCTCCCGCTTACACATTGCCTGTAATTGTCTCATTTATAGTGTGTTGAACTTTTGGCACAACTTTGCAACAATAAATGTCACTAGTGTCTTACTCAATTTCTTTCCCCCAAGCCTATTATCCTGGCAAGACACTTTTCTCCCATACAGTTGCACAGTGTATGAGTGCATGTGTTTGATCAAATGTATTGTGGACTTAATATTGTAAACATGACTTTCATTTCGCATTATTTTTATATAACCTAATAATACCAGTGATAGTCATATTTACATGTGTAGCTTTATTTCTCTTGTGATTATTGCAAGTGGATTTCTTTGAGTTAGTCCTTTTCCCCAGCTTTCTTTGCAGCCCTCCTGTGTCCCCTGCTTAGAACTATTTATACAAGGGTGTTTCATTTGTCTGTGGGCAACTCCTTTCCCCACCATTGCAGCCCTCTGCTTACAAAGCCCACAGAGATTTTGCCCTCCATAAACTGCTTGCAAGAAGAAGAAAAGATGGTGCAACTTTTGATTCTTCTTCATTATTGCTCTGAGACAAAAATATGGGATTTTTGTGTACCTGGAAAGTGGTGTTCCAAATTATTCATGTATTTGCTGCAAAATCCCCCCCCCCCGATAGTTTCTTACTGTAAACATTTTATTTGCTCATTAGTGATACGTAGCTTGTTTTTTTTTTTTCAGTTAGTTTTTGTTAGGGAAAAGATTTGAGATCAGTGAATGCTGTAAAACTTGAACAAATCCTCTGGAAATGCCTTTTTAAAGTAATGAGGAAAAGAAATGAGAAAAGAGTATATGTTACACCCAAACACACGCAAACATAATGGCTCCTCCTTGTTACATTACAATTTGCCTGTGTTGCCAAAAAAAAAAAAAGTAACGACTTACAGGTAACATGTTACTTCCCAGCTCTTTCCCTGCAGTACATTCATTTTTTCAGAGAAGTGTCAGGAGTTGTAGATGAGTGTATCTGAGAAACAGATATGAATGACTGCTAAATGGCACAAATGATTGGGAAGACCATCAATCTTGACAGACTGGCCATTAAGTCTGGTATCGGGGTAGAGTGGGGGCATGGCATTCGCACGAAGCACGCCCCAACTCTGCTCCCATGCTGGCATAATGCCACACGCTGCACCACACGGCGGGCAGCATAATGGCGTTCCAAAGGAGCATCAAAAAACCATGGTGCTGGTGGCTATAGTGTCCTTTCTGTGGCACAAAAAACCTCATTTTGCGACTCCTTTGTGCACTGCAGAAAGGTGAGATTGGGGCTGCGGCATGTAGTTACCAGGGCCCTGATCCGACGAAGACAGAGGTGGCTGCAGGTCGCCCCTTGGGACAGTTTGTACAGCCCCATGTTGTGTTTTTTTCTCCCCCTCCAAACAGCCAGCTTCAGGATGTTATGTGAAAGCAACAGAGTTCAGGATCATATACATTTTAGACTGACGCTTGAGTTGCCCTTACTGATCTGCATTCTGTACCATATCAGTTACTAAAATTATTAGGGTACAGCTCATGCAGGTGATCCCAACGGTATTGATCCTCCCATGCCCCAGAGGATCCAGGTAGCTCTCCTCCAAACATTTTTCCCCCTTGAAAGCACTTACTGAAGGAAAATTGGGTAATTGCAAATTGATAAAACATGTATGTTTCATTAGCAGTACAATGTAAGATCCAGCCAAGGGGATGCTGTAGAATGTACAGACTGAGACAATGTACAAATGTTACCTTTAGGACAAGCTGGAGGAGAAATTTTAACTAGATATGCTACCTGATTCAAAGCAGCAGTAGAGGCCAGTCTCTCCTGGCGGACCTATCCAAATGGTTTTTAAACTATGAGTTCTAAGGTATGAATTGATAGTTTATAATATGTATTGGCTTTATATGTTCTTTTAACATGTTTGTATATCTTTAAACTGGTGTTATGTGTCCACTATGTTGTATTTTAATCTGTTGTTGTCATGCGTAGGGAGGGGCAGGTAAGAAACAACAGCAGCAGTAGTGTATAAACTGTGGCAGAACTATAACTGCTGTATTGATGGTTGTTTCTCTTCAGAGAAGATAATGTCACAAGAAAATGTAGTGTGCGGTTGCCTATATGTGGGAGGCATCTGTGTGTAGAGCTTAACCTTTTATTCCCATGAGGAAATGAATACCATACACTCTGATTACTTGAGTTACTTGTAGTATTAATTTAAATCCTCCTTTTTCACAGGATTTCACACTCTGACGAGACTTGCTTACAGGGCATAAACATGTGCACCACAGAATAAAACAGTGCATTTGCAAATGAAAAAAAACACACCTTTTCATTTCACTAAACAGCAAGTCAGTTAACATAACCACAGTCTCAGCCAGCTGCCGAATGCATCCCAGTCATAGGAACTTTCTTCCACTTCCTGACCGACATCAATTAAAAATGTGGAAAGACTGGGCCGCAGTAATGTTATGGAATAGAGTGCTTCTGCCTCTTTTTGTTCATGTCATTATCTTATTACCTCCCTACTGCCCAGTGTTTTGTTAAATTGCAAAGTAAATTCTCAGCAGGCTGCTGAAATGTTCTAGTTATGTTATTGAAGCAATTATCATCTCAGGCCCTCTAAAGGGTTCTTGTTATTATGCTAATGGGATGGTCTTGGCATTAGCAAGGAAGGATTTTAGTGGGACGGCATACCATTGGTTATTCGGTGTTGACTTCACTGCTTAGGTACCATGCATTATGTGGTCCATAATGAGAACTGGAGGTGCATGCTTTACAACTTTCTTCACAAGATTTTTTCAGAGGCGATTTGCCATTGTCTTCCTCTGGGGCTGAGAAAGTGTGACTTACCCAAGGTCACCCAATGGGTTTCATGGCCAAGCCAGGAATCGAGTCCTGGTCTTCAGAGTCGTAGTTCAGCACCACTACACCATGATGGCTCCCTGTTTAAGTGCATCTTTATTAAATCAAGCTGAAGCTGATGCTTTTTATTGCATCCTGAATGTATTGAATTACCACTTTCAAACCATGACAGTTAGCCATGGATTGCACATGCCTGGAGATGGGGGTGGCAGTGGGAAGAAGGGGATTTTAAAAAAAAAAAAACAAAATTTGAATGAAGATATATAATGATAATGTTACAGATTGTCTACATTTCTGGGAAGCTCTATCCAGTACCATGTTTCTTAATATATTTATTAAAATATTTATATCCCACTTTATATCATGGAATCTGAAGACAATGCAGAAGTAAGAAAACTAGGGCCCTGTATGTGGGTGGAGTCAGGGCGCAGCTCTAACTGGACGCTCTAACTCTGCACCCAGGGCATCATGATGCCATGCACCATTCCAGATGGTAAGCAGCATCATGGCACGACTCCGGCGCTGCATCCAGATATTGTAGCCCAAAAGGGGCTGCGGCTATGGCGCCCTCCAGAGGCTGGGTTGGGGTCGTGTCCTGAGGTTGCTGAAGCCCTGATCCGGCCAGGAAAGGGGCAGTCTGTATACCCCCTAAATCATCTTCCCTGGTGGTGCAGTAGTTAAATGCCTGTACTGCAGCCACTCATTCAAAATCATAAGGTGGCGAGTTCAAGACCAGCAAAAAGGGCTCAAGCTCGACTCAGGCTTGCATCCTTCTGAGGTCGCTAAAATGAGTACCCAGATTGTTGGGGGCAAATAGCTTACAGTTGTAAACCACTTAGACACTCTTTAGGCAGTATGAAGCAGTATATAAATGAAGCTGTTTGTTTGTTTTTGTTTGTTTGTGAGGTTCAGGCATACTGCTGTTGTTGTGTGTGCATGTTAAAGCTACTCTTTGAATCCTGATGTACAATCTGCTGTGGATTTTGACATCCCTGTTACTAAGCTATAGCAGGGATGTAATTCTTTACCAATTTTATTGTCAAAGGAAGCAATGAGTAATTTGAGCAGTTTTCTCTCTGCTGTAAGAAAGTCTTTGGAAACTGCAATTTTTGAAGACTGTTCACAATTCAGGATTTATTATGTGCAAAATTTGCATGTGGTCTTTTTGTGGAACAGCCAGTATTTTTTGCACAGGACACAACATGTTCCATGCATAGATATTACTTTCTGTGTTGTCTGTACAGAAAATGCTATAGTTGAAGACTTCTTCTGCACAAAATGTACATATGTTGTTTTTGGACATAAGAAACGGCAGCTTTTTCTGCTCAGAAAATAATATTTATGACAAGAAAGATTATTTCCTGATGTCTAGTGGGAGTGTTTCCAAAGCTGGCATAGCTCAGATAACATATAGTTAATTCTATTTTGAAGTATTCTAAAGTAGATTTAAACAAAATAGGGTTTTAGCACCAATCATGAAAGTCTGGGGGTCTCTTGCTAGTGTCTATGTATTTTCCAGGCAATAGTGAAAGTTATTTATTGAAGTTTTTATTTTTTACTTTTGGGCTCTTAAACAATTTTGGAAGTGTGCTTTTTACTTTTAAATGCCTTATATACTCAACATTAATCTATCTGCCCTATTCAAATTACTTTGTTGACTTATTGATATGTGGATATGTCTCAAAGGATTTTGTGCCTTTTTGATTGGCCAGATGAATATTATGGATTTAGGAAATGTCTAGAGGTCTTTCCCTCTAATTTCTGTGCCAGAATCTGACAGAATTAGCAAATTGTTTCAACCTTGCTATAGATAGCAGAAGGTATACATCCTGTTACAAGTTCTAAAATGGCTGCACAATTCAAGTGATTCTCAAGAGCTGGTTGCCTCTGCAACATCTACAAGAGACATACCGTAAGAGACATACTCGCATAGAGGAAACTCAGTCTGATTCATGTAGATGGCTTTTGTTTTTCTTACTTCTGTAGTGCTGTTCTGCCCCTATTTGCCATATTTGACAAGCTAAGTTTCTGGTCAAAGTGACCTAGATATTTCCATTATACATGGGTTGTTTTATTTCTAGCAAGCGTGGATCCCAAGTGCTGTCAACCTGTTTGTTGTACTGACCGCAGCATTCTAACAAGGGAGGGTTTTTTTCTTCCCCCTTTTTTGTAATGGCATCATTACTGTTTGGGTTGCTAAGTAATATTTAGAAAAAATGACCCGTTGAGCTTCCCAGGGGTGGAAACTGAATCATATCCCCCAGGTAATTGGTTTCAGTTGCTGAAATATTTCATTTAATTTCTTGTCTAGATTTTCTGGCTTTTGGTTACTAGTTCTTGTTGTGTTGGGATTTATGTACACATTCAGACTGAAGAGGCTGAAGGTGTTTCTAGGGAGCAGTGGCTTCTATAATGACTATATGAAGTTATGTTGTGATAAGAAACCCCATCTGAGATCCAGAAGGGAGATGTAGCTACATGACTGTCTTCAGAAACAACAGTGTATCCTTAACCCTTTGGTTAACCTACAGTTGTATGCCTATGGTCAACAGGAAATAATCTGTGTCAGTGACAGTGCACCAGTGTAAATTCCCCTTTCTTTCTGAACATGCTTGTATTGCATAATTAAAAAAATGGGTTGGGGCATTAATAAAATCAAGACAGCAAGGGCAATATTTGATTCTGGCAAAAATAAACATTTCATTTGTAAAGCTAGACTGTCATATAGCCCTGCCTTCATGAAGCTAGCCCAATCACTTTGCTGAGAGCCATTCTGTGTGGGAAGTAGAGCATCGCTGTCACTCTTGGTCTGAGAACAAGGCACTCAGCCTTGGAATTTTCTGAGTTCGGATCATGGTTATGTCGTATATTTTTGGGAAATATAAATTCACACACATATTCATGTGCAGACATGCACAAACACGGTTGCTTCTCGAGAGCATTTTGTCTATGCAATGAAAAGATGAGCAACAGGTCTTACATCAGCCATTATTTTAGATTGTTTTGGTTTGTAGAATCTATTAAAACCAACAGCAATGAGGCATGATGGCTGCAGGTGAAAATGGTTAGTAGGCAACCAGATCCATCAAGTATCCCTGCCAAAATGTACATTTGTATGTTCTAAGGTGGAACCGCTTTGATTCTCCCTTGCAGGTACATATGGGGGGAATATGAGGAAAAACTGTCGCATGTGTTAATTTATTGGATTACTATAATGTCCTCTATGTGAGACTATCTCTGAAGAGTGTTTGGAAACCTTGTGTTTGACTGTGGATGGTTACAGACAACATACAACTGCTTTGTTGCAACAGCCCCACTGGCTGTTGGTCTATTTATTTTTCTAGGCGCAATTCCAAATGCTGGGTGTGCCCTATGAAGCTCTGTATGGCTCAGGTCTGTCAGACTGGATGTGGTTTGAAAAGATGTGGGAGGCCATTCTCTCTATTCCACCACCCATATAGGTCCATTTAGGGGGAATATGTGGGGAGAGCCTTCTCAGTGCCTGTTCCCCACTTCTGCAACTCCCTTCCTAGAGAGGCTTTACTAACAGTGCCCTTTATCCTCCCACAAGCAGTTGAAGACTTTTCTTTTGGCAGACCTTTAAGGACTGATTGCACACAAGGAAATGTGTTTTTTTAGTAATGTGCTGTATGCTCTCTCTTTGTAGATTTTATTTTGAAAGGCATGGTTTTAATTGATGGTTCAGTTTTGTATAATGTGTACTCTTATCTGTATTCCCTTTTGTAAATCAGTTTTAGTTCTGCCCTCCGCTCCCACGGATGTAGAAAAACATGGGCACACAAGCCTATATTAGTCAATGGGCGGTGGTGTGTGCACACCTGCATCAGCACTCAATGGATACATGCTGCCATTGACTAATATGGAGTGGGGTGATCTGTGGGAGCTCCAGTCCGTGGATGGCTAGCCCTCTGATACAGTGGGCTCACTGTACGTTACAACTGTACAAACATTGTTTTTACAAAATGTCTGTAACAGTAATTTCTCTGTGGAATGTATATACAATAGTCTCTCTACATTCTCTGGGGTTGAGGTGAAGGATCCCCATGAATGTGGAACTCTGTGCAACTCTATGGTCAACATCTGCCCGAACTTGATTGTAAAATCATATTGGAGAACCTACAAATTCCTATAGAAGTGTTTTCTCTCAGAACTTCTAGGTTCTTCAGCACAGTGGTCAACATCTGGCGGGGTTGTGCTGGAGGAATTAGATGTTCATAGAGAGAACATATTAATCAAAATCACAAACAGTCAAATCCCCAAAAGTGAAAGCCTCAAGTGTGGAGGGCCAATTGTACAAGGAAATATGTAGGATCTCATTTTCAGAAAGTTTTTAAGAGGCTCGATATGAATAACATTTAAGTTTGTGCTTTACAAACTGGCAAAAAGTAACAAAAGAAGAGAGATTTCTCCCACATGGATTTCCTTTATAATTTGTAAGATAGGCGATAGTCAACCAAAAAATCGGGAGCCTTGGACAACTGAGCAACTGAATCAACTCTTGTTGTTGTGTGCCTTCATGGCATTTATTTTACTTATGGTGACCCCCTCAAGGCACCTCTTTGTTGTTGTGATGTGCTTTCAAGTTATTTCCAACTTATGGCAACCCAAACTGGGTTTCTTACTGGGTTTTCTTGGCAAGACTTGCTCAGAGAGGATTTGCCTTTGCCTTCCTCTGGGGCTAAGAGTGTGTGACTTGCCCAAGATCACCCATTTGATTTCCACGGCGAAGCAGCAATTTGAACACTGGTCTCTAGATTTGTAATTCAACACTCAAACCACTTCACTATGCTGGCTTTAACCATCTCTACCTCCCTTGTATACTGTTATATTCTTTGTGAGGCAGGGTAGTGAAAAATTAGTGACCAAAAAAATGCTAAGAAAGAGGAAAAAAGAACTAAGTATATGTACGGTTATAGTAAGAAATTGGAGAAATAAGATCAGTTTTGTAGGTGGTGGTATTAAATGTAAAAGGAGAGTCTGTTTTGCCTTTTGGAATGTGTGTAAGCTGTGTTCTGGCAGTCAGTTCAGCTGGTACAACTGGCACAGGAAAGCATGTGCAAGTAAAAAAGCACAGAAAAGGACTGCTGAAAGGATTAAGCAACAAACCTTGTTAGGTGCAAGTTCAGCAAGTAGATGTGGAACAGATGAAAAACAACCAAGAAGGTGTAATCAGGTTAGCTTCTTTTGTGGCAGAATACATTTTACTCGCAAATGGGGTTGGGGAATCTTTCATATCATGTTCAGAGGGTTTATGATGAACTCTGTTTTGTGTAGTAAATGAATTTTTTTATAGAGACTTTCTCAAACTTTCTCTTGTTTCCTCCCTTGCTTTTTCCTCCCTTTGGCAGTTTCCCATTTGTTGATTGTGTCTTCCGGCATAGCAGACTAGGATAGGAGTGGATGGGCCTTGGGGTCTCTTCTGACTCTTTGATTTTATGATTTTCCAGCCATTGGTAGTTACAAACTTTCCTCTTTGGTCATTTCTGATTTTTCCATACTGACCTTTGTTCTTCCAAATGAGTAGCTTCTATAGATGAAATGCAGCCAAAAAATTATAATAAAAAGTTGTGAAAATGTTTTGCCTAGGTTACAAAATAGCTGGCTCATGCCTTGATAACAGTGCTTCTTGCACTCAGGAGTGAACTACAGGTACTTGCGCCCTATTCTTTACAAGGAAGAACAGATGTTGGCACTTCTGGATGACAACAGTCATCCTTTGAGAAAAGGAAAGGGATACCTGCAGTTAGAGACCTCTAGCAGGTATCCAAAATGCACAATGCCAACCACTTGGTTGTACGTCCGCAGTATTGTAGCAGGACTGGCATACCATTGAGTATTACACATACTTAGACACACAAACTTCTTTTCTACTGCAGTCCTTTGTATATTTAGATCCATGGGTCTATTTCTCTGGGTATTAGAGAAGAACATTTTTTATTTGTGTTTCTGCTCCTAACAGAACAGCAAGTGATTATTCTTTTTCTTTACTGCAGAGGATTGCTGTTTGCTTAGCAGGAGAATAAAGCATGGTATTTATTCTCTTTCTAAATCTGAAAGCAAAAAAGATGGATTGTTTTGCTTTTTGTAAACAGCAATTGTAGCTCTCCTTTCATAATCCCAGTCTTCAAGTAGGGCTGAAATATTATTTCCCTCATGGGTAAAGTATCTTCACTGTGGTCTACATTGATGTATAGAATGTTGGAGGGATTAAGCTTTTATTCTCAAGACAGTTTTTAAGAAAGGAGAATTTACCTTACCATACCTTTTACAATTCACCTTGCGTGCCTACGTACTTTCTAATACTAACCAAACATTTGTAGAAGAACAAGCAGCCAATTAGCTTTGTATCCTCTTAGCTCTGTTCATCTGTTTTACTGCTGCTGATAGAAATGGTATAGAAACCTTGTTTATTTATGTTTTGGGGGGATTCATATCTCACAAGCTGCAAGACAGCGAACAAAAATAATTGAAAAAGGACAATAAAACCACAAAGTAAATAGGCAGATTTTAAAAACGAGCCGTTAAAAGTACATGCTGAAGCGTAACATCATACTACGTATTTCCAGAGATGATTTAAAGTCTCAAAATACCCCCTGGGTATCTAGACTAGTGTGCTGTAAAGAAAGCTGTAATGCAGGTTAAAAGGTACATATTGGATGTGTTTCACTCCTCAAAATATTATGAGCTGGCATTTAAACATGCCAAGTGAATTGATTCTTCAGAAATCCTAAGACTGAAAATGTGTGGTTGGTTCATTTTTTTTTTTTTTTTTGCTTCCTTGAGAAAAGGCAGTTCAGAGAAGAACCATGATACAGTGGAATTTTTGCTTTTCATAGAGCTTTGTGGCTTTCCAATTAATTTTTGCTGTAGCTAATCCCATTAAATCGGTAGAGTCAGTTGCTCTGATACCATCAAACCCATCTCCTCTTTCCACTTCCTTTTTGCAGCACTGAAGATGTAGGAAGAGGTGGTCTAATTGTTAAAAGTAAAAATGGTCCCCCACCTCCATGATGTGGGGCTAATGATTTAGTCAGTGAATTCTGTGCAAGTTTCACATCATCCAATACTTTAGTTCAGACCAATGTTTTTGAAAATGGGGACACTTTCGTGGAGGATGGGTTTTATCAGTCATTAGGGAGGAAAGAGTCTGGAGCCATCACTTTCAGTTGTCTCCTTGTGAACATACAGATAAAACATCATCAGAGGTATCTGCATGATTTCTGATACCGTAAAAACAGACTGCCTGCTTGATAAACCTTGGCTAAATCCAGCAAGGCAATTCTTCTGGTTTCTAAATATGTTTAGAATTCTGAAGGAAGTGCCCCTCAGTCCAGATTACTTTTGCATCTCTTGAGCATGCTGATTTATGTATGTTCCTGAAATGTTTTAGCATTAATAAAACCATCATCTGTGTGCTATTTCTATAAGAGACTAACCACAGATACCATGGTAGCATGAGCTTTCATAGATGTGAGTCTACTTCCTCAGATGCTGTAGGCTGGTTATATTGAAAGTGGTGGTCTAGACAGTGGTGCAGATCCACAAGCTATTGGATGCCAGTCCCTGGTAAGCTTCCAGGAAGGAAAGAAACCATTGTAGTGAAAGGGCACAAATATGGTGTTTGCCCATGGCGGAAAAATTGCCAGTTCCCAATATCAGATAGCTTGGGTAGCACTGGTCCAGATTACATTCTTTATGAGAGAAATCTTTATGTTTGGGAAGATCCTTAGTTTATCAGTGGGATGATTTATTAGCTTGGACCTTTTCTTTTAATAGAAAACAGTTTCATGTGATACAATATCTGAAGAAGTAGACCAAGTCTATGAAAGCTTATGCTGCTACTTCTTTTGCTCAGCTAGTCTCAAGATCCCTTTGCATACTGATAATCCAGAATTATAATATGACACTCCAAGCTTTTATAGATTAATGTCAGAATTTTTGTGTAGGCATCATTGAAAATTAACGCCTCAGTAAATCCTTGGCTTATTTTTTAATCAGGTCCCCTCTTTCTTTTGTAATTTGAAAACTGAGGTTGTGGTTGTTCTGGTGTCATTTCACTATTTTTTTACAGTAGCTAAGTTTTGAACGAAAACATCCAAAAAGACTGTGTTTACAATGTTTCTGTTCTATCCTGGCACCTAACAAGAAAAATGACAAGTTGTGAATTGTGAAAAGTCAGCATGAAGAGTATCTTGCTGACTGACCAACTCTCCCCTCACAGCTGTTGGAAGGCACATGCCATCCTGAGCCATTACCTCACTGCTAGCTTGCTCTTGTCAAGTGTACACCATACTGAGGAGCAAGCCAGCTGCAAAGTCTCTCTTCTTGCTTACTTTGGAACTGTCATGAGGAGACACAACTGCATTTCTCCATCAATCCCTAAAGTTCTTTTGTGTGTCTTGAGTGAAAGGGGAGAGGAGTTGAAAGTGGAGATGAAGAGAATCGTCACACACTTCCTGGTAAAGAGAAATATTGTCTGCCAAGCTGTTCTCTCCCTTTGGCTTTAAAATATTCAGTAGCTTCCTAACGGGACAATGAGTTGTTTTATTTCTCTTTACTCTTGTTCTTGCATGCATCCTATTTTGGAGTATAAAAACAAACACTGTGTGTGTGTGTGTGTGTGTGTGTGTCTGTCTGTCTGTCTGTCTGCTTGCATTTGTGTATGTATATCTCCTGTCACCAAAATATATTTACCTTGATCAATATGTCAAAGGTTTAATGTGCTTATTCTGAATCTACTTATGCAATTGATAAAAAGATGTACATTAATTATTTTTTAAAAAGACCAAACTTGTGAGACTTTGAGCATGGGACTGAAGGTCCTCATTTGTTGTCTTCTAATGCAGATATTATTTGTTTGTAAAAGAGACAAATCCTTCTCCCCCCCCCCCCCTTTAACCCTAAATATGTGTTGGCTGAAATTAAACATTACACACAGACACATGCATCTTTCACCAAACACAGCATACATGGAGATTGGGACATTAAACACTCCTGGTGCTTAATGCTGGCCCTTTTCTCTCTGGCACATTTTCAGCTCAGAACCCTCCACAACCACCCCTGCCCAGCTGTTTTTTAATTATCCTTTTTCTATCATGAGGAAAAAAGAGCTGGGAGATTGACTCATCACATACACACAAATGCCACAGGGTAAAGTGCAAAGCAGCATTCCTGTGCTGTTCTCCATGTAAACTCACAGCCTCTAAAAGCTGTTTGGGCAATTTTTTAAAATGAAAGTTAGCTATGACTGCAGTAATTGAGTCTTAGCTTATATTTAGACATTAAAAATGCCACAGAAGAGATACTGCAAAAAATACCTAGACCAAGGACCGAATTTTAATTTAGCAGAGGTCACAAGGAGCTTGATTCCAACTGCGTATATGGGCAAAGGCGGTGTCAGTGTATCCAAAATGTGATAAGGATATGACAGGATAAGCAGGAGAAGCCTTTTTTATCTAGAAATAAGCAGCCCTGCATTGCTCAACATTTTTCAAACTGCGTCCTAAATGTCACACCTCTGGTGCATGCGTACTTACATGTAAGCATGAACAACATTTGTGTTCAAGCATCAGGAGAAGTTTTTCTACATCTGCCCAGGACTGAATCATTCAGCAGTACTGTACTTTAAAACAGCAAGCCCAATGCCAAAATCCTCTGTATGTCCATCTAGAAGTAACCACTTTTACTCTGGTATATTCTGGTTTCTCTTCAGATTGTATACATGTTTTGCATTTTACTTTTAACAGAAATTGTATGCTCAGAAATAAGTAAGATTGAGTTGTGCGGCACTTTCTCTGCCAGGCCTCTCCTTCTCTTTCCTGCAGGGAAAAACAGCATATACCGGTGAGCACTGACAGAAGGAGGGGGAGGATTTTCAATGCACAAGGAAAAGTTCTTATCTTTGGTTAAGTTGATGACTATAAACTTTTTTTTTTCTGCTAGGAGAGGAACCTGGTAAATAACCTAATAGGCCAAATTTGGCCCACAAGCTAGAAGTCCCCCACACCTGCACACTAAAAATTACTTTTAAGAACCATCAATTTTTATTAAGACCAGCCATAGCAAACAGCAGAATTCTTCATGTTGTAGGCTTTATTACAAGTTTGAAGAAGAAAGTAATAATCTCCAAGTCAGTGGCTATGGATTGTAGTTTACAGCCAGAGGCTTTGTTTATTTACAGTGCCAGAAGTACTAAATTCTGTAAATGGGAGGAGATTATTATTATTATTATTATTATTATTATTATTATTTTATTTCTAGTCCACCACTCTGAACAAAGCAATTGGGGTGGATTACAACAGAAGTTAAAAACATAACAGATTAAAATATTCCCATCCATCCCCACTTCTCCCCTTAAAAAAGGATTAAATCAAACTATAGATTAAAACATATACAATAAAAACATGTGCAATGGGTTGGGCAAAATGCCTAGACAAGGATTTCTAGCTCTAGTAGAGAAAGATCACATGGGCCGAGGTTGGGGAGGTCTATACCCTGATTTGGAGTCAAGGGTATTAACTAGTGTCTGGGAAGGCCTGCCGGAAGAGATGCGTCTTTAAGGCTTTCTTGAAGCCATCGATGGAAGTTATACGACGCATCTCATCCGGCAGGTCATTCCACAGTTTGGAGGCGATTGCAGAAAAGGCCCTCTGGGAGGTCTGCACTAACCTGGTTTTCATAGGCTGTAGCAGGTTCCTCCCAGAGGACTGGAGCGTGCAGGGGGGTTCATACAGGAGGGGGCGGTCCCTTAGATAAAATGGACCCAAGCCATGTAGGGCTTTAAAGGTTAAAACCACCACCTTGTACTGTGCCTGGAAACTGATTGGAAGCCAGTGGAGAGCTTTAAGCACAGTTGTTATATGCTCTCTCCTGGATGTTCCTATAATAAGTCTGGCTGCCATGTTCTGGACCATTTGTAGTTTTCGGGTAGCACAAGGGTAGCCCCATGTACAGTGCGTTGCAGTAGTCCAACCGTGAGGTTACCAGAGCATGTACCACAGTTTCCAGGTCCCTCATCTCCAGGAAAGGGTGCAGCTGGCATATCAACCAAAGCTGCTAACAGGCACTCCTGACTGTCGCATTCACCTGTGAAGCGAAGTCATGTGAAGCGATGGGTCAAGAAGTACCCCCAGACTGCGAACAGTGTCCTTCGAGGAGAGTGTGACTCCATCGAGGACTGGAAGTTGTATTCCCAGACCTGGTTTCGGGCCTGTGACCGTGAGTACCTCCGTTTTGTCTGGATTTAATTTCACTTTGTTTTCCCTCATTCAGTCTATTACCGCCGCAAGGCAGTCATTGAGAGGAGAGACGCCATCCGAACTCTGAGTAGACGATCTGGTCATGGAGAGGTATATCTGAGTGTCATCAGCGTACTGAAGACACTGAGCTCCATGCCTCTGAATGACCTCACCCAGCGGCTTCATATAGATATTAAATAGCATCGGGGACAGGATGACTCCCTGAGGGACGCCACAATTAAGCTTAGTTTTAGAAGAGCAACTGTCCCTGAGCCTCATCCTTTGGTACCTACCAGAGAGAAAGGACCGGAACCACCAGAGCACGATGCCACTGATCCCCCACTCTCTTAGTCGATTCAAAAGGATGGCATGATTGATTGTGTCAAAGGCCGCCGAGAGATCCAAGAGCACTAACAGGGCCACACTACCCCTGTCGATGCTCAAGCGGAGGTCGTCAGTCAGAGCAACCATGGCTGTCTCCACTCCAAATCCTGCCCTGAAACTGGTTTGACATGGATCTAGATAATCAGTTTCATCCAAGATAGCTTGGAGTTGCGAGGCGACTGCTCTCTCAATCACCTTGCTGAGGAAAGGCAGCAAGGCCACTGGTCTGTAGTTGTTCCTGTCCAGGGGATCAAGAGAAGGTTTCTTCAGGAGGGGCTTCACGGCCGCCTCCTTCAGAGAAGATGGAACAATGCCTTCCCTGAGAGATGCATTGATCACATCCCAAAGGATGACCAGCCAAGATGTCCTCGGATTGAGAGAGCAAGTCGTTTTCTTCCGCATCCAAGGAGCTTGTCCACATCATCGGTACTCACAGATGCCTTGCAGCTGAGAAGAGCTGCGAAATATCCTGAAGTGCTACAAAGAAAAGTTGTGGCTTAGACTCTCGTCTTCCATTGCAACCTGTTAGTTCCATCTTGAACTTTGCCAATTTCAGCCATTAAATAGCTGTCACAGTTTCTTGTCTTGAGCGCAACATTCCAGCTCAACTAGGTAACATGGAAGAAAATGGCACACATTTTTATCTTGTTTTTTTTTTAAAAAAAATATATATATATATATAATGGAGATCAGTTTTCATACCTGAAATTTAATTCTGAAAGCTTCTTAAGATGGATTACCCCTAGTTCTGGTTTTATTTTAAAAAGCTAGAGGTACTAGAGTAAGGTCTCTATTATCCTAGCATAGTATTAAAGTTTGTTGTTGTATTTGATGATGGTAAAGCAGCTTTGTATGTTTTATATTTTGTATTTATTATCTGTAACAATCCTTAGGAGTGGGTTGATTGGAAGACTTCTACTTCAGTGCTGAGAAACCATCTGGTTGAGCTACGTAGGAATCAGAAAGTGATCTTCTTCTGACTGAAGGTTAGGGCCACCTGAAGTGTGAAGCAAGTTCACCAGATGGCTGGTGAAATGGTTCTTTTCCTGCCTCCAAAGTGGAAAGACCATATGGCCTTTGTTAAATAGTAGAGGGCATGGGGCTTTCATGTCAAAATAAATAAAAATGCTAAATTGGTTGCATAAAAGAAGAAACATTAATTTTCACCTTTTATTATTACTGCTGGGCCCAAGAGACCATAAGATATCCTGCCGTCTCAGTGGGGAAACAACCCTATAAATATTACAGCTGTGCCCCATGGTACTTTTGGACTATGGAAGATGTAATAATCATTAGCCAGATCTCCAAAGGTGACAGAATTCCAGCTCCCATTTTCAGAGGAAAGATATCTCTTTATATTCAGAGATACAAACTGAACGGTCAACTGAACATTCTCCTCACTGCCTGACTTACAAAATGAGGGTTCCTCCTGACAGATGGACTTCTGAGTGACTGACTTTTTAAGGTAGGGTTATCTTCATTTTTTCAGCTTGTATCCCTGGTTAGCTGTACTTTTGAGTAAAGTCTGAAGGATCAGGGACATTAGTTCTGACCACTTACTGAATCCTCCATGAAGGTAAAAAGCTTTGTGTCTTTTGCAATATTTGATATCTGCTGTTTTAATTTGTTTTCTTATGATGTTGTTAACTTGTTATTTTAACCTCTAGATTGTATGCCATAGGCAGGCTTTTTATATATTCTTGATTTTATTGGTTTTTGTACAGCGCCATGTACGTTTATGGCGCTTTATAAATAAAGCTAATCATCATCATCATCATCATCTCCTTTGCCTTGGAAGATGACTGTTTTGTTCCATAAATTACAAGTGCAGTGAGTCCCACCTGGCTCAGGCCACAATGGGAGAGAAGGGGCTTAAGTCCCACTAACTTTCAGGCTAGGATCCGAGTGCAGGTTGGACACCTTGCACTTGCACTTAAATTAGGAAAAAAAACATAGGTGCTATCTGCATTTTAAAAGTAATGTCTGTTTTCAACAGTTTCTGCCAGAGTTCTCTCTTTAAGCCTTTTAGCAGTTTTGATTCCTTTTGATTGTTTGGTATCCCCTGGCTGATCCAACCCAAGATAGATTTTCTGCCTTTTAAAAAAAAATTGCAGAGGTCATGTTTGAAGTTCCCTATATAGAGCTCAGTTCCATGGTTGACCCCCTTAAAATACAGTGGGACCTCACCATCCATGGGCTTGCCGTATGGGGATTTGAGCATCCATGGATGGCAACCCCTGTTGTTCCAAATGGTGGCATGTGCACATCACACTGGCATCAGGGACAATAGGACTTGAGGTTCCACATTTTTTTTTTTTTTGGTATCTGCAGAAAGGGGGACAGGCTGGCTCCCCCATGGATATGATCTGATAGTACTGAAGATATGTTACATGATTAAAGTCTTGGTTTTTTAGGTCCTTAGAGTGACTCTGGATAGCAGGGGCAAGAAGGTGAATACAGACTTGCCTGTTGCTCCTGTTGGGTCAGCTCAACTCAGGTATCTTCACATCTTAGCTTATTCCTGGGAGTGAGAAGCAGAAATATGTGAATGGCTGGGGAATGGCTGTTGCTGTTGCCACTGGAGAGACAGATGGGTTTCCTATGTATATTGCACATGGCATTCAATATGGGATTGATGTTGAAAAAGACAACACTGGCTCAGCTTTATCCATAATGTATGATCATTTAAACCATGTCACAACACCATCACATTGTGTGTGTTTTCTTGTTCTTTCACATTTTTGACATTTAGTGCAGAAGTAACAAATTCTAAAATGTGAGAGTGACAACAAATCAAGCACACAACAGGGAGTGCTGATTTCAATGGCAGCCCCATGGAATTAATATTGGGTGAGCCCAAGATATGTCTGAGATTCCTCTAAAAGAGAGTGGTTTCCATGGGGTGGGAGTTGTATGCCCCCCACATGTTATTGCTGTGCTGCAGTTTCCAACATTCCTTACCATTGGCTATGCTGGGAAGGGCTTTTGGGAATTGTGAGTCAACAGTGCCTGGAGGACCACACAATTCTACTTCTGGGTTAAGATACATAGATGGCAAAGAGGAAAGCAAGTAGGTAGACTGGAATTTTGAGTTCTCCTTGAGGAAGGGCAAGAGAGTAGTGTAGGTCCAAACTGAAGTCCCAGCTTGATGTTTTCCAAGATCTCTGACGTCTGTTTGAGCCTTGTCTGCTTCTCTGAGTCAAAGTATGTTCTTGAATTTGGAAATTCACCTGCATTCTAGCTGTTTTGCGTCCCATCCTGGAAGACTGGTGGGATATAAGTAAAATAAAAAATAAAATAAAATAAAATAAGAAGTCATATTAACATCAATCAGGTGTCAAATATATCTAAATTCATGCAGGCATTCCACCTAACGTGTTTGCATTGACCACCTTGCACTGAGGGGAAATGTCATGTTTGCTTCATCTTTCAAGAGAAAGATGGTTCAGGTAGTAAGTCAAAGAGGCAGCTGCTTTTCTGGGGGACAATGGGAAACTGTTTAGAAATTATTGTGAAGGGGAACTCTGAATGGAAAACTGTAGTTTTGATGTGGACAGACCTTTCAAAGTCTCCAGCACTTTGGGATTAACAATCACCCTCTATCCCAGTATCACAGGTAATTCAGAAACCTTGCCAATTGGAAATTGCCGAGCATAATCTTAATCTGTGTGTGCCTCTGAAGTTGGCCATAGAACTAGAAATTATGTATAAGTCTGAAATTTTCACTTGATAAATAATAAAATTAAAGCTTGGCACATTTCTTAGAAACTTCTCTAGGTATTAATTGAGCATGATGTTTTATTTTGTATTTTTTCTTCCCTATGGTTGCCAAGAGTAGAGGGGTCTGGCTCTTCCAATATATTCCCCTGTCATTTTTATTCTTTAGCACGAGGAAAAGGGATTGTAATGTATTTCACATTCTTTTTAGTTGATCAAACTGTATTTTTTTAAAAACTGAGAATTTAACTTCTCCTAGGAGTTATGCCAGATGAAACCTAAAATCATGTGATAGGACTTAATTTGAATGTCTGCAACTCTCTCCTTCCCCATTTCAATTCAGTAATTTAGGTGTCTATTTTCTATTTCATCAGATCTGACCCCCTTTTATAATGAGATACTTTTTAAACAGGCAACACAACTACCTCTGCTTTTAGGGTACAGACTTGAGTTTTCCTTATCCAAAATGCTTAAGGGATTTTGGATTTTTTCTTAGATTGCAGAATACCTGTATTTGCATATACCTACATAGATAATGAGATATCTTGGAGATGGGACACAAAACTTGTTTATGTTACTTTTATACTTTATACACATAACCTAAAGGCAATTTTATACAGTATTATAATTCTGTGCATTACACAAAGTTTGTTTAATACTTTGAACCATCAGAAAGCAAAAGTGTCACTACACTAACCACCCGTGAAAAAAGTTTTGGTTTTGGGAATATTTCAGATTTTGGAATTCTGGGTAAGGAAGATGCAATCTGTTCTGTATTTTTTAAATCAAATATTAACAAATGTTCATGAAGTTTCTGAGGAACAGTTCACAGTTCCTTAGCTTTGATGCCTGTTAGCACAGACTGTGTATAGTTTATTTTCTAGGAGATTACAAATTCCTGAATATAAATAATTCTTAGCTTCAGATATAAATGTAGGCCTTGTATTATCTTTGCTCTCGTCCTATCTTTTTTTTTAAAAAACACAAGTCATTCTAAAAATGAAAGAGATAACTTTTAGCTAGCATACATGTCATTCCCCCGCCCCATTTTTTTTTTTAACCAATGCCATAGTCATCGAAAAGGGAAGAAAAGCAATTTGACTCTCTTTTAGGAAAAATGCACAGAGAAGCTGGCGGGGTGAATTGTTTTGTGAATAGGAAAACTGGTTTTTATTCTTTTTAGGTGAGAATTTCTGCCCTGACTAGAAGTGTGTGTGTGGCGGTGGTGGGGGGACTGAAATATTTCCTGGAAGAGCTGTTCCTGCTGTCACTTTTGATTGTTGATGTTCTTTTATCACTGTTGTTCCTTTCTCTTTCACTTTAGGAAGAGTACATAAGAATGGGAGATGCTCTGCTTTTCAAACACACTCAGAGTGTTGCTATTTTACAAAGAGTCTTCTCTTGAGGGTTCAAGGTCTGCCAGTCTGAAAGAGCAGTGACTGGCTTGGTTCCAGTGACATCATGAAATTCGAACTCCCTCCAGCTATTTCAGCTTAAAAGTAAACTTTAAAAAATATCAGGTGCCATATGGTTGTTTACACAAAGGCGCATGTATAATCAATCATACAAAGTGGAGAGCAGTCTGTCAGAATTATGAGGTGTGCTTGCATCAAGAGACAGTTATATATGTCATGAAGGAAGAGGGAAGGCCAACTCAACCTGGGGGGACAGATTTCCATTTTTTTTAATTAGGGATGCTCCTGAGATGCAAAAATTGATAAGTTTTGAAATTAAATCACTATTTTCACAGTTCTGAAATGAAAAACTAGGTCAGGCTTAACTCTACTGAAATATAATGCTGTTGCAATTCAAATAAACATTGGTTATGATTTAAATTATATTTTAAATGACTGTAATGGTACCTGTGGTTGACATAAATAAGCAGCCAAGCTCCACCCATGTTTTTCACCCCAAGATTTTGCAAGAAGGTAGTGCTGGCTCTCATGTTCACACACTCTCTCACTTGAGGTGTGGGGTGAGTGAAGCCTAGGATCACTGAGTTTAAAAGGCATGACTTTGAAAGAACCTCCTTTCAGTGAACCTTTGCAGATTTGCCCCACTGGGCTTAATGAGGGAGAGGAGAGGTTAAAACCCCCTCTCTGTAAACCCAGAGGATTTTTCTGCTTCTGTGTTACTTCTTAGCCATAAGTTTGCAATGTTCCATACAATTTTATCTTGTCCACCATGCTTTTAAGTATCTACAAGAAATCTTGGAGAGACAGTGCATCTGTTCTGGAGTGTGTTGTCACCAATATGTGGATGACATCCAGGACTATTTCTCCTTTTAATCTGTTACAAATGGAGGTTGTTATGAATCACTGTTTGGAGGCTGTGATGAGCTGGATGGGGGCTAATTAACTGGTATTTAATCCAGACAAGAACAGACTTTGAAATTGGAATGGGGTATTGGAATGGATGGGGTATTTGGAATCATGTCTATAGTCTAGGGATATATCGGGTCTTGGTTTTGCATATGGATACGCAGATGGTGGTTGAAGCCAGAATTGCCTTTGTCTGGGTTAGTTCTATACCATGTTCATTCCTGACAAAGTTAGATACATGCCTTAGTTAACACCTAACATGCCTTAGTTAAGATCTAGACTGAATTTTCTAGGTGGCATCTTAATGGGATAACTTTGAAAGGTTCTCAGAAATTGCAAGTGAATCAAAATGGAACAGTAGGAATCACAGCAAAAGCTTGCTTAGAGACATTTATACTACTTTACCAATCTGGTTTATTTGTGAGCCAAAAATTCACAGTTTTGGTGATTATCTTTCAAGCCCTCAAAGACACATGTCCAGGATACCGGGGGGGGGGGGGGGAGTCCTTCTGTATCCGCTTCACTCTAAGATCTGGGAATGGGAGAAAAGCTGAGGAGGGAGGGAACAGCCTGGAGGGTTTGCGCACACTGCTGTCACCCAGCTTCCCAGGGCTGCCAGAGGTATTGGAAGGGAGGCAGGGGTGCATGCACACACGCAGCATGATCTTGTTCCCCATGCTTTATTCGTGGAATTTTGACTTTTGCAGGGGTCTTGTGCCCCCTAACCTCTGTGAAAGTCCAGGGTTGACTGTACAGATAAAACCTATTTTAACTGTATTATCTGTTTGCTTGATGGATATGTTTGCTTCACTGCAAATAATAAGTGTCCAACAGCCGTTATGTCCTCTACTTGTGGTCACACCACCTTCAGAATCTAGAATATAGAGAATAGATGGTTTAAATTATAATTTAATGCCCTGTAATACTTCACTTAAAAAAGAAAAGAAAGTACAGTAATAAAAGAAGAATTTGTGATTCAAATGAAAATTTCAGGTTATTAAACTAGGCTTTAGAGGCTGTTAATAAATGAGAGGTTTTTAATAAGTGATGAATGTAGATTAAAATATGATGGAAAAAATAGAGAGGATCTTTATTAAATTTGACACATTCAGCATCCCCTTCAAACCCCGCACAACTTTTAATGCTTCTTTAGTAGTTGGAATAGGGGCCAAAAGCAGGACTATGTGCCAATGCCATAGTTCCTCGCCAGCATGAGTGATGTGGCCCAGTTTTGAGAAATGGTGCAGTCAAGCTTTTGGAGGGGCATTATGTCAGTTAGTCAGATTAATTAGATTCCAAGCTGTGCTCCAAACCAATTCCAAACTTAGATTATCTGCCAGTGAACTTTTAGTGAGTGTAGCAATGATCCCTCTCCTCCTTTTGTACAATCATACAAACGTACTGCTAGGTCACCCCTAACCACAGTATCCTTTTTTTTATGGTTATGCGATTGGGATGGATGTAGTATCAGCAAAAAGTACAAGTGCTTCCTCTAAGAGGCTTAAAGGTAACTTTTTCACAGAGAACAAGATGACTGAAGATTCTGAAGGAAGAGATAAAAAAGGATAGCAGAAGTTAATTTATTACAGTTTGAAGCGTACATCTAGTCAAGGCAATTTTCTTGGAGTTTTTAATGCTTTACATCTACACAACCTGCTTGATTATTGACTGTTTTGCTATTGGTACTGGAAAAGCCAACACGAATTTAGTTCTATACAGGTTTTAGCCTAATTAATAACTAGAGTCATTAAAGATCTGGGCACACTGGCAAGCCCTGCTCCCAAAGTCCTTGTGCATCTGGCTGTCTTAAGAGATTTTTGAATGGTTAGTGCAAAAATCAAAGAGGGGGTTCTGTATTCAGTTGAGCATGTTTACAGCACTACCCATGACTGGGAATCCAGTTGAGCCAGGTTTCTTGAATGCGGACAGGCCTGTATGGTGGAATAGTGGCACCTGATCTCTCAAGCTTTTTGATGAATAAGGGCCCCACTGCATGAGTAGTTTTGCAAGTACAGCCAGTCAAACACAGGTACATCTCTCCCTTTCTGGTTTTTGTGTTAAATACAGAAAGGTCTTTAAGGTAGCCAAGTTGTAGGCAGCTCTTGTGCATGTGCTCATGTCCCTTCCCTGTTTTAGATCTACTTAAGTTTTAAGAAAATGACTTAGAAGTTAGAAGTACAGGCAACAGTGGTTTGATCATTCCTTCTTTGTATCTGTCTTGAGATATGTGATCTTTTTGTGGCCAAAGGCATTGTCATTTATTCTCAAACTATGAGCTTTTGGCACTCATTTGAACCAGCCAAGACACTTCAAGAAGGGTAAGTTGGAAAATAATGAATAAAAGAGGCAGAAAGTCCCAAGGATAGCTGTGGGAAACCACTGACCACCTAATTAATATCGCTTATGTCATCAACATCTGTGCATGAAACCATATAATTAATCCTGTGGAGGAGAACTAATTCAAATCTAATACTACAAAGTACAGCTCTGAATTTTGGTTCATTTGTTGTGCTAGTAGTCAGTCATTTGCCAGTCTTGCTGACCTAGAGGAAGGAGTGGAGGCAGGCCAGGCCTTTTTATTTGGGGACAATGTAAATGTATAATTGCACTTTGTTGTTTGGTAGCAAGACTAACCTTACTGGAACAACACAGTGAGACACCAGAGAGAAAGAAGTGCAATTGCCCTGCTATCTCTCTGATTTAAAATATAGGTATGGGAAATAATTTATTCTGCTGCTCTTTATTATACCTGATTGATGACTGCAGGTACTCGTTAGAGAAAGGATCAAGGAAGATATAATGCACTTCACCATTTTATGTATGTGCGGTACCGAACATGCTAGTCCTACCTCATTTCTCTGACTTATTGGCACTGTGGGCTTTCTCTTTAGGGGATTTACTCATCCAGATGTTAAAGAAAGCTCCTAAGTTATGTGTTCATAGAATCCACAGATGCAGCAATCTGGAACTGATTTCAGCTCCCAGCATCCTTTATTGGAATCCATTCCAGCATATTCTGATGTCAGATGCACATATAATAACAGCATATGATTTCCTATATATCTGAGTGCTGATATTGATGAGGAATGGCTGAGGAATTCAACCTTTAGACCTGTATTAAAACAACATTTGGATTTTAGGCAAGAATTATGGTGTTACCTTTGAAATTGTCAGTCATCTGCAGCAAATGATCTCTGCCAAGATTTCATCTCCTAGGCCAGTCAAAATGTTTTATTTTCTCGATAGATTCTATTAACATTTTCTGCAGAATTGACTTTTAAGTTCCCAGTTGTAGCTTTATATTCTGGGAAGAAAATTTGCTTTCAGATGAAAGATACCTTTGAAGCGGGAGGCAATGTGAATCAGTTTACCTTCCTAATGTGAAATTAGTACAGAGATACCAAAAGGTACAATAGATAACCTGTGTTGTCCCTCATTTCTAGGTCTGAAACAGAAAACCTGTTCCCATTATTCTGCCACAGAATGAGAAATGGAGAGCATGATCTTGCTGCACTCTAATCTTTTTGTTCTACACCATATTGTGCTGTCTTCTGAGCAATTGCTTTCCTTTTCTTCCCCTTCCCCCTCTCAGGAAGTAAGTGCATTGCTTACTGTGATCCACAGTCCTATCTAACAGAGTTTGGAGCTCATCCTTTCATGACTTTTAAGTATTTTAAGTCCCACTGCAGAAACTATAACTTGATAGAAGTGGCTTTGCAGAGTATTTGGAAAAATGACCTAGAAGAACTCTGAAAATCACCTGAATCACTCAACCCCCTTAAAATATTAATAAAGGGTAGGCTGTTTTTCCTCAGGTCTCTAGTAATTGATGGAGCTCATTACACCTTCATACAACTGCTTTTCTTTAATCTTATCTGTAATTGCTATCATGTAGCCTTAGAAAGACTTTAATGAAAACTGAAATGGGTCTTCTTTCCTGGACCTCTATTTGTGGCCACTTTTAGCTAAATTATCTTTTCCTGGGACAAAATTCTTGGAGTACAAGAAGACTAGTTTCTAGTGATTTAGGCAGAAATCTTATTGCTAAGTTTAATGACAGAAGAAAACATTCTTGTCTAGATTACTTCTGCCTTCATAATGCCATGTGTTTCTGTATTTTTTAAAATGCAAACTAGCATGGAATTTCAGGTTACAATATCTCATTCTTAACATACTTCAATCTGCAGTTCTGGAGCTTTTCTGCCTTTCTATTCATCTGGTCCTTGAATATGTATATTACCGGATGAGTTGATGCCATTATTCTGCCTCCCAAGTCACTAACAGCCCTGCTCAAGACCTGCATATTTAAGGATGTGGCTTGCTTGCTTGATCCATTTGTAATTAGATGTTCCTCTTTTCCTACTGTTTCTCACATTATGAAGCATTATCAGCTTTTCTAATGAGCTATGTTGTCTCATGATAAGGCCAAAATATTAGAACCTCAGTTTAGTCATCTAGTAAAAGTCAAAGATTTTCAGTATTTGCTCTTGGGACCATTCATTTGTCTTTTGAGCAGTCCATAGTGTCTTTACAACTCTCCTCAAGTACAACATTTCAAATGTGTTGATCATCTTTTAACTTTCTTCAATGTTCAGTTTTCACAGCCATACATAGAAATTGAGTTCTAATGTTTAGTTCATGTTACAAGACCTCAAGACTTACATATTTTTGAGCTTGTAAACACAGGTGTAGGTAATGTTACTGCTACTGTATAACACCAAAACATCTGGGATTGCATGAAAACATTTTATTTTATTTTATTTAAATTCATTTATAGCCCACCTTCTCCTAAAACTGGGACTGAAAGTAACCTTTGATTAAAAATCAAGTACAAATAAAAACACAGTGTTCTAATATTAAAACACAGTTGTACACATTAGAGACTTAAATGCAGTTTTATTTTTCTATAGAGCATATGAAATACAAAATTAAAAATTAAGAATTAAAAACATAGCTCTGGCCTGTTAAAAGCCATGTCCTTAGCAACCAGTCTGTTGATGAAACCCTGCCTGAATAGATATGTCTTTTCCTGTTGGTGGACAGTCAACAGGGATAAAGTTAAAGTAGCTGTCCTTGGATGAGGGTTCCACAGAGTAGAAACAGGCACTTAAGGGCCTGAACAGATAGGCCAAAATAAAGCTGCTTTGGGTCACTTTGGAGGCATGCTGTTTAAATGACACACACATCTTAAAAGGCCAGAAGCTGCACCAAAGCTGCACTCAATGGACTGGAGCATGGCTTTGGCGTGGCTTCTGGCCTCCTAGGACGCATGCATCGTTTAAACATCACATTTCCAAAGTGGCTCAAAGCAGCTTTATTTTGGCCTGTCTGTTTGGGTCCTAAGAAAGTCCTATTTCCTATCCTCACTAAATATGGCTCAGAGGGCCTTCTCTGCAGATCAGAAATCTTGGACAGCTTTCTATGGAAGAATATAGTCTTTCAAGTAGACCGGACCCAAGTCCTGTAAGGCTTCGTGAGTCATAACCAGCATTTTGAATTGTGTGTTGTGGATCAGAGCTGTGTAGGCAGGCTTGAATTATTGCATTTTTTTAGTTTTGAAATTAAGCACACAGTGTGGAAAATATACAATTAAAACAGTAATTCAATTAATTTAAATAGAAAATACTGGGGGAACGGTAAGATTTTTTTTTTTAATTTGTGAAAATCTCAAGAAGTATATAATTAATAATATTTGGATATTATTTCATGAAAGTATTCCAGTTACATGGACTACTATGAGAGCATGGGGGAAAATGTGGTAGATGCCACCCCTCTGCCCAGAGGACTAGATTCATGCAGAGGATTTCTATCTAAATGTCTATATTTGGGTCTGCAGGAGCTTTGTAGGAGTTCAATACTTGTGAGCCTCAGTTCTCAGCTAGGAAAGCTGCTGAAAGTTGCATGCCCTCAAGTTATTTCTTACTTATGGTGATCCTAAATCAAATCTGTTATGGGGTTTTCTTAGCAAGGTTTGTTCAGAGGGTTTTTGCCAATGCCTTCCTCTGAGGTGGAGAGAGAGTTACTTGTCCAAAGTCATCCAGTGGATCTCCCTGGCTGAGCAAAGATTCACATCCTGGTTTCCAGAGTTGTCTTACACTCAAATCACTAAACCATGCTGGCTGTAATGATATTATGGCTCCAGTCATAATGGCATTAGCTTTCCTGAACACTTTCCTTTAATTCTTAACTGCTGTTATACATCCCTTTCCTTTAATGCCAGACTCTGGAATGTATTTGACCATAACTGTAGACTTTTCTCGTCCTGAGCTAACTACAGTCTCACCTGAGCTATTCTCCATATCCACAGATTCTTTCTCCAGAGATTCAACCATCCACAGCTTGAAAATATTATATACAGTGTGTGTGTGTGTGTGTGTGTGTGTGTGTATCCCCAAAAAGCAAATTTTGATTTTGTCATTTTCGGTAATGGGCATAATTTTACTATGCCATTCTATTTAATGGGACTTGGGCATATCCATGTATTTTGGTATCCACAGGAGGGTCCTGGAACCAAATCCCAGAGGATATAAAAGGGCTACTATACTCTCCCTTTGCCTTCTATTAGTTTTTAGACATAAACCCTTGAGGCTCATCTCTCTTAAACTCTGACTCTAATAGGACAGCAGATGAGAAGAACAAGAGACTTTGGTTGGAATACTCTTAGGGCTTTATTTCATTGTATGTGAGGGCTATACTGACTGTTTTCACCCTGACATTCTGGGAGGAGGAATCCAGCACCTTCTTGCAGAGCACTTTTTCCAGGCCATGCAGGGGCTTCACACAGTGCAGAGCTGCTCACCAATGCAAATGACCACTGTTTGGTTGTGTGTGTGTGTCCCATAGGAGAGCTGCCTTGCACTACAAAGCATCTGGTTGCCTTCTTCCTCTTGGACTTCAGTGCCTCGACCAGATTTAAATCTTGGTCATAAAGATGAGCAGCCCAGTTGGTACAGAAAATCTAGCCAAACTTCAGAGTACTGAGAGTTTGCTGAAAAGTATCCCATCACTTTAACATGGTATGTGTGGTGTTTTTTTTTTTAAAAAAATTGTTAATCCACTTCCGTGCATTCTCTGCAAGTGTGTCTCTGAGGGATTTCCATTATTAAATAGAAACACTATACGGAGAGCCCGTCGCTGCCCGAGAGGGCACATGCTGCTAAGTAAA
Source organism: Urosaurus nigricauda (assembly GCA_034509955.1). Lineage (NCBI taxonomy): Eukaryota > Metazoa > Chordata > Lepidosauria > Squamata > Phrynosomatidae > Urosaurus > Urosaurus nigricauda. The sequence goes on along the minus strand of JAOEGL010000001.1, from coordinate 137,541,553 downwards.
AAGGATTCCAGCAGGAACATTTAATTGAAATCCTATCTGTCTCTTTTTAGGAGGGCTGAGCCTGTGGAGAAAGAGCCTCCCTGGCTGTGAATAATTTTGAAAGCTGCATGAAGGAGACCACACACTCTAATTCAGAATAACTGCCACCTCTTGGCTAGCATTGGCTGTCACTAACAAGGTATATCACAGAGGAAGCATGAAAATAAAAGTGAGGAACCTCTATCAGTTAAGACAGCCTTTGGAAAGACATGTTGGACTACAACTCCCATAATCTCACATGCTGAATATGGTTTTTTAGAACTATTGGAATTATAGTTCAACAGATGTCAAGAAGACCAGGTCAGAAAGGGCTCTCGTGACACTATATATGCATCAGTATCATATATGAAAAGCAGGTCAAAGTCCCCCCCCACCACCACTGTATAAGTATAAGATTTATCATGTGTACATGCTGTATTCCAAATGTTAAGTTTTCACATAAATTAGTAATTCTTAACAAGTATTCTGAAAAATTTATCAAAATTTCCTTCTTGCCAAATATAAAAAGTTGAAACAAAATGTAAGATTCTTTATGCTATCTAAACTTATTTTTAAAAGCATGGGATGTATTATGTGTTGTTCAGCTAGCATATATAATGATATTCCCTGCAATATTGATGAAATGTAGAAGTGTAAATGCCTTAGTTCTGTGATGGTGAACCTATGGCATGTGTGCCACGGGTAGCATGTGACGCCATTTCACCAGGCATGGTCCAGGGACAGGGAGGAACAGGCACGCGCGTGACCATTCCTCCTTCTCCTCCCTGACTTTTTCTGGGCAGACCCTGGCTAGAAAATGGTGCTGGGGAGAAGGAGCGAGAGGTGTGCACCTCTGACTCCTCCTTCTAGCCCTCTCCTGGCCTTCGGCTGCCTCCCCAAGACAGCTGGAGACCAAGAAAAGGGTGGAGGGGAGGAGCGACCAGCACATGCATTTTGCTCCTCTCAAGGGACCTTTGCCAGCCTCCAGCTTTCTCCAGATGGACGGGCGCGTGCCAAGCCCTCTTGCTCCCCACTTGCCTTTCCTGACCCCCATTGGGCTTCAGAGAGCCGTCAGGGATCAGGAAAGGTCCAGGAAGAAGAGGACGGGACAGGATGGGACACATGCCCAGTCCTCTTCCTCCCCACTTGCCTTTCCTGACCCCAGTGGGTTCTCTGGAGTTTGTTGGTGGTCAGGAAAGGTCCAGGAAGAAGATGACGAGCTGCCTTAGTTCTTTCAAAATAATAATTAGAAATCTGTCCAGTACCTGTATTAAAGAACAATCAGTAGCATGCTTGCCCTGTAAAGCACTTAAATATATCTTTGTTTCTTTAATCTGGTGGGGGTGGAGGGTGGGGAGAAAGTTGTAATAACATTGGAGGAAGCAAAGGAAGGTTGAATTATCTGGGTTTTAGAACAGATCTCAGCATTGTTATGCAGAAACAAAAGAAAAAAGCCCCATTTTTTAAAAAGTTCCTCCAGTTCCATTCATGATCTGCAAGCATGTCTCAGAAGCCAATACATTTGGGCCATCAGTTTTATTTAATAACAGAGAAGTTCTTTAAGCAGAGCTTTTCAATTGATGCAAGAGTATTAGTCACCCACCCTCTTTTTTCTTCCATGCATTTTCTTCCCAAGCCTTCAGAAATCTGGGATGGGGGCATAAAATATTGAAGACAGACTCAAAACAAGTTTTAATTAAAAGCAGGATGACACATGCAGATCAGTGGTGTGTGCTCATCTAAAGAGCTTTTCTGCTTCAGACAGGAAGGTTTCCAAAGGATTTTTACTTGTGTTCAGATGAGCAGTGATGCCTCTGGGTGACTCTGTAAAGGCATGGTTCCCAATTGTGCAGAAACCTCGAATCATATTCTGCTGAATTCAGATAGAAGGTTTTTCAAGACACTCATACACCTTAGCATGCAAGAGGTGAGGGTATGCTATGCACCCTTGCCTTCCTACACTGTTTTAGTTTCACTTTAGTGCCAACAACTAACTAAAATGGTTTTAGATGTTACAGCTAATGGAAATGTTTCCTTCTTCCTTTGCATCTCATCCACACCTGATTGTCTAATGATTTACACATTTATACACCCATTATGTGGAGTCTGTTTTAAATTATTCATGGTGCTATGGTGTTTAAAGCACCTCACAATGTAGGCAAAGGTTGATATTTTTGATGGGACCGCACATCTTTTTTTCTTTTCAGGTGTCTTCATAGCTGGCACATAGCCAGCAGTTTGAACTGTCTTCCTGGGGCAGGAGCAATATGCACATGGAATGTTAGTTGTAGTGTAAGCTCAGCCTAATATTAGCCTTTTCCTATTTAAATATAGTTGCATCAGCCTTCTGGAATGTGTGGCCCTCCAAGCATTGTTGGATTGCTGCTTCCATCAGTTCTAGCCATCATGGCCAGTGGTAAGGGATGATAAGAACTGTAATTCAGTAACCTACCCCTGCTACAGTGTCTCAGCCTTGTTGTTGTGAAAACTATTATGGTCCTGGCCTAGGAGAAAGATGGCATGTAAATAAATAAATATGACAAGCAAACAAAACAATAGTAAGAGTGATAAATTCATCTAGATTTAAGTGGAGATTTGCTTATCTTGCTTGGTTCTTCAACTTTTCTCTCCATAGAGTTTTCCACATCTTCAGTAGTTAGAGAAAAGAGAAAACTACCCTTGAATCCTGTCTTTTTCTGTTACTAGTTTTTGGTAGGGAAATCCCTGTAGAGAGAGAGACTTGTGGTAGCTTTTGGGAGGAAAATATTTATTTATTTATTTATGTTTTTGGAATTGGTCACTGTGGTTATTTTGTTATGGAGGATTTGTTCTCTCTTAAATGGCATAAATGGTAACTTTTAAATAACCTGCCCAGGCACTGGAATGATAACATTTCTTGGGCAATAAACATCTTTGACTACAAGCTAGATTTGCTTAACAGTAAGCATGTATTAGCTTATGCTTGTGTGAGAAAGGCAGTAGTCCTTAGTCTGTTTACATAGTTATAGATCCTGTGCAATTCAAAATGCCTGAGGGTGATGCTAGGTTTTGGCTGGAGCAAAACAAGCAGTTGAGAATATTTATATGCCGAAGATTTGTGCCTTTGTGTTTTTCAAAGCCTTTTTCAGAAATTCAGTGTAAGATGTCCAGGGCTTGGTTTAGTTTCACATTTTTCATTTATATCTTTGCCAGTAGCTGCCCTTTTAATATTTGCCACTTGCACCAAATTCAACAACCTGGCCCCTTTGCTGGATATAAACCTTTTGTATTATACCATCCTTCTCCTAGGGGAGAAGAATTGATTTCCAATAAAGTGGCAGAATGATTTTAAAGATCTTGACACTGGCCTGTTTGTTTGATGTTCTAGTTTTTCATTTAACAGATTTCTCTTCACGTTTTGCCTTCTCTAAATGGCTTTCACCTGTTCTATGTGCTGGGACTGCACATCAGTTTGTTGTATATCCGATATGCTAGCATGTGAGGTTCCAAGGCTAACAGTAACTATGTATGGGGGCCTGAAAGAATTTAAATTCCACTTCTTTTCATTTGCCCTGTAGCAAGTAGGGGATTTCCTCTATTTATGCTTCTAATTTGTTTGATATTTTACATTTTTAAAAGACAGGTTCCTTGACTAATCTTTAAGGGTTTCACAAGTTCTTCTTATAATGCTGTCAGATTGAACCAATCTTTTTTATGGTAATAATTACAAAGGTTAGTTGTGGGCTAATCTATTGATCAAACAGCAATTTCCTCTGTATTTTTATAAACCTCAAAATATATACTAACAGCCACAATACTGGTTTTCAAGTCTGAACAGGAATTTATTTCCCTCTCCCTTTGCCCTTTTGCCTTCTGTTTGTGCCTACCCCACCTGGTCTGTTCATAGAGTCTGGAAGTAGAAATGAGCTGGCACTTCTCCTTGTAGTGAATGACTGTGATGCTCAGTCGAACACAATCTGTTCTGTCAGTTACATTAGCTTGACAACACATCAACACTGAAAATGTGTTAGTAAATGTACATATGATTAGGATTGCAAAGAAAGCTGCAATGGTATTGGTGCTGACATCTTTTTTTTTTAATCCTCTTCTAGGAACCCATTTTCTGGTAGAAATGTGGTGAGGTGGATGACTTACGACACTACCAGTGTTGTGGGACTGCAATTCCCATTACACCTAACCAGTATAGCCAATGATGAGGGATTATGGAAATTGCAATCCAACATCCCATCACCGTCCCTGATACAGGATAAATCTAATAGTGGTTGTTCACCAGAACACCTACCATTGTTGAACTGCAACTGCCATTCACTCTAGCCAACGTAGGCTATAGTGAGGGGTAATGGGACTTTCATTCTGGTGACATATATGGGAAGCAACCCTGTTCTGTTGTGAATATGTAGGTCAGTGGCTGTTTATGGAATACTTGAATGGCATATCTATATTTTAAAACAGCGACCACACTATACCATTTTATTGGGATGGGAGTAACAAAGCTTAGGGGACAGACCTTTCGATCTGCACTGACTCCCCTCAAAATTTAGCTAGCCATTAAAAGCCCTGTTTTTGGCTGCAAAACAAAAACAAAAAACAAAAAAACTTTGAAAGAGTGTAACGTAAAAAATAAATGAGAAAGAATGTAAATTAGTTACACCAGTTCCACCTTTCTTGAAACAGCACTAGTTTGACAGGCACCCAAGCGTGACTCACATCACTGTTGATCACCAAAATGGTAGCCATGATAGCCAAATTGTGGCCCTACAGAATTCTGGTGGATCTGTCTGGGTTCCAGAGCATGTGCACCCTTGCTGCTGTGTAAGCTGGGCACAAAGAACAACAAATAGTTGCTGCTTGTGCAGGCTAATTTAATCAATGGGACCTTGAGTCAATAGATTATCTCTAGTTCTGAGTCTGGCAGTTGGGTCTAGGCTAGAATGATGTTTTGTGTTCTTATTTTCTGTGAATAGATGGATGGGTTGCTTTTGATCTGGAAAAGAAAAGTGATGGCAGTTGTTAATTGCCCTGGTGTCTACTTCAGCTCATGGTGACCCTGTGAAAGAGCCACTTCCAGTCCCCCCCCCCGACCTCAGCTGCACTGCTTAAGGGCCATGGTATTCTTGATCAAGTCTATCCATCTGGTATGCAGTCTTCCTCTCTTCCTACTGCCCTCCACCTTTCCTAGCCTTAGGAAAAGTAGAGTTATAAATGTTTTAAACAGAGACATGCCAAAGCATACATAAACATTTGTCATCCCACAGAAAAGAGACTCCCAATTTCTTCAGCAGTCCAGATCTGTTTACTTCTTAATAAACACACTCACATCACTATCCTGTGCTGAAAATCTCTCTCTTTCTGTTAGATCCACCCTCCTTCCAAAAAATCTCTATGCAGGTTTCACAAGAATTGGACCTTTTGACATTTGCACTGAAACAACACAGACAAGAACACAATGACTCTTCTACAGTAGCATAAGATTCAGGCAAAGTAATTTAAAATTCTGGGCAGGGCACAACTTGTCGGAATACAAATGTTTTCAGTTTCATTGGAATACAATTAAACAGGGCCAAATGTACTCTTCTGGCCAGGAATTCTGCACCTGGGGTGTTCCAGACAGAGAAAATTCTAATGTTTTTCTTCCAGTGCTGCCTTGGAGAGATAAATACACAAAAATCTTTCCTGGGAGGATGGGGAGGTTTATCATGTTTGCATTTTTTTTAACTTCAAGCTTTTAGGATCCCAGATGTGAAATAGTTGAATTTTGGTAAATTCTTCAGAAACAGAGATAACATTTCCCCTTGTTACACCAACCATGTCTATGTCTATTCCTAACAGAGGGAAGCCCATATTGTATATGTTGTGTACATGTTAAAAGATTGAGAAAAAAGAGGTAGCAACCCTAATTTGTGGTGTAGCAATTTGAGTGTTGGACTAGGACTCTGGGAACCCACATCCTTGTTAGATTATAGAGCCCACTTGGTGACTTTGTGCAAGTCACACTTTCTCAGTCTCAGAACAATCCTTGTCAGGAAAACCTTGTGATAGGGTCATCTTGGGAATGTGATAAGTGGGAAATTATGTGAACACACACAACAACAAAGCCACTCCTTTTTCTTCTTCTTCTTCTTGTGTTCCTTCTTCTTGTGTTCATTTTTATCCTACCTTTTCCCCAATAATGACACTCTAGGCAGCTAAGAATATATCTGAAAGCAACACAGATTAAAAACTGTTCAAAAAGTTTGATAAAAGTATAAATATAAGAGTTATTTGAAAAAGAATTAAACAATTTATAAAGTTAAACATTATACATTAAAACCATTATAAGACAACGCAAACCATAAAACAACACAGGATATCATTTAAAGCCCATCTCATTCAGTTTTCAAAAATCTTTTTGGCAAAAGAATATTTTCACCTATTGTCAGAACAAGAGCAAGGATGGGGCCATCCTGGCCTCTTTAGGGAGGGAGTTCCAAAGTTTGGGAGCAGCCACTGAGAAGAACCTCTGCTTGTTCCCAGCAAACAAGTCTGAGAAGTTGGTGAGACAGAAATAAGGGCCTCTTCAGAATATCTTAGGGCCAGTACAGATCAGCCCTTTCAGGCGCCCCCGTTACATGCTAGGGTTGTCTCGGGGTGGAGCTTCCACACACCCTGCAACCCTAGCATGTGACAGGGGCATCATTGCTGCAGAGCGCCATTTACATGGCACACACAGCAATGACATTGCAGCTGTGCAGCATCTATATGACACTGCACAGCTGTGACGCTGCCAAGGTGCTCTGTGGTGCCTTTTACCTTTTTTGTGTCACAACTGTGACACAAAAAAGTAGCTGGGTTTCCCTGCTCCTTTTTTAACTGCGCACCTTCACTGCTCTGTATAGCTGCTGCGGTGAAGGAGTGCAGTTAAAAAAGGTGGCGCCAGACCGCCCTTTTTGGGCGGTCTGTAAAGCCCAATGGAGATCTAACGGACTCATAAAGGCAAATACAGTTTTTCCAATAGCCATATAGGCTTTTATAGGTCATCACCAGCACTTGGAATTGTGCCTGGAAACTGACAGGCAGCCAGTGGAGCTGTTCTAACAAAAGAGCTGAATTTAATACTAAAATGGCTGAATATGTAGGGATTCAAACCCGGAATTGTAATAGTTAATCAATTAAAGTCCTGGGCTTGGATAGAAAGAAGTAGTAGTAGCAATAGTAGTAGTTGCCATCATCAGTTTTGGTTTCTCTCACAATTTTTTTTAAATCTCAAGTTCTTTTTATCCTTGAAAAAAAGCATTCACTTGTTTTGCAGTTTATTAGAAAGCATGAACTGAACTGGAATGCCCATTTTCTTGTTTGGGTGGATGGGCAGGTCACTATCAGAAATCACAATGGTTCTCACAGGTTGGTCCTCCAGTGTTTTGGACTTATGGAAGCCTTAGCCAGCTCGGTTAGTGATCAAGGATTTTGAGAGCTGAAGTACTTGAGAACCACATTTTAAGAACTACTGCTTTATGGCATCCAGATATAAAGGAGGAAACTCTTAAGTTGATGTTTCCTTTAAATCCTGGTCCTGGGTAGTTTGGGGTTTTAACAAGGAGAACTAAAACAATGGATTCATCCTGAAAATAGACTAACAGCTTTAGTAATCTGTAATCCTTTTACTCATTGGCTTTCTTAGTGCTGGAAGGTGTATGATTTTCCAGCGGGACAAATTGGTTGTGTTGCTGTTTTCAGGGTCATAATCTGTAGCTGTTTATTAAGAGTTTCACACTTTAAGGCCAATAGGTTACATCTGGCTAACAATGAAAATGTTGACAGCAACACTTTCCTATGAACTATCACTATATTGCTAGTAAACAAAGGGGAAATGGTGTGATTATTTTTCAACTATAAATAAATACATTTAGTGGTATGGTCTGAGAAATACAAACATATTTAATTGTGAGTCTTTGCAGCTTCCTGACACTTTTCAGTACTGGCTTCTCAGGAAATACAAAAAATGTTGAAAGGAGGAAAATGATCATAGTTTCTTGTCTTCTTAATGCTTTCTAGTTGCTCTGGATCCCGAAGCCCAGAAGCGATATGTTTTCCATTTAAAAAGGTCTGAGTTCTCCCCTCCTTTCCCTTGACTTGGTTAGGACAGCTGTTTCCTTTGGAAGAAATTGCATTGTTTGAAGCTGGCCAAGACAAATCAAATTATCTGATAAATTCTGACTACCCATTAAAAATCCAAGACAAGTATTCTATCAAGTCATCCATCTTGGGTAGCTTACATAATATTTGCCTTGAATTGAATGTTGTACTTCCCTGGGCTAAGCAACATATTAATACAGCCCTGCTGTGCCAGTTTATCAGTGTTTGTTGCTATGTGTCTTCAAGTCATTTCCAACTTATATCAACCCAAGTGCACTTATCATGGGGGTTTCTTGGCAAGATTTGTTCAGAGGAGGCTTGTCTGTGCCTTCCTCTGTGGCTGAGAGAGCATGACTTGCTGAACGTTACCTACTGGGTTTCCATGTCTGAACTAGGTTTTGAACCCTGGTCTCCAGAGTCATAATTCAACACTCAAACCACTATACCAAGTATATTAAATGTACTATATATTACTGTATATTAAATCCAATATTAAATCCAAGTTTAAAGGTCATGTAGGTCTTGACTAGTTCTTTTAATAGAGCTCTTTAGAGATTTCATGCTTGGATATAGAGCCAATTAAATATAAACAGTGTTTTCAGCTGATTTTCAGCTGGATGTCTCTTCTGTAAGACAAAAATGTCTGCTACAGTGGTCTGTTGCAATCTACCAGGACTCCAAATGCCACAGTGCAGCCCTTCAGGCATGTAATATGGCTACCTCTGCTATAATCTATAGTTAACCAGGTTGGATGGCACATTGATTGAAGCTTAAGAAACCAGGCTATTTTCACTGAAGTGGGGGATACAAAGGGAGCAGATAGATGGAAATGTACAGGTAGGTATGTGGCTCATTCCTGGATTGTTATGTCTGAACTAGATCATAATATTGATATTTCACTTTGTTGTGTGAACTAGTTCATAGATGTGAGAGTGTGTGTGTGTGAATCTTGACAACCAAATGTTTTGGAATAAACATGATTGGATTTGATAAAAATGCAGGGCATATGTCTCTCCTTTCCTGCCAAGTTTTGATCAGTGGGCAATTTGCAAAACAATTATGTTGATCTGCTTTCTTCATTTATTGCTCACCAATTCAACTACAGAAAAAAAAAAGCAATGCCAGTAACTTCAACTGGAGTATTTCAAATATGTGGAAAGTTTACACTGTTGTAAAATACCTTATTTGGACAATCTTGTATATGAACACGACTAACTGTTTGAAATCACTTTAGTTAATGAAGCTGTCAAGCTTGTCACTTACTTTTGCTCCCCTAAGAACAAAAGCTCAGTGTAGAATAGAAGAATACTTGTGAGAAGGAATTTTTGCTCAGGTTGCATGTATAGTTACATTTGGCTGGTTAATGAAAGTACTCTGAGAAATCATAGTTGATTCCATATGTGAGTAAGACACAGGTGTTTAAGGAGCTAACACTATTTGGTCATTTTGGTTCTCACTGAGAATTTTTGGGCAAGATCCTTCTCAGGGCCCAAGGATTAAGGTTGTGGTTGGCTGGAAAAAGCTATTACAACTTATATGTTGCTGTTATGAATGAAGCAGTTCAGCATTGCCAGATAAGTGAAGCTATTGTGTAATAATTACACTGTTGTTAATGGAATAGAATGAACTTTTTATTATGAGCTATTCTGTATTTATTCTGCATTTCTGACAGATGTTATATTTGAAAATGTCTCACTCAAGCCTTGGTTTTCAAGCTTCAATATTATTATTATTATTATTATTATTATTATTTTAAAAAGAGAGACCTCCTAGTGTCCTGGTTGCTTTCTTATGGACCCTCTTTGCTACAACTTGGATCAATTCAGGGGTTATAAACAGTTGTAGAGTTTGATTGGGAGTCAACCGTACATGTTACTGAACAAAAGGAAATGCCTCATTATCACAGAAGCAGGTATAAGACCTGTAGAACCCTTTCCTATGTTGCTGTGATAGTTTGATAGTTTAGGAATGCTTCTCCCATGGTCTTTAACCTGTGGTAACCCTTCAGCTTCCAATTCCATTCATGAAGGGGCAGTTATCCTTCCTCCCTGATTGTCACATTCCTCATGCCCAGGTGATAGTTGTTTAAGAAGAAACTGTAGCCATGTTTTGAGCTTCCAAATGTTACCACAGTTGCAGGGGAAGAAGTCCCAGTGAAACAGATCCCACACTACAGTATGAAGTGGCCCAGTGGGAATGAGCTAATCAAAGGTAAGCACTTTACATTCTGTAGATCTAAATGGCAGTGTTAAACATAATGCTTTACTCACTAAAATGAAAATGGCGTTAAAATTATTTAACTATTGGCTGTTGTATACCCAGAAAATCTAGTTCCTGAGTGTCAGATAATCTGGAGACCATTTCTGGCTCTATTTCTGCTTTCTTTTCTCGTGATAAGGCTCTCTATAGCGTAGCTACCAATGAAAACTGCATAGCATTCAGTTGATGATTTTCCCCAGGGAGTGGGGCATACTGATTTGTTGATGGCTTTAGGTACTAGATTTAGCTTTTGGCAACTCTTCCTACTCTTGTACACAAAAAAGTAATATCTGTCCAGCGTATCTGTGGCTTACAAGCACTACCCATTATTATTCAAGGGGACTGAGTGGATGGTTCAAGTCCCTCTCCACCATAGTTTGGTCCAAAATTACCTCTCTAAAATTGCTAGTTGCACTTTCAAAGGCAGCTCACATTAGGCCCCACTGGACCTTTACTTGAAATTCACACATCATCCTAGGAGGGGTCATTGTGACTGGGATTTTGTCAAAGAAGGAGAGAGAACGTGTGTTTAGCTCGTGCTCCTGAACAGTCCCATGGCTGTCCGGTTTCCCATGGTTGTGACTTACACGTGTCAGAAAATACACATTAATTGTATTTTTACGTACGTACATAACGATAAGCATTAAACACCAAAAGTGCATTTTCCCCCAGCATTAGCATCTTGTTTCAGGCTATTGCCACACTGCAGAAATAAAGTAGTTTTATACCACTTTAACTTCCTTGGCTCAGTTCTATGGAATTCTGAGATTTATACTTTGGTGAAGTACCAGAACTCTCAGACAGGGAAGGCTAAATATTACACAAAACTACAGACTCCAGCATTTCAAACTACTTAGTTATGGCAATTAAAGTGGTGTCAAGCTGCTTTATTTCTGCAGTGTGACAGGAGCCTCAAATATGTCGCTTCTAGTTTAGCCGTTATGCTTTATAGCATATCAGATTATTTGCAGCATTTCTTTTTATACCATGATGGCTTCTGGGAGTGTTCTCCCTGTCAAGAATATACATTCAGTCACAGTAGATTTAACCAAGATACTTCTGTTTGTGATCTTAAGGGTATGAAAAGAACATCCTCTAATATCATCAAGGAATGTCCGTGTGTAGGTGAAAATCTGGGTTGTAAACCCAAGAGTTTTGTTGCTGTATTACTTTCAGATTAATGGAGGTCAACATCGTCATTAGAAACAAATGAATGATATTTGGTGATTAGAGAGAAAGAAGGGGGGGGGAATACAAGGAAAGAAAAAGGCACAGAAAAAGAATGAGGTGGAAAGAGATGGACGATGAAAAGCAGACCTTTCCAGTTGTGCTGAGGGATGGTTCCTTCCCATTCTGACTCTGGGAGTGGGTCTTCCTTTGACTCACAGAATACTGATCCTCTTTCTGTTTGTTCTGCCTGCCAGATTGTTAATGATCCTGTTGAATGCTTCTTCCCTTTCCATTTTCTAGGCCATAATTGTTTTCAACCTTCTTACTTGGCTGTAGGATAATAATGGAGTGAAGGTAGAGCATTAAAAAGAAAAACCACAGTAATTCAGGATAAAATTTAAAAAGTGAAGCCAGAATGTTTTTGGCTCCAGCTGTTAAACACACTTAACTGTCGTACTATTTTCTAACTGAAGATGTAGTGTCTCCCTTGACCTTTGTAAGCTGGCAGGCACAGTCAATATGTAGACCTGGGAAGTCATGCAGAATCCTTATAAAGAACATTCTCTTTTCCCCATGGAAAACTGCTTCTCTAATTATTTTATTTGTCTGCTACAAACAAGAGAGAACAGAACCAGAATGTTCATAAGATTATTCAGACAAAGCGACTTTTAATAGATTTGCTGAACTAATTCTCTCCTAGCTGGGAGAGGGATCTTGCACCACCACCATCCAGTGAATGATAGTGATGATGATGGTGATGATGATGATGATGGTAATGATGTTAGCTTTATTTATACTCTATAGTTTTCCTAAAATTGGGACTCCAGGCAGATTTCAAATTTAAATTATTATAATATGGTTTCAAAAAGTAATTTGTGAGTAAATTGATGGTTGAGGAAACACTCTGCCATCATTTCACATTTTTTACAGCAAGGGTGGGAATCATGTAAGTAACTCAGGGGTACTGTGTGCCACACAGAACAACTCCACCAGCACTTTCCCACAAAAAAAACATGAAAATCACACCTTCAGAGCAAAGCTTGCTTCCTACAATTTATTTCTAGCAGAAAATCATTTCCCCTCCAAACCAGAGCATAGGTGGCTGGAATGTGGAAGGGCTGGTGCAGCCCCTGAGAGGGTTTTGAGGGAGAGAAAAATGACTCCCAGATCCACACTACTTGTGGGTCCTCCTGCTACAGACTGAAGAGCCTGCTGATTCACATTTCTCTCCATATGAAGTTGTCTTCATAACAGATCAAACACTGAATCTTTCTAGTTGAGGATTATCCACTCTGAATGACAGTCTCTTTCCAAGATGTCATGCAGAAAATCTCCCCTCACTTGCTAGCACCTAATCATCTTTTTAAAAAGCTGCAAGTATCGAGGAACTTCTGCATGCAAAGCTTGTTTTCTGCTGCTGAGCAATAGCTTTTCACCAGTCTTAAACAAAGTCAGGGTTCATTTAGCTCACTCTGCGTTTGGTTCCTGAACATGCCCAGATTTCAGCATGGTAGAAAATGAACTGGAACTGAAAAGAAGCAAAGAATTGAATTAAATCAGCAGATATTGTATCCCCTCTCTAATCAAAATGAGCTACTTGCTGGAAAGTATAATAAAAGTGTTTGGGGCTCCCCAGGAAGAATTGTGCTGAGAAATCAGTGTCAGCCTTTCAGCTTTCAGGTCAGGATTATTCATTTATGCCTAGGTAAGACCTTGTCCACAAAAATGTTGTCACCACTAAAGTTTTCAGTTCCAGCAACTGTGGTTGTGGATTCCATTTACTCTTGTTGAGCCACATCCTCATAAGTTCAGCCCCTCTCCATTGGTAAGTGATAACTGTTCTTTCAACTAAGACACTAAGTGGCATGCACACAAGAAAGTATTGAGCATGTTTCAGTCTAGATATTAAAAGGCCACAGACTTCCCTAGCATTTACTAAGCAAAGCTATTCTGCTGTAAGATTTTTTTATAGACATAATATAGCACAGTAAAAGAAGTGCTTCTTTGTGTTTGCTTTGTATTTGCTACAGTCTTTTAAAGAAGACCTTTGCAATCAGGGTTAGGTTCACTTATCTACCAACCTGTGTCCATTATTAACCTTATTATTTTTAAAAATAGAGAAGCTCATATGGAAGTCTCACAGTATAATCTTGTGCATGTTTACTGCCAAGTACAATACTTCATTCTATAGTCAAAGGAGTTGTTCCCAAAGAAATGTGAACAGGATTGTAACTTTGATGTGTATGCCAAAGTGTTGGATCACTAATTATCTAGACCCTATTGTGGCAGATAAAATCTTCTTTTAAGAAGCTGGCCTTTAGAGTATTATACCAATATGCTTTCAGGTTAACTGAGCAGTTTAACTTTGTGCTTATATCAGTGTTTTTCACTAGACAATTCTATTTTTCACTATGGAGATTATCACATAGAGGGGAAAGGATGGGAGCAAATCAGATTGCTTCCATCCTATTCATATGATTGGGGGAAAGATTACCACACACAGCATGCTTCTCCTGTCCTTCTCCTGTCAGTGAAGTGCAGTGGCCCCATCATTTGGTATTAATGGGAATTCTCCTTTGTGTCAAGAAACATGAGTGCTAGAAACTTGCATCCCCCTGTAAAACTTCAATTTTTTAAGATTGAATCCTATACATACAGCATTCATAGCTATAACCATTTTTAGAATCTAAACTTAGTACCTTTTTATCAAGCTAAAACAATCATTCTTAAGTGACTTTGAAGGTTCAATTACATATGTATCCCAGAGGGACACAGCGGTGACATTGTGCTGATGCATTCGTAATCAGGTTATTTGACAGGAAAGGTGGGATTAATAACAGCTGGTGTAAGACATGCTTGCTTGCTTACTTATAGGAAAAAATGACAGCTTTTTTAGCACCCTCTGTTTTATTTCTGCATGTCTTCTCTCAAGTGCTTTCAAATAATCACTGAGAGATCCTTGTTGTTAAAATAGGCACTTTCCCCTTTCTCTTCCCCCAGAAATCTGCATTAAAAATAAAAATAAAACTGTTACTTACGCTAACAAAGCTGTTCTAGTAATCAACGAGGTAGGGAACCCATTTCTCTAGAGGTTGCTTACTAGCCATCATGTGAAAACTTATTTTCTCCAAACAGCCATAAGAATGATTTAAGACCAAAGTGAGGAAAAACTAAATGGGTGCCTGGGGATGCTTGTAGGTTTCAATTTTCATCCTTCATCACAAAATTGTCAGCTTCATACTGCTGTTAAGAGTTTTCTGTATTTAGGTGGGGCACACACAGGGCATTATTCCTCTGTGTATATAATGGAACAGATATGGAACTCTAGGCTGGGAACTTTCTGTCTCCAAAACTGGTTATGGCAGCCAGATACACGAATGTGCTTCAGAACTGTTGGTAAAATGAATTACTTTGAGACAAAGCATTTGCCTCTACCACAAAGAACATTATCCTGAAGCACCATCAGATCCCACATATGTTCCTTTCAAGAAAACATCTGACTTGAGGCATAAAAATACCATTCTCCCACCAGTAAAACACCACTCTCCTCAGAGTATGACATTGTAGGAGCGGTGAAGAGGTACCTGAGTGCTGTTTCAGTCATATTGAATTCAGTATTAGTTTCAAGGTTATTTAGCTGCTCTTTCAGATGGGAAACTTAGATATGTGTGCATATCATAAATAGCCAAATGTATATGAAAAGTTAGCATGCCCAGCTCCAGTTCTCTGGACAATCAGCTTCTGTGAAATGTTTAATTTGTAAATATGTGGCTTCAGGTGCAGCTGTCTGAACTAATGGAGAGAGTACTAGGAAGGTTGTCTTAAAAAGAATAAGATACATGAATATCTTGAAAGAGGGAGATTGAAGCCCCTACAAGGAGTTAGAATTTCATGCATTTATTATTAAATTAGAGGAATTGGGGGAAATGATGGCTTTAATCTTTGGCAAAGATGTTCTTTGAGCAATACTTCTTTCCTTACCTGTCAAATTGAGCTTCCCAGACATAGGTGCATAGGGAGCTGCCCTACACTGAGAGCATTGGCTCTGTCTAGTTAAATGTTATCTATATTGATTGGCAACCACTGTCCAGGGTTTTATAATAAACAGGACTATTTTCTGACTTTGCCTACAGATCTCATGGATCAAACTTGAGACCTTCTCCTTTGTAAGCATTCACTGAATGAATGCACTGAACAGTTGGTGGGTAGCTGTTTTCACAATGAGTGTTAACAAAACGATGCATGGTTTTAGCATCTTGTCCAAGTCAAAATGATTTTGAACACATTTGTTGTTATAGAAAGTAAAAGACTTTGTAGTATTGGTGTAAGGGACCATATCAGAACACTCACATAATAATGTACAGGTTGAGTCTTCCTTATCCAAAATGCTTGGCATCAGAAGTGTTTTATATTTCTGATTTTTTATATATATATTGGAATGCCTGTATTTGCATATATGTACATAATGAAATATCCTGGAGATGAGACCCAAGTCTAAACATAAAATTCATTTATGTTCCATAAATACCTTATACCCATACCTTGAAGGTATGCACAATATTTTTCATAATTTTGTGCATGAAGCAAAGATTGAGTACATTCAGCAATAAGAAATCAAAGATATCACTATCACAGCCACTCATGAAAAAAGTTTTGGTTTTGGAATATTTTGAATTTCAGTATTCTGGAAAAGGGAGACTCAGCCTGTAAAAGCATAATGCAAACAGCATCTTAATACAACAAATTCTGTTTATATTTCACACTGAAATTTCTTTTCATGAGATGTTTTCTTTGATACATCTGAATGGAACCAGTATGAATTTCTGTGCTGAGGGAGTTGAGAATGCTAGCTTTTCCCATTATTTCAAACATTTCTCCTTCAGATGAAAGAGATAAAGAAACTGGCCTTTTCTTTTTAACATTTAAAAAGTTAGATGGGAGGGAGATAAAAAAACAGAATGTGAAAGCATCTTTAAGATTAGCTGGTTTTTATTTTAGTGTGAACTTTTGTGGATATAAACCCAAAGAGTAATATTAAAGCCTTAGGTATAAAGCATATTTATAGAGTTGTGATAGTGGGAGAGAATGTAATAGGCTCCAGAAAGATGCAAATTGTGTCCCTTGCCCTAAATTTTCAGACAGTTGGTTGAGGTCCCCCCCCCCCCATGGATGCCAAAAACTGTGGGACCTCAAGTTCTATGGGTTTTAATGGTAGCACATTGTGTTTGCAGTCACCAAGTTGCAGATGCATGCATTCACCCCATTGGGATGAATGGGGCAGGTCCATCTGCAGATGCTCATATCTGCAGATGGCAAGCCCATGGTTGGGGCAGGCAGACTGTAATGTTAGGATTGTTTCTGAGACTCTGGATGGCATCTTGTTCCATATGGCTGTGATAGTGTCATAAACTGTTTATCATCTCAGTTTGGGCACCATGGCAAAAGCATTCTGCATAGACATACAGTTCCACATTATGGCCTTCTGGAGGAGTCCATGTAGAGTTCTTTTTGTAGCACTTGGCAACATATTCTTGTATGTTGGTGAAGTGGCCATTGTCATGTGGTGCAGCCTGAGATGATTCTTGTGAGCTGTTGTTCTGGTTGGCGTTACTCTCCTTGAAATGCTCCTTGTTTCACAGATGATCAAAGAAAGCCTTCAGGCCACTATATAACTAAATCATATGTGTAGGCTTTGAGGGGCAGAAGGATAGGCCTTATGAAAGGACAAACTCCTCTGCTTGGCTTAGTGTGTGGCTAGAAAAATGTACAATATTATTGCCTACATTGGTGGTGTTTCTGCTGTGGGCCATTGGGGCCTGTAGTAAGAGAGAGAGAGTTTATGTTCTTTCTTTTTCTTTAGAGAAGCAAACTGTCTCTCTTTTATTTTTCTGCAGAAATTCTGCCTTGTGTTTAGTTGTGTAGAATGCTGGTGGTTCATTAACACATCCTATCTGGAACCTGTGTGACACATTTTACAGCTGGGTTGGTGGCAAATAATGCACTTAATGGAGATATTTGGCAAGTAGGTGTTTCCGTCCTGCTCTCCAGCTAGACAGATGGCTTTTTGGCTTGTCAGGCTGAGGGTGAAAATTCTCCAAAGTTATTGCAAGGAGACTTGGCCAAGTCCAATGTTACTAATTATAATGGTCCTTGGCAATTATTGCCAGAGGCTTATAGACAGATCTTCACTGAGTTGGTGTTACCACTTCTGATTTCTCCTACACAAGTGAGAAGCAGATTGTTTGGGTTGGAGCTTGATGATCATAGGTGCCTAACAGCTGTTCTGTGCGTTAGGTTGTCAGATCTGCAAAATTGCTCTCTTAACAGTTTGTTCAGAATGTCATGAGGAGGAGAGAGAAAGTGGGGGAGGAACAGAGGCCCTTTGCAATTAACATCACAGAAGAATTCCCTTAGGAATGGCACCCAAATTTTTGCATGAATGTGTGAATGGCAGGTACCAGCCTTGGCTATTTTGCTGCAAAATTGCTCCAAATATATGTAGTGCCAATAAACACAGACAGCTTGATGTGTTTTGGCTGCCACCCTTGGGAACCATTTAGGGCCTTTCTAGACAAACATGCTACAGTATAACAAATCTGTAGATGGTATTTGTCTGCTATGGCAGATTTGGGTGCTTTTGTTCCCCCGGTGTCCAATGTGGAAATAGATTGTTGCAGGAAACTTCAGCTACTCCCCTTGTCAGCAGGACTGTCTACAGGATGCTGTTTGGAATACGGACAAATCAATATCATGGGCACCTTTGGGCTAGTGTCAGTACACATCATTAATGAACAACACATCTCCTCTATGCCAGTGCCATGTTACAACTAGCACTGAGGTGTGCCATGGATGACTGGGTAGGAACTGAAATTGTCATGTCCCATAGTAATTTCATACAAAACCTTCTTACAGTATTTTGTCTTGGGGCTTTTGCTCAGCTGACAACCACCAATGTGAATGCAACTTGCTATCCATATGCAGGGGTCTGCTGGATGTTTTTGCAGTTCCAGGCAAGCACCCAAACCACCCCCCCCCCAGTGGGCTATCATTCATGATTAGTGGCAGGTTGTGGGCCCCAAGATATTTGGGGATTCTTTAAGAGGGACTCTTAGCCAAGATGATATTAATGAGAGGCTTCTAATTTGGTCCTGAAGTTTTTGTATACGTTTTTAGCTAATGCAAAGCTAAAGATGAGCATTATATCTCTCATAGATGATGGCCTAAGTAAATGAAGTTTGTGTTGTTGGTATTCATGGAGAAGAATGTGTCCAGAAACGTCTTTGTGACTTGGTTTAAACCAAATGACCTAAAAATAATATGCTAATTTTTAAAGTTGATCTGCCTTCTCTTCCTCTTTCCTTTTCAAGTCTGGCTATTATTGCTATTTTCCAACCCAGTTATTGGAACAATAATGATTGAATGTAAACATTTTAATTTTAACAGTAGCAGTTGTTCACTGTTAGATTAGTATCTAGTATGCTTCTTTTTAAACACTATTTTACAGTGCAAGAATTGCCATTCATAAACATATCCTTCAATTAACATGTTGAACCAAAGCAACTCTGAGAGTACTTTATATGTTTTATTATGTATAGTCTACATATATTCAGATTTAATAAGAATAGTAAGCTGTAAAAATGTGTTTTATTGAAAGATGTAAATCATATCAGAGCCT
Source organism: Urosaurus nigricauda (assembly GCA_034509955.1). Lineage (NCBI taxonomy): Eukaryota > Metazoa > Chordata > Lepidosauria > Squamata > Phrynosomatidae > Urosaurus > Urosaurus nigricauda. The sequence goes on along the minus strand of JAOEGL010000001.1, from coordinate 137,522,319 downwards.
AATAACTTCAAATTGTTAATGTTAGAAAGCATTAAAACATGGTTGATTGAGCTTTCTAATACATAAAATAATGTTTCAAACCTGGTTTTATAAAACCTGGCTTAAATAACAACAACAACAAAAAAGGTTTTTTCAATTGTTTTCAATTGTTTTTCCTCCAGCCCTGATAAAGAAGCATCCACTACCTACTTGTCCAGTGAGCTTCCCCAGGGGCTATCCTGGCCTTGCATCATCCTGCTTCGACAATGCAAGATAAAACCTCAGGGCCAGGATCAGGCTGGATCCTGTCAGCCTAGATACAGATCATGTGGATCCAGCCTGATCCCGGGGTAAAAGGTCCTCAGTATAGGTCAAATTGACTCCTGTTTGCTGCAGAGTTTTGTGGAAACTCCACAACAAGCCCATTTAGATCAGATGGCCGGCAAATACAGCATATAAGGCTATCACATGCATACTGCAGAATAAAAGTGACCCTTGTCATTTGATCTGTGACAGCAAGGAAGGAGCATCTGAGCTTGAAGCCTTGGATCCTGTGGCTATCTTTTGATAGCTGCATTATCCAGGTAGCAGCTGATTGTGGAGAACTAAAGTGTGGGAGTTATCTAGAAGAATTTGGACACCCACATAGTTTCCGACATGAATTTGACAAAGAGAACATTTCAGTTGTAAAAATGAGAAACATATTCCTTGTGGCTGTCTAAAATGAAACACAATTCAGCGCCCAGACTGAGTTTCACAAAGAAATCTGCAACTGCTGTGCCTAACTGAATCTTTTGAAAATGACGATGGTAGTCATTGTCTTTTCCCTGTTCTTTGTGTAGAAAGCAAATGCATGTTAGGATTCATGGGGTCCAATAATTGTCTCCCTTCTCCCATGCCCAAGGATATATTACCTAAACCAGATCATTATCGAAGAAGGCAAGAAAACTCCTATCTTCTTTATCAAGGATGAGATTCAGAATAAAATTAAAATATACTATTATAGCAGATGAAAATGAGAGCTAGTGTGGCATATTGGTGTGAGGGTTGTATTATAACTCTGGAAAACAGAGTTGTAATTCCCACTCGGGCACAAAAACCAACTGGGTGGCCTTGGACAAGTCACACACTCTCAACCTCAGAGGCAAACCCCCTCTGAACAAATCTTGCCAAAGAAATTGTGAATGGTTCACCTTAAGGTTGCCATACGTTGGGAACAATTTGAAGGTGCACAACAACAGCAGATGAAGCGAATTGGATTTAGCCAGTTTGAGAGGAGTGTTCTCAAAGGCATGTGGGAGAAATTTCTATCAGTTATTAAACAATTATTGCAAGGTGTCAGAAGATGAACAAAGTCAGAAGATGAACACATTTATTAATGTAGCTTCATAAGGTAGAGAACTAATTGTGATTCTATTTCTGCAATAATCGTGCAGTTGACATAACATAGTTATGCTTTCCTAAGGAACAACAAGATGATGCTAGTTTAGGTGAGATATAGTAATTCAACAACATCAGCTATTCTCCCAGCCTCAGTGACAATGTCCACCAATCCTGTACCTTTATACTGAAAATGTCTCCAAACTCTTGTAGAGAAGAAACCAAGCAGGAAATGTCAACAGGACAATGAACTTGTGAGGTCACTGTAGCCAGCACTCACACAGAAGAGAATTCAACTGCCATAAAAACCCATCTATGTCCCTGCTAGATGCCTACCACCATAGGTTAACCTGTTCCCTGTTGCCAACGCAGTCCATGGCTCTCTGAAGGTAGTGTTTCCAATCCACTGACTGTGTTGATGAAGGAACCCTTGAAAGTCCCCCAAAATAATTTTTCTAAGCTCTGCATCTCAAGTCCTCTTGCAGCACAAGTAAGGCTGAAAACAGCAGCCTCTTTGACAGACAGGCAGACATGCAGAATCACCCAAGGAAGGAAGGGTAACGTTTTCTCATCAAACACACAAGCAGCTTAACTGAGAAAAGACATGCATGGAGAAATCATGGGTTTCTCTGGAGAAGGGGATCATGTCCCACTGGAGAGACAGGTTTGCCATATATTCACTGTGAGACATGAATGTTGCTTCCTGTGTAACAAAAGCAAGTGTAACAAAAGCAAGGAAAAAGATGACTTAGAAAAGGAAGAACCAGTACTATGTGGCCCCTCAGTAGCAACAGACACTGGGAGGACTTCTGAAACTCTTAAACTGTTAAACAAACGTGGTAAGATTCATTGATTATGACCATTATAATGTAGACATTTACATTTATTCTTCCATAGCACTATAGAAAAAGCTGAATGTGCCTGCCCTGATTCTGAAATATGTGGTTTAGCCAAAATCAGGAATATGAACTTGGTTTTAATGCTCTTTGTTTTAGATTCTCTTTGCCTGACATTTTTTTTTCTCCTTATGAGACATACTAAATAAAATGTACCTCTAGCCCTAGTTTACATTGGGAAAGATGCTTTGCAAAGACTCTATGGGTCTTTGTCATCTTTCATGTCCTCTTGTAATTCTGACAGTAGATACCTATAAAGAGTAGTTTAATTTGTATGTAAAATTTGTAATTAGTTACTCTAATGCCTAGTGTGGCAAACTAGGAAATAGGGCCAGAAATTTCTCAGCACATTCAGACACTTAATCCTTAGCTTTATTTTTCACTTATTAAAAAACGGCTTCATGTGTCTGATATTGGTTTCCTTTGTTGCCAAGTTAATTTTTTTAATTAAAGGATTGATTGAGTTCATCCCAATATACATGGTATTGAATGATTTTAATATATTACATTTTAATAGTTTTTAGTCTATTTAAACTCTCTATTATTTTAGATTGTAAGATATTTTAAATAGTTCAAATTTATTTTGTGTCCTGGCCTGAGAATCAATGATATAGGGTATGACACACACACACACACACACACACACACACACACACACACTTTCTCTCTCACACAGATTTATCATAGTAGATTAGTAGTCACATGGGAGCACCTCCAAATTCTTGCCTTCTTTTTTAGTCCCAAAGTTCAGAATCCACTAATATGGTATTTTTCATGGTTATTGTATTATTCTAGATATATTGTACTTGTCAAAATTGGCTCATCTTCTAGAAAATTCCTAAAAGTGAGGAGCTGCCAACACTTCCATAATCCATGTGGTGATGGTGGTTGTTTTGGATGCTTGACCAACACTTGGGCAAATTTCAGCCCTACTGTGATAGTAGACTGCCAAACAAAGAGAAATATAAACAAGACATGTATATATATTTGGTACTTCACCTTGAAAAGTTAGTTTCTCCAAGTTTTGCAGGTACAACAGATGCATTAGAAAGAATGGCAGTATTGCTTGTGTAAAATTATAACAGTCAATGAAACATGGTACTATGGTTTATGCTTACCTTCACTCTAATCAATCATGTCTGTGTAAATTAGCAGTTAAAGTGTGAATATGAGCATGACAAAAAAAGAAGTCACACACACCCCTTTCCTCTCTCACCTGGCTTGATAGAACCATTTTCTGTGATGCCCAAACTGTCAAACTGCAGCTTGAGCAATCCTTTTGAGCTAAGATTGCAAATTATGATTACGTGCAAGGGTTGCTCAAATCATTGCTTACTAGTTTGGACATCCTAGCAACTTGTGGTTAGATGAATAAATAAGTGCTCATTTTTTGACCAAGCCCATGAGGGAATACATGCTCAGTCTGAAAACTGTGGTTTGCAATGCCAAGTAAACATGACATTCAAACAGTGAGGTACACTGTTTGAAGCTGTTGAGCCCACCCACCCCACTTTAGACATGTGTATGATATGACTGATATTCTCAGGTGGCTTAGATGAAGGAGGCAGCTGTATTTGTTGGCATTCTACTGCCTAAAGTTCTTGCCCAGATGAGAACAGAAAGGAATACATATGGAAATGGAAGGGAAAGATAATCCATATCCAGTTTGTTCAAAACTCAAACCAACCAAAGTACAAACATTTGCACCTCAACTTTTATCATTGTGTTTGAAGGAGGTGTACCGACCTAGTTGGTATGTCTGCAGCAAGATGTGAATAATGCATGAAAGAGATGTGCGCAGGGAGGGAGGGATTGCTGCTCTGAGCCTGGAGAGAATACAAACAGATGTGCTGTTTTGCTCTGCTCTGTGTACTCAGCTACATAGTATTCAGCAGGGAGGAAGAACGTATCAGATCCACAGATTCCCCCATGGCTTCACTGTCCGCTTTGATACTGGCCTGGAAAACGGGAGATGATATGTATTTGGTCACACATTGCCTCATGTTTTAATGCTGCTCATTTCCTGTTTCTTTTCTGTTCTCTTAAGCTTTCCACCTAGGTAGAGAAAATTATGCCAGTGAACCAAAAGATATAAAATAGTGAGCTTTTAAAATAATAATAATAAAAAAAACCCACAACCTTTGCTAAACCTGTAGTGAGGGAGGCAGCAATGTTCTTGTATGTTCTTTTCTTAATATTTGAGGTGTTCCTAACACTCATGAAAGAAGAACATTAGCCACTTGGCTATGGTTCAGATAGCAGCTGTGAAATGGATTATTATCTTCATTTCATCCGTGCAAATCGGGAATTCTTCCACTTATTTCAGTGGAATGATTCCAGGTTTAGATGTCAGAAGAGATCGATATAAACAATCCTTGCACTAATACCTCCACCTTTGCATTCTTTTTTCACTTTGATCATCTCTTCCACAGAAGTGGATGCATGTGCCAAGATTTACAGGAGGTTTGAGAGATGGTTTAATGTACTGAAAGGATTGGACTTAAGGCTGCAGAGGTACATTGTTGGAAAATTTCATCAGTCTCTCCCACTCCAACATTCACTTTCACCATGCGCATATACTACAAGGGCCAGTGTAAGATAAATGTATTTCTCTGAGGGAAAGGAGCTAATGAACTCTAAATTTCCTTTAAAAGTTTTTTCTCAATGTTAATTTAAGTAGATTAATTAAAAATGAAGTATTACTGTGGTTTTTTCAGTCCTCATATTTATAGTCAAGATAGAAACCTCTGACCAAACTGAGCAAGCAAATACAGCGAACCCTTATTATTCACTATGGTTTGTTTTCAGGACTCCATGTGGATACCAAAATCCATGGATGCTCAAGTCTCATTAATATATAATGATATAGTGAAATGGTGTTCCTCATATAAAATGGCACAATCAAGGTTTGCTTTTTGGAATATATATATATATGTGTGTGTGTGTGTGTGTACATGCACATCCAAGCTGCAGATGCTTGAATCTGTGGATACAGAGGACTGACTATACACGCACACACACACTTTATACAGTGTTTCACTCATTATCTTTATATGATACAGCAAAATATTTAGAATTGTTTTGTAAATGTCCAAAACATGTTACATATTTTTTTCCAATAATCATTGCTTAGTGAGCTTAGGCCAAGGTGAGATTTGAACTTTCCACTCAGCTTGCTTATATTGCAGCTAGACTAGCTCTCACCCTCAAGTCTACCCACATATTTTTAAAAGACAATTTAACAAACAAACAAAAAACAGTTAAAAACCATTTTGAATGTGTGTGAGTGTGTGTGTTTTAATTCCCCTTATCCCACCTCACAATCTGCCAGGATTCGTTGGTAGTTTTGATATCCAAAAAAAGGAGCCTGTGAATTGATTGGGTCTATAAATACTTTTGCTGCTTGATGTAGGAAGTTCCAAGTTAGTGTAATCTGGGCTTCAGTGCAGGATATTTATGCACAGTCTCCTGGGAGCACTTTTGATTAGTGTGGGAGTGACCTTATTGGAAACCAACAAGCAGGTCTGCAGTTAATTAGAAATAATGCTGAACTCATTTGTGGAGCCCTAATGAAGGCGTTTCTTTTTCTTTTTTTTCCCTTCCCTTATTTTCTTCGGTAGATGATGTTGTTTATTTTTATTTAACAGTTTTAAATTAAGAGAGGGAAGGCAGATGGTGTACCTTGTTGTTGCCCTTTGAGAATACCCACCGAGGCTCACATATTAACTTTGTGGGGCCAGGTCAGGATTAATGGCTTTAGAGCAGACAGTCTGGGATGTGCAATTAACAGCCAAAAGAAATAATGAACTGGTCAGGCAAGGTCACTTGCAGGTAATCCCGTTTTTCAAATAAGGGGCAGATGGTGTGGTGTGGGGAAGGAAAAAAAAAGAGGTTTTTCTCCATATCTGTCAGAATGTTAAAGTAACTTATTTGTAGTCTTCATGATGTTTATTTCCTTGAAACACAAGATGTGTGTGTATGTGCCTTCAAGTCGAATGTATGGCGACTCCATGAGTTTCATAGGATTTTCTTAGGCAAGGAATACTTGGAGGTGGTGACAGTTCCTTCCTCTGAAATGTAGCCAAAACCATCTGATATTTGTTGGTGAGCTCTCATTCAGGGTTTACCCTGCTTACCTTCCAAATTCAGATAGGATCTGGCACCTTTAGGCTTTTCAGGCCCAGACAAAAAATTGTGCATGCATATGTGCCTTTGAATCACTTGTTGATTTATGGCACCATCACGAATTCATAGTATTTTCTTAAGCAATGAATCCTCAGAGGTGGTTTTGCAGGTTCCTTCCCCTGAAATATAGCCTACAGAACCTGGTATTTGCTGGTGGACTTCCATCCAAGTAATAAGCAGGGTTGACCCTGCTTTGCTTCCAACATCAAATAGTATCTACTACCTTTTGTGTATATAGGCCCAGGTACAAGGATAGGACAGGATGAAAGAAAGAATGTCAAGCTATGACTGTAGGAAAAGGTTGCATTGAACTATTCTTTTCTGTCAAGGCACAGCTCTTTGAACCAGTGGAGAATTTCACTTGGTGTTTTCTTTCCCCACTGCTGCCTCATTTTCTAGTTCCTCTTGTGTTCTGAAACTTTTTCCACCCCTCTGGAGCAATTTGGGAAAAGGGGAGTTCTTAAAAACTGTCCCCTTCCATATGTCAAGCTTTTGTCTCAGATGCTTATATTTTTCTACTATTGGACTCAAATTCTTTCATAAGTGTCAAATATATATTAATTGGTAATAACAAATTTACTGTAGTAAAAAAGTGTCACAAGGCATTTCACACACCACCATGGGATTAGGCTACTTAGACTGATGGAACATATATTTTGTTGTTTGTTGTTGCTATGTGCTTCAAGTCATTTCCAACTTATGGGAAACCTAAGGCGACCCTATCATGGGGCTGAGAGGCTGTGATTCATTCAGAGTATTCCAGTGGAATTTCATGGCCAAGTGGGGAATCAAACCCCAGTCTTCAAAGACCAAGTCCTATGCTCAAACCACTACACCATGCTGGCTCCTGATTTATTTGATTAACATTTCTGAGTGAGAAAACTTTGCTATGGAAATTAGGCATTTAATATGATTGGTTTTATATTGAAGATGGAGTCAGAGTTGGTACATTTCTACCTACTCCAATTTTATCTAGAATTGCTTCCAATTTTGACTCCACAACTCTGACTCCCCAGACCTAGATGGATGCTTCTGTTAGATCAAAATCGCCTATCCATTAATGGTGTGACATCAATTTGAATACAACCTCAGGATATTTAGTAGCAAAAGGTGCACAAGAAGATGCTTCTCTAGGGGATCGTGAGAAATTATTAGTTTACATTTCCTCCATCAGACAAAATTGTGACAGAAGATAAAGTCCCAAATATGGGGAAGATGAGATTCTGATGCAAGAACAGTAAAGAATCAAGAACCCTATGGAAATGTTGGTAGCATTTCTGTATTGCTTCTATATTCTGTTCTCAGTTAATGTGCAATTAAGTAGGGGAGATTGGGGCTTAAAGAGTCAGTGTTTGAAATTTAATCACTCAAGTGCTATCTCAAACTTGATTTATTGTAGACAATTCCCTAAAATTGGTTTCCTGCAAGTGATGAGGGAGCTTCCCCAAGTGGTTAGTTAGAGAGAGCTGCAGTTTATTATTTGCAGTTTTGTCTTTGCTGAAATGCAGTCAGCATTAATCACACCCCTTGCCGCCTCTCTGATTGGGAATTGCTTGAGTTTCAGAAATGCTGACAGGACTTTGTTCTTTGAAGCTGCGGTTAAAGGGAGCCTGGGGATTATGTCTTTCTTTCTATTATTTTATTCCATCTTGACATTTTTATTCCAGTTGGGGCCTAGGTGCCCTAAAGGTACCAAATTCCATCTGATGTTGGAAGCTAAGCAGGTCAGCCCTGTTTAGTACTTGGATGGGAGACCACCATTGAATACCATGTGTTACAGGCTACATTTCAAAGAAAGAACTGGCAAAACCATCTTTGAGTATTCTTTGCCTAAGAAAACCCTATAAAACCCATGGAGTCACCATAAATGGAGAGGCAAATTGAAGGCACATACACACTATGGACAATTAGTGGAAAACTTGAAAATTACTATTTACCAACCTCTTCTTGTCCTTTTAACTAGGGATGGCTGTGAAGCTCATTAGGTTTGAATTTTAATGCAAGATTGCCTAAGTTACTTCTCTCAGAACCTGTAACTCAGTTTGTGGGTGGAAATAAAAAATAAAAATAAAGTTTGTGATGGAAAAAAAAGTGTACAAAAATACACCCATATTTGGAAAATGCCATCCCCCCCCCCCATACATACTTTGTGTAGAAATACAATTTTGTGTGTTGGAAAGAAGTGAACTCAAAATATATATAGCTTGGAAAAAGCAAAGGCAGAATTGCAGTTTGGGAACTGAGGGAGATGAAAACTAGAATCTGAACAGGACTGAGCTTCACATAATCAGATATTCTTACTTTAAACAGAGTAAGAGAAAAGTTTTAGTTCCCAAGATATGCATAGACTCTTCAATAGTACATTATTACAGGCAAAGAAGACCCCTCTATTTGTTCTTCTCATGAAAATTACACCATCCACAAAGTATAGAGATGCAGCTTGGATTTGGGGGTTATGTATATTGACAACAAATGTCTACAGTACAGAAATTTCATTTTCATAGATTGCCTTATATTGTCATCTTTATGCTACAAAGGTGACAGCATTTTAAGGGGAATAATAACTTACTTTAAAAAACTTAATGGATTCAAAAAGAGCAATGATTCTCTGTGTTTCCCCCAGATGTTAAAATCCCTAGGCATATAAGGATTGTGAGTGAGCCCTAGCATCTGTTTCTGTATATATGGCTTTTGCATCTGCATAATATTATGTGTATGAGTAACATTTACTCACATGCTCACTCACATGTGCAGTATATGTGCTGAATACTCAATCTGGGTTGATTTAAACGTGACATTTGCTCATTCTATGTAGTCTAAAGTACTCCTATTTCTTTTGGAAGAAATTCTTACAAAGGATGAAACATGTGTGGCTGTTGTTTGGATATGTGTGGCTGTTGAACATCCTCCTGGAGTGGATGCCAGAAAAAAAATCCATTTGATCTCATGTTGTCTCATGTGAAACTTTTGCAGGACTCTGTAAAATTTTCACACTCAGGTGCGGGATTGCATCTATGAAAGGTTTTTAGAAACACATAGAAAGTTAATTATCTCAAGAAGAGAAATACATCTTTTCTGTCCAACAGGGTAGTTTTAATATGTTCAGGAAGAGTATTTTGTTTTGTTTTTAATACATAAGAGTACTCAGAAATGTACAAGCAAGGAACATACCTATAATTCTGCTGTGTGTGTGTGTGTGTGTGTGTGTGTTTGGTAGCATTTTCTTTTACTTGTAAACCTGTATGTCCTAAAGGAATAGTTACAGTTTACTCCAGAAATTCACTTTTGAGCAGCTTGAATTTCTCTTTTGAACAGCTTGAATTTCTCTTTTTAACATCTCAGGAGAAATAGCCTTAAATTGGATCTGGCTATTCGAAAAGAAAAGTAATACACACCAGCCAAGCGGATTCTCATAGCTGCAGCAGTCAATGGTGATGGTGGGAAAAGACCAGCAATACACTAAACTAAACTATGTGTAGAAAGACAGTACTCCAGCCTGCATTGCTATCCCTCCAGACCAGTTATTCCCAAACATTGATAATCCTCCAGACCAATGATTCCAAAACTGTTGCTTCAGAAGTTTTGGACATTATGTGTTGGCAAGGTTGGCTGGGACTTCTGGGAGCTGAAAAATAAATGTATGGAAGAATAAAGTTTTGGAACCACTGCTCCAGACCTTCTCAACTGACAGCAGAAGTAACATCTGTGACAAAATGTAGGCCTTTTATTATTATAACATTGTCACTTTTTTTTTACTCCTGTATGATTTTTAGCATCTTTGCTTGCTGAAGAAGCCAGTGAAGCTTTGAAAGCCTGCATGATGGATTTTGTTCATCATGTTGGCCCAATGTTTTGTAGATTTTTTATTTTGCTGTATTTTACAAGAAATCAGTAGCAGACAGTTCTTTTTAAGCCATATTTGTATGTTACGGTTACTTATGAACATCAAGGCCATTTCTTGGCAGTCTAGCTGCTATCAGGAATGCAACCTATGAGAGATCCTTAACCATGGCAAAGCTGTTTGTGTGAACCAGCTCTTTTCATGGTATGGGCTATTGAACAGTTTTAACAAGGGAAGGAAAAGGAACAGAAAAACTGCCCAGAATGTGATACATCCATGTTGTTATTGGAAACTGTGCCACCAGGGTAATGGAAGAAGAGACTTTGAGTGTCATTTCTAAGAACCAGAAGAGGACCGGGGGAAAAAAAGGAAAAATTAAACATCACAAAGTTTGTCATTTATCCTCACTGTATGCATGTCTAGTCAGAAGAATTTCATTGTGAAATACAGCCCAGGTAAATGTGCATTGTATGTGAATATGTACATACCGTGTTTCCCCGAAAATAAGACAGTGTCTTGTATCAATTTTTGCTCCCAAAGATTCACTAGGTCTTATTTTCAGAGGATGTCTTTTTTTTCCATGAAGAAGAATTCACATTTATTGTTGAACCAAAAAACAAAAACAAAACAAAAACAAAAAAACCCCCGAACACTTATTATATACTGTGTATATATTTATATACAAAAACTTTGCTAGGTGTTATTTTCGGGGGAGGCCTTATTTAGCAATTCAGCAAAACCTTTACTGGGTCTTATTTTTTAGGGATGCCTTATTTTTGGGAAAACAGGGTATATATGCTGGCTTGGATTTTTTTTTTCTGCTACATTTTACAAAGAAGAGATTGCTCCTTCCATTTTGCCTAAGCGGAACCTACTACTCTATGCCATCCCCAGTGTTTTCTGCATGCATGGAAAAGAATTTATGCTAAGTTTCTGCTTGTGTGTGCAAAAATTTATTCTTGGACTTCTACCTTTACTGAAAACTTTCCTTTTAAAAAAATTCACATTTTTAAAAAACTTGTGAGGAGTTCTAGAATCCAAGAGCCTCAAAATTGGAAAAAAAATAGCATTCATAGCAGCTGGGTTTTTAATTTAATGTTTTTAAAGTTCTACCCCTTTTTATCTCCAAGGCAGACTATGTTACATATTTATTGCATTACTGGGTATTCAGATGGCAGTTTGTAAATCTGCAAATGTACTTTTTGCTTCTGCTATGGATGGGGCAGGTTCTAAACAGTGCCTACAGTTTAACTTATTTTTAAAGTCTCTCATCTGCATAAATAGTCTCACACAGACAGTGCTTTATCTCCACTGGTTAGTGAGTCATGGGGGGGGGCTGTATTCTATTGGCGAAAGCTTTCAGTGACATTATGCATGGTAAATTAATGAAGGCCGTCTGAGGTATTATTTGTCTGTGAATGCACATGCCATTAGAATCAATGGCTGGCTGAAAAAAGTTAACGGTCATTAAGTGACTATTAAAAAGGGCCAGTGGGCACAGATTCTCTTGCTTCCAAGGTTTTGGTTGGATTAGATAGGGAGGAAGATGATGTGCCTCTAGGCATTAGGACAATCCAGGCAGAGTACTTTTATATTAGCCAGCTTCTGTTGGCTCCTGTCTGTTCCTGGCAGATTTACAACAGTCTGAGACCATTTCAGAGAGAAAGAGAGACCATCTTCAATCCAGGTAAATATTTACCTCTCTTTCTCTTCACCTCCATTTGCACCCCTGTGTTACCATCTGAAAACTGGGTCTGAAATTGTAAGTGGAATCTTTTCAAGTGCCTGGTGCTTCTCACAGATGATTGGAAATGTGTGTTTGTTTTACTGACAAACAAGTCAAGAGCTTTGGTTTGATGAGAATAAAGTGTGGGTCCAAGTACCTCAGTCTGTGTAGGAGCAGGGAGCTATGTTTGAATGCTACCTATAAAATAACAAATAATGTAATTGAATTCTTTGAGGGACAGATCGGACTTACGTAATAAATAGAAAGAGGGGAAATACTTTATTTTGGAAAATTGGCTATTATCATTGGCAATAAGGAATTCACTGGAAAAGTTCAGCTCTGTCCTCTGGATTTCTACTGTTACTTGGTTTTTGAAATTACAAAAGTGAAATAAAGTAACAGAGTAATAAGCAATACTTTGAACATATAGGAGAATGTTTTCCCCACACTTTCCCTAGCATCAAATGGAGTACAGTATAGATATCTGGATCCAGCTATGGCAGTAGAAGTTTTAAGTTTGTTGTGTATGATAGCTATATTTGGCGGGGGGGGGGTTACCTTCTAACATTCTTCTATCTTCTTTGGGGTACCTTCTATGATTATGCCTGTGGATTGTCTGGAATAAGATGTTTTGTCATGATGAGCATTATTCACAAGACTGTCAACTTGAAGTGAAGGAAGTTTGACAGCATTTGGTAGGGGGAGGGAGCTGGTGGTGAAGGAGATTAGTGACTTTATCTTCTCAAGGCTATTGGGGAGAGCATTTTTAAAAAATAAATAAATAAATAAAAGGTCTTTGATCCAGTGGCCTTTTGTAAGTAAGCTTGTCCAGTTGCTGATGGAGTTGCTGTGTAGAAACATAATTAGTATTGATCTGCATTCAGTTCTGAGATTGAGAACAAAAAGTCCCTTTTAAAAAGACCTGTCTTCTTTTTTAATTGTTTATAGTGCCCCTGTGCCCACTTATTTAAACAGTATGTATCTTCTTGGGTCAAAGTTGTAAAAGAAAAAAGGTGGGCATGATTGAGATTAACATGCACCAATTTTCTAACTTTTGGAGATACACTCCCCCCCCCCCCCCGGTCTCCTTTTCTGTCCCACAGAGATTATCTTAGACAGCTGCTCCTAGTCACTGTTATTCATGTAAAGATACGTAATGTGTTTTGTACTTGAGAGCTTGTTTGTAATGGCACTGACACCATTTCAGATAGTATAGACCGGCAGGATTTGCTATGAATAATGACTTTCCTGTGACAGCTTTATCCTGCCAGTAATATGTCACTGTGTATGACTTTCAATTAATCATGCAACAACAAAAACATTGCATCTGGTGACAGTGGCACATCCATTAATAGCCAAGGGAGCCTTGGCTCTGTGAACACAGCCGCTGTCTCGGACTCCTGCCTATTCAAGCACTTTAATCATTAAGTTCCCAATATAGGGCACACTGTTTTCTCCTCTCCCCATCTTCATTCGGCTACTGCTGTGATCTATTGCTCTACGATACATTACCTCCCCCATCTCCTTCATAACCTGCTATTGCTAGGTTTTTAAATGATCTTATGGATTTGACTTTGAGTTACCCTACTTTTGACCTTTTTGTAATAAGTTTTTTTTCCTCCCCTACTTTGTTGCAGAGTGGAAGGAAACCAAGAAATAACCTGTGGGTTAGTTACTGATTGCATTTTTGTTGGCAAGGTCTGTCAATCATGTTGGACCTATCAGAACAGTCTACCCACTTGGAAAACTGCCAGCAACAGAGACTTAAATTCTACGGAGGCTGCATGTCAGCAGTGCTCCAAAGCATAGTGCAGTTAAAGCGATTTGGTGAGAGTTGCTTTTCTTGGCCTGATAAATTGTTGTCTACTATCTTTTGTACTTAGCAACAGCCTACATGGAAGCATTTAATTGGCTATATTGCAGAGTATGCTCTTAGTGGTGTGCAGCATTGCATTTTGGCCAAAATTTGTCTGTTGCATCTCCTTTAAACATAAATGATCTCTCACTGTCTGTGAACTGGATTTAACAGAAAATCTCATTTTTTTTTTATCCCCAATCTCTACAAGCAATTACTTGGATAGATCTTCCAGCAATGAGGCATTTCATAATTCAAGAGGTCTTTAAATTTACTTTTATTTACTAAATCAATTTACATTCTGCCTTTATTTTATTTTTTTAAAAAAAGTGCTAAAGAAATGTTCCCATGGGATACGAAACTCTGAAAAATAAATTGATAAGGTGTGACTTGCCCAAAATAGTGCAGTTCCTGATAGGAATGTAATAAATTTTCATCAATTTTGTTCTCTCAAGGCAGAAAATATATTTTTTAAAAATGTTCTCCCTATCACAAGAGCTGAAGTCTTAAAATACACTCTTGTAGTTTGGGTTTTCTCTGCACCTGCTGGCACTCCTATGTTGGTCTCAAAGCCAACTGTGTCCATTCACCTTCTCTCCTGACCATCTCTAAGCACCTCTTGATGTCACTTTTTCTCTTTGTTTCTGTCTGGATCTACGGTATGTGTCCTAAAAGAGGACAAACTGGAAAAGACTGAGTGCTGGGTACACATCAATCAGGAATAGCCTAAGCTGAAGTACAGTTGCCCTGCACACAGAGTTCCCTCCATCAGCCACCTTAGCCCCATAGCTTTTCTGCTTATCTGTTTCTTGATCTCAGGATCTGGTCTGGAAGATAGTCAGGAAGCAACCAGAACAAGGTCTCCTATAAATGAACAAATCAGCAACAGAAGGAAGACCAGCTGAGTAGGTGTCAAGGGAATAAACACTGTTCTTTCCCAAGGAACTCACTTCAGTTAAAGTTGATCATGAACAAAACTCACATCCTGAGTATATTTACCAGAGAGAAAATTTGTTTCTAGCCGCTGGAACATTTCTGACTAAACATGCCTAAGTTTGCAGTCTTTAAATACCTCATGGGCTGTCACAGGCAGGTTTGTTCTTGACTGCCCCAAAAGATAAGATCAGGAATAATGGTTTTAAGTTATAGAAGCATAGATTTGGAATGAACATTAGAATTAAATTCTTGACCATAAGAACTGTTTGACAGTAGAACCAATTACCTATAGAGGTGGTGAAGTCTTCTCCTCTGGACATCTTTTTAAAGGCTAGATATCTACTTGCTGGCAATACTGTAGCTGGATTCCCTGCACTGAGCAGGAGCTTGGACTTGATGGCACCTGTGGGCCCCTTCTCACTCTATGACTCTGTGTTGAATAGCATTTCAACATGTTTCAACAACTCTTTATTTAAAACTAACACTATGCACATGTGAAATTAAACAACCAGGTTTACTGACAGAAGTAAACAAAATCATTTTGAAACTTTGAGAGACTAATGTCCAAACCACACTGCAGAAATAATCCAGTTTGAGACTGCTTTAAGTGCCCTGGCTCATTGCTAAGAATCCTGGGGACTGTAGTTGATTGTAGCACCAGAGCTCTGACAGAGAAGGCTAAATTTCCCACAAAACTACAGTTCTCAGAATTCCCTAGCATTGAGCCAGGACAGTTAACATGGTCTCAAAGTGGATTATTTCTGCAGTGTGTTTTGAATCTAAGGCTTCTTTCAAAATGCATCTAAGAATAACTTTCAGCAGATTCTGCTTTTCTTACCATTTCTGTTTTGGTGACCAGACTTAGAAATGTATGCCTATTTTAGCATTCAGGGGTAGCTGGTGAGACAAGGTTATCCATTCATTTGTTTTTGCTGTCTATGCATGCCTAATAAGAAATTCTGGAGACAGCTGCTATTTACCTAACCTGTTATTAGCAAGCACACATGTTTACAGTAGCATGGGATAGAGCAGAATCCCTTTCTTTCTCAGCTCAAGCTTTTATTCCATTGTTTATTGCCAACATGCTGCTTCAACCTGACCCTAAAAATCTGTTTTTCTCCAACCCTTCTTCACCAGTCTCTTGATGAGGATGTTGCTAAAAAAATCTCCCAACTAGAAGGAGAACATGGAGAAAGAGAACTAGACGGGCATTAAAAGCCTTTGTAAAAAGGAACTTAATTGTCAGAGTCTGTTCTAACTGAAACAGGTATGCCTGTATAAAACATATGTAAAACATTTCTCATGTGATCATTTAAGGAAGGAACAGCAGCTTCTTGTCAGAATCAAATCCTGGATTTGGCCAAGATTCCCTTCTGAGCTTCCCAACACTCAAGGACCCCATTTTCCATTTTCCCTCAATTTTTCAAATGTTCTTTCCATTCTTCTTGCTTGGCTGCAATATAGTCACATGCTTGGTCTTCACTGAGGCTTTCAACTTAGAGTATTTTCCATAAAACAAGAACGAAGACTTCAGAACCTCATTGATTTGCTTGATTGACCCTTGGAACCAAACACCTTGCAGTACCCCACAGTGGGACGGTTTTGTTTGCCTGTTGGGTTGAAGTAACTTGTGGGCACTGGCATCATTTGACCAGCTGAATGCTTGCTCTCTTTTGGTACATATTTTGACTTTAAAATATGTTATCAATTTTAATTGGGTGATATTGAGGTTTTATAAAGGTTTTCATTTAGTCTGACATTGTGCAAACAAGCAGATACATTTCTTGATCTACTTGTACATCAGAGTTTTGGATATATTCAGTCTATGGGAGCTTGCTCATTTCTTGTATTTATGTTTGTTTTTACATATGTAGCCTCCATTTTGATTCTGAAAACTGGATATCCAAGGTATTAACAACAAAGTGAATACAGTTAAAGAGATACAGCAGTGTAGCACACGGTAGCACTATAGCAGCAGTACTAGAGAAATCCCACTAATAATTAAATCTGATGGGGACAAAATTTCAACAAAGTGGGAAAATATTAATTGAAATAGGCATGTTTTTCAAGGTATTTTGAGAGTGGGAACAGATGGGACCAACTGGATCAAAGTGTGCTGATAGCTGTACATGCGGAGGGAGACACTTACTTTGGCCTGAAAGTCATTTCAGGTCAGGAAGTATTATTCAGGAATGGGAGTCTGGCCTGCTGGGCATTAGGCATGGAAAATGCAATGCCATATCTGCCATGATGTATGAAACTACACTTGAAAGAGGAAAGATTATTTGGTTCCCTCTGCCTTATTGCTACTAAAACAGCATGTGAAATCTGAGTCACCATGAGGAATATAATTACTCTGGCTTCCCTTGAGGTATTTGTAATATTAATGTTGCTTAATAATACTATTATTAATTTTACCGTTATTAAAGTTCAATTGCTTCAAATTAAGCATAACATTTCAATTAAGAAATCTACCAATGGCTTCAATAGTCTCAAACAGAATGGTCATCTCGAGTCAAGGAATTGCCTCTTGGTGGCTCTACCAAAAATTGCAAGAAATTAAGTAAAATTTCACACTTTGATGCAATACGCCTCTCACATAACCTTTGTATATAATAGGAGTTTTCAGTTATTTGCATAGGAATGTATGGATAGCTTTGAGTACAAGTGTTCCATAATTGTAAAATCCATCCTGGGACCACCTCTCTAGAACCTCTTAGAACAACTGTATTTTACTTGGTATCAGGTGGCCCTGATATTCCTGAGGTTGTGTATTGCTTGTTTGAAGTTCTGAAACTTTTTTTTTTAAAGAGTCTTATTAAGAATTTATTATATCACACTGTTTTTCAAAGAATGATTGAAAGCTCACCTGATCTGAGTTCTGACCCTCTTTTCTGTGTTTTCTTGGGGGAATGTCTTTTCTTGTGACATTATGTAAAAAGGTCACATTTCCAAAAAGCAGGAATCTGTTCCAGCCATTTCCTGAATGTGTGATCATCTTTTTTGGACTTTTTAACATGAGGCTCATGATATTCAGACACCCCAGGTGGACATGTTTAAATTAATCTAGTAATAATTGATTCAAAAGAGATTTGGAGGATGGTATTTGCATAAAAGCCATAATGAGAGCAAATCCTCTGAGGTTCAGCTGAACAGCTAAGCCCCTGAATAACTTAAATCTTTGAAACCAAATTGGTTCCTTGTGCAGTTGGAAAGAATTTGGTGTAGAGTGGAGGAGGTGGTGAATGAGGAATCTGTCCATGCTAGAATGTAGAAAATCCATCACCACTAATAGTGAATCACAGCAGGCAACACATAATGACTGCTGGCCAGTGAGATACAAGAAAGGAATCGAATGATTATACATCCACTTGATAGCACATTAGAGTGTATAGTTGTGTATCTAGGAGCAGATTCATGCATATGTGTTTACTTTTTGACTTCTGAAGCTGAGATGTAATTTGCATATGTGAACGAGTCATTGTGATCAAACATCTGTTGTGTACCTTCAAGTCTTTCTGCTTTATGGCATCCCAAAGGCAAATCTATCATAGGAGTTTCTTGGCAATAATTGTTCAGGGGAGGTTTTCCATTGACTTCCCTGAGACTGAGAGTGTGTGACTTGCCAAGGTCACCCAGTGAGTTTGATGACTGAGAAGAGATTTGACCTCTGATCTCCACAGTCATAATCCAACATTCAAACCACTACAACATGTTGGCTTGACAATCAAATTGGATGGAATTTGCAGATAATCTTGCATCACTTTAAGTGTAATACATAATGGTAGAATTGTTTCATGAACACATCTCAGGCCTAAGACCATTGGAAAATGCATATTTCTGATGGTCATAGGAACCGACACACCACAATTTTATGGTTGGGGGGGAGTCACTACAATATGAAGAAGTGTATTAAAGGATTGCGGCCTTAGAAAGGTTGAGAACCACTGCTCTAAACAGTCATCATGTGAAGTAAACTGTGAATGCAAGCTGTTTGGATGAACTTACATGAGCCAAAATGTTGACAGGTGTTACTTTGCAGAGGTTGGGTGATGTATTCTCATGTAAATTACTATCAGAAACCACAGCTTGTCAAACATGTTTAGAGTGGCTCATTTTTCCTCCTCTAGCTTGTGCACTGGGATTGCTTTACATTTGGGAGGATAAGAATCAACCTTGAATGCTGAATAATCAGGTGATATATGTACAAGTATAAAAGATCCTAAGATGGCTGGCAGCTACCAGTGCTGCTCTGGACTCAGGAGGCATATGATGAGCTAGAGAACTCATCCTGTAGAGCAGCTATATAATTTAGCCATGATAACACCGAGTGCCTTTAAAAGCCCAGTGAATGTAAATTGCTGAAATACTGATTGCTTATTGCTACTTAAGAAACATAATTCACTATAAATGTTTAGTTTGAATGTGATAATAAGAATTATCAACTATAGCAAGTGCTGGGTTTATGAAACTTTTCAGAATTCAAACTTCATGTTCAACTACAGATTCAAGATGCAGTTTTCACTGTGGATTTCTTCTCTCAGTTGTGTTTACGGGGACACATATGTGAAAAACATGCTTCATCCATGTGTGTGTTGAATGATATGATGACCACTCTCTGCACTGGTGTTTCTAGCCTAGAAATTGAAGATAGAGTAAATAATTAATAGTTAATAAAGCATACAGAATTAAAGTGCAAACAGTTATTCTGTTGGGGAAGAACAGCCATTATAGCAGAAATTTATGAATAGCAAGTGAATAAAGAGAAAGAAGCAAATCAGTAGTAGACAGTTGGTCCAAAATAGGAAAAAATAATTCAAAGAGCTAAAGCAGAGGTTGAAAAGATTCTAAGACCCAGGCTAGAATTAACAGAATCTAGTTGAGTTTCATGGCAAAAATAAGAAAATTCTACACTTAAATTTCCCTCTGGTTATTATCACACGAAGCCCTTTTCAGAAGATGGATATTTAAAGAGGAGAAATGGATGAAATATGAATATATTTTGCCAAAAAATTTCAGGAAAAAAATAGGATAAAATCTAGAGAAGATTTAGAAAAAGAAGGAATAGAAACACAATGGTTCTTATATAAACAGATGATGGGAAGATTTAAATGACTTAAAATTAGAAGGAATAGAAGATGGAAGTAATGAGCTTGATAAAATCTTCTTTGGAGATGGGCACATCAAAATTGTACAAGGCGTTATTGACATGCTAATTGGAACAAGAAGTGATCAAAGAATTGATGATAAAGTGGAGCAAGTATGTAAATCATATTATAGAAATAGAACAGACGTTTATGCTGTGTCATGTGTCAAAACCTTAAAGATAACAACTATAAAATACCACATGGTTGATTTGTTGTTAGCACATGATGACCTTGTAGTTGAGACTTCTCCAGGAACCCCTTATCCTCCATTGCTCTGCTTAGTTCTTGTAGATTCAGTCCTTGATCTGTTCAAAGATACATTTGTTTTTCTGGCTGTCCACAGTATCCTCAGCACTCTTCTCCAGCATCACATCTTAAATGAGTTGATTTTCTTTTTATTCTCTTTCTTCACTGTACAGCTTTCACATCCATATATGGTGGTCGGGAATACAATTGAACTGGATGGATTGGACATTTCTAACTTTAATGCTCAGTTGTATATCTTTACTCTTTATATACTTGATGCCACTAAAATTAGCTAAAATGTATAAAATCCAGAGTACTGTAATATTTTTGGAAATGCCAAGACAGTACCTGTACATATTTCTACACGTAGTGGAATTGTCAGCTAGGAAATACTGGAAAAATATTGACCTGACAATATTGAAAATATTAGGACTCACTTTACCTACTAACCCTTAGTTTTATCCACTTAATATGACATATGTGGCAGCTAGAGAAGTAGAAAGTAAACACTGGAGAATAATTCTATATATGACCATGTTGGCAAGACTTCTTTTTCCACAAAAGCCAAAACTCAGACAGTAATCTATCTGAAGACTGGATTATTAAACTGATGGACATGAGAGAGTTAAGCCTGCTATCTTGGAGTATCAACAGGAATATGATAAACAGTTTAGATGGAGATTAATTTGCTTGAAAAATACTGGAGAAATTAGAAGAGTCATATACTCAATTGAAGTTAAAGTTTAGATTAAGACTATGATAGAAAAGTATATCACTTTAATATAAAGATGAAAGACACAAAATAATAACCAAAGGAATTAAGAATACAAGAGGAGAGATACAAAAATAAGTATTACTTATTTTAGGGTAGAGAAAAAGTGTAGCATTTGGAAATGTAAAACATTAAAGGATATATTTAAGGTACAGATTGCTACTTTGGTTGTCAAAATATACTGTAATTGGCTTAGGCTATAAGTAATTTCAATTATATTGCTGAGAAAGGAAGGAGGTTTGATGTATAGAGATGATTTGAAGTGGATACTGTATACGTATATGTTGTATTTAAATTTTATGTTTGCAGAAGATGTAATAACTGAACTGAACATGTATGATGAAACATTTCTAACAACAACAACAAAAACAACAACAATAAAGAATCTGTATGACCTACTTAGTGTCCATAATTTAAGTTGATTCAGACTATTAAAATGTGAATTTTAGGACCTGCTGGGAAAAGGAGGGGATGATGCATCCAGAGATCCAGGAAGGATTTCCATAAATTTGTCAATGGGGTGGGCTGGTCTTTCCCTACCCCTGCCATATCAAAAGTGAGCAGAGTGTGTGTCTGCCATGTCCAGAGAAAGGACTTTCTAGCTAGCTACCCTGAGTCCCAGCCTTGCGAGAAGTGTGGGATAATGATGATGATGATAACAATAATTCCTCTAAGTCAGAACTGGGACTTGGAAGAATAAACTGATAGGTTCTGCATTTTAAAATATGGAGTTCAGGCAAAAGTTAGGACTAAGGAAATTTTAAACTTATGTCAGTTATTTCAGCAGGGCAGAAGAGAGCAAGAAAGATCCCATTAGTGGAGGAAGGGGTAAATGGAAATGTCACTGTGTGAGTGGAAATATGGTCATGTAATGTTTGATCTAGCTTTGAAGCTGCTGTTGTTGATGAGAATAATGAAGCAGGAGTGGCTAGCCATTATACTCCTGAACAACATACAGGGATTTCCTGGAATTTTAGCACTGTTTTGTCCTGCCAGTTCATTCCTTTTGACATCAGTTGGAATACTGAAGCTTCAGTATGTGGCTGCTGACAGGTAGGTATGAACAGTGGATATGGGGACCTTATAATGTTGCTGCTTCTTTATAAGTTTGATGTACTTAAAAATCTATAAGTTTAGCCACCTATGGGAAATCAGCATTTCACAAAGAGTTTGACAGGTTATTTCATAAAGAATAGAATGGTACACTGAAAACCTCATGTCCCATCAGGTTGTGATTAACCAGTATGTTGTTTTGTTCTGTTGGACAAAAATGGGGAAAATAATGCTTCTGTTAATCCCAGTTTCTAGTGGTGTGGCACATATAGTCATATAGATGGACATACTGTGCTTCTTTTAACATTTATATTATGCTGAAATTATTTGTTTTTGTTGTTGTGTGCTTTCAAGTTGTTTCTGACTTGAGGTTTAAAATTAACCAAAATATAATGCAATACTTAAAACGGATGCATTTTGCCTTTCTAGTTTCCAAGCCCCCAGGGCATATTTTTGTACTTTATTTTAAAGTGGCTCTATTTGCCCATGAAGGTTATAAACTCTATTTTCAAATGAAATATAAAATAGTCAAGCTACAAAGTTTGTGTTGTGAACCATTCAGAAATAACATTCAGCACAACAACCTTTTCATGGTACATTTGGAACCAAAAACTGATACCAGTGTTCCTTTATTTCACTGACAGTAAGATCAGATGTAGAGTTTACCATAAACAGTTATGACTAGCAAGGAATAGATCTTGCTGTCCAAGGTACAAGTTTGACTTGTAACTGTATAGGAATGTGCCAAACTCAAGAAAATGTAATTTTGGAGATGTGTTTGCTGCATTGTCTTAGATGTATGCATGCATAAATGCATATGTCTCTTTTTGGATGGATAGCAGGAGACATATCTTTTTGTGCCCCATCCAAAGATAATATCTTGGCAGCTTTCAGGCCCTGAAAGGAGCTGCTGTTACTTCTTACCAGTTTGGGGTGGGAGGAGGGAAGCAGTTCAGACAATGAATATGTAGCTGTTCTGGGCTTTCAGGGGAAAGGGAGAGTGCACTCCATCTGTGAGCGTACCCTCATCCCCCCCCCCCCCCGCCCACTGAAATAAAGTGCTGCTTCCCAAACTGAATCTCATCCCTTCCTCTTCCCCACCTTTAAGCAGAACCAGCCATACCTGCTGTGGCAGGGGAAGGAGATGGAAGTGTGTTATATTCTGTCTGATGTTCTCTTTCAGGGATGGTCAATGTATATTAATCCATATGCCTAGCCCATGATCATATTCTGTGTATTTGTGTCCCCTACTTTGCTTTCCCCTTCTCTTTTTTACCTTTTTGTAATTGTACTTTCAAAATCCAGCAAAAATAGATATTTAATTTTAAAAGCATTTGTCCTGAGTGAAATTCCTACATGCCTTTTAGACACAGGGTGATTCTGTTTTTTACATTTGTGTACAAACATGTTGTGTGGGCCAGTTCCAAAAGGATCAGTTCACTGAAAGAACTGTGGGCAGTCAGTTGGGTTGCAAAGTCTCATATCCAGAATTCTCTATCAGGGACAAGAATTGTACTTATCTAGATTTCATAGAGATTTCATAGAATCATAGAGTTGGAAGAGACCACAAGGGCCATCCAGTCAAACCCCCTGCCATGCAGGAACTCCAAATCAAAGCATCCCTGACAGATGACCATCCAGCCTCTGCTTAAAGACCCCTAAGGAGGGAGACTCCACCACACTTCGAGGGAGTGTGTTCCACTGTCGAACAGCCCTTACTGTCAGGAAGTTCCTCCTAATGTTGAGGTGGAATCTCTTTTCCTGTAATTTGTATCCATTGTTCCACGTCCTAGTCTCTGGAGCAGCAGAAAACAAGCTTGCTCCCTCCTCAATATGATATCCCTTCAAATATTTGAACAGGGCTATCATATCACCTCTTAACCTTCTCTTCTCCAGGCTAAACATCCCCAGTTCCCTAAGGTGTTCCTCAGGGGGCATGGTTTCCAGACCCTTCACCATCTTAGTCGCCCTCCTTTGGACCCGCTCCAGTTTCTCCACATCTTTTTTGAATTGTGGTGCCCAGAAATGGACACAGCATTCCAGGTGGGGCCTGACCAAAGCAGAATAGAGTGGCACTATTACTTCCCTTGATCTAGATGCTATACTTCTATTGATGCAGCCTAAAATTGCATTGGCCTTTTTAGCTGCCGCATCACACTATTGACTCATGTTCAGCTTATGGTCTACTTGGACTCCTAGATCCCTTTCACATGTGGTCTCATTCAGCCGGTGTCCCCCATTTTATATCTGTGCATTTCATTTTTCCTCCCTAAGTGCAGAACCTTACATTTCTCTGTGTTGAATTTCATCTTGTTAGCATTGGCCCAGCTTTCTAGTCTACTCAGGTCATTTTGAATTTTGATCCTGTCCTCTGGCTACTTGTCATCTGCAAATTTGATAAGTATGCCCCCAATTCTGTCATCCAAATCATTAATAAAGATGTTGAATAGCACTGGGCCCAGAACAGAACCCTGTGGGACCCCACTGGTCACTTCTCTCCAGGATGAAAAGGAGCCATTGTTGAGCACCCTTTGAGTTTGGTCGGTCAACCAATTACAAATCCATGTAACAGTTAACTTGTCTATCCCACATTTTGCAAGCTTGTTTGCAAGAATGTCATGGGGAACCTTGTCAAAGGCCTTACTGAAATCACGGTATACTACATCCACAGCATTCCCTTCATCTACCAAGCTGGTAATTTTATCAAAAAAAGAGATCAGGTTCGTTTGGCATGACTTGTTTCTCTGAAACCCATGTTGACTTTTTGTGATTATGGCATTGGCCTCTAAGTGTTCACAGACTCTCTGCTTAATGATCTGCTCTAGAACCTTTCCTGGAATTGATGTCAGACTAACTGGACGATAATTGTTGGGATCCTCTTTTTTTCCCTTTTTGAAGATGGGGACAATGCTTGCCCTCCTCCAGTCTGCTGGGACTTCTCCTGTTCTCCAGGACTTCTCAAAGATTATTGCCAGTGGTTCCGATATTACATTTGCCAATTCTTTTAATACCCTAGGATGTAGTTCATCTGGTCCTGGAGATTTATATTCATTTAGGTTAACCAGGTATTCCTATACTATCTCTTTACTTATTCTGTGCTGAAATTCCCCTATTCTGTCTTCTGCTCCATTATCCTTAGGTTGAGCACCTTTTGCCCTTTCTGAGAAGACTGAAGCAAAGAAGGTGTTGAGTAATTGTGCCTTTTCTCTGTCCCCTGTTAGCATTTTGCCATCTTCTGCACGCAGTGGCATCTACTTCTACACATAATTTTTGCAGCAACATGGATTTAAACAGAATGTCTCCAACAGAAGATGGACAAATTTGGAGATGCACACATTAATACAACAGCTTGCATATACAGGTTCCATTTTTTTTGGTGGTATTTTTAATTTTGTGTGTGTCATTTTGATTTCTGCTCTGCAAAGTTTCTTATGCTTTGCACTAGTGGCAAGCAGAGGCAATTCCAATTTGCAGCTTTTGTCTGTAGTGACATTGTGCCATGACATGCATTTCCAAGGAACATGCTTCCCTCTAAAAATTACCTCCGTCCAGAGTGCAGTAGCTGATGCTGTGGAAAGTAGCCCCATTGGTTTCTCGGTGGGGAGAGTTAATGTAGCGCAGCAGATGCCTGCTGCTGAAGGATGTATACAATAAAGTCAGAATGTTGGTCACAACAGTGGGAGGGGAAGAAAATCTGTTTGTTTTGTTCAGAAGCTGAGACATTTATGGTCTCTTTGGAGGCCTCATGGCTTTGAGCTTGTTTGTAAAAGGTGATGCTGTGAAATCTTGAGAGGCTGCAATGGTGCATTTTAAATCATGTGCTGAAGGGCCTGCCTGATGGCGCGTTCGCTTCAGTATTTTTGGGACCTTATCCCACTTCATGCAACCAAAACTTTATGAGATATTATCTTTTTTTGAAATACTAAGCCTGCATGTTTGTATGGGCCTTTGCTGCGGTGGAAGAGCTTTATAGGGGAATGTTGTGGCCATCAGTTTCCAGCACGGAGCAGAGACAAACATGAGCAGCCAGATCCTCGGGCCTAGACCTCAAGATTGGCCTTTCTCACCTTTTTTTTTTTAAATCTTGGAGGTATCCTTGAAATAATTGTCAGGTCTCAGGGTACTCCTCCATAAAAATGATCTTGTCTACAGCTTTAAAAATGTTTATCTCCCCCTCCCCTCCAATATACTTTGTCATGAAACCCAAGCAACCTCTCACAGAACCCTAAAGTTATAAGGAATCATGGCTGAGTAATCTCGCTGTAGATGATTCAGGCCTCTGAAGGGCTTGGTGGATGGAAAAACAAAAACAACACAATGCAAAGTAAACTTACCTGTCTCACCATATCAGAATGCAAAGGTATCTTGTAGCACCTTTGAGACTAACTGAAAAAAAGAAGAAGCTGGGAGCATGAGCATTGTAGACATGAGCCTACTTTCTCATGCATCTGAAGAAGTAGGCTCAAGTCTATGAAAGCTATGTTACCGGCTTATTTCTTTCAGTGAATAAATAAAATTATTTATTTATATTTTCTTCCTCTCCCAATGAATTGAGGTGGGAGTACAGCAATTAAAATCAATATAACAATATATACATAAACATCTTAAAACATCAATCATTTAAAACACCCAACAATATCATTTACATCCTATGTTCGAAACACCTAGGAGAGGTAAGATATTCCCAAGCTCAGTTATGGAGAGTCAGATGGATAAGCCTGCTGGAAGAGGTCTGTCTTAAGTGCTTTCTTGAAGGCTTCTAGAGTGTTAATAAGACAGATCTCTTCCGGCAGCTATTCCAAAGTATGGGGGCAGCGGCGATGAATTATCTATTGCAAGTCAATCTTAACCTGACTTTTGGGGAGTCTAATAGTTTCTTTTCAGATGTTCTGAGAGTGAGGGGCAGATTGTGTAGGGAGAGGCATTCCCTCAAGTAACTCGGGCCTAAGCCATTTAGGGCTTTAAAGGTAATGATCAACAATTTGTATTGCGCCCGGAAGCTGATTGGCAACCAGTGAAGTGATCTTAATGCAGGTGTAATACGCTCTGATCTTGGTGTTTTAGTGATCAGTCTGGCTGCATCATTTTGGATCAATTGGAGCTTCTAGACTTGGTAAAAAGATAGCCCCATGTAAAGCGCAGTGGAGAAATTTAATCAAGCGGTTACCAGTGCGTGCACCACTGTTTCAAGGTCCTTCTGGGCAAGGTAGGGACATAGTTGGCATATCAACCGAAGTTGATACCAAGCACTCCTGGCCATCGCCTCCACATGAGATGTCAACTGTAAAGACAAGTCCAGGAGAACTCCCAAACTGCGAACTTCGTCCTTTAGTGACCCTGTCCAGGACTGGTTGACAAATTTCCCTGCCTGGACCAGGGGTACCTATCACTAGTACCTGTTTTCTCTGGATTCAGCTTGAGCTTGTTTTCCCTCATCCAGCCTATCACCGATTCAAGACATGCATTCAAAGGAGAGATGCCATGCTTGGTCACTGTTTCAGTTGGAGGCATGGAGAAAAGATCCCGTTGCTTACTGATTAAAAGCCTGTGTCTTTGAATTCTGTGACTAGATAGAGGGTGGCTATGTCTATTGGTAAATTTAGGGCATTGGGTCATGATTGTTTAATTGTAGTTTTAATATTGGGGAGGGGGGTTGGGAAGGGAACATGAAAAATAGGATGGCTAAGTTACTTTGCCTTTTTTTTCTACAGGATATTTGTAAGGTGTTTGCAAATGGCTGTATTCTGGGGTATCATTCTGGATTTTACATAGAGGTAAAGCATCCTTTGACATTGGATTCCTTTGATTACTCCCATCTTCATGAAAAACAAAACAGAGTAAATCAAAACTGTATGAATACTTGTCCTTGCACAAAAATTGGTGATGATAATTAAAAAAGATAAGTTTAGACATTTAATCAGGAATAAAAATACAGTAGAAGAAATAAAATGCCATTTCCTGCTATGCCCACAATTTGTCTGATTTTTTACTCCCCCACTCTTGGGAGAGTATTGGACAGGAATAAATCAGGGACCAAATTCAGAACCTGATTGTTTTGCGGGGAGTGGAGTAGGATCGGTTCAGTGCTGCTTGTAGCTCCTTGTTTTTGTTCCAAAACCTTCTAAAATGTTTTACAACAGTAAGGTCTCCTTGAGCCTCTAACCCTATTGATTTATAATTCAGTACACAAACATCATTGAAGTTTTATTGTAAACAGTTTAATTACTCAAGAGACAAGATTTTGAGTTGTGTGAAAATTAAATTGCAGAAGGGTGGGCTTTTTGGTCTAGTGTTCTGGCTTCATCTTTAGTTGTCTATGCTGCATTCTGTTGCCTTCTTGCGCTCCCAGCAGTATCAGATTTTTCGAGTTTTTGAACTTCAGTAAAATCACTTCAGAATCAGTGAGTGTTTCTTAGCCTGTTGTGTGAGAAATATTCTCAACTGCTCAGAATGGCAAAATAAGCCCCTCAGAATACTGAGATCCCACAAAGGAAAAGCATGCTCTTCAGCTGAAAATCTGTATGCTTAATAGCAATCTCTTAAATTTAGCATTCTGCATTTCTACTTCAGATAATTCAACTAAACCCACAAACCACCTACTGGCTCTATAATTAATTAATTGGAAATTCTCCCTCCCCTTAAAAAAAGCAGCTCATCAGTGTGGGAACTAATGTGTTTTAAGCATGAGTTACATGCACTGGAAGAAGCAGCAAAGATAGTGAGGGATCATGCAAATACTGCTCTTGTATTCACTTTGTTTTAGAAGTCATTCCCACAACATATTTAAAAGGAAAGCATCTGGAAGGCATGGTGTAGATTCAGTGATTCTCCTGTTTTGCTATTGCAGTACAAATATTGCAAACCTTTGTGTTTGATGGCCAGTTGACAAAGGTATAACATGCAAAGGCTACAGTAGTGGTAATTTTCAAAGACATAGCTGTGTTTCTAAGATGTTAACATTCATCTGAGGAAGTAGGCTCAAGCCTACAAAACTCATGCTACCAACTTCTTTCTTTCAGTTATTCTCAGCTATAAGATCCCTTTGCATAGGCTACACTAATAAGATAAAATAGTACCTACCATATATACTCAACTATAAGTCAAGGGTAGATTTTAGGGCCAAAATTAGAGTTTTTGGTATGACCCATGTATAAGTCAAGGTTAAAATTTATGGGCATGTGACAAAGGATCTAAAGGATTAAGCAAGGAAAACAATACCAAGCAACTTACAAAATTCCAGCAGGCACAATTGTTTGTACTCATCCTAAAGGCTGGATGGATGAGGGAATAGGGGGGGGGGGGTGTCAATGCTTCCAGGACAAATTATGCTCTTGCTTTTCACCAGGGAATGGTTTCTTTTTAAACAAACAAAAACCCCCCAAACAGCTTCATTTATATACCGCTTCATACTGCCTAAGCAGTGTCTAAGCTGTTTACAACTGTAAGCTACTTGCCCACAACAATCTGGGTACTCATTTTAGTGACCTCAGAAGGATGCAAGCCTGAGTCAAGCTTGAGCCCTTTTGCTGGTCTTGAACTCGCAACCTTATGGTTTTGAGTGAGTGGCTGCAGTACAGGCATTTAACCACTGTGCCACCAGGGCTCTTAAAGTACAGTACTTACATTGACCCATGGATAGGTTGACTCAGGATTTTGGGGTCAATTTTTTGACTAAAATTTATAGACTTACACATAAGTACATACAGTAGTTTTATTTCTTGGTCTCTGTTCACATAATCTAGGGTCTATCTTAGTGCCACAGCCCAAAAGCATATTGCTGGTGTGTGTGTGCACTTCTAATTTTTCTTAATAACCATATTTGACTTTCTCCTCCTTAGGCAACGGAAATATTATAAACATACCTGACAGCTGGAGAAAGACTCTGAGGTCCTACATCTCTCAGGAAGATCCCAGACACCTCCCCTTCAACTGCAGTTATTCTATATGTTTCTGTGAAACCTCTTTCTGTTGTATGCTCAGTGAGTGCAAAGGCATCGTTTGGAGAACAATTTTGTATGTCCCCAAATTAATAACTTAAAATTAACTGGTCATAATGGTAATTCTGTGTTGTAAGAAGAGGAAGTCAGAATGAGATGCCTATCTGGAGATTCCTTTAGCTAATAGTCTGAACGGTTCTACACCTGGGAGAGATTCTCATACAAGCACTGTAAAATACAAAAAGCTTTGAAGAGCCTGCCTTGTGCTTTTGACCTTGACAAGGAAAAATGAGTTTACCGGTCTGAAACAGATTATCTTTACTCATCAGGGTATGGGTGCTGCCAGGTGATGCAATGCATGTGGTGTATTTGTGTTTCATCCAATGAGATTTTGGCTGAAGGGAGTTTGTAGAAGTGGATTTTCCTCTCCCCACAGGTCTCTAACACTACACAGGAGGTCAGAGGACTCTCCTTGATGAATTACGGCACAAGGGGGCTGAGGCAGGAGGTAGGGTGGAGTCTCCTTTTATAAGCAGCTTCTTCATCTGCTAGTGACATGACACTCTTCATTTGCTAGTGACATGCCACTAACATGTGATTCTTATACTCTCCCTTAGGATATTGGTAATTAGTATGGCTGTGTTACATTCTTTACAGAGGAAGGATCCTTTGTCTGAATGGCCATGATAGGACAGATTTTTATTTACAGGTGCCATTTATTAGAACATTCATCTGTTCCAAATCCATTTCAAAGATCAGTTGTGCCCCCATGCAGGGTGTCATCCAGTGTGTGTGTGGGGGGGGGGGGGGGCTGCCAGGGGCAGTGGCCTAGGAGGCAAAATGGCACACTAGTCTTCCAGGCTTTGCTGTAGCTTGCACTCTTCCTTCTCCTCCAATCCTGGGCATTTTCCTTGGGAGGAAGCCCAGGGCTGGTGAGCTGTCAAGGGTGTTTGCATGCCCAACCAGGTATCACCCCCACTCCCAGTGATGCCACTGTCAAAGATGAACCGTAAGAAAAGAGAGTAAGAGAGCAGCTTTGCACTTTCCTGTTAACAGCAAGCACCTGGGCAACAGAGTTGCCATGTGGTTCACCATGGAACCTTTCAAACTACACAGTTATAGTGCTATGGTACCAGTTCACCTGCCATGGCAATATCTTGTGGAATCCTGGGATTTGTAATTTAGGGAAAAGTGCTTAGAATTCTCAGCCAAAGAGTTTCTCTTGTACCTCTGAGTAAACTATAGGTTGATGCCCATGGAAGTTAAAGTGATGCCATGTGTAGGGGCCCATCATCACAATTTTTCTCACTATGAGGATACATTCATCACTGCATTTAACTGTAAATTATAACAGTAGGCAAATTACATCTGTAGATATAAACTAGTATGCACACTATATATATATATATGTATATATATATATATATATATATATTGTGGTTATATATATATATCCTCTTTTAGGATTGTGTTTTGGTGATACATATCACTTTGTTTGACAGGGTGGAAGTAGCCATCTTGTTGGAGGGCCTGGTTTTCCCAGGCAACCTGGGAACCCAGACTCTTTCTTCCCAGCTTTACAGCTCTTTATTTTGATTTGGTCAGGTGTATATTCCACAAAACTTCACCAAAGCTTCCCTGTTGTCCCTGATTAAATATAATGAAATAATTAAGGAAAATAACTTCGTGTAACTAAGTAATTTTTTTAAAAAAAGTACTGTGCAATAAAGTACAATCCTTATTCATAATAAACATTACATTTTGGTGGGGTAAGATGATGGATGAAAATTTCATAATAGCATTATAACTAAAGACTAATATCAAAGTGGAATTAACAATAACAGAATTATTGTGGCTTTGGAGTAGTCCTGCATTAAATTTTTCATTCAGTCTGTATGTTTGTAAGCCACTGCTAGCAATAAACAGCATTTGGATGAAACATGAAGTTGTTTTAGAGAGAATTTAATGCACTGAATGATTGATGTTAGAACAACACTTTTTAAAGATGTTTTTTCCTTGCAAAATTATAAGTGAGACAAAGCTTTCCACCTTCTAGATGCTATAGCAGGGGGGAAACCTACCTGTCTCACTGCAGCCAGACCTCAGCATTGCTGGATTACCACTGAGAGTACCAGAGCTATATGCAGGAAATCAAGCCTTCTAAGTATTCCAGTGTTAAGACATATAGAAGCAACCAAGACTCTTGAGGCACCTTGAAGACCTCAGGTGACTTATGGGAGAAATTTGGCAGTAGGAATTCTGGAAGCTGAAGTCCAACACATCCGGAGGACTAGAGTTTAGGAACCACTGGTGTAGAGTTTAGCAAGCACCATCTTGAAATCCAGGAGGTTGGAGCAAATCGTGACCCAAGCAGAAGACTTCAGGATAGATTTTCCTAGGGCAGTGTGTGGCTTCACACTTTTCTCCAGCAGCATGTGAAGGAGTTGTATTTCTGTGGCTTCCATAGTGTATATTATAGGTAAGGTTGGGCGAAGCACAGCCCTCCTTATGGTGTTAGTCAGCAACTTCTATCATTCCTAACCAGCATAGCCAGTGATGAGGAATGGTTGGAGTTATAGTCCAGCACTATCTGAAATGCCACACTTTGCCCACCCATGGAATAAATTAAGGCCTCTAATAGATTAGATCCATTTCAGAAGTGAGATGTTTTTCTCTCATCTGCTGCCTAAATTTTGAATACTCTCTCACTACTGTGGAGAGCATGGTAGAACTGAAAGTAGAGAGTTGAAGGTGCTCCTGTTCTCTGCTTTCAGCCAAGAGTGGTGAATTAGAGTCTTATTAGTAACAGTCATGGGGTGTGCGCTGGGTGTACTGCTTGTTTAATCTCTTTGTCATGGGTTCACTTGGGTGTAGGCAGCTTGGCAAGGTGACTAAGTGGCCAGTCAGGTGCCAAAGTTCTTGTGCCTCCACTTTTGACTGCTTTGCTGTGTGATTTTTAAGCCAACTGGAATCTAATCTCATGGGAGAAATCTGGCAGTTTTAGGAACTGGTTTAAATGGGAAAAAGGCACTTCCTTGCTCCAGCAGAGGATCTCGTGGATGTGATTGATAGATCTGGTATCTCATGCCATGTAATAGTTCTTGGTTGTAAGACATCTGCTGTTTGTGGCATAAACATAGCAGTGGGTAAATGCATTATTTGCCAAGGCTGAGTGGAAAATGTTGCTTCTTGTTTTGCTTTCATTTTGTAACAAAGTTTTGAAAAGATGTATCAGGAGGATAGATCTTGGCCATCTCAGTTGGTGATGGATCCATAGGTGAAGAGAGTAGGGATTCATATTTATTGAGGGAGTTCTAATTTATTTTATTTTTTTTAAAAAGATTTTACCGTGTTCAAATCACTGAATGAGCCTGTAATTTCTGAATGGTACAGCTGTCAGGTTTTATAACATTTATATTTCTTTGTGTTTATCCAGACAATTATTTTTTTTAAAAATTATCTTGTTCATTCTACCTGGTGTTCTTGCTCTTTTTAGATTTTAGATTTCATCTTAATATAACTGTGAATTTAGCCAACCATTAAAATTTTGCCATTTTCCTCCATTTTTCTTTTTCTCCTTTTGTAATAGGGAAAAAAATCCAACACTTTGGTTCAAAAGGAAAACCTCCTTTCCAAATTACAGTAATCTGCTTCCAAATTACAGTAAAGAATTTTGTTCCCATTCAATTGCTTTATTCCCATGATGGTTGTTAAACAGTCTCCATTAAAGTGGAATTGATGGTGGTACTAAAAAAGAACAGATTACCAGTTCTGTGTGTGAAGCCTTTTCAATTTAAACCTGAAGGCATTTGCTGAAGCGGTTTATATTTTGTTATTCCCCCCCCCCCCCCATTAATGTAATTAATCAGTTCTGTTTAGTTCTCTCTCTATAGTTCCACTAAAGAGTATTTGGTCCCATCTAGAACTGTGTGTGTGTTATTGTGTGCACACAATGTTTTTTGCAGTGCACACATAATCCCCCAGTCATGTCTGTGGGGGGAGATGAGTTGAGCATGCAATCCTGCACCCTCTGCCAAATTGTTGGGACAGCCCACACCAACCAATTTCCCTTCTTTTGAAAGATAATAGAATTTTGTGTGCCACACAGTTAAACTGTCCTGTGTTTCTCAGGTGTGGCAGAGAGGATTATATCCGACTCAATAGTGAAGAATGATTCATTTGGCAATCTGGTCAGTTGCTGTGCATGGAATAGAGGAAGGAGTACATCTTGTCCTTTACTGTAAGCAGCAAAGCGTCATGGACCAAAATGTGTGTGTGGGGGGGGGGTGGATAGTGGTTGAAGATTTTGGGATTTCTGTGCTTGCCCTCTCTGTTACTTTCTTCTGTATAGATCCTCCTTGTTAATGAGTTTTTGCATGATCCAGTCACTGCGTTTATGACTTTTGTGTCTGCAGGAACAGTGACTGGGTCATGTGGGTTCCTGCAGACACAAAAGTCATAAACACAGTGATTGGATCATGTAAAAACTCATTAATAAGGAGGATCTATAGAGAAGAAAGTAACAGAGAGATTCTATAAGTGTTCATGTATTTTCAACAAGGATGGGATAATCAATAAGGACAGGAAGGGTTTTACAAGTGGTTGCATGTATTCCTTTTAATTAAGGTTGAGATCTGGCATTAAAATCTTTGAAAAAATACATTTTTTATTTATTATCTTGTTTTTTTTAAGTGCATGGGACCCAAAGAAGCTAAAAAGTGTACATATGATCCCAGTGCATGGTCTGAAGGAACCTGAGGCAGAACCTTACTGGAGCTGAGCAGGCCTGGATCTGGTTGAAGTCTGGATGTGGGACTAGCAAAATGAGAACACTGTGTATGATGCCTTGAGTTGCATTATGGAGGAAAGCTCTGGTATAAAGAAATGACAGAAGCAAGCTGTGAGAAGTGCAGTAGTCATTCTGGCTAGAGATTCCAGAAATTATGGTCCAGTTTAGTTACTTCTGAATGCTGAGCTCAGTTTATGACAATATCCAATCTTAGATTGTGGAGGTAAGAAAACTTCAGCTTCTATCATACTTCTGTTATTCTTTTGAAGATCTGTCAGGCCTCAAGAAGTCTTGAAAAGCACCAGGTTTTCCATGCTCCGTGACCCTGAGAACTATATTTGCCTGCTGAAGTGGTTTGGAAAACATTTAGAACAGGAAAATTCCAGAACAGTTCTCAAAGTTAGATTGAAATAAATGTAGATCAGCAAACAAGAGGTGAATTGATCCTAGGCAGAACCCTCCTGTTAGAGTTTGTCAGACAAAGCAGTTTGTTTTGAAGCAAACACTGGACTTGGATCTTTGTGACAAGTGAATACATAGTTTGGCTGGTAGTACACTTTAGTTCAGTGGTTCTCAGTCTTTAGGATCTTTCATAAATCCATAAGAGGAGATGGACTGGAAACTGGAGGAGATGAAGTCCAAAACCTCTGGAGGACCAAAGCTTGAGAACTTCTGGTTCAAATGGTTTCCACGAAGTTTAGAACTTAAGGTACTTACTCACTTGTTCTCTCAGGCAGTACAGTTCACACTGATGCTATTTAATCATATTGGGTGTGACAATCTGCAGTCCCTCTAAATCATGGTTCTGGCGCCTGTGGTTCTAGTAGAGGGCTCAGTGTATTACATTTCATCTTGGTCCTGCCAGTACAGACCTTTCCCAATATATTTTGTTTTTTGAGGTGGAACAGCAAATTGCTCCAGTCAAGGGATATAATACCTAAAGAGAGCCAAATTATTCTGGCACCAACATTCCGTGACCATGCATTCTCCCCATCTTAGACTTTAGAAATTCAATAAAAATTTTAACCAACAGGCAGTTTGGTGCCCTTTCTTGACTACTCAAATCTACTGTCTAAGGTGATCACCATCTACCTAATGGCAGGACTGGCCCAGGCAAAGATTGAGAGACATCCTTACTGCATGACCTGCACATTCCAGCAGAATTTGTATGTGAATTTTGGGGCTTATCACTTGTCCAGAATAAATACTAACTTAATCAGAAGCTGTTATTTTGCCTGGCCAGTCAATTAGACATTCTCAACTCTACTTTTTGATCATGGAAGCGCAAACTAAATCTGAATAGAGAATCCTTTCTCATTAAAAGGATGCTTCCAGAAGAGAACATTGTGCTTGGCAGAAGTGTATTACTTATTTAGCTTTTTTGTATTATTAATGAGCACATG
The DNA here is from genome assembly GCA_034509955.1 of Urosaurus nigricauda. NCBI lineage: Eukaryota > Metazoa > Chordata > Lepidosauria > Squamata > Phrynosomatidae > Urosaurus > Urosaurus nigricauda. Next base: position 137,486,174 of record JAOEGL010000001.1, on the reverse strand, counting down.
GGCTATGGAAGCCTGGCAGGGGGCAATGCAGAGCAGTGGGTGTTTTATGGTCCCTGGTACTATCTGCGATTCTTCTGAAGTGGTCGCTTTAGGGCTGTGTTGTTTATTGCCCTTGACTCCTGAGGAACATTAATGGCCACCTACTGCAGCTAATGGTATTCATTGGCCGAAACGCTTCTTCCAAATAAAGAGGAAAACTAGGGCTCTTATTTTAAAAATGCTACTAAAAGTAATATCTGTGGAGAACTAAGAAGAAAATGGGAACTTTCATATGTAACAGAAGATGTTTAATTAATAGCAGAGCAGTCTGTCTTTACAAAGTTACCATCCCCGCAGTGTTCTTGAGGCAACCATATTAGAAATGAAGAGCCTCTGTCTAATGCAGTGCTGGCTGAGCAGGGTGAAGAAATCTTTGGTTCACAAAGTCCCCTTTGCCCACATGGACCACATGCTGCTTTGGCCCAGGTGGATCTCACATGAAATGATTCCTGTCTCTGTATGGTATATCTATTTTTAGCTTGGGACTAATTTAGCTCAAAACATTTTGCATCCCCATGTGCTCAAGGTGATGGTTCCTGCTCTTATTTCACTTTCAAAAACTGACAGCTGAGTTTTACTTCAGCATTAGTGATGGAAGAATGTCCTCAACATCAGGTCAGGGTGGGCAGAAACAGTGAACACAGTGGTCTGTCCTCCAGAAGAGGGTACAACGAGGAGGAGGAGGAGGCTGTTCCTGCCCCCTTTTAAGTGCTTTTCACTTGTCATCTGTCTCCTCTGGAGACTGTCTCACTGCCAGGCTAGCCCTGATTCTGACAAAAGAGAAGGGCATTTGTGGAAGAGGAAGAGTATCACTTGAAGAGAATATTTCTTCCCTCAGTAGCCACTTAGATCTACTGAAGAATCGTGTTAGACGGAGGACAGAAGAGATCTAGCTTTCAATTTTTCCCACTTTTCTTTGGCACTGTTTTTTAAAAAAGCATATTTATTTATAGATTGGTCCTTGTATTTAATAATTTAATGAAACTGTAAAGTTCCTAAGAAGCAATATATGTGTCTTCAAGAAATAATATTGTAGTAAGGTAAAGCAGTGGCTATTACTGTTCTGGTAATGTTGGTAGACAAAATCAGATACAGTGGTCCCCCGGCTTACGAATCCCCCGGGTTGCGAAAACCCCGGGATCCGAAAGCCGCCGGACCGCTACAATATCCCCCGGGATCCGAAAGATCCCCCGGGATACGAATAAAAAAACCACGCGGCCCCTTTAAATTGGCCGTGCGGTCCATTGAGTTTAGCGGTCCCCTGGGAAACGAAAGCTTCTGGGTTACGAAAGTAATCCCGGAACGGATTACTTTCGTAACCTGGGGGACCACTGTAGTATTGTTTTATATATGTTCTAAAACAATCCTTATACAGTGGTCCCCCGGCTTACGAATCCCCCGGGTTGCGAAAACCCCGGGATCCGAAAGCCGCCGGACCGTTACAATATCCCCCAGGATCTGAAAGATCCCCCGGGATCCGGAAAAAAAACCCCGCGCGGGCCCTTTAAATCGGCCGCGCGGTCCATTGAGTTTAGCGGTCCCCCGGGAAACGAAAGCTTCCGGGTTACGAAAGTAATCCCGGAATGGATTACTTTCGTAACCCGGGGGACCACTGTAATATACTATCGGGGAGTATCCAAAAGTAGAAAAAAATGGTCTGGTGTTAACTTCTATTTGTTGTTTATTGCTTTGTCGTGAGGTAGATGACAGCCGTACAGCATGAGGTAGAAATTGATTTCCTAGGACAATCACTCATGCATTATCAAAAGAAGAAATCTGTCACAAAAAAAGGACAAAATGAGATAGAATCATAGAGTTTGAAGAGACCAGAATGGCCATCCAGTCCAACCCCCTGCCATGCAGGAACGTAATGAATAAACACTTCTAGAACATGGCCACATAGCCCAAGAAACCCACAAAAAAACTATAGATGCCAGGCCATGAAAGCCTTCGAATTTACAAAAAGTTTGGGCCTGAGGATTTTTATAATAATAAAAAAGGTTTCATGTGAATTTTGTGGGGGAAAAGAAGCTCATAACCAGAGGAGAACCATGGTAAAATGGTTGGAAACAAGCACAAATAGATGGCAGAATCTGAAATAGGGAAATTATATATAGGGATAGGTCTTTTATGGGGGAGCTATGTTTGATCTGTTTTGCCAACAGGATTTGTGTTGCTCCAGCGTACTTCCCACTACATCACAAAGTGTCTGTGGGCTATGGCAGTTTTGACAATAACTGAAAACGCTCAGGACAACTAAAGTAATACAGTTGCCCCTCCAAGTCCACGGACTTGAAATCCATGGACTTGAAAATCTGCAGAGGGGTGATCGCCATTAATGTCAATGGGGTGTGGGCCCCGCATGCATGCACTCCATTAAAGCCCGTAGGGCTTGAATATGCGCGTGTTTTGGAACTCATGGGGGTGGGGTCTGAAATGCATCCCCTGCGAGGGCCAACTGTACTTTAAATCCTAACCATTTTATTTAGAAGTAAGTCCCACGAAAGATGATTACAAGAGTTGCTGCAAATGTTTATTGTTGTGTGCCTTCAAGTTTTTTCCAATTTGTGGTAACCTTAAGGGGAACCGATCATGGGGTTTTCTGGGGCTCAGAGTATGTGACTCACCCAAGGTCTCCCAGTGGATTTCCATGGCTGAGCAGGGAATCAAACCCTGAACTCCAGAGTTGTAGTCCAATATTCAAACCATTATGCCAGACTGGCTCTCCATAAGTGCATATTTCTTATTTCTTCCAGTAAACGTATTTTCTGGTAGTAGTAAATTGACTCAAATGGTTATCAGCAGTTCTGTCTTTATCTGTAATCTCCTCTCACATGAGCATTCAAACAACCCTGGACCAAGTATCTCCAGAGTTTTCTCCCTGTAATTTGCTTTCCATAAATCAGAAAAACCTCTCGTTTATAATTTTTTGAAAGAAAACAAGCAAACTCCAATTTACTTGCCCCATCTGGAAAGGCTAAATAAATAAATAAATAAATCCTAGCAGTGTTGAAGCAGACCTGGAAAGAGGGATCTTGTCCTTAGACCATTTGGGAATTAAATGAAACTTTGGAAACATGATATGCCACAACCCATCTTGTGACATACAGTAACCATCATTTAGCACTTTGCCTTGCTTCATAGATCACTGCAGTCACAGTGATTCCTTCCCTTAATTTCAGTAGCCCTTAGTTTCAGGCTGAGTTCCCGTGGTGCCTGATTATATAGTCTCTTTCTTGGTAACAGCTCTTGCTGAAGTCATTGGATGTTCACACTGAGTTTTTCCTCTCATTTATCAAGGTGTGAGTGACCTCTTCTTCCCCCTCTTTTAGGTTTCATTGAGTGGTAATTGGGATTTATAATGCTCAGCCTCATCTAGTGTGAACTAAAGATGAGGATGACTATCCAGGTGATGCAAAGTGTCACAGCTTAATTTTTATGATAACATTCTTCAAATTCTGTACTGTAAAATGTATGGCTAACCGCAACAGAAATGTTTGTACTTTTAAGCACTTCTTACTGCTTTTTATTGTCCTTTTTGTTCTCAGTGTGTGCAGTACTTGTGTAAATAATTCTGTTTGTCTAGGCTTTTTGAATACAAATGACTTATCAGTAGCTGATATTGTGGTCTTCAGTTAATCACATTTGCTAACCTCATTTGCTTTGTGCAAATGTATTACTTATTTTGGATTACAACTCTGAGCTGAAGTGTTATTAGAGCTGTGTGGTTCAAAAACAAGTTTTCCCAGCTTTGCCAAATTTGGACAATCCATGACCCAATGAAATTCACATTTGTCCTGCTGATCAACTTATTACACAATTAATCTGAAGTTGATGATGGATCCAGAGATGTTTCCTCTAAGTCTCTCCTGTGGTTTATTTTATTATTATTCATTTTATTTCTCAGAGCCCCCTCCAAGCCGTCTGTGTTCCCCATTTGCTTTGCTGAGTGCATGGTGGTTGTTCATCTTTCACCACCTCATAGTGCCTGTGGCATTACTGGTGATGGGTAACCCAACATCTTCTCACAGTGCCCTGTATACATGCTTTAATGGCTTGTTTGCTGTGTGATTGCATTTTTGGAATGCTCACAAAGTGGTGTGTGTGTGTATTAAAACCCTTCTAAAGTCTGCCAGCTTACTTTTGTCTTCTACACACAGCATGGCTATTTCAGGAACTCTCACTTGAAACAGCTTAATTTTATTAAAACTTCATTGTTTATTGTACATTGCCATGCTGCTCAAAGCCAACTAAAGAACACCATATACAGCTTCCTTCCTCCCCCCCCTCTCTTTCCCTGTCTTTCTGGCATAATTGTTGTTGTTGATGTTGTGTTCAAGTCATTTCTGACTTACAGAGACCCTAAGGTGAACCTAATCATAGGATTTTCTTGGCAAGTTTCTTCAGAGGAGGTTTGTCATTGCCATCCTCTGGTCTCCAGAGTCATAGTCCAATGCTCAAACCACTACACTAGGCTGGCTCTATACACACACACAAAGGAAGTACTGATAGCAATGCCACTGCCACCATCTCCATTCAAGGTGGAAGGAGTCCCTGTGAGACAGGATGTCTCAACTTACGCTTTTGGAGTGTCTTCTTTGCTTAGACTTCTGCTTCTCCAGTGGTGGTGAATGCAATTCTCCAGTGGTGGCAAATGCAATAGAAGAATGGCAAATGTAATTCTGCTGCTCACAGAGTAGGCTTTCTCACTTCCATCTGACTAACCATTGCACTCTCTCAAAATCCCCCTAGGTGAGATATGACACAGGAGGCTGTAGCTGAAGGTAGAATTTGATAGATGCCTGGGACTTTATGCTTGCTTCAGTGGAAGTAGCTTTTGCTCATGGAATCAGACCTTTGAAACCAAGCTATAATAAGGGGTGGGTGGGTGGTCATTGTTGTGAGTGCTTTGTGCTGTTCTACATTTTTTAAAATGTTTTTTAAATGATGGCTTGTGATGGATTAGGGCCAGGTCTGAGTCACCACACCAAGGCTACATCCACACTGCAGAAATAATGCAGTTCGACACAACGACACCATGGTTCAATGCTATGGAATTCTGGGATTTGTAGTTTTGTGGGGTATTTAACCTTCTCTGTCACAGAACTCTGGTGCCACAACAAACTACAAATCCCAGGATTCCATAGCACTGAGCCATGGCAATTAAAGTGATGTCAAACTACATTATTTCTGCAGTGCAGATGCATTCCAAAACAGGTTTGAGGGTGATTAAGATGAGATAAAGCCAGTGGTGCAGAAATTAGGTGTTTGGTTGGTTAATATATGCAGCGGGTGTTCTCTGTCAGAAAAAGATCATGCATTTTCCAGCTAATAAGGAACCAGAATTACCTTGCCCTAGATACACTTTAGGATCTAGAGATTTTGAAATAATAATATTTATTTCTCACCTGCCCCTCTGTCTGAACAATCGGGACGGGGTAGAACAAAGTTTAAAAACAGTTACAATTGAGGTTAAAATTGTTCAACGATCCCATCCCCAACCTCCCACCCCTTAAAATAAAATAAAACTGACAAGATTTAAAATAAGATAATATAAAATAGAATAGAATAAAACAAAATATATTAAAACCCACAGTACTTGGCAGCAGCATAGGGTAATACAGAAGGCCGGGGAGTTAACTGGAAGATTCTAGGAGCTGGGACAATTATATAGTTTCTGGGAAGGCCTGCCGGAAGAGATACATCTTTAAAGATGTTTTGAAATAGTCTAACGTTGTGATGAGACGGATCTCGTCCAGCAGGCCGTTCCATAGCCTGGGAGCAGAGGCTGAAAAGGCCCTTTGGGAGGTCTGCGCCAGCCTGGTCTTCATAGGCTGCAGTAGGTTCCTTCCAGAGGATCGAAGTGTGTAGTGGGGGGGGGGGGGGTTCCGTACGGGGAGAGGCGGTCCCTAAGCCATGTTGAAGTCATTAAAGAAGAAGAGTCTCTTCCCTCCCTCCCCCCCTTTAAAAAAATAATAAAAAATTCAGTTTGTGGGAGGAAACCCTGTAAATGTTTGGATTTTTTTTTTAAATATGCAATTAAATCTAATCATGCTTTGCAGACTAAAAGTCACTTTGATACTTCAGAACCATGAAGTTTATGTACTTCAGGACCATATTTGACACATTAAAATTACAAATGGAATTGTTTAAATTTCATTTTGGTCTTACAAATGGAGCTAAAAGGTTCCAAACTGTAAGAAACACCTGAACTGTAAGGAATCTCTTTGGTTTTATAAGTTCATGATGACCAAACAACAGTAAGAACAGAAGAAACCATGAACAAAAAATTGTTTTGCATCCTCTAATCCTGTGAAGCAGATGTAATGCACTGATTTCCATAAAAAGAAACCAGGACCAGGAGCTATATGATTTGATACTGTACATCCTTGTTTCTCAGGCTATCTGATGTGGAGAAATCAGCTTTTCCGTCGCTAATGGACCAGGAACCAGTACCGTATTTGTGCCCATTGGCTATAACTCTTCTTTTCTTTCCTGTGAGATTGCTGCAAACCAGTAGCTGATGGCAGTTGGTTTGCCATTGGGCCACCTCTATGAGTAGCATTGATGTACGCAGTCATACACAAAAATCTATCTTCTACATTGTTTTAGAAAAATGTGTGTGTGGGAGAGTAAATATATGAACACTTTCTCTCAAATACTTTGTCATTCTGTGGGAGTGTGCCTACCAGCCTGGAAAATCATTCTTTGTCAGTCTGCGGGAGGGACAGCATTGGTATATTAGTTGGAATCCCAATACAGATGTAACTTGGAAGAAAAGCAGAAAAACAGGGGGAGGAACAGGAGGTTTTCTGTTTTCCCCTCAAAAGCCTCATATTTCTGGGGAAATAAGGAAAAACAGAATTTTGTTAAATCAAGCGTTCCTATAGAGTCATGTGAACTGATCTGGTGAGCAGCAAAATGATCTCATCTCTCAATTTTTTGCTAAAGATTCTAATTTTTTCCTAATTTATTTATTTATTTATTTTTATTTCAGGTATCCTCCGGGGGTCTACCTTGGATGCTAAATCTGTGGCGCGTTTTCAATCATGGTTGTTCCAGGATTAAAGGCTGTTGCACTGTCATTGCCTGGCCTTTTTCTTCTCACGTTTCACCTTTCTACATCGCAGAACATTCTTGACTACCCGGAAGATGAGCAGCAGTGTTCAAGAAGAGAGCATCCTGTGATTTCATTTGAAGGTGAGAGAGAGACTGAGAGAGAGAGAGAGAGACTTTTATTTCCACTGTCCTGGTTTGAGGAGAAGCTGTTCAGATTGCTTTGGATTGTATCTTCTGGAGAATATCCTGTTACTTTTCTTAGATTTAATTCCCTAATGAAGGCCACAAGTTGAGGACTGTACTTGTTCTGTGGCATTTTTTGTTTATGTTTTCTACTTAATCCCAAAGAGTACAGAACCTGTTCTTTCCAGAATTAAATGAGTTTCTCCGGATGCTGATTAGTGTTCTGTTATGGAAAGTTAGAATTCATGGTAGTTTAAAGAAGTTACAGCTATGCATTTAGATCCTACTACTGCAATTTTTGGATAATGGGATATATGAAGAGCTATTTCTTCAAGTGGTGTACAATAAGAGCTCTTTGTCAAAGGCCACAGCTGAACTGTGACCTGTGGTTTGTATAACAGGAGAATTTACCCAGTTCCTAAGAATTCCAGTTTATACAGTAGAGAGGTAGGTTCTATCATGTTCCTTGCTGTGGTGTCCAGAACGTGTGTCTTCAGTAATGCTGGGACCCTCTAAATGTTTGGGCTACAACTCCCACACTCCCTGAACATTGCTATTCTACTAAATATGTATTGGAATTAAAGTTTCAAATATCTAGAGGCCAGAAGTTTGAAATATCCAGAGGCAAAAACTAGTTTGTCTATCTCTGCCCTACAGGATCTTATCCAGCCAACCACCCATCAGTAGTAGTGCTACTCTTAGTTTCATACTATGCATAAGTTTATTCATGCTATGCATAAAATGATACGTTTGCCTTAGGAAGGTGATTCCTGCATTGCAGTTAGGCTCAAAGGTATATATTTGCTGATTTTTCATACTTCAGCAAGTTGTTCTGGCTATGGATGTTGGTAAAGAATTGGGATGGGGGAAACCATATGGATATTTCGCAAATAAGTATATGGGTCAGATAATATGTATTATTGGAACGTAACAGCATATCAGAGAAAGTTCAGAGTACTCTCTTTTTGAGATTTTACTAGATTATGTCAACATGTTTGTTGAACAGAAAAATAAATTAATAAATGAAAAAAACAGTCCAGACTCTCAAATTGTTGTATCTGTGGATGCAATTCCTTGCCATATATTAGGTGTGTACTTAAAAAGGCAAGCTGACAGATGTATAAAATACATACACTGTTGCTTATCACTATATACAGTTGCAGGGAGATCTGCAATTGAGTTTTCATTGGAGATTGTCACACAGAGGATAAGAATGGGAGCAAAACAGATTGCTACTATTCGTATCCCGCCCTTTTCATGTGATTGGGGGAAAGATTATCACACACAACACACTTATCCCGTTCTTCTCCCGTCTGTGAAATGTGATGGATCCGTCATTTGGTATTAACGGAAGTTTCTGAATACCAAATGATGGGTCCATTGCACTTTACTGACGGGAGAAGAATGGGATAAGTGTGTTGTGTGTGATAATCTTTCTCCCACTCACACTAATAGGACGGGATAAGGACAGGAGCAATCTGCTTTGCTCACATCCTTATCCTCCATCAGTGGAACAACAGTTTGTTTCTTTCTTTGCTTCTTTTGAACCTGATTTGTTCTAATGTAACTTGTGACTTTTAATCTCATTGTGGACCTTTTCATGTTACACATTTATAGTGCTGTGGTTCCACTTTAACTACCATGGAAACATCCTGTGAAATCCTGGGATGTGCAGTTTAGGGAGAGCCATGTACAATTTCCAACTGGAGAGTTTCTCAGAATTCCTCTGGCCAAACTTCAGATCTTAGGATTCCACAAGATGCAGCCATGACAGTTAAACTGGGATCATAGTGCTGTAATTCTGCAATGTGAAAGGGAGCTCTGTGTGACGTTAAAATTCAGAAAGTGTTGCTGCCTTTTCTATTATATTATTTGTATCGTCAGTATGCCAGTATTGTAGCATTTCCCCCAAGTTCATTTTCTGACTATAATGATTTCTGAAATAGTATTGTGTTACTTTCCCTTTGGCAAAGGAGAGTGGTACTGCAATTAGATTCTCCAGTAAGAACAGATGAGTAAAGCTACCTCTAATGACCTTTAGAAAATGGGAAGAAGGAGAAGTCAAAGACTTGAAGACCTTGGTGACCTTTTTGGACATGCTTTTGTTACATGTGAATCTCTCATAAGAAGAAGCTGATGCATTTCACAAATGTCAGCAGCTTTTTTGTTGTTTGTTCTTTTTGTGTATTCTATCAGCTGTGCTTAAATGGATGTAATTAGATTAGTGAAAGCTTTAAGTAAGCATACTAAAATGCTAGCTCTAACCTTGATTCTATGGAACTACGATTTAAATGCTCATTTAAAAAAAAAATCCCTTATAAGTTGGACTGTGTGCTTTATTGCTCTTCTTCAGTAGAGCGCATGTTCCAGCTTATTAGGCAATAAGCCCCCTCCCTGAATGAATTATGTTAGATAACTGAATTGGCTATTTCAACATGCAGTGTGAAAGCAGGCTTGTTGGAACTGAAGGCAAAACTAAGCGGCCATTTAATTATCCTGAACCTGCTGACATTTGTGGATCATATCAGAAATAATGACTTAGATTTGTGTCAATTCTCTCCAAGTAAATAATTTTGCTTTTTTCCCAATGTTGTCTTCTTTACTGAATCTTATCTGTTACTAAATTGTTTATGGGGTGTCTTGAGTATTCAGTGAGGAAGTTCTTTAAGAGAGACATTTAAGCAGACTTATAGAAATAGCTTGAAAAATCCCAAGTATTTTTGTTAGAATAAATATTTATGCTCCAAACACTACTGTGTGTTTGTCTAAAGTATTGTCCACAGGGGTATATGGTATATATATATACAGGAATATATATATAGGAATATATATATATATATATATATATACAGCCCCACCCCCCACTATCCTCCCCCACCCACCCACTATTTTGCAATTTGTTTTATTAAACCTCCACATACACACATGCTGGGTAAAGCTTTGCCATTCTTTCTTTTAGACCCAGAGAGACCTTTTTAAATAACAACAACAACAACCAAAGAAGTAAAAGGCACATGGGGCGATTGTGAGCTGACAGAAGGCAGTCATGGTAGGCGCAGGTTTGACTTATTACAAAAGGAAGATCTGTGAATGAGGCCAGGGGCCCATTTAGCTCAGGATTGTCCACTCTCTTCTGATGGGGAGGTAGACTTTCATACCTCAACCTGGAGAAGTCAGGCATTGCATTTGGGAACTTTCGTGTCAGCTACTCAGCTACAAGTCCTTCCCTAAAGCCTTCATATGGACTCCTGACATTAATATACCACAAAGTAGAACTATAGCTTGGACTTAGGCTGTTGTCACACTGCAGAATTAATGCACTTTGATAATGCTCTAACTGTCATGGCTCCATCCTATGGAATCCTGAGATTTGTTGTTTGTTGTGGCACTCTGGGCTCTTTGACAGGGAAGGCTAAATATGTCACAAAATGTCAAATCCCAGAGTTCCATAACATTGATCCATGACAGTTGAAGTGGTGTCAGATTGCAATAATTCTGACATGTAGATGCAGACAAAGTCATCTATTCAATCAGTTGCTGAAAAAGGTTAATATGAAGAGTCTGCTTTGATAGCTGTAAGCAGAATGCTGTAAAACTGTTCCTTTCCCTTTGTGCAAATTGATCACTTGCTTTTGATGTGACTCTTTTTCTATCTCTGCAAATGACTTAGCTGCTTACAAGTGCTGCAGGCATTCTTATGTGTCGATCATTGCACCCAGCAATAATTAACTTGCTAGGGTGTCTCAGAGAGCATGCTCATTTTATTTAGAATTTGTTAATTAAACTCCCTTTTGGAATTTTTCTTTTAGCCCATGTTGTTTGTTTGACAGCTGGATGGGAAATCTTTTATTTAAAGCAAGTGGCAAAGATATATGTGAGGTGTTCCCTGAGTAAGGTTTGTGTACAGGGGGCTACCAACTGATATATCAGTTTGATATATCAAGTACTTGGCCCATTTTTTAAAGCAAACATTTCTGTGCAGACATGGACAACCACTGTCTTGTGAGCTGAATCTGAACCATGGGGCTATTGGGACTGCCAATCCCAAAGTCCAAGCCATTTCATTTCACAGTGTCCCTCAACTGGAGATCCACTTCTGGAATTGGTACGGTATCAACCTTCGCAGTCCCTTCAGTCACTATTTGCTACCACCTTTTATATCATTGGTTCTTGGATGCGTATGCAAGTGAGTGTCTTTGTGTGAATGGTGATTCCCCTTGATTACAAATAAAACTACGTTTGGACTTGTACTCTGGAGTTCTGTTTCTCAGAACCAATATATGCATGCTTGATCCCTGTTTTGAGTTGCCCAAGCCCTCCTGGCTGCTGTTATTGAGCTAATAAAAGTCCCCCATTAAATACTGATTGTGAGTGTCCTCCTGAGACCCTTGCAATTTGGGTAACAGTTTGGCCACTGTGAACAGAACTGACTAGATGGGCCTATGGCTTAATCCAGTACTGCTCTTCTTCAACACGGAATCTGAGTAAACATTTTGTCTGAGAAGATTACTACACATGGCTTTATAAACTACAGTTACAGTTAGAAAATATTGCCTTTGGCGATACATATTGCACCCTGTTGCCTCTGACCAATAACTGCTGTGTCTCTCAAGTGTGTTTATGGTGTCCCTTTGCATTGATAGGGGAAACCTGTCAATAAGTTCCCAATTGTGCTACTGTCCCATTGGTCCTCAGGTGTGCAACATCGCTGCTGTTCCAGTTCAAATTTTGGCAGTCACACGGTGTCAGTGTCTCCCTCCCCCCACTGGCCCAAGCAGGCTGATCCCCCCCCCCCATTTCTTTTCTTTTTAACTTAAATTACATTAGCATAACTCCACAATTGCATTAAAAATAAAACTAAAAAAAGCCTGAAATTCTAGGTAATTCATAGGACAGGGAAGTGGGGTTAAGAGGAAGTGTGAAACAGAGTGAGATAGCAGAAGCAGCCCCCGTTCTGCTACTGCAGAGAGGTGTGATAATGGCTGCTCTGAAGCTGGTATGTTGCCATTTTCATTAACTAATATAGTTGTGGCAAGAACAGGGCTCATGTAGTAATGTCCTGAGTGAACTTTATTTTCAGTGTATTTATTTTTGAGTAAAGTTTAGCTAACCTAAGATAGACTTGAAGAAGATGAAAAGCACTATAGTTTATACACCTTCTTTGTTGAGTCCCCAAAGGGTGACATATACGCACTAGAAGTGATCAAGGTGAATGCCTGCTTACAAGTCTGTGACAGTGCAAGCAACAAATAGCATCCTGCCAAAAAAATGTTTTTGTTTTTTTTACATTTGCATAGAATTAAAATATGTTGTAATTATCAGAGTCCTTGACTCAGGAGTAGAATCTTTTTAACACCTTTAAATGAAAACATTCATGGTATTCCTAATTAACATCACCATTTTATTAAGTCTTTTTTCTTTGTTTGCTTGAATAATGGTGCCAAGTTTTCATGTGTTTTGAATCAGACAAGGGTGCTTTAATTTTGGAAGAATTGAAGCAGGGTGGGTGCCGGGCAGGGGAAATTTCCAGGGGAGCCTGACCCTGTTATTTGTTTCAAGGGCTGCCACATAAAAGGCTGGCACTATGTAAGGTATAAATAGCATCTTGTTCCAGACATGTAAGAGACATTTATCCAGTTCTGCCCTGATCTGTCTCCAACGCCTCTGACCTTTCCACTAAAACAACGTTGCTCCAATACTTAGAGAAGAGCAGTTCTGGTGGACATGAAGGGGCAGTGACCTTTAGGGTGAATTCCCAAATGTCTGACTTTGCTATATTGTTAACAGTGACTATTGTCATGCAGATGACAGGGCCGGTCCCCCAATTCCCTCATGGAGATAAGTGTGGGGCAGGCCTTTCCTTACAGTTAATTGTTTGCCAATTTGCCATTCTTCTGGAATGTTGTTACACAGTTAAATACAATCTTTTACACCTGTTACATTTAGAGAAGTTTTTTAAATAAATAAATATAATTTGCATTGTGCTTAAATTCCAATTTAAAAGTTGATCAAAAACTTGAGAACTGTGACAGAGTCACTGAGGGAGGATGTCTGTGTATTGGCTAACAACAAAATAAAAATCAAAGCCATTACAGTTAATTGAGCTCTGTTTTTTTAAATATATATATATATATATATATATATATATATAATTACCATATATACTTGACTTTAAGGCAACCTCATGTATAAATCAAGGGCAGGTTTGGGGGCCAAAATTCTTGATTTTGATGTGACCCATGGGTAAGTCAAGGGTAAAACTTAGGGGCATCTAACAAAGGATGTAAAGGATGAAGCAAAGGAAAACAATGCCAAAGAAATTACAAAATCCCAGCAGGCATAACTGTTTGTGCTCACCCTAAAGGCTGGATGGATGAGTGAGTAAAAAGGATAGGTACTTCTTTTAGGTGCCCCCAGGATCAACTAAGCTCTCACATTTCACTAGGGAATGGTTCCTTTTTGGGAGGTACAGTGCTTACATTGAACTGTTGATAAGTACACCCAGGGTTTTGGAGTCATATTTTCAATTCAGATTTCTAGACTGATACATGATAACTTGGCTTACAATAAAAATTGCATATGAATGCTATCCAGTGAAAAGATATATATTGTTGCTGGTATTGTGGCTGAGGAGGAGTGATCAAAACGCAGGGTACAGGCGATATGTGGACTTCAAGTTTGTTTGTTTATTTATTTATTTGCCTCCCCATGTCCCTGCAATCCCCCCACAAAGTCTCTGGGAATCACTGTTGGCCACTGTGCTGCATTTTTGGCCTTCCTTAACTATACTTGCTTCCTCCCTCCAAAAAACTCCCCAGGAAACTCTAGTGAATGGTACTGGCCATTTGAGGGTGTATTTTTTTCTAGACCCCAAAATGGGGGTGGCGAAGGCTTGCTAATATCACTTGAATGGAGAAATGGCAGTCTACAAATGGATAGATACTGGAGTAGGAATTGGAAGGCAGGAGAGTAGTACTTGCACCTGGGATGGCTCAGCTTTGGCCAGACCAGCAAAGGAAGGCTCTCTTGATGTCAGTGGGAGAAAATGTCCATTTGGGTGCTGAAGAAATTTTACTTTAAATATATTACACAATTGTAGCCAAAGCTCCTTCTATTCATTATGTGCTTAGAGAAGATTATGTATTTCTCCAGTAAATTAAAAAAAATAGATAAGAAGTCTCAGCACTGGTGAGAGAGAGAGAGAGGGAGAAGTCTGAGAACTGTGTGATGCAAATAATAGATGGATCTTTCTGTGGGTCTGTGTTGGATAACAGCCCTACCAGTTAACCTTGTCCTGCTGCCAGTCTGGAAACGCCATAAAAAGAGGAGGGAGTTTGGCTAAAAGTAAAGTGACAATCATCAGCTGCCGTGGGCACACGCTTGACAGTGTTTTTGGCAATCTGTAAGAAACCCAAGGCATTTCAAAATGGATTTCTTACCCATTGACAAAACCACATGGAATGTCTTTTTAATGTGAAAATGAAAGAGGAAGAAATGAAGTTGATTATGTCTTATTATGAAAGGTTTATTTCATGTTTGAAAATTACCACAAATAAAGCCATGAATGCTATTTAAAGTAATTGAGGGTGTCTCCCCCACAGCCACACTCCAAAGGAAACGAATGGTAATATTTCAGTGAAAATGAAAAGAAAACAAATATTTCAGAATAAAAATCAGTATTGTAAACATGGCAATAACAATAATAATTATTGTATTTCTTTGCTTCCTGGCTGTCTTTCAATGTTTTTAGGCACTTAGCATAAACCATGATGAGAACTGATAAAAATAATTCTGTGTGCTGAGCCAGAAAGACCACTGGAATAAAAAGATAGATCTGGGAAAACTGCCCTTCATTCACAAAATTCTCCACATACAGAGAATCACTCACAAGCCAGAGAGAAAGGGAAGATTTTTATGGTGAGAATTAAAGAAGGGAAGTGATTCAGTATATTCAAGGAAGGGTGAAAGAGTTCATTTCAAAGAGCTGAGGCAGTATAAGGGTGACCTCCAATTGAGGAAAAATCACAGGAGGCCAAACAGAAATGAATCCAGAAATGGAGAATAAAGAGTGCCAATGTTAAGGTAGGGAATGTGTGTGAAGAAGCAGGCTGCAAATAACCAAGAAAGAGCATGAAGCAAGAGCATGAAGGAAGCCCCGAACTATGAACTGTAAACCTATACAATTTAAGTGCATGTCTATCCTAGCAGCAATTAAGTGTTTGTTCTTTAATTGTTTGTATGCATCATTCTATGTTTTAGTCATGTACGTGATACATATTTTCTGTATAGGCTGAAAATTGTTTTTCTTCTTAACTTGCCTTCAAAATGTATGCTTACTGACACATGCTTCTTTTCAGGTAAATATAATTAATGTTCAATATGGGGGGAAAGTCTGGTAAAACCTGAAAGATTTTGGGGGCTCCCATACCATGGTGCTCTGCTTTGGACTGCCTTTGAAAGGTGTTTGGAAACTACAGCTAGTGTAAAGTACAGTACAGTGGTCCTTCCACATTTGCTGGGGTGAGTGATGAAGGACCTCTGTGGATGTGGAAATAACGCAATTTTAAAAACCCACACTATTCTTTTTACCTAAGAGAATGCCTCTCTAGGAATCTCTTGGCCCTTCAGTGCAACTCCATGGTCAGCATCTGCCAGAGGTTGATCATGGAATCATGCTGGAGGACCTGCAAATGCCTAGAGAAATGGTTTCTCTAGGAGCCTCTATGGCCAACTTTTGGTAGAGTTGACCTGAGGGACTTAGAGATTCCTAGAGAGAACATATTAATCACAACCGCAGATAATCAAACCCACAAAAGTCAAAGCCGCAAATGTACCTAGATTGTTCTCTGGTGTCAGTTTTAGATACCATGGGACACCAGTATTGAAACAAGGGCAGTGCCTTCTAGTTTGTTTCTGAGTTTTTCCAGTCTTGTTTTTTTTAACTTATAAAATGCTAAATGGCTTGGGAACAAGATATCTGAAAGACTATTGCTTCCTGAGCCAGCCCATAATCTGATGTTTTCATTAGAAACACTGGCCCGGTACAGATGGCCCAAAAGGGCTGTCCCCGGGGCATGAATAGGGCTGGGGAGCACGCAGCATCTGCACGCTCCCCAGACTTATCGCATATGGACGGTCCCATGTTTGCATCATGCTGTCCATACATGCGCATGGCAATGATGTCATGATGCACGCCACATTTAGACGGCACAGCGCGCGCCTGATGTCATCGTACCTCAGGAGGGCACCTGTTTTGCCCTTTCTGCAGTGCAAGAAGGAGCTCCAAAATGGAGCTCCTTCTTGGCGCTTGCGTCCTTGGCTTGGCCTTCACATGGCCGCACCATGGAGGCTGAGGGGAAAGGGGCCACGGTGGTGGTCCCTTCTCCCCTTGGGAGCACTGCCCATGGCGAGGTGCAGTGGACGCCCAGGGCGCCCGCTGCACCCCGCTTCAGGCCACGGAGAAGCAGCAATTTTCCGCTTCCCCGTGGCCTGGAGAAGTGGCGGATTGGGGCCACAAGGGCTGCCAGTCAGGCAGCCCAGGCCCCAGTCTGGCGCTTTTCTGGGTGCCTACAGACCACCCCTTTTGGGCGGTCTGTAAAGCCCCACTGTTTACTTAATTTGGTTTCAAATGTGTGAACAAAAATTTCAGATGTTTTCTGTCCACTGTATTAGGTAGAGGCCTTTTTTATTTTTTGGCATGGCAGTTTCTCTTTGAAAAAAAGTTGCTTGTGCAAAAACATTTGAGGGAGTTGTTGTACCAAAAAAGCACAGAAAATCGAAAAGGAGGGGTGAGGAGGGCTATACTTTTCCTGTTGAAGAGCAAAAATAAATCTCATTGTGATTGAGTTTTTTTCACTGGGATGTCTCACCATGTACAGAACACCTTTCTCAGTGAATGGCAATTATTCCTTCTGTTAATTCTGTACTGTAACTAAGACTGCATCCACAATGCAGAAATAATCAATCTAGTTTGGACACCATGTCAACTACCATGTCTCAGTGCAATGGAATTCTGGGAAATGAAGTTTTATGAGACATTTAGTGTTCTCTATGTGAGCGCTCCTGTGAAACTAGAATTCCCAGAATTCCACAGCACTGAGCCATGGCATTTAAAGTGGAGTCAAACTGGATTATTTAGGACTGCTTCCTTCCGTATAATCCACCCTGCACACTCAAGTCCTCTTGGAGAAACTTGCTGCAAACTATAAAAACTAGATTGTCTGCAACCTCCCAGAGAACCTTTTTGGTAACCACTCCCAGATTATGGAATGGCCTGCCAGAGGAGATCTGTCACATTACCACCTTAAACAGCTTTTAAAAAGTTGTTAAGATGGATCTCTTCTGGCAGGCCTTCCCTCTGTTTTGTCTATTATTTTAAGTTATGTTTTAAACTGTAAGTTGTTTAATTGTATTTTGGGGGTGGTGGTGGGATATGGGAATGTATGTTTTAATCTTGTAAGCCGCCCCGGTTGAGGGGCGGGATGATAATAATATTAATAATTATAAAATTATTTTTGCAGTGTGGAAAGAGCCTACATTCCATCCTCATTGCCACCCAGAATAACAGTTACTAGTCACTACTGGTAACATATTACTTCCACATTTTGGAAAGACAGTGGGTCCTTATTAGCTACTGGGGTTTAGTTCCAGGACCCCCATGAACAGAAAAATCTGTGGATGCTCAAGTCCCATTAATTAATATGCCGCCTTTTGCTCAGAAGGGACCCAAGGCATCTTACAGATTAAAAAATGGCATAGATACAATGGCAAAAGAATTGCTATCCCTTATATAAAATGGCAAAATTAAGGTTTGCTTTTTGGAATTTGTATACTTTTGGAATTATTTTCAAGCTGGTGGATACTTGAATCTATGGATAAAAAAATCTGTGAACATGGAGGGCTCACTGTGTCTAGGAGTAGTTTCCAAGGCTGAATGCAGTTTGACATCACCATGGCTCAATGCTATGGAATTCTAGGAAATTGAGTGTGTTGTGGCACCAGAGTTCTCTGACAGAGGAAGCTAAATGTCTCATAAAACTATGGTTCCCAGATTTACATAGCACTGAGCCATGGCAGTTAAAGTGGTGTCAAACTGGATTATTTCTGCCGTGCAGATGCAACCTCTGTCAAAGAGTTCTAGTGCTGCAACAATTTATAACTCCCACTATTATACGGAATGGAACCATGACAGTTAAAGCAGTATCAAAGTGCATCATTTATGCAGTGTAGCAGGAGCCAATCTCCTTTGCAGAACTAAAAGCACCTAGAAAGGGATTTGTAGAGCCAGGGAAGGAAGTAGCGCTGATTTTTTCTCTTCATTCATTCATTCATTTAATTTTTTTCTGGAACTGTATTGCTGCTAAAGGTCTGATGGGTGGGGAGTGAGGGTCCTGTGAAGGATATTTGAGGAGGGAGAAATGGCAGCAGTATCCCTCTGTATTTGTACTGTGGCACTTGGCCATATGGAAGTCTTGGTATGCAGCTCTTAAGCTTTAAAATCTTTGCCTACCTCTTTGCCTTGGAGAGTAGTGAAAATAAATAGAGTGCTTATAAAGGTACTGTAGTCTCTGATTAAAGCTGCTAGCAGAGTTGCTTGGATCCCCAGTGTGTCATTTTAATCATAGCTGGATGATGGGTGTTTACTTTCCAAAGTCTACCTAACACCCTAGCCAAGGGTGAACCCTTCCTTGGGCCTGCAGTGTAATAAACAGCCTGGTACAGCTAAAAAGCATATTGTGAAGTGAAATGCTAGCGATGCTTTTCCAAAGACCTGGGCTTGGTTTCATCCTAACAGTATCACACTGTGATTTAGTTCATGGCTGTAGAGTTTATTTAGTGGCTTATCCAGTGTTAAATGAATAAAACTTGAGTTGAATGGGGTTTTTGAAAGCATGCTGCATTTGTTGGTATGTACATTGCACAGAAATGCCTGTGCAGCCTTAAGATTCAAAAATCCATAATGACTGTGAGCAACTCTACTCTTGACCTTTTAATCTGAAGTAAGCAAATGGTGATAATGGAAAAGTGACTGCCTAAATGGCAGACCATTTCAAATAGGCAGGTGCTTTTCAACATGAATCTGTAAATTTGGGTGATCAGAACTTTGCTGGCAGAATTAGCTTGTGCTTTATAGACTACAGCAATGCCTTTGATTGCACAAATCAACAAAAGCTATGAAATTCTTAAAGACATGGCAGCGCCACTACATATCCTGATGAGAAAGCATGATATAGTCCTGATGAGAAATCTGGACTTAGGAAAAGAGGCTATGATTAGAATAGAATATGGAGAAATAGAATGGTTCCCAATTGGCAAAGGGGTCAGACAAGGCTGTATATTATCACCCTACTTGTTCAACTTATATGCACAAAATAGCATACAAAGAGTGGCTTTAGACTTAGAAGAAGGAGGAGTAAAGATAGGAGGAAGGAACCTCAACACTCGTAAGATATGCAGGTGACACCATACTACTAGTGAAAAATATCATGGACTTGGAACAATTGCAGTGGGCCCTTGGTATTGGCTGGGGTTTGGTTCCATGACCCCCCCATGCATAACAAAACCTGTGGATGCTCAAATCCCATTAAATTCAGTGGCATAGCAAAATGGTATCCCTTATATAAAATTAAAAACCAAGGCTTGCTATTTAGAATTTATACTTTTTTGGAATATTTTCAATCTGTGGATACTTGAATCCGTGGATAAAAAAATCTGTGGATAAGGATGGCTGACTGTACTAAAGAAGGTCAAGGAAGAAAATGCAAAAGCAGGCTTGTTGCTAAACACACACACACAAAACAAAAATAAAACAAAAATGATAGCAATAGCAATAGCAAATACGTGTCTATACTGCTTATCAGTGCACTTAAGCACTGGTTTACAATGTGTAAGCTAATTGCCTGCAACAAGCAGGATGCAAGGCTGAGTGGACTCTAAGCCCTGCCTGGAACTGAACTCACAACCTTTTGGCTATGAATGACTGCAGTATTGGTATTTAACCACTGTGAATGACCATGGAGAATCTACATAAATTCATCCTAGACAATGAGGAAATCAAAATAGTTAAAGATTTCTCTTAACTTGGATCAGAATGGAGACGGCAGTTAAAAAGTAAAAAGACAGGGAATGGGAAAGGTAGCTGTGAAAGACCTAGACAAGATACTAAAGAGTAAAGATATACAACAGAGCACTAAAGTTAGAATCATCCCATCCATTGTTCTCCCCCATCACCATGTCTAGATGCAAGAGCTAGACAATGAAGGAAGTGGATTAAAAAATCAAATCATTTGAGATGTGGTGTTGGAGAAAAGTGCTGAGGATACTGTGGTGAGTCAAAAAAAAAAAAAAAACAACTCAAAAACATTGATCCTAGAACAGATCAAGCATGAACTCTCACTGGAAGCCAAGATGGCTAAATTGAGGCTATCACATCATGAGAAGGCATGGTTCATTGGAAAAGACAATAATGCTTGGAAATAAGTAGGCAAACTAGGGCTGCATCCACATTTGAGTTTGGTGAGATATTTCACCTCCTCTGGTTGCATCCAAACTGCAAAAATAACCAGCTTTGACACTACTTTAACTTGCATGGCTGAATGCTGTGAAATTCTGGGAATTGTAGTTCCCAGAGTTATACACATCTGTGGTAACAGAGCTCTTTGACAGAGAAGGGTAAATATCTCACAAAACTACAATTCACAGAGTTACATATCATTGAGTCTTGGCAGTTAAAGTGTCAAACTGGATTATTTCTGTGGTGTGGATACAGGCTAAGTGACCTACCCTAAAACTCAAGTATTCATCTTAGATGTAAGTGGGCAAATTGGTATTTGGCCCAGATATGAACATGACTATTTATAATACTAGTGAGGAAATCTATTACTCCATTCTGTAAATAAACAGATGTGAGTCTTCAGAAATAGAATATTGATGCCTTTTTATGGCCAAATTCTCTTTCTCTCTGACACACACACACACCTTGTAACTCTATGATTCCAGCACTGGTTGGGGTATTTGCAAGGCGAGAATTTATTTATGCCCACTGGGTCTGGCAGGCACCCAGCAGTATAATATGTTTTGCTTTATTACTGAAGTGTTTATTGTTGAATCAGCTTTATTTTATGACAATGTTCTGTGATATAAATCTCCAGCTTGAAGGCTAATTAAAGGGGTTGCTAGAGGTGCTGGCTGTTCTTTGGATTTGTATCCTCAGGGATACTTTCCTTTTGACTTTTTGTGGTATGTCTTTCAAGGTGTTCTTATTACTATCATTACATTTTTCAGCACCATTTGCACCCTCCCTCTCCTAATCTCCATAGAGGGAATTGCAGTGTTTATTGACAGCTAATAGATTACGTGCTTTTACGGCTGCTGGCATGTCAAATGGATACTTGCTGAAGGCTAGTTTTGCTCTTACCAAAATATTGCAAACATCATAACGTTGCAATTCTGAATTTGGCCAGATTGAGACATACTGAGTTCCTAAACTATGTCAGGATTAAAAGCCCCCTACTGTTACTTTCCTCTCCATCACAAATTTGTATTGTTCTACAGGAAAATTAATAGTCATTTTGTATTTAGAAACGCTTCATAATATGAAGCCCTAAACTGTCATTTTTTAGCTTGTGTTTAACCCAGGAGTAATCTGAAGCACACTTCCTACAGAATAAATCCTTTGGTCAAATGGTTTGAGCTGGAACACCAATTTTCAGTGTTCCTTGTATGATGAAATAGGGACATGAATGAGGAAGGTATCCTTGAAAATTCCTTTCTATTCACTCTGGATGGAGACTTCTTTAACTTCATCTTTACAATAGATACGGTGCGATTCAAAGCACATAGAAGTGTTATGGATTTGCTTTTTGATCCTTTGTTGATAATTGCTGCCAATTCAACTTATGCCATCCCTATGAATGAGAGACCTCCAAGGGGTTATTCACACTCTTTTTTTTCCCCTGTGGAGATGCGGATTGCCATGCTGATGCATATCGG
This sequence comes from Urosaurus nigricauda, assembly GCA_034509955.1. Taxonomy (NCBI): domain Eukaryota; kingdom Metazoa; phylum Chordata; class Lepidosauria; order Squamata; family Phrynosomatidae; genus Urosaurus; species Urosaurus nigricauda. The sequence goes on along the minus strand of JAOEGL010000001.1, from coordinate 137,463,902 downwards.
ATTTGTTGTTCCCACTGAGTTCATGAATCTCTTTGAGTCATTGTAATTCCTGTGAGAAGCAACAATACAGAATGATCCAAATTGATTTGCAAGCTTATTCACATTGCTGATGATGTGGATCTTTCAGTAAAACTGGGAGGGGGGGGAGGGGGACCCAATATGAAATATCCTGGGTTAAGTGTGTGTTTTTTTGACCAGCCCCTTCTCCCCAAAGTGCACCAAGTGCATTTAGGACATTTGTGAGCAACAAGGATTCAACCTGGATTCATCCCGGATTATTTTCATACTGTAAATAGGGCCCAAGTCACCCTGTCATCAACAGCCCTGCCCAGGTCTTGCATATTCGGGGCTGTGGCATTCTTGATTGAGTTCATCCATCTATAATTCTATCTTTCTCTTGTTGTTTTTGTTTTGTTTTTTGTTACCTACTGTAAAGTTGACTTGACTTATGGTGACCCTATGAGTGAGACTGTTTTCTAGGTTGTGTTTATTCAGATGCTTCTTATCCTGGTCCTGGTCTTAACATCTCAAAGGATAAGTGCAGTTGATGCTCTAGCTTTAGCTGTGGAAAAAAGTACTGGTTCCTACTTAAACCAGACAGATTGTTTATTTGATAGGCCTTATAGCTGCTCCATGTTTCCCACTTGAATGACTTTTCTAAGTTTTAAAAAAGTGAAAGTGGTGTGAAAATAGAAGAAGGTTTCAAATGGCATATGATGTCATTTGGACACACTGTAAAATTCTTTGTGAGCCTAGGTGATTGCACAATAAAACTTCATGTGGAAACATCCATTTGAGCCTCATCTTCATTTAGCGCACTGCTTTAAGGCAATATCCTTGAGCTCAGTTCTTCCTCCTTTACACTGAAAGCCCATTCTTGTTTAGTGACTGGTAAATATCCCACAAATATCAAATGGGAGGGGTGAGGGGTTTGTATACCCTTCTTCTCTTCAGATTCATGTTTGTACTGTTTTCATATTACTGTCCTCTGTTTGACATCTGAAAGTACATGGTAGGTTCTTCTTTGGAATGTGAGAAAGTTTGTATGTCACCACATGAATGCCATGAATCATCATTAGGTTCAGATCAAGGTGTTGAGCTTTGGGAATTTCCATCAGAACTGCTCCTGCCACATGATTCCCCAAGATCTAGACACATTTATATGGAATCACCTGTACGCAGTATTTCTGTATGTGTGCATGATGTTTGTACATGTACCATCTACTCTTTGGTGAGGGATTTTATTTGCATTGGGAGGAGGCATGAATTTCAGGTGTTATGCTGAGAAAACCTCCGGGAACGACCGTCTCAGAGAAGAGTGAGAAGGAAGAATAAATATCTCTGGGTGGAGGGGAGGTTGACCCTCCTTCCCTGCTCCTGCTTGATGTTGCATGAAAAATACTCTGTATTAGGCACTTCTCATGATTACATCAAGTTCTGAATGTTGTGGCCAAACACACATTCTGAAAGTCAGGCTCATGGCTTAAACTGAATCTTGGTCCATCCCAAGAAAGCTCACATCTTTCATTGCTGAGCAAGATGAAATTAGAACCTTCTCCCAAGATGATTGCAGGATTTTGAAGGGACCTCCCTCTGAAGTTCTGCTGGGGATTTGGAATGGAACAGTGATGCTCACCCTAGTTGGATATGAGTTTTCTGTTAGGAGTGCTCTTCACTTTCCTTTCCCCAAGCTAGTTAGCTCTCATAATAGCACAGCCCCTTGTTTCCCAAACAGCATGGTTTGTTGCTTGTTAATCTTGCCATTAAGAACAAGAGGAAGAAAAGGATGTCTATTTCTCTGTAAGAAGTGTTGGAGAAACTGAATCCCCAATTACAGTACATTAAAGAAAATCAGAGATTATGATGAAAATTACACCTGAGTGAATGAATGGTCAAGCATTTGGTCTGTCTGAGCACTTCATGCTTTCTCATGTAGTAAGGCTAACTGTGTGTTCATACAGCATTTACTGATGAATACAGTTTAGTCATGTGCATGTAACAGCCAATTCTAATTTGAAGTATGGAAAGTACACAAGTTCCACTTGCCAAAATTTCACATCCCTTATATTGTATTTTGACATGTGTTACTCAGGTACATGCCATTTTTAGTCATGACCTCGTGCTCATTGGAAAATAGAAAGTCTCATCTTCAGTGTGTGCTGTATTATTTTATCTGTGCTATTTTGAAGTAGAGAACCAGAACATGGAAAGATGGGTAGTGTAACACTTTTCTTCATGCTCATGGCAGTGCACAGTCAGTGTGAAGGCTGTGCCATTAAGTTTCTTGATGAGGAACTTGTACAGTTCAATAAAAACAAAATTCCCTCAATCCTATTAATAGGAAGCACAGACAAAACATTCTGGAAGGACAACCTGAAAATAAAGCTTGGATCTTGAACTATTACTTTTGTCCAGCCTATCCTGTAAGGAGCTCAGAGTGTAATGTATATGATCCCTGTCATGACCAGCCCAGTGGAGGACGAGGAGGATGTCATGGCTACTCAGGTGCAGGAGCAATCTGAGGCCATGCCAGGTCCCCGTTCTGCCCTGCCAGATTCCAGCTCTGTTCCTCCAGCCCCAGTGATTGAGGATCCGTAAGACCTGAGCTCTATGGGATCTCCTCTAGAGGCTCAGCAGCCTAGAGCTGCTCCAGAGGAAGAATCAAGCATGCAGGTCCCTTCCTTCAGCCAAAGGAGGGCTGAAAAGGCTTGCTTAAGGAGATCTAAGAGACTGGCAGAAAACATGCTGCAGATAAGGAACAGCTGGGATAAGGGAGGGCTTCGCTGATTTAAGGCACCTGGAGAACGCTGATTCTTTGCCAGAGTTTATTGTAGATCCATCATATTGGATGTTCTCGGTGCTGACTCCTTGAATCCTGTGCTTCTTGAACCTTTGTTGGACTTAGACCTACGACCCTGGAACGGACATGACTACTCCATACCTTCTGGCTCCCCTGATCTTGGCTTGTTTGACTTTTGTGAATTCTGGAATCTTGACCCTGACTTTCGTTTGTGGTTTGCTACTCTTGGACTCTTGAAAGGTCTGTAAACTGTTTGCTAGCTGCCTATTTGGCTTCCCTCACTGAGCCATTCCTATCAGTGTTTGTTTGTTTGTGTGTGTGTGCTGGCAGCATCCCGGACAATCCCACCCTTCCCCAGATTTTGCCTGTAGGTTATGCTGAGAAAAAAAAAGTGAAGCTGAATGCTTGTAAGATAAAAGTTTCCACATCTGAGAACTAAGTAGGTTTTTGAGTAGGATTAGAAATGCCACTTGGGAATACTGTTGAATTCTTCACTCTCGCTGGAGACTCAAGTGGGTTTGGTGGCTCAAAATTGTTTGTTTGTTTGTTTGTTGCCACTGTAACCATTTCCAGTCTGGAATAACCTGACCATAGCAGTTCATGCACTGGTAACTTCATTTTCTAGGTAGGGCTGCACCTCCATGTGTAAACTGCCTTTAATACAAAATGGATTGGTTAGAATCCTGGCACGAACATTGTACAGAAACAAAATGGTACCAGTTTTAAAAGGAATTGCACTGGCTGACAGTATGTTTCTGATCTGTGTTCATGGCTTGTGACATTGATATTTGAGTTAGCATCAGGCTTTAAGAGTTGTCCAGGGAGAGTTGGAGCAGCACACCATGCACAGAGTGCTTTCTTGGCTGTAGCGCTCTGGTGGTGGAATGACTTTCTTTTAGTAAATATCTGACTAATCCTGACATCTGCCTCATTTTAGTTCCAGGTGAAAACTTGGTTGGTTACCCAAGCACCTGCGGCCTTGTGAGATCATGCTTTGGTTTTGAGTCTTAATCAGATTATGAAGCGTCATTGTGATGGTTGTACTTTTGGGTTTTTTTTTGGGGGGGGGGGTGTATGTGTATTTTTTAAAACTTAAATTGTTTTAGATTGTTTTAAATATACTTTACTTACTTATTTATTTACTTACATAATTTATATTCTGCATTTTTCCCATGCCAGGATCCAAGATGGCTTACAACACAAGCTAAAATAAAATTCAGCTAAAAGCCAACCAGCTTATAATGTTAAAGAACAATTAAAAAGTAATTAAATAACTTATAGTGTTATATGCCTGACACTGGATTAAGTTAAAAAAAACACTTAAAACTTAGAAATAAAGAGGAAGGGAGTACAAAACCCAAAGACCTTTCTGCACAAATAGTTAATGTCCCTAATCCTGTCTGAAAAAAAGAATAGCAGAGGACCAACCTCCTATGGAAGTGAGTTTCAAGCCCGGGAGGAGTCACTGAGGAGGCTGTCCCACATGTCCGTATTAGAAGTACTGTTTTGGTTTTTTCATGGATTGTGCCCTGTTTGAGATTGTCAGATAAATTGCGGACTAAGAATATTCATGGTGGTGACTGGACTATGCAATGAGTTTCATTACTGAGTAGAGCTTTGAATCTGATTCTTCCCAGTCCTTGTCCAATATTAACAATATTTTGTCAGGCTTGGTCAACCTTATGGAGTGTGTCAGTATCCCTATGTTGCTCTTCTCCTTTTCTGTGCAAAGTTGGAAGCATGTTCTTATAGAGTAGTTTTGTCTGGGCAGTTGTAAACCTGAACCATGCCATTCATTTTGTGGTTGCTTGAAACTTTTTCACCCTTTAAAACATTTAGAAATGCAGAACCAAGAGGGTGGGAAATGTGCTTATTTCCCCCTCTAGAATGGGTTGAAAAGTCAAAGCACAAAGGAGGCCTTGATGATCTGTCCTGAGTTTGTTCACTTCTGGATTTCCTGCTTCGCCTTCCAACTAGGCAAAGCTACGTTCTTTTTAAGTTTCACTTTTTAATAGTGTTTATATAAAGCTACATTTACAAATGTAAACATGGCCTGGTTTCTGGGGGCTTTTTGCTAAAATTAAAGAGACTTCTCTTAAGGGTGAAAGAAACAACCACCCAATAACTCCCTCCCCCCCCCCCCCCCGCCAAAGGGAGCTCTAAGGAAGGTCAGATGTAAGCAAATTCTAGACTTCATTGAGTCCATATGTGTAAACTTTGTCTAATGTGGAGCACCTTTTATATGTTGAGCTGTATGTACAGCATAGAGTACTTACCTTCTTCATATGGTTTCATTCTGCAGCTTGTTCTTTAAGATAAAAGCTGAGCACTGCCCTCAGGGTTGCCTGTGACCCTAGGTAATAATGAAATGTAATATGGATAATGAAAAAACCCTTCTTCTGTCCTTCCTCTGCTCCTGCTCCTTCCCCCAATTGCATCCCCTTCCCCTCTCACTGTAAAGTGTGGGCACAGAAAGGTTAGTGAAGGCATTCAGTATTAATTCTAATGACTGGTTGTTAGATCTTCTTAGCTGAGAGAACCATACTGTGTTTAATCATCTCTCAACTATATAGCTATAAAGGACTACGTTTTGTGCTATGAAGATGCATGACTTGCAGCCTTTAATTTAATAATCTGAAAGGCTTTCTTTATACGCTCTGCCACCTGCAGTCGTAAATAGAAATCGGGACAGTTGCCTGTTATTTCCTGGGCTTGACTGACATTTAAAATGATCATGGGAAGGACTGAGCTACCCACAGTGCATATATTTTTCACCCCACAATTCTTTACCTGTAATTTTTTTCCAGTGTTTGCTATTTAAAAAGAGAGATGATGGCAGAACTTTGTGAAGTACAGCCGCAGATGAAGAAAGAGGGAAAGGAAGAGAGAGAAAAAGGCACACATCGTATTTTTCTGCCATCACATCATATAATGGGTTAGTCAGGGAAAGGAAAAACTCAAGTGGGTAGGAAATGACAAGAGAAAATTAGAGCATCAGACCAGCATCCTTAAAAGGGTTCATTGTTGTAAAATGACCCTCCTATCAGAGAACATAAATGTTCAAGAATACAGGGAGTGGATGCATTATCCAGCGCACCTGCCTGAGGCATGTTATTTCTGTAGATTAGGTTCAGAGAAATTTCTTGCAGCCAAAAATCTATGTTAAAGATGACAGGGTTTCATTAACAAGAAGAATAACGCAAGTGACATTTTGGCACCTCTTGCAGCATTTGCACATGACTAACTCTCTTGGCAGATTTGGCCACAAGAAGAGAAGCGTGCTTGCAGGCCCACCTGCTGGGTTAGCCTTCTTTGTTTGAGTACCTGTTTGGTTTTTTTAGAGGAGAGAGAGGAGAGGAATACCAGTACGCAACTGGAAACAGCTTCATCTGTTGAAGAACAAGCTAATAAGCACATCAGTGGGATCAGAGGCTGTATACCTCTCAGGAACAAGAGTGGGAGGGGTGCTGTTACATTCACATCCTGCTTGTGGGGTTCACAAAGACATCTGGTTGACCATTGTAGAAGCAGGGAGCTGGACTTGGTGGACCTTTGATCTGAACTTCACATATATCCTCAGAGTGCTTTGCTCTGGACATGGAAATCTGAGCTAAATTAAATTGTGTTCCGGTTTGATTTAATGAATTGTGTGTTTCCAGAACCTCTTGATTTTGGATTTCAACCACTTTAGGGGTGCTTGAGGAATCCTGGTTTTGCAAATTCAAATTCCCCATTCAACATTGGATTCAATCAGTGTACTCTAGTTAGCACTAACCAATAGTATTCTGGACTCAGGCTCCCCTGCCTTAACTGTTACTTGCTTTCTGGTTAGTATGTATGAGACTTAAGACTTCTTCAGCATCATTTTAGGGGTGTTTGTCTATAGTACCTGTTGTGCAACACATTTGAATCACCAGAGCAGAGACTCACAGGCATTATAGTGAACAGAGATGGTTACTCAGTCTTGTGGTGAATGCATAGGGGAGGAAGACTAAGCCTATAGTGAGTGCAGTGCAATACTGCGTGGAGTGGAGTGGAGTGCAGTGCAAAGGGATCTTGTAGCATTTTTGAGACTGTGTGAATGAAGTTATAGCATAAACTTTTATAAATTTGCTCTTCTTCTTCATATTCTGTAGACCAGCTCTGCAAAAGTTTATGCTACAACTACTTTTGCATGGTTAATCTCAAAGGTACTGCAAGATCCCTTTGCGTACTTGTATTCCAGACTAACATGGCTATGTCTCTGAATTGTGTGGTAGAAATCAGTAAGCAAGAAACTCTTCCGCTATCTACAGTGATGTGTGCCCTAGAGCTGGTTCAGTCAGACTGTGTTTTTCATTTAGGGAAGAATATCTAGTTTCTTTAAAATCACAATGGAATTCAAAGGGATTTGCAAGAAAGATCTGTGAGCATAAGAAGTCAATGTTTGTAGATCTTTCCTGCAAAATTAATAACAGTTCCAAAGCCTGTTTTTCTCTTCTTTCTTGTCCTCAAATTTAATGCATAAAAATATCAACAGCTGAACACTGCGGTAACATTGTGAATCTCACAGTGGTAGTCCAGGGAATTATTTAATACACATTTCTGTTACTGTGGCATATATATTTAAAGGTGTCATACAGTGCTGGTATTTCTTTGCTTTTGTAGGGCACTCACTGATTTTATTTTCCAGGAACAGGAAAACGTGCCATGTAAAAATAATATCATAAACACAGGCAGGCAGGTCCCTCAAAATAGAAGAAAAACACAGGCGAAGTCAATGGAACAGATGAAAGCAGATGGCATTACAAATAATATTGGTGATACTATTTACCATGACTAAGCTCACACCATAGTCCTGAAAATGTACACAAAACAGAAATATGTACAATCATAGGTTAAATCTGACATACAATTACAGAGGGGTAGTAGTTGTTGTTAACATCTTGGGCAAAATCTCTGGATTATGTCTCGTTTCATTATTTTGTCACCCATACTATAAAGGCAATAATATACAACATTCTGTTAGATTTCAGAACATTTATCTCCTTGATGCTACTATCCCTAATCCTTTGCATTAATGTGTGTACTGGTTATCCACTTGCTACTATATCATGTTCATCCACAACAAATATTAGTTAAGTGCCTACAGTATACTAGATACAAGTATAGTGGACCTGACGCCCATGCAATCCGACTGTTGTTTTATGCTGTGAGAATTTTAATTATGTTGTTTTTAACTTTGATGTTAGTTTAATCTAATTTTAAGGGGTGGGTGGTTGGGTATGGGTCATTGTAAATTTACCTTGTATTTTTAATTGTTGTAACCCGCTCCGGTTGGTTGACAGAGGAGCGGGCTATAAATAAAATATTATTATTATTATTATTTCCCACCCAGGGGGGGTTCGGATCCAGGGCCCCCTATGGATGGAGAAAAATTCAGACACTCAAGCCATGTATAATTCAGTGGGCAGCGACATGCATGCATCTATATCAGCACATCTGTGACCACATGCCACCATTGAATAATATGGGGTGTGGTGAGCCAGGGACACTCCAATCCATAGATAGCTAGCCTACCATGGTATAAATGAGAGCTTGTGGCCTTTTAAGCGTATGTGTTGGTGTGTGTGTTGGAAGGAACCAGTATTTTTGTCTCTACCTGAACAACGCTGTGTATCTGCCAAAAAAATCCCTTTCTACATAACTCATAAAATTAATAGCTAATTGTGTGAGCTGCCTTAGGCCCCTTTCTGGGAGGAAGGTGGCATAAAAATGAAATAAAGAAAATCTCACCCTTTTTTAACTGGCACAGCTAATACTACATAAAAATGAAATATGTCAGCAGCCAGTACTCCCCATACCAAAATCCATATGTGTTCCCAGTCCCATTAAATACGGTGGCATAGTAAAATGGTATCCCTTGTATAACATGGCAAAAAGGTTTGCTTTTTGGAATGTATGCATTTTGGGAATATTTTCAAGATTGCATCCATAGAAAAAGAATCCATGGATACATGGGGCTGACTGTATTTTATTCTAATTCTTGTATAGAAGAAGGAATTTGAGCAAGTGTTGCTTATCGTGCAAGCAGGTAACACACACTATCTGCACGTACTATTAAAGGCACAGTTTTCACTCTGGCAATCTTAATGCCTACTGTAGTTGGCACACTGTTGGGGCCCAAAGTGAATAAAATGATCCTTTAATGATCTTGCATAAAATTTGCAAGTGTTGAAGAATTCTGATAGAATTATTCCTACAGTCTGGGTATTGTAGAATGTTGTCACCTGCACTTGCCACAAATTGTTTGCAGTATTTCCAGATGTTGGCAATATCCATATACATTTAATAAATACATGTTGTTGTTGTTGTTGTTGTTTTTGCTGCAAGCAAAAGTGGTTGGGATTTTAAAAAGTCCCCAAAAAGTGTTGATTTGGGGGGGGGGGGGGGGTTGGTCACAGCTATTATTAATCTAGTGGGGCAAAAATTGGGAAACTGTTTCTCAAGGTAGTTTGATGCTGCAAAACAGAAAGTGTCACACTCTGTTTATTGATTAGTTTGGCCCTGTTTTGAGAAAACCAAAATTTATCTCATTGAAGAGTGGACTTGGAGTTTGTTCGGGTTGGCAGATCATTTACAATACAGATGGTGCATTTTTATTTTTGCTGTTTTTATATGATTTTTAAAAACTTATTTCACTACATGTTTTCTCACTTTGGGTGTTCATGTGGAACACGCTTGGTTTTGAACATATACAAATGTGTTTTTTTGGTGTGTGTGTTTTTTTTTTTTTTTTGGATATACAATACTTTTATAACCCCAAATACTTTGGAAATTGGGATCAGGAAAAACAATATAATGCACACGGTGGAAGTAGAGTTTTAATCCAGTCCATGAGGGTTAGTAGATTGTTAATTATCCATCTATTGATTGATGTGCAACAGGAAATCCATTAGTTTTAATATACTGGATAAACTCTTGCTTATCAGAGTCATTGTTCTTTTTCTTGCATTTTCTTTGCAGATCTGAAGCCCTGGGTTTCAAATTTCACTTACCCAGGTGTACGGGACTTCTCTCAGCTTGCTCTGGATGCGAATAGGAATCAACTCATTGTTGGAGCCAGGTAAATTAGAATATTCTAATTGGAGCAAGACTCTTACTCCTGTTTCTTCCCTTCAGGTTACTATCTGCAAAAAAAGATCATGTATTCTGGCTTACAAGTGCACTCAGTGTTATTCTTAAAGAAAAGCTATAATTTATGGGAAAGGATTTTAGAAACACAGTAATAATGCTAAAGAGGAGAAAATTGCCATTCATGTTTGGAGGAAAATGTAATAAAAATGAGTAGTTAATGAAGCAGAAAGCTGTCATCTCCTAAGAATCACAGATGCTACAAAATATCTCTCAGTTAGTATTTGTCCATGTGTATAGAAACAGAACCAGCATAGTGCTGTCTAAAGAAATTAAAGAAAAGGCTTCAGCACATCAGTGGAGCATATGCCTAGAGAGTCAGGGCATTGCATCCCTTAGATGCCAGTTAAGTCATCGTCTGGAGTCTGGCTTGAATGGAATTGACAAAATAGGGATGAATGTCTGGGTGTTGGTGGATATGACCCCCAGATTCAGTTGCATTTTTACTTTTCAGAAGGAAAGAATTTCCAAGAAAGGACATCCTATCCTCTCAGTCTCTTTACATTCCTTTTCCTTCTCTCTCTCTTGTGCTCGTTCTCAGCTTCCCTCTTATCTCCATGCAGCGATGCCTCATTTTGTCCTCTGTTGATCTTTATTTTAACAGCTAGGGAAAAAAATGAGAGTGCAGTAAAGCAGCACTTTTTACATATCTGATGTGGTGGACCAACATTTTTTCATACTATGCCACAGATTTTACCATATTTGTGCCATATTATTATCATATTGTGTAGGCAATTGGAAAGTCACTGCAGACCAGCAGCCAAGGGCGGAGGGACTAGAATCGTTTTTCAGACCACTCTGTTGAGCATTAGTTCTGTAAACAAAGCAACTATATCTGGCATTTTCACTTCTTCAGATGGTCTCCAGGTGACCATGAATGGACTCAGAAGCTTTCTGGAGAGCTTGTGATGTTGGGCATCTCACTCTTCCATGTGCTTGACCTTTTCTGGCCATTGAAAGAATGATTGATATAGGAAGAGAAGTGGCTGTTGTTATGATGGAGAGTTTGAAGTGCAGTGAAATAAGGCTTTTGAGGGATCAAAAAACTAGTTTGAGGTATAGTTGTGTGTAAAAATTATTTTTGCATGTGTGTTGTTCGTTTTGGATATCAATGTTGTGAGCATAAACACAGAGGATCCTGACAAAGATCTTGGAGCATCTTGGAGATAGACAGACACAGAGAGAGCATGGGATTGGGGAAAGGAACAACTAAGGATGGGCAGAGGAGGTGCAGAGAAAGGGACAGGGAGGGAAGAAAGAACAGGAGGAATAAGAACTGTAGTAGTGATGGTGTGGGAGGAAATTTTAAGATTACCCTCGGGGAGCAAGAGAGCACTTGGAGAAAAACTGGGTATGAGGAGGGGTACCTAGGATTATGTAGAGCCTTTTGGATGGCATATTTATCAGAACCCCCTTCAATTCTGGCAGTACTACCGACAACCCCTGCTTTTGAGAGGGTATTTGCGCAATTTAGTGTGATATAGTAGTTTTTTACATATTGTACGATTTCTGATTAAAATGAGATGAAGTTCATTTGAGGGGAAAAATAGTCATTTTTTTCCAGACAATTACCTAATAGACAAGATACTTAGAAGGTTAGAAAAACACCTAACATTTTTGAAACTGTAATACAACAGCAACAATTTATTTATATCCCACTTTCTTTCCAAAATAAGGACTCAGTAACTCACAGCGTGGCGTAGCCGGTTGAGTGTGGGACTACTACTCTGGAGATTAGGGTTTGATTCCAAACTAGGCCATGAAACCCACTGGATGACCTTGGGCAAGCCTCAGGGGAAGGCAATGGCAAAACTCCTCAAATTTTGCCAAGAAAATCCCATGATAGGCCACCTTAGAATTGCCGTAAGCCAGAAACGGTACGCAACATACACACAGCTCACAATTTAAAAGAACAATACAATTAAAAACATATAATAAGTGAAGATTAAAATAGAATTAAATCATTCACAATATTAAAAACAATTCAGACCTCAAGTTAAAAGAATAAAATGCACTTTGAAAAGACCAAGACCTATTAAAAACAGTTCAGTTGAAACAATATAGCACCCCTGAGCCCATTCTTTACAAACTTTCTGTTTTAAAAGTCTGTCTGAATAAAAAGATTTTAGCTTGGTGACAGAAGGGCAGGAAGGAGGAGGCCATTCTGGCTTCCTTGGGAAGGGAGTTCCAGAGTCCAGAGGCAGCAACTTTGAAGGCTCTCACTTGTGTTCCCCTCACTTGTGCTTCCAGTGCTGGTGGAAATGAGAGAAGGGCCTTTCTTGATAATCTCTGGGGCCACACTGGCTCAGACAGGGAGATATGGTCTGCCAGATAGCCTGGAACTGAGCCATATAGTGCTTTATAGGTCATAACCAGCACTTTGAATTGTGCCTGGAAACAAACTGGCAGCCAGTAGAACTGTTTTGACAAGGGCATAAAATGATTGCTGTGACCTGTCTCATTTAACAGTCTGGCTGCAGTTCTTTGGACCAAGTTTCCAAACAGTCTTCAAAGGCAGTCCCAAGTAGAGTGTGTTACAGTAGTCCAAACTAACTATGGCAGGTACCTCCATGGGCAGATCTGATGTCTCAGGGAAGTGGCACTGTTGATGCATAGGTTTTAAATGCACAAAAGCAGAAACCTGGTTCAAAGCTGAGTCCAGGAGTACATCTAAACTGTGAATCTATGTCTTCAGGGAGATAGTAATCCCATCCTGAATCCCTATTCCTTGATCTATCTTTTGACTGATCTTTGTTTTGTCTGGATTAAGTTTCAGTTTGTTTTCCCTTATCTGGTATATTACTGATGACAGACACTGGTTTAGGACCAAGACAGCTTATAAAATTAGCAAACTCTGATTTACTCATAAATGGAATTGATACCACATCAACACCAGGCTCAGTGCTTCTGCTCCAAGTGCTCAGAATGCCTGATACATATCATCTTGGTAGTCCTTACTATATTCCTATGAATTAATCCAGTGGTATTGTTGTCTTCAGATTACAAGTGAGGAGATCTAGGGTAGAGAATACTGTATGTTTTTTGAATGAGATCACACTGAATTTTTAGTTGAGGTGAATTATGACAGGATACTTTCTTGTTCATCAGTTACTTTCTTACCCATAAAATTATGTAAGCAATGTCCTGGAAAACAATTCTCAGAAAACGGCCAAATATCCAGTCCCAGCTCTTTCATTTTGCCATTTTTTCTGTACTTTCTTGCCTTGTTAGATGCGTGAATTTGGGAATTTATAGGTTGCGACTATCCCATTTAAGGCAGTTGAGTTATTGTTGAATGCTTTATTCCTGAATCTGTATTGCTGCACTATATCTTTTTGAGTCTTTATCTCTTTGGATGTGTATCACTGTGGGGGCCCACCCAAGACTACCTGTCATTGTTAACACTAGTGACCAAGCAGACTTTTATGTTAACTTTGAGTGCTTCAGAAGCAATATATACTGCTGGTCTGAAAGGGCAGGTTTTCCATACATGGTAGCTAAAAGGTAACTACAGTATGTTACTATTACTATTCAGACATTTCTGAGTACATGGGAGGTGCTTGGTACAGTAGGCATCAAATTTGGTGTTAAATAATTATGACCCTCTCTGCTAACAACATAAAACCCAACATAGAATAAGTTAGATTCTTTTCCCACTTCTCCTTTTAGTCCTAATGCTTCTGAACCATGCTGATTTTGTTCAGACAAGGATGTGCTTCGGAAAGCGCCTAAAGGAATTTATGGCTGAGGTGCAAAGCTTTATAGGTGCCATTTCCTGGAAATTTGTCTAAAGTGCTTGTGATTCATTGGAATGTCACCTGTGTCAAGAGCAGATAAGGACATGGTGGCTTCAGGAAACCTGTTCAGAATGGATGCTTTACAGGAACTTCAAATGCTTAATAAGAGGGACAGTTGTGAGACACAGCATGGTTCTGCAGGCATATCTATACGCTTAGATAGCACAGTAGGAGACAGAGATAAGTGACTGAAATAAAAGGTGGCCTGAAGACCCGTGAAGACACATCTATCAACCCCTTGGAAAAGCTATAGGAGTTGCGCATTTGTGGTGCTAGAGGTTGCTGGAAGGATGGATGTAAGGGAAGCATTTTAAAGACCATCTTCCTTTCACAGCAGTAGCTGCAAGAGCAGCCAAAATGTATTACTGCAAAAATTCAGCTTCCATCTGGCAGGATCACTGCCCAGCTTTCAAAGGAAATATAAAATCTTTTCTTCTTGAAGCATTTTTTGGTTTGTGATAAATGGAAGCTTTTTTGGCAGATTCTGGTAGTATGAATGATGAAACTTAGCCCATGTTAGAGTTTTTGAAGGACTGAAGAACTAGTTCAAGTTGTAGAATATCAGCATGGTTATGATGGTGGGTACGCCCCAAGATTAGCTTCATATGTTTGTTTTCCATCTTGGAAATGAATATTGTGCGAATAAACATGGAACATCCTAGGAAAGATCTTGGAGCGATAGATGCTTTGTTGTTGATGATGTTAATGTGAGTATGGATGTACAAATAAACATTGGCCAGATAGAGTACAGGAAACCTCTGGATCTCTGATGACTATCCTCACTGCCTTCTTTGTTTTTTGTAGAAGACAGAGGGCCCAAACAGACAGGCCAAAATAAAACTGCTTCAGGTCACTTTGCAGGTATGCTGTTTAAATGACACATGGATCTTAAGAGGCCGGAAGCTGTGCCAAAGCCATGCTTCAGTCCTAAGGACTGGAGTGCAGCTTTTGCACAGCTTCTGGCCTCTTAAGATGCATGATTCATTTAAACAGCATGCCTCCAAAGTGATCTGAAGCACTTTTATTTTGGCCTGTCTGTTCAGGCCGAGAATTACATATAAGAGATTTATGTATATTCTTGTAATCTTGGGTCCTAGAATTGTTCTGATATTAACTGGAATCAGGTTGCTCAGAGCCTGTGGCTTCAAGTGCTACAAGTAACAGCAACAACAACACTGTGTACTTCACTATGTGGGGCCACTTTGCCAAGAGCTTTGGCCAATTCATTGTATCTTTGTGTGATGGAAAATTAAAGTGGGAATGTTTGAAATTGTTTGTGTGGCAGTTGTGCTACGGTAGGGTTGTATAACACACTCTGTTTCTTCTCTACCAAAAGAGAGTGGAAAGTTTATGAGGAACAATGAGGAAGCCAGTGGTGCTGTCTTTCCTCTATCTGTGACCTGAAGCAGTTCTTTCATTTTGAAGGCCTTCTCTAGGATAGTGATTTTCTGTAGAAAAGCGGTGTCTTGATGTTGTTGATACAGCCTGTCAAGAAAACAGTCAAGCAGCATGAATGTTTTTTAAAAATCTTTTTGGGATTTTTTTTTTCGTGGAAATCCATTTGTGCATTGGAAGCTGTATAATTTTTCAGACCCCTCCTTAAAATGTCAAACAACAACCAAAAATGGGCAGCAAATTCATACAATCTCAAGCTATCAGTGAGAAATTGATTTTTTTTCATATACTTGCAAGTAAGAATTGAATGAACAAAGAATTAAATCCCTACTTCCAAATTAGCCCATGACTGAAGATGGAACTAGAACACCAGTCTTCTGTTTTCAAAACAGATGTCCCCCCTTTCTCTTAAATTTCTCTTTTTTGTTAGCTTCAGATTGTATACATTTTTGCTGTTGCACATAGTGTTATATAGCATCAGGATAGTACAGTGGCTTCAATCGTGATAATTCGTGACAATTGATGAATCGGGATCAATTATTATCAGTTACTGTAACCTTCATCAGCAGAATGATATGAGGATAAAAAAGAGTTGGAAGGTCTGAAACACACTGCAGAAATAATCCAGTTTGAGCATGCTTTAACTTCCCGGGCTCAGTGTTAGGGAATCCTGGGAACTGTAGTTTATTATGGCACCAGGGCTTTCTGACAGAGAAAGCTAAATGTCTCACAGAACTACAGTTCCCAGAAGTCCCTGAGCCAGGGCAGTTAAAGCAGTCTCAAACTGGATTATTTCTGTAGTGTTTTTTGGACCCTAGGTAGTGTCTTCAATTTCTTTGAGGAATGCAACAAATTGTTTGTTGTTGTTAGCTACCCTTACTTGATGTTGGCACATGTCAATCCTATGGATAAGACATCTCCAAGACCGCCTGTCCTCAGTCTCTCTGCTCAGATCCTGCAGGCTTAGGGATGTGGCCTCCCTGATGGAGTCTATCCAACAAGCATATGGTCTTCCTCTCTTTCTGCCTTTCCTAGCGTCGTCTTTTCTAATGATTCATTCTTCCTCGTGATGTGACCAATGTATGGCAGCCTCAATTTAGTCATCTTTGCTGCCAGAGAGAGGTCAGGTTTGAAATAATATTTAGCAACAACATTTAAACAAAATTACATTTTAAAAATTTAACCAATACTATACAAGTAATAGTATTTTCTGATGGAAAAAAGCCTCACAAAATATAAACACATTACTGTTGCGAAGTTTGGAATGAATTCTTAGGAATGTTGCATGCCTTCAAGGGGCTTCTTTCTTATGGTAACTTTAAGGCAACCCTAAGGCAAACCTGTCACAGAGTTTTCTTAACAAGATTTGTTCAGAGGTTTGCCTTTGCCTTCTTCTGAGGCTGAGACTGCTTGACTTGCTCACAGTCACCCAGTGAGCTTTCATAGCCAAGTGGGGATTCAAACCCTGGTCTCCAGAGTCATAGGCACTGTTCAGACAACTCTTAAAGGCCAGCTTGGGGCAGAGTTGGGGTGTAGTGTCCACATGATGCATGCTCTGACAATAGCCCCAGGGTAGCATGATTCTGCATGCCACTCCACATGGCACGCAGTGTCACGACGCTCCTCTGGCACTGCTTCCACATGCTGCAGTGCCAAAGGAGCACCAGTAAAGCCATGGTTAACACAGCCTTTGCAGGGCTTCTTTTTGCACCCTGCAAAGGCCAGATTGGGGCTGCAGTGTGCAGTTGCCATGGCCTCGATCTGGCTGTAAAAGAGGTGGTCTACACAGCCCCAGAGTCCAATGCTCAAACCACTACACTACATAGGGATTCCTAAGAATGTTTACACTAGTGTTTGAAATCCCTCTCGCACACACAGACACATATTTTTCCCACTTTCCATATGAGGTCCTGGAAACATTAATGGAAAGCTATCCAGGAGAAGTTTAGTATACAATATAGCAAAGCAGTAATCTGTAGCTACTGATTGCTTAGGGGGGGAATGGAGATTCATAGGCAACATCTGTGGAATACTTGGGCATCAAAGGGAAGTCTTGGGTGTGGTTCTAGTGATGAAGAGGTGAAGATACAATGTGTCTCTCTGTTGTTTGTATTCAATTCATTTCTAACATGGCGACACCAAGTCAAATCTATCATGGAGTTTTCTTGGCAAGAGTTGTTCATAGGACATTTGCTATTGCCTTTCCCTGAGCCTAAGAGCATGTGACTTACCATCAACCCTTACCGCTTTTCCACCATTTGCACTGAGTTTAGGATATGAACATCTTCAGTGTACAATACATAGAAGTAACCATGTTAGTTTCTTGCACCATAAAAAGGAGGAAGGAAGGCGGGGGGGGGGGGGGGGAAGGAAAAATAAATGTGGCAGCATGATTAAGATTTTTTTTTTATTTTCATGTGCCTTATTTAGTCTTAAAGGTGCTGCCACATTTCTTTTTCTTGTTTCCCTCCTCCTTTCAGCATACAACATGGATTTACTGCAGTCTGATATGCCCTTGCAAGAAACAGCATTCACTGATTGCCTGTGTGAGATAGAATAAGCAGAGTTGTTGAGGTTTCAGGGGGCTGCATTAAGTACTGTCTTGTAATTGTCTGTCTTTACCCCCTGCCAAGTCAAGTTTAGCTGAGAAATTATCTTGCCTGCTTGACATATTAGTGGAGAAGCAAAAACTATGAGGACGCCTAGATTTAATCTACATTATTGAGGGACAGGCACCTGAAGTCTTGCAGAATCATCAGTGAAAATGGTGAAGAGCAAACAGCTTATTTTCAACCAACATGGTTTTTCTGTGTTTCCTGGGAGACAAAAGGAATGCTCTGATTTAAAAGTCAGATCACGGGGCTACTCATGTCTGGTAATGTGACCTTGTGGGAAAGAAAGGCCCTTCTTTTGAAATCTGTATTTTTTTTTTTAAAGCAAAGGTCTCTTGAATTGGTTAGAAAGCTACTCCTATGAGAGAGAAAGAAGAAAAAAACAGATTCAGTAAATTATATGATTACATATATTGTGGCCATTTAAATCCTTAATTAAAAGGTCTTAGGGCTTCTCCAAAGAGAGAAGGGGAATAGAAAGGTAACTAATTTCAGTGCTGTGTGTGTGTTTAACCTACAGTCTATCAGCATCAGAGGCTTTCATAGGCTAGAAATTTGAAGCCTAGATTAGTCCAGAGTGACAGTCAACCTAGCAAATACATCTGCAAAGATGCAACTTGCCTGTTTGCTAAGTGACCATGGTAGTGCTCCATTATTTCAAAGCCCAAACAAACCATGCCAGCAAAATAAACAGCTGCATGGCAATATGACAGTTATGGCCCAGTTATGGCGAACCTATGACACACGTGTCAGTACTGACACGCGTAGCCATTTTTGATGACATGCGGCCGCTGAGAAGGATGTTTCATCTTTGGCTCCTGCTTGGCCAAGTGCAGTAGCTGAGGATGAATAAGACTCTTGCAAATGTTTCATTCTTGGCTACTGCACTTGACCGTGTTGTGTTCCGCTGCTCCCTGCTCTGCCAGCAGAAGTGAGGGCAAAGATCCTGGCTTAACTGGAAGTCCCAGAACTAAATGCTCTTTGACGGACTTCTGTTGTTTTGGCCTACAGACCTCTGGCACAGAGTGTCTAACAGGGAAGGATGAAGCATTTGCTGCTCCTGAGGATGAAAAAAGTCGCAAATGTTTCATCCTCCCTATTAGACACTCTGTACCGGAGGCCTGTAGGCCAAAACAACAGAAGTCCATCACAGAGCATCTAGTTCTGGGACTCCTGGTTACGCCAAGATATTTGCCCTCACTTCTGCCAGCAGAGCAGGGAGCAGTGGAATGCAGCGGAGGATGCATCTTTGGGGGCCCTGCCATTACAGTAACCAAAAAACAGTTAACCACAGCAACCATTATCTACTGTTCTGGGGTGTCATGGATTTCTAATCCATCATCACTGAGATAAGTGATTTAAACTATAAATATATAAACTATAAAAATAAGTAATTTAAACTATAAATATCACATGTTTTTTCCTCAAAGTGACACACTGCCCAAGTTATGCTCAGTTTTTTGGCGAAGTTTGACACACCAAGCTCAAAACGTTGCCCATCACTGGCCTAGTGCCTGAATAAAAAGTGAATTCTGAAGTTGAGAAAATCTAGCAGTTGTTAAAAAGTGGAACCATGATCCTTTAATGGACATGCACACATAATGCAATTGCTGAGACCACAATATTAAGTTTTGGAAACAAAGCATAGAAGAAAAGGGGATGTATAATTTAGTGTTCAATAGTATTTCTATTAAAAATATCCCCAACTGTTCTAAATTATTGTTATTGTTATTATTGTTGTTATTGTTGTTATTTTATTTATTTATATCCTACCTTTCTGCAAATAATGGAATTTAAGGTGGCTAGCAAAATTTTAAAGCAATACAGATTTTAAAACATTCCAAATTAAAATAAAATGCTAAAATATTCATAGAATCATAGAATAATAGAATCACAGAGTTGGAAGAGACCACAAGGGCCATCCAGTCCAACCCCCTGCCATGCAGGAACTCTCCATCAAAGCATCCCCAACAGATGGCCATCCAGCCTCTGCTTAAAGACCTCTAAGGAAGGAGACTCCACCACTCTCCGAGGGAGTGTGTTCCACCGTCGAACAGCCCTTACTGTAAGGAAGTCCCTCCTAATGTTGAGGTGGAATCTCTTTTTCTGGAGCTTGCATCCATTGTTCCGGGTCCTGTTCTCTGAAGCAGCAGAAAACAAGCATTAAATTAAACAATCATATATTAAAATAATTAAAATGTTTTAAATTCATTAAAAACAATACAATTAAAACACTATATACAAGCCCTTCAAAAACCTCAAAACCAGCACCATACAGCATTAAGAGTCCAACTTGAACAGTCTGTAAAGGCTTGGTGGCACAAAAATGTTTTAGCTTGCTGCTCAATGGAGTGCAAGGATAGGTCAGTCTGGCCTCTCTAAGGAGGGAGTTCCAAAGTCTGGGAGCAGTCACTGAGAAGCCCCCCCCCCCTCTTTCTTTCCACCAAAAGAGCCTGAGAAAGTAGTGGGACAGAGAGGAGGGCCTCTCCAGATGATCTTAAAACCTTAATGGACTTGTACAGGGAGATATGTTCCTTCAAAGAGCCGGGACCCAAGCCATATTTTATAGAAATATGAAACAAACACATTTTACTGTTCTGCATCTGGAATAGCTGGTTTGATTTGATGTTTCGTTAACCTGGAATTTAATGGTGAGTTTACTGCTCATCCATTATATAGATCCTGAATGGGATGGAAACCTCATTGCTTCATATTCCCTGTGAAAACTGTCTATTTATTTTTACTCTGTGCTTCCTAGCCTTTGACTTGTAGGGACTATTTTTTAAAAAGAGAAAGAAAAAATCATGAGCCTCTTCTATAATAACTCAGGTTATTAGAACATTTGGTTAAAAAAAGGAATCCCATATGCCAACATGTGAATTTTGCAAATGCTATAGGGTGTCCTGTGATTTCACTATAACCCAGGATAGACTGGGACTTTTTGATATCTTCTGATAACAATCACTAATTATTCACCTTCATTTTTGCTTTGCCATAAAAAGAGACACATACTTTGGGGTATCTTATGGTGCAAAGCACATCAAGCACTTAGTTTTTTAAAAGCCAGTTAGAGCAGAACATATAGGAATGAATGTGTCTGCAAGATCGATACTGCTGTTTAATTGTGTGAATTGCAAAAGTAAAGTAGGCTGTTAGAGGGATGTCATTATGGGATGAAGCAGATGGATGGCTAGGAGCAGCTTCTGATCATTCCAGGACAATCAGGCTGTGGTTGGCCTGAGACAGTGGCAACTGGATGGTCTGCTCCTGAAGCAAGCCACCACCGTGGTTGCAAACAAGCTGCTGGCAGTAGTGGGTGTTTACTGCTCCTTTTCCTGGTAGCTTTA
Source organism: Urosaurus nigricauda (assembly GCA_034509955.1). Taxonomy (NCBI): domain Eukaryota; kingdom Metazoa; phylum Chordata; class Lepidosauria; order Squamata; family Phrynosomatidae; genus Urosaurus; species Urosaurus nigricauda. The sequence continues at coordinate 137,442,778 of JAOEGL010000001.1, read as the reverse complement.
GGCCACATTAGGCAGCTTCAGATCAGCTTCTGGCTGCTTTGGGGACAGGTGTCATCTGCGCACCACGTTCCCAAGGCAGCCAGAAGCCTCCCTGGCCCATCTGTTTTGGGCCTATAATCTTCTTAAATCATTGACGCAAAATTGGTTTTTCCTACTTCTTTGTTGTTGTTAACTATGTTCAAGTCAACTTTTGACTTATGATGACCCCATGAATGAGATAACTCCAAGTTACTCTGTCATCAACAGCCCTGTTCAGGTCCTGCAGAGTCAGGGCCACTGATTCCTTGATTGAGTCCATCCATCTGGAATGTAGTCTTCCTCTTTTTCTACTGCCTTCTACCTCTTTTTAGTGAATAATGCCTTGTTATGATCTGTCCAAGGTATGACAGTCTCAGTTTAGTCATCTCAGTTTCTATGGAGAGTTTGGGCTTGATTTGCTCTACAGTCTTTCTTAAAAACTTTTTTTAACAGTCCACAGTATCCACAGAACTCTTCTCCAGCACCACATTTCAGATGAGTTGATGTTCTACTTGTTAGCTTTCTTTACTGTCCAGCTTTCACAGCCATACATAGAAATGGGAAATTCAACTGTTGAATCTTAACTGTTGAGGAACTTTTCTAGTTCATTCATCTGCCTTCCAGGTCTTGGTCTTCTGATTTTTTGATTGAATTCTGATTTATGACTGTGCAATGTATGAAAAATCTGGAACTATTTCAATGTCTTCATTCTCTTCTTTAAAGTTATGTGAATATACTGTGGTCATTATGTTTGTATTCTTAATGTTTAATTGTAAACTTGCCTTTGGACTTTCTTCCTTGACTGTCTTCAGTAATCATTTCAGGTCTTTGCTATTTTCTGCTAGTAGTATAGCTTCTTATTTAACCATTAATTCAGTTATTCATTTATAAAGCCTTTCCACTTTCACATGGCTTTTTAGAGGCCAAAAGACAGTATGTTTTCTTAAAGTCCTGCTGATTTTTTTTTTAAAAAAAACAGATTTTCTACAGACAAAATTTGTCAGCACTGCTGTTGCAAGCATACATACTGTACTATGGACTCTAGGACAGGCCTTTGCACACTTTGGCAAATTTCCAACAAACTTAGAACATTTGTGTTCTGTTCAAAATGTGAAAGTTAAGAATTCCAGTAGTTGCCCTGTAAATATGAATACCTTATACAAGTATTAAGAAGTAATGCAAGGTCTTGTCTCATACCTAACCTTTAATTTCAGATAGTTGTTCATTATACACATTATCATTTTTTGACTTGTTATATACTTGGGGCTGCTTCAATAGTGTCTTAGTATTTGTCCCATGTTAGTCACTTGGCTCACATTTCCTGCAAATGAACTAAGGTCCATACACAATGTTTTGATTGGTAGCAATATCAGTGGGCTCCCTGCTGTCTGGAAAAGAGCTGTGCTATTTTCTGTGGTTAATATGCTAGTCCTGATTGATTTTTTATTAGATCTGCTACCCCCATTTCTGTCCAACAGCCACTGAAGATATTTTTTGGATATTTCTTAAATATTATACCTCTTTATTCAGTCAAAATATACAATGTTTTCAGAAGCTTGGGACAAGCTTAGAATCCATCTTGTGATCCATCCAAAACCCATGCATTTAAATAGCATTCTTAACAACAACCTGGTAATACAGGGCCATTAAACCTCAGGTAGCACTCTTTAGGGTAAACTGGGACCTGAAACTTATGAACGGTCAAACTCACAGAAGAGTGCATACACATAACACAGAGACAAATAGACACATCCAAACTGTATCCTTTTTGCAGAGGCCAGACATGGTTTTCTGATTTAAAATTCCAGTTCAAAGCCAAAGATGATGAAACCATATCTGACATCTGTGTCTCACAGGAAAAAAAAGAAAAGAAAAATAAACAGAAGAGTCTTGAAAATGTTCAATGCATGGCCTGATAACAATACCAAAGTGTGTATATGTTTAACTAAATGCCTTGGAAATGTTGAAAGGATGCAAATAGTCAGATGTTTGTGTGAATGGAAGTTCTGTTTATACACACATATATCTTTGGGGAACTTGGAGCCTTGCCCTCCCTCCCCAGAAGTGAGGCCATGAAGATGCTGTTGTAATTGCAAAAAATAAAATAAAATAAAATTTTAAAATATTAAGAAGGGAAGGATGAGGAAAGGAATAACTTAACAGTTGTTTTTAAAGCAGTCAAGACAACTAGTTGTTTTTTGCCTTTTAGTCATGTTGACAAGACCATTATGCAAGAGAATTATTTCAAGTTGTCCTTAGTTTAGAACTTGGGACATGAATAAACCAAACTTCACAGGTTCTTTGGCCACAACCATAACATTAACCAGAACAGATGAAGAAAAACACAGTCCATCTGAGAAAAGATGGGCTTCGACTTGTCAGGATCAGGTGAAGGTAGATATGAGCCTTTTAGGTATGCACTGTAGTGAACAAGCTTGTCAGTTCTGTGATGCTGCAATTTTAACTACACTTTCAAAGAATTTGACAGTGTGTCCTGGTAAGCTTTAAATGGAGGTGATGAATTCAGAACTTGAAATGGGTGGGGAAGGAGGAGATTGCACTCATAAATCAAAGCCAAGCTCTCAGGTGCCTTCTTTAACAATAATTTTTTTCTTCACTCACAGTTAGAAAGGGGTGACAAGAGGTGGTATGAGAGAAAAGAAAGAGAGAGAGTGAGAAGGCTGTATCTTGAGAATCTCAGAGCTAACTATCAGGCATTCCACAACTGATATGTTTCCTGATACAATTTTTCTCCTGATACAATTTTTTTAGCTTAAAAAGAGGAAGGGAGTTGGGCAAGAGCTACAGTGCTGGATAGTGGAGAGTCTTTTTAACTTTCCCTCAATGCCTTGGACCTTGGGCAGGTGGCCCTGTCCAATTGATAATGCCTGTTGTTGCTGCTGCTGCAGCAAGGTGTTTCATATGCTCAGATTGGTTTACTGCCTACAGAAATGCAAAGTGCAGCACCAGTTCTGAAGTAGTGTAGCTATTATGTCTGTTTGCTCATTTTAAACATTCTGAATGGCCTAACACTTCTTTGCTTGCTTTCACAGGAACTACCTCTTCAGATTAAGTCTACACAATGTTTCTCTTATTCAGGTATGTTCATGTTTTCCATCAAAAACTTTCTCCGTTTGCATAATCAATAGGCTGTATAGATAGTCTTTTATATAAAATAAATAAGTAACTATGGGGCTTTCTAGATTGGCAAAAAGAAATGTGTTCATGACTGCATGAAATTCTAGCCTTTAGATGAGAAAAAGGGAAAGTGTGCCATGAAAAAGCTTTTTTTGCGTTTTAAGGGAGAAGAAGCGCCTTTAAAAAGGTTCTGGTTTTCCCAGCTTCTTTTTTTAAAAACTTTGGAACAGCGCAGCTCCATCTAAAGGCTGCGGTGCAGCTGCTAAGCATTAAGGAAAAGGCAACTTCATGTCACACTTTCCTTCCAATCTAGAAAGCCCCTATATGGTGGCATTAACAGAGGATGGTGATTGGTTTGGAGGCACAGATACCAAATTTAACTTACAAGGTCATAATTACCCTGATTTGACTAAGAAAAAATTAGCCTTTTTGTTTTATGGTTCATTTTCAGTGTGTGCTTCAGTGTTTATGAACATTCTCTGCATTTAGCTAGTGTATTTTTCTCATTAAGAGTATTTATTCATTTATTTCACAACATTTCTATGCTGCTTTTCATTTTTTAAAATTAGAACAAAATAGACAGAATAAAAACAATGAAGACCAGTAAAAACATAAAGCGATAAAGTTGCAAAATAAAGCAATAAAAAGATAATGTCCCAAATTGAGAGAAAATGTAGCTATAAATCAAATAAATAAGTATTTATGGGGAGTAGTTATGTATTTTTCTATTTAGATACTTCATCCCTTATGTGTTCAATGAAAGGAGGGATGGGCTACTGCCAAGAAAGGGCATTGTATTACAAGCAAAGTTGGTCTTGTGACAGATTGCCAGTGCAAGCTTAACTAAAACAATGCAAAGAAATCCTCAGCTTTCATTAATGCAGACATCAGCAGGTTTTGGAGAAGGCCTTTGCTTTGCTTTTCCATCACAATTCCTGAGCTTTTGTTGGCTCTGTGTGAGCAAAAAATGCTGAGGAGCTGAATTTTGTAGAATTTCTTAATAACAACGTGATAAGACCTGAAAAGCTATCCAAAGAGAGTAGTGTTTGAAAATATGCATTATTTTTGTGCTGGTGATAGGGGCTTCATTTAGAGTGTAAAGTGCAACAACCAATCATTTGTTAAAGTGCTTCTGGCTGCAATACTGAAATTGTTTTTCAGGTTGTTGTAGTGTTAGGTTTTAACAAACTCACTATTGCAGGCAAGTAATTATAACAGGCATTTTGTGTTTTGCTTTGTTATGCCTGTGTTCTTTCACTTGTCCAGTGAATAAACTGTTGAGACCATATGCTTTAAGACTGGTTGATGACTTCACTCCTACAACTGCCTTTAGCATGGTCTTTGTTTTTGAAAGGAGGAACCAAATCAATATTTCTCTGATTTCTCTGAATCTCTTCTCTCTAATGAGCAGGGAATGAAAAATTGATTGGAACAGAGAACAGAGATAAATAGTCAGAAGTTAATTCATTATTGGCCAAAAGAAAGGAAACTGGGTAGATGTGGAGTAAATTCATTACTTTCATAAGGCTTGTGATCTGTCTGATCACAGCACAGCTAGTCAAAGTCAGAGAGCTTTGATGGACTAAGAGCTTCAATTTCTTGTGCCTTAACTTGAGTTTCCTGTCCCTTGAGTCAACTGAAGAGTGTATGCTCCACCATATTTCACATAGAATGAATGGGATGTAGTTTTATTCTTGCTACCGTTTTTCCCTCTCCCTCACCCACCAAATGTTTCTGTTTCTTGTGAATGTCGTTATTGTGTGTCTTCAAGTCATTTCTGACTGATGGCGACCCTAAGGCAAACCTATTGTTGGGTTTTCTTGGCAAGATTTGGTAAGAGGACGTTTGCCATTGCCTTCACCTGAGGCTGAGAGCATGTGGCTTGCCCAAGGTCACAGGGTTTCATGGCCAAGCACAAAATTGAACTCTGGTCTCCCAAGTCACAGTCCAATACTCAAACTGTTATGCCACGCTGACTCTCATACTGTTGTCGAAACAGATATTATTTCTCCTGTATCCTGCTTGTTTTTTTTGGGGGGGGGATGTGTGATTCTTTCTGAGGAAGCACACTGGTTTGCACAGTAAATCTCAAAGGTCCTGCAAGATCTCTTTGTACACTGTTTGCAAAAGTGTCAGTAAGTGGCTTGGGTGACTTTTGAGAAAGTGGAATGGCTTGCTGTATGATCACTTGATATAAAGTTGGGCAGAGCAATTAATAATTAATTAAGGCTGAAAGGTGGGGTATATATACGCTAATAGATAAATAAATGTAAGTGGCAAACCCCAGACCAGGGCACAGTGAGGCAGGGTGGGCTCTGTTTTAAAACAACTGTCAAACACCTCTGATGTTAGATGTTTAATTTATGTTATATCAATGAATCCAGGATGCACTGTTCCACAGTCCTTGACAATAACATCTAAGATTCAGAATCTGCTCTACATAGCTGTCAAGATATTCTTAATTAACAATTGTAGTACTTTGGAGTACTGCATGAACATTCCCTAAAACTAGAGGAAAATATTAAAAGATAACTGACACAAATTGAACTGTTCAGCCAATCATAATTTATTAATGCATCCCATTAACACTAATTATGTGTAGTGTAAATGAGACATAAAATTACAGTTTGATCAACAAGATTACATTATCTCTACTATGTTTTAGTTTTTCTTTCTTTTGACATTTTAAAGAATCTCATTTTCAGCATTTTTCCTCTGCATGTGATGATTTGATATATTTCCTTTCCCTCTCCACAGAAAAAAGAAAGAATTTTTTAAAAAGATAAATAAGATGTTTTAAAGTATGTAGCTGTCAGATAATGTTTTGAAATACAACAGTTAGGTACTCACTGATGCTACAAGTGAGTTTTTCTTTTCTTCTGTTGCTTTGCTTTCCCTTCCTTTAATCAGAAAATTAACATTTCTTTCTATTTAGCATATGAGAGTCATTTATCACACTCACAGTAATAGGTATCATCTTTCTTTCCCATGAAGGAAAATAGTACTTTTATCCTTGAAAAAGGAATAATGTAATTTACACAGAATATTCTTATTTTCCTCTGGTCAGTGGTCAAAACTGAGAGTATTGTGAGCTTTCCCAGTGCTCTTGTTAAACTTTCCATGGTGTGGATGTTGAATTTTTACATGAGGTGCCACTGAAAAACATACTGATAATCTCATTTCGTAAGGCTCTTGATGAAACAGGAGGAAATTAATTTATTGTAGCAGAGCTCTTACCTTTGAATTATTATTTTTTCTTTTATTTAAGACTGATGGAATGTACATCAGTAGTCCCCCTAACATGAATACTAAGTAGTGGTCCACATTTCCAGAACACATGATAGATGTTTCTGAAAGGGTTAAACTCTAATCCCCCAGCATTCACACAGAGGCTAAGAAAGGGGCTTTTTGCAGTAGACTTCACAATTAAGAGATTAGTTGGAAAATGTTGCTTAAAAAAACACACACAAATCCTCATGGCATGTTTTAAATAGTATATTATGTCTGAACTGACTTGAGTAAAGCACATTAATGGTGTGCAAAACTGGGCCGTCTGGAGCTCAGTTGGTGGTACAGAGTCATGTGGAGCGGTACAGAGTCATCCTTAGAAACAAATGTTAGTTGACACATAATGTTCTCATTTCTCCCAGTGTATCAGTAAGAATCAAGGTTGCTGTGGAACTTTTAGTTCTTCAAGTCTTTGTCATCACGTTATTCTATGAAAATCAGGGTTGCTGTATTAGGTTTTAAGTGCTGGTAAGCAACAGTGGTGTGTAATAGAAATTCCCATTCTGGATTCTTCTAGATTTCTATTCGCTCTGTGCAAACAGATAAGTTATATCCAGTTTGTTGGGTGGAATTGCAGGATTTTGAGAGAGCTATCCAATGTTTTCCAGATAGTTCCCATTATCTGGATCATGCATCCAAATAATTGGTTTTAGATTTATAGCAGATAAAATAATGTTTTTTTTCATATAAAACATACATTATTAACTTACAGAATTTTCATAGTATGAAAAATTACTTTTGAAAATTAGTAAGTAAAAAGTGCAGCTAAAGAGACAACCCCAGGAAGAGCTTACTGGTATGGTTATCATTTTTTAAAAGTAATGTTTCCTTTCTCCTTAGTGTAGCTAAAATGAAATAATTATTTTTAGTTCTAGTCTTTGAAAGTATGACAATACTACAGATCAGGAATTCCCAACCTGTGCCTTGAGGAGCTCTTAGGGCTCCATGTGCACTTCCCAGGTGCTCTGTGGCTGCTTCAGGAAAATCAAAGAAATAAAAATTGAATGAATTTAAAGAATATATTCTTCTATATACACTTAAGCACCATTAACTTGTAAGACATAGGGTAGGCCTCTAAGGGGCTCTGCCAAAGAAATAAGGACTTCAGGGAGTCAAAAAGGTTGGGGACCCCTGCTACAGATTCAAAACATACCTAATTAGTTAGGATCCTCACTACTAAACAAAAACATTGGGGTTTTTTTGTTGTTGTTGTTTGGCATTGCCAAAGAAATTAAGCTATTATCTCATAATATGTCATGCTTTAGTTACTGTGAAAGTTAACTGCAACCAATTCACTATTTTTAACGAGTTGTAATGGGATTTCCCCCATCTAAAGAGTTAGTGATGACCACAGACTCAAGTCAGGGTGAAGGGGATTAGTCACATTCATGGGGAGAGAGGTCTGACAGTGGCTATTGGCCATGGTAAATAACTCTGTATGTGCAGAATACTTCTGAATACTCAAGAATGCAGGACAACTTTGCTTTAATGCCCTGCTTGTGGACTTCTTGTTGATGATCTGACCACAGATGGAAACCACTTCCTGGACTAAATGGACTTTTGGTTTGATTGAGCAGAGATTGTTCTATGTTACAGTTGGCTCTCCTTATCCACAGATGTTTTTATCCACGGATTTGAGCATACAAGGCTTGAAAATATTCCCCAAAAGTATAAATTCCAAATAGCAAACCTTGATTTTTCCATTTTATATATGAGACACCATTTTGTTGTGCCAATATATTTAATGGGACTTGAGCATACACAGATTGTGTTATCCACAGAGAATCCTGGAACCAAACCCAAGTGGATAAAAAGGGCCCACCGTATTTCAAACCAAACAGTTGCAGAAGTTGGAATTCATGCTGCTACAAAGTCAAGATCTGTGGTTGGATTTACATGTTTTAGTCTGGTTGCATGAGACATTGGCATGAGAGGGGGGAATACATTGTGAGTGTTCTGGATGTTAGACATGGGCTTTGGATGACCAGGGGGGTTTGAACAAATCTTGCCTCCCACCCCAAAAAACAAAACAAAAACATAGTTTTTTTTGTGGAGCTTTCGGGCTATGTGGCCATGTTCTAGGAGTTCTTTTCTGACATTTCACCAGCATCTGTGGCTGCCACAGATGCTGGTGAAACATCAGAAAGGAACTCTTCTAGAACATGGCCACATAGCCCGAAAGCTCCACAAAAAACTATGGATGCCGGCCACGAAAGCCTTCGACTCCACAAAACAAAAACATGATAGGGTCAGCTGAGGACCATTATAAATCAGAAGGAACACAACAGCATGATCCCATTTTCAGGAGAGATCAGCTGGCATGGATATGTTTGGCTCAAGTGTAAATGGATAAAAATGGATAAACAATGGGGCAGGTAGAGGTTGTTTTCCCAGGCAATAGCAAACTATATGTCATTCTTAGCACTGTGCCATGGCCATTCCTTTAAATGCATCAGATATAGCCTGATCCCTATGCATGTTGATTAAAAAAATAAGCTCCATGTATCTGGTTTGCACACATTTTAGTAAATGTGCTGAGGATTGCATCTTTAGCTTGGTGAGGCAGTCTGGAAAGGTTAGCATGCTAATGTGATGTTTCTCAGCATTTTAGGAAGCCTTGTAGTCAAGGATACCATTGAGGAGGGGGCAGGCAGCATTCAGCAAGGTGCAAGTGATAGATATATTTGAAGTTTAGGAACACTGGTAATTATTATTTTAAGAAATAAACAGGAATTCAGGGGGAGAAGGTCCAGGTCCAGCTTTGGTTGCACTGACTTGTCATTCAGACTTTTTTGCTACAGATTTTTAGCTGTTGCTGCATGTTAGTTTCACTTAAAGAGTTTTCTGGGTATCTTACCTTATTTTGTGTTCATGTAAGCAATCCCGAGAATTCAAATGTAAAGTGGAGACAGAGCAGGAGAGATGAAGTGTTGTTTACCTTGGGAGATGAGGAGGATTCAACTTATGATGGGTAGCAGAAGCATATTGCATGCACATTGTTATTGTTGTTGTTAACTGTCCTTAAGTCAGCCTCCACTCATGGCAACCCTGTGATGAAGCATCCCTATCCTTGACAATCCTGCTCAGGTCCTGCAATCTCAGGCCCATGGCCTCCCTGACTTCAGTCTTCCTCTCTTTCTACTGACTTCTACCTTTTCGAGAATCACTGTCTTTTCTAATGAATCATGCCTTCTCATGATGTGACCAAAGTACAACAGTCTCAATTTAGTCATCCTGGTTCCCAGGGAGAATTTAGGCTCGATCTGTTCTAGAACCCATTTGTTTGTCTTCTTGGCTACCCATGGTATCTTCATCACTCTTCCCCAGCACTGTATTTCAAATTAAATAATTTTCTTTTTATTAGCTTTCTTCACTGTCCAACTCTAACATCTTTACATTGCGATGGGGAATACAATGGCTTAGACTATCCTTACTTTAGTGTTCAGAGTTATATCTTTCACTTTAGGATCTTGTCCAGTTATTTCGTAGCTGCCCTTTCCATTCCTAGTCCCCTTCTGATTTCTTGACTGCAGTATCTGTTATGGTCTGTATTTGATCCAAGGTATGGGAACTCTTTGACTATTTTGATTTTTTCATTGTGTAGTTTTTCAATTTTTTTTTTTTTTGAGATCTTATGTGATCATTATTTTTGCTTTCTTAATCTTCAGCATTATGTCTGTCTGGGTGCTTCCCTTCTTGACCTTATACAGCAATTGTTCCAAGTCCTTGTAGGTTTCTGCTAGTAGTATTGTGCCACCTGCGTATGTTAGGTTGTTAATGTTCCTTCCCCTGATCTTCACTCCTTCTGCCTCTGACTTTAAGCCTGCTGTACAAACAATATTTTCTGCATAAAGGCTGAATAAATAGGGTAGCAGTATGCAACCTAGCCTTACTCCTTTGCCAATTGGGAACCATACTGTTTCTCTTCTATTCTAACAGCAGCTTCTTGTCCTGAGTAAAAGTTACACATCAAGATGATCAGATGTTGTGGCAATCCTATGTCCCTAAGAGCAAGCCAAAGCTTTTTGTGATTTATGCAGTTGAAGGCTTTGCTGGAGTCAATAAAGGACATGCCGTTTTTTCCTGGAATTCCTTTGTACACTCCATTAGCAATCATATGTTTGCAATATGATCCCTACTGCCTCTTCCTTTCCTGAATCCTATTTGCACCTCTGGGATTTCATTCTCCATATATGGTTGGAGTCTTTGATGTAGAATTTTGAGCATAATGGGAAATTTGTGCAATGGTCCTATAATTACTGAAATCTTTTCTATCTCCTTTTTTGTGGATGGGAATATAAATTGATTACTTCCAGTCTTTGGGCCACTGTTTTGTTTTCCATATTTGTTGGAGTGGACATACTCAAGGCAATCTGTGTGGTCCAAGGTTTATCAAAATTTGCCTTTTTTATTTATTTGTCTGGAGACGTGCAGAGATCCGCCTTATGAAAATACAGTATGTTGGCTCTTTTTCAAAAGAAAATGACATAACTGATAGCAATTACTTTTGGTATAGGTTCCCTATTTAGTTGTCTATGCTTTGGTCCAATATGAAGCATAAATATAACATCTAGAACACATATTCCTGCCATTTCTTCTCCCCATAAACCTTCTACCAATTTTTTATTTCCTCATCATCTGGTCTATAATAAATTTGTACTTTGAATTATTTAGTAAAGTAGCAAATCTTAATGTCTGTCTTACAATTTAGTTATGAGTGTTCCTTAAGAGTATGAGAGAGATTATTTGCTTTCTAATCAACTTTAACTTATGGCAACTCAATAAATGAGAGCCCCAGACATCAACTGCCCTCCTCATGTCCTGCAAACTCAGGGCATTTCTTGATTGAGTCTATGCATCAGTAATAAAGTCTCGCCTGCTGCATATCATTTTGCCAAGCATTACAATTTTTTCCAGTATTCATATCAGAGGGATAAAGAGTCTCGCATATTCTGGGTTAAGACATAACAGCAAACTATGTTCTCCACTATGAGGATGAGCAATTTCACTTTGTATTCTCCATCTATTTTGCACCCATTAGGAGACTAAAAGCTTCCACTTATGATTTTAAATTAAACTCAGTTCTCTGTAATGTTTGTTATCTGAAGACCTATGGTGTAATCTTGGTATATTCTAGTTAGACAATCTAGAATTTTTCAGGTTCATATATTTCAGATTCATATACTTCAGGTTCCCATATATTGTGGAAATAATGGTTTGTATAAAACAGAGGCAGAAACATTTAATCTTTTTTGCATGTGCAAAAGAGGGGAGATGAGTGTTAGACCTTGAAATTTGCCATAATTTGTTCTTTAGAGCAAATCCAGTCTACTGGATTAGTACATACTGTAACTCTGTTAATACATTGCATGACCTGAGCAACATCTGAATTAACCGATTATCATTTTTTACAGTTTTAAGCCTTCCATTCAACATTTTATGTTATAGACTAGATGCATTCTAAAGTGTTTTTTTTAAAGTGATGGAATACCACGGGAGACTTAATAAATGTTTGGTATGAGTATATAATAATAATAATAATGATGATGATGATGATGATGATGATGATGATGTTGATTTCTTACCCGCCCCTCTGTAAAACAATCGAGGCGGGGTACAACAAGGTTAAAAAACAGATTACAGATTAAAATAATTCAAGAATTCCATCCCAACCCCCCCCCCCAAATAGGATTAAACTAGTTAAGTTTAAAATTGAATTACTAACAATAGAAATACAACACAACCTAATACACAAATAAAACCGCAATGCTGGCCACAGCATGGGTAGCAACAAAATACAGAGGGGGGGGGGATAGGGAGTTGGGAATTGCTGAAAGATTTTAGGAGCCAGGTAGATTATACAGTTTCAGGGAAGGCCTGCCGGAAGAGATGCGTCTTTAAGGCTGTTTTGAAACAGTCTAGCGATGTAATGAGACGCATCTCATCCGGCAGGCCATTCCATAGCCTGGGAGCAGAAGCAGAAAAGGCCCTCTGGGAGGTCTGCACTAATCTAGTCTTCATGGGCTACAACAGATTCCTCCCAGAGGACCGAAGCATGCGGGGGGGTTCATATGGGGAGAGGCGGTCCCTGAGATGAGATGGACCCAAGCCATGTAGGGCTTTAAAGGTTAAAACCAACACCTTGTACTGCGCCTGGAAACTAATCAGCAGCCAGTGGAGAGCTTTAAGCACGGGTGTAATGTGCTCTCTCCTAGGTGTTCCGCTAACAAGCCTGGCTGCCATATTTTGAACTATTTGGAGTTTCCGGGTTAGGCACAAGGGTAGCCCCATGTAGAGCGCGTTACAGAAATCCAAACGTGAGGTTACCGAAGCGTGCACCATTGTTTCCAGGTCCCTCTGATCCAGGTAGGGGCGCAGCTGGCATATTAGCCGAAGCTGATAACAGGCACTCCTGACAGCCGCATTCACCTGACTAGTCATGTGAAGTGACGAGTCAAGGAGCACCCCCAGACTGCGAACAGGGTCCTTTGAGGAGAGTGTGATTCCATCTAGGACCGGAAGAGTAATTCCCAAACCTAGTTTCGGGCCTGTAACAGCTAGTACCTCCATTTTGTCTGGATTGAGTTTAAGCCTGTTTTTCCTCATCCAGTCCATTACCGCTGCAAGGCAGTCATTAAGAGGAGAGACGCCATCTGGAGTCTGAACTGACAATCTGGTCATGGAGAGGTATGTCTGAGTGTCGTCAGCGTACTGAAGACACTGAGCTCCATGCCTCTGAATGATCTCACCCAGCGGCTTCATGTAGACATTAAATAGCATCGGGGACAGGATGGTGCCCTGAGGGATGCCACAATTAAGCTCAGTCTCGGAGGAGCAACTGTCCCCGAGCCTCACCCTTTGAGATCTCCTAGAGAGAAAGGACCGGAACCACCGGAGTGTGGTGCCCCCGATCCCCAACTCCCTCAGTCGACTCAAGAGGATGGAGTGATCTACAGTATCAAAAGCCTCCGAGAGATCCAAGAGCACCAGCAGGGTCACACTACCCCTGTCGATACTCAGGCAGAGGTCGTCGGTCAGAGCGACCATGGCAGTCTCCACTCCATGTCCTGTCCTGAAGCCGGTTTGAAATGGATCAAGATAATCGATTTCATCCAAGACAACCTGGAGTTGAGAGGCGACTGGTCTCGATCACCTTGCTCAAAAAAGGGAGCAAGGACACTGGTCTATAGTTGTTCCTGTCCAGGGGGTCAAGAGAAGGCTTCTTCAGGAGGGGCTTAACAGCCACCTCCTTCAGACAGGATGGTAAACAGCCTTCTCTGAGGGACGCATTGATTGTATCCCGAAGGAATACCCTCAGTGTGTCCCCTCCCTGGACGACCAGCCAAGATGGACAGGAATCGAGGGAGCAGGTCGTCTTTTTCATACTTCCAAGGAGCTTGTCCACGTCATCGGTACTCACAGGTTGGAACTCGTCCAGCAAAATGACATCAACGGAGTTGTTGGACGCCTCATCTATTGGTTCTAGTGGAAAATTGACATCTAAGTCGGCCCTTATCCGAGAGTGTAGGCTGGCTAATGACTTGCTGCTGTCTTTTCCCCTTTTGCCTGATATCATGGGACTAAACCCTTTTATACACTTAGGCTCTTTCCATCCCCAGCTAGGCGAGGGAGCAGGACTGCTGCCACTTTGTAGGTCACATGCAACCTGGATTTGGCAACTGGGAACTCATTTTAGGCCTCTTTCACATTTCTCAGTTATATCACTGGGATTCCATTTTAGTTGCCTTTTTATGCATGCTGTGGAACCCTGAGGCTTGTAGTTTGGTCTGAGGCACCAGAGAAATCCCCTGGCTGAGGGGTCTAAGTGCCTTTTGCCTCAACTGCCAACCCCAGGATTCCACAAAATGGAAGCATGACAGCTAGAGTGGATTCATGGTGCTGTAATGGAGTTGTGTGATCTTTTTATCTGGTAACTGAAAGAGCCAATGTGATGTAGTGGTTTGAGCATTGGACTACAGTTATGGAGATCAGGGTCTGATTCCCCACTCAGCCGTGCAAACCCGCTGGGTGATCTTTGGTGAGTCACACACTCTCAGCTCCAGAAAATCCCATGATAGGTTGGCCTTAAGGTTACTATAAATTGGAAATAACTTGAAGGCACAACAAGAAATAAAAGAGCCTATTCTCCTCTTTCACAAGGTCTTATTTGCATCAGTGCTAAGAAGTAGCTATAGGAATATAAGGATCCTCCTGAGTTTTTTGACCCTGGACTTTTGATTCATCTGCACATCTTATTCAGCTTATTGCCACGAGGCATGGTCTTGCTTCTGCTGGAAATGCATGCCCATAATCCCAGTGGCATTGCTGTATAATTCTGTTACTCAAATATTTTCTTGCATTTTACTCTGCCAAATGTATTCCCATTACTTCCATTATTTGGCACTAAATGTGTCATAGGGAGCTCCCTTCATTTGCTCAGTGTGAATGAACATTTACGGAGCTTTGTATCATCCTGTGGTTTTTGCTGCTCTGATTCTGGACTGTGATAAGAGATATGGATCCAGCGTCAAGTGCATCTAATTAAAGTTTCCACAGCTGTGAGCTGCTTAGGTAGAAGACAGTTGGATGTATTAAGGTGTTGCTGCCAGAAATATCAAACCCAGAGGATCAGAAGTTACTCTCAATTTCACTAGTTATTGAGAATAGTAAAACTGCAAATACCAGTGCACCAAAGAGGGTGCAATATGGCATTCTATTTCACACTAATAGTGGGTTTAAAGGTTTTATTCATTTGTTAACCCAGTGTAAGAGAAGACTTGACCTTTAGCTTTTCTTTCGTTAATATTCCAGGTACAACTGACCTTATGGTTTATATAAGAACCTTTTGTGAATGCCCAGTAATGACAGGTTTCATGTTTATAGATGAAATGTTTATTTCTGTAAACCAGATATGTAGGCCCAGGAATGAGCTAAAATCCCTTGGCAAAATTCCTTAGAATCAGTGTTCCATATTTGCTGCATTACATCAGCACTGCTGAGTGTCTGAACATGACCTTTTAATACCTGGGAGTCCATGCTACGTGGTGTATGTGTCTATGCATGGTACAAACAGCTACAAACTACTACTGTATTTGTATTTATTTATTTTTAATGTAAAATGCATTGTTACAAGTCCATCAGGTTGGCATGGTTGAATATCCAATATACATACAGATTTGCACTCATACAAATGAAATCAGCAGCTGCTCCATAAAATATACTTCCAATATGCATACAGATCTGCCCTCATACTAGTCAAAATAGTGGAACTCTGATGATCTAAAACAGGAATGGATGATGTTTTAATGAAAGCAGAATGAAATAAAATGTTTTTTCCCTAAATCAGGACAAGTCCCCCGTGCCCCAAAAGTTTGGTATTGAATTTGGAATGGTGATTCAACTGGCATATTTTCCTCCAGATGGATGCCTATGCAAGAAGGTCTAACTTTTAAATACCGTAAAACTGCAAATTTGTTTAAATGGAAGTAACAAGGGCACATTAAAGTTCCAGCCATGCATTATAAGTAATGTGTAATTGTTGTTTGGAAAGTGAAGCATTGATCTTGTAAAGGATTTAAATTAACCTCCAGATAACACAGTGGCTTACAATGGGAACATAACAGTTGTTTGTTTAATGTTTGAATCCTTCCTATATGCCCTCTGAACTATGTACACTTTATCAGCTGCAGCATTTCTGTAATATTGGTGCAATGCTGAATAATGTATTCTTTTTTGTGTTTGACATTTAAAAAGTGTAGCTGTTGATATGCCCAAACTTAAGAACTTAGTAGCTGATGCAGCACATCTTAGGATAAAGCTCTTACAGCAAAATTCTCAGAAGTAGGTTATTTTGAGTTCAATGGGGCTTACTCCTAGGAAATTGGTTATAGGATTGTAGTTTTAGTATTTTACAATAAGCCAAATGGTTCTCACCACACCCCCCTTGCCTACCTGGTTCTTCCCACCAACACTTAAAAAGCATTTCATTTTAGCTTTAGTTCATTCAGCTTTTCCAGTTTTCCCAAGACAAATGTAATCATGCTATGTCTGCTGGTAACCATTTAAGCTGACATGTGTTTTACAGCTTCTTTCAGATGAACAGCTAATACAGGAGGGATTATTGTAGCGGCACTGCCCGAAGCTACATGACAAAGTCACTGACACAGGCTGAATGGCTTAGCTGCTCTTGTAGCAAGCAAAGAGTTGGTAGAGATATAAGAAGCCCAGCCCATTAATCACTCACCTGGGACACTGGTTTCAACTCTGCAACCTGGGATACAAATTCCTTTGTATCTTTAAAAAAAAAAAAAAACCCTGAAGAAAGTTTTAGTTCAAATAGTTTTCCAGACTGGAAAAAATAAAGCTAGGTGTTAAGAAAACAAACAAACAAAAGAATTCAGAAATAGGTGTCCAATCTTCTGAATTTTTACTTTGGATTACAACTTCACTTTGCGAGTGCACAGTTGGAAATGGAGCGTGGAGGCTGTCTGCAAGTTGAATGGACTAAGTAGTGTTGAATTTGATGTTCCATGTTCTGTTCCTCATTTGCGGTAGGGATGGACAGATCTGCTTCATTTTCTTAAATTTTGAAATTGTTTGAAGCACAGGTCATTCCATTCTCTTTCTGATGTTTTCTGCATTGTTTGGGCTAGAAATATGAACATTGGTACAAATGTTTGCGTACATTTCCTTCAATAAGTGTATTCTGGGTGCAGTTTTCCCTAATACATATGTCTGGCAAGATTATTTCCAAATTTGTGCATTTTTATAAATCAAACTTCCCCAATGGACACACTTCTGTATGTAATTTTCATCAATTTTCTCCCCCCACCCCCATAGAACTACATCACAGAATTTGAGGGAGTGTAAAACAATAGATATTGTAAGTGTTTAGGTTTCACATTAGTGTGAACAAATTAAAATGAAAACTGAACAGTCTTCTCTCTTTCTCTCTTAGTTTACAGGTGGTAGATTACAGTATGTTGTGCTAAAAGTTGTACTTTTTAATTGAGAAGAACCAACAAAGTTCTTAAAGAACTTCAAAGACCAACAAATTTCCTATGGTGTAAGCTTTTGTGGGCTGGACTTTGTGTCCAACCCACAAAATTGCTTATGCCTTATTGGATCTCTAGTAACTTCTCTGATTCATCCATCATTTGGGTGCCCATTTCATCAGATGCATGGTTTTATCCTAAGCACTAAGATCATCTGGAGAGGCCCTTCTTTCTGTCCCACCACTCTGAGACTCATTTGGTGGGAACAAGAGAGAGGGCCTTCTCAGTGGCTGCCAAGACTAGGTTGGCAACTGTCAGCCAGAGGACTTTTTCTTCAGCCGCCCCCAGACTCTGGAATGACCTGCTGGAAGAGATTCAACAGCTGAATTTGCTGTCTGAATTTAAAAGAACATTGAAGACCATGTTTGCTGGCAGGCTTATCCAGATGATTTTAAAATTGTGAATATTAAATCATGGATTTTAAAGGTGGATTGTTTTAATATGAGTATATCTTATTTGTCTTTTTAAATTGATGCATGCTTTAAATGGATGTGTTTTAAATAGTGTTGCTTTTAATTGTTGTTGTCCTGCACCTTGATCCATGGGGAGAGGTAGATAAGAAGAAATTCTTATCCTATTCTATGATTCTATGAAATCATTATAATTATAATTATAATTATGTTTTTAACTTTTTAGAATTGTGTAATTGTTTTTTAAATTTTGTATTTAGATTATAATGTTTTTGTATTGTTTTTAAGTTGTACTGTTTTAAATTTGTTGTTAGTTGCCTTGAGACCTATATCGAGAGAAAGGTGTGTGTGTGTGGGGGGGGGGGTAGGTACACACACATACACATACCGTGTTTCCCCCAAAATAAGACAGTGTCTTATATTAATTTTTGCTTCCAAAGATGCACTAGGTCTTATGTTCAGGGGATATTGTTTTGTTTTGCATGAAGAAGAATTCACATTTATTGTTGAACAAAAAAATGAACATTTATTATATAGTGTATATACATTTATATACAAAACCTTTGCTAGGTCTTACTTTCAAGGGAGGCCTTATATTTAGCAATTGAGCAAAACCTTTAGTAGGTCTTATTTTATGGGGATGTCTTATTTTCAGGGAAACAGGGTATGCACACACACATGCACACAAGTTTAGGTGCAATAGGGAAGAAGTGGAATCAAGTGTCATGAAATGCAAAAACTGGTAGTACAGCCAGCCCTTCATATCCACAGATTCATTATCCATAGATTCATCTGGCCATTGCTTGAAAGTATTTATTTTGTCTCTCTCTCTCTTTCTCAAAACCAAACCTTGATTTTGCCATTCTATATAAGGGATATCATTTTAATATGCTATTGTATTTAATGAACTTGAGCATACATAGATTTTATTATTCATGGGGGATCCTGGAACCAAGCCCCAGAGGATACCAAAAGCCCATTGTACTGTACTTGGTTTTAACTCAGTCATATTAGCATTGCAATACAGATTAACAAACAAAACAAACAGCTTCATTTATATACCGCTTCATACCCTTAAGGAGTGTCTAAGCGGTTTACAATTGTAAGCTATTTGCCCCCAAACAATCTGGGTACTCATTTTAGCGACCTCGGAAGGATGCAAGCCTGAGTCAAGCTTCAGCCCTTTGCTGGTCTTGAACTCGCCACCTTATGGTTTTGAGTGAGTGGCTGCAGTACAGGCATTTAACCACTGCACCACCAGGGCTGTTCAATTAATAGCAGGAGAAGACACATCTCCTTTTTACTCCCCTAATAATCATACATCCTTATAAATTTTTGTTCTGTATTATGTAATGGAGTCTTTCTTCAGAATTCCTTTGCATGAGATCTAGAAAGTTTAGCTTACCAATAGAGTTTCCCAACAGAGTAAAATATTCCCCCAGTAGATTGTGAATGTTGCCTTAATTCTGACTTTTTGCCTACTGATTTTTGGGTGTGTATGTCAACTTGTTTCTTCAATACAGAAGATGGAAGAGCAGTACAAGGTTGACTGTGTCATTACAAGGTATTAATCGCTACTGTACTTATTTTGCATATGTCTATACTTGTCACACTTTTTGCATTTCATGATGCTCAAAAATTATTAATTAATGAGTTTAGTAAGTAAGACACACACACATTCCTACACATTGATACTCAACTGTGCACACATAGTCAATTGCAAATACCCCTTCTGCCAGTTGCATAGAGGAATGGGAAACCACCATGCCATTACCAGCCCAGTCACATACTGCATACTGGACCCCATTCACACTCTGTCATACATCTAGAAAGCAAGGAGAAAGCTGGAGAATCATCCTTCCTTTCAAACAAACAGGGTCATGCTCTCCCTGTCAATCTTGAGATGAAGACTGCTCAGTAGGGAGGTCTCTGTCCCCATTCTCAGCCTGAAGCTTTTATTAAAATGCCAAGAGGGAGAATCCTGGGAGATCAGTTTGGTAACCTGTAGGTCACTTAAGGTTCATGGTGTTTTTGAAAAATAGGTTTGTCCCCTGACTTTCCTCCAGCCATAGATTTAGTATTTTACTCTGGATCCTGAAGCCTGTAAAAGAAATGTTCCAATATTCCCCACGCTCAAAAGAGGCTTTTGTGGCAGCCAGGTATAATTAAAGGTCAAGACTCAATATAATAGCCGTGAATTTTTCTGGGGACTGTTGATACTGCCAGTTGATACACTTCACTATACAATATTCTTCTTTTTAAGTGATGTTTACTTCTTTGTACATAGTATGGGGAATGGCAAATATATTTTTCAAAGGAGGTGGGGAGGAAAAGCACAATAGTTAATGAGGATAAAGAAATTATTCAGTTCCTTTAAAAATACTAACAGGGAAGAAATGAACAGGTCTGCTAATAAATGTGCATTTGCTGGCTGAGATAAGAAATTGTTAATAAATTTTGTTACATGGTATGATGATTCTGTGATATAGTGGGCAAGATCTGTACTTGGTTGGAATGGACCAGTCACTGCCTCTAGTTCTGATAGACCTGTGGGCATATAAATCTTTTTCAGGTAGCCTGCTGTTCTAGTCAAGCTGCCACTTGCGGCAACTAGACAAGCTAAACAAACACTTGAAAAAAATTAAGCAATAGAACTGAAGGTATTGCATAACAAGATAGAGTCAGCCCTCCATATCCACTAATTTTTTAATCCATAGATTCAAGCATCCATGGCTTGAAAATATTTTAAAAATACATACGTTCCAAAAAGCAAACCTTGATTTTGTTATTTTATATAATAGCAAAATTTACTGTGCCATTGTATTTAATAGGACTTGAGTATCCATGGATTTTGGTGCCTACGGGGATACCTGGAACTAAACCTCAGCAGACACCAAGGGTTCATTGTATATTGGTGCTGTGTGATTTGGTGTAGATATCCTATCTTTTAATAATAATAATAATAATAATAATAATAATTCATATCCTGCTGCTCCAGAAGAATCAAGATGGGTTACAACATAAGATGCATAAATGAAATACATAAATACATACATAAATCAATACCTAAATCCCCTTATCCCCCATCCTTAAACTAATCCACGTAATTACAAAAAGGAAAAACATTACAAAACAGTTAAAATCATCCTCATAATCAGTTACATTCTATTTTCCCACAGTAACAGGGCTCACAACAAGGTACAACTTATTATGAACAGTACAGATGAAAAACTATCCCCAAACGCCACACATAGGTCCTTGCCATCTGCTGGGGTTTAGTACCAGGACCCCTGGATACTAAAATTGATGCTCACATCTCATTATATACAATGGCATAGCAGCATGGTTTAATGGTTAGAGAACTGGACTGTTACTCTGGAGAGCAGGGTTCGAATCCCCACATGGCCATGAAAACCCACTGGGTGACCTTGGACAGGTCACACCCTCTCGGCCTCAAAGGACAACAATGGCAAACTCTCTGAAGAAACTTGCCCTGTGATAGATTTGCCTAGGGATCACCATAGATTGGAAATGACTTGAAGGCACAACACACACACACACACACACACACACAGAGTAAAATGGTGTCCCTTATATATAAAATGGCAAAAATCAAGGTTTGCTTTTTGTGGATGGCTGAATTTTGTGCCTGTGATGTAGAAGTTATTCGGCCAAGAGAGAGCTCAAGTCAGGTGTCCCTCAAAGTGCAATTCTGTCCCTCAAGCTATTTAACACTTACATGAAGCCGTTGGGTGAGATCATCCGGAGACATGGGGAGGGGTGTTATCAGTACGCTGATGACACCCAAATATACTTATCTATGTCTCCGACTGACGCAGTAACCAAGGATAACATCTCACCTCTGAACACCTACCTTAAGGCGGTGATAGACTGGATGAGGAAAAACCGACTCAAGCTGAGTCCAGGTAAGATGGAGGTACTTGTTATAGGTCCTCTGAAACCAGGAATGGAGATATGTACACCTACTCTGCATGTAGCTTCGGGGTGCTCCTTGACTTGTCCCTCCACATGACAGCTCAGATATATGCGACAGTCAGGAGCACCTGCTATCAACTTTGGCTGATACACCAGCTGTGCCCCTTCTTGGAATCGGGCAACCTTGAAACAGTGGTACATGTGCTGGTAACCTCCCGGCTTGACTTCTGTAATGCCCTTTATTTGGGGCTACCCTTTTGCCAAGTTCAGAAACTTCAATTGGTTCAGAATATGGCAGCCAGACTGGTTGCAGGCACTCCACGATCAGCCCACATTACTCCAGTTCTAAAATCGTTACACAGGCTGCCTGTTAGTTTCTGGGCAAGGTATAAGGTGTTGGTTATTACCTTTAAAGCCCTACATGGCTTGGGTCCTGACTACTTAAGGGAACGCCTCCTCCCATACAATCCACCCCACACCCTTAGATTCTTTGGGAAGAATCTACTACAAGTAAAAAAAGACCAGATTTTTAACAGTGACCCAGAGGACCTTCTCGCCTGCTGCTCCTAGGCTCTGGAATGACCTGCCAGATGAGATCTGCCATTACCACTCTAGAAGCCTTTAAAAAGTTCAAGACGGATCTCTTCCAGCAGGCCTTTCCAGACTAGCCTTATTCGGTTTTTCCTTTCTCCTCCCGACGACCTTCTCCGCCTCTTCCCCCAAGGATAATATATTTCCTCCTCCCACATTAGGAGTTTGTACATAGATTTATTTCTACTCTAAATCTCTTATATCATATATTTTAACTCTTTCTATTGTTTAATTCCATTTTAGATGTAATGTTTTAAATTTTATATGTCTCGGGGGGGGGAGGAGGGCAAGGAGATTTTAAGTTGACTGTGATTTTATAGTATTCACTTTTAATAATTGTTGTAATTTGCTTTGATTCCCCACCCAGAAAAGGCGGAATAGAAATAATAATAATAATAATAATAATAATAATAATAATAGCTTTATTTATAAAGCACCATAAATGTACATGGTGCTGTAAAAAACCCCAATAAAATCAAGAATATATAAAAAGCCTGCCTATGGCGTACAATCTAGAGCTTAAAAATAACAAGTTAACAACAACATAAGAAAACAAATTAAAACAACAGATATCAAATATTTCATCAAAACTATCAATAATAATAATAATAATAATAATGTGAAAAGACATATAACATTATTTATTTAATAGACCTTTCTCCCTCTCTTCCTCCCAAGGATTCAAAAGGAGGCATAAATGATTTTCTCCCAATTTCATTTTCACAGAAATGCTGTAAGGTAGCTTAAATTGGGAAACATAGTCGTTCGTTCCGGGTTACTAAGAGAGCTTTGTGACTGAGTGGCAATTTATACCTTGGTTTTCCCAATCCTAGACTGACATTTTGTGAGGCCAGTTTTCATTTTATTCTGCACTGAGCTGACATGTAAAATACTTGAGTGCTGCAACAAAATTTTCCTCTCTTAAAAAAGGTTTGTAAAAAGGTAGCCAATTTCATCAGTTCACCCATAATTCAAAGCTAAAGAATGACACATGTTCTACATCACTAGATTTGGAGGAACTCGGTGTTTGCAAGTTAAAGTTATGACAGAAGGTAGACCAATATCTGGTGAGGTTGCAGTGGACCAGTGACAGCAAACCTCAGTGCGGTGCCTCTATTGAGTACATGTACACTTGATGGGTGAAAAGGAACTGATTTATGAGGTGCCAGATTGGTTTGAACTAGGAGCTGGCAGAACAGTAAAGAGATGATAATATCTTCGGACATTTGTATAGAGGCCATTTGGAACAGCTAGAACCTTTTTGGAAAATGTGTTGAAATTCTGTTATCCTAATGGAAATTAGTTCTGTGAAATCAATTTGCTCCTAAGGGATGTCCAATAGGTAAGAATTACAAGTGCTGTATCTCTGTAAATAAATGGAAGGAGACATTATCTTGTAAACAGTGGCTGCCAGTTATGAATGTATGCATATCCTTTAAAATAGATCAAACAATAAATCTGTACCTGCAAAAGCTAATGTTATTGAGGTGTGTTTTACAGCTTTAACTACGTCAGTGGATATACTATTTCTAGAAATGGTCAGGTTTGTAAGGAGTTTTATTATTACTAAGTTTTAGGGTCTTTTTAAAAATCCTGATTGTTTTTTTAAATGTGTATTTTTCTGTAATTATTTTTTGTTTGTTTTAGTATGTGCTTTCACCAATAGACACCCCACTGGACTCTGGGGCTTTCTAGATTGGCAGAAAAGTGTGACATGAAGTTGCCTTTTCCTTAATGCTTAGCAGCTGCACCACAGCCTTTAGATGGAGCTGCGCTGTTCCACAATTTTTAAAAAAGAAGCTGGGAAAACCAGCACCTTTTTAAAGGTGCTTCTTCTCTCCTAAAACGCAAAAAAAAAGTTTTCATAGCACACTTTCCCTTTTTCTCATCTAAAGGCTAGACTTTCATGCAGCCATGAACACACTTCTTTTTGCCAATCTAGAATGCCCTTCTGTTATTTTTGCAATAGCCTATGGCTAAACACAATAAAACATTTAAGTCCTTCATTTGTTTCCCATTACACTGTTTCTTTGCTCAAACCCATCCTCCTCCTCCTCCTCCTCCTCCTCCTTTTTTCCTTATATCCTGCCTTTCTCCCAATGTAGGGACTCAAGGCAGCAAACAGCAGATTTAAAACAATACAATTTAAAAACATAAAACATTAAAATGCATGAATATAAAATTTTAAAAACAAACAATTTTAAAAGTTAAAACAGTTATGAGTTAAAATATAATATGTTAAAATACAAACCTTAAAATTTCATTAGCCCTTATCAGTTTGCAAAGGCCTGTCAACACAAGAATGCCTTTACCTGCTGCTGGAAGGACAGCAGGGATGGAGCCATCCTGGTCTTCCTAGGAAGGGAGTTCCAAAACTTGGGAGCAGCCACTGAGAAGGCCCTCTCTCTTGTTCATGCCAAACCTAAGAGGGTGGTGGGAAAGAGAGAAAGGTTTCTCCAGATGATCTCAGTACTCTGGGGGCTCGTACAGGGAGATACGGTCTTTCAAATAGTCTGGACCCAAGCCATATAAACCCCTGACTATCAAGCAGTGAATCAAGTAAAAAAAAAAAGTAGGAGCAGGCTCTCGCTGAAAGACATTCAAGCCCCATCCAGAATAGGATTTCAGTAGCTGACCTGTTGGATCAGACCAAAGGTGACATCAGTTCTATGCAGTGCTGTGCTTCCTTCCAACATCAGTCAGTTATATTCTTTAGGAAGGACCAGAAGCTGGATGTGTTAGATACTTCTGAGTATACTACTTTTGAACATGGAGGTTTCATTTATCTATAGCTAATACCTGTTGATAGACCTATTCTGGCAGTGGAGTTAGACATTATTGCTGCTGTTGATCAGGTGGTGGTTCTTTCTTTGTGAACTTCAAAAATTGTTTGTAATTTAGGGCCTAGATGTCTGAATGTCCACAGTAAGAAGCAGGATCAGAACTAGGAAAGGTTTTTGGACTGTGACTGCCCTAATTCCTTAGTGAGTATATCATGCTGGTTAGGGAATTCTGGAAATAGTAATCCAAAACCTAACAGGGTGTTGAATTATACAGATCTTTAGTATGATCCAGAATCATTTTTATATTCTTTAGTACCCGGTACTAAATGAAATTAACTAAAATGATCTCTTGGATCCTCTTACCTTAAAATTTATTGGTATGTTTGTTGTACTTCCTTCAGATCTGTTCTTTCTGTCTTTGAGCAATAAACTGTTGTGTTGGTTCAGTTCAAAAAAATGAACTGGATCTTCAGCTTTTTGCCATGGGCATTTGTAAGAATGAAGAAAATTATGGTGTTATATTTTTAGGTTTCTACGGGTAGGTAAAGGGGAGCACAGTGAAGTGAAAAGAACTGAAAAATAATGCATACATAAAATGCATATAGGGAAGGCAAGCCATTAAACTCAGTGGTGAATTTATTCCCTCTTTGTATAAAAACCAACAAAAACATCCCTACCCTGACTTCACACCCTGCATGTATTTCTCCTGTCTCTATCAGCAGTATTTTAATGAAATATTTTAAAAGGGCACAGATAGGTGGGAGTGGAAACTGAAAGCTAGAGCTCAGAATGATGAAAATTGGAAGAGAAATAGTAGCATGGCAAAAGTGCAGAAATAGGAGGGAAGACCAAAGGAGTTGGCAAAGAAATACTTTTTAAAAACACACACTCACAACCTTGGCATTGGGCCTTCCTTTACAGGAGGAGAGGCAAGCAAATTCCTTGCTGGTAAGGAGGTTGGCACAGATGGTTGGAGCATCAGGTGCTAATGTCTGGCAGTGAAGAGGAAGGGAGTGATGCAAGACAAGCTGTAGGGATAGAGACAGCAGTCAGTCTGAAAGCATTTCTTCCAAGGGTTTCTATGGGGAAAAATAGAACAAATGTCAAGGGAACCTTGCGGAGGACTTGAGTGTTCACAAAAGGCAATTCATCTTTTTTTATTCAGAGAACTGCAAGATGTGAGAAGGAAAATGCATTCTCTTAAAAAAAAATAGGGGTTGATTTTATTGCTAAAGTGCCATGTGTTGTCATGATTCTTAATATTTTTTTAGTAAACATTTCCCTATATACCACTTTGAGTTATCTTTCCTTAATTTCTATGGGTTATCCATGGTCTATATCCTCAAAATAGAGAGAGAAGGATTCTGTTTTTGAAAAGACTGGATCCCATGTTTGTACTTTTCCTTGGCTGCAAAGTTAACAAAGTGTTTGTCGTCAGGTTTGGTCAGTACTACTTTGTTTAACATTTGGTCAGGCGTGTACAGATGTTTATGTTTGTGTGGCTTCCATCTGGGCTTAGTTGATGGTAAGCAGACTTTAGTAGTACCCAACAGCAGTCTTCATTTCTCATTTGCTGCATGGTGTAAATTAGGATGGGACATACACTACAGGCCCCCAAGCCAGACTGAGGACTTGGAAGATGCCTTTCTGGAGAAGTACTAATGGGAGATTTCAACTATCCTATTATTTGTTGAAAGTCAAACTCTGTCAAAAATATACGGTCCAACATATTCATATGTGAGCCTGTGGTCAGGAATACATGCCTGGGGGTTGGACTGGATAGTCCTTGTAGTCTCTTCTAACTCTTTAATTCTGTCATTCTGTAAAAGAGAAGGGAGTTGAAGGATGGGAGTTTCTTAAAAGTGAGTTATTGAAAGAATGATTTCAAACAGTTCTAGTGAAGATGAAAAATGAAGTGTATAAAGAACCCAGGATGGGTGCCTAAAGGACTTTCAACTGAGATAAAATTTAAAAGGGACATGTATAAGAAATAGAAGGGAGGAGTCACTAAAGAGGAATTCAAATAAATAGGCAGAATGTGTAGGGAGAAAGTTTGTTTGCGTGTTCGTTTATATGCTGCCTTTCTCCTGAACTGGGTCCCAAGGTGGCTCACAGAAAAGCTAAATGCAGAAAGAGCTCAGGCTTCCTAGAGATGTTTAAAGCAACAAAATGTTGTTGTTGTTGTTGTTGTTGTTGTTGATAATAATAATAATAATAATATGTCCATAGCAAAAGGAAGAACAAGAATATGGTAGGACCACTGCATGGAGAAATGGCAAAATGCTAATAGGGGACAGAGAAAAGGCAGAACTAGGTAGGAGCATCTTTGCCTCGATCTTCTCCAGAAAGGAAAACAGTGCTCAACCTGGGAAAAATTGAGCAGATGATGCAATAGGAGAATAGAACAGCATGGAATGGGTAAAGAAATAATACAAAAATACCTGACTACTCTGAGTGAATTCATGTCTCCAGAGCCAGATAAACTACATATAAGGGTATTAAATGAACTGGCAGAAGTAATCTCAGAACCAGCATCAATAATATTTGAGAATTCCTGGAGAACAGGAGGGGTCCCAGCACACTGGAAGAGGACACATGTTGCTCCCATATTCAGAAAGAGGGAAAAAGAGGACCCAAGCAGTTGTGGTTCAGTCAGTCTTACATTAATACCAGGAAAGATTCTAGAGCAGATCATGAAACAGGCAGTCTATAAGTACTTTGAAAGGAATGCTGTGATCACTAAAAGTCAACATAGATTTTTCAAAAACAAGTTATGGTACAGTGTACCCACACCAACCTCAGGCTTGCCATCCATGGTTTGAGCTTCTGCAGACAGCAAGCCCCAGCTTTTTCAATGGGTGTGCGTATATGCAGCAGCATGAGCAAGCATGCATGCCCTTTGAAAAGAATGGGACTTAAAGTTTTTGGTTTTTTGGTTTTGCTATCAGCGGGGGGTCCGGAACAGATCCCCTGCAGATAGCAAGGGGCAGCTGTAAATGTGGATGTAACATGTCTTGATTTAATTAAGGCCTTTGATAAGGTCTCCCATGATATTCTTGCAAACAGGGTAGTAACATCTAGGCTAAACAATGCTACTGTTTGATGGATTTGTAATTGGCTGACTGCATCCAAAGGGTTCTCACCAGTGGCCTCTCTTCATTCTGCAGACAAGTGACTAGTGGGATGCTACAGGGTTCTGTCCTGGGCCCAGTGCTATTCATTATCTTTATCAGTGATTTGGAATAGGGGGCATGCTTATCAAATATGCAGACGACACAAATTAAGAGGTGTAGCTAATATCCCAGAGGACAGCACCAGAATTCAAAATGACTTTAACAGATTACAGAGCTGTAATATGAAAATGAATTTCAACAAAGAGAAATGTGAGATACCTACATTTAGGCAGTAAAACTGAAATGTGGAGAGAGGGGTTAGGTGACACAGGCTTGACAACAGTACACGTGAAAGGTATCTAGGAGTCTTAGTAGACCCCAGTCTGAACATGAGTCAGCAGTGTGATGCAGCAGTGAAATAAGCCAATGTGATTCTAGATTGTATCAATAGAAGTACAGTGTCTAGACTGAGGGAAGTAATAGTGCTACTTTATTCTATTTTGCTCAAGTCTCACCTTGAATATTGTTCCTAGTTCTGGGCACCACAGTTTTAAAAGGATGTTGATAAGCTGGAGTATGTCCAGAGGAGGGTGATCAAAATGGTGAAAGGTCTGGAAACCATGCCCTATGAAAAGAGACTTAGGGAGATGGGGATGTTTAGCCTGCAGAAGAGAAAGTTTACAGGTGACATGATAGCCATGTTTATTTGAAAGGATGTTGCATTGAAGATGGTGGAAGCTTGTTTTCTTCTGCTCCAGAGACTAGGACATGGAGCAGTGGATTCGAACTACAGGCAAAGAACATCCACCTAAAAACTACGAAGAGTTTCCTGATGGTAATAGCTTTTTGATAGTGGAATACGCTGCCCTGGAGTGTGGTGGAGTTTCCTTCTTTGGGGGTTTTTAAACAGAGGCTGTGAGGAGTGCTTTGATTGTGTATTCCTGCATGGTAGGGGGGTTGGCCTGGATGGCTCTTGGAGTCTCTTCCAACTCTATGATTCTATGACACTCTCCTTCCAGCCGATACATCTTGGTGCTGAAGGGGAAACAACTATGCTAAGACTTAAGTTTGTCTTCTTCAAAAGTGTCTTGTCATGCCAGGTGGTGTTAGACCTGCTAAAGGGCATTTTAAAGAGTAAGCTAGGGAAGCTTGGGATCTACTAATCCCAAGCTTCTTTATCTTCTGTACAGACCCTGAATGAGATCCTTTACCTATACCAGCAAAAGTTTTCTCCCCATTGGCTTAAGGGAGACTTTAAAAATCTTCCAACTGGGGAAAATGATGTTCACTCACCCACACACAGGAGATTATCACACAAAGGATAAGGATTGGAGCAAAGCAGATTGCTCCCATCCTTATTCTGTATTGTTTGCATGATTGGGGGAAAGATGATCACACACTTCGTGCTTATCCCATTCTTCTCCCATCAGTGAAGTGTAATGGGTGCATCATTTGGTGTTAATGGGAGTTTCTGTTAATGATGAGTCCATTAAACTTCATGAATGGGAGAAGAACGGAATAAGCACACAGTGTGTGATCATCTTTCCCCCGATTGTGCAAATAGAACTGGATAAGGACAGGAGCAATCTGTCTTGATCCCATCCTTATCCTCTGTGTGAT
Source organism: Urosaurus nigricauda (assembly GCA_034509955.1). Taxonomy (NCBI): domain Eukaryota; kingdom Metazoa; phylum Chordata; class Lepidosauria; order Squamata; family Phrynosomatidae; genus Urosaurus; species Urosaurus nigricauda. The sequence goes on along the minus strand of JAOEGL010000001.1, from coordinate 137,412,827 downwards.
AATCTTTCCAGACATCTTGGACTGGTGAGTATGAGCAAAAAAAAACTTTAGAAGTAGTATAGGGCCCATGGCTTCACTCTTCCCACTTGTTATCACTTGCCATCCCACTTGAATGGCAAAAAAAAGGCAAGCACATTTATAGAATTTGTGTTTCAGGCCTGTAAATATATTCTCTGTATTGGCACTTGATAGTTATAGGAGCAGATGAACAAAATTTGGTCTTCAAACAGAATAAAATTTCATGCTTAGAAACAATTATTTCAAGGATGTTGATGGTGGTTAGGATTTAGAACTCACAAAACAGCATTGATCGAACAGCAAGTGTGCACTGCTTGCTAATTGCACTATCCTATGTCACATCTTATATTAGCTGATTGCTCTCCCTCCATATTATATTTGGCAAGAAATAAACTAAGCCCATGTGGTATGTCTCAAATATGATTTTAATGAAAACATATTGTCATGTGTGGAATTAGATCTTATGGCTGCGGTAAATTTGATCTCTGAAATTACAACAGTGGAACCATGTAGAAAAGTACAAAACACAAAACAGAATAATGGCAGTGTTATGGTCTCATCATTAGTCTCTTCAAAGGTACAGAAATTACCCATTACCACTTGCCTTTTTCCTTACAAGCTTTGTCAGAAAGCATGATTTTCCTTAAGAAAGACAATACAGACTCATAATGACAGATTTACTGATGTTTTTATAGCTCCAAGGAAGGGTATTGGCATGAAATATTTGGGGAATTTAATTTTCCAATAATCTTTTGTCAGCACTTCTGACTTTTGCTTCTTTATTTGTTTTCCCCCTTGAGAATCCAGAAAATAAGGTTATTGTAAATAAGATAGATGCTAATAAGAATTTTAGCAGTTACAAGGTCATATAGAGAGGGACCTCAAGGCCATATACAGTGAGCTTTAGGTATCTGCTGGTGATGGTTCCAGGATCCCCAGGGGTAACAAAATCGGTGGATTCTCAAGTCCCATTATACAGAGTGGTTAGTAAAATAGTGTCCCTTATATAAAATGGCAAAATCAAGGTTTGCTTTTTGGATATTTTTCTAAAATGTATTTTCAAGCCATGGATAGTTGAATTTGTGAATGCAGAATTGTAAGTACAGATGGCTGAATGTATCACCTCTCTCTGTGTGTATATAGCACCAAACTATGGCTTTATTCCCACTACCTTTTAAACCAGATCATGTTTCGGTTCAAACCGGTTCAAACGACCCTGGTTCCCACTTAATCTAAATTGCTGAAGCGATTCCGAGAGGCGGGCCATGCACCAGGCCCATTTAACCCACATCTTTTTGATGCTGTTTGTTTCTGCTTCTTTTTCGATAAATCAAATCTACGCAAGTGTGAACCACATGCAGATTGGAATTGATTTAAATTTGCCCTTCATTTGAACCGATTGATGCCTAAATGTGAACCACAAGTGGATTATTTTAATGCAATCAGGGCAAATGTAGTGGGGATCATGGTCTGATGTCAAATCAATCCATCGATTCAGATCGTACACCGATTTATCTGTAAGTGAGTATGGGGCCTATGTATTTGTCAGATTTATTTCAGGAGTTAGATTACTACAACAGGGAAAAAGCAATCTAGATCAGGAGCAGTGGGGCCAAGGTGGAGGTTAAAGCTTCCCCCAACCCAGGGGCATCATTAGAGTGCTGTGGAGTGTGTGGACAGCACTGGGTGACACATCACTGCCAATATTATCACCACCACAGAATCCCTCCCATCCACACAATCCATTCCCAAGCCAGCCAGCCAGCCTTGGGTATCTGTCTCTACCACCTCTACCACATTTCCATATTCAGCTACACTAGCACTTACAAAATATCAAAGCATGCTACCCTCTCACATTCTAACATACTAACATAACATCTATGGAAGAGGGACCCAAAAAGGGGGCCCTTTGACACCCAAAAGTGACATTTAACTTTTTCTGTTTCTGTAGATCATTTTTGATTTCATTCCATGTTTTTACATAATAGTCATTAAATAAATTTAATTTTTTTCTCTAAAATGTGAATTCCCAATATTTAACTTTTTCCACAATACATAAACCTGATCTATTATGCAAATAGTTTTGATTGATCTTTGTCATATTCTAAGTCAAACCACAGATGTATCAATTTAAATCCAGACAGCTTTCCGTATTCTTTCAAAATATTTTTTAAATCTTCTATATTCTCCAAAGGATTTTCCAAAAAGATTACCAAATCATGTGCAAAAGCTCTTAATTTAAGATTAATACCTTCTATATTTACACCTTTTATTCTCTCCTCTTCCCTAATTGGTCTATTCGAAACCTCAGTCACCAATAGAAATAATAATGGAGATAAAGGGCACCCTACCTTTTCAACTTTACAGAGTTTAGTAAAATTACAGTTTATCAATATTTGTGGTTCTTATTTATCATACATTCTCTTGATCCAGTCCATAAAATTTGCCCCAAATCTCATCTTCTCTAAAGCTACAAATAAAAAAAAAATCCATTTAATGTTATCAAATGCTTTTTTCAGCATCCAAAAAATATCAAAGCTATCTGTTTCTCATAATGTCTTTCATTGTATTTTGGGATGTCTAACACACATCTAGTATTGTCTCTCAAATGTCTCTTAGGTAAGAACCATGCTTGGTTTACATGTGTTACAGTCATGACTTTTTAAAATCTGTCTGCCAAAATAGCAGGAAAAAAATCATATTATTTAATAAAGAAATAGGCTTATAATTGTTATGGTCCCTGAAATTTTTAGGGTCCTTCTTTGGGAATTAAAGTTATATTTGCTTGTCTCCAAGAATTTGGCAATTTATTCAGTAAAGAATGATTCATAATTTGTTAAATTGTGCCATTAGATATAATACCTTGTACTACAGGAGTAAGCTTCTCAGTGGTTGTTCCCATTAGATGTAATACCTTGTATTGTGGTAGAAAGCTTTATCAGTATTTGCTCCTAAGATGTAGAATAATCTTCCAGGGGAGATTGGGCTCCCTTTCTGCTCTCCTTTTATCAACAAAGACCTTTCTATTCTCATAGGCATTGAATGATTAATTGGTTGCAGAAAGTCAGATTTATGGCATGTGCGCTGTATTTTTAACTTTATTGTTATGTTTTTACATGTTTATACACTTTGAAAAATTGAATGGTTTTTTAACAAGATAATTTGTTTGTGTGTTAATGATTTTTAATCAGTTTTTTAAGCTATTTCCTGTTTTGCTTTTCTTTGGTAAACGGCCTTGGATCCCACATTACAAGAAAGGTGGGATAGTAAATGAATGAACTTATGAACAAATGAATGTAAATTATAAAAACCCATAATTGCACCAAGAAGATACTATGGAATTGCTGTTTTAGTCTTCCCATTTCTTTTTAATTAGCCTTTGGAATGATACAAGGGCCTTTAGAAATCTTGTAGAATAAGCTTTAGAAAGGGAAACAAGGTACTCTTCACCATGCCCATTTCTGCCCCTTACTGAGTAGAGTGTTAAAGAGTCTTGTGGAAGTCAATGTTTGCACTGCCTTATTAACCTGTTGGCATTGTGAGATCTCAAAGAACTCCTATCACTTATATCTGTCTACTTTCTCTGGGATCTCACTTTAGAGGGCAGGAAATTTGTCTTTGAATGTTTTCAAGCAAACTACTGGATGAAAATATGTTAGAGAATGTTTAAATCTAGGGGATCTTGCCAGTTGGTGGCATTTGTCTGTTTCGGTGCTTGTTTTAGATTTCTCTCTCTCTCTCTAAAAACACAGGTTTTCATTCTGTGTGCACAGCAGAAGTTTTTTTCTCAGGAATGTGTAAGACAAGCTCAACCTCTAAAATGAAAGAATGATAAAGCATACACCTTCAATACAGCAATTCAATATTTGTGGTATTTGTGTTTTGGATCAAGGAAATATTGCAAACTGTGTTTGGTTTGGGCTCAGTGACAGAGGTGAGCTCTGCGCCCCCGTTATGCTTTGCTAGAGATCAGTGCAATCTTTTGGAAAGAAGATGTAAAGAAAGAGAATATAATCTGCCAGCCCAGGTCTCTCGGGTGTAATAGCTGTCATATTATTCCACCTCCTGCCCTCCCTCACGTGTGCATAACACAGATCAGGTTGATGTAGCTGGCAGCTGGCATCCAGAATTGTACAAGCACAAGAATTAACATGCCCTGCTAAGCATATGGGGTAAGTTTGGTGTGAGTTTGGTTTACAGTGGATTGATTCAGAACTGAAGCACATGACTTAGGAAGGTCCCTCAAGACTGTTCCCAATTTCACTGAGTAACGTTCCTTCCTTCCAGCATTACATTTGGCTCAGCATCTTGTAGGAAACATGCAGGACTATGCATTGCAATCCATTCATCCTATTTCTTTATGGAAAACTGAAGAGAACAGTCAGGTTCTGAGCCTGGCTGCAGATTAGGAGCAGCTTGTGTGAAAGCACATATTTAATGTAAGCAAAAGTTATAACAGATGGGTACGTTTGTAATTAAATAGTGCAGGAACTGAAAAGAGATACAGTATTTCCGATTAACTCAGAATTGTAATATGTACCATCTCTTTTTCATTATTTGAATGAGCTTCTTGACAGTGGTCAAAATCAGTTTGTTCAATCCGTAATAGGAGCAAGAGAAATTATTTAGACGCTTATGCTAGCTAGCACAAACAGAGTTTGATCAATTGTGTGTTGCTGTTGAATTCAACAGAGCCATACAGGATTGGCTTAACTGTTAAAAGGCAAAACAGACCGCCCCAAATGGGTGGCTTTAAGACACTTCTGACAAAGCTGGATTGGGGCCATGGTAACAACATGCTGCGGCCCCAATGCCAGCCAAAAAGGGAGTGGAAAACAGCTGTTCCTTTTTGTGCCAGCATAAAGCCGGCTGTTCTGCCATGCCATGGTAAGAAGCCAGCTTTAAGGCACTTTGGCGGCATGCGGCATGTAAACGCCGCACCTGAGGAGCACTTGGAAGCTGGCCCCCTGTGTATGCTATCTGTTCTGGCCCTAAGTAAAATAAGCACATGGTGAGGCATCAAGGGAAAGGAGGCACCGCAGAAATTTTCCATTGCCAAGTCTGCCATGGACAATATGTTGCCAGATATATCCCTGGAAGCCAGGATGATCAAATTGAGGCTGTTGTACTTCGGCCACATCATGAGAAGGCATGATTCATAGAAAAGACAATAATGCTAGGAAAGGTAGAAGGCAGCAGAAAGAGAGGAAGACCGCACATCAGATGGATAGACTCAGTGGATAGACTTGGGCATGGAATTCCAGGAGCTGAGTAGAGCAGCAGAGGACAGATGGTCTTGGAGATGTCTCATTCACAGGGTTGCCATGGGTCGGGGGTGACTCAAGGGCAGTTAACAACAACAAATATGGTACAAAACTGCAAATGGTGCTGCTGAGCCAGGTTTCACAAAAAAGGCTCCCACAATAAACGAAAAAATACATATATATTGAAGAATGAAAATAATAAAATAGTAATAATAGAGGTTAATGATAAATGAATAAAGTGGAAGTATAGAAAAATAAGTATAATTTTCTATTGTACTGTAGATTTTGGTTCATTTTGAAAAATTAAATTTTATTTTATGGCTTATGATTGTTTATATTTTGAATTAGATATATATGGGGGTACTAGAATCTTTTAAGTGCTTATGAACTCCAAATGTCTTAATCTGGCCCTGGAGCCAAAGCCAATGAAAGTTTCATGTCATTGATATTCCATTACAAGAGGATTGTGCTCCATTTATTTGTCCCTTTAGCTCAATTTGAATTAAACTTGATTCCAAAAGTCCTTTGTACATTGTAGATCCAGAAGAATATACAAATGAGGTACAATGCTAAATGAGGCATGTTATCTTGCTTTGAAACATTAGCAACTGAGACCTCATCTGCCTTCCTTCATTACCTGACCCTTGCTGCCCTTTTCTTCCACTTTCTCCATTACCTGTTTTTCCCGATTGTTTACAAAGGACCATGCTTCACGGTGGCCGTGTTTTGTTTTGTTTTGTTTTTGCATTCAGGACTATTACCTTATCTACACAAAATATTTACGCTTTCCCAAAGGTTTGGAAGTCACTGGTTACAAAATAACACATTGACTTGTTACAAAGTAAAATCTTACTTGTATTCACTAGGCGTTCGCAGAAACAGAGGATAAATAAATAGGATTATGATTGTAAAGCACCAAGGGACAACTTCATTCTTTTTGCAGTGTGACTATAAATGATTCTGGTTATTTTAGTCGCCAGATAGGGGACTCATGGTCTTGTTATTTACATAGGTAGTTTACCATAGGCTAGCAGACTGTGGTTTTGTAAAAAGCAATAAGAAAAGGAAAATTATTGTTGTTACTTTTGAACAATGTCAAAGTAAAGTTTTTTTTTAAAAGGCAAAGATTTATACAATCTGAAGAGAAACCAGCATTTAAAAAATACTTTAATGGTTAGAGCAACTACTTTGTGGAGGGGGGACATGGTGACTTCCAACTAATTACTTTTTAAAGTAACTTCCCAAGGTGTATTTTTCATGCAGCCAGTTCAGTTCACATTTATTGCACTTGTTCATAGTTCATAACAAAAAATACATATAGATATAATATAAACAAAATGAATAAATAACACATTAAAATGTTGTTTTACAGTAGGTGATTCTGCCAGGCTCGATGGGCATCTGTTGGGAGTGATTTGTGTGTTCCTGTATGGCAGTGGGTTAGACGGGATGGCCCTTGTAGTCTGTCCCAACTCTGTGATTCTGTGATTCTGTGGTGTGACATTAAAATCAGATTAAGTATTACAACCATTTTGAATTTGAGTGTCACTTGTGTGCTGTCATTATGGCAATTCATAGCTCATGTTGTCCCCTTTCAGCCTACTTCATATCTGGTTCCATGGCCTTTCTGCACTGTCTTCTTGTTTGGTAGACAGCGGCCAGCCTGTGTCTTGTATAAAGCCAAAAGAAAAGTTGCACCTCTTTTAAGTGGATCTTTATTGTGGAGTAGAGATTTAATCTTTTGACTTTCTGGTAGAAATCTTTAACTTATAGGGTCCCAAAAGGAATTTGTTCCTATCTCAGATGACAAGGAACAGATGAATAACTAATGGGAAAGATAAATCACACTAGCAGAGACTCTGTCGATATGGGATTTGGGCAAATCTACTCTCTACTTCTGATGGCTTTAGTTGAAATCTGGCTAATGTAAATTCCCTCCTTTAATAATATTTTTCAGTTTTGAGGAAATAGACCTCTAGGCCTTGAGGGAGTTTTAACAAGAACAACACAACAACAGTAATAATAATAATATTAAGGTGTAATCTTGATAGTGCCCAGTGCAGCATAGTCATCTTGCAGACAGATGTGAAGCACCATGAGTTTGAATTCCTTCTTTGCCTTTGTTTTTTTTCTTTCTGGTGAAAAACTGTATCTGAGAACCCAAATTTGCTAAGAAAATGGGGTAAGCTATGCAACCACATTTTATCTCTAAAATGGGTAAAGGTCATTTGTTCATTTAAGCAAAGTTTAACAATCCCATTTTTTGGGAGATCTTACAATCTTAGTCAAAAGTTCAAAAGAACAAATGATTAAGGACCAGGGTTGGTAGTCCATCTGTGGCCTCAAGAACTGTATTGGGGTATTGCTGAGAACCCCAGGATAGTTCTTAGAATTTTGTCCTAAGGTCATAAGCCTTCTGGACTCCCCATAGCTCTTCTCCAAATAGTACCTGGGGTTGTAATTTCTTCTTCATGAGATGTAGAATAGACAGGACCTGTCTCTCAGCTGAGGTGTTCCAAAATTGAAGAATAGCTCTAGTAATCTGCTGCACCTTAATTTTGGAAGCATTCATATGGAGGCGTGAAGACCCAGAAACAGCAAGCAATATTTCTAAACAGTGGTAGAATTTGGCTTTTTCAATTTGGTTTTGCCAAATATGTTTCTCTACAAACTACTACTATGATTTTCCCATAGCTCATAGGCAACTTTGTTATCTTGACAATAGGTATTCAGGCTAACTAGAAGCCTCCTAAAACCAATTTAGGTATAGGAAAGAAGAACAATGTCATCTGCATACATAAGTAGGATACCTTCCTGCTGCAGATATTTGGAGGATTTTTTCCCCATCTTTCATAATTCACATAAAAGTTGGAGAGGTTGATTAAGGCATACATCTTTTAAACAACAGTAAAGAGGGTCATATACTTCAAACTATATGGGTATACTCTCCTCATGTTGTGCATTTTTTGGATCATAGAAGGTCTTAAAAGAAGACCCTTGTCTATATGGCTATATATATATATATATATATATTTATATGGTATAATTACATGTTAGAGGAAATGTACAGTCTACCCATCTCTATTTCCGTCCTCCTCTTTGTTGATGTGCAGTGCTGAATTTGCCTGCTATTAAATTGTGCCAAATAATATTTAGAGCTGCAGAGCAGTGGAGATTTTTAATAGCAGAAAATTATTATTTGAGCTTGTTGAGGAATGCTAATTCCTATAATTTCCCCTTTTCATAAATGGTTAGGGAGGCTCGTGACATTTATGTGTTCTTTGTAACACTTTTTATTCAGTGTGGAATTGTAACAGTTACAACAGTTAAAGGAGTAGGTTGGTATTATTATCCATAAAGAAAACGTGGACATGGTTTGGGATACTAAAAGACATTCTTTTACTTGCTTTAAAAAACACAACAGCCTTTTCTCTTTCAGTATTACTATCTCCATTTTGCAGATCACAGACTGAGGTTAACAGTGGCCTAGTTCAGACATAATAGTTAACCATGCTTTCTCATTATGAAGATGTCCTGCGAGGAGTCTCATTCAAATCTGCATGTGAGGAATTTGAAGGCTCCTTCTTTTCACTCCTGGAAAATATGGTAGCTTCCAATTACATCTGAATTCAGGAAACGGGTTTGTTCTATTGGTAGTTAATGATTTAACATTCTGGTTTGCTAATTAACATTAGTAGGAATAAACCACAGTTTCCTCTCTATTAACTAATAGCAGTTTAGTCAAAACCAGAAAGTTTTGATGTCCTTCTCAAGGTGGGATAAGGAAGAATTTGATCCTATGTCTTGCGGTTGGTAGAGTGGTTTCTTGTTATTTCACACACAAGGAGGAGTATGCCTACCCAGAGGGGACACTTATTTAGAGCTCAGCCTTCTTTCATGTAGTCAGACAGAACATATGAGAGACATCTAAAGATGTTTTTCTTAATAAGAGGTACTATGGATTTGTGGGTCCCATCCTGCATCAGCCTTGAGGGCATCTAGATGAGCTGCCACCACCCACTGATTTTAACTCCCTTTTCCTAGTAACTCAGTGGGAAGTTACTGAGTTAATGAATTAGTCTGTAGAATCAGTACATAGAGAGATCTTGTAGCACCTTTCAGACTAACTAAAACAAAGAAATTGGCAGCATGAGCTTTCATAGACTTCAGTCTACTTCCTCAGATGCATTTAATGAAGTTACTGCAGCCCCCCACCCCACCCACACACACCACACAAAATGCATGTGAAAAGAGTGTGGGAATAGAGGAGTCTTTAAAGGAAGCTTATTCTAAATATTTATCTACATAGCTAAAGAAGCTCTCTCACATGAAGGGCACCTTCCTTCAGGTAAACTTAGAAGAAATGACAAAGTTACAGGATAGTCTAGGTGATATTCAGCTAAAATCATCAAAATAAACACAAGCCCTAATGCATCTAGCTACACTTTCTGTCCTATTCTAATGACCAGAAGTTCTTGGGTCTTGGATATCCCTGAGATAAGCTGGGAGTCTGGACTGCATGGTCTAGCTTTGACCAAGTGCCTATAGGTGTGGCAGGCACCTAATCCCCTTGTCTCTCTTTCTCTTCTTTCTCCACCTTGTAGTCGCCAAGGGGAATGATCTTGAAGATCTGCGCTCATACCCAACTTTTCTTATCTCTATGACACCCCAATATATGCAACATCATCCCGTCATTAACATCATCACATCATTAGCCCTTTGTTTATTTGGAGGGAGTTGTGTCCAGATAATGAGAGAGTCCCTTATCATAGGAGGTCATTCCACACAAGAGTGGGACAACTACTGAGAAATACCCCCCCCCCTTTCCCCTTTCCCCCTTTTTTTCTTTTCTTTTCTTTTTTTCTTTTCTTTCTTTCTTTCTTTCTTTTTTTTTTTTTTTTACTGTTGACGACTCAGTCTCTTGCACTTAACACAGAGCCTCAAATGTTGGCTGTGCTCTGCTTAACTGTCAAATATTGACAGTTCATTTCTGCATTTGAAAACCACAGGATTGTGTGGATTAAAAAAAATCATTAAAATAATATAGATTCAAATGTCTTTTTAAATGTAGTGTAGAGAAAATAGAGGTGATTCTCTTTTTTTGAGATAAGGCACCATTAGAATTTGTGTGGTAGAACTTTCTGTTTCTTTTCTTTTCTGTGTCTCAAAAACTATATATTGAACATGCGGTGAGATCTATGTCTCTCCTGTTTATTAATATCATTTCTGGCACTAACTGGTCAGATAAACAGGTGAAGTCTTTCCTTAAAGCAGTAGCAATAGCAATGTATTCATATCTTGATGAAATTAGATTTTATTTTTCCTGTTATAAAGGAAAAGCTGTTGAGGAAGAGTGCGTTTTTCAGTGCTGTGATCTCATATATGATTTCTCACACTCTATTTATTTTCTCCATTATTTCAGAAATGGAAAATAGACAGTGTATATGAAGTAGCTGTGGGTACATAGTAGACATTGCCAACCCCTCCCCCTCAAAAAAAAAACCCCACCCATAAATCATTGTGAGTTTCTGGTTATATATGTATATCTTTTAAATTCACAGTTTTAAACACATGACATCTCATGTGAGCTTCTAGTACTTTTTCGTAGGCCATTGATAGTTCATGACAATGGAATTAAACCCTTTTTTCCTCTTGTTAAAGCCCTATAATTTTTTTTTTGTGGAAATAACACTAGATAAAGGAAAATGACAAGAACTACTTTTGGCATTTTGACTAAATTGAAAACTTGGTGACAAAAGGTAAGAAAGAACCACCTATCAGTGATAGTCAGGTTTTGGATCTGATGGTCTATGACTGCAAATAAATATTCTATTCTATTCTATTCTAGTTTGGGCTTGATTCAAAATGATCTTTACACTGATGGCAGCTATAAAGGTGAAAAAGTACTACATAAAATACAGTTTAAATCGAGCAGTCATGGGTTTAGATCGTATTTCTCATTTAAATTATTAGCTGGATAGGTTTTAGCTGGTATATACAGTATATACAAGCACAATACACACATTGCCCCCCTCCCCCCGCATGCCTCTTGAGTCTGCAATCTGCAAACAGCACCAGCATCTGGGGTGATTAAGTGACACCCATTGAGGGACTGAAACATCTTGATTTGCCTGTTTCATTTCATATATAATGCATGCTGTCTAGAAGTTACTGAATAATACGAAGGGCACAAGTATTTCAGATAAATAAATATTTATGTGATCCACTGCTACATATTTTTCAAGAGCTTTGATTCCTTTCATTGCCTTGTGTCACAGAAGGGTTAAGGCTTGCATTCTGACCTATTTTGCTCAGTTTTGCATCTTCCTGCCTTCTGATTTTAAATTATTTTAACCATTTCATATTCATATAACTCTTCCCTGTAGCAGTTTTATACTCTTTCATCAAGACCTTTCCTTCCCCTTGGAACTATCTGTTGCATTAAACTCTACATCTGACACTGAGGAATGTCATAGTTCCTGTTCCTAAGTTTTACAATCTATCATGCCATTGACATTAAGTAAGCAAACATTCAGCATAACAGAGGTGATGGTGGTAATAATAGAAACATCTTTAAAAGTATTTCTCTAGACCTACAGGCTTGAAAGCATGTCTGTTTCAAACTAAAATTCTCAGAGGCCTAGTGGGAACCTTCTGTCCACTAAAAGAGTGGTGAAATGAGACTGACAAAGAGTTTTATTGCATTCTGTGCTATAAAGGTTCAGTAGATGCGCAGGAACCCATAAAGAACCACTCTGGTGTCAATATGTCCTCATGGAGGAACATTAAAAATACCAAATGTGGGAGATAAAAGACGGCTGCCAAAGGAAATAGTGAAACAAAGAAAGATTCATGTTTCCACGAGGGAAGTCTAGATGAGTACTGTGTGGAGAAGATCTAGGGAATTGGTTAGATTGTTATTAGGAGCAAGGTTCTTCATGTCTTGTTTTGCCAACCATATTAATATTCCTTTTGAGTACCAGGGATTTCTCAGTCTTGGGCTGTTTCCTTCACAATGTACCCCAGGCAGGTTTAGAGGCCTAGTAAAACATAGCTTGCCCTTCCTTTCCATTTAATTGTTCCCTTGACTGTAATTAATGATGAATTGAGTGATGGAGCAGTCACCAGCAACATGGTCCCATAATTTTCTCTGTTGTCAAGGGTCTCCATTATCACCAGACTCACTGGGTTACTGGATAGGTTAAAACAACATAAGGGCACTGTTACTCACACACAGCTGTACACCTATTGTCTCTAATACAAATTTAGCTGTACGGAAAATAGCTTTTTGTGTCTTCAGAGGTCCTCTTACTTTCAGTGGTGCAGTTGTCAGAGAAAGCCCAAACTATTTACCTTCAGTGTTGTATTGATTGCTGAAAGTAACAACAGAAATATTTTTCTTGTTCCATTTTGACCTGTCAAGTGTTCTCAGGCAAAAATGGGATGGTAATGGAGAGTGCAGCTCATGGGTGTTTCTGAAATGGGAAAAGAAGTCATCTCATGTCCGGCGGTTGTTAGTTTTGTTTTTCCTTTTATCTTGTCAAGAATTGATCTGAGGTTGGAAAATATCACAGCTTGCTGACAACAGGTATGGGTGTCGGAGACGCTGACAATTTTATCTTCTTTTTGCTTTTGTGGTGGCGTAAGGAGCATGGTCTCCTCCAACCAGCTATGGTATGGATGTGAAGTCGAAGGCTTTCATGCATAGTTTTTTGTGGGTTTTTCAGACTGTGTAGCCGTTTCTTCCAGAACACAGTTGCACAGCCCGAAAAACCCAAAGAAAACAATGGTATGGATGTTTCCTCCTTGTATTAACTCAGTCACTGGTGTGCTGGAGCTAGGATTTGCAGGATTCAAGTTCCAAGGTTTTTTTCATTAGCAGGAATGATGATGTCCTTCTCCCACCCCACCCTTCCTAGTTCTCTCCGAATTTAGCTACAATCCCACAGTAGCTGTGGGGAAGATTGATTCTTCTAACAGTAGTAGATTGCTGCAAGCTGTTCCTGTTGTAATGCAAGATATGTTGAAATGGTTTGTAACTGAATGGGGAGCTGGCACCCACTAGCTTTACAAAAGTTTTTTCCTGGTGGAGATGAAGATGGCTAGAACTGATGGATTGGCTTTGAGAAGCCGTATTTCACCCTGATACTAGGAAAAGAGTCTGTGGCTCTCAACCGCCCTTTCTTTTAGGCCTCTCTATGCATCATGCTTTCTACTATACTGCTCTTTGCCACCTCACTACTCTGACTGTTTGATGATCCTAATGATTTGGGTATTATACTGGATACTGCTGCTCATTGGGAATGTGCTGATCCATATTTATCAACACAGCTGCCTGTATGGTTTTGTAACTGTTATGATGAGCACCTGCACTTCACAATTTACAACTGTTTCACTGATTATTCAGCAGCACATGTTACTTATTCTACCTAGTGATGAGCCTGAGATTGTGAGGAGCCACAATATGCTGTAACACATTCATATCATCAAGAGTGAGTTGCCATCTTCATGTGATGAATATGTATTGTGACCTTATATGAATATGTATACATCTGCAGGATTGGCTAGTTTTATGTGAAGTAATCTCTGGTGTCTCACCAAAAGATACCACAGATAATTGTATTGTGGACAAGTGCCATTGTGGTTAATGCTGAAGGCCTAGCACTCATAAGACTGGTTTTTCTATTGCATCATGTCTTCTTCAAATGATAATTCTTCTTTTGTATTCCCTTTGACTAGTGAATGCTAAAGCAGCAAAGTTTTATGCATGTACCATTTAAAATATGTTGGGATAGGAAGAACTTCATACATAAGACACAAAGATCCTTCAAAATGTGTTCCACATTTTCTACTTATATTCAGACATACATGCTTGAACACACACAGTATTCCTACAAACTTCTATATTCTCCAGTCATTTTCCTTGCTTCCTGTGTTCATTATTCTCTGCTGCCTGCCCATATCATTCATTAACTTGCTGCAAATTCAGCAAATAATACATGAAGAGGAAAACATAAGAGGGAGGTTTATAATATACATTCATTTATTTCTCCTTGGTTTAAAATGTAGGGATGCCAGGTTTGGTCCTATAATGTTTATGTTATTAAATGGCATAGAGGAAAAAAGCTTTCATTTTCTTTTTACTCCAGTTCCCTGTGAGATTATTATTTAGTGTAGTGATATGTTACAAGTACAAATGAAATGGTTGTCATTTAGAGAGTACTTTTCACAGGCATTGGCTTCTTCTGATTCTAAACAGCTTGGGCTAACACTAGTATTCAGGCATAGTAAGGAAAGCATTATATAGTTGGCTTAAGTACTGCAAGATAAATATATAAATTAATAGATCAAAGTAGACAGAAGAATTACTGCTGTGTTAAAACTTCTGTTGCTTGGGTCCTTGGGTGGGATGATCCACTATAGATTCCTGTGGATTATTGCGGGCCTTGTTTTTCAGCCTAATTTACCTTATAGATTTGGTGTTTTTTTAAAGAACACCACGTAAGGTTCTCCTTGTATAATACATCAGGTTCTTGACAAAAGGAAAATACACTTATTTGATAAATAAATAATAGAGCTGAAAGGATGAAACCTGTAATCTTGAAGTGAGAAGTTTACCAACATGACCAAAATATGGAGAGAGTTTCAGGCTGTGTTATGGCGGCTGCAAGATTAGACTCTTATAGCCCTCCTGAAATGTTCTGAGGTGCTGGTTAATCTGTGTAACATTCTAGGATCACCAGTTGTCATATGCTGGATAATGTCAGTTCAGAAACACAAGTTTCAGCAGATTCAGAAAACTTAAGTTGCTCACATAATAGCAATGTTAACAGGACTGAAACAGTTGTTGATTACACAATATATTAAAAGCATAAGCAATTCAAACATTTTCTGATACTCACCCTTCGTTTGTCGTCAAAGCAGAACATTCTTTTCCCCAGGACTACTCTTCCTTTCTTCTCCATAACAAGCACTGAAAGTTTAAAGCACATACTTTCTCCCCTCACACCTGTTTATTAGCCAGCTCCAAAGAAGAAAAACAGTCTTTCCACCCATCATCACCAATTGTCTAATATGGCCTATCATCCAGTGTTACAAAGCATATACAGAATATATGGTTACCAAACATGGCATGAGCTATGTTCCTGATTCCAATTTTCATTGTATAATGTTATATCTGTTTGACAAAATTCTCATATTAGGATTTTCCTAATAAAAATCATGCAACAGTCCAACTGCACTTATTTCCTTTGTACATAGCAGTATGAAGTTGGTACCTTGGTTTGTTTTCATCTCAAGACATATAGCAACTTTAGGAAGAACCTGATTTAATCAGGGAAATGGTAAAAAGAAAGGTGGTTAAATTCTGTCTTCTGGCTCTGCTATCATGACTTTATTCCTACCCACCCACCCATCTCCTGCCAGAGCTTGCAAGTGACTAGATACAAACAACTGTTATTGGTTATTAATTCCTTTCACCAATAACAAAAATATTAATTACATTTCACTTTGACTGTAATGTAATAAAGGATAATCTTACTCCGTTTGAAGGGTATATAGAATGTTAGATATTTCTGTAGTTTCATAGTTACTTCTATACTTTTTGTAGTTGGGTGAGTATGGCCTCACTCAATAATGGAGGAAAATCATATCTGTCTCATGTTCTGCAGTGGATGTTGTGATAATGAAGTGAGCGGGAACAGTGGGTGTTTTGTACCACAGGTAAACAATTTGCAGCATTGAAATAGTTAAGTAACAAAGTAGTATGTATTCTACTCACTTTCAAAAAACAGAAAAATACATAGTCACTTTTTACAAAGGCAACTACTAAATTTTAGGTACCCATGGAAGTATAACTGTAAATACAGTCACTCCTCCACAATTTCAGGGTAAGCATTTACAGATTTTATTATTAGTAGATTACTGTATTAACCGCTGCCTCCACTGCTGCCTTCTGCAACTTTTAATAGGGGTTTCAGTAACTCCAGGGAGGATATAAAATAGGAGGTGTGGCTGGGCCAGCCAAGCACACATTCGATTGCATACTTACTTACTTGCTCACTCGGATGGGAATGGGGTGAACCAGTGCAAGTAGGGAGGGTGTGCATGTTCCCTTGCTTGCTAACTTATTTTGGCAAGCAGGGGGACAGAGCTGGGTGCCCCCTTTCTCCCTCCTCCTTCTAACCTACCCCCTTCCCTGCCACCCAAATGAGACAGTGAACTAGTAGAAGAATGCACAACCAGGCCCATCCCTCCCTCCCATACAAGTACTTTTTGGTATGGTTAAATATGGTTGGGGGGGGGGTCTAGAGATAGTCACAGTTTTTCCATTTTCACAGGAGTCCTGCTTGCCTAATCCCCTTTGAAAGTTGAGAGATGAAAGTTACTTTAAAAACATTTTAACTGTCCAGGTGCAGCTGCTAAATTCGAAATCCAGCAAGATATGGAGATGTGGATTACAAATCTCTCACCTCTGGTGTGTCTTCAAATCCCTGAAATCATTGTTGTTAAAAGCAAGAGGCATTCAATACTGTGATATATGCAGTGTGGCCACTATGGTTAAGTTTCAGAGCATCCTGTATTCCTGATACTTAGAAAACTATGAAATCCTTTTGGAAAAATGCTTATCATTAGAGCTAGTTAAAGCTGAATTGTACTGTGGAGTTGCATTTATATGAAAATTTCCAAACTGTTTGTTGTCACGGCCCCTAGAGGGTTGATTTCTTTATCGATTGCCTTTTCTTTGTGCACAGCAAGAGTGATGGAAACAACAAGAGAGCCTGCCACAGTGTCTACTGCAAATTGGCCAGCATAGCTCACTTTTAGATGTCTCCTTGTTTCTGCAAATGCGAGTTGGCCCAAAAACAACTGTTCATGGTATTGTTATATGACTTGTCTGTTTTGGTTCCCTAGGCAACAGAATGGGGTTCAGATGAAGACACCAGGAGATCCTGTCAGAGCAAAGGAAAAACTGAGGCAAGTTTCCCACCTACCTTCCCCTAGATACATGGAAGTTACAGTTAAAAATACAGATTCTTAAACCACTTGAGAATTTTTGCAACAAAACATCTGACATCAGAAGTTTGAAATTCTGCCACCACGATAAATACATAAAATTGGTACTTTTCCAAGACTCACTCTACAATCATTTGGTTGCATTTGCATGAGAAGTACAGCTAGTCCACTCCATAAAGGGGTACAGTTTGATCTAAATCAATGAACAGAATGGTATCAGACGAGGAACAATTTTTTTAACTCAAAAAATGTGGAACAGTTGATGCTGAAGTCAGATTTTCTTACATTGTGTAGCAGCAAGTTCCTGAAAACTCAGCCACTTATTATTATTAACCTTTATTTATATAGTGCTGTACATACAATCTTTTTAATTAGACGGTTCCCTGTCCTCAGGCTTACAATCTAAAAAGACAGGACACAAAAGGGGAAGAGAACGGTGGTGGGGAAGGGGATCAGGTCCAGCAGTTCTTCTGTCCCTCTGGGGCCTGGACCAAGGCAGATGGACTGGAGGGAGGGCTCAGCTTCTTAATACATAGTTAAAACGAGGCATCCTGGGGCAGAGAAGTGCTCACACTTGGGAACGCTTCCCTAAACAAAATAGACTTTAACTCAGTTTTGAAACTGGTTAGAGAAGTGGTGAGGCACGCATGTGGGGGGAAGAAGATTCCAGAAGTGAGGGGCAGCAAGTGAGAAAGGACGAATCCGGGACGGGGCAGTGGAAATCCTAGTCTGGGGCAGGAAACCTTGACTACCAGAACAGTGGGTATGAGTAGGAATGTAAGGAGAAAGAATTTCAGATAAATAAGAAGGGGCCAGTCCATGGAGGGCTTTGAAAGTCAACAACAAAAGCTTGTACTGGATGCTGAAGAGGAAGGGGAGCCAATGAAGGGAGGATAAAAGAGGAGAAACATAGTCAAAGCGGCGAGTGGATGTGATAATACATGCAGCTGAGTTTTGGACAGAGATTAAAGGATGGAGGTGAGAGAGAAGAAGCCCTGTCAGAAGAAGGTTACAATAATCTAGTCACGATACCACTAAGCCATGGACCAGAGTCTTGGCAGTGGAGGCTGAGAGGAATGGATGGATTTTAGCAATGCTGTAAAGAAAGAATCTACAGGCCTTGGTGGTGGCCTGGATCTGGGGAATAAATGACAGAAAATAATAAAAAGTGAAACCAAGACTGCGGGCTTGATGAACCAGTTTTTGCTTTACTATATGGTTTTTGCTTTACTATAACTGAAGAAAAGCAGTTCTGCACTTAAATAAAAGGTGATGAACTGATTTGTGACAAGTCTTGAACATCTGCTGTTCACACTCAGGCCTCTGAATGTCATCTTGATCAGAAGTGTGTCGCTGACCTATGTTCCATGTCACTTATGCCATGTCACTTGAGTCCTATCTCAGTTGGCTGGGATTTTGTATAAATACTGACAAAGAGAATCCACACAAGTTTTCCTTGTATTCTTCAAGAGAAAGAGCCATATGTAGTTCATTTAATTACATTATTTATGCAATTTTTCAGACTAGTTTTTAAAAGTGAATAAAACTGATTGGGAAGGTATACAGTTTATGTCTTGATGGGACCATAGGGGAAGTGTGACACACATATTTGTGTGTATGTACGTTCAAGTTGGCTGTTGACTTATGGTGACTCCATGAAATTCATAGTTTTTTTAAGGCAAAAATTACTAAGATTTGGTTTTGCCAGTTTCTTCCTCTGAAATATAGTCTCAACTGCATAAGTATTTACTGTGTGACTCCTCTGCAAATGTTTGGGATTAATGAACAAATTATTTTTGTGTGTTCAGTCTTCCCAGCAGTCTTTAACATTGCTGACAGGAGCAGCAATGCAAGCCTTTCTTGGGACCTTTTTGATTTCGGCCCTGAACTTGTAATGAGTCATTTGACACTGTAGAGTGTAGCAAGAAGCCATGTTGTTCTCTCAGGTGTAAGCATAGCTCCCCCTAACTCCCCCAATCAATCCATTAATTCCTCCCGGCCTGGATTTAAATATAGGTACATCCATGCAAATCCAGCACAACAGCTGCACATTGTCCCTATCTATGTGGACTTGAATACTAGACTATGGAGATTATCACACAGAATCTTACTGTTGCTAAAACATGGCTAAATTGTCCGAAAACTGTGATGTGGGATCTCCAGTCGCACTTGTTTCCTTTGATTAAATCATCAGGGAGGTGTCCCACTCCTCTCCTGTCATCAAAGCGTTCATGCAGCAGCCATTTCTCCAATAACAGAAATCATAATCTCCTACGGTAGACTCCAGAGACAAGGGTTCAAATTCCTACTCAGCCATGGAAACCCACTGGGTAACCGTTGGCAAGTCATACTCTTTCAGACTCAGAGGACAGCAAAGGCAACCCTTCTCTGAACAAATCTTGCCAAGAAAACCCCAGTAGATCCAATTTAGGGTTGTCATAAATCAGAAATGACTTAAAGGCGTACAGAAGCAGCAGTAGCAACAACAACAACAATCATGTTGTTCTTTAGTCTCTTTCTAGTCTGATGCCCATTCATTGTACCATTTTACTAATCCAGTTCCCTATTATGTGGTCAGCTTTGTGTTCTTACTCTTTTTTTCCCCCTTCAATTTCTTTGGATATAAGTCTCAACTTGTTCATCCTTACCCATCCTGCAGCCTCTTCTCCAGATATTAGT
Organism: Urosaurus nigricauda; assembly: GCA_034509955.1. NCBI lineage: Eukaryota > Metazoa > Chordata > Lepidosauria > Squamata > Phrynosomatidae > Urosaurus > Urosaurus nigricauda. The sequence goes on along the minus strand of JAOEGL010000001.1, from coordinate 137,392,851 downwards.
TTATAACTTCCACATTATCTCTGGGGGAAGCTGGTGAAAATGTGAGGTGGAGCAAAATATTGCCTGTATACTGATGTCATTTCATCCCAAACCTCTAATTTATTTCATCCAGTAGTTCAGTTTAGATGTTTAAAAAAAGTATGGAGAACAAGGGTGGGGTATAAATACTCTAATAGAAAAAAGAATTTGGTGCCCCCAAGGTAATAGTTGAGAAATCAGAGAGAAGACTATGATTAAAGATAACAAAAAATGATTGAAAGGTCCAAGAGTTATTCTTTTTTTTTTTCCATTTTGTGGTGTAAGTCCAAGACAACCAAAGTTATTTCTGTACCCAGACTAGGCCTGAAACTAGATTAGAAAAGATTTAAATACTCAAACTCATCCAAGATTACCTGGAGCTGGAAAGCCACCACATGTTCCAGCACCTTGTCCAGGAATTGCATATTTGACACAGGGCAGTAATTATTTGAAACCATTGACTCTAAACTAGATTACTCAACGAGTGGTCCTCACTATTGCCTCACTCAGGCAATTGGAAACTACATCTTCCCTCAAAGAGGAATTAACCAGATCTGAAGTACAGATATATATACCAGTCCAGGTTGGTAATGACACTCCAGCATGGAGAAGTGTCCAGTGAAAAGTGACAGGTCTCAGTCCTCAGTCCCTTTTTGCTCACTATTGACATGTGTTAGCTTTGATGCCACTGCCATTGTCTCTGAGAATATGAATACTTTTAAACAACAACTTTTGTCTTGCTTCACTAAGAGACTTCATTTGATTTTTTGACTTGGGAAGATGTCATAGAGCAGAAGCTGGGGGGGGGGGGGGGAGCCCAACCATCTGTTCAAGACAAGACAGACAATGGATCAGGCTTTGAGCCCTGTAGCAGTGCCTTTTCCAAATGGCTGAACTCCCTTCCTTTCTTTATTCATTGTGGAATGCAGTTCCAGTCCTCTCTGTCTTCCCTAAAAATGGTTTATAAGCTTTTGCAATAAAGAGTCTCGCAGACATTAAAAACAAACAAGAGACAGAAAATCATTAGTAAATCCTGTTTGGTATCTTCTGCACGCCAAGAGAAGACAGCTTGGCTGGGACACTGGGCAAAACTGATTAATGAAATTGTTTGTCTAAAGAAATAAATATAAATATCCAAGAGCATGTTAATAACAGTGTTTTGCAGCCTGCAAGGTGTTCAAAGAAAATTAGGACAGACGGCAACAAATACATTAAAATAGTTTCTCTGTGCTCCTGAATGAAATTTCTTTGAAAAGGCAGAATGGAAGTCTGTTTTCCTCCCATTGTCAGAGACTTCCAACTAAGTCTATAAGCAGTACTTCTTTCTTAAGTTTTTATTGTAGTCAGTTTCACTGGGTATAACTGACCTGCAATAAAATATAGGTCACCGAGAAGCATATAAAACAAATACCTGACTTGTTAGGCTCTAGAAGGCCAAAGATTGCTTTTTACAGTGGGAGACCCATTCATTTCCAGATATTGTTGCACTGTAGCTCTCATAATCTCTCATCATTGGCTATGCTATCTAGGGATGATGAGAGTTACAATCCAACAACATCTGGAGGACCAAACCTTTCCTATCCTATGTGAAGTCAATAGTTCCTATTCTTCTTGTAACTGAGTGGGCATTTATTTATTCAGTTGCCCTCCCCTTTCCCAATCTGTACTTTCTTAGGGGTATTTTTTTATTCCTAACCCTGTATTTTTTAAAATCAGATACAGTACTGTCAGTATTATGTTATCTGTCAGTCTTTCTCACATTAAAGAGCATGATTCATTGGTTTGCCTAGGATGCATTTTGCATTGTGGTACTGAGGCTTTGTACAGAATGGTAAAACGACTGAGACATTTAAAAAGCCAAAAAACAGCAAGTTCTTGCACTTGTAAAGAACAAGTATATAATAAATTGATATTACTTGCGGGCAAGAAACATGCAGACCTTTGAGGGCTCTCAGTGGTGTTTCTATATCCTGAAAATATACTTCTCCTCAAAATTTATGTAAAATGAGGGAGTACAAAAAGAGGTCCTTGTGGAAGTGGTAGTTACTTAGGGGTGTTGCACAAGGCTCCATGGTATGAGATGATACAGCTTGACTTGACTGTTTTGTATGCATGAAGTGATATATATACCTGTTTTGTGAGCGTGAGCACCCACGCTCACAACACTTCACTTATAACACTTCATCATATATTGAAATGAGAATCTATTGAAATGTAAATGTAGAGATCCTGTACTAAAGATGTCATATTTCAGTCTCTGAAAAAGCTTGAGGCATGACTTAGACTTGGAAGCTAGATTCTTGATAATAACTCATACCTCTTATCCCTTAGTATTTCATGTATATTATGTATTACCTAATCCAAAATACAACCACAAATCCTGCTTCTGCATGGCTAGTGCAACCAACAGTGTTTCTTTTGAGCCCTCTACCCAAACAACACACATGAGGACTGGGTATATTGAGAATCATTCTACGTGATATGATTTGTAAGGGATATTGGGTCATAAATGCACTAAAGTAACCAGATCCTTTCCGTTCTCGAAAGCCAAGCAGGGCCAACACTAGTTAGTACTTGGATGGGAGACTGCCAATTAATAGCAGGTGCTGTAGGCTATATTTTGGGGAAAGACATTGGCAAACCACCTCTGAGTATTCCTTGCCTAAGAAAACCCTATGGGGCTGCCGTAAATCAACAGGCAACGCGAAGACACACATACCCATTTTTTTGGCATTTAAGTTAGGTATCAGTCCTTACATGTGCAAGCATTAGCCTACTGGACCACTGAAGTTGCAAACACGTAGGCCATGGATTCAAGCCATGCATTGGCCAAGACTCTGGTACTCAGGCTGTGCTAAAATCATACGAATGGAGGCAAGTGTGTGATAAATGTTATCCAGCATGGGCCAGTTTCTTTTATAAAAGAAGTATCACTATTAAATCAGGCCCCTGAGTTACTTACCAGGCAGAGATAATAAAATTGCTGCTGCTGCTGCTGCTGCTGCTGCTGCTTCAAATTGGTTCCAGTTTATGGTGACCTTATCACAGGTTTGTTTTAGGGTTTTTTGTTTTTAGTTTGCAAGATTTGTTTGTGGGTTCGGGGTCACCTTTGCCTTCCTCTGAGGCTAAGTATGACTTGTCCAAGATCTCCCAGTGGGTTATCATATGTGACTTAGGATTCAAAATCTGGTTTCCAGAGTTGTAATCCTATGCTCAAACAAACTCGTAAAACTTCAAGTTTGAGGATTCCAGTTTTACGATATCCCCAAATGTTTTACAATATTTATAGGCACTATGTGAGCATGTCAGGAGTGCTATCTGAGCAAGTTAGGGCCATCCTAAACCTTTTTTGACTCTGTTTTTGTTGGCTTACAGTAAAGTTGGAGGAAATTCCACTGGAGAATAAGACTACTAGAATTCTGCTCCAGACACATACATTTTTGTTTTTCACAGCTCTGTCTGATAGACCCTGTACAATAACCCACAGTTTATCTATTCCTGAAAGATAATGTGCTCAGTTGCCAAATCTGAAGCCTTGCTTTAGGCTAAAGGGAATTTTAAATCTGATCTTTGTTTATCTGATCGAGACCTAATGGAACTAAGAAGTAAGGCATATGAAGTATCTCCAAGGAACATGATGCTGTTAACATGCACATTGTGAGTGTTCCCAAGGCCTTTTGTGGCAGTTCAGATCTGTTCAACCATCTCTCTTAGGATCCTTGATTTTTAAAAAACAACAACAGTAAGGGCATCTTGGTACCTTGTTTGAAGAGAGCTTTGCTTATGGATAGCATTTCCATGAGCTGATTTCAGTATCATAAATAAAATGAAAGAATGTTGTCTTATGACTCAGGAATTGTTTTTCCTTCCATCCATTATGGTTTGGGTACTTACATTGTTGCAATGTGAAAATTAGATCTTTTGGGAAATATTGAGCATCATGAAATTTTTTCGTAGTAGGGAGGTGGAAATTAGGGTTTTGGTCAGAAGAAGGAGATGGGTCTTCAGCTGCAGGCTACAATTCTAGGACACAGTTCTAGTCTCCAAAGAATGAAGAGAAAATGCAGTTTTAAAAAAAAAGGTATTTCTGCATGTGTTTAGCAAATTATTTTTCCAAGTATGATTGAGAGTCATTCTTTTCTAAAGTAATCACATAAACCTACTGCACTTTATAAATAAAATATAATAATAATAATCATCATCATCATCATCATCATCATCATCATCTGGCATACACAACCAGTAGTTGTTCCAAGCTGTAGCATATTTGGGTATTTCTGTTTTCTACCTAGAACTGTAAACTAAGGCTGCAATCAAATTTCTGCCAATTCTGAGCAGGAGAGTTTAGAGGACAGCATATGAAAGCACAATTTTACAGAGTGTGAAGCACAATATCTATAACCAAGGTCCTGTTTGTCTCTTCTGTTATTGATAGGGTGGACAAGAATCCTGTTGGGCTTATTATTGGAGCATTACTCACCATATCCCTTTCGGTGGCAGCTAAAGCATCACCAGTGTGCATGTTGCTTAAATTTTCCTGATTTATCAAATTCTAGTTTCTCAGTAGCGAAATAGACAATTGAACAAAAGGATTGATCTTCATAAATGAAAGCTGATTTTTTTTGCAAGTGATTGGGTTCTATGTTATTATGCCACACTTTGCCAATTATCTAATTTAGGTTTATAGAACATATCACATATAGGCTGTTAGTTTTTATGAAAATGCACTTTCCAGAATCACTTAGAGCTAAATAACAAACTTCTCAGCTAAGACTTCTTGTTTCATCTTTATCTTCATCTACACAGCAGCCAGACTGTTTCCACTTTAGCCTCACTACTCATTGTAATGTCTTGGCTCCTTTTCCCTCAGGTGGTAGATAATGTCCCTTAGGAAAGAGCATAACCTATATGTTGCCCTGATAAACCTGCCACTACTGCCATTTAAAGTGAACCCTACCCAATGCTGAATACTATTTTGCAATTAGACTGATCCCAGAGTTGTTGTTGTTTTTTGAGAGAGAGAGAGTTAGACCTTAAATGGTGATTAGTAAAAATAGCAGTGATAATTTTGTTCTGTTCCGTGATCCATTTAATTTGAAGATTGAAGGACTTTCCGGTAACTTGTCTTTTCCATAAAAGCAGATACTGAAAATCCTAGGAATCTCTCTTCCACTTCTGTGACATCACTGGTTGTCACTATTGGCACAAAGCTCCACTTTGAGAAATTCAATTCACAGCACTGTGTATATGTATCTTCACTGAATATCATGTGTCTTGATCTCATTAGTGACATTAAAGGCAGATTTTTAGAGCAGGGGTGGGAAATATGTGGTCCTTAAGATGATGGGTGCATCACCCATCACCAAGCTCCTGAATTAGAGTTTCCACTGCCCATGTCTTCTGGGCCCTGGTTATATTTACTCAGTGGGGGGCATCTGCTAAATTTGGCATCCATTTTGTGATCTAGAATTAAAATCCCAGAGAATATCAACACATGCTAAACCAATGTTGTTTATCATTATTTAAAGTTTTTTTTTCTATCTCTGCTTCAGGAGGAATGCCAGAACTATGTACGTGTTCTGATTGTTTATGGAAAGAAAATTTTCACTTGTGGCACCAATGCATTTTCACCAGTGTGTTCCAGCAGACAGGTAAAGTATACTTCTCCTCTTTCAGTATGATGAGAGGGTAATATAATGAATTTTAAGAAAACAAAATGTTTATCATAAATGGCCAGCTTTCATGTTCATTAGAGCAAAGATGAAAGAGCAAAGGCAAATTATAGAAAATTAGTATTATTCTAAAAGAACACTGAAAGAAGCCTCACTATATAGTAGGAGAGGAGAAACTGCAGCTAGAAGGTACATGGTATGTTACATTGCCAAGCTGGTTAAATGCAGTAATGCATCAAATGAAGTTATCTTTTATAAAATGATGCATAAATGATGACATTATTAAGTACAAAACTTAATTGTGTGGATGTCTAGGTGTTGGCCATGAACAGATATGCCTTTGCAGAGCTTGGATAAGTGTGCCAGCTACACATGTTCTTGGCCATGATGATACATATCTTAGCTAAATCATACCTAGTTTAAGCTAATGTGCCATACATAGAGCTGCATCAGCGATCAAAAACCACATTATATGCTAATGACTACTGCATATAAGAAGCACTTTCGTTTTATTCCTGGATTCCTTTCAAAAGCTGACATGAAGATGTTAAACCATTTGAACTGTTGTTCCAGATTATATGAAGGATAGCCTTTTCTTATAGGAATCTGCCCACCTATAAGACTTTCAAGAGAGACCCTCCTATATCAGAGTACTTTTGTATATTTAAAAACAAGGAGATGGCCCTATCAGTGCCTATATCAAAGCTGCCTATGTCAAAGCTTGCTTGCTCCATCCCTCCCTAATGCTTTTTTTTTTGGCCAGGTCATTCAAACCTGGGTTTAAAATTAATGTCATATCTTCAGAACATTGACCATAGTCTATGTCATTCAACTTTTTCAAATTAGAAGATTGGAACTTAAATGCAGAGCACATGGAAAAACATTAAGGAATTTGAATGAGTGGAGGACACACTGGAGTTGTTGCAGTAATGTGGAGCTGCAGTTGTAACTTGGAAGGAAAAGCTATGGAGAACAGTAGGAGGTGGAAAAAGAAGGAAGAGAAAGTAAAGGGGTGTCAGGATCTCAGTCACTGATTTCCTGCCATAGTGTTTCTGCCTGCTTGTAGTATCTTAATACTGAATTTAATTAGTCAAATACTGGATAATGGGATGTGTTGTCACAAATTATTGGTGGTGTTGACTGTTGATATTCCTTCAGATGGTTAATGAGCAGATGCAAAAACCTATAAACCTTTTGCCCTCAAATTCCCTATAGGGGCAGTAGAGGACTTTTCACTATGTCTTAGGGCTCATTGGGCCATTTTATGCACATGTGAGGCCCCTTTTCACTTGCAGTTCACTTCCTCTCTCTCTCTCTCTCTCTCTCTCTCTCTTAAAAGCCCTCATATGAATCTAAAATGGCCTGGAACACATGCCCCCATGCCCCTTAATTTTTGACCCCTTGTGGGCTCTGAGGGCCACAGAAGTTGCACTGGGAACTGCATGTGGACCATAGACCACACTTTGTCCACCACTGGCTTACAGTCTGAGGTCATACACATTTTTTGGAGAAAAGAACAAGATTGTTTTGTAGAGATAGCATTTATCTTTTTGGTAAAGATCATAAATATAATATGCTTAGACTAGAACTCTACAAGTTCTTTTTCTACTGTAGGCCTTGTGTTCAGTAAATTTAGCATTATCGAGGGCTACCCAGTATCAGCTGGGGCTTGGTTCTAGAAACACCCTTGGAAAACAGTCTGTGGATGGTCAAGTTCCATTAAATACAGCAGAATAATAAAATGGTGTCCTCTATATAAAATGGCAAAATCAAGTTTGATTTTTGAAATTTGTATATTTTTAAAATGTTTTCCAACCATGGATGGATGGATCTGTGCATAAAGAATCCATGGATACGGAGGGAAGACTAGTATACTAAACTAGAAAGTTTAGTAAAAAAATTGACCCAAAAAAACCTGGGTCATCTTATCCACACATCAATGTGTATAAGTACATAAGTACATGTATATAAATATCTAAATGCTATACTTTAACTCATATGGAATCATCTTAGTCTTTGAGTAGAGTAATAAAAATTAAGAGCTTAGTCTGTTCTGAAGGCACCTAAAGAAGCACCGACTCCCCTCTACTCTCTCTCATACATTTATCTTTTAGGATGAGCACAAACAGTTAGGACTGCCAGAATTTTATAAGTTCTTTGGAAATGTTCCCTTTGCTTCATCCTTTACATCCTTTGTTACATTCCTCTGTCTTTTACCTGCAACTTATCCATGGATCATATCAAAATCCATAATTTTTTACTCTAAAGCCTGCCCTCCATTTATACATGAGGTTGATTTATAGTCAAGTATATATGGTAATCTAGTGTGGGGGATTGTACAAAAACACTGGCACATACCGTATATATTCGACTATAAGCGGACCTCATGTATAAGTCGAGGGCAAGTTTTGGGGCCAAAATTATAGATTTTGCTATGACCCATGGATAAGTCGAGGGTAAAATTTAGGGGCATATAGGAAAGGATCTAAAGGATGAAGCAAAGCAAAACAATGTCAAATAACTTCCAAAAGTCCATCAGACATAATTCTTTGTGCTTATTCTAAAGACTGGATGGATGAGAGAGTGCTTCCAGGATAGATTATATTCTTGCTTTTCACCACGGGATGGTTCCTTCTTTTAAATAAGAGTTAAGATACAGTACTTACATTGACCCGTGGATAAGTCGACTCAGGTTTTTGGATCAATTTTTTGACCTAAAATTCTAGACTTTTACATGAGTATATACAGTAAGTTAGCCAATGTTACATCTATCAAGTTGTCCTCATTACAACTTCCCTTCCAACTGTTTTTTGATTATAGGTAGGAAATCTTAGCAAAATAATTGAGAAAATAAATGGAGTAGCACGTTGCCCCTATGACCCTCGGCACAACTCGACAGCTGTGATCACATCACAGGGAGAACTCTATGCTGCAACTGTCATTGATTTCTCAGGACGGGATCCAGCTATTTACCGGAGCCTTGGAAATGTTCCACCTCTAAGAACAGCACAGTACAACTCCAAGTGGCTTAATGGTAAGAACTTATTGTGAATTAAAAAGCATTAAGACAATCTGGACTATCTTGGGAAATCACATCATTTTCTTTTATCTCCTAACAGTCTGGACAGCATATTTGTGAGAAAGGAACTTACTCCCAGTGATAACCTGGAAACACGGGCACAGATAATGTAGAACACAATTTGGATTAATAAAATACCTGAAAAGGGGATTGATACAATACCTGTCCCTTATCTCCCTTCTGCTTCAGAACTGTGACATATTAGGCAGATTCAACCAGGAATAACATTTATAGCAGTCTTTCCTGGAACTGCTTAAAATATCCTAGACTTTATTGTTTATATCTCCTTCTCATCACATTAATTATTGCAACAATTCCTATATCGTTCAATGGCAGGTTAGACCTGTGTTTTGTTCCAGCAGAACTCCAGCATCCCAGCAGTTCTTTCCACCCACATTTGTTCCAGCTTTCTGTAATACAAAAACAAAACAAAACAAAACAAAAACAGCTTTATTTATATACAGCTTCATACTGTCTAAGCAGTGTCTAAGCGGTTTACAACTGTAAGCTACTTGCCCCCAACAATCTGGGTACTCATTTTAGTCATCTCGGAAGGATGCAAGCCTGAGTCAAGCTTGAACCCTTTTGCTGTTATTGAACTCGCAACCTTACGGTTTTGAGTGAGTGGCTGCAGTACAGGCATTTGACCACTGAGCCACCAGGGCTCCAACAGAGATTCACAGGCTTCAGCACTAAAGGACTGGAGGGTATATTTTAAGGCATTGCCAATTTTGGCCAGTTGAATTGTTATTGGGCTCTCCCTGTAGAAAACTACACCTTTCAAAATTCTTCTTGTTACCAAGGGATCTTAGAGGAGTAGGACACCTTAGTACCTCCTGATCCAATTTTGGTAATAAAGTGTCACTCTGAGATTGAGATTGTCAATCTGGTACTTTTTTTTTTTTGAATTCACATTACATCCAAGCACAACCAAACATCGTGTGTAAAGCTATCATTTAATTAAAATTCTTAGATATCAACATTTACTGAATGGCCACAATTTATCTCCCTGTTGATTCTTTAATGGATTATGTGGACTTGAAATTGAAATAACTAATGACACCTTGGCCTTATATAAATAGTCCTCTTACTAATTTCAGTTTATAATTAGTAACTTCCATGCCCTGGCTATCCTACTGACCCTTCGGATTAATGCGGTTATACCATGCTTAAGTTTACTGAGGAAAAAACTGCTCGAGTACGAATATGGATGTTTACTTTTTGAGAAATTTGACAATAGTATCTTTCACTAAAGGTACATCTACACTGTAGAAATAATGCAGTTTAACACCACTTTAAGTGCTGTAGCTCCATCTTATGGAACTCTGATATATGTTGTTTTACAAGGTCTTTAGCTTCTCTGCCAAAGTGCTTTGATTCCCAAAATTCCAGGATTCTGTAGGATGGAGCCATGGCAGTTCTCTCTCTCTCTCTCTCTCTGGCTTTTTTTCGTTAACCAAGATTCAGGAAGGACTTATCCCATGCTTACTACAAGCGCGTTGATGACTAAAAAGGCCGATCTGAGATAAACAAGTCCAGTTACAGAAAGCACAGCAGAAAGTCTCCTTGGGTGATGTTTCCAAGTTGTGGTTCTTTCTGCATTGTCGTTTCTCTTCGAGACTCGTTTGGCGTGAGTTCGCGAAAGAGGCTGCAGCATTGTGGATAGTGCGTCTCCATGCCTCCCGATGTAAGGCCAGGTCAGACCATTGTTGCTGATCAATTTGGCCAAGCTTGAGATGTTGTTTCAAGGAGTCCTTGTATCTTTTCTTTGGGGCGCCTCTCTTACGCTGAACCATGGTCCTCCATCCTAGAAACGTGCCCTGCCCAGCGCAGCTGCATTCTCAATAGCATGACCTCAATTCTGCTGATCGCTGCTTGCTCCAGGACAGCAACATTTGTCACATAGTCAGTCCAGTGTATATTTAGGATTGTGCTTATCCAGCGCTGATGAAAGCGTTCAAGGAGTCGTAGATGTTGGCGATAGGTAGCCCATGTTTCAGACCCATAGAGGAGAAAGGACAGTGCAATGGCTCTGTACACACTGATTTTTGTGCTTCGCCTCAGGTGTTTGTTACTCCAGACTCTTTTGTGAAGCCTTCCGAATGCACTGTATGCCTTTGCTAATCTGTGATCGATCTCTTTATCAATTTTGGGTCTGAGGAGATGATACTTCCCAGGTGGACTTGCTGGATGGACTTAAGCACAAATTTGCCTATGGTGACTTGAGGATGATAGTGCTCTTCCTGTGGTACAAGCTGGTAGAGAACTTCCGTTTTATTCAAGCTGACTTCCAGCCCAAACAGCTCTGCAGCCGTTGCAAAGCAGGATGTTAGATGCTGCAGAGATGCTTCTGTATGGGCAACAAGGGCAGCATCATCAGCAAAAAGCAGCTCACAGACTAGATAGTTTAGAGACTTTGTGCGAACCTTCAGACGGCTTAAGTTAAACAAGCTACCATCAGTACAGTAACATATATAGATGCCGTCTTTTTCTTCAAGATCTGCTGTAGCCCTTTGGAGCATCATGCTGAAGAAGATTGTAAATAGAGTTGGAGCGAGAACACAACCATGTTTCACACCATTAGTTATTAGAAAGGGCTCTGAGAGAGCATCGCCATATCTGACTTGACCGTGCTGGCCCTCATGTAGCAAGATAATCATTTTGAGGAATTTGAGGGGACATCCTAGTCATTCCAGGATCTGCCACAGACCTTTTCTACTCACAGTGTCGAAGGCTTTGGTAAGGTTGACAAATGTTACATAGAGTCCTTTGTTCTGCTCTCTGCATTTCTCTTGCAGTTGTCTAAGAGCAAATACCATATCTGTAGTGCTCCTATTAGCTCTGAAGCCACACTGACTTTCAGGGAGAAGTTCTTCTGCAATAGCAGGAACTAATCTGTTCAGGAGTTTTCTTTGCAAGGATTTTTCCAGCAATGGAGAGCAGTGTTATACCTCAATAGTTTGAGCAATCAGATTTTGCTCCTTTTTTCTTATACAGGGTGATGATAACTGCATCTCAGAGATCTGATGGCAGTTCACCTTTTTCCCAGCAACTCACAAGGAGCTCATGGAATTTAGCATGGAGTACATGACCTCAGTGTTTCCAAGCTTCAGGTGGGATTCCATCAATCCCGGCTGCCTTGCCGTTTTTCATCTGCTGTATGGCCTTAATGGTCTTGTCCAAAGTGGGAGCCATGCCCAGTTCATTTTTCATCGGTTGTTGTATGATATGTTGGATAGCCGAGCCTTGGACTACTTGATTCAGGATGGAGGCTTTGTCTGTGATTAGTGTTTGACCATCCATACTGTATAAGGAGCTTTGGACCTGATAAGTAGGTCCAAACACTGCTTTAAGAGCTTCATAGAATCCTCTGGAATCACCTAGATCTGCACAACATTGTGTCTTTTCTGCTAAATTGATCCACCACTTGTTCTGAATGTCTCAGAGTTTTTGTTGGAGTTTACTACATGCAAGACAGAAGGCTGCTTTTCTTACATGGCAAGATGGCTGAGCGAGGTGTGCCTGATGAGCAATTCTCTTCTTTGCCAAAAGCTCCTGGATCTCTTGGTTGTTTTCATCAAACCCAATCTTGGTTTTTCTTGTGGGAGAACCCGAGGGATTCTTCTGCAGACTGCAGGATACTGTTTTTGATATGTTGCCAAAGCACTGAAGGAGAAGAATCTATAGGATGGTCTTCAAGTTTTGATTGCAGATTTGCCTGGAAGTTACCTCTCATGGCAGCTTGTTGAAGATTGTTGACTTGGAGTCTCCTCTTTAAGATGCCAGCCCCCTTAGATTTGAGTTTAAGATGAAGATTTAGTTTGCATCTTACAAGGCGATGATCTGTTTGACATTTTGCACTGGGCATCACTCGAGTATGACGAACATTGCGAATGTTTCTCAGGTGCACTAGAACATAATCAGTGAGGTGCCAATGTTTGAATCGGGGATGCATCCAGGTTGTCTTCAAGCTATCTTTCTGCTGAAAGATAGTGTTTGTAATAGTCAGCGGCTGTTCTGCACAAAACTCTAGCAGTAGATGTCCGTTATTACAATTTCCAATACCATGCTTGCCTAGAACACCTTTCCAGGCTTCGAAGTTCTTTCCTACTCTGGCATTGAAGTCACCAAGGATAATGATTTGGAGCAGTTGGATTAGTGTCAAATTGCATTACTTCTACAGTTTAGATGAACCCTAAAAATTGAAAATGAATGCATGATTTTCATGGCCATGAGACATATAACACAAGCCAACTGTGAGGTGTATGTCTGGAATATTCAATCTATTTCTGCTTATCTCATGCCATTTTTTTTTTTTTGGATTTAGGTTTTTTTTTTTAAAGTTAAAATACATACGAATTAGCAATACACACACACCAATTATTGGTGTGTGTGTATTGCTAAGTCATATGTATTTTAACTTTAAAAAAATCCCTAAATCCAAAAAAAAAAAAAAGGCATGAGATAAGCAAAAATAGATTTAGTTAAAATAGCTAAAATAGAGTAAGAATAGATTACAGCATTAAAATGCTATTTTTATTTTCAGGTCATTATACTTATAGTACACTTCTGTACATTAATAAATTAAAGTGCCCTCAAATGCCACACTATTCAGAATAAGTTAATTTAATTTTAATTTAAGCTACTTTTGAACTTAATCTACTTATTTTCTTTAAATTTAGTTTCATTTCATTAAATTTGATTTATATGTTTCATTAAAATTTTATTTCTTTATTTAAGACTAAAGATTAAATTAAATGTATTAAATTCATTGTTAAGAAATGAACATTAATTGCTTGATCACTTTCTAAAATTAACTTTGGAATTTTTAATTTGATCAAACTCACTTGCAGTGACATAGTAGCAGCACAGCATCAGTGGTGTGAGTAACAGCTTGAAGTCTGTTGGAAGCAGCTGGAAATCTGTGGTTGCTGGAGGACCACAGACGTCTAGTATATCTCACCAAGAAGTGGTTACTGATGTCTGGAAGAATCAGAAACTTTTTTCTTTCTTTCTTAAATTGCAAGTTTTGCTAGTTTAACATAGCCATGTGACTGGTTCCAAAACTCAAAATCCTGAAAAGGTGGTGTGTTTGTATGTGTGTGTCATATTCATATATATATATATATATATATTGCAATTCAATAACAACACAATAAAACAAACAAATAACAGATGGGATACAATAATATGTAGAAGTTCATTACTGAAAGGCTAAATAGAAGATGACATTGTTCATAATAAATAGTCTGGTGTTAGACTGAAACTAGATGGTTCCAGAAGGTAAGTTAGCGAGAAGCTGGATGTACTAGGCTAGTGCCGTTTACTGTTATTGTGTGCCTTCAAGTCATTTCTGACTTATGACAACCCAACTTATAACAGCCCCTATCATGGGGTTTTCTTGGCAAGATAGTTTGCCTTTACCTACCCATGAGACTGAGAAAGTGTGACTTGTCCAAGATCAACCTTGGTTTACATATCTGAGCCAGGATTCAGACCCTAGTTTTCAAAGTCTTAGTCCAATGTTCAAATTGCTACTCCACACTGGTTCTACTGTTAACTACTGTTAACATATTCTAGGAGGTAGAAATGGAGCTAGTTTTTCACTGTTAAGAAGATCTGTGGACATTTACATGATATTTGACAACTTCTCCACAGGAAGTGTGTCCAAAGTTCACCCACCAGTCACCATTAACTTGCTTTCTCTCCAGTTCTTATCAAAAGTCTTGCAGGCATTCATCAAACAAAATGAAATATTTTTATGCTTTGTGTGTGTGTGTGTGTCCCTTCAAGTTGCCTGTCAACTTATGGTGACCCCACAAATTTTATAGGGTTGTCTTAAGCAAGGAAGACTCAGAGATGGTTTTGCCAATTCCTTCCTCTGAAATGTAGTACCAGGTATTCATTGGTTGTTTCCCATCCAAGTACTTACCAAGGCTGACCCTGCTTAGTTTCCAAGATCAGGTGGTATCTGATACCTCTATGGTATTTAGGCCATCTGTTATTGTCAATAAACAAAGAGAGTAATAGAAGCCCCTTACAGAAGTGCAATTTTTGTTTTGTGATGGCTGTGATTTGATCAAGTATTTGAGACCAGATGTTTGGACACTCAGACAGTCTAGCCACATGTGTAAATAAGAACTTCCCTACCAACATGTGGGTGGAACAATTTTCACTCTTCTGGTTAGCCTGACTGGACTAAGATACCACTTATGGTAAAATTCTCTTTTAGGACATTTCTTTATTCTATTTTCAATTCTCCATATAGCATTTTATGGCTGATTGTTGATGATGGCTTTTTTCTTTCTTTTTTGTCTGTGTGTGGGAAAGCTACAAAAAACACTTTGGGGGCCATAGATGTACAGTAGGTTGCACTTTGTACTCTCTGGCTCCTAGGGAAGCAGCCATGTGTCCTCCTTGTCTATGCTTAATATTCTACTTCAGTCTTAAAGATCATGGCACTTGAGGGATGAGACGGTTGCTAATGGCTGAGTCAAAGATGTAAGTTTGCTACTTGGTAGCTTGTCACTCACTTAATGACCAAATATATGAATTTCCTTGAAATACCAGGATAATGTTTGAGGGTAATGTTAGAAACATGGTAAACTTTGATCTACAATGGTTAGTCATGAAGCAGATATTACAACAATCCAGTTCAATGATAATGGATACATGAATGGCAGTTGCAAGGACTTGATTAAAATAGATGAGACCACAGTCTTTTTATCAGATAAGAGTTAATGAAAGATGGTCTTGTTCTCTGCTGAAGCTTGTGTTCTCAGATACCACAGCAACAGCAATTTCAATTGGACACTGTTTCTCTTCTGAGGCAAGTTGTAATCATTCTCAGCATCTCACCCTGATCTTGTTCAGATTTGCCTAGATCAATGCAAATCTGCTTCTTTACCTTCATCAGATATTGTTTAAGCAGTAACAAAAAGGAGCCTGTTTCTGATTAAACAACAAACATGACAGGCCAGTATGACATCTCTTAAATCAAATGGAAGCCCTATAAAAGCATTCCCAGAATGAGTGCACAACATGTCTGTGGTTACCTTTAAATTTGCTTCTAAAGCTGAAGTCCAGGCAAAAACGAAAAGCTTCATGTGAAAATTTGGTCAGATACTGCAGTCATAAATAGTAAGATATTTCCTAGATAAATCCCTCTTTGCTGTCCTTCCAATGGCAGGTGAAGACATTTTTATTCAGACAGGCTTTTAGAACTGACAGCTTTTAAGAAAAGGACTATTACTTGTATTACTTTAAATTGTACTATTTCAACACTTTTAAAAATCATTTTAGGAAATGTATGTTTTAAATTGTTGTAATATGTTTAATTCTATTTTGATGTTTAATTTTTGTGTCTTTTAATTAAACTGTAATTTTTACATTGTAAGCTTCCTTTAGTTTCAAATTTTGGGAAAAGGTGCAATATCAATATAGACAGCTAGGTCAATGACAACAGGTTATATTGATGGTCCTGAATTCTCACTCTTCCTTTTGCATTGTGAGCATTCCAAAGATTGTGGTCCTGTTACCTGATATTCTTCATTATAAGGCCATAGTAGCAAATCCCAGCTTTGAGTAGTCATTCAACTACCATACATATTAAGTGTATTTCCTGTTTATTCTCTTGTGTGGAGTGTTATTCAGAATCTGATCTTTTCTATTTGCTATAGATTCATTTTGATTGTCAGAACAAGTTACCTAGAAGGTATAATTCAAGATGCAATTCTTGGACTGTTTATTGCCTTTTAAATTTTAGCAAGATTTCTTTGGAATTTGGCACATACACCCCATGCATGAGTGGACGGTATTCTAGATGAACTGAGGTTCATTGCTATTGTGGAGTTTTTGAACTGAAAACAATTGTCATTGGAGAAGGGAAAAACTGAGCTGAATGAAAGTAAGCCCTATGGGTTGCTGTTTGACTCAGCCAAGAAAATCCCTGCAGACATAGGGTATTACCTTCTGCTAGGATAGTCAGTGGTGAATACATGTATGCACAACCCTCACCTTGGACCAGTTTTGTAGGTAGGGTATACGCTTTCACTAGTTGAAAGCCTTATAAGGCAAGTGATTCATCAATAAATGTTGGTAACAGGTTTAATGGTGAAAGCCAGCAAATTCATGTTGAAAGCTGAATACAACAAGATAGCAAACTAATAGTAGTGTGCAGCTGCCTAAAGATGTGTTATGCGCCAGTGCCATCAATATATATCACAGTGAAGCAGGGGATGGCGTACTTTACACCTCTGTTAGGTCAAAGAATCCTACAAAATGATTAAAAGGTATGTTTTGTTCTTGTTTTGATTAACAGAGTGGTTTTTGTTCAATGGCTGGTCAATTAATCAATTAGTTGACAGGGAAAAAGAAAACAATTTTGAGGGATTCAGTGTACCTGAAGCTCACACTGCAGGGAGCTTTCTTGGCTGGAAAGTTTCCTTAAGCCCTTGCAGATGTTACCTACATAACAACCTATCTCTTTATGCCTCCAGGGGATTTCCATGTGTGTAATTCAGCAAAAACCCAACAGGCAATGAAATACTGTTTATACTCATGTATAAGTCTAGAAATTTAGGTCAAAAAACTGACCCAAAAAAACCTGTGTAGACTTATCTATGGGTCAATGTAAGTACTTTATCTTAAGTCTTATTTACAAGAAAGAATCATCTTCTGGTGGAAAGAAAGAGTATAATATGTGAGGCACCAACCTTCTCTACTCTCTCATCCATCCAGCCTTAAGAGTGAATACAAAGAGTTATGTCTGCTGGAATTTTTAAGTTCTTTGACAATGTTTTGCTTTGCTTCATACTTTAGATCCTTTTCTATAGGCCCCTAAATTTTCCCTTTGACTTATGCATGGGTCATAGCAAAATCCATAATTGGCCCCAAAACTTGGCCTTGACTTATACATGAGGTCGACTTATATTCAAGTATATACGGTAATTCTGCTTGCCTCTTCTCCTGGCCAGTGTGCATGCATAAAGCAGAAGGCTGTATGGTCTGTAAACTGCATCTCCAGCAGACATCCCCTCACCCAAAGAACACATGCACAGCACATATCCACGCAGCAGAAAGCAATGGGAAATTTAGAAATATACAGTGGAGGAGCTGGTCTGCGCCTTGCTGTAGTAATGGGAGTTAATTTCAAAAAGATTTCTCTGAAATTATCAGTTTGAACAAGCATTACTGCTGTGTGTACATTAGATATTTATGTCTCCAATTCTGTTCTTCCACTATGTGGAACTGGACCTGCAGTTTGCTCTCCTAGCGCTACCATAGGAAGAAAGCACTTGTATCTGTTAACTTCAGCTAAAATTGAGTCTACTGTCAGTATGCTTGACACTGCTTGGATATGTCCAGCTCTAGGTATGTGGAAGTAAACTTCAAGAACATAACAGCAGACATACTGAGCCAGATCGATGGTTTCAGGTTCTTATCTCTGACAGTGACCTATATTGGATGCAGCAGAGGGAATTGACAGAACATTTGAAAAGAGCAAACTACACTGTTCTGTGTAATTTTAGTTCAATATCAATTACCCTCAGTCCTTGGACATCCTGATTTATATGAATATCGACACAATGACTGTTTTTGCCAATAGCATTTCCTGCTTCTGTTTCTCCTAACTTTTTCTGGAGACTTAATAATTTATATTTATAACATAATGATTTATAACATTGACGGTTACCACAGCTCATACGTTCCAAGCCTAATGTGTACAAGCAGATGAGATAGCTAAACTGTTCCTGGCTTATGCACTATTTCAGACTGCAGGCAAGCCATTGCATGATTGACTGCCAAAAGTACTTCATCTACAAGTTGAATATTCTTTATCTGGAATTCCAAAACCCAAAGTACTTCAAAATCCAAACCCTTTTGGGCTACAACACGAATAGCATAGTATGTGCTTGTGCTGTATTTGTGAGGCTGGAGAGAGATGTGGCTAGAGAGAGACATGAGGATCTGTGAAATGGCAGGAATCCACACCTCCCCCCATTTCACAAATCCTCAGTCTGTCTGTCTGTCTGTCTGATTTCATTATGTCTCATTGTGTATATGCAAATACAAGTACCTGTACTCCAAAATCCAGAAAAATCTAAAACACAGAATACTTCTAGTCCCAAGCGTTTAAAATAAGTGATAGACAACTTGCATTGATTGAATTTGCTGTCATAGGAAACTCCCCACAATTTGTCCATAGTAGTAATAGTAAATTATTTGGGGCCCCAATTACTTGAATCACAAGTCTAAAAGAATGTTCAACTTCATTATGAATTGGAAGGTTAAATGTCTCTTTAAAAAGACAAATACTCCCTGCAGGGGTTTAAAGTCTTCTTTTGGGCACAGCGCCAGAAAGACCAACTAAGATAAGAAACCAGGAAACATGCTGAAAGGCAGCCCAGCTGTTCTTGGAAAAATGGAAAAGGAGAGTAACATAGATTCTTGGCTGAACTCGAATTTGAGGCAATACGGATAGAGATTCATTCTCCAAGAAAGAGGCCAAGCGTGCCAGCCTTGGCTTCTCAACAGAAATCAGAACAAGAAACTACATTTCAGATTACGCCAAAGTGGGAGAATGAGAATATCCTGTCAAGGAGTTATAGATCAAGGCCAAGTACAGTTGTATAAACTGTCTCATTCTAGCAGTTATTTGCCAGTCTGTCCAGTGTGATGTCACTGAAGTTGCTGTCTTCTACACTCATATATTGATTCCCCAAAAGAGTAAGAATATTTTAAATATATAACACTTTGATTGAAATGCTAATTCACAGATAAAGTTAGAAATCCTCTTTGAAAGAGTCATATGGCTATGTAAAGTTAAATAGAAGGGATTGGAAATGCCAACAAATGCTAAAATGTATGTAAATGTTCTGTATGAGATATACAAGTTGAATCTCCCTTATCCAAAATGTTTGGGGCCAGAGGTATTTTGGATTTTGGTTTTGTGTGGATTTTGGAATAATTTTAGTTGCATGCATACGATATTATATCTTGGAGATTTATTATTCCTAGATACCTTATACACATAGCCTTAATGTAATTTTATAAACTATTTAAAATAATTTCACGCATGAAACAAAGTTGTATACATTGACTCATCAGAAAGCAAAGGCGGCAGTACCGGTATCTCAGACACCCATGAAAAAAGTTTTTTTTTAAAAAAAAATATTTCAGAAATATGGGAGACTCAAACTGTAGATATGAAATTCCACAATAGGCGAAATAATGTGTTTAGATTATGTAATGTCTATGACAAATAATGTACTGCATCTAGACTGGAAATGTCTGTGATACTGTATTAAGATTTTCATTAAAGAGTGTAGCTGCTTAAACTAATTATTTTACATCCATCCATCCATAATGAATATAGAAAAAGAATTACAGTTGTCCCTCTATATCCATGGATTCTGCATCCATGGATTCAACCATCTACCGACTGCAAATTTTAAAAAGCAAACCTTGATTTTGCCCTTTTATATAAGGGACACCATTTTTTAACACAACTATATATACAGTAATTGTATGTGCCAAGGAGCCCTGGTGGCGCAGTGCTAAATGCCATTACTGCAGCCACAAGGTTGTAAGTTCGATCCCAGGGCTCCAAGGTTTACTCAGCCTTCCATCCTTTGTAGATCAGTACAATGAGTACCCAGCTTGTTGGAGGCAATTAGCTTACAAGACTGTAAATCGTTTAGAGAGTGCTGAGTTCACTGATCAGCTGTATAGAAATGCACATACTATGGCTATTGCTATAATGGGATTTGAGCATCCATGGATTTTGGCATCCATGGGATTCGGGTCTGGAACCAAACGCCAGCCAATACCAAAGATCCATTGTATAAAGCCACATGCTTTTTCTCCTGTATTAAAAATTTCCAGAACATGCAAAACATAAGCTATTACTAAACAAAACACTGTTGTTGAGCTGCTACTAGGCAATACTGTTTACAGTCTTGTGAGTGGTGAGCTCTAAGGAAATCCAGATAGAGATTAACTAGTATGAGCCAAAAAACCTTCAGTCCCTCAAAAAGAAATGAGGGAGGGGAACAATGTCTGTTTCATAGCATATATGTAAAAATAATATTTCTGAAACAAAAAGCATCCCTTCATTTTTAGACAATATTTTTTGGAGTAGGCAACACGTTTATATTTCCATTTTAAATGTATACCAATTCATATATGCATCTACTTCAGCAGTTCTCTATGTTGTTTTTTGGGGGGAGTGGGGGTGGGGATCATGGACCCCGTTAAGAATATATTTTAAAAATCCCCTCCCCAGAAAAATACACATGAACATATAAATGGAAAATGTTTTGTGTAGTTTATTTTATTGCATTGGAAATTGATTGATATCATATATGCTACTCTGGAATACAAAAATGTATGATGGAGGCTAATTTAAAGGCTAAATTTTTACCCTAGAATTCTCTATAATATGAAAATGTTTAAGCAACAGGAAGAAAATCAAAGGAGGGGAAACATTTTTGCCTTCAGTTAATGGACACCCCCTTGAATCCTTTGAATAATCCAGTTTGAGACTACTTTAAATGCCCTGACTTGAATCCTGGGAATTGTAGTTGATTGTGGCACCAGAGCTTTCTAAGAGAGAAGGCTAAATGTCTCACAAAACTTCACTTCCCAGAATTCCCTAGGATTGAGCCAAGGCAATTAAAACTGTATCAACCTTGTGTGTTTCTGCAGTGTGTTTTGGACATAAGTCTACTTAATTTGATTATTGTTGCTCAAGTAATTTCTGATTTATGGTGCGCCTTATGTGAACCTATCTTGGGGCTTTGTTGGCAAGATTTATTCAGAGGGGGTTGCCATTATCTTTCCCTGAAGCTGAGTCAGTATGACTTGCCCAGTTTTCATGGTTGAATGAGGATTCAAACCCTGGTCTCCAGAGTCATAGTCCAGCACACACACCACTGCACCAAATTGGCTCATGATTAATTTGATTATTCAAGAGTAATAAGGCGATCTATAATTTGAGTTTCTCAGTGTGCTTAAAATCACCATGTTTTTAAAAAATGGTGAAATAATATGAAAGTTGGATCTTTGGCATTCTGATACACAAGTGTATTCACACATTTAACACATTCATAGATACTGTAGTCACCACGTGATGAATATGGTTATAAGAACTAGCCTGTGTTTTTAGATATTTTGGGAGATTTTCCTCATCACTCTTATGAACTTTTATACCCCTCCCCTTCTCTGTAAATCTCACTTTTACTATAAAAATCTTATTGTACTTTATGGCTTAATTTCCCCCCAGAGCCCAACTTCATTGCTGCCTATGACATCGGTTTGTTCACTTACTTCTTCTTCCGTGAAAATGCTGTAGAGCATGACTGTGGAAAAACTGTCTATTCTCGTGTGGCAAGGGTTTGCAAAAATGACATTGGAGGGAGATTTTTGTTAGAGGACACGTGGACAACCTTCATGAAGGCTCGGCTGAACTGCTCTCGGTCTGGAGAAATCCCTTTTTACTACAATGAACTGCAAAGCACTTTTTATCTACCGGAACAAGATTTGATCTATGGAGTCTTCACTACCAATGTGTGAGTTTGTTCTTTCTCTTGCTTCTTGTTTGCTTCCTTTAAATATTTATCTTTTTTCCCCCTGGTGTTTTCTTATGTTTAGCAAGTGTGAAAATCTACTGTGAGCTGCCTAGTATCCGATACTGGGAGACAGGTGAGATATAAATCTGATTACGTACCATATAAACTCATGTATAAATCTAGAGATTTTATTCAAAACATTGGCCCCAAAAACCTTAGTCAGTTTATCCGTGTGCCAATGTAAGTTCTGTACTCTTATTTTTTAAAAAGGAATCGTGCCCTGATAAAAGGCAAGAGTATAATCTGTCCTGGAAGCACTGACCCCTCTATTCTCTTATCCAGCCTTTAAGATGAGCAAAAACAGTTATGCCTGCTGGAAATTTTTAAATTCTCTGGCATTGTTCTCTTTTGCAGCATCATTTAGATCCTTTGTTTCATGCCCTATGGTTTTACCTTTGACTTATCCGTGGGTCATATCAAAATCCATAATTTTGGACCCCAAATTTGCCTTTGTCTTATACATGAGGTCGACTTCATATTAAGTCTGCTTAATAGCAGTTCCCACTAACAGCTGCCCCAAGAGATGGAAGACAGGTTGCTCAAGTGTAGCTCCTTTTGAATGGACACCATTCATAGTTGCACACCCACTTGCCTTGCTGCAGGTTCTAGTATGCATGATTTCCATGTCTGCCTTCCATTTTTTGTAACAGTGGTGTTTGGAAGTTTGAACTGAGGGTGAAGATGTGACACTGGCGGAGGTGGGGACAACTTGCCACCAAAATTCTTGCCTAGCTGTAGAAGCTCCCCAGACATGCCCTCACTCCATAGGTATCACTGTTTTTAGAGATTGAGTGAAATGTGTTACAGAAAAGTAGCCTGCCCTTTTCTGTTAGAATATGCTGCACATTTTTTAAAATTTTGGTCAGAAACCCTTCAATTCTAGTCGTACACACACTTTCTTGGGAACAAGTCCTGTTATTTCAATAGGACTAATCAACAAGCTACATATTATACACGAAGTGAGAAGTGTAGTGGTGTAGTGATTTCATTGTTGGACCACAGCTCTGGAGACCAGAATATAAATGTCCTCTTAACCATGGAAACCTACTGGCTGGCCTTGGGCCAATCATACACTTTCCGTCTCAGAGGAAGGCAAGAACAAACTCCCTCTGAACAAAACTTGCCAAGAAAACCCTGTGATAGGGTTGCCTTAGCATCATCATAAGTCACAAATGATTTGAAGACACACAGCAACAATATACAAATAGATTGAGAAAGAGAGAGAGAGTAAAGTTGGCCGATGCTCAAGTCTCATTGTTTTCAATGGTGGCATGGCCACAATGGGACTTTGCTGCCTTGGCCACCTGA
Organism: Urosaurus nigricauda; assembly: GCA_034509955.1. Taxonomy (NCBI): domain Eukaryota; kingdom Metazoa; phylum Chordata; class Lepidosauria; order Squamata; family Phrynosomatidae; genus Urosaurus; species Urosaurus nigricauda. Next base: position 137,369,143 of record JAOEGL010000001.1, on the reverse strand, counting down.
ATCCTACCTCGCTGCTTTCATCGTGGCAGGGCTTGCCGCCAACAACAACTCCTCCTCCTCCTCCTCCTCCTCCTCCTCCTCCTCCTCCTCCTCCTCCCTCTGCCTCTGCCTCTTCTCTGTCATTTTTTCCTCCGCCATTCTTTCCTCCTCCTCTTCCTCCTCCTCATTCCACCTCTTACTTCTCCTGTTTCTTCCTCCTCCCTCCATCTCTTCCTCCTCTGTCTTTTCCCTCTGCCGCTTTCCCCTCCTCTTCCTCCTCCACCTCCTTTTCCTCCTCTGCTGACCCCTGCCATGGGCTTGCTTTCTGCAGATACTGGGATCTGCAAACGGCAAGTCTACTGTTCTAAGGGCCTGCTGTAAAAAAGGTTTGGAGAAACATTTAGAGTGGGAGTGGGCAAAATGTAGCCCTGGAGCTCAATTAGAAAAATCCACTTCTCATTTTGTTTTGTTTTGTTTTGTTTTGTTTGGTAGTCCATATGGCTCCTGGAGCATCCCAAAAGCATAAATTCCATCCCCTAACGTATTGCCCAACCCAGTTTAGTGGTTTTCAACTCTGAGCCTACTTACTGTTTTCAGTTTTCTGAGTCACTATCCAACTGGTTTTCCTGTTAGCATTCCGGTGTATGAATTTAAAGCCAGCTATGCATCTGGTTCCTCATACAATGTGGTGTGGGTGCATAGCAGGCTGTGTGTATGGTGGGAAGAGATGGAGAACAAAGAACAATGTGTTAAGCACTTCTTTCATCTTCACCATCTTCTCTACTCAAAACGGAACATTTCGAAGATTGCTTTGAATTAAACAATGCTATCAGGTCTTTTTTATATATGCATGGTGTTGCACTCTTAGTCATAGAAAGTGATGGCTTTTGCTAGGAACGCTTGTATGTTCCTAGAATATACAAATTCATTTTGGGGCTTCTTATATTTAATTACCAATTCAGAAAAGAAAATCTGATTAGTTTCTGTGTAGGATAGGGCTGTCTAGACACCAGATTATGGAACCTTCTTACTGTAATCATATGCATTAGCCACTTGTGGAGAAAAGGATTTCTTAAAAGTATAATTATTTGGAGGAAAAAACACTTTTCTCAGTGTTGAAGCATATGACTTACCTCTGGCAGAATTGAAGAATAGTCATGAGAGATTTGGTCCCAGTAATACCCCAAGGTCAAGTTTTGCTAAAGCACTTACAAAAGAGGCTTGTCTGAACAGTCAGAATACAAAAGCCACAGACTTATGCATGATTGTTGCCTCCATTTTTTGTCTACCTTTATTGTAGTGCTTGAATAACCTTTTTCCTTTTGAACACTTTTTGAATCCACTTGGACCCTTGGATATCAATAGAGCCCTGGATGACTAATAGTCAAAGTCAGGTTCAGCACAATAGCAGCACACTTGTGACGTAAAATGTAGCCCTGTTCTTGTGCAGTATAAAATTTGCAAGCATACAAAGTCTAATGTGTGTAATCTTAGAACAAAGAAACTCTGGCTGTAGGCAAAACAGATAAGTGATTGTAAAAATACATGTTATAGTAGATGGGACACCTAAAGCAGAGTGCATCCAGACTAATGAAATGTCCAATTTTGGTGCTACTCTTTCCAGTTTTATACTCGGTTAAAATAGACTGATCTAGGGAGCTGTATAAAAAGTCTCTGGGATCTGACAGAAAACATTCTGGGATAAATAATATGTGTATGGACCCACAAAATAAAATCAGAAAGAACAGAAAAAAATCTGGGACTTGCTGGTCCTTTAATCATTCTGGATGTGGCCACAGTCTCTTGATAGTATACAGCAAATCTTGGGATATCGCCATGTTTTAGTCACTAGCAGAGGACCACTCTCAGGACTTGTGTAGCTGTTTCATACTAGAATTATCTCAGTAAAAACTTCCCAGTATTTAATGTGTCAGCATGACAAGTTACAAACAAAACTAAAACAACACCATACAACAGCTACAATCCAGACATATCACGTCTGCCCTAATTTCAAACACAAACCTGTATGTTTATAAAACAGCTTATCAAAAGAGTTCTTCATAATTATGACATCCTCTCCAGTGTCATGGTGTTCTTAAAAAAGCAGCATTTGCTGGCTATAAAGCTGAGCTGATTTCAACAGCCTGAAGAAAACTTAGGCATGATAAATTTAAAGAAACGTCACTCTATTTCTGCTCCCACAAATTTTGTACAGTTGGGCCTTCTGATATCTTTTAGAAATAGCCTACCACATATCCATGAGACAGCCAACACATGACTCCTTTTATCACATTATGTTCTCTGGTAATCTTCCTTATATCTTTATTTATCTGTCATATATGTAATGTTACTTTTGATAGTGCTCCAGGCATATTTTCCTTTTGGATGTAATTCTATATTTTTGTATTCTTCCTCATTTGTTGTTCATATAGGCTGTAATATTATTTCATTATTAGTTTAAATATCCTTTGGTCTTTTGTTTGCCGTATATGTTTGTGATTCTCTTTGTGGTTGGTTCATCTGTAGTTGAAACCCTTACTTTTTGTACTTGCTGGTATAAAGTAGGAAGTAAAGGTACAGTTTACGATGCAGAAGGGTTTGTGTGACTGAGGGGTGCTGAACTCTCTCCGTCTACCATTTTTTTACCCTTCACTTGTTCTGGAGGGTGGCTGTCGGACCAAATTACTTAAGAGTTAAAGTTGAGGGACAGCTGAGGGTGGCTGATTGGAGTTTTTATATCCATATCAGTAATTTTAAAATGCAGGGTGATAATGTTCGTAATGAAGACACAGTTGCTTCAGTCAGATAATCACATCTGAACTTAATAAACCTGTCCTGCATGCAGCCACTAAGCTCCTTATGTGACATAGCCTCCAATATACTTGTTTTGTACATGTATTTTTAACACTGTTGGAATCCTGCCTCAATCCGAAGGGAGAGGCGGGAAATACAAATAAATATTATTATGCCAATAAGTCTTTCGTTATACCTTACAGTCTACCCTGCAGATTGTTTCCTCCACCCTTTAGCTATTTAGCTTGCTTCCCCCAACACTGCAAAGTGCAATTTGGTCCACAGCCCCTTGAAGGCAAGAGACAGCCAATTTTCTGGTACCTGCTCCCTCCTGCTTCTCATTCCCCCATCTTTTACCAGCCCTAGATTTAGCTGCTGAAAGAGCATGTGACAAGAACTGAGAGGGGCCCAGCCAGGAAATAAGAGTGCATGGAGATCGCAGAGACATTTGTATTTAAAGAGCACCAACACCTCTGCATTTGCTGCCACTAGGCCACTGGACGTCACTGTAGATCAATGTTGTGGTTGGTTACAGTGGAAGTGGATGAGCTGAAGTAAGGTAAAGGAAAGAGGCAGGAGGCTGTGTCTGATGCCCCAACTGGCTTGGAGTGAAGAAGGCACAAAAGTTCCTGTATGTCCATCTTTCTACTGCCATACATTTCATTTGTTAACAGAAGCGGTTGTGGTTTGAACAGGTACAGTGGTAGGAGAAAATGCAACAAGCTTCTCCATATCACTGGCACTTCATTTTGGTGTGGTTGGAGGGGATACACTTCACCTGTTTAATTTGTGCTTATCTGGACACTTAAAAAATGAGATCTGCAAGACTTGAACCCTCCCATCCCAAAGCGAAAAACACTAGAGACCTATAGAACTCAGCAATATATTTGTGCATGTGATATATTGAGGAGTGAAGCTACTGTGTACAGCTGTCCAAAGCTCATTCATATCTTGGCTTTTAAAAATATGGTGATCAAGAAAACACTAATTTGGTCTTAATTTTTGAGTTTAATGTTTAATCCAGCTCTGGTGATTTATGAGTATTCTTCTTCTATCATTTAATGTACGATATCTAGAATATAATCTCTATATATAATCTAGAATATAATCGTATATCTAGATTATGATGTGATTTTCTCCATCAAACTCCATAATAGTTTAGACTGTTGTCTTGCTAAAGAAAAAAAAAATTACAGTTTGGCACTTTCCTTTTTCCTTGCCCAAAAAAAAAAAAAAAAAAAAAAAAAGAGCATTATGTAACTCTGTTCAGAAATGAATAGACAAATTATTATTGATAATAGCTAAATTTAGATCAAATAGGGACTTTGTGTGGTGACACAGTGTTCTTTCAAGTATTCAAAGGAAGGAAAATGTTCCAATTTGTCAGCCAACTAGACAAATAATGGTAATTATTCTTTTAACTTCTATCAGGACTTGTGTCACACTCTATGCTCTCTGCATATAAAGTAATGTTATGGTTAGAATCATAGAATCATAGAATCATAGAGTTGGAAGAGACCACAAGGGCCATCCAGTCCAACCCCCTGCCATGCAGGAACTCCAAGTCAAAGCATCCCTGACAGATGGCCATCCAGCCTCTGCTTAAAGACCCCTAAGGAAGGAGACTCCACTACACTCCGAGGGAGTGTGTTCCACTGTCGAACAGCCCTTACTGTCAGGAAGTTCCTCCTAATGTTGAGGTGGAATCTCTTTTCCTGCAGTTTGCATCCATTGTTTCGCGTTCTAGTCTCTGCAGCAGCAGAAAACAAGCTTGCTCCCTCCTCAATATGACATCCCTTCAAATATTTAAACAGGGCTATCATATCACCTCTTAACCTTCTCTTCTCCAGGCTAAACATTCCCAGCTCCCTAAGGCGTTCTTCATAGGGCAAGGTTTCCAGACCCTTCACCATCTTAGTTGCCCTCCTTTGGACATGCTCCAGTTTCTCCACATCTTTTTTGAATTGTGGTGCCCAGAACTGGACACAGTATTCCAGGTGGGGCCTGACCAAAGCAGAATAGAGTGGCACTATAACTTCCCTTGATCTAGAAACTATGCTCCAGTACTGTGGATGATGCATATGAGATGCATTTTTAAATCTTAAGCACATGTAATCTTAAAGGAGGAGAAAAATATATGATACATGCAAATCTTGAAGCTTTTAATTTAATGGGGTCAGGAGCAATTTTCTGAAAAATGGGCATCAGTCAGCATGGTGCATTTCATTGTAGAAAAACATGTTATATTCTGATTTATTGCTCATTGTTGTGTAATATGGAGGGAAGTCAGCAGGAAATATGGCTATTTATGGAAGCAACTCGTGAAATATTTAAACCCTTGTTATTAAAGTTTTCAGTAGGGTCACTGAAACCCCCTTTAAAAGCCTCTGGATATTCCCTTTTCTCAACACTGGCTTAAATATGGGAAGTTGGTCTGTCTCTTAGAATGAGTCAATATTGAAAAATGTAAGTTGAAAGTTTGGGTGGGTAAGATGATGTTAATTATGACCACAGATATTCCCCCAGATCTCAGCCATTATCTTCAACAACATCCACTCTCAACAAAGTAATACTTTAACCAAGCAGATTCCTGAACAGCTGACATGATAGACTTGCAGATTTACAGGGCAAGGGGAACATGAGAGAGAGCTCAGCAAATCTATGTCAAGAGTGTGTCTTTGTTTTTAGCAGTTCTTCTGATCAAATACTGTATCCATTTGTGTGCTAAGACAGAAAAAAATAATACCGTAATATATAGAATTTGTGAAAGAATTCCCACCCATTTCTGACCAGCAGTATATCATACTTAGATCTTGATATATGGGGGAATTCCCCGTGCATCTGAGAAAAAGAGAATTGGAGTAGTGCTGAAGGCATAGTCTATAGTAGATTCAATGACTACTTTAGCTTTGCTTTTCTCAAGCAAATGCAGGAATATATTTTAATAGATACTTACTGAGACTTCTGTGACAGATTCTACCACATCTTCAAATGCTTGCAATTTCCAATTTCCAAGAACCTTTTTCTTTTTCTTTTTCTTTTTTTTAGCAATTTAATAATGTCCCAGAGTTATTTGCTTGATTTGGAAACTTTATTGCAGTGATATAGATGTAATATGGGGAAAATGGTTGGATCATAAGTGCAATATAACAATGTGATAGGAAAGCTTAAAGATACTCTAGTATTACATTTTGTAGTATTTGAATTTCTATTTTGTTTTAAAATTTGAAGTGCTTGGATCAGCCTTATGGCTATTTTCAGGTCAGTGATTTTATGGGCATCTTTGTCCATCTGGTATGCTGTGGTTGATCATCTTTCAGTGAAGAAGAAGTGTGTATCCCAACAGGCTTATTATTTCAGCCTTAGGTTGTATGCCCCAGTCCAGTTCTAAATAAACACTGTGGCTGTGGAATTCTGAGTAGCTTGCTTTGGAAACTCCACTCCAATCTCATACAATACAAAGTTTTATTTAGACGATTATTTCTCCGCTTCTACTTCTTGTGCCTGAAGGCATTAACTTGTCATTCGCCATTAGCTTTGTCTAAAGAACTGCCTTCTGTGAGCACGCAACATGTCAATAATACTCAGACACCAGTGAAGAAAGGTTTAGCATGTGGTGCTTTGACAACTTCAAAGCCAACTGCTCCATTGCTCAGTGGTATGGAAGGATAGCTATGAGGTGAAAGAGAAGGAGAGAGGAGGAGAACACGCAATCTTGAAACAACATTTTAAAAGTGATGTCTTGCTTTGACAGTGGCAAGAAGGAGCCTTCCAGCCTACAGTACTGCTGAGATAGTTCTTAAGATGAGTCTTTTAACAGAGAAAAATTATCATACTGGAAACTTGCTCACTAAATCATTTGAACAAAATCAAGCATTAGAATGCCAATAGGTAGTTTCTGGGAGGCAAGCTACAAGGTGGTATGATAGTAATTCTGTATCAGGATCATACATTCTGGCTTCATTGGACTCTTTCTTATCACAAAGTAAAAATTATATGGAAGCATGCTTACCTTACTACTCCATATAATACTTTTTAAAATAAAAAAGAAAGAAAAAAGACCTTGTTCATTTGTTGCCTGCCTAAAAATCACACAGCTTGTAGTATGTGTTCTTAAGTAATTACTGGTTTAGTAAAAATTTGTTCTTTTCATAGCAGTTCAAATCGCTACCATTAGCAACCCGATATGTAAAGCAATCATTCAGACATTTACTCAGCACGATGACAAAGTCTTTCATGCTGTTCTGAAAGGGACTTCTATATTTTTAGTCTCTTCTTTACAATGTCAGATTCTCTGATTTCCTTTTCTTTACTTGTCCTCTTTCTTTCGACCTTTTAAAACAACACTAAAATGTTTGGACTCTTTAACTGGGCTTTACATGCATGATCCCTTTGTTTGTCAGTGAAGGGAATGATTCCTGGAAAATTACAGTAGACCCTTAATATTGGCAGCCTGGCGATTCACTGATTTGACTCCCTATGGATAGCAGCCCCTCATATTATTAAATAACGTGGGGTGCGACCATCAACATTTTTGCTATCTATGGGGATCCCCTGAAACCAAACCCCTATGGATGGGAAGGGTCCACCGTGCAGCTAATTTCTTCATATATTAAGCATATGTAGTTGTAGCTCACCCTGAAGAGTTGTTCATGAGGAAAGTTTGTTGTTGTTTTTGTTGTTGTTGTTGTTGTTGTGTGCCTTCATGTTGTTGCCAACTTCTGGCGACCCTAGGGCAAAGCTTTCGTGAGTTTTTTTGGCAAAATTTGTTTAGAGAGAAGGCTTGCCATTGCCTTCCCTGGAGATGAGAACATGTGGCTTGCCCAAGATCACCCAATGGATTTCATAGCCAAGCTGGAACTCAGACTCTTGTCTCCAGAGTCATAATCCAACATTCAAACCTTGATGCCACCATGGTTCATAAGGAAAGTAATATATGATAAATGATGAAGACATTGGGGTGGCATTAATAAGGAATAAAAAGGAGATAAGACAGTTCTGCTCACTAAAGAATATATAGGAAGAGGCTATGGCGCAGAATTTGTTTTGCTGGGTTTTGTGACATATATTGAGGTGGAATGGGAGGGAAAAATAGTTGCTGCTGCCACCATTCCCTTTCTACTCTCAAGAACAGATCTTGACGACACATTTAAATTGCTGAGTTTTCCTCTGAACAGTTGGCTTCAAATTGAGAGTGATTGGACTGTGTATTGAGTAATCACACTGATTAAGTGACCAGAGCTTCAGTTTTTACTGGTAACCAATCCACATTAAGTGATCTTGAATGCACACTTCTAGGCCTGTTGCCTTAGCTTCACTTATCTATTCTAAAGGGCAAGTGCTACTGCCAGACTAGCAGTGGAGGAAGTAATGGTCTGAAATATATGACACTTGTATATTCAAAATCTGTGTAAGAAATTGTTGGAATGGAGAGCTACTTGCAGGGACTATGGCAGGATAGAATGATAAGAGGGGAAAAGATGTTGGGCAATTTGGAATTGTTTTCTTTTTTAATTCCTATTTTGCTTCCCACTCACCCCTCTGTGAATCTCTTATATCCAGTCTTCTATCCAGGAGATATTTTGCTCCTGCATCCTAAGACCTTGGTTTACCTTCATCCTTTATTCATAAGGGTTTCATACTTCTGAACCATATTGTGTAAATATTGTTCAAAGTAGTTTTATTTCATATTAGTTCCAGGTGCCATTTTCCTTATAAACCACACATCTGAAAGCCCTGTTCAAATGCAATAGACCTAAAACATCCATTATCCAAAGGTTTTGAGTGTCTCTAGATTATTTTAATAGAAATAGTTGCACTTTTTAGAGGTGGTATTCATACATGGCAGTGGAACCTATGAAACTTAAAATTAAATCTCACCTTGAAAAATAAACCAGAAGTTTAAAAACTGGCCCATTTATAATCAGTCAGGATTGATGAAATATCAGTATTAACATACCTTGCGAATTAAACTGTGTGTAACTTTTCATGTCAAAATTGCTTTCTCCAGTCTTAAATCACCTATAGTATTCAAGAGCGGCTTTTCAACATCTACTAATTGTCATCTAATCCGTGTGGATTCTTTTCCTCCCTTCCGAGACCTGAAACCATCTCCACTTTTTCTAAGCAATTTACATGCAATTTATTTTACTGAGATTTGATGTCTGTTATGATGAAAATGTCAATGTTTTAAAGATTAAATTGATTTTCTTCTTTTTTTCCCTTTCATTTTGCCCTTGTTTCCAGAAACAGTATTGCTGCTTCAGCAGTGTGTGCCTTCAATCTGAGTGCTATTACACAATCTTTTAATGGGCCTTTCCGATACCAAGAAAATCCAAGATCTGCATGGCTGCCAACAATCAACCCCATCTCTAATTTTCAGGTATTTTATGTCACCTTGCCTCACTCACAACACTGTTCTCTCTTTTTTAAAATGGGATGGGGGGTAGGCTGATTTATATTTCTACAACATTTTGAAGTAATCTCAGTAGATGTTCTTGTGTTCTGAACACATATACAAGATGACTTGCACTTTCAAATGTTTGTGAAAAAAAACTTACCATATTCATTTTTGAAATCAACATGGGTAGCTCCTCCCAGCTAAGAGTATTCTTCCTGTCATGGATGGATCTGTGCCTGCCATCAATCCACCTAGAAGCATTTATGTCCAGTTTTCTTCTCTCTTAGCCTATTGTAGTTTCCACAGCAACCCATCTTCTTTCATTGCCAACTTTCTATTTTTCACCCTGCTCACAACTGTGTTGTTGTTTTTGAGGCCTCATTCATTAACCTTCTGTGTGGCTTCTTCCAACGTTTTCAGTGTATTAACATATATGTGCCGGGGAGACCACAGGTAAAGTTGGTTGGGAGTTGTCAACAACTTCATTGCCTTCAGCCACCTTGAAACATTTGTATGAATATTTATATACCAGCTCCTTTGTTTGATGAGAAAACCCTGGCTTCTCATTTGTCAAGAGACTTGCCCTCATAGCTGTTTGAACCTGTATAAAGCTCCACTTTACTGATGTATGACATAGGGGTGAAGCAGATGGGTGACAAGGAGCGGCCTCTGGCCACAATCAGGCTGGGACTGTGCCAACCGCACAGCCCACTCTCAGTGAGCTGCAGCCATAGTCCCAAACCAGCAGCTGCCAGGAGCTGGATTATTTGTGCTTCTTTTTGATCTGGTCCAAAGGACCTGATTGCAGCATCAGAGTAGCTTCCAGCCATTTTGGGGGTGTGCATTATTTGAACACCATGCCCCCCCCCCAGCGGCCTGAAGCCACTTGTTTTGGCTTGTGCGTTTCAGGCCATAAGCAGCTTAAAACAAATACATAACAACAATGGAAGTTAGTTAGCACAAAGCAATACTCTTTTACTTCAGGTGTATTCTAGATCAGTGCTTCTCAGGTTGTTTGATGTTGGGAACCAGCAATTTTTTGCCCACTAGGTACAACTGTTTGTTTCTTTTCCAGAAATTTGCAAGGGTCTGGTTCAAAGATCAGCACTGGTCCAGGACCAGCCCTTGGAGTAGCACTGTTCTGTTTTAGAACTGGAACTCTTTTTTATTTTCTCCATATACTTCCCATTTTAACCTAATTAAAAAGCCATTTTAAACATTACATAATTTCTCTGTATTTACATTACACTGCTTCTCTGTGCTTAGATTTACTCTTGCCATGTGCTGGGTAGATGTCACGACAAAGCCAACATGTTAAAAAAAAGATATATAAAAGGCCAATGGGGTTAAAGTGGTGTCCCTCCTCTAGGGTAACATGACCATCAGGGATGGTTACAAGAGGAAGGATTATATTCCAGTAAACTTAATAATTACTCCATTACTATAGATGTCCATCTCACCATGATTTTGGAAATGGCACAGCAAATGGTAATACAATTGCCCCTCCTAATTTGCAGATCTGGGATCTGTTTCCTTGAATATCCATGGTGGCGTGACCTCTGATATTTCCAGTGGCGTGCGCACCTGGGCCATGCGCACTGGGGTTCACCCCATTCAAGCATATGAGGCTTGAATATGCATAAGCCTCCATTTTTACGCGGGGTGGGGTCCAGAACAGATCCCCCACAAAAACAGAGGGCCAACTGTACTGTATTTTTCAAGGCTAAATTGAAAAATGTCTGGGCTGACATCAGGGCTTGGCATTGCTGTGCAGTCACTGAGGTCCATATCGCAGCAGGGACTCACTGCTGATCACTGTTGACCCTTCTGAAGAAAGAAGGAAAATGCAAGCAAGTGAAAAAGGAAGTGATAGGTGCCAGGAAAGAAACAGAAACTAGGAGAGAAATAGCATCTGGAACCTGCTCACTCATTTGTTCTTCCTACCAGACAGCAAGAAGATATTAGAGTGAGATGGTGAGTGAATAATGGTAGCAAGAAGATAAGGGCTCTCCCATGGCATTTTTTCTGACACTTGGAGTCAAGACTGGTACTTTGTTGACATAATATCTCCCAATTTAATAGGTTATCTGAAGTGCATAACAATCAGTCATGTTGGATTGATCACACATTGCAAAGAGTGATTCAGATTTGTTTAAGTGTATGTAGTAATCATTAGAAAACAAAAAGCAACTGTGGTGTGGTAGTTATGATGTTAGACTGAACCTTGAGAGCTTGAAGTCCCCACTGAGTCATGAACATTCACTGGGTGCCAGTAGACAAGACGCTTTCTCTCTCAACCTGATCTACCTCAGAGGATTGTTGTGAAGAAAATGTGGAGAGGATAGCCTTGAGCTCATTGGAGGGACAGGAAGAATGGAAATAAATAAACATTTAACCATGGATTTTACATATCTGTATAAAAATGAAACAAAAGTAAAACAAAACAAATTATCTAAAATAAAATTAAATTTCTGGATGTTAAGATAAGCAAACTGCACATTAATTTTATGCAATTATATAAAATCAATTATGAACTTAAAATTTCAAATCTCATTCACAAGGCACAACATTTGATTTAAAAGTGATAAGATTCCTGAAGTATTCCTGGGGGGTATTAGAATCATAGAGTTGGAAGAGACCACAAAGGCCAACCCCCTGCCATGCAGGAACTCACAATCAAAGCAACCCCAACAGATGGCCATCCAGCCTCTGCTTAAAGACCTCCAAGGAGGGAGACTCCACCGCTCTCCGAAGGAGTGTGTTCCACTGGCGAACAGCTCTTACTGTCAGGAAGTTGCTCCTAATGTTGTGGTGGAATCTCTTTTCCTGTAGCTTGCATCCATTGTTCCAGGTCCTGTTCTCTGGAGCAGCAGAAAACGAGCTTGCTCCACCCTCAATATGACATCCCTTCAAATATTTAAACAAGGCTATCATATCATATCATTCATCCATAGATTCAAAAAACAAACAAACACACACACACAAACAAAAACAAACCGAAGTGTACTGTCTGTGAGGAATCTTGACTTCAGAATGCAGTGCATCATGTTTTATAATATAGTAAAGAATAGAATATACTAGCTGCCCTCTAGTCTTTGACTCAGTGGAGCAACTGAAGGCCTTTTCATATTGCATATTTCCTACTCATGAAGTGGCAAGGGATATTTCACACTAGCTTTGGACTTCAAAACAATAAAGCCTTTGTTTCAGAGGAGGTGTGAAAAGATTACAGAACCAAGATCGAGATTTTAACAGAAGAAAAGGGAATGCATGTGGTGAGTGACAGCAAGATTGCAAAAAGAGATTAGAAAATTTTTCAAGTACAAGAGGAACAAGAGGTCAATGAAAGACCTTCAGGAGATGACAAAGGTAATTTAGCGGCTGAGAAGAAACTATTGGAAAAAAATTAATTCTTCAGTTTGTTGTTTGGAGGATGAAAGGACAATGCCAGAAACCTTTTCTTTTGAGAGAAGAAGGGAAAATACAGAATCAGGACATACGCTATGAAAATTAGAAGTAAACAACTGGAAAATACAAGGACATGTAACTTGGCAGAATCCACAGAGCTAAATTATGAGATCAGAAGATGCAGTTCAGTAATTAATTATATCTCAAGGCATTAACATGCCTTCTTCAGTAATGGTTCATTAGGTGGCTGGAGTCTAGGACTAATAATGAGAGAATGTCTAAACCAGAGTTATAAGGAGAGGTCTATAAGCAAATGACAGGGCAATACATTAAGATACTCTTTTTAGAAACCCACCAGGAAGTGACTAGGGTAGTCACAAACCATGTGACTGTCCAGATGTTGTTGAATTGCAGCTCCCAGTAGTTCTATGCAGCATAGCCAGTGGCAAGAAATAATTGGAGTTGCAGTCCAGCAACTTCTGGAGGACCACATGATTCCCACCCCTGATCTCAAGATATTGGTAGATATGGAAAGCACTATAGAAACTGAATAAATAAATAAATAAGTAGGGGATCTCAAAAAGAAATACAGACAAGCTAAATAAATTCAAACTGTCTGATATAAGGGAATGTTTGTCTGATTCAAATCAGCTCTAGCTGGGACAGCTCCGGCTCCCCATTTATCTTGTAAATATAATGAATGATGAACAGATAAGACAATCTGTCTGGATTTGTCATGCCAAGTTGCTACCTTGCAGTATATTATGCACTTAAACAGAGTCTGTTTAGAGTATTTGTAATGCTCACAAGATCCAGTGCTTGGAAGTTAACCAAAGTAAAATGGTATGTATTCTTCCCACCTCCAGGTTTACCTCCCTTATTTGGAGCATTGTCATAGATGAACATGATAATGTAGACACCAGCTATCAGAATGTGAATTACATTATAGGCCACCCCTTTGGGTTAAAATAAAAGAAAAGTGGCATATGTAGTGAGTGTGAAAGAACAAGAAAGAAGTGCTAATATCAAGACTTTTCAGGATTTAGTTCATAAATCTAGGATATTTTAAAACCTCTGAAAGAGTTGGGGAATAAGGTCCAGAGAATGTTACATCATGTAAGTGTACTTTAAAATTCCTTTTCTTTAGGTAGTTCTAAATTTGTATTCTAGGTCTGCAGTCCTGTGAACTTTAATTTGCTAGGATGGTTCCTTGAAACCTGTTGAAGTGTTTTCTGAGTAAACATACATAGCATTGTTCTTCATCTCATACTAGTATAAATTAACCTTTGACTGGCCAGAGGACTGGTTGGATATGCCTTTGTTACCCAAGAAACAAACTTGTCAGCTGTGATGCACATTTAGTAGGACTCAGTCTATCATAGGATTTATGTCAAAAGTAAAAGCCACTGCTTTGAAAAAAAATCATCTCTAAAGTATGTGTGTGTTTGTGTGTATATATGCCCAGAGTTTAATCCAAGAAAGATTAGTTGAAAAAACAGTCAGCCGTGATGTTCTGTTTTCTATTCTCAGTGTGGGGTATTGAATGATGACAGCCCCAATGAAAACCTGACAGAGAGGATCTTGCAGGATGCCCAGCGCTTATTCCTGATGAATGATGTGGTGCAACCAGTCTCTGTGGATCCATACGTCACTCAAGACAACATCCGTTTTTCTAAGTTGGTGGTTGACATTGTCCAGGGCAAGGACACTCTTTATCATGTGATGTATATTGGGACTGGTGAGTGATTGTTATACTTAAGATGTTTGTATCATCTTATCTGTGGGTTTATCAAAGATGAGTCTGAATTCTAAGTAAAGTCTTTTCAAAAGCAGAATGCTATGAAAATTTACCTTCTATTATTAGTGGGGTAGAAAATGAGTAAATGTTTGGTGGTAGTCCACAGCTGAGAAGAAACTTGGGTTCTGCACACAGTCTATACAAAATGAAGTATTTGTATGTTAAGACAGTGGTTTTCACCCTTTGGCCCATAAGACGTTTGGAGAATCCCTAAGCATGGTACATGCTGGCTGAAGCTTGTAGAAGTTGAAATCCAAAACATTTGGAGAACCAAAGAACTTATAGGCCCAAGATATTTACTCTGAAATAATAATTCTTTCTTTCTACCCTCTTTTCCCTCCCTCTCTCTGTTGATAAGGTAGTGTATACCTAGGTGACCAAATGATCAAAGTTGAATTCTCAGTCATCCAGAAGCATTGTTGTTACTCCATACTTTCATTCCTCCAGCAATTTTTGCTACATTCATATCTAGTTATATTCTATTTTTTCTACTATCTAGTTCATTTCTCATTTTTTAAAAAAAATCTGTCTCCCAGAAAGAACATCTGCAAAAATCTATCAAATTATCATCTAATGAGAGCACAGCAAAACAGTATAATCCAAACAATTAGAGAAATAGAGATTCTTATGTGAACTTAAGGAAGAAGAAGTTTCTCTGAAGTATCAACTCTTCTTCAGTAGTCAACACAAGGAGGAATAATAGAGTAAATAACACCTGAAAGGTAGTTGGATGGCTGTTGTAACCTTTTGCTGGGTCATTCAATTTGTTTCTGCTTCAATGTGCCTTATTGGCAAGATGGAAATATTTTCTTGTGACTATATGCCTCTGTTTGCAGCAATAGACTTACATTCATCCTGAGATCTGAAAACTTTCTAACATTTGGATTTCATTTAAGCTCAAGGCACAGAAAGATATCAGCTTGTGAGAACCATTGTTTGCATTACAAGGATCAAAGGAAGCTGTCTTAAGCCAAGCTTTTTAGGATCTCAGTGAGACATTTTTCCTACCACTTGCTACCTTACAATAGAAAACCTTTCACTTTTCAAATGTTTTGGACTCCAATTTTCATCAGCCCAACCCAGCATGACAAGTGCTAAGCGATAGAGAAACTGGTAGTCTAAAAAATCTGGAGGCCCAAATCTGGAGGTATCATTTTTGTGCTAGGATCAGAATCCCACAAAAACATGGGATGCCTGACTGCTGCCATACTGTAGAATTAATGCAGTTTAATCAATGTTAGGATCAGTTAATTAATTAAGATTAATGCAGTTTGACAACACTTTAGCTGTCTTGGCTTCATCCTATTGAATCCTGGAATTTGTAGTTTGTTGCAGCATCAGAGCTCTACGAAGGACCTCACAAACTAATAATCACAGAATTCCATAGCACTGACCTATGGTAGTTAAAGCAATGTCAAACATTAATTCTGCAGTCTAGATACACCCTGAGACTGAATCTGGGGTCTTCTTCATGCAAGGTATGTGCTGTGCCTGGGTGCTATAGCTCCCCAAGAGTTAGACACTTTTTCTGAACCTCCCTTTGACTGAAAACATCATGTTGGGATATTTAGTATTCATAATAACCTCCAACAGGTACATAAAAACTGCCAAGCTTTTAAAACAGATTCTTGTTTGTATGTAATAATGGTATCATTTCATTAATGTTTACAAGACTGACTTACATGCAAACGACACTTTGTTTCTCCAGTTTGGATGTAATAGAGGAATTCACCCATGGAACTCAGAGCAAAAGTTTCAAATAGAGAGCTAACCTTCATTGGCATATTTTCTCTTCTGTAGAAAAAGCATCGGAGTCCCCAAACTATTATGAATGGTAACATACATCTGTGGTAGAAGTAAAATATTTTAATTAATCCAAATTTATGTCTGAGCTGCTTTTTTTTTAAAGAAAAAACCAATAAATTCCATATACTGTATATTAAGAATAAGTTGATTTTACTTTAAGATATATGGCTTCCCTAAGTGTTGCTATAATTTGTCCCATGACAGCAAAGTCATCTTCTGACTTAGAAGTTACCATCAACTAGATTGAGTAGTAATTTATCTACCTTTTACCGTTACTTACTTTGAATGTGATTAGCTATGATGTATTTCCAGTAGCAAGTACTACACTGAAAAAAAGGTTAATTCCTTGAACACATGAGGGCTCTCAGAAGCAGAGATAAATGGTAGAACTGCTACCTTAAAGTCCTTTTACATGATCATTAGACAGATAGATTCAGCATAAGGAATATTTCTCCCTCTTCCTCCCTCCTCCCCCTCCCATATCAAACTCAGTCTCTCTCTCCAGCATTATTTATTTCAAAGTCCAAAGGCAATAACCACCTCATGACAGTGCTCAGTAATACCTGTAGATTTTCAATTATTGGTTATTTTATCCTTTAAAAGTAAGATCAGTAAAAATTTCAACAGTTTCAGAAGGTATAAGTTTCTAACCTGTGAGGCAACTACTGAAAATGCCTCTTCTAATTTCAAAATTTATGGTGTGTGTGGGTGTGTAGCCTGCAAGTCATCTGTTGACTTATGGCCACCCCATGAATTTCATAAGGTTTTGTTAGGCAAGGAATGCTGAGTGATAGTTTTGCCAGTTCCTTCATTTGAAATATAGCCTATAGCACCTCATATTTGCTGGTGGCCTCCCATCCAAGTACTAATCAGTGTTGACCCTGATTAGCTTCCAAGATCAAGATGGGATCTAGTGACTTTAGGGTATTCAGGCCCAACATTATGATACAGACTGGATATATAGGTACCTGTAGTAGAGATGAGATACTGTGGATTCTTCTTACAGACTATAGTCAGGGACTGAGCATCAATGGGTTTGGTTTCACCACAACACAAACTTCTAACATAAACACCATAATTCCATTCCACTCATGCAGTCTCACCATTCGTGAAAGAGGATTTTTATTCTTAAATTATATTTCTGAATGTCATGGTCTCTATTGATGCTATCCTGTCATCCCTGTTCCCAAATACACACACTTTGCTGTTTTATTTAATGTAACGTCTAGTATGAAGAACAAAGCTCTGTTACTATTTTGTAACATTTTGGTCGATACTAATAAAGGTGTGTTTTGATTTTCTTTTAAAAAAAAATTGTATTGGGCTGACATGGCTGCATTTTGTACGTAGATGAATTTGCTTTAAAACCCTTATTGTTCTAACCCTTTTCATTGCAAGAGCATGAATTATCGCTGCAAAATCAATTTTATTGAAATTTCACATTCAATAGACAAAGTAGTTGTTATTGCCCTGTAGTACTTTTGAGGACTGCTAGCTTGCTGAAACGTTATTAATGACAGAGTGTAAACACACCGATATGCAAGCCTCTGATGATGTATGCTTACTTCAATAAGCATTAGATTGTGAACTCAAATATATTCTGAACCTGAAACTTCTGCATCATCATTAACTCCGATGGTTCCTTATTTTTGTGTTCCTCATTATTAAAGTGCTTTACCCCTCTCTCTGTCTTGCCAAAGCAGAAGGAGGTCTGGGATGGCTAATTCACATATGGAAACCCAGACCTCTCTCCTTTAACTATGAGTCCTAGTTGCTTCTTTGGCCAGCAGTTCCAAGAACCCCACAACTAGCTTGGCCAGTGACTGTGCTGCATGGGGGATTCTGGTAAATGTAGTTCAAGAAAGGAATTTTCCAACAAGCACACACTCTGTCTGCTAGATTTAGATTTACATTTAGATTTAGCCTTGATTGCACTGGAGCACAAAATCATGGAGGAGATTGGCACTATCAGATATGTATACCCCAAGATATTTAGGGGTTTATGGTTCAAACCTTATGCATATATGCTTGGAAATGAGTTCCACTAAATTAAATAAATTCCCAAATGTGTGTGTGTGTGTGTGTGTGTATATATATATATATATAGAGAGAGAGAGAGAGAGAGGTTTACTTGCATAATAGAATGATAGCATGTACTTAACAAGGCTTTATTTGATATATACAGCTGCGTAGCCATCTCTGATGATTTATAGATCCCAACTAAGGACCACAAAAATTTCATAGCCACATTATGTATCAGTTCATATGTCTACTGTTACTTAAACATAGGTGTGGAACTCTACCAGTCATAGCATGTGGTTGGTCACTAGAAAATGGAAGAGTCCAGTTGTTTCTAGTCTCTCTCAATTTTCAGACTGATAGTGTTTGGACACCAGTCTCTTAATATGTCTGACATTATACCTCTTTGTTTGAGGTATGCCGTTTGAGAGATCTTATCCAGCATGTGTAAACCTGCAAAAAGAACTCTGGAAATTATAGAGGCAGCTGAGTGTCACTGGATAGAAGTCCTTACTCCTTCAAACAGGCATAATTTCTAGAGTACTGGAGCTGCCATAAATGGCTTCAAAAGCATACATATGTACTTGCTCTATCTTGCCCTTAAGAGAAACATGTGATTTGCTTGTACATTCTTATGCTGAATGAATCCACGTGCATAAAAGAATGCTTGCAAACTTTCTTATCCTGAAAAAGAAAGGTGTCTCGACACATTGAGATCCCATTGAGAAAAGGAAGGTTTTCCTCCAATATTTTACAAATTGGGGGATTTTTTTTCTTGCAGAAATTTCATTTCTTGGGGGGGGGCATTTAGATTTCTGCAGAGTGCAGTGTTTTCATACTCAACCCCCATTTTCTATGTAAAATAGTGTTTTTGCACATTAGTGCACATTTGCATTGTTTTTTGCATGAATTAATTTTTCACCAAAAAATTGAAAAAAATCCACGTAAACTCTCATTAGCTGAACCAGCAGTGAGAAGGCTTTTGAAATTCATTCTTGCATCCAATAATGAAATGAGATAAGATTTATATCCCTACCTTTCATTCCTGATATAATTTTGGCATCTCAAAGCAATCATTTCCTTGCAGATTTTTTGCATAGGAAAAAGAAAAACTGGAGATGGGGTGGGGGGGGGGATCAGCCATGTAAATGGGATATAGTTAATCTTTACTCTGTGTACTGGATAATAATCTGAATCAACATCTTGGAGATTTACTTGCCTCTTGTTTCTTATTCTGCTAGAACACGGCACCATTTTGAAGGCACTTTCTACCACTAATAAGAGCCTGAGGAGTTGTTATTTAGAGGAAATGCAAATTCTTCCCGCCAGCCAAAAGGAGCCAATCCAGAGCCTCCAAATATTGCATAGTGACAGATCACTGTTTGTGGGTTTGAATAATGGAGTGCTAAAAATTCCTCTGGAGAGATGTTCGATGTACAGAACAGAAGGGTAAGAAAATTTATAACTCTGATATATTCCACGCCAGCTTAAAAGAAAAACACCAGGGAAACATATTGCAGTCTGATTCATTTTAGAATACCTTTCTTCATCATTCAAAGAGAGGCAGAAGACACTGACACACAGAAGTAGAATGAAGAAACAAAGGAAATGATTTGAATGCATCTGTTTTTAGCACATACTCATTAACCCTGATTGGAAATTACTTCTGTTTACCAAGAAGCAGGCTTCCACCCAACCTCTTTTTCTTGCCAGTGGTGATGTCCCAGTTGATTCCCATTTTTGTTGCATGTTTGAATTGAATTGATATCAGTATGTACCCTCCCCTCATTATGTTATTCATAGATCCAGTGCAATGTCACCATAGTTTAGCATGGCATGATCAAACTGCAGTAGGATATGGACTTCCATGCTCACCCCTCTCCTTCTCCAGTATGACTTTGAAGGGGAATTCAGAAGCGTAGCCTCCATTTTTGCTTAAATCTTGCTTGACAGTTCAAGCAAAATTATAAACTGTGTGATTAACGTGCTCATTTCAAACAAGTAAACTCCAGGTTGGCTTGTTTCAAGGAAAGTATGGTTCATATTAACCACATCTTGTTGGTTGTAGTGACACAGCAAACTGTAATTCAACAAACTTGTAGTGACACAACAAACTGTAATTAAACCATTCCAGAACACTGGAGAAGTGGTGAAGTCCAAATTCACTGCATTCTCATTTATAGCTCCCTAAACCAAAGGCAGGCAAAATATGGTCCTCTAAGATGTTGTTGGACAGGTTTACTATGATGTCTGAATGTGAACAGCATAAATATCTGTAATTGGTTTCTTGTGATTGGTTTATGTGTTTTAACTCATGTTATATGTTTTAAATGAAATTACGTGTTGTATTTTAATCTGTTGCTAACAACAAGAACCTACTGCCAGAATTTCTATTTGAGGCTCTCTGGTTCCACTTTGAAATGGTCTTGATGTTTGTTCTCTGACATTATTTGAATAGTACATCTATGAGTGATAAAGGCTCTAGTAATCAGGATGTGGGCTGATGGCAGGAGGATGATCTGTGAATTGTTTCAGAAGATGTTCATTTGTGCTTCTTTTCTGACTTTCATATACAGTATGTACAAATTATGATGTAAAGTCTGGGTTTGCAGACATATGATTTTTCCTCAAGCCATACCTGATTCAGTTGTAATAGCAATCCATGACTTGCTGTGAAATCAGGGGACAGTTGGAAAAGAGGTGAGGGGAAAGGTGGTGGTGGGAGTGTGTAAGCAGTTTGTTTATGTGGGGAAATCTGTGGACTTCCAGATACTGGACTACAGTTTCATCATTTCTGGGCTTGGCCATGCTGGCTGGGATAATGAGACTGGCATCCAACAACATCTGGAGGTTTTCTGCTTCAGTCTTAGTGTCAAACCATTTGGTGTTACATCAAAACTTGCTCTCTGTCTTAAGAGGGAAAATTATGTTTAAAGCTTTAGCAGATCCAACCAGACAAGTGATGGATAATTTGAGCAATATTATTGAATATGTTCAGTTCTGCTAATATCTAGATTGCAGCACCCCACCCTGGGATACCGAAAGTAGAAATAGCTGTTGCTCTCCATGCTCAATGCAATTTATCTTAAAACACAATGTTTTATAATATTGGTCAAAGTGTTTGCATATTTGTTTAAAAGGAGGAGAAGTCTACATGCTGCTGGACAATAGGGGTTTAAATTTACCACAGGTGTGGCAAGACAATGGATATTTTTGTATATATGGCAAGCCCAGCACGGAAAAAGTGGTCTGTAATTTCTCTGTATCTCCTGCTTTATCTCTCACCCCCCCCCCTACAAATGGCTGGGTTAAACAAGTACAAAATGAGATGGCTGGAATATTCTAGACACTACACATCTTTACCTAGTGTGTGAGAATAATATACACAGTGGTAAACATGCTTACTGGTATATTGTACAAGGATGCTTAGGTCATATGCAAGCAATAAAGCATTTTGAATTTAAATATTATGAATATTAACTCTCATTGTGTGAAATTGTTCTTGGAAGGTTTGCTTCTTTGGAATTTTTTCAGAGACAGAGAAAAGCAACAATTGTGAAAAAGGAGACCATCAGGATCTTATAGCTCCTCAGCAGCACTGTACTATGAACAACAATGTCTTTGCCAGGCCTGTAACTAGCCATGAAGGGGCCCTAGGGCAGAAAGTACATTTGCCCCCCCCCCCCGGGTGACCTTGGGGAAAGAAAGACACACACTCTCAGCCTCAGGGGAAGGCAAGGTTCAAACCCTTTTTCAACAAACCTTGCCATGAAAAACCTCACTAGCATTGCCATAAGAAGTCAGAGGCTGCATCCACAGTGGAGAAATAACCCAGTTTTGGCCCTGCTTTAACTCTTCCCTGGCTCAAGGCTATGGAATTCCAAGAGTTGGAGTTTCCTGCTTCCAGAATTCCATAGCCTTGAGCCAGGGAAGAGTTAAAGTGGGGCCAAACCAGGCTATTTATTTCTCCACTGTGGATGTAGCCAGAGAGATGCCTTGAAGAGGAAGGCCATGGCGAGCCTCCTCTGAACTAACCTTGCCAAGGAAACCCCATGAGAGGGTGGCCATGAGTCAGAAAGGATTTGAAGACACACAACAACAAATAACAACAACAAGGGGGTCTAGGAATCTGAGAAAAGGGTGAGTGAGTGGGAAGGGAGGCAAAAGGAAGCACTAGGGCCCAGTCAAGTCAACCTCCTGTCTCTCTTCCCTCCCCAGGGCCACAGCCATAGCGAGGCCAAGCCCTAGCAGAACTGGGTGCCTCATGGTCAGATGTCTCTCTCAGCATGCAAGTAGCCTGCCTGTTCCTCACTCTCCTCCCCTGCCTTAGTGTGCTGGTGCATGTGTGCCTGCAAACAACTCCTCCTCCGGTAGGCAGTAGTAGCCAATGGGAATGGAGGAGGAGGTGCTGAAGTCTCAGGGAGACAGCCGGCCCATGGCCGCCCAGGAGTCCTCTCCTGACTAATTGCTGGGAGAGGAAGGCAGGCAGCCAGGAAGGAAGACCGGACTGAGAGGACATTTGTGAGGATGGCGGCTGATTGCCCTGCCCTCGGTATGGCCCTGGTCTTTGCTAGCTGCTTGTTTGCTCTTTGTAGTGTTCATGTTAGTAGATATAAACACAACATCTCTCTGAGCTGTCTGTCTCCCCAGTTCTCTCTGCCAACATCTCTTTGGTCAAGAGTTCTTTGGGTCAAAACAGCCAAGCCCATTGAGGTGTTCAGCATTTTTTTAAAGAAATTGGTTTTTGAAGCCAATCACTCATTTCTGCCCGAGGTGACACCTGGAAAATGCCACATTTATATTGTCAGTGATAAGATGAAGGAGGCAAACCTTTTCTTATGTTTGTTTCCAATTTTTATTCCTGAATATGATCCTGCTGTCCAGGAGTCCCAAAGGAAAAAAGGTTTTTGTATCTTTAGTGACCTTGCCTTGGAACGCTTTCAAAAACATTGACAGGTTTTGAAATTTCATCAGGCTTCCAGAGAGGAGGTGTTATGTTGTAAGTTGGACAATATGGGTTAACTCTTTTGCAATTTGAGCAGCAAAATCAAGATGTCTATGTATATATTGCTGAGAGAGAGAGGGAGGGAGGGAGGGAGGGAGGGAGGGAGGAGGGGGATAAAACAAATTTATATGTACTAGTTTATATGCATAGATGCAAATTTAGAAGCATATGAGAAAACTGCAAACTGTCTACTCAGTCTGCTGTCTAAATGCTGCTGGAGGGCTAATTAAAGACCCCTATTTGTCCTTCCTGTGGTTCTATACACCTTGGACCAGTGCTACTCAAATTGGTGGCCCATAGACTGGTGCCAGTCCATTAGCTGTTGGTCCCCAGAGAGTTTCCAGGAAGGAAAAAAAACAACAACTTGTAGCTACCAGTTCCCTACACCAGATAGCTTAAGAAGCACTGTTTTTACACTAAACTTCTCTTCAAATAGAGCATTGTCTCTGTAAAGTCAGGCATGTGGCTCCCTAAATTAAATCTTGCATTTATCATCCTACAGCTGAGTTCTTTTTATTTCTCTTTTGAGAACTCTGATACAAGCAAGACCAGTCCTTTCATGAGATGTGGTAAAGTCCCCGCCTTAGACGGTAGAGTGGGAGGCATAGTTATTTGAATCCCCACACCATCCATGTACTGCTGGATGAACCCTAGTATAAGGAGGAAAAGAGGCAGTAGCTTGGAAAGGTTTGGGGACCACTGCGCCAGAGAGTGAGATATATGTCAGGTAGGCCCTCTGGGGAGCAGCCTGCCTGATCTCTGCTTCTGAGGGAATCCCTTCGGAATGAACAGCTTCTGTGATAAGTGATGCTGAAAAAATTGAACAAAGCAATTTCTGAGAGGAAAGCCAAGGCCTAAGGTCTGAGGAGTTCATCCCCAAACCAGGGAATTATGGGAGTGGTGTCCCCGCATCTGTATGCCTCCCATAATTCCATTAATATATGAAAAGAAGTAAGATTCTGAATCTGTAATTGGAAGTAATTGAGTCCATCTTGAAATTCACTGGAAACAGCTTTACTGTTAATATTTTTTAAAATTGAAATGTCATTCAAGTGTCCATCTTCATTTTACTGTGAGGATCTGCTTCTGCTATAATGAATTCTTATTAGTGACATTTTTACAATTCTTCTCTCAAAGTTAATTAAAAAAAACTGTATCTAAAAATAGGTGTCTTCAGCTAATGTAACAAGAAGTGTATCTGGACCCTGTACTGTCCGATTCCTTTTTAGATTTGGGTGGCCACTCTCCTAAATCTTTCCACTTTCATTTTCTGGGACATGTAAGTTGCCCTGGGAAACTTAAACAGTCTAAGTTCATGCCTGTTTGAATTTTCAGTAAGTTTTGTTACCATCTGAGCTTGTCCAGAAATTTTCTCTCTTCCAAATCTTACACTTGCATTTGTTTCAGTTTTTTTCTCTACCATATGCCAGTTTATTAGAGAAATCCCGTATATCATGGGTGGGTGAAGTGTCACTCTGCAGATGCTTGTTGTTCCCCAAGGATATTTTTGCATTTCTTCTATCCCCCAGAACACAGAGAGAAGAAAACTGCATTTCTTGAAGTCACCATGAGCAAGTGGTTTACCTTTTAAAAGGGACTTGGGACTCCTCTTTAACAGTTTAACGACGACGACGATGATGATGATGATGATGATGATGATGATGATGATGATGATCTATCCATTTTTCAGTGTCAAAAGAGGATTTGGGCCACTTTCATTTTTGTTTTGATTTCAATTTTTGGCAGTGTGTGTGGCTTTGGGAAGATCCAAGGGGAACCAAAAAAAAAGCCCACTGAAGTTGCCAGTTCTTGTATTATACCCAATTTTTAAATAAAATTTCATAATTACTTTAAATAAAAAGCACAGCAGTTTATTATTTCACTTCATTGGGAATTGATTTTTGCCCTAAATTCCTCACATCCTTGTTGTCTGCCTTCAAGTCATTTCTGATTTATGAAGACCCTAAAGTGAACCTTTCATGGCATATGTTAGTGAGATTTGTTCAGAGAAGGTTTGCCTTTGCCTTCTGAGAGAGTGTGACTTGCCCAAGGTCACCGAGTGGGTTTTGAACCCTGGTCTCGAAGTTGTACTCCAATGCTCAGTGCTCAAACCATTACACCAACGCTTTATGGCACATTCTACCATGCCTAAATCTCATCCTTGTAAGAAAGAATGCCAAGGCAGGAATGGAAATTAAATATGTTGCAATAAATTTTTCTGTACAAAACCTGGGAAGAAATCAAGACTAATTTCTGAGTAGGGGAGGATCCTATCCACTTGGATAAACCAGACCCAGATATGCCATTTTCAGGATACAGTGCAAGGATTTCCCTTTGTGTAAGCTATTTTTTCTTGTGTTCATGTAGTTGTCTTATACCAGGTCCTGTGTAGTACACCTGTGCTACTCCATAGGTCTGGCCTGCATCCCAATTCTGATGGCAACCATTTATGGTTGGCTGTATGCTGTGTGGTATGTTAATACATGTTAGATGCATTCTAGATTTCCATTACTTGCCTAACCTCACACCCAAGTTTGAGGTCCAATAGGAAAGCTTAGTGGCTTTTCAGTAATAAAGAAGATCTTGTTTCCAAATTTTGGGAAGACCTTATTCTCAATTTTTGCAGTTAAGATGTTGCTTATAGCAACTTCCTAACTGCAAGGGATATGGTTCCAAGTAATGTTCTTTTCATTTCTTGATTAAACATGAGATAATCTGGTTAGAAAATAATACGTCTCAAATTCCATAAATTCATCATATGATCTACCAGAACAGCAAATAAGCTTTATTAAAATCCAAGCAAAAAATGTGCTAGATATGCAGAAACTTAATGGAAGACAAAAAAAGTACCTGCAGTATTTTGTACATGGGTTAATGAAATAAAAACTGTCTTGTAAAGAAATTTTATTTAAATCATGGCTTTGAAACATCCTGCTTCCCCGTGCTACCTACGTATAAAGACAACAAGTTTCCCAACTAACTTTCTGTTGGTATCAGCACGGGGTTGTATCAAGAAAGATGTATTAATTTCATCCTTTGCTTTCCACCTGGCACTTCTCCTGGACAGTGATTTATAGCCTATTGTTGTTGAGTCTACGTTTAATACATGCCAATAAACTAGCAGCAGGAGGAAAGCAGGATATATTTTTCCCCTCCTTTCCTCCCATACATTCTTTTTGCCTTTTCTCTGTTTTTGTGTGTCTCTGTGTGTTCTCAGATGGCTTTTGTGGAAACTCTGTCTTCAGTACATTAAGATTTGTGTGTGTGTGTGTGTGTGTGTGTCTGTGTGTGTTAAATATGGGACTTTGGGGAAACCATACAGCAGGAGACTTCATGCCCTCCAGGCAGGAATACCACAACCCTGTTTGTTTTCTTTGGCTCTTTCAGGGTAGCTGTGAGTGTTTTACATGCTGGAGGCTGACTGGAAGTCATATAATTCAGTATTTTTGGAATCCTCTCAATCTTACTCAGAAGGGTGTGGAGGCATATCAGACATGGGAGATAAATTGATCTTAGCATTGATTAAACTTAGGTGTTCTCACATTATCAACAGATGTTCAGCTCTAGGACAGGTTTGAAGTTCTCAGAGTAAAGCAAACACCTTTTCTGACATTTTCTCCTCAACTGGTTTGCTCCTTTTGCTTCTGTTGAATCTTCTAATGGTTTACCCCAGTCTTTCTGACTCTTCCTGTGATTCACTCACCACAGATTATTTCTAGTCCTAATGCAATATGTATTTTCACTGTTCTTCGCTAACGAAGATTCAGGAAGGACTCATCCCACGCTTTCTACAAGCACGTTAGGTAGTGAATATAGACTGCTAAATTCCTCAGTTGGATTCTTGTGTATGGGTTCATTATGATGTGTGAAAACTTCACAGATATATGAAAAAAGATCCAGCTGTCATCTCTAATTAGGTTCTTCTCCCAAACTTACAGGCTAGAAATTTACCATTGGAGAACAATACTGTTTTTGAAAGCTGTATCAGATGAAAATTTCTGTGTGTTTTTGGTTTATTACTTTAATACCAAGTGAACAAAGCTGGTATATTGTGAAAGACTTTTTGTAATTCTCTTGTAGTTTTTCTATGGGCTTTTACTATTGTACTCACACTCTACAAGCTTAGCACTATCTAATTTGTTTTGGATATACAATATGAACCTATTTCATCTGAACCTATCATACATTGGACAAATGATGAGATGACATGACTCATTGAAAAAAGTCAATAATGCTTGTGAAGGTAGGAACAAAAGAAAACTCTGTTGCAGATTTATTTATGTTTATTATTTTATTTCAAGGATTTATATCCCGCCTTTCTCCCACAGTGGGATTCAGATAGATTGATGCAATGAAAAATGACATAGCCCTGAGTTTGCAAGACCCTAAGCAGGGTTGAAGTTGGCCACAAGTCAAAGCCATTTTACAGCAGATGACAACAACTAACCAATGCAAACAAATCCAGAACTGCCCTTCTGTAATGCAGATTATAGCAAACGAGATTAATATAGGTCTGTTCATCCTTTAGTGGTCACATGGTTGCAGTTCTTTGGAAGTATGAGGGGATTCTGAAAAGTTCTTTGGCCAACCAAGAAGGGAATGACCTAGAGCCATGAAATTTACAAGCTGTTCTACATATTTACCCTGAAGTTTGATACATTTGGAACATTGTTTCTTAAGTTTCTTTAACTCTTCTTTAACCCATCAGAATAAAAAATAATAATAATTCTGATTTTTGGTCACTCAAATTCTTTTGCTGCTGCTATTACCTGTGAATCATTTGAAAATTTCCTTCCTGTCAATCTCTTTTTAAGGTTTGAATACAGGACTTAGTCAAATGGATCAGTATCTGGTGAGTAGGATGGATTGTTTATGCACTCAAACTCCAAATTCTTCAAAAACATCCATGTCTTGCCAGCACTGTGAGCAGGTGCACTGCCCTGCCCCCCCAAAAAACATTTTTCCACAGCTTCCCTCAACATTTTTCCCTTTAATCCCTTCTTAATTGACACAGCAAGATAGAGAAGTATTCTGCATTAACCATTTGGCCCTTCATCCAAATATCCAAAAGAAAACTCTGGCTATGACCTTTCTTACCAACCATTGAGTCTTGAATTTCTTTTGCTGTGGAGAACCTGAGTGCCACCACTGTAAGAACTGCTCTTTGGTCTCTGGATCATAGTGGTGGAATCATGTTTCCTCAACAGTGACAAGTCATTCTAAAAAAAAGATATTGCTAAATCACTCAAAATGCTGCAAAATTAACTTGGGATCCACTTGATTTTGTTTCTGGTTAGCATTCAAACATTTTGCCACCCACTTGGCTGACAGCATCTGCATCGCCAACTGCTCATGAATTGTAAGAGCAATGCATTCCTGGAATACCAGTACCTCTAGTGCCTCAGCAGTTGTTTTAACTGAGATTTGCCAGTCTGCTGAAATCAGATTATGAACACACTCAACAATTGCAGGAGCTGACAATTTTGAAGGCCTCCCACACTTTACTGCATCTTTTGTCTCAAAATCTCCATACTGAGAGGTGGTACAATACCTTCTTCACAGTTGAGTACAACGGGCACTTGTCGCTCAGTGTTTGCATCATACAGCTGTTGCTTTCCTTTGCAATTCTATTTTGCAAGAGCAGGAACTTCATGGGGGCCTGGAGTTCAGCACTTGACAATTCCACACTTTTTGTTGACATAGTTCTATCAATGATCAGAAACAATTCAGAGATTAGAACTACAGTCCTGCAAATTGGCATTTTACAATACCAAAGAATACTTTTTCAAGCTACAATGACAACATTACACTCAGATTTTGGGAAACAGATCAGGTTGAGAACATTTCAGCACTCCCTCATAGATCTAGACTGGGTATCCAACACAAATAGACAATGCTGTACTTGTAGGGTAAATGCATCCTTATATGAGGTTATGACAGAGGACTTAGGTTTGCACAGACCTCAGTCAGATTTTGTACAGTTGGGGTTGACCTGTATGGCAGGAATCTGTCTGTCTGTCTGTCCCTTCCTCCATCCCTCTATCCATCTTCTATTCTCCCCCCCTCCCAAGAAGTGAGAATCAAATGTTTTCTTTTAATCAAACAATGGAATTTACCAAATTTAAATGTATAACTAAGAAAATTCACAGCTTTGGAACAAGGTCTCGAAGTCTAGAATATCCCTTATTGTGTCCACATAAGACGTGGCAAGTGTATTATCATGGTACAGAAGTAAATAAAGAAAATGAGCCCCATGTACTACTTGAGGCAGAACCTTGTAAAATTGGTAATTTAGGGCCTGTCTGGGCTTTGGTTTATGTCTGTCACATAAATCTTGCCAGTGTGAGCTGCACTTGTTTTGTGGTGAATGTTTTACTGTGTTAAAACTTGGGCTATATGATATAGCTAGCTCAGAGGACTTGATTTGTTTTTGTTTAATTCTATTTTGCTTTGCTTATAAGGCTTTGCTACAGCTCACTAGCATGGTATAGTGGTTTGACCATTGAACTATGACTCTGGAGACCAGGGTTCAAATCCCCATTCAGCCATGGAAACCCTCTGCGTGACCTTGGGCATGTCACACTCTCTTAGCCTCAGAAGAAAGCAAGGGTAAATCCCCTCTGAACGAATTCTGCCTAGAAATCTCAATCATAGGTCCTTAGGGTTGCCATAAGTTAGAAATGATCTGAAGGGACAGAACAACAACAAAATTTCACTTTAGTTTCGTCATAGATTAGAAGCGATTTGAAAACATACAAAAACAATACTCTCTTTACTTCTAGATGGTCTCAATCCGTCTATGATCAATAGAGGGTAAAGGTCATTACTAGAGTACCATGCTGAGAGGGAGTGGGATGTGAAATATGTATCCTCCTAGTGCTTTGTTTTTGTTGTTGACTGCCTTCAAGTGAGCCTTGACTCAAGGTGTCCCCATGAATGAGACATCTTCAAGACCCTTTATCCTCAACGGCTCTGCTCACATCCTGCAGATTCAAGCCTGTGGCCTCCCTGATTGAATCTAACCATCTGGCATGTGGTCTTCCTCTCTTTCTTCTGTCTTCCACCTTTCCTAGCATTCATGTCTTTTCTAATGAGTCGTGCCTTCTCGTGATGTGGCCAAAGTATGACAGTCTCAGTTTTATCATCCTGGCTTCCAGGTAGAGTTCAAGCTCAATCTGTTCTAAGATCCATTTGTTTTAATTTTCAGCTGTCCACGATATCCTTAGCACTCTTCTCCATTACCACATCTCAAATGAGTTTATTTCTTTCTATCGGCTTTTTTTGCTATCCAGCTCTCATATCTGTACATTGTGATGGGGAATACAATGCAATGGCTTGAATGATCCTAACTTTAGTATTCAATGTTATATCTTTGCACTTTAGGATCTTGTCTAGTTCCTTTATAGCTGCCTTTCTCATTCCTAGCCTTCTTCTGATTTCTTGACTGCCATTTCTATTCTGATCCACGGTATTGAAACTTTTTGACTATTTGAAGTTTCTCATTATCTAGTATGAATTCATGTACAACTACCATGGCTATTATTATTTTTTTATTGTTCAGCATTAAGCCTATCTTAGCTTACTCCTTCTTTCTTCTTTGACTTTCTTTAGTAATTTTTCCAGGTCTTTGTTATTTTCTGCTAGTATTAAGGTGTCATCTGCATATCTTAAATTGCTGGCAGTCCTTCCTCTGATCCTCACTCTTCCTTCCTCTAAGTCTAAGCCTGATTTGTGTATGATATTTTTTTGCATATAGGTTGAACAAATATGATGACAGAATACAGCATTTCCTGAACTTTT
This sequence comes from Urosaurus nigricauda, assembly GCA_034509955.1. NCBI lineage: Eukaryota > Metazoa > Chordata > Lepidosauria > Squamata > Phrynosomatidae > Urosaurus > Urosaurus nigricauda. Next base: position 137,338,135 of record JAOEGL010000001.1, on the reverse strand, counting down.
TGCCGATTTGGAACTATTCTCTTTCTCATTTTCTGTTCTAATGGCAGCCTCTTGTCCTGAGTACAGGTTATGCATCAGGAGAATGAAATGTACTGGCCCTCCCATTTGTCTAAGAGCAAGTCATAGCTTTTTGTGGTCTAGGCAGTCAAGGACTTTGCTGTAATCAATAAAACACATGCAGATTTTCTTCTGGAATTCCCTGGTGAGTTCCACTGTCCACTGTAGGTTTGCAATGTGATCCCTAGTGCCTCTTCCTTTTCTGAACCCAGCTTACATCTCTGGCATGTCTCACTTCATATATGGTAGAAGTCTTTGCTGCAGATTTTTGTTTGTGTGGAAAATTAGTGCAATATAATTACTGTAATCTTTTGTGTCTCCTTTTTTGTGCATAGGAATGAATCTGTGAGCCACTGTTTTTGTTTTCCATATTTGTTGGCAGATTTTAGTTAGAACTAAACTTGTTTGTGTGTCTGTAGATTGTAGCAGTTATGGTGGTATGTCATCTCTTCCTGGTGATTTATTCTTCCCAATCACTTTGAATGTGACTTTCACTTCACATTCCAAAATTTAGAGTTCATTTTTGCATGTTTCTTCTTCCCACATGCTAGTTGACGATAAATAAGCAATATTCTTGAGATGCTGCCTTGATTGTAGGCCAAATATAAGCCAAAATAGGCCAATTTAGTCATCCTTTTCAGTGGCCAATACTTACAATGTGTAAGAACTTAGTATTTGTTTTATTTTAGCTAACTGGCAACTCCAAGTTGGCACATGTGGCCTACAACTTTTCAATGGAGCTGAAAATAATCAAATTGGGAACAGCTGGTAAGACATTGTGGGGTGATTTAGCTTGTGGCAAAAACCAGTGCATTTTTCAGTCTGTGCAACTGAGCTGAGAACTACCGGTATACATCTAATTCCAGAATCAGCCTGTTCAGAGTAACATGTTTCTCCAGTTCTCTGTTTTATGCATACTATGACATTTGTATCTTTCCTGGTGGACTTGATTCTATCTAATAGCTTTGTCATCTATTTTAAGTGAGGTGCAGAAATTCGGAAATGAGGGAGGTACAAGAAATTTCACCATAAACTAGGGATGGAAAAAAAAATTAATTCAAAATTCTCAGTAAAATGGGAAGTACTCGTTTTGCATATCCAAAGACTCCTTGTGAGTCAAACAGTACAGTTGGCCCTCCTTATCCACGGATTTTTTATCCACGGATTTGAGCATACACGGTTTGAAAATATTCCCATAAAATATAAATTCCAAATAGCAAACCTTGATTTTCCATTTTATATATAGGACACCATCTGTTGTTCCATTATATTTAATGGGACTTGAGTATACACAGATTTTGTTATACACGGTGGGTCCTGGAACCAAACCCCAGTGGATAACAAGGGCCCACTGTATTTTGTCTTGGTACTGTGCCCGTTTCTAAAGCTTGTGGTTAATTTGGGAGAAGAAAGACACACACAAAGCCATGCATACCTTTAAAAAAATATAAACATCTGAAAATGTGTACAGTTGAAAAATGTACAGAATTCCCCCTAAACTGCCTAAATTTAATCTATGAAGCAATTAATACAAAAAGGTATACATTTAAAATGAATACAGAAATATCTGCATTTTTCAAAATGCAGAAAAAATGCTTGAGTTCCCTTGTAAAACACAAAGCAAAGTTTTGTAACCTAATGCAAACCAAAAACAGGACAAGAATGCAGGTAAGATTTGGAGAAGTGAGGTGAAATTAAAATTTGAGACATCTTTACCATATACTGTAGATGCCAGCTTCTTTTGCTAATTCCTTTTCACAGAAGTTAAATCACTAAGAGTAGTTCCATTAAGCTTCACAAAATATGTGTGTTTCCACCACCCCCATTAACATTTGTACCATGACAATGAAAGATAATGCTTAAGTGAAATTAAATGTACAGGAGTCCTGGTCTTTATAAAACTTTGGCTCTGTCTTGGAGGTAATTATGCCTTATTACTGTCAGTACCTGATCCTGAAACATCCTGTGTTATAGACTAAATTCTTAATCTGAGAGGTATTTTTGCTGAACAAAATATCACAGAGAAGAATGGTTCCCTGACTTAGTGGGAGAAATCTTTGTGGATTGCAGCACAGAAGCTTCTGGATTGGCACTATTTTCTCTGCTGATTGAGCAGGCTTTGGAGAAATAACAGAAAAAGCAGCCAATCAGGATCATCCTGGTTTTTGTTGGGAAGGACTTGTGGGAATCTGCACCTAAGCTTCACTCAGGTCTTCCTCAAGGGTATGCAAAGAGGCCCTCATCACTTTCAGAACCAGATCAGTGTTGCACTTCATCCCCATCCTTCCATCCTCAGCTTCACTGTAGAAGTTGTTTATTTGGCACCGGATATTTTTTAAAAATAATTTTGTCACAACTTTAGACAGTTTTGGCTTGGTGACTGAATCCAGCTGGAGGGGGACAAGGCAGGTGTTTTCTCTGATAATTGGTCCTTATGGACCTTTGAGAGTGAAGACAGTTATGCACAACTTTGAGGCAGGTGGCTCTATCTTACTCCAAGATGATGGGAAACATGCTTTGGCATCTGCCTATGTGGCATCCCAAGTCTGTCATCACAGGTATTCCCAACTGGTGAGCAAAGTGTTTGCTCTTATCAGCCACATTGGCCAATGCTTGAATCTGGATCAGTGCTAGGCCAGGCTCTACAGCTGTAACCAGTCAAGTTGTGAACATATTAGTTCTAAAGTGTAGTTGTCAATGTGATCTTATTTAGGAAAGCCCTACACTCAATATGGATCGTGAATTATAATTATAGGTGCAGTGGCTAAATGCTGGTACTGCAGCCACTCACTCACAAACCACAAGGTTGTGAGTTCAATCCCTGCCAGGGGCTCAACCTAGCATCCTTCTGAGGTTGGTAAAATGAGTACCCAGCTTGATGGGGATAATTAGCTGACAGTTGGAAACTGCTTATTGCGGTATGAAGTGGTATATAAATGAAGCTGCTATTGCTATTGCTCTTGCTATTATATTCTTGGCACATTAAGGAAACATAATCCAGTACCACAACAGATTTATTAGTGTATGGAATTTTGCCTCTAGTCCCTCAGATGGGACAGGTTGAGTTTTTCTTATCCAAAATGCTTGAGATCAGAACTATGCTTGGAGATGGGACCCAAGTTTAAATAAGAAATTCATTTATGTTTTGTATGTACCTTACACACATAGCCTAAAGGCATATTTTTAATCATTTTGTGCTTCAAACAGTCTGTGTACATTGAACCACGAGAAAGCAAAGGTGTCACTATTTCAGCCACTCATGATTTAAAAAAAAAAAAGGTTTTTGGAATATTTTGAGCTTCTGAATTCTGGAAAAGTGAAAATCAACCTGTACTTCTGTGCCAAGTGTACATTTTTTTTTTTAAAAAAAGTAGTTTCAAACTTATGGAATTTCTTGTACTTTAGCTTTATCTTCTAATTTTCTGTCACACCGAATTCATGTTTGTTCCCAAATGATTCAGTGCAATATATTACACAAAGCAATGTAAAGTTATAAATGTTCCATAATAAACATGCCATGTAAAATCTTTCATAGTAAACCAAGAAACACAGTTTGTGAAAAATAGTTACTTAAACAGCATCATCCAATCTACTTTCACACTTAAAAAAAGAAGTGAGAGCATATATCTGGCAGGTTTCCTGACACGTTAACATTTCCATAAAAAATTGATCAATTTAAAATAGTTATCTGCATTTTTCTGCTTCCAGAATCATTTTTCTTTTTTATTATTCTTATTCTGGGTAATGAAAAATGTCTTATTGTATCAATTTCTACTTTTATTGTATTAGTCCCCAAACCAGACATTCCATGCAGGGTGTATCAACACTTTCCCAACTTAAAAATAAGCAAGCAAATGGAATGGAAAGGTGGCAAGAGATGTATAACCTTTCACCCTCCCCATCATTTTCCTATTAAACATTTTCTTCCCAGTTGTTTTTTCTCGTATAACAACAATATGCATTCCATGTCTTATTCCTATAGAGTCAGCCCTCCATATCTATGGATCCATTGGCTTCAACCATACATTGCTTGGGAGATTTTTTTTTTAATATCCAAAAATGCAAACTTTGATTTAGCGATTTTATATAAAGGACACCATTTTTCTGCACTTGAGCATCTGAGGATTTTGCTATCCACGAGGGCAGATATCAACGGCCCACTGTGTATGGAAAAAAGATAGAGGTCTCATTTTGAGCAGTCCCTTATCCCACTTCCCATGACATTTTCTCTTCTGTTCTGATCATTTGAAATCCTCCTGTAGCTGCTTAATTAAACTGTGCATTTGTTGTGTGTGTGTTGGGGGGGGGGGAACATATCAATGTGCCTTCTTGGTCCTTAACACATTTTTGTTGTAAGAATTCTTGGCCCTTAATATGTAAAATGTTGTTTCTTTATGGGGTTTGTGTCCCACCATTTACTGTGAGTGGCCTCTTGCCTGCTTACAATACAATCGATGCCTATTTTTCCAGTTAATTATCATTTAGTCTTCTTATGGTTTTGCTTATCTGTTTTCTTTTAGATTAAATGCTGTTTTTTAAATTGTATTGATATTTTATTGTTGCAAGCTGCCCTGGGGGAATCTTTTCAGAGCTTGAAAGCTGATGTAGAAATGTGTTATAATTAACATGTAAAATAATTAACTAATGAAAACAACTCCAAATGTGGTCTCAGAACAGCAGTAGAACCATAGAGATAAAATCAGGAGACTAACAAATGAAAACAGTATCTAAAACCACCATCAGAGTAAAAGGCAAATGGATGGAATTTGCTTGGCTCCATTTCTGTTGACCTTTAGGTGCTAGGTTAAGATGTCCAGCACAAGAGTTCCAACCCAAAAAAGTTCTGACAAACTGCCTGATCTTACATGGTACACTAGAGAGGTCAGATTTTATGTGAAAGAATGCTGTTCTTTTTGGATACTTATCTCTGAACAATTTAAAGATTTATACATTTATAATTATTTGTAATTATCTTATGTTGTCGCTTTCCTCTTGGGAATTTAGGGTTGCAAATGAACCAATTTCCCATTTTGATGAGTAAATTTTACATGACATCAAAGATAAATCAGAAATATCTATATTTCCCCACTTGCCAGCTTTCTGTGTCAGTCCTCTGAAGATGTCTTGGGGGGGGGTGGATATGTGTATCATATTTTTTGCTCTGCTGTGATACTTGATTGAATCCTATGATCCCACAGAATCCTGGGATTTGTAGATTTGTGAGGCACCAGCATGCTTTGGCAGAGAAGGCAAAAGACCTAGTAAAAGCATAAATCCCAGAATTCCATAGAATGGAGCTACAGCACTAAAAGTGGTGCCAAACTGCATTATTTCTACAGTGTACATGCACCCCTAGTCACTATACTTCTACTGATGCAGCCTAGAATTGTACTGGGTTTTTAAGCTGCCGTATCACACTGTAGACTCGTATTTAACTTGTGGTCTACTAAAAAGTTCGCTGTCCCTTCTCTTAAGAGCTTATTTAAAATTACGTTCAAGGTGTGCCACTAAAGATGTTTTAAGGATATAGCTAAAAATGTCAAATGTGACCGTGAAAAAATGTGTTTGCAAATTCATACTCTCTCACTCATTAGGGAACCGTGATTTGCTGTAGTTCTCTCTTGAGTGTCTTTTTATGACAAATTCTCATTTATTCTGCATAATGTGACCCTAAATCCTCCCACCCCAGTATAAGATTTGATTTTATATGTCTCATAGTGTTTGCATGAATAATTTTTTCACCCCTTTTCTAATTTTAGGGGAAAAGTAAGAATCCTTATTATTGTCACCTCCTACAGAAATAAATAATATTATAAAGAACTGTTCCATACGTTTTACTTCAAGGTTAAAACTGAAACCCATTTTTGTTGGATGGTCTCTGGCCATTATCCAGGAACATCACCAGTGGCTGCATCCACACTGCAGAAATAAGCCAGGTTGACACCATTTTAACTGCCACGACTCAATGCTATGGAACTCTGGGATTTGTAGTTTTGTGAGATATTTAGCCTTCTCTCGGAGAGTTCTGCTGCAACAGCAATCTACAATTTCATAGCATTGAATTTCATAGCATTGAGCCTTCTCAATTAAAAGTAGTGTTGAACTAGATTATTTCTGCAGTGTGGATACAGCCACTTTTGCTTGCTCAGATATTGTTATAAACAAATCAGATACATGGGATGAAAGAGAAAGTATGCCATATAGCATTCTTTATTCAAAATGGAAAAAAAACATTGCTTTTCTTCTATTGTTATTATTATTGCGGTAGAGAAGTGTTTAATGAGAAATGGAGTGGTGAATCCACTTCAGATTCTATTTCAAAAGTTGAAGGATATCCAGAATGCCTGAACTGCTGTGGGTAGGTTTATGCACCTTGTATATCTTTACAAGTTCAGAATAAACCCAGCATAGACTTACTACTGTTTAAATGGAAGCCCCCATGTTGAATGAAATCCTTGTATTGTTGGATTCCTTCACTTTTTTAGGAAGAGATGGTGTCTATAATATACCTTGCACAGCATTTTAAACTGCCTACCCACATTCAAAAAAACAAAAACAAAAATGTGAAACTAGCATCAAAAAAGGTTTAGTTCTTCTGAATAGTGGGTCCTTTCGCTCTAAACCAGTAGTTCCCAATCTTTGGCCCTCCCGGTGTTTTGAATGTTACCTCCCAGAAGCCCCAGCCAGCTTGGCCAATGCTCAGGAATTCTGAGAGCTGAAGTCCAGAACATCTGGAGGACTAAAGTTTGGGAACCACTGCTCTACACAATATTAGAATTATAGTTGCACTTTAACTACCACGGTCTGATGAAGCACTGTAGCTGTCTGGCAGAGCATTCTAAATACTCCCCTTCCTAAAGTAGAAATCCAGAGATTCCATATGGATGGATCTACAGCAATTGAAGTGGAATCATAGTGCAATAACAATATAGAGTGAAAGGGACCAGTCTGCCCTTTTTGGCAGAGGTCAAAGGCAGCCAACATGCACAGATTGCCTTCTCTGCAGTTCCACCTCTTTCAATGTAGGCGAATGGTGTGCCTGAAAAAATTGACACACAGCTCTCATGCCCATCATCAAAATTTCTAATTTAGGCTGCATCCACACTGCAGAAATAATCCAGTTTGATATCACTTCAACTGTCATGGCTCAATCCTGTGGAATCCTGGGATTTGTAGTTTGTTGTGGCACCAGAGCTCTCTGACAGAGAAGGCTAAATATCTCACAAAACTACAAATCTCAGAATTCCATAGCATCAAGCCATGGCAGTTAAAGTGGTGTCGAACTGGATTATTTCTGAAGTGCAGTTTTTTGTCTAGAAGGTACTCATCAAGGCTGTCTTGTGGAAAGACAGAACAACTGGACAACAAAACTGGAAGTATGGATAGTGTGTGATTGTTTCACTTCCATTTCTCCTACCATTTTCAAATTGAACAAGCACTGAGGAACCATATTTAGAATAAAAGGAGCCCTCATCTTTCTTTTTCTCCACTGATGGTTAACATACCCCAGTCTCTGGTCCAGGTCCTAGGATGCTTACTAATACAGCGTATTATATTAGGGTTTAAATCTGTTATGGTTAGGAGTGGGATTGGGCTTCAACACCAAACTGACAGATGCTTTAATCAGGAAAAGTATTCTTTCTCTTTTATTAGTGTTTCTGTGGCATTTGAGTTTCCATTTGGATGACTGCCCTTATAACTGGTTGTCAGAGGCCTGCTATACTTCTGTTTTTATTAGAGGTCGCTTTTGCTTGGCAAGGCAGCAGGAGTTTTTTTATGGTGCTTATGAAGCAGTGGTTATTCATATATTTTTAATAACTCTTTCTTTATTGATGTAGACGTAAATCCAGATTTAATCAGAATTTCCTCGGGGTCACATTCATCTTCATATATAAAGAAAAGTAGTGTTTATTTTATTGTGTTCCTTAAAAAAACAAATTACTCCATAAAGAACTCATTGTTGCTAAGATATGATGGAAAGGTGTGTCAAGGAATAAGGAATGGAATAATTTGCTATGTATATTTTTTGAGGCCACAGTTTGAGTAGCTGCCATAAATTGCAAAGATACAGAAAATCGTAGGCCAGTAGAAGCAGAAACTAGTCAATTAAACACAAGTCCAATTTACTAGGCATAGAAATTATGTAAAACCATCAACAGAAGCTCTGTGTATATTTGCTTTTTCTGTCAATTGTCCCCAGGCCTAGAAGGCTGTTTAATATTGTGCTGAGATTGTGTTGAGATGCCAAGGTCAAAACCCATGGTGTCCTCTTGTGAGGCAACAGGGGCAGTAAGTTCAGATACAGATACAGATACAGATACATTTACAGAGACAGTATAAATCTTGGATTTTATGTTCTGAAATCCTAAATACTTTGGGGAAGTTAATATGTGGAACAAAGCCAAGACCAAATTAATTGTGCATATTTAATTGTGGTGACTGAAGTCCACACAACAAGATTTTTAAACAGCTAAGTCTAGGTTTTCAGGATTCCAGGCAAGAATTTCAGGGGGAAAAAATTCAGAGAAATGTGAACATTTGTATACATCTGCAGAGGTGTGTTTTTTTTGTATGTATGCACAGTAGCTTTTCTGTATCTACTTCACTGCTTATACATAATGATGTACTATATGCACAGTTCAAACAGAAGATTTACATAGACTCTCATTACACACACAATTTTTTACGTAGAGTTTAACAACTCACCAAAATTCCGATATTTCTGCCTTTTCTCTTCTCTGTCGAATTCTCTTCTGGGCAACAGTGCATGACCCTCTTTGTCCCTAGTCATTGTGTGATGATGGCTTTTAAAAATTCTGACTAGTGGAAGCTTTTCTAAATATCAGACCAGGAGAGCTAATAGCTATGGAGAAGTTATTGTTGTACTGTACCTTCAATTCATCCCCAACCTATCGCCACCCTAAGACAAACTTATCACAGGGTTTTCTTTGCAGGACTTGTTCAGAGGAGGTTTGCCGTGACCATCCTCTGAGGTTGAGAGAGGGTGACTTGCTCAAGGAGGATAGTGGGTCTCATTGCATGATGAGTCTCATGGTTGAGTTGGAGGAAGTACATTTATGGAAATGGAATCTGCAGTGCTTTCATCCAATTGCTGCAATGGTTTTAAGGATTGTGATAGTTTCTGCTTTGTCTTTTGGCAATCTTACAATCATCTCACTTATTTTTTGTCATGCTTTTCTGGAAGGGGAAGAAAAGAAATCATTTTTCTTAAGAACTTTGGTGGGGGGAATCTAAGCTTTAATTAAAGCTCTCTTTTCCTACTGCTATAGTAAATTTTTTTAAAGATGTGTCCAAAATTAGCTTGGCCATTACATGAATATAAATACAGTTTATCTGGTGAATAACAGCTCATGTTTCTCACATTCGCAGAAATTGTATACAAATCATATAATTCATTCTTGGAATTCTTATTTCCCCAGATTAATAATGATGCCATCTATATGAAATCCCTTTTGATTCTGTTCCAGGCTCTTTTAATTTTTGTCTTTCTTCTTGGCTAACAAGTTGCCTTTCCAGCAGTTTGTGTTTGTTTATTTCTGTACATGATGTATATTGCATCAAATGCATCCCTAATTCTTACATTATGTGAAATGACAAACAGCTGTTTCTTATTTTCTTTAGCCAAATGAGGTATGATTTTATGGACTTTCATGGGATTCTGAACCACTCCATAACTTAAAAAGAAAAGGTCATTCAACAGTGCTCAAGGTTTTGTTCTGCTTTTCATTACTTATTTATTTTCCTGACACGTGGCCTGGAGAAACACTCAGCCATTTGAGTCCATGGAACAGCAACAACTTCTAACCAAGATGGTGCAAGGAAGTGAAAATCCTCTAGCAAAAGCCATTTATAAATGCTAAATAAGATACTGCTGTTCTGATGAATCCAAGGTTGTCCAATGTTCATGGACTTACATACTGCTTTTCCATAAAATAATAATAATAATAATATAATAATAATAATAATAATGTTTATTTATATCCCAACTTCCTCCCAGTACAGGGACTCAAGGCGGCTTACAAATCTAAAACAGACCAAGTTAAAGCAGTATAAAACAGGCAAAATTCAAGTTTAAAAAACAAAACAGTTCAAACAATTAAAAGCATTACATTATTTAAATTTAAAGTTTAAAACTCTTTAAAACAAAAACAAAAATGCATCCATCCAAAATATCCAGTAATCCTGGTTTCATCTCACACAGGAACTTGAAGTATGCCTGTCTAAAGAGCACTATTCAAAAGTCTCAGCATGCAGTTAGGAAGAGAGAGAAGGGATGAACTTGTGAGCTGTGCTCACTCACTCTATTATGTCCTTATTGCCCTCTATCCACAGCTCGTTATCCTTTGGAGAGATAATATTTGCAGCAGGGAGTCTTTTTTTTACTTTGGTGGACTCTGCACACAGTTTGCAAACCAAATTATGCATTGGCTTGAACCATAGGGGAGCCCTGCACAAGTAAGGAAAGCCACCCACTGTAGAAGTTACCCTCCAAAGTGTTGAGGGCTGGACTTGGGGGGAGACAAGGTTGTAATGGATCCAGTAGGGATCGTGAATTCAGTCACACTATGATCCTCAATGATTCTAGTCATGTGAGGGGTGAAGTAGCCCATGTCTATTCAGCAGTACATCCCAATGATCGTATTCGCAATGTAAGGTATTAATGTTCTTATAACAGTATATGGGACGTGAGGATTTATTACATTGCCAGTCCGAGTATTTGAATAGATTCTGTTGTCATTAAACAGAAGTGAATGTTGGTGCTAGATTGCCAAGAGTGTGTTGAGTTCTTAGCAAGAAAATGAGTTTGTTTCCACTTCGCTGGTATCTGGATAAAGTAGCTCAGTGCTGCTTCACTTGTCTTTTCAGTGAGGATGATAATGGATTTTTACAGATCACCAGTTTGTCTCTGCAGTTTATATTTGGTTTTTTGATAGCTTTTTTGTTGTTGAGGGAGTTGCTTTGTTTTGAAACATTGAAATTGTTGGATTTAGCTTTTTGAAATCTTTATTCAAATACTCTGTGGACATCCTTGGATTCATCTTTTGCTCTTTTTGCACCAGCTGGTCTGAGGCACGACAGAAGCCTTCTGCCCTGCAGGTTGGTTGTTGAGGCGGTCAAGGATGGTTTGCTGGAAACTCCTATGTTTATTTGTTTAGCTCATCTCTTTTTGTAGGTTGATCTGAATGGGACAATAAGCTAATCTTGTCAAAAAGCAGAGCATAAATAAAAGTTTTATTTATTATTATTATTATTACTGTTACAGCTACTGGATCTAACTATTCTCTGTTACCTGTAACAGTTATTTCTTCTACAATATCCACATTGTTCATTTGTTTTTTAATGAACTCTGCAAGCCTGAATTCCACAAATGTTTTTTTTCTTATCTTATAAGATCATAAGTGAACTTGTAAACCTGCCTGAAAAGTCCAAGGGCGATTTGAGCAAACCTAAATTGTGTACCTGGCAAAATCATGCAAAGTATTCCTGTTCATATGCAAAGCATAATTACATCATTTTGATTTTCAACAGTTTAAGGCTTGGTAGTGAGAGGACTAGACTTAGAGATGAAAGAAAAGTGGAAGAGGAGGAGAACATGGATATTTTGAAAGTATTGGCCACAGAGTCAGGGAAACAGGGATTGATAGGCACATGGACTAATGTAGTTGCAAGAAGAGTACATGCAACACTAATTGATTATCTGCTGTCAGTAAGGTCCAAACTAAACTGTGCATTAATAGTGCATTTTTAAAATTGGTAGATTTTACTACCTTTACTGTGTAGGGGAAAAGCAATGATGGACCCTCAGTCTGGGTCAGGACCCTTCTTTAATTTCCTACTAAACATCTTCTGTCCCCAGAGGCTGTTTGCCCTCAGAAGTACTGTTTACTACAAATAGCACCTTCAGGGGCAAAAAAGAGATGGAAAAAACTCAGATTGAGACTTTGATCCTGATGTTTTCCCTACAGATTAAAGGAGTAGCTTTAAATACACCTTTTTTGTTAAGAAAAATCATCATCAACATAATATGTTGTTTGGTACTGTGCTGTGAGATGCTTTCTGATAAGCTTTATCATAAATGGTCACAATTTCCAATCTTTCTTTTGCAACCATAGTATTCCTTGAGCATGGTTTATGACCACGGGAACAAATTCCCCACACAACAACAGGATAACTCTGTGGTGGGTATGGAACTTTGATTCAGTAGGTCTCACAGCTAACATTAGTTCGTCAGTGGATAGTGAGTTATAACATTGCAAAACCATGTAGCAGCATGGCTCAATGTATATTTTATTTCTGGCTGGGGAGCTCAGGGCCCTCTTCTGAATTTTTACATATATGTTGAAACATGGCCTAACAAAGTTAAGTTTTTTTGAGGAAATAAAATGTCAAAATCTCTCTGGTGTCAGAATCAGGAACTTTTCCAAAGTCTGCCCTAAATAAACACATGCCCTGGCCAGTGATGCATTCCTATATAGTACCAACCAAAATAACTGGCTGAGGAGCCTCCACATGTACAACTCTAGCTGGGATAGTCAGGTCCACACATGTCGTTTCTGAGGAGAGCTAAGCATTATTTTCAGTTTCTAAAAATGAGAGCTGTTTGGATATACCTTTGGAAATTGTGCATAGCGCTAAGCTTAATCATTTTTTTTCTACTACAGTAATTTCACCGAGATGCCACTTCTGCCCTGTGTGCTTTTTCCCTGCACTAATCTCAAAATGTGCCTTCTGCTCCCATCCCCACTCATGACTTCACAAAATATCGTAATCAGTGCAAACAGAGTCACAGAGGCAGATGGCAGGGAAGCTCCTGAGGAGGCAAGGTGCTATTTTCATGCAAATGTTTTTGGTGGCTAAGAATAAGGAGTGAGAGGCAAATGACTCTGGTATTAGAGTGATGAATTGAATTGTTTATGAACAGACTGTTTTGTGTGTAATCTATTAGGCATCAGATAAGATATTTATTGCAGAGCAATGAACTTAGAAATGAGCATTTATTGATGCTAATACCCTGTCAGAATAAATCCTATCTGTTGGATTTGTTCAGAGAAGGGTTTTCTTGAATCCCCAAAGAATATAACACTGCCAATAACTTGAGGTATGAGGACACATGTATGTACAACATTATCTTAGACATTACCCCAGAAGGTGTTAGTCTGTGCCTATCATTCCATTATAATAATTGACAATCAAGATAGGAATCCTTTGGCCTCCCCAGATGTTTTGGCTTGCAGATCTCATCAGCCCTTGCTCTCATGTCCAGGAATAAAGGCATATGAGAGTTGTAGGCCAAAACATCTGGAGGGTCTAAGGTTCCCCACCCTGAAAAGAGAACATTTGGTCGACGACTTGTTTGTCTTTGGAACATCTGCTGGATTTAATGGCTTCTTGGGGTGGGAGAGTACAACAGAGACCATCTACGCCCATCGAAAGAAAATTTTATTGTATGAGTAATGAATATTGAAAACATCTCCAGTGGATCATCTGTTGCAAATACATACCTTAAGATTGGATTTATATTTGAAAATCTTCAGCAGTTGATTCCTGTCTGCTTCTGTGACTTCCCAGAACAAATCTCCCTTGATAATCTTTTGTTATAGTTAGGCAGTATTTTATTTCTAATTATTAACATATCCTTTCCATTTAAGTAGTTTCTTAAAAGTGTCCGGTTGTGGTAGTAAAAATTTTTTCACCTATGAATATTCTAATACAATATAATACATAATAAAATACAGAAAAGAGCTATAAAATAAAAACAAGACAAGAAACATATCAATAAAATCCGAAGTAGGTTATATTTATAAACCAATTTATGGGCCAAAGTCCTATCTATTTTTTTAATTGGCCTGCTGGCATAAAGTGATGAGAAGCAGGGACTAACCAGGCCTTCCTTAGTAAGGGGTTCCAGAACCTGAGAGCAATCAGGGAGAACATCTCTCAAGTTCTTGCCAAATTCATTTCAGATGTCGATGAGATACAAAGAAAGTCATCTCACATGGGTCTTAAAACCCAGGCAGGCTTAGAATCATAGAACCATAGAAATTTAGAGTTGGAAGAGACCACAAGGGTCATCCAGTCCAACCCCCTGCCGTGCAGGAACTCCCAATCAAAGGCTTGTATAGGAGAAGGCAGTCTATCAGATAACCTGGTCCTGAATTATGTTAGGACTTTGTAAGTCATTACCAGCACATTGACTTGTCCCTGGAAATGATGCTGTTGGGACAGAGGTGTTTTTTACTCCCTGGAGCAAAATCTATATAGAGTAGACCTACTGGAATGAAAAGGGCTTCTTCATTACAAACAACTTAAGTCCCATGATTTCAAACAATCTTCTCTGAGGAGGACTAAAATCTTGCTATGCCATTTTGTGCAAGGGAACACTTTTCAAAAGTAGCCCCACAAGGGCATTGTACAGTTATCCAGACAAGGTGCCAAAAATGCTTGTCATTGTAGCATATTGTCTGTATGCAATTAATTTGTAAATTTTTAAAAAAATACAATTAGCAACAAAAATTCTTAGCAGCATCAGAACTTCAGAAAGTAGAAAAAGTTTAATCCTTCCCCCTGTCTATTTTATTGATCCCTATCAAAATTGCTCACTTGAATCTGTCAGTGGCATCAGGATGGAAGCTTTCAGTCTAGGCTTTCCTCCCAATGCAAGTATTTTCTTCAAAGACATGTAATATTTTATTCAGCACTATGGTGAAGGGAAAGGGTTAAAATTTCCCTCCCCATCTACTGTGGTTGGTCTGCTGCTGCTTGTCCCCCACACCAGTTGTTATTTACGTTTTTTTAAAAATCCATCTAATGTGGCATTAATAGTTAGAATAAAGTTACACGTCAGAACTCTGCCTTTTGCATTGTGTGCGGGAGAATGGTTTGCTATCTAGTCTAGCCACTACTAGTTATGCAGTTTATAAAACCCAGGAAGTTGTAAAGGCTTGTGACAGAGGTGTACAACTTATATTTAGTTAAGTACGTTGTTGAGATTCTATAGTTCATCTCTTAGTTCCAGGAGGAGTAAATATAGTACGTTGTTGCAGAACTGTCAGCAATATGGTTGCTGCACCTGAGCAGGATATATCACAACCTGTGGAATGTTGGAGTAGACGCAGTATAACCAAATGGATATTATTATTTTTAAATGCATACAGCTTGTCTTTTTCTGGAAAATAAATGAGTCTCTAAGAAGACATTAATGTAACAAAAGAATACTTATAATCATTCCAGCATGCTTGTGCTCCTGAAGAGCTGAAGAGCAAAAAGCTTAAGCACTATGTAATCTGATCAGCATCAAGGGCTACTTTGGAAAGGAAATCTATCATTGAGTTGGAAGGCTGAAACATAAACAGAATCTTTTATGAGCCCAAAATTAAAATAATTAGCATACAGCTTGCATGAATATGATTGTTGCCAAGTTATTGAGATGCCCCAGGAGTCATGGTTTGATGTGTTGGCCTATGCTTTGAATGCTCAGTCGGAATGATCAGATTCTAGATGGTGTGATCATTTAGATACAGTTATTTCAGTATATTTTAGTCATGCAGCACAGTTTCATGGTGGCAACTGTTAGATCATTTTTAAAAATGTAATTGAAATTGTAATTTTTAATCATGATCATAATCATAAATTTTATTTGTATTTCCCGCCTCTCCCTGTGGATCGAGGTGGGATTACAGCATAAAAACAATAATACATACAATATATTGAATACACAACTACAATACAACAAGCTAAAAATTAAATGTAATTGTGTATGAGTGTGTGTGTGTGTGTGTGTACAGTGTGTATATATATGGGTGTGTGTGTGTGTGTGAATGTATGTATGTATGCACACATATTTTATTTTGGGGGGGGGGGCTTTCAGGCAATTTCCAAGTTATGGCAACCTAAGCTAACCCTAGGACTGGGTTTTCTTGACAAGTTTCTTCAGAGGGGGTTTGTAATTGCCATCCTCAGAGGCTGAGGGAGTGTGAGTTGCACAGGTTCATACAGTATTAATAAAATTGCAGATATTAAACACTGTCTTAGATGAAACCTCCCTTCCTGTGTGAAAAAGGGGCATGAAATACCTCATCTAGTAGTCATGTTCATCATCTAAGAAGAAATCAGGATGTTAGTTAACCAAAATTCATTGGCCTTAAATCCAGTTGGCCATGCCTTTTCTCTCCTTGAGTTCCCTGAAAATTGGTCCTAAAGGATTTTCCAGCTTTCTGGAACAGATTTTTATAGGCAATATGAGGAGCTTGTGTAAGAAGGTATATTGTTCAGAATGTCCCACTTTGGTCACAGCTTTGAAAGCTCTAGTCCAGAACAACTCTAACTATCCAAATACTCTAATTTTCAGGCAATATAGACTTTTTTCTTTCCCCTTTTCTCCCCTCCCCTTTTGGGGGGGGGGGGGGGTTGAGAGGGTTATGCATGCTTGATGGCAGCTAACCCACAAATATGTTCTCCATGATCAGTAGTTACTACTTTCTGATCATACCGCATTTGTGCCTCATCACTTTGCCAATAAGACTAGTCCACTCTGCCACAGTCAGTGTATTCATAAATCAACAGATACTGCCTCTATAAAAGACTTGACCTATTCTTCCCTTGCTCTTAAAACTCCTTTGAGAAATGGGTAGCATGAAAGTGTGCATTTGACAATCATTTGATTTAGGAGGGGGGGTTATAGATGCTCCAATGTGATAGTGTCCCTTTTCTTATCACCAAATGATCTAGATATTAGTTTTGAAAATAAAGTAAAATGTGTGTTAATCAATAATCAAACAACAACAACAAATCAACAACAACCAAAAACAAAACAGGTCTCCTGAAACCACTCCAGTGAGTGCCCTACAATGCATTCCATTTTCAGCCTGCTATTCTATCATGAAAAAGGTGGTTAATCTGGAAGCATTCATAATGCATTTGACTTCAAAATCTAGATGGTCAAATGGTAAATGGGAAGTATTTCTTTCTTCTTCCCTGATATTTTCTTTTCATCTCCAGGAACCATGTAACTCCATCCTGGAATATTCAGATTACCTCAGGCTTCAGGGCCATATGGCTGCGCTTTCTTCCCTATTCCTCCATCTGTCAGCTCACTGACTCCACACAACCCTGTTTCCCCTCCTTTCTGCTCTGAAGAGCTGCTGTCATTTTTACATCCTATAAAAATGGAGGACCACTTGGTGGATTAGAGCAAAATGGTCTTGGCATGGTGTGCAGTGTTGCTCTCTAGCCAGATTAACAAAACACAAATCCCCTTCAGTGTCCTTGTGCTAAGTAATCCAATGTTTTTGTACCGTTACATAGCTCTTGACAGCAACAGAATGACCACTTCTCCTTACCTTTTGTTTTGCCATTTCATTTTTGTTTAAAATCCCTTCTGGGGAAGGAAATGATAGAGCATCATTGAAGCTTGCCCAACCCCCTTATTCAGAATAGTCAAGAAACAGTGGCATCACACTCCTTATCCTAAACCACAACACAGATAAACTCTTGGAAAGGAAGAACAAATCAGAAATGAGCAAATAGTAATATACCTGTATAGTTGCCAACAGAAAGAAATAAAATGTTTATTTGGGGGATAAACTGCTTTTGGAATCCAGTACTATTGGTCCTGTTATGTTAGAGGGGGTTTTTCATTTGTAGTTGATAAATATTTAATGAGATTTCAAAGATTTTGAAGTGTGAACACTTCCCATCTTATTTCCTTTGATTTGGGGGTATGGAAGGGATGTTTGACTTATACCGATGGCCTGGATTAGAATAAATCTCATTTTTCTTCTTTTGCCTAAATTGGATTTCGGTCATTTTCCTCTGAACCCCATTCCTCTGAACCCCATCCCTTAACTGACACTTCTGAAATATTTCTGAGATTTTGTAAGGAACTGAGGCAGCTGATTGCATGATTGTAAAGGATCAGGCATGGAAACACAGTTACAGACTTTTGGATGTCTGTCTGCTTTTGTCTGCCCTCTCGGCTATTTCTTATACTGGTGGGAAGAGGACTGCTGAGAATTTGGCCTCCAAAGGACTTTAAAAACTCCCTGAAAGTCAGAAAACCAAAGCTGAATAAGACTGGAGCAGAATTTGGGAAAGTTACCTTTGTGAGACTGCAGTTCCCAGGACTCCCCAGCCAACATGACTGGGTTATTCTCAGATTTGTAGTCTAAAAAAGCTACTTCTCCACACTTTGGAATGAAGTCATATTTAGCCATCGGAAAGGATGATCTTTTATTTACTGTTTTCTGTCTCTGTCTTATTGGTATGGTGTATGACCTAAGTCCCATCTGACTTTCCTTGCTTATTGGAAGGAACCTTCACAATTTTGAACAGAAATTACCAGTTACTTTTCATCTATTCATTTTAGTGTGTTGCCTAGCTTCTATTTTCGTATGCACAATAAAAAAGAGACGCGTCTCAAGATGCTTAAAAGTCAGTCAATTAGTTGAAAAGGTGGATGCATTTCAGCCGATGGACACTCTTACTTTAGAGACCAGAATCTCTAAATCCAGATATTACCAGTATGAAAATATGTGACTAAAATCTGAAGGGTTTTTTAAAAAAAAAAATCTTTTAAATGGATGGCAGAAAAAAAACCATAGATAATGTTCAAGGATACATGAATGCATCTGGGCTGCAGGTGCAGTTTTGATTTTAAGAATGTACATGCAGGCTATAAGCGATGTGCAAACAGAGTAAATTTCTGCAATGAGACATTACTTATTTACAGTATATGTTCTCCTTTTGTAGTTTTATATAGTCAACTGAAGAAGGCCTTAAAAGTATCCATAGGCCAAGAAACATTGGACTTTTTAGCTAATAAGCACCATCTTTGAATCATCTTAAGATGTGTCTTTTTTTTTTCCCTCTGGTGGATTTTATTGACCATCCCTCAGTTTTTGCTATTTCTATTCTTGTGGGGTCATGTGGTCTGATTTTGTAAAGGGAAACATGTTAGAAAAAAAGACTTAAGAGAAGTGTAAACCACTATCAAGTAAGGGCATTTTCCTATTAATGCTAAGTATGGTCTTTGAATTCCCTGCAGTTATGTCAAATGAAAAGCCACATTAACAGCATGCACATTGAGCTTAACATTTTCTACACAACATTAACTACAATCAGAAATCATACATTCCAGAATAAAAGTGTAGTTGGCATTGCTTGCCAAAATAAGTTCCAGTTTGATTCATGACTTTTCCTGTATATTGAAAGTTTTAAGCAGCTACTTTTGTTAAATCACAGAATGGGGGTACACTTACAAACAATAAATATGGAACGAAATATCCATTGCTAAGCACCACACACAAAAAATTCTGAATAACACTTGCTTTATGACTCATTTCGGACTGGTTGTACAAGGTTATATTATAAATCCTGCCATTTTCCAGCAAATAAAAACCAAGGCTAATAACCCTATAACATTGGTCCACTTGCTTTTTTTTAACCTTGTCTAACTTCCCTGGGTTGCTTCTGAAAACATTCTTACAGAAAGAATTTTATAGGCAAATGGACTCATGCACCTTTGCTCACACAGACAAGTGCTCTTTGGCTGCATTTGCAAAGCAATTCTTTGTCAGCCCTTGGGCCTATAAAAAGGGTGATTGAGTTTTGCTTTCCTTTCCTTTTTTGTTTTGTTTAGTTTTTGCAGAGAAGCTGTCCTTACCTACTTATTCTGGCCATCTTGAAACCTTTTTTCAGTAAAACTAAATTTTAAAAGAAATTTGTTTCTGCAGCTGTGGCTTGGCATAATTGACTGCTGTCCCAGAGAAACACTGTACTTGAATAACTTGTTTTAAAACTTCCCATCTGTGAAAGAACACTAACTTTTTCTCTCCATCTTTCCACACACACAGTGACTGCTTGGGAGCAAGGGACCCTTATTGCGGCTGGGATAAGAAGCAGAAGAGATGCACAACCATCGAGGACAGCTCCAATATGAGCCTGTGGACTCAGAATATTACAGAGTGCCCTGTAAGCAGAAACTTAAATACTGGAGAAATGTATGACCTGCATGACCAGTGGTAATGCCAGTAAAGTGTCTGATGTGGTTACTTCATTCCTAGTACCACAACTCTGTCTGGACTGAGGGCACTGGTGTGGAGAGAATCCATACTATCCCTTTGATCTGAATAATTCCTAGTCGCAAGCATTACTACTTGTGGTGTGAGGACTCAGTGAGGGGGCTGCAGCAATCTTACCACCATGGGTTGTATGAATTTTTCTCCAGCTGACAGACATCCACATATCACATAATGTCTTCCCTCTCTCTATAGGAAGTGGCAGTTACTACTGGGCTAAATAGAGGAGTAGAGTAGATTTAAGCATCTTTGTCTTTTTTTCTTTTTACACAGTAGTCTAGTCATATGGAATCTTCAGTGGATTCAGTCAATATGCTGAGAAGGCAAAGACACAGCATGGCTCATGTGATAAATCTTATGATTGTGTGGCTCATGTGATAAATTTGCATGATAAATCCATTTCAGGGAAACAATAGCCCACATTCGTCACTTATATTTATGAGATTGAGGAAACATGTGTATATTTATTTGCAGGGTAGCAAAAGAGAGCTGATATCAACAAGAGGGAATAACATTGCATTCTTCTTCTTTTTCCAACCAATATTAAAAAGACACACCCCCCCCAATAACATCATTATAATTAAATTTGCAGAACAAGATTTCATTGGCCTGTATACATATTTCATCCAGTACAATCTGGTAACTACAAGTTGCAAGTGCAACTTTGCATCTTGAATCAGACTTCCAAAATAGAAGGATGTTTAAAGCAGGCTTCCTTAGCTGCATTTTTCTTCCTTTTTAAATAACATGCTCTTCTGCCATTATGCTGCTTATTGTGCTGAGGCTAAAGATAGCTGAGGTTTCTTAGAGTTATATCTGCATCATACCAATTTGATTGTGAAGTTGCAATGCTGGAGTATTTACTTCTCTTATCATAATTGGCACCTAATAATAATAATAATAATAATAATAATAATAATAATAAAATTTATTTCTAGTCCGCCCATCTGAACAAAGCAATCAGGGCAGATTACAACAGAAGTTAAAAACATAACAGATTAAAATATTCCCATCCTTTCCCACCTCTCCCCTTAAAAAAGGATTAAATCAAACTAAAGATTAAAACAAAGACAATAAAAACATGTGCAATGGGTTAGACCAAAAATGCCTAGACAAGGATTTCTAGCTCTAGTAGAGAAAGAGCACATGGGCCGAGGTTGGGAAGGTCTATACCCTGATTTGGAGCCGGGGGTATTAACTAGTGTCTGGGAAGGCCTGCCGGAAGAGATACTTCTTTAAGGCTTTCTTGAAGCCATCGATGGAAGTTTTAAGACGCATCTCATCCGGCAGGTCATTCCACAACTTGGGGGCGACTGCAGAAAAGGCCCTCTGGGAGGTCTGCACTAACCTGGTCTTCATGGGCTGTAGTGGTTCCTCCCAGAGGACCGGAGCGTGCAGGGGGTGTTCATACAGGAGGAGGCAGTCCCTTAGATAAGATGGACCCAAGCCATGTAGGGCTTTAAAGGTTAAAACCAACACCTTGTACTGTGCCTGGAAACTGACTGGAAGCCAGTGGAGAGCTTTAAGCACAGGTGTTATATGCTCTCTCCTGGAGAGAGTCTGGCTGCCATATTCTGGATCATTTGTAGTTTCCGGGTTAAGCACAAGGGTAGCCACATGTAGAGTGCGTTGCAGTATCCAACCGCGAGGTTACCAGAGCCTGTACCACAGTTTCCAGATCCCTCATCTCCAGGAAAGGGCGCAGCTGGCGTATCAGCCGAAGCTGATAACAGGCACTCCTGACTGTTGCATTCACCTGACTAGTCATGTGAAGCGATGGGTCAAGAAGTACCCCCAGACTGTGAACAGAGTCCTTCAAGGAGAGTGTGACTCCATCGAGGACTGGAAGTTGTATTCCCAGACCTGGTTTTGGGCCTGTGACCGTGAGTACCTCCGTTTTGTCTGGATTTAATTTCAATTTGTTTTCCCTCATCCAGTCCATTACCGCCGCAAGGCAGTCATTGAGAGGAGAGACGCCATCTGAAGTCTGAGTAGACAATCTGGTCATGGAGAGGTATATCTGAGTGTCATCAGCGTACTGAAGACACTGAGCTCCATGCCTCCGAATGACCTCACCAAGTGGCTTCATATAGATATTAAATAGTATCGGGGACAGGATGGCGCCTTGAGGGACGCCACAATTAAGCTCATTTTTGGAAGAGCAACTGTCCCTGAGCCTCACCCTTTGGTACCTACCAGAGAGAAAGGACCGGAACCACCCGAGCGCAGTGCCACCGTTCCCCAACTCTCTTAGTCAATTCAAAAGGATGGCATGACCGATTGTGTCAAAGGCCGCTGAGCTCCTTGCCCCACAGCAATTATGGGAGCATTAGTTAACCCATCTTCTACTTTGCAAGTTTATGTTTCCTATTTGTTTTATCAAAGATGGTGTTAAAGAACTGTGTGTTTATAACCTTCCTGGGCTGTCCTTGGGATACAGTGCTTCTTGACTGTACATGCTGTTATCTCGTTCAGCTTAATGCCTCTGTCTGTTGATAGGTGTGTTAATCCTCTATGTGAAGCATATCTGTCCCAGCCTCATAGAGAACCTCCTCCCCCCTCTCAGTGTTTTAATCAAAGGAGATCTTGATTCAATCTTGGGAACAGCCAGAAATACCCCATTTTCACTCATTTGGGTGTTAACACAGGGGTAGAGGAGAGGAAGATTTATATTTGCTTTGGCTTTCAATATGCAAGCCATGGCAGATTCCTTTTTACTGTGTATCATAATCTCAGCAACAGGAGTCCCAGAGATGAATACTCAGAAAGTTGGTCAGAGTCTTATTGTCTTAAAAAATTATGTTCCTGCCCCCGTCAGACTCAAATTAATCATGATTTTAGTTCATAGGTGGGAGCCTTTTCCCCGTGGTCAGCTCCTGTGTCTCTCATGTAAAGTGTCAAAACAGGAATGAGATTATAAGAGTGTGGCCATCCAGTTGCTTTTTCCACCACTGCCATCATCACATTCTGGCCTCAGAAGGTTCTGGCCTCATACTTCTTGTGCTGGTACAGGAAGTAGCCGTACCACTGTACTCTCTCCCATCATGGCTTCTCTTTTCATAATCACCAAAGTACATGGGACTGGATCAAGAGAAAGCAATTTGTATGCAATAATAGAACTATATGATCATGAGGAATTTTAATCAAAGGAGATCTTGATTCAATCTTGAGAAGAATTTTCTGAACTGCGGTGCACTGGTTAAATGCCTGTACTGAAGCCACTCACTCACAAACCACAATGGTTGTGAGTTCAATACAACCCAGGGACTCGGGTTCAACTCAGCCTGGCATCCTTCAAAGGTCACTAAAATGAGTACCCAAATTGTTGGGGGCAATTAGCTTACACATTGTAAACTGCTTAGGGAGTGCTTAAGTGCATTGATAAGCAGTATAAAAACATTATTGCTATTGCTAACTGCTGACAGTGAAATAGACTCCCTTAGAAGGTGGTGCTCTCTTTCCTTGATGCCCAGAGGTTGGATGCCCACTTCTTAGGAATGTGTTAGCTGTGAAGTGGCAGGAAGTTGTACTACATGGTCCTCAGGTTCCTTTCTGGCTCTATAATTCTCCCACATATATATTTAATCATTACAACAAATAGACTATCTTGACCATAAACCTTGAGCACAATTTTTTCATATCTCTTACAGTGCTGAGGATGTTTGGAAATACATGTAGAGCAGTGTACAGCTATAATAAAGGCAGTGGAAGGGAGAAATGCAGCAGCATAAAGTAGGATGTTCCTCCAAAATTAGAGGTGTCTTCATGTAGCTCTTCTATCTTTCCATCTGCATTACACACCCTGTGCAGCCACCAGTGAAATGTATCTTTAGTGACCATTAACATCACAATGGGCAGTCTTTGTGGATTACTCCAAAGTGAATTAAGACTTAATTGAACAGCACTGGTGTGCACTGTATGTGTCTATCTCTTTAACCTTCAGGAGGCTGGGAATTACTTAACGTTGCTGTAAGGAAGACACTGGGGAAAGGAAACAAAAGGATGGATGGCTGAGTGGTTTAGCGGATCAACTTTGCTATATGGTACTACTGTATTTTTACTGAGAGGTGACTTGAGGTACCCAGAAGAAGTGGCAAACCTGATAGCCTTGTAAAAAAAGCAAAATTAATTCCTGGCTGCAGAACATACTTCTTCAAATATAGCCTTGCATTTTAAGCCGCCTAGAACCTTTTAAAAAGTATTTAGATTAGTGACAGGTGGATTTTTTTCTTGGGAATGGCTGGCTATTCATTGCACTCCTATCCCAGTCTTCCTCTGGAGAGCTCTGATCATTTTGCATGTGGTATTCAGGTGGTCTTCTTCCAGAGCCTGGAACATTATTTTTTTAAAGGTAGTTGCATTAAGCATTATCAGTGTTGCTGTTTACCCCCACCAAATGAGGGAAGGCAGGTAGCTATAAGATAAAGGTCTCTTCTTATGGCGGCAACCTGCTGATGCGTTACCATCCTCAGTGATGTTTGCTTAGTACCGTATATACTCAATTATAAGTCAACCTCATGTATAAGTCGAGGGCAGATTTGGGGGCCAAAATTATGGATTTTGGTATGACCCCTGGATAAGTTGAGGGTAAAACTTAGGGCCATGTAACAAAGGATGTAAAAGATGAAGCAAAGGAAAATGATGCCAAAGAACTTAGAAAGTTCTGGCAGGCATAACTGCTGGCATAGTGGCACCTTTGCTTTCTGATGGTTCAGTGTATACAAACTTTGTTTCATGTACAATATTATTTTTAAAATATTGTATAAAATATTGTATAAAGGCTGGATGCATGCGGGAGTAGAGATGGTTGGTGCTTCTTTTAAGGTGCTCCCAGGATGGACAAAGCGCTTGCATTTTGCCACTTGAGTAAAAAAAAAAGAAGAGGTGACCATATAAGTACTGGACTTACATTGACTCATGGATAAGTTGACCAATGTTTTTTTGGGTCAAGTTTTGACCAGAATTTCTAGACTTATACATGAGTATATACATCACCTACCTTCTTGTCTTTTCTCTCTAATATTTTAAAAATATTTGAATTGCTTTTATCACCAGTCATTGTTGCTTCCTTTTCTTTGGTTTAATGTGCTGTGGTTTTAATACTGTGTCTGCTGTTTTAGTATTATTCATTTTATTTATATGCTTTTGCTATTCATTGAGAGTTGGAATTGTATTTTTTTTTAATGTGCTGTATATGACCTGGAGAACGCTTGCTATTAAGGCCTTGTCTGAACTATCCAGGATAATCCAAGGGCATCCTATAATATCATGGCCTTGGAACTGCCCAACCTCCCCCGTTACCTGGCCTTTCATTCTCACCCTGGTACAACTGTGTGCATATGTACTCACAGAGTTGCCCAGTGTGTCAACTACCACTGCAAGTCCTTCACTTCTGAGGTCAAAATGAGTCACCCAACAAAAATCACATGGCTGGGCACCCTTGTTCTGACCTTAGAGTGAGTGACTGGTGACGGTGAAGGACATGCACGATGGCTCAGTGGGTTGTGCATGCAGACAGCCAGTCCAGCATGGGAATGGAGGGCTTTGGATCTTCATGGAAGAGCTGGAATAAGAGGTAAGTTTTTAAAATTCATGTTAAGGGTGTAATACCCCAGTTCTGGTACTGAATATGCCAGACATCACTTGAATTGTTTGCACCAGAACCTGGGTTTGGGCCATATGTTGTCCGAACAGGACACTGCCCAAACGGAGGAAAAACAGGCCTTTTGGTCGTTACAGACAAGGAATGAGTCTGTCTAAAAGTGAGATGAACAGTGAATTTTGTACCAGTTTTTCCCTTCATAGGAGAGGCTTACAAAGTGTTTTGAAAGTGGATGGATGTTGTGCAGATGACATCATCTAATTCCTGTCTTTGCCCTCCGTTTTTGCTTTTGTGATGTTTTTGTTGTGAAGTGATTTCTGATTTTATAATGGTACTTTATAGTTGTTATATAGTAATTTTTATTTGTTTTACTTCCTGTAAGTGACCTATAGAACTTTGAAAATAAAGCAGTCTATACAGTAGATAAAGAAACAATTCTGTCAGTAAATATTTTAATACAATAAATTTCAGTCTTTGAATGCCCTTAGTTGCTTAAAAAGATTAAAACAAAAATTATAATAAAACACTGTATGCCATCATTATAAAATCAGACATTGCTTTAACACAAAGAACAGAGAAAAGCAAACTTTGCAGCAATTCATCAATTTGAAAAATGTTTCTATATGGCCTTCCATTCCAAAATAGGGCCTTAGAAGTGGTTAATAACTATTATGAATCTTTACCATGGAAACAAACCCCCAAACAAATAGAAACCGGAATAATAAATAAAGCAGCTACCAAAGATGCAGTGCTATACCCCTTTACTGGGAGCAAGCACCAGTGTACTTCAACAGGACCTATATCTGAGAAAAACTGTCTTGTATTGCCCTGTAAGTCGTCTTCAGTTGCCCTAGTGAACTGTGTATCAAGACAGTATTTCAAATTTTAATGGATGCTTAAAGGCACAAAGTCACAGATCTTTCAGACAGAATCTTTCACTTTGCTGTACCTTACATGCTGGTGGACTATAGAGCAGAAAGGTTCATAGAGGGAGAGGCAATCCTTTGAAATACCCAGGCCCCAAATTAAAAGGATTGTTTGAAATGAACTGAAAGAATTTCTGTTCCTTCATTTCAGTACAAATAAACTGTTTCAGCTTCCTCTTCTAAATGAAGAGAGGTAGCTTGCTCAACTAGATACTGGTAGGAATGTCTCTGTTCAGGTTTTCTTCTCCCTGCCACTACTTTTATAGGGAAGAAATTTGGTTGATTTGGGTTTGATTGCTCTAAACTTGTCAGAGTAATCTCTTTTAATTTGTCTGAGTTGGATGTAGGGGCAGTCTTTGAACAATTCCCATTTTATCACATATCTGGAAAGAGAGGGTTATATATTTCTTCCCCTGAACAGTAGATTACATTACTTGACTCATTCTTCATTTCACACTGCTGTTCTTCAAAGAGAAATAGGGATAGAGCAAAGAAACATTTCTGCCTGTAGGGAAAATATACTCTTATTAGTGCAACCTCATAAATTATTTTTATAGTGCCCTTTTGTTGCTACTTCCAATTAGGCACTCGGGAAGGGACCCTTGGAACTTACAGTGCTGCACAGAAAACTGGTGGCCATGATACTGGAATAAAGGAGTGGAGATTTTACCTTGGGGAATAGTAATTTTATGTGTTTTGAGGAGGGTTCAACATCCAGGGCAAGCAATGTGACACTTTTTCAAAATTAATAAACAAAAGGGCAAATATCTCTAAGATGATGATGTTCTTCTACAGTTTGAAATAGAAAGAATGAGAGGCTTGAGCCAGGATTTTCATGCTTGATAGTGAGCCTTTTTCCTCCAGGCCCAATCACTGAGGTCAATTAGGAATTTATACTATGAAAGCCATATGGGATTTGGCTTTTATTTGGCACGTATGACACATCCAGTTATGATTAATAGAAGATTCTTTTACTTGGGCTAAAGCTTCAGAGATTAATTTTATTAAAGATGGTGTTTAACTTTGCTCTCCTCCACCTTTCCTAATGGCATTGCATTTGCTTCAAAAGAGGCACTAAGGACGGTATTCTGTGACTAGTTCAATGCATATTTTCTAAACCAGAATCTAAACAATTTATTCTAAAGAAATTGCTTCAGAATGAAGGATGGAATTAGAATCCATATATTATTAAGGAAAAAATGTTTCCATACTTGCAATGCATTTTGAAATCTTCCATGTTTATTTAATTTAAAATTGGTTGCTTTCCCAATGCCAGCCATGAGCCAATAATTGTTCCTCTAATTTCCTTTTCTTGTTTCTTCCATTCTTTGCTGGTTAATTAAATCACTAAGCCAAATTATATCCTTGATTTCTGTGCAAGTACATAAGAAGAGCTTTGCTAGATTGGAGGCAGGGTCCATGAAGTCAGTTGCATTCTCAGTCCAACAGTGGCCAATAGAAAAATAAAACTTTCCATCAAAACCGGCTGCAGTCCTAGCTTAAAACTTGCTAAGGAAGTAAATAGCCTTAATTAAAAATAACACATTCAGATTCAAATCCAGGTCTTTGTTTATGTCTGTTGGCATCAGAAAATAAAGCAAAATAAATTTCAGAGTAGTTTGGAAATCTGGGATTTATACAAGCTATAATTTTCCTGATGCAGATGGCTTTTCTGCCTCATGTTGCAGAATCTAAATGTGCATCAGAGAAATTCCATATCCACTTTAATGGGGGAGTCCAAAGGGTTGTATGAGATCTACCTTTTCACTTGGAGTGCATCCTCTACAGGTGGGGGAAAATGTGTGAGTGAATAGCAAGCTTATAGGAATTGGCCTACGGCTCCTAGAAGTCATTGATTCAGATAATTATGTTGATTTTTTTAAAACACACACCTTAAGGCACTTCTTTATATATTACTCATTTTTAAACTTCCAATATAGGGTGTAATGTAAACATGAAAAGAATGTTAAGGCTGCAGGTGTGCATATACTGTACCTTGTAAAATAATATTTTTAATGTAATGCAGTTAGGGTTGTAATTGTTCATCTAGTTTCTTCCCAATTGAAGCAATGAGTAATTTTAGAAAGTTTCTCCCTAGTGGAAGAAAATTTTAGAAAACTATGTCATTTTTAAAGTCGATTTGCTATTCAAGACTAATTTAATGCAAAATTCAAACATGGTGGTTCTGTGCAGAAAATGGTATTTTCTGCACAGGAGGCAGCATTTTATGTGCAGATAATGATATTTCTGCACAGAATTTGTTTCAAACTGCATAGACTCTAACCAGTCCAAGATTCCTCTTATCGGGGTTTCTTGAATTCAAAAAATATGTTTTTCAGTATTTTTTGAACCTTTTAAAATATTCTTCCCATGTTTAGAACAATGTACACTAACTGGTTCAAAGGAAGGCAGTGTCAATAGGTTGAAGGAATTTGGTACATTCAACCTGGACGAGAAGATATTATGGAGGAACATGATAGGCCCCACTTTTAAGACAACAAGACAAATATTTGTTCTCTGTTTTCCCAGAAGGTGGGGCTAGAACTGTTGGGCTTAAATAACAGGATGCTGGTTTTTAGTAGATCAATAGAAACTTAATATTAAGACCATTTTGAAAATGGAAATACTTTTAGCCCTCAGTATTTATGGGGGATTGGTTCCTTGGCCCCATGCAGATACCTAAATCTGTGGATGCTCAAGTCCCTTACATAAGAGCATAGGCACCTGGCAGGGAGAGGGAAAGCAGGTGGAAAGATCCTTTCCCAAGCACCTCACCAAAGACACGGGTGGTGGGATTGCTTGGTCTCAGGACAGAAGGTTGGAGGGCCCTCTTACAGTCTGTCCATAGCCAACAGGGGCTACCACCAAATCGGGTTGTCCAGTTTCTGGAGGCACAGGAGGTCAGAGAGGCTCCACTGCTGGAACAGAAGGGGCCTTGTGGAAGTACGCGCATGACCAAAGAAGTACGCTCATGACCAAGATGGAGGAGAAGATGGTTTTTCAATCCATAGGTGGTTGAATCCACAGATATTAAACCAGTGGGTATGGAGGACCAAACATAGTTCCTAAGAGCACAAAGGATTCTTCATTGTTTGGCAGTTTTCACATAGAGGCCATCAACGAAGCTTTAGCTCTGGACTTACTGTAATGAGCAAGAAGCTGGGCTTAAATTCTTCCTCCAACTCTGTAAGTCTATAATTTGATTTTTTAACCAGAGTTCTGATCTTAGGTTCACATAATTCAGTCAGTTCTCTGTATCCACAGATTCACGCATCCACAGCTTGAAAATTTTCCAAAAAAGTATAAATTCCAAAGAAGAAACCCTAATTTTGCCATTTAAAAAAATAGGGGACATCATTTTAATATGTCATTGTATTTAATGGAACTTGAGCATCCACCGATTTTGGTAATAATAGCAATAATAATAATAATAATAATAATAATAATAATAAAATGTATTTATATCCTGCCCCTCTACAAGATGCAATCAGGGCAGCTTTCAAAGATTAAAAAAAAATACAATCCAAATCCTTCAAACCCACCCCCTTAAAATACTATTAATACTTAAAATAAAAAACATGGATATGCCCAGGTACCAAACCCCAGTGGACAACAAGAGCCCACTGTATATCTAGCTGTACTAAATATTCTTCCCAGTCCTGTAGCAAGACTTAATAACACTGTAACATTCCCAGTGAATAATATTCAACAAAGCTACTGTTCAGTGTTTGGGAAGATTTTCTAATACATATGAGCATATATCAATGGCTCAGGAGCACTACTTCAGCATCTGAGATTTACATGTCCTCAGTTTAACTTCATAGTTCCTTACCCAGCCAGTGATATCCAGGAAGAAACCTGGACCTCCTCTTTCTGACTGGAGTTGACAGACTTAGTGGCTGCTGTACATCTATGGAAGGTTACAGTGATCTCGAACCAACCAGCAGCTGATGCCTTCCTTTTTCCAGTCAGGTAGCCATGGCAAAGGTTTTTCTCTTCAAAAAGGCATGTTTATAGCATTATGTGTATTATATCCAGTCTCAGTATATTATAATTCCTTGATCTCCATTTAATTTTTAAAAATGCATCCTTGTGCATTATTTCTGGTGCAATAATGCTTTTTTTTTTTTTACCAAAAAAAATTGTATCTGTAAAAATGATAAGAACTACCCTGCTTCTATTTTTCTCTGGAGAGCAACAAGACTTCACAAAAAGAAGCTTGCACAGGTTCTCATAAAATGAAAGAGACTTCAAGGACAATGAAGAAACTTTTAAAAGATGCACTATACATACATTGCCCATCTTTACAAATTCTGGAATTGCAGTCTGGAATAATAGGATATTCTGCACAAAGTAAATTGAAAATATTGTTATCTTGGCAGGAGGGGAAAAAGTAGAGTTTAGGGGGCACAAAATACAGAAGCTTCCTTATTCATAACATTCTTGTATATACTTCCCCTTGTATGTGGGTATGAATAATCACAATACTTTTCTCTCTGCAATATTCGAAATACTTCTCTGCAATATTCTCCCCTTATTTAAATGTCCTGAAATATTGTAGGGGAATTTTTCTGCATAGAAAAAATACATTTTATATTTATTTTCTGCACAGAAATAAGTTTTCTGCATAGGAAACTTGTACAGGAAATAATTATTCTTCCCAGCATTTTTGCTGATTCTTACAATGAGCAAAATGCCTTGGGGAAATCTTCAGTTTGCTTACACAGACAATCGGTTGGTGTCCAGTGACTAGCATCTTGCACCCCATCACATACTTTCTCTGAACTTGGAGGTTGTGTGGAGTCGTCATGAATAACCGTAATGGCTGTGTCCTCCATAAATTTGTCTCAATGCCACCTGGGTTAGTGACAGTTCTGTAACTTAATTATGAGAAGCCCAGGTTGGCGGGGAGGAAGAGAGTAAAGCTGAATGAAAGATCTCCCTCTTAACATCCATAAAAGGGCAGCGAGTGGGGGGGGGAGCTTGGTTGAATGCACCCAGTTGCTTCAGTTTTGCATCTTAGGCCTTGTCATCTTCCTGCTATTAATCTTACCCACTTTGTCTTCATCTTTCATAAATGTGTGATGTGTCTAACTAAGCCAAGTAGTCCAGCTGAGCTTTATCTGGAGCAGAGTGGGAAAATCTCCACAGAGTACTCCCCTATGATGTGTATTGTTTATGTACTGCTGAATTAGAGTGTGGTGAAAACAAAGCTTTGGAACAGATGTTTAAAGTCCTCTGACAACAGTGTGATGAGCATAATGACAGACCTAAATTACTTCCATGTCATTTCTCATAGACTTCAGATGGGGGATGGCTGTTCATAGGGGAGTGCCAAGGGAATGCTTAACTGTGCTGGGGGTGGGGGAGATAAACAGTGAACTAGGAGTCTATGATTTGTTATCCTATTTGCATACCTAAGTCATTGTGTGCTTTCAGATTTGCCTTGGATAAAAGCCATTGTGTTTTGATTCTTTAGGGATTCATCCACACTGCAGAAATAATCCAGTTTGACACCATTTTAACTTCCATGGCTCAATGCTATTGAATTCTAGGATTTGTAGTTTTATGAGACGTTTAGCCTGTCAGAGAGCTCTAGTGCCACAACAAACTACATTTCTCAGAATTCCATAACACTGAGCCATGGCGGTTAAAGTGGTGTCAAACTGGATTATTTCTGCAGTACAGACGTAGCCAGTAAGTGAGAAAAGTTCCACCTCCACCCTTCTCTCCTTACTATTAATTAGCAGCTAAGGAAGGTCTCTAGGGAAGACTTCTTTTCTCCTTCCTTATTTCCTCTTTCCATTTACAGTATCATCTGTTGTGTTAATGCTTCTACTCAGCAGATTACGGACAAGTCCTTTATCAGGAAACCATCCTGCTTCACTTGTGGTGTGTGTGTGTGTGTGTGCATGTGTGTGGTCCAGATGATATCAGATTCCATTTGCAACTCACCTTCATTTTCCCACTCCACTGTCTGTCTTTTTTCTGAGTATTGAAAATAACTACTTAGTAGTGCTAGGAGTTACCTGTATGAAAATCATCTCTGTTCTTTCTGAAGTGAGATGAAGGAAAAGGATAGGTAGAAGTAGGACCACAGAAAGTGGATATTGGACTGTCCAGATGTTAGACTGCAGAACCCCTCAGATCTAGCAAATGAGTGAGTGACATTAGAAGTTGCATCCCAACAATGTTGGGAGTGGAGGTGGCGGGGGGGGGGGATTTTTTCCTAAAATAAAAGATGACCATATCATCTTCTTTTGTGCTGTAGAAGTATAAAAATGTCATTACTCAGCAATGCACTGCGGGAGCAACAGAAATGAAAAATACAGGGATCTGAAACAGAATCTGAAACATCTTCCCATCAGCCATGGCTTGCCAGTTTGGTGCAGTGAAAACATGGTGGATGTAACCATATTCACTTAGCATGCTGGAGCTGCTAACTAAAATGCTAACTTCATTCCATGAAGCTGGAATTGGTGCCATTTATTTAATCTCCCATTTCCATAAGGTATTCATTCTGTTTCCATCCACAGTACATGCAAGAGGACTACTTGGTGTTCTTGCTTTATGTTTACCTAGAAGGACCCACTTGTCTTCATGAGTTAAGGATGCAGTGTGGAATCCTGAGGCAAATATTGACATGGTCTTGGAGAGAGAGGGAAGATTCTCAGACATATCGCTGTGTCTACAGCATCTTTGCATGCACTCCACAGCGGATTACAGTGTGTACACTCACCACATTGATTTGTCTTTATTTAAATTAGGTGAAAAATCTGATGGTTGATGGACGGTTGGGGGCCTGGTCCCCATGGCAACCTTGTGAGCACTCAGACGGAGACAGCACAGGCTCTTGCATGTGCAGATCACGCATATGTAACAACCCTCAGCCTCGGTGTGGTGGACGTGACTGTGAAGGAGCCAGGATAGAGATTGCAAATTGCTCAAGGTACTCTTAACGTGTGTGTCTTTTCTATACAAGAGAAATTAAAATGGTTCCTTTCATTGTCTATTGGCTGTCATTGTGTTACCTCTTGGTCAAACATAACCACAATCCTCTTGATGGTTTGGAGCACAACTTCCAAAGTCCCCTTACTATTGGCTATCCTAGCAGGGGGCATCTGGGAATTAAAAGTACAAAATATCAAGAGGACTGATGGTCCCTTACCTCTGGCTTAGAATGTAAAAATGAGAAACAAAGAAGCAACTCTGTTGTAACTACTTTTGGTATAAGATACAGGGTTTGGGGAGACATTGTTCCAAATTCCTATACAGGACTATTTAGGGCTGCTGTCAGTGAACCATATGATTCTCACAAAATGGGTGTTAGGGTAAAAGGGAAGAACCATGTGCATGCCTTAAATATCCTTGGACAAAGGCAAGAATAAAAATGTAATAAAAACAAATATAATATCCTGATACTGGAGATATTTTTCAGATGTTAAGAAAGTTCATCGTGGGCACCCATCTCTGTGCAACAATTAGCAAAGAAACAATTCCCAAGCTCACATATTTACATCAGTCAGTACAATCCTTAGTTCTATTCCACATAATCACCGACTTGGATTAGAATCACCACTATGTACCTTAAAAGGGACAGTTATTTGGAATGACAGTGACCACAGGAGAATTGGCCTTGTATGTGACAGTACTTGGCCATCTGCCTAGTATCCAGCCTAGTGTTGTTTACTGACAACAGCTCTCTGAGGCCTCTGGTACAGATCTTCTGCTAAGATCTATTTAATAGGAATGAAATATGGAGCCTTCTGTATGTTGAGCTGTGGCCCACAATGCACTCTTGCTACTCAGCCGTGAGATGAGATGAGAGCAAGATGGGTGAAAGGTTCTAATAGGAAAAAGTTATAGGTCTGTTGTGAATCAGAAAGAATACTGCAAAACAGATTTTTTATTTGTATTTGTGCCCTATTTTTAGCCCCTGAAGAAAGCCTTTTTTTAAATACAGGCCAAAACATGTTGGACCTTTTAAATGAATAAGCAGTTGCCCATCTTTCAGCACATGGAGCCTGCCCCTTTTTTGTTTCCTGCGCTCCAGTGAAGCAGTCAAAAGCCAAATAAAATCCTTTTCCCACCCAAACCAGCGCACACATGTATGCGCAGAACTCCCTTGGTCCAAAACAAAAACTACAGGGGGTTTCTGTTCAAGTATCTCCTGTGTCTAGTTTGGCCCTCAGTTGCATTAAACAAATACATTTACTTGATAGTGAGAATTTAATTCATTAACATGCTTTAGCCCCCCTCCCTTTCTCTGTATCTCTACACACACACACACACACGTAGAATAGTATTTAAAGCTTGATTAATAGACTTAGATTTCCCTCCCTTTGACCCCCATGTCAGGAGTTGAACTACATTCAAAATGTTTGACCAAGAATGTTTCATTCACTTTGCTAAAAAACACTAACAACATCACCTTGCATGCTGTATGTATGTTTATTCTTGTATCTTCTGATTGCAGATCTGAAAATTTCTCACTGAACACTGTTTTCCTAAAGTCCCATTTTAATAGATTTGTAAGAGTCTAGTACTGCTTAAACTTTAAAATAAATGGAATCCAAACTAACCAACTTTTTAAAAAGTGCTAATTTGAGGCTTAGCTCACAAACTTTTGAAAAATGTAGGGCTGCCCATAGCAAAAATAAGACATGGTTATTATACAGATGAATGTCATGGCGTGTTAATGAAAAAGCAAGAGAAATTTGACTTTTCTCATTAATATAATATGACTGCTTCTGGCCACCTAGCTAAGCTGAAAAGACAGTTAAGGCCTCCTCTTGCTTTCCTGAGTCACCGAGCACCAATTTTCACATCTGTTATTCACCCTGAATCTGTGTTACCATGACCAGTCTGCATGCAAGCTATTCTCCTACTGTCATCATGGTCTTGATCATGTGCCTTTTATTGGCTGTTTGCCCCTTTTTTTTCTTTTAGAGTTGGAGAAACAACTGTTTGGCAAAAGAATTAGTAAGACTGATATACATAAGTACATCACAAATTGCAAGGATGGCAGTGTACACTTTAACAAACTTAACTGATGTACCTGAAGGAATTTAGTTCACCTTTCTTTGGTACACCACTTTTGCAAAGACTGCTCTTCATCTCTACCATAACATTGCAGCCAGTGATGATGTACAAATTTTCCTCACACCATGCATGATCCTTATGAAGAATTTGTTTACATATTTCATGCATATTCTGGAGTAGTTCTTTTGCAGACAGTTTCTCAACCAGCCTTCATTTTAACTGGTGTGACATGTGCCCAGATTTCTTTCTCTCATTGATGGTAAATTAATGGTTTTCTGTTCTTTGCATACAGAATATTAGCTTTTGAAAGAAAAGTACTAGCTAAACTAAACTGTCTAATATAGAGAGTTTTATCTACAAGTAATTATTACAATCTTGTTTTTTCTTATTAAAACAGTGTAGTAGACCACTGTTCCATTTTCCAGAACAGGAATTGAGAATGTTTTTCAAAACATCCAAATGTGTCTGTGATTGAACATGGATTCTCTCTGTATATTAAAGCAAATACATTATAATTCAATTGTCTACTAAGTTATTCCATATTTTTGGTCAGCCATATGTACAGCTGATACAACTTCACCATGTGGAGCATTCTTTTTAATGAAAGAGATATAACATGCAAGAGACATCAGGCAGCTGATGTAATCATTTAGTCATTGCCAACAATATGATCTCCAAAGAGCTGGATACTACAGGATTAGCCCACAGGAAGTAGATGAGAAGTGCATTTACTGTTAAAATTTAGTGACTCTTAATGAATACAGCCATATGTTTGATCATCTTGCACTCTTTACAGGCCTAGAAATTGCATTTTAAGTGGATTCATATGGCATTGTGTTGTTATGGTTGTTTTTAATTAAGGTGCTTTAAAAAGATTTTTAGTAATAACTAATATATAACATTAGAAACGCCACTTGACCGATGAAAACCTTATTGAGAACTGTCTAAATGTAGAATATAAAGTAAGTTCTTCTTTAAAAAACATAAATAATCTAAACAAATACATACATATGTAGTAGAACTTTATTTATCCAAATATTCTTGGTGCTATCCAAAACATTGAGACAATCAGATGTTTGGCTAACAGATGACTTACTTACATAGTGATATTATAGGTCATCATGAAGGCACAAGCACATGCACACACACACACAAACACAAAGATAAAGATGCATCAAAATGCATCATGATTTTTGGAGACTATTTTAAAAGTATAAATGAAGTTTGAATACTTATAGTTTTATTGTCTGTGTTTTCTTCCCAGCTTTTTTCTGGATGTACTAGAAAAGCATGTATACATTTTTGGGATAACATGCAGGCATAGGTGTGTTGGCTTTTAGTACATTCAAACAAAAATCCACCAAACAGTGATACCTTTATTGGCCAACCGAAATGCACAATATACTTGTTTCAAGCTTTCGCAGCTCCACTGGCTTCTTCATCAGGCAAGATGTTACATACCAAACAGGAGAAAAAATAGAGAAGTTAGTAAGATGCCTGCATTTTGTTGTTTCTATTCTTAGTTAAGATGGTATGAGGAGGGTATCTTTAGCAGGCTGGCCCCTCCTCCTTCTGGCCATGTGGGAATTGGGAAATTTTCAAAGTCCAGGAAATTTGAAGTTTATTTGCATATCAACAAAGACTCCTTTGTTGATGTGCAAATGGACTTTAAATTTTCTGGACTTTGTCCAATTCCCACATGGCCAGAAGAGGAGGGGCCAGCCTGCTAAAGATACCCTCCCCATACCATCTTATCTAAGGACAGAAACAACAAAATGAAGGCATCTTATAACATTTCTATTTTTTCTCCTGTGTGGTATGTAACATCTTACCTGATGAAGAAGCCAGTGGAGCTTCGAAAGGTTGCAACAAGTATATTGTATATTTTGGTTGGCCAATAAAGGTATCGCTGTTTGTTGGATGTTTGTTTACATTTTTGGAATGATTGCTTATAATTTGATACCCTGCCTTTCCAGCTAGGCAAAAAGGCAAAAGCAAGGTCTGGGTTAAATCATGGCTTTAGTAAAAGTCATCGGGAGGAGTGGCTTTTCCTTACTTACTTGTGGAAGAAAAACAACACTACTCTTCTAAAATCAGGCTGCCAAAGGA
This sequence comes from Urosaurus nigricauda, assembly GCA_034509955.1. NCBI lineage: Eukaryota > Metazoa > Chordata > Lepidosauria > Squamata > Phrynosomatidae > Urosaurus > Urosaurus nigricauda. The sequence goes on along the minus strand of JAOEGL010000001.1, from coordinate 137,300,303 downwards.
ATGAAGGAGTTGATAATGAGCTTGAAAAGTGTGAATATACTCAGGTTTTAATTTGAATCTTCCTGCTACAACTGGTGTCCTGCCAGTTATCCCCCAGTTGCCTGGCACTTTAATTAGTTCAATCAACTTTTTGAAAACGGGCACATCTGTTCACCTGTTCTACTTCCAGGAACAGAAGTAAGAGGATAGCTTGGGATACCTACTCAGTATTGAACTTTAGAAAATAGCTAGCATCACTTAAGCCAGGACCAAAAAGTTAGGGACAGCAGAAATATTGAAGTGAATGAAAAACTACATTCTGATGACTCTTAATAAGATAATATCTTGTGGGTAGGGAAGTGTCCTTGTTCCTGAGATTTATTTTATATTGAGATCATGTTTTCATTCTACAAAATTCACTTACTTGTTTGAGGAATAAGCAGCATGTTCTTAGCCATTCTCAAAAGATTTGACCATCATAGCTGAATGTTTGTTGCTCTCTCAGTTGTTAGATGATGTTCTTCATATTAACACGGTCCTTTGGGATTTTGATTTAATGCAGTTTTCCTGAGGAAAACTGGTGTTGGTGGAAATCACTGGTGGTTATTTACTTATTTATTTTTATCTCCCCTTTCCCCCACATCAAGGGGGGGGGGGTGCTAATAAAAAATCTAAATAGATGCTGTTCAAAACACAGACAAGTAAAAACACAGAAACTTTTATTATTTCTAGGCTTAATACAATTTAAACTGTATCCATTTTAAAAACATGAAATGAAAATAGTGCATCATACAATTAAAAGCTATTTCTTTATAAATGTATACAGTTGGCTGTCCTTATCCACAGATTCCTTATCCGTGGATTCAAGCATCCACAGCTTGAAAATACTGTAAAACTGTATAAATTCCAAAAAAGCAAATGTTAATTTTGCCACTTTATATAAAGGACACCATTTTACTACACCATTGCATTTAATGGGACTTTAACATCCATGGATTTTGGTATCCATAGATGGCTCTGGAACCAAACCCTAGCAGATACTAAGGGCCCTTCTATCTGGTGATAGAAGGACTGCAAGACTACAGGGTGATAGAAAGAGTGATCCTAATCTCCTAGAAAGGGAGATCCAGAGCCTGGGAGCAGCTACCAAGAAAGACTTGTCCCATATTTCCACCTGACCTGCTGTGAGAGTGGCAGGACTGAGAAAACCTCTCAAAGCCTGGAACAGAACGTGTCCTTCACCTATCCTGGACCTGAGTGGCTCAGGGCTTTATATTGTAGGTGGGACCCAGCACTTTGAATTGTAGCCAGATAGATCAATAGCAAGTGGAATTGTTTTAACATAGGAAACTGGCCACAGCTTTTCAGGCCAACTGATGTTTCCAAGCAGTTTTCAAAGGCATACCTATGTAGAGTGCATTATAGTAATCCTAACAGTAAATAACTAAGGCATGTATCACTGTGTCCCAATCTGACATCTCCAGACATGGGTGCAGCTGGCATGGTAGCTTTAACTACAAATACACGCCTGGCCACAAATGACAATGAGTGAAAGGCGACCAGGCAAGGAAGGCAAGTGACATTCAGGGATTAAAATGCTGGGTTTAGGAATCTGTTTTATCACAATCATACTGTAAAATCAGTGTATGACCAACACTAATGCTAGGAGCATTAGAATCTCAAAAATACTAAGTATTATAAAAACATAATAAAGTTATCTTGTCTATGTGGTTAGCAAATGTTAGTTAAGATATTGCCTAGTGATGCTTTGATTTAATGTGGTGGTATTTAGGTTCCATTGGGGCATTATACTTGCATTGTACCTCAGTTGTGAGTAATTCTTCAGAAATGTAGGCATGCCAGTGCCTGTTCCCCCAGCAACTGCCTTAACAACTCTCCACCAGAAGTCCCCACTTAATTGCCATACTGCCTCTGCCTTTTCACTGTGTCCGACTGGCAGTCCAGGCACGCTCAAGCATCTCTCACAAAGCCAGTCTTTTCCCATGACTGGTATGATACCTCTTCCCTTCCCAGCTGTGCTGTTGGGCTAAGGGAAAGAGGAAAGAATCTGACATCCACTGCCATTGCCTTGCTCCATTGAGGAGACCTACAGAACTGTTGTTCCTCTAAATAAAGGAGGGAAACGTATACATATCATACTATCTTCTTGCTCTGCCTCACTATAGCCACTTCATCCAGAGAAGATTCACCTTTCCTTTTACTTCTACTCCCCTGTAAGTCTGGTACAACTCCTGGGATCTAGTGTAAAGATGCTGGCAGGGCTATCTTATCTGCCAGCATTACATAGGCATTCTTTTAAAAAAAAGATTCATAAACTATTCCAAGCTTTTAAAATGATGATGTAGAGTAGTACTTCTAGGGATGATTCTTTTTTATTTTCCTTTTCCTGCTGTTTTAAGGACTGGTGTGATATCTGTGTCTGCTGCAATTGTTGACATTTTTCATGGAAACTCACCTCAGAGTAGCAGCCAATGGCTTATGGACTGGTATTGGTCCACAGACCACCGCTTTGAGTAGAACAGGTATAGAGGATGCAATAGATCAATGATTTACTACTTACGTGGCTTTGTTATGTACAGGAAATAATGTTTTAGCAATCAGTGATGTCTTAGTAAAAGACCAGAGAATATTAAATTGACCTTGCTAGCACCTGAGTAATTGATGCCCTTCCAGTATTCTGTATATTAGCCCTCATGAAATTATCACATAAATTTCACCAGCACACAAAATTATAAAGGGTTGCTATGAGTGAGGGGGGAGGTAGAGTGTTGTATTTTTTAAAAATGTGCAAGCCCATTTATGTTTTATGATTATGCTTGTTTGAAATAGACATTGATGAAGACTCAGAGCCCATAGGGAACACTAACACTAACTCTTCATCTGTTTTTTGGGTTTAATTTTACTAACATTTTGTAGAGGCCATCACTCTGCACAACCTGCTGGGTACGCCATAGCCAGTGGTGCTGAATTTTCCATGAAGTTGAAAATAAATAAATTAATTAACCCAGATGCCATGTTTTATCTTTCTTCTTCCCCCTCCCCTCTGTCAGGAATGGAGCTTGGACACCATGGTCGTCCTGGGCCCCCTGCAGCACTTCCTGTGGGATTGGCTTTCAGGTCCGTCAGAGGTCGTGTAGCAACCCTGCTCCACGATACGGAGGCAGGGTCTGTGTCGGACAAAGCAGAGAGGAGCGGTGAGAGTCGTTCCCCATCCCTAAACATCTTGGCTCAGAGATCTGGGTTTCTGTGGTTTTTTTGGGTTTTCGAGGAATTATGCTACATGGATTAGTGTCCCTTCCCAGTTGTCTTCACCCAGATGAACCTGCCCATTACTCAGCTGGCCACAGGATAGAGCCTTCTCTGTGGTAATGCCCAGGTTATGGAGTACGCCCATCAGAAACGCTTATTTGTGACCCACTCTTTGATTTTTCAGGCACTGCTTAAAAGCTATTTTGCTTTTTCCAGGCTTTTCTGATTGATAGAATGACAATACATTCTACTACTAGTGGGGAAGGTTTGATGTTTAATTTGTTTTGTCTATATTTTAGGTTAATCTTTGTTAAGACTGTTTATATATTCATCTTTTAGGGTACTTTATATTAAATTGTAAGCTGTGTTGCAGCCCCTGGCATAGAAAAGCAGGATACAGATATTTAAAGTACCTCAATATGTTGTCATAGCATTTAATCACATCATGATTATTTAAAATAGGCATCTTTTAAACAGTGTGTGACAGCATTAAGTTGTCAAGGTTCCTGAATGTAGATAGTTGCCTTTGATGCTGCATAATGTTGCCTCTCACAGCTCAACCACTCCAAGGAAAATGCTTGCACAGAATTGCAAGCCATGTTTTTTCTCCTCTAAAAACAAATTGAGGTGGTGAGTGTCAGTACAAATGGAGCCACCTGTTTGGGAAAAGACAGGTTTCTAGAATTACAAATAAGAATCTTAAAATCAGTCTAAGAGGGCATCTCTCTTTCCCCCTACCATTCGGTGTAATAAACACTAAATAGGTGCATTTGTCAGACAGTGCTGCTTAAGTATGTTGTTGTAAGGTGAAAATGGAATAACCTGCTGGTCAGGACTGGCAGGAACTCTGATAGGAATATGCCTTCTAGAAGGCGCATTTTGCACAGCAGCATGTTGTAATATATTCCACTTCTGAAAGTTTGTAACAAAAAGCAAACAACAACGACAAAAGAAAATAAGCACAACAGAAATAAGTGTTCACAATTATTCAAGGAGATTTAAACCCACAAACAGTGCCTACAATGGGAGGGAGGATTCATTATTGTTTAATCTTCTTCGTACAAAGTACGCTGCATGGCTGTTGCTTTTAAAAACAACTGTAGGATGAATACTTTGCTTGTTCAGGCAAATCAGCCAATTGTCACCACTACAAACCATGGAGAAAATGAGGTGGATATAGGTGGAAAGGAGTTGCTTGTGTACATAGAGGGAGGGCCCCTTGGGGGTGTTGTTAATGATGTTTGTTTGTTTGTTTATGTAAAATTACATGCATTTAAAATTAACCTGTAAGGCAGTTCTGTATCTTTAGGTTGTTGGTTGGCTTGTGCAAAATGGACCTGTAAGCAGTCTAGACAACTTAGAGCCTTTTGATATGTAATGCTGTAAGCATGGGGGCAGTTTGTAGTCCTTTGTACCACAGAGGGACAGTTATCCTAACATGTTGCTGTGAAGAAAAAGGCAATATACTTGTAGCAATGTGAAAATAATTCAATGTGAAATCAGGGTTTAAAGCCACTGGGCAATGGGATACATCCACAATTTGGAAGATCATGAGAAGATTGCTTTCCATGACCAACAGTGGACCAAGGATTTGAAAACATAAGTGGTATTTTTCCTGAAAGTGCAGAGGTATATGCAAAACATATATGCTATTATAAAATATTTCTTGAGCTAGAATATCAAAACAAGCATCTTTAGGGATTTAGCATAGTCATGTCACTATTCTGAACTCTAGATATTTCCATGGTTGACTAGATCTATGACTACAGATGCACATTTAATGCCTATAACGTACTATAAATTATTTATTGGCATAGGATTTCAAGCAGAAGCCTCTTCAAGAATTTAGAATGGAAAAGACCTTCCTTTCATTATTCTGAACTCTAGATACAGTATACAGTATACATTTTTGACAAGAAACAGTACTTTCATTGAACTTAGAGATAATATTTCTTAAGGAATTGAATGATTAAATTGGAGCAAGTATGTCTTTGTTTTAAAACACACAAAATATATAATTTTTTTCCAAGATATGTATAGAAAGTGTCATATTACATAGTTAAATATCATTTTAATCTATACTGGTGTTCCTAGGGAAAATAGATAGATAGATAGATATTATTAAGCAAAGTGGCATTATTCAGTTAAAATGGTTATGTCTCAAGTGTTTACTGATGTACTCAATGAAATAACATCCTGTTCTTGAAGGATATCCAGTTCCTTGACTTGGACACAGACAATACCAGTTTGGGTCAGTATAAACAAGAAATCAAAGGCATAAGTTTGTCAGTTCTCATTGTTTTAAATGGGACTAAAACACAATATGGGCTACGGTATATCTCTTTCTTATGGTGCTGAATTGAGTTTCTAGTCAGTCAGACAGATGGTAGCTTTCTGGAAATACGATTTCTTTTTTCTAGTGTTAGTGTTTATTTGAAGCGTCATTTAGAACTTCCCCTTGGCCTTGTATTCTCTGACACTGACTGGGCTGCTACTTTCTCCCCCCCCCCCCCCCCCGCAACTTTTCCCCATTTAGGTTCTGCAATGAGAACAGTCCGTGCCCTTTACCAATCTTCTGGTCTTCATGGGGCCCTTGGAATAAATGCAGTGCAAACTGTGGTGGAGGAGTGCATTCGAGGCAGAGGTCCTGTGAAAATGGAAACACCTGCCCAGGATGTGCTGTGGTATGTCTTACTTTAGATAAGTCTAGATTATTATTTTTTTCAGTTACATTTCTGTCAGTCTTTTGAGATTTCCATTCAACACTTGTCCAGATCTTAATGCAGGAGGAATAAAGAGCTTAGCATGTAACAGGAAATGGACTAAGTTGTGGGCATAAGGAACTGTGGCACTGACAAGGTCCTTGGACAAGATGCTCTCCTGGCTCTTCTACAGAATCCTTTTCTCTTTCCATCTGGTTTCTCTCTGCCCAAAATGCCCTCCTACCCTCCTTGCACACTGCTGGGCCCTCTGCCCACTATCACCCAAAACATTCATTGTCTTCTCTCTTTTCCTCTTCTGTGGTGGTGTTCATTCTTCCCTCAGTCTTTCTTCTTGGTGTACACTGCCTGCCACATACACATGAAATGACGGAGCTAACAGAAATAGGTTTTTTCTTCTTTTTTTCTTTTTTTTCTTTTTTTCTTTCTTTCTTTTTGTTTTTTTTTTTCCTTTTCTTTTCTTTTCTTTTTTTTTGTTTTGGAAAGCATACAACAGATCACCTGTTACAGAGGTGATCAACATCATGCAGTTATGGAATGCCAAGAAACATAAGCCTTTCATTTAGCCTGATGGAGAATTCCGTGTTGATTTGAAAGCTCTGCTTCTGTGAAACCAGTATTTACATTTCTTATAGTTATGAAAAAATTGATACCTAATGAATCATGACATATCTTGAAGGTTCCTTTACATTTTAACATAACGTCAAGAAAAACCCAGGATGAGTCTATGAATATAATGGGCTAGGGTAAGCGACATGAGGCCACCTCAGTTCTCAGCAATTCACATTGAATTCGGCGACACAAAGAAAACAGGCAGTAACTGAAGACATAGTTAAGAAGGTGGTAAAATCTGACTTACATTGGGGTTTCCCAAAGATTGTTAACTGGGTTTGTCTGCCATCCTATCTGGTTATTCACACCATCATCCGAATAATGATCATTTCATGAGTCTGGAATAAAATGGAGATTCTACTACATGTGTGTTGCTTACATTTGGCATGTAATCATTGTTTTGCTGAGGCCGAAACCAATACAGTTTCTTAATTTGTAGGTGCCACAAGATTTTTTCTTGCTTTTGATGTAACAGGCCAGCTTAGTTACCCCATAGAAAATGTTATGGAGAGATCAGTGATTAAACCAGATCTCCTAATGTTTTTATTTTACTTAATGCAGTTATGAGTGACTGCAGGTTTCACTGGAGCAGCCGTGACCAATAATTGCATATATGCCTTTTGAGTTTTGTTTCCGTCTCTGCTGAAACCTACTTAGAAGGTTGTTTTAATGTGTATTAAATTTCATGTTACTATGTGCACTGGTCAAGCATGCATTTCTTCTTCTTCCCCTTCTTCTTTCTATAGGAGTATAAAACATGCAACCCAGAGGCCTGTCCAGAGGTGCGGAGAAACACACCATGGACACCATGGATGCCCACAAATATCACCCAGAGTGGTGCTCGCCAGGAACAACGCTTCCGCTACACCTGCCGTGCTCAGCTAGCTGACCCCCATGACCTCCAGTTTGGTAGAAAGAAGACAGAGAGTCGATTCTGCCCCAATGATGGTTCAGCAGTTTGTGACACTGATTGTATGTCCTGCCCAACTGCAGTTAACCTGAGGGTCAAGCTTTTATTTTTATGGGAGGCATGGGCAGATGAAGAGTAGGATTTTCTAAACAGTAAAATCTAGTCTTTGTTAATAGCAATGAAGCAAATGAAAGCCAGCAGACTGGGACTGGGATGGATTAACATCATGACATTTACTTGGAGTTTTGAATAAAAAGGCATCAAATCAGTGAGTGGAAGTGGGAGCACTGTCCGTTATCTTAATTTCTGTGCCTTGAGTCATCCTTCAGACATTTGCCCAATAGCATGGGTGCCATTTTAGCTTGGTGCACATTGCAAGGGTACACAGAATGACTGTGTGAGGGTCTGTAAATGAGGGAACCAAAGAACCATATGGTTAAAATCATGCACATTGATATTGACAGGGCCAATCAACATTTTTTTTCTGGCTTTATTTTGGTTTCTGCTGCTCACTATGTGATGAACATTGCATGTATTTGCCATAGATCTTGCAGTTTGGCCAGATAGACATAAACATAACTTCCATTTTGAAAAAAATGAAGTTCCATTTTGTGTAAATTGGCAGTTAGAGTTTGTTCCATATCTTATGTGGATTCCCTTGTCACTTAAGCAAAAGCCTATTTTGCCTCCACCTTTTCTTCTTTTTCCTAATCCTTCAGATCAATGTTGTGAAAAATGTTTTTATTAGCAACCCTCAGAGATTTGATAGATAATTACATCCAGAGATTTGTTGGATAAATGTTCTAACCATTGCTGGCCTGGAATCTCCAAATGAGTTATTAGTCTCTTACCATGCAGACTAAGCTGGCAATAACTAATCAAGAAAGTTGATCTTGGTGCTGTGATGGAAAGCTCAGTGAAAACATTGACCCAGTGACTGGTTGCTGTGAATTCCATGCCAAGAATCATTAGGCAAAGGGCTAAAAATAAAACTGCCAATATCGTAGTAGCTCTTTATGCACTAAATAAATCTATAGTGCACTCACAGTTATCATACTTTGTCAAGGTGTGGTTTCTGCAGAAGGATCTGAAAAGTTGCCAAAAGTGCTAACTTTCTAAACTAGAATGATCAGGGAGTTTGAACAATTCTTTGATGAGGAAAGATTAGAATGTTTGCCTTTTACTACTTCAGAAAAAATTCAAGTAAGGGTGGGTCATGATAGAGGTCTATAAAAATATGCAGGCTGTGGAAGAAGCAGATTAAGATACTCTCTCTCAAAATCAGTACTTCGGTGACATCCTGTGAAGCTGAATGGTGGTAGATTCACAACAACAACAACAACAAAAGTAGTTCTTCAAACAGTGTATGGTTAAACTGTGAAATTTGCTACCACAAAATTTAGTGATGGCTAGTAACATAGAGTACTTGAAAAAGGAGATAGGGAGGAATGCTAGAAGATAAGGAGGTGTGGTGTAGTGGTTTGAGTGCTTCACTAGAAGTCCAGGACACTAACCTTTGAATCTCTGCTCAGTTATGAAATTCCACTAGATGACCTTGGGAAAGTCACACTCTCTCATCCTCAGAGGAAGGCAATGGCAAGCCTCCTCTGAACAAATCTTACCAAGAAAACCCCACAATAGGGTTGCCTCAGAGAAATGAATACATCAGTCTATGAGCAAGAGGATTTGGGGAGAAGAAAAACAAATGCTGATTTCACAAAACTGAGTTAATTTATAAAAATATTTCTCATACGACCATTGTAATGAGCAAAGTTTCACCTTTGACAGTTTACCTTTGCTGAACAAACTTCTTTGCCTCACAATGTGCCAGCAGAGCTGGCACTGCCAAAGAAGGAGGAAGGAAATCATTCAGGCCAGGAATAGCATGTAATGAGGTTAAAATAATGCTCCCTGGGAGGCAGGAGGCTTGCTAATTTAGTTTCGTGCAGCCACAAAAGCCGTCTGATTCTCATTCCTGCAGGAGAACAAGGAGAAAAGCTTGCTAGTTTGCCTGTTGTATGACTGTGGTGCTACTGTAGACGAGGGAGGCAGACAGGCTTACAACGTAGCCTACCATGACTGAAGTGCTCTGGGCAATACCTCCCTACAGGGAGGGTTCTGGGATCACCAAGCTAACTGCCTGAGTGATCCCTGCTCACTTCTACAAATCCCAAGGGTGGAGGTAAAGATGATAGTTGTATGCATGTGAGGGGTTCAGGCATACTTCCTATGGCAAATAAAAATGCTAAAAGAATAGAAATGCTATGTTTGGGTTGGGTTTTTTTTAAAAAGTTTGTATGTATTCCTATGTTCACTTCACCATTCTTCTCCGTTTCTACTGTCTGCTCCTCCCCACTACACCCCACCACACCAGCTCTTGTGGATGACCTTCTGAAAAGTGGAAAGACCTCTATTCGAATCATCAATGGTGGATGGTCCTTTTGGGGAGGCTGGTCATCTTGTTCTCGAGATTGTGAACTGGGTTTCAGAACCAGGAAGCGAACATGTACCAATCCAGAACCCAAAAATGGTGGTCTACCTTGTATAGGATCTGCAATGGAATATCAGGATTGTAACCCACATCCCTGTCCAGGTAATTATTGTTGTCTTCTCTTCCTGCTGTAGTTTTTATTCAGTGCCAACAGTGTGCTAAGCACAGGACAGATACCTACCTCTTGCCTTTGCCATTGTTGGACACAATAGACAGAGCCAGCTGAGAACATTTTGCTGGATGAAGCACAGCATAAACTATGGGTCTCCTGCACATCAGAGCCAACACTTCAGCAAATTTAAGTCTTGCAACAGTAGTTCAACACCAGTTCCTGTTGTCATCTGTTTTAGCCATTTCATGCAGAGAGGTGCTCCCGAATAAGTTGCTGTGAAAATATTGGCACCTGTCATCCCTCAGTTAACTGAGATCTGTACAGAATCAGTTGGTTTTTGAATGTAAATAGCAGATTCTTGACTGGATTAGGTCCTTTGATTTCCCCCCTCATTCCATGACAGTGTTTTCAGTGTTGTAAAATATTGCTTTGAAAAGTAACATATTACTTATTGTGTATTACTTGTAAAAATAATAATATGGTTTATTACTTCTGACTTGACTAAAAATATAACAAGTAATATATATTACTTTACTGTATTACATTTTTATTAACTGTCAGTTCTGCATTAAAGCTGCCAGAATGTCATTAATGTTCTGGTGTCAATGAAATTGTCCATACCCACCTATCATTTATATTTAATAAAATTTCTTTTTTGAGGCACTTTAATATAACTACAGGAAAATGCACATGTTGCACACTTTAGGAATCTCTAGGTCCTCCAGTGTGATTCTATGACCCACTTCTGGTGCATATTTTAAGAAGGGCGTAATGCATAAGCTTCTCTGCAGAGAGACTATTATAACCATTGTTAATAGGGTCTAGCTCCTGTTAAAAATGGCCACTACAATCTCTCTGCAGAAAACCGTATGCATTATGCCTTTATTAAAAATGGTTGCTGCCACTTGACTTCAGATGGACGTAGATCATTAAATAAAATAAACCTGAAATAATAACTTCTGTGAATGCTGAACCTGCAAAACTGGAGGGCAACTGTAGTCAATAACTATCCACTCAGGGGAAAAATACAGTCAGACCCCTGTATCCATGAATTTTTTTACCCATAGATTCAACATCCACGGCTTGAAAATATTTAAAAAAAGATAAATTCCAGTAAACAAACCTTGATTTTGCCACTTTATAGAAGGGACCCCATTTAACTGTGTGTGGCCTCTAGGCCTATGAGGTCTTTCTTTCCTTAAAATATAGTCTGAGGCATTTCTTTCCTCAGAAATATCCCTTTAACCCTTGGTCCTTTTACTGACCCCCATTCCTTTCCTAGTGCATTCACTCAATATCCTAGCCCACTAGTATCCTTATCTATTAAGTGTTTTAATATTTTTGTAGCATGCTTTTGATGTTTTAGTTATAAATTCCCTCAAGCTACTCCTCTGTGAACAAGAAGAAATATAAAATGTATTTAAAAACAGAAATTAAGTTAGTATCTTTTCATGGTTGGTTCTCAAATCATGTGGTTACATTATGTACAACACTTTGTTACAAACTATCTTTGCTCCAGCTCCCTCACTGACTTTGTTTTCACTTGAACCTGTGTTTTATTTCTCTAAACCATGGTAGTTACAATGGATTTGAATTGAATCATACTGCTTAACTGTGTTTGGAATTTTTTTGTGTTCCCATTTCTTGCTGAATTGAATCAGTAAAAGAAACACACACATCTATCTCTTTTCTTAAACTGTAACTCTGAGTGGCACCTTGTTAGTGACTTACAAATGTGTCATTCCAATTTATGCTATCATAAGGTACACCATCATGCAGTGCACATCATGGATGTTGGAATTCTCTCTCAACCCTTACACAATGATTAAAATCCCCCCACAAATCCGTTTTTAGCTGCTCTTCTCTATGCACATTTAATGGCCAGTAGAAAACAGGGCCAACCAAAGAAGCATCTGTCCCTATAGCCAGAAATAGGACTAGTACATAATCCACAGAGATCTCTGATGCCTCTGCTATCTGCCAGTGGATGGGTTTTATAGGAGTTGAGGGGGTGAAGTAGTATATTGTGCATTTGGACCATTTATTCTATGTTTGTGCAATGCAAAATTTTGGTCTGTATCAGCAATAATGGCACCACACTGCCACTCCCACACCCTCACTTTTGCCTCCCAAATGGTCTCCCAGGGAGCCTTCAGGGGCCACAGATGGGCATTTCAGGTCATTTTCTGTGTGTTGGGTTCCAAAACTAGAAGTAGATGAGAAAATGGAAATTAACCACCCTTGCATGATTTGTGGGATGAAACTGAAAACAGAGTGAATCTTTAAGAAGTTCTAATTTTAAACTTTAAAGCTCTAAACAAGTTGGAATCAGGTTACCTGAAAGACTGCTTTCTCCCATTTATACCTACCTGATATTTCTTCAGAGGTGTTGCTAAAGCTGCTTTTGGCAAGTGAAGTGAACCAGATAACAACTAGAGAGAGGGCCTTACTGGTAGTGGTGCCCCAGTTGTGGAGGAGCTTTCCCAGAGAAACTACCTGCCTCTCTTTCTGTGGTCTTCTTGGCTCCTAGAGATCTTTTTAAAATTCATATAGGATTTTAAAATAATGCTTATCTTTCAGGGTGGGTTTAGATTGTAGATAGTAAGAATAGATTTAACAGCTGTGATTGCATTTTACTGTGTTTCTTCTATGAGGCACTTGAGATCTGTGATATACAGGACAGCTATATATACTGCTGAAAATAAAGATAAAATTTTAAAATGGCATGGTACTCAACTCAGCATGATGATTCAACTAAAGCTTCCTGTCCCTCCTTCATGCAACAGTTTGAGGGATGAAAAAATATATATGCATCATTCTCCTCCCCCCATTAATCCTCAGTGAAAGGCTCATGGTCCTGCTGGACTCCTTGGTCTCAGTGCTCAGCAACATGTGGAGGTGGACACTACCAGCGCACCCGGACTTGCACCAACCCAGCACCATCGAATGGAGAGGATATCTGCATTGGCCTGCACACAGAGGAAGCACTCTGCAATACACACTTGTGTGAAGGTAGCACATTTTGTTTTATGTTTTGGTGGACAAAGTTCAGTGACAGGGAAAGAAGACTGAAACCAGAAGTTGAAATGTAAATTCCTTTTAATAGTAAAATTTTGCATAAGCAATAGTTTGGCATGATTGCAAGGATTTAGATTTGCTATATATGCACATGTGTAAGTCTAGAAATTTTAGTTAAAGACTTGACCCAAAAAGCCTGGGTCAGCGTACCCATGGGACAGTGTAAGTACTGTACCTTAACTTCTATATAAAAAAAAATCCCCTTCTTTGACTAGAGAGGTGAAAGGTGAGAGCTTAGTCCATCCGAGGAGTATTTAAAAGAAGCACCGACCCGCTCTTCTCTCTGTGTCATTGCAGCTCTGCAGTTGAGGCGGCACCAATGAGGGGGAAAGATGGGTGGCATAGAGCCGCCTGTCTTTATCCCCCTCCCATAGTCACAATTTTATTTGCTTTGCCTTTTCATCCTTTTTGACATGTTTTCTTGGCCCCACCTATGCCTGTTTTTCCCCCTCCTACATTGCACAGCCACAATTTACCATAGTTCCCTCCTCATCCATGCACCCTTTAGGATGAGTACAGTTATGCCTGCTGAATTTTTCTAAGTTATTTGGCATTGTTTTCCTTTATTTCATCCTTTAGACCTTTTTTTCCATGCACGTTGGTTTTATTATCGATTATTCATGGATAATAATTATCCATGAGTCATATCGAAATCCATAATTTTGACCCAAAACCTGCTCTTGATGTGTACATGAGGCCATTGTATGGTTGAGTATATATGGTAATTTTCAAGAAGTGCACTTATTTTTCTTTTTTGAACAGAAGAGAGAGGAAGAGAGAGAATATTGTAACATCCAAGTGTAATTCCTTGCTCCAGCATCTCAGAGCCTGATAGTGTGCTTCCCAGAAGTAATTTTGTTCAGAGTTTACTGACTGCCTCCAAGAGACTATAGTACAGTTAGGCTGGAAGCAACAGCATCAAAAATGCTGCCCTCTCAGCTGCTTTTTGTCAGTTCTTCTGTTATGAAGTACCTGGTGTCTCATAAACCCATTTTTACAGAGCACAAAATGCAGTTCACAATGTTTTATGATGCTGTCATTCGGATTTCTGTTAAAATTCATTATTTTGCGAATGTATTCAAGATTCTAGGACTGATGTTTTTCTACTCCTGGACTTCAAAGTTAATGTCAAAAAAGTGAATCCTGCATAGGTTGACCTTTCAAAGATTGACCATTTCTCAAAATATCTGAAATGAGAAAGCTGTGGTAGAATATGTTTATGCACATTCTGAACCACACTTAATGGCTTTGTTGAGATTAACATCTGTTTGGGTTTTTTTTTTTTTCAGTTTTTGTGCTTCCCCTTGGGGACTTGCTGTGGCAGTGGACATAAGGCAGGCATCAAAACATTTCATGAGTCTCCCATGTTTAGAAGCTAGATTACCTTTTTCCCATGTTAATCCCTAGGGTTTCTTTTGTTGTTGTCTCAGTATCTTGATCATTTTGTACAATCTGTTTTAATTTTGGTGTCCTTATTTTAAGGAGGCTGGTCTGAATGGTCTGAGTGGAGCCTATGTACTGAAGATGGGATCCAGTATCGAAGTCGTTACTGTGAAATCCATAGTCCTGGATCTTCCCAGTGTGCTGGGAACAGTACACAGTATCAAGATTGCTTGTACAATGAGATTCCTGGTAAGTATAATTTCTCATGAAAGACATGGGCTCAGTCCAGGGCCTTCATAACTGGTAAAAAGACCTTATTATCCGCAGATCTGTTCTGCCGCCCCCCCACCCCATACCAAAAACTGTGGAACCTCAAGTCCTGTTTTCCCTAATGGTGGCACAGTGTGCACCTCTGCCCAGCAGCGTAGCTGCAGGGACATGCCTTGCTATCCATGGATGCTGGAATCTGTAGATGGCAAGCCTGCGGATACAGATGGTCCACTTCACTATAATGTGCTTTCTGTAGCTTTTCTGAAAAAAAAAAAAACTTTATTATTCTTTTTAATAATATAGGGTTATGTGTTCTGAAGTGACAGATATAATGGACCTGTTTGTTCACATTTGTTCCATTTACTCAGATGTGCAAGAAAAAGGTGTGTCACAGGATGAAAGATACTTAAATTAAGGAGTTGTTTAGAATGGTAGGTGTGGGAAGAAATGCTGTTAACAACAGCATGACAAACATCCTCTGCCTCACTCATTTGGCATTATCATAGACTTGTGTGTTGTGATGCACAAACATAAATAAAGCTCATAAAAATATATGGTGAATCTGGATGGACCACATCAGATCCAGATCCAGCCTATGAGAAGAGCATGGAGGCCCTGAGTTTGATCTGAGCTCAAGATTCTGTTTTGCTGTCATTGGCTGTTAGCTGATAACATATATTTCCTCCTAAAATCTCCTTCTAATGTTCTTAAAAGTCACCTAGCTACTGGCCATCAGTGTATTTGATGGAGAGAGAAAAAATCTCATAAGTGAATGCCAAGGAAACTGCCCTTCTGCAGTTGAACGATGGGACTGGAATAAATGATTCTATTCATGTTTCATTCATGGGCATGGGGAGGAAAGGGCATGGTGTTCTCTGTTGATCAACATGTTTCTGAAACAGATTGTTGCAGTATTGAAAGGATGTTTTATGAACACAATTTGAATTGCACAGGTTCCTCCTGTGAATGTTTATATACGTGTATGTATAGTGCCTTGCAGAAGTATTCATTCACAAGAACTACTTTGTTTCTGTTTACTTAACTTTTGTACTATAATAAAAATATTCTGCACATCCACAGTGTCAAGTATCTTGTGTACATCAAGTGGTAACATTGCCAATTACATCCACTTCAGTTCCAGGCTGTAAAAGTCAATGTGGGGTGAATACTTCTTCAAGGCACTGTATAATAGGTATATTTCTCACCAGAATTAAAAGTTATTTCTAAGCATTTCTTTTTGCATATTTACATAGACAGTTTGCAATCCAGTTGGAGCTTGTGGAATAATAGGGAGTACATCTTTTAAAGAGGGTTTTTTGTCCCTATGTTTCATTCCATATTTTTTGCCGGAACGCAGGGAGGCCCTCTATTTGCAGCAAAGATTAGCTTGCCACGTATTGAGGAAAGAGATTTTAATTGCCTGCACAATGTCGCGGATGACAAAAATGGCATTTCCCCCTCACTGTTTTTTTTTCTCTTTGTTTAGTAATCCTGCCAGCCTCGAGCATTGACGAGAGCACGAACTGTGGAGGTACAGTATAGCTAACTATAGATCTTATTTTTTATCTTAACATGGCTACTCTTTTCTGGGAAGCATCAAACTAAACATTAATCTGTGCAGTTCACATTCCATTGATAGCCTTAATTCCACTGGAGTCTCATTGTCTGAGGGGAGAAAAAGTATTTGTAATTTAGTTTTCTGGTATAAGATTTTAATTTTGGAGACAGAAAATCTCAGAATAATTAATTATCAGAGAGATTGTAGCCTTTTCCTCTGTAACTCCCTTTTAAATGGACTGGAAAAGATGAAGAGAGATTTCTCATTTTCTTAAGTGCTCAGTTAATTGTAGAGTTGTCACTGAATTCCATTATAAGGGAAATGTAGATGGAGAATTTGGGGTTCTTATTCAAGGACACATCCAAATTTTTTTGAGGGGAGAACAAAAATAATAGCCTTGATAAGATTGCAAAATGTATAAAGTAGGGCATGAGAAACCTCCCCCAGCCCCTTGAGGAACATATTCCCTTGAGCCTAATCATTTGGAAACTGCACACCATTCATTCATTCATTCATTCATTCATTCATTCATTCATTCATTCTCACCTTGTTCTCCAAATCAATAAGCACCCTAGATCCTGATACTCCATTCAAAGTGTTCCTCCCTCTAAATTAACATGATTCCCCACTATTTTGTTATGTGCTTTCAGCTTCACTCTATCCTAGGGGTTTCTTGTCTAGATTTATTCAAAGGAAGTTTGCATCGTCTTCCTCTCAGACTGAGAGAGTGTGACTTGCCCAAAGTCACTTTGTGGGTTTCCACGGCTGAGCAGGGAATTGAACCCTGGCTCAACCAGCTCTATCATGCTGGCTCTCAAAAATCTATTGAAAGTTCCTGCAATTTGCACAGCACACATAATAGTCAATTTCTCTTCCCAGAGGAATCCTGAAAACTACATTTGGAATCTCCAGTGCAGAATTCTCAGTGGCCTCACCAAACTGTAATACTTATGAGAAATGTATGAGTATAAAACCAGTATATGTTTGTAGTGTAAAGATGCCCTCAAAAACATTCCCCATATTGTGCTGCTAAACAGAAGCTTTAGTGTGGGGTAGTATCTGACAGTGATGCAAAAAGAGCCCAAACTTCTACAAATATTTCCATATGAAAAAGTCCTCCTTCCTCCTTGGAGAGCTTATTTACACTACAGACTTAACAATTGATTTATACTCATTCCATCTTACCACGGAACTATTTCTTTGTGAAGGGCTCTGAGATTCTCTAGCACAAGAGTTTTTAGCATTCTCATCAAACTACAGTCCCCAGGGTATATCTGTAGTGTAAGTAAGCCATTATGAATCTCCAAGCTGGCTGCCTCTCCATAATTTCCCCAGTTGATTGCCCAGGGCCAGGCACATAATGTGTATTTAACAGAGAATACTTTTGTATTATTGCCTTCATGAATTGATTGTGAGAAGTACCAAATTTCTACTGAATATAATTGGCAGTCTCTGATTTGGAGAGCATAGGGAGATACTTTGGAGCCTCTATTGTTTTCCTGCAGAGACCCAGACAAATAAGCAGATTTCTTGATGAGCTCCTAGATCTGCTCTTGGGCTGTTCATTAGCCACTCACAACACACACATACACACACACTATGGCAATGGCAGAAAGGACAAATGCTTCTGGTCTTCAGGTCTTCTTTCTTCTTGAGGTGAGATTGCAAGAAAGGGTTAGGTTTCTAGTAGTGTTAATAGCAATCTTGTCTTTCTGCATGCTTCATTCATCTTGCTAGGTGTCTACCTCCATCCAGGATCCCTTTACTAGCCTCATATATATTATTATACATTGGTATCACTGCCCTCCCCTGCCATTGCATTCTTATATAGTCTTATAATTTGAATTCACTGTGGCTTATATTATTTATCCCTTAGCAACCCTCAGTATCTAGCAAAAACATAACTCATCCTGCTGTGTAGAAGTAGAACTCAGGAAAACACACAATATGTAGCGAAACAACAATAAACCAGAAAGCCTTGTTGTGAAACCTAGAGATTCAGAGAAAATTCACTCTGTCCACACAATTAGCAAAAGGACAAGGAGGCACCTATCTTAACTGAAATCTTAAGTGACTTTCCAACCCTATGATTCTGAAAACTGTTCATTATTTTAAAATGTATCCTGTCTCCCTTTACATTCATCTTTCTCAATTTCAACTACTTAGGACTATTTGCTGCATTCCTGCACCGTGTGTGTGTATACCATATATACTCGACTATAAGTCAACCTCATGTATAAGTCAAGGGCAAGTTCTGGGGCCAAAATTATGGATTTTGCTATGACCTGTGGATAAGTTGAGGGTAAAATTTAGGGGCATATAGCAAAGGATCTAAAGGATGAAGCAAAGCAAAACAATGTCAAAGAAATGACAGAAGTCCAGCAGACATAACTCTTTATGCTTACTCTTAAAACTGGATGGATGAGAGAGTAGAAGGGGTCCATGCTTCACATATTATACTCTTGCTTTTCATCAGGAGATGGTTCCTTCTTTTAAATAAGGGTTAAGATACAGTACTTACCATACATTGACTCATGGATAAGTCGGCTCAGATTTTTGGGGTCAATTTTTTTACCTAAATTTCTAGATTATACATGAGTATATACACTCATATAGTATGTATACACTCACATATATATACACACACACTTTGTTGGTACATTTCCTTAGCCACCCACTGGATTAGAAGTATTTTAAATGGGATTTTTTTTTAGACTCCATGAGTTTTTCCCTTGGCAATATTTATATGACACCTGTTTTCACATGGTGTGAATTTTCACTGGAGATTCTGACTGCTCACTGGAATACCTAGCTATTATAAATGCATTCAACTCTCTGGAGCAGGATTCACTGCATCCAATGGTACAAAAGGAATTTGTAATCTTAAAGCCTCTGATGATAATCTTGGAGAATTCTTATAGAAAAGGAGAGGTTTTAGCAAACTGGAGGAGGAAAAGTGTTGTTCCCTTCTTCAAGCTGCTTCTAGTCCCATGGCAGCAGAAAGACAGCATATAAGTTAAACAAATTCAAAATGGGGAAAAAAGAGAGATGAGCAACTGCTGACCAGTCAGCTTGACATCAGTACCAGAGAAGTTTTTAGAATAGGTGATAAAACAGTCACCTAAGGAATAATGTGCATACTAAGAGCTAAGATATCACATGGATTTCTCAAAAACAGGCTATGCCAGACTGCTCTTGTAACTTTTTTTGATAGAGTTACAAGTTCAGTAGATGAGGGAAATGCTGTAGATGCAACATATCTTCATTTCAGTAAGGCTTTTGACAAGATCCCCCATGATTTTCTTGCAGACAAGATGGTAAAATGAGGGCTAGACAGTTCTACTCTTAGATGGATTTTTAACAAATTGACTGACCAAACCCAAAAAGTGTTTGCCAATAGTGAGTAGTGGGATACCTCAGGGGTTGGTTCTGTACCAGGAGTTGTTCAACATCTTTATAAATTGATTTTAATGGTGGAATAGAGAATATAGTCATCCAATCTGCAGATTTGAAGGACTAGCTAATACCCTAGGGAATGGAATCAGGATACAAAATTAGCTCAACAGACTGAAAAAAAAAAAACAGGCAAAATTAATTTCAATAGGGTTAAATGGAAGCCAGCATGGTGTTGTGGTTTGAACATTGGACTATGACTGTGGAGGCCAGGGTTCAAATCCTGACTTGGCCATGTAATTCCACTGGGTGACCTTGGGTAAGTCACACTCTCGCAGTTTTAGAGGATGGCAATGGCAAATCCCATCTGAACAAACTTGCCAAGAAAACCCTATTATAGGTTCATCTTGGGGTCACCACAAGGGAGAAAAGACTTGAAGGCACACAAGAAGAAGGAGGAGGGGGGGGTGAATATTTAGGCAGAGAAAATGAATCATAGAGTTGGAAGAGACCACAAGGGCCATCCAGTCCAACCCCCTGCCATGCAGGAACTCCCAATCAAAGCATCCCCGACAGATGGCCATCCAGCCTCTGCTTAAAGACCTCCAAGGAAAGCTAGAAGTCCCTCCTCATGGAACCGCAGCCCATGATCCAAGAATCCAAATTGTTCTCGGCGACACCATCTGCGGAGCCAGTTGTTGATATCTGCTATTTTCCTCTCTCTTCCTGGACCATGCCCTTCTACTGGTAGAAGAGACAAGATGACAATCTGTGCGTCCATTTCCTTCAGCTTCTTCCCCAGAGCCTCGTAATCCCTTCTGATATTCTGAAGGCTGTGTCTTGCTGTGTCATTCGTTCCCACGTGGACCAAAAGGAAGGGGTATTTGTCAGTAGATTTGACCAGTCTTGTCAGCCTCTCCGTCACATCACGGATCTTTGCCCCAGGGAGACAACACACCTCACGAGACATCTTGTCGGGCCCACAAATCACTGCTTCTGTACCCCTCAGCAAGGAGTCCCCCACCACAACCACGCGCCTCCTCTGAGGCTTAGCAGCAACTCTTCCCTGCGATGGAACTCCCAGGCTCCCCTGCTGTGTCCCTGAAGTCTGTCCATGCTGCTCTTCCTGATCCTCCCTGATAAGTGAAAGGGCTTCGAAACGATTCTGTAGCTGCAAGCTCCTACAGCTATCCTTGATTTCTCTGCTTCTCTGTGTGACATTCCTCCAGCTGTCTGCCTCCTGCGTACATGAAGTGACCTTCTCACCCCCAGCGACTTTCTCTGTGTGGTCCCCTTCCAAGATCGTTCCTTCCGTTGTGTCGAGGAAAACCTCTTGCTCCCTGACATGCTGAAGTGTCGCTACCATGGATTCCAGCTGCTGTACTTTCTCCTCCAACAGGGCTACCAACTTGCACTTGGGGCATTTGAAATTTGCCACATCTGTAGGCAAGAAGACAAACATCCCACAAGTGTTGCAAGTGACTGCAGCCGCTCCCTCGGTGCCCATACCGAGAACTATTAAGGAATCACTAAAAGAGGACTGTGGGCTTCCTCCTCGAAGAATATCCCCCGGTAAACACTAATGTCAAAGCCCCTGATGTCCTGTCCTATTTCACCAATCTCTATCAGTGATTTCAACCTACTGGGAATGTTACTTTATACAGATGCCCTGGTTTCTAACTTGTATTCACTTCCTCTGAGGTGGAGGGGAACCCCTCAAAAGCACTTTTAAAAAGGGGGAGATCTAAAGGAGAACCTCTAAAACAAAGTTTACAGCTCCTCTGCTCCTAATGTTGTGCTTTACCCTGTTTGGGGGGGGGGGATTCTGCAGCTGGCTCTCTGAACAGTTCTGTATAGCTAGTCTCCTAGCTCCTCCCGCTTGTGACTCACAGATGTGACTCACAGAAGCTCCCCCTCCTCTGCAACAGACACACTCCCCCAAGAGATTTTAAAAATCCACACACTTACCACTTAAAAATGGCTGCCCAAAAGTTGCTCTTCCTTCTTCTCTCTCTCACTCCAAGCGGTCTGCAGCTGGCTCTCTCAGCAGTTCTGTATAGCTAGTCCCCTAGCTCCTCCCACTTGTGACTCACAGATGTGACTCACAGAAGCTCCTCCTCCTCTGCAACAGACACACTCCCCCAAGAGATTTTAAAAATCCACACACTTACCACTTAAAATGGCTGCCCAAAAGTTGCTTTTCCTTCTTCTCTCTCTCACTCCAAGTGGTCTGCAGCTGGCTTTCTGAGCAGTTCTGTATAGCTGGTCCCCTAGCTCCTCCCACTTGTGACTCACAGATGTGACTCACAGAAGCTCCTCCTCCTCTGCAACAGACACACTCCCCCAAGAGATTTTAAAAATCCACACACTTACCACTTAAAATGGCTGCCCAAAAGTTGCTCTTCCTTCTTTTCTCTCTCACTCCAAGTGGTCTGCAGCTGGCTCTCTGAGCAGTTCTGTATAGCTAGTCTCCTAGCTCCTCCCACTTGTGACTCACAGATGTGACTCACAGAAGCTCCTCCTCCTCTGCAACAGACACACTCCCCCAAGAGATTTTAAAAATCCACACACTTACCACTAAAAATGGCTGCCCAAAAGTTGCTCTTCCTTCTTCTCTCTCTCACTCCAAGTGAAATGCAGAAATACAGGATAGGTGACACCTTGCTTAACAGCAGAGCATGTGAAAAGGACTAGCAATCTTAGTAGACCAAAAGCTAAACATGAGTCAACAGTGCGATGCAGTGGCTAAAAAGCCAATGCCATTCTAGGCTACAACAGAAATAGCATTCAAAGCAAAGGAGGAGACCATCTCTCTAATCTTCTTTGGCCAGACCTCACCTGAAATGCTGTGTCCTCTTCTGGGCACTACAGTTTAAAAAAGGTATTGACCAGCTGGAAGGTGTCTAGAGGAGGGGAAGTAAAATGATAAAAGTTCTGGAAACCAAGCCTTATAAGGATCAGCTTAGGGAGCTGGATGTGTTTAGCTTGGAGAAGAGAAGAATAAGAGATGACATGATAGCCATCCTTAAATATTTCAAGTGGTATCTTGTAGAAGATGAAGCAAGTTTGTTTTCTGCTGCTCCAGAGACTAGCACATGAACCAACGGATCCAAATTACAAGAAAGAGGGAGAGAGAGAGAGAGAGAGAGAGGGTCCACCTAAACATCAGAAAGAAGCTCCTGATAATAAGTTCAATTGTGGAACACATTGCCATTGGAAGTTTTTAAACAGAGGTTGGATGATCAGCTCTTGGAAGTGCTTTAGTTATGTATTCCTGCACAGCCTTGGTGATCCTGTCCAACCATTGGATTCTGTGATTTTTTTTCTATGATTCAGTTAAGTCAACTGCTTTACAGTAGTTTTCCCTTGCCATTGCCACCTCCTGTTTTAATCCCAGACAATTGCATTGACATAGATAGTGGAATCTATTTAGTGAATACCCTCATTTGTATTTAAAAAGTACACCTGTTGTCTCATGCAGAGAGAAGGCATGCATTCTTTCTCTTCAGTGGCTTATGCAGGGAGGTGGAAGCTGAGCAAATGGAAGGCATCCCTGCATTTGTTGGAGGCACCCTAGGTGGGGGGTGGCTTGCTTAGCTTCTTTTGGGTCCCTTGCCTTGGCTCCCCTCAGCTAAAAGGAGGTCTTCCTCCCAGAATCAGTGATGGAGGCCACAACAAAGTACAGTTCCTATAATTCCATAGCATTCAGCCACGGCAGTTAAAGCGATATCAAACTGGATTGTTTCTGTATTGCGGATGCAGCCAGAGTGTCACTTTTTGGGATATTAGATGGGCAGATAAATCTTGTGAAACAGTGTTTTTTCTGGCTTCCACCACTAATGGGATGATGATGAAGGATCCTACTAGAAGGCACTTTGTACAGGGCCCCCTCAGAGCTGGCCTTATTTCTGCCCTAGTCTGTTAGCCACTTCATTTCTCAGCCTCTTCCCTGAGTATTTCAGGTAGGCCCAAAAGCCTTTCCACCTTCTGATCAAAGAGATAATGAGTTTTCCTCACTTTCCTATTGCCATGATATGCACATCATTTGGAACCCATTCATGTGTATTGCTGGTATGCCTTGTTTCTTTTGGCTGTCAGCTTAATGTTTAGTTTCAGTATCAACAGAGGGAGAAAGAAAGGCTTTTAAGAAAGCAAGATATGATCCCATTAAAGCAGAACTACGATGAGCAGAACCGATAGTAAGGGAGGGAAGCTTCTGTCAATCAGAGTTGCAATACTAGACACTGGCTGCTTTCAAAATTGCATTATCTCTTGTTGACAAGAAAGCAGAAAATTACCCTGTGGTTGTCCAGTGCTGTCACTCATCCCTTAGTACTCCAAATATCCTTTTCTTATAAGGATAATAATATGTGTGTCTTTACTGCCAAGGACATATTTATTATGCAGGAACTCCCAATTGAAGTCCAGTAGATGATACTGAGCTGTCCTATGGAGCGACAGAGAAACAGCAAAAAATGGTCAGTACATTCGTGTAGCACAGTGCCCCTCTCCATGTAAGATCATAGGGAAAACCAGGAAAATAAATAATTGATTGTCATACATGTGAATCAGGTGATGTGAATCAGGTGAGACAGAATATCCTGAATGATACATTTTTGAAGTGGAGTCAGGATAGTAGAAATTTTGTATGGACTAACATTGTATGAAGTCCTGTGAAGTCCTGCAGCACAGAGCAATAATAAAAGCCAATAGCATATTTTGTTTTCAACAATATATTGTTGTGGAAAGCATGGATTTGCCTTCTATGGGCCTGACCGCAGCACTCCTTGTTACTGTCTCCCTCAGGTTTTAGCCTCATCCACCTGATTGCCACAGGGGTTTCCTGTTTCTTTGGCTCTAGCCTCTTAACTTTTGTGATCTACATTTACTGCCAGCGCTGCCAGAGGCAATCTCAGGAGTCGACTGTTATCCATCCTACCACTCCCAACCATCTTCATTACAAAGGCAACACAACACCCAAGAACGAGAAATACACACCTATGGAATTCAAGGTAACAGGCTTCATCTGTCAGTGGATCTGTTTTTGAACTTTGTGTGTGTGTTTACAGTGCAAGCCAGTGGTTCCAAAACTTTGTCTTTTCAAGTTTTTTTTCCACAATTCACTTAGACTTGATCAGCAGAAGCATGTAGAGCAGCTGACTTATTCTTCTCTCTGACATGCAGACATGTTATGAGGAAACATTCAAGTCATGCAGTGCTCTCCTTGTAGTTTACCACATGATTATTCAGATTATTTAGTTGGACTCCCTTTTTTCCAATTGCCTTTTTCATTAAAGAGAGAGATTTATTATTTAGTTGGTAAGGCTGGTTCCTCCTTAGTAGATGAGCTTGCTTTACTCATACTCAGGGGTAGGCTTGTTAAGCTAAGTGAGACATAGCTCTGCAGGCTTGTGGATGTATAAATGTCTAAATTTTGGAGGCATGTCTCAACATACTGTTTAAGTTTCAGTATCAGGTGTGGAACCATTAGGCTGCACTGTCTCTCACATTTGCATGTGTTTTTACATATTATGCTTTTCCTCATTATTTGAATTCTGTCCGTAAATTACCTTCAGTCATTTCCCTTTCATTTCCAGTTCTCCATCTAAATTCTCTCTGGTGTTGTTTGCTGGAAAAGATCAAATACAAGTTCTTTTGCATTTGCACATCTTTGCCTGCCTGCCTGCCTGCCTGTCTATCTATGCCTATAAATGTAATGGCTACATGAAAGACCATCTTTATATGACCAAATGCTTTGTTTATTTCTTTGCCCTTTCTATAAAAAAAAAAAGCATCTGTACTGTGGATTAAGTGCCTTGGCAACCTCTTTTTCAATAGAAATCTGGAATTTCCATTGGCATGGAATGAACCTGACATGTTAACAAGTCTCCTGGTAGTAATTAACACATAATAAAGCACCCAGCAACTGTAATCAACAAAGTAACATATAGACAGGGGAAATGACTTTTAAAAGCAATCCGTTACGTTGGAGAGAGGTAAGACCACAAAGATAAACTCATAGGTTTAACAACAAGGAGAAGATGCAGAAAGCAGTGTACAGTCACTCCCAGTTTTGAGCCTCTTTGGAAAGTAGTGCTTGAAGTATTCCTGGTGACACAGGAGAAAATCACAAAAATGGTTTTAAAGATTTCCAGGTGGGTGGCACTGTTTGGAAAGAATGTTAACATATCTTTTAGAGTGGGACAAATAAGGTTTGACATTCAGTAGCAGCCCTTCAAGATACTAGAAAGGTGTGTGTGTGTGAGAGAGAGTGTATTCAAGCTGGTTTGTTAAATTATTTAGATGCAGCTTATCTGACCCATGGTTACCTAATTTCAAATGAAAATTCTGTCAACTGCCAACAAGTAAATGTGGATGACAACCAGGCCTTTCCAATTCTCACTTGTGCATGGTGCATGGTGTGCCGTAGAAGCAGGACTTGGACCTTCAGTTCAGGGCACTGTATACGCTTCATGTCATTGGTGGAGCTCCTTTGCACACTGTGCTGCACTGTGGACATTTTTGTATGTCAAAGACTATCCCTTTACTGAAATGAGTGTTCTCTTTTTTACCAGTGCAACAGGCTAAGGCTAAGCCTTTTATAATCTAGACCTTTTTATAAGCCTTTTATAACCTATTGATAAAAAAGGCTTATAAAAAAGGGTCTAGATTATAAAAGGCTTAGCCTTTGCCTGTTGCACTATTCATAAGGGATGTGGTGGCTCAAGTGGTTAAGACTTTGATTCTGTTGATTGCGAGATCAGCAGGTTGGCAGTTGGAGGCCCAGGTGCCGCACAATGGAGTGAGCTCCCATCAATAGTCCCAGCTTCTGCCAACCTAGCAATTCGAAAGCACTCAAATGCAAGTAGATAAATAGGTACCACTTTGGTAGGAAGGTAAACAGCATTCTGCGAAGTCATGCTGGCCACATGATCACAGTGTACTCTCTGACAATGCTGGCTCTTTCGCTTAGTAACAGAGATGAGAGAGGAGGAGGAGAGGAGCTGCTTGGCAGCCATTTTGGGACCGTGTGCTTGAGACCGTGTGCTTGTTGCTGAAGGGGAGGAGCTTCTGTGAGTCACATCTGTGAGTCACAAGGGGGCGGAGCTAGCAGACTAGCTTTATATACCACCTTCCAGATTTTAGTTTTCTTTAACTGAACAACTCTGCTCAAGTGGCATTAGACTTTGCAGTATGGACAACGAGGGATCTGCCACAGTCACCTGCAACTCTTGTGGGATGTTTCTCTTCTTGCCTACAGTAGTGGATAACTTCACATGCACCAAGTGCAAGTTGGTAGCACTCTTGGAGGAGAAAGTGCAGCAGCTGGAGTCCAGAGTAGCTACACTTCAGCAGATTAGGGAACAAGAGGATTTCCTGGACACAATAGAACTAACCATCTTGGATGAGTACCATGCAGAGGAAGATGCTAGGGTGGAAGAGGTCACTTGCCAAACAGAGGAGGCAGACAGCTGGAGGAATGTCACAAAGAGTAGTAAACCAAGAAGGAATTGTTCGGGGAGCTTGCAGCTAGAGAATCGATTCGAAGCTCTTTCCCTTATCAAGGAGGATGAAGAAGAGCAGCATGGACAGACTTCAGGGACAGAGCAAGGGAGCCTGAGAGTCCCACCCAAGGGAACAGTCGCTGCTAAGCCTCGGAGGAGGCGTGTGGTCGTAGTGGGGGACTCCTTGCTGAGGGGTACAGAAGCAGTGATTTGTAGGCCTGACAAGATGTCTCGAGAGGTGTGCTGTCTTCCAGGTGCAAAGATCCGGGATGTGACAGAGAGGCTGACAAGACTGGTCAAGCCTACTGACCAATACCCCTTCCTTTTGGTCCACGTGGGAACTAATGATACTGCAAGACACAGCATTCAGAACATCAAAAGGGATTATGAGGCGCTTGGTAGGAAGCTGAAAGGAATGGATGTACAGGTTGTCATCTCGTCTCTTCTGCCAGTTGAAGGGCATGGTCCAGGAAGGGAGAGGAAAATAGCAGAGGTGAACAACTGGCTTCGCAGATGGTGCCGCCGAGAAGGATTTGGATTCTTGGATCATGGGCTGCGGTTCCATGAGGAGGGACTTCTTGCAACAGACGGGTTGCATCTCACGCCAGTTGGAAGAAATGTTTTTGCCAACAGTCTCAAGAACTTGATCAGGAGAGCTTTAAACTGAGTTCCGAGGGGAAGGGAGACAATATTAAGGAACGCAAAAGGGATGGCGTAAATAGTCAAACTGACATAGAGGAAACAAGGCAAACAGTGCAAGGACCCAACAGTGGGAGGCAAAAAAACTTGCACAGGCAGCAAGTAAAAGGGAACCATGGTCTGCGATGTCTCTACACTAATGCACAGAGCATGGGAAATAAGCAAGATGAACTCGAACTCCTAGTACAACAAGGCAAATATGATATAATAGGCATCACTGAAACCTGGTGGGATGAGTCTCATGATTGGAATGTGGAAATAGAGGGGTATAACCTTATTAAGAGAAATAGGCCAAACAGGAAAGGAGGAGGAATAGCACTATATGTCAGAGATATTTACACCAGTGAAGAGATCCTGGACATCAATCATGGAAGCCAGGTGGAGAGCATCTGGATAAGAATTAAAGGGGAGGGAAACAACAAGGGTGTTACGGTGGGAGTCTACTACAGACCCCCAAGTCAGACTGAGGAATTGGATGATATCTTTCTAGAACAGAT
The DNA here is from genome assembly GCA_034509955.1 of Urosaurus nigricauda. Classification (NCBI taxonomy): domain Eukaryota; kingdom Metazoa; phylum Chordata; class Lepidosauria; order Squamata; family Phrynosomatidae; genus Urosaurus; species Urosaurus nigricauda. The sequence continues at coordinate 137,271,826 of JAOEGL010000001.1, read as the reverse complement.
GACCACACAGTCAGAAAAGAGAGATGTAGTAGTGATAGGCGACTTCAACTATCCTGATATTTGCTGGAAGTCAAACTCAGCAAAATCCTCAAGGTCTAGCAAATTCCTCACTTGCCTGGAAGACAATTTCATGGTCCAAAAGGTGGAAGAGGCAACAAGGGGGTCAGCTATTTTAGATCTGATCCTAACCAACAAGGAGGACTTGGTTAATGGGGTGCAAGTGGTGGGATCATTAGGTGGAAGTGACCATGTTCTCCTGGAGTTTGTAATACAGTGGAAAGGAGAAGCCAGGCAGAGTCAGACACGCATCCTAGACTTTAGGAGAGCGGATTTCAGTAAACTTAGAGAAGTATTGAGGGCGATTCCATGGTCAGAAATACTAAAAGATAAAGGAGTTCAGGACGGATGGGACTTTCTCAAAAGGGAGATACTGAAGGCACAATTTCAAACAGTTCCAGTGAGAAAGAAAAACGGGAGGTGTCTCAAGAAACCAGGATGGATGACTAAGGAACTTTCAACCAAGCTAAGTTTGAAACGGAACATGTATAAGAAATGGAAAAAGGGGGAAATCACGAAAAAGGAATTCAAAGAAATAGCAGGCATGTGTAGGGGTAAAGTCAGAAAAGCTAAAGCGCAGAATGAACTCAGGCTTGCTAGAGAGGTTAAGAACAATAAAAAGGGCTTTTTTGGATATGTCCGCAGCAAGAGGAAGAAGAAGGAAACGGTAGGGCCACTGCGTGGAGAAGATGGCAAAATGCTAACAGGGGACAGAGAAAAGGCAGAATTACTCAACACCTTCTTTGCCTCAGTCTTCTCAGAAAAGGCAAAGGGTGCTCAACCTGAGGATAATGGAGCAGAGAACAGAATTGGGGAATTTCAGCACAGAATAAGTAAAGAGATAGTAGAGGAACACCTTGTTAATCTAAATGAATTTAAGTCTCCGGGACCAGATGAACTCCATCCAAGGGTATTAAAAGAACTGGCAAAAGTAATATCAGAGCCATTGGCAATCATATTTGAAAACTCCTGGAGAACAGGAGAGATCCCAGCAGACTGGCGAAGGGCAAACGTTGTCCCCATCTTCAAAAAGGGGAAAAAAGAGGATCCCAACAATTATCGTCCAGTTAGTCTGACATCAGTTCTAGGAAAGATTCTGGAGCAGATCATTAAACAGAGAGTCTGTGAACATCTAGATGGTAATGCCATAATCACAAAAACTCAACACGGGTTTCAGAGAAACAAGTCATGCCAGACAAATCTAATCTCTTTCTTTGATAAAATTACCAGCTTGGTAGATGAAGGGAATGCTGTGGATATAGTATATCTTGATTTCAGTAAGGCCTTTGACAAGGTTCCCCATGACATTCTTGCAAACAAGCTTGTAAAATGTGGGCTAGACAAAGGAACTGTTAAATGGATCTGTAATTGGTTGAATGGCCGAACCCAAAGGGTGCTCAACAATGGCTCCTTTTCATCCTGGAGAGAAGTGACCAGTGGGGTCCCACAGGGCTCTGTCCTCGGCCCAGTGCTATTCAACATCTTTATCAATGACCTGGATGACAGAATTGGGAGCATACTTATCAAATTTGCAGATGACACCAAATTAGGGGGAATAGCTAATACCCCAGAGGACAGGATCAAGATTCAAAATGACCTGAATAGACTAGAAAGCTGGGCCAAAGCTAACAAAATGAAATTCAATACAGAGAAATGTAAGGTATTGCACTTAGGGCGGAAAAATAAAATGCACAGATATAGGATGGGTGACACCTGGCTGAATGAAACTACGTGTGAAAGGGATCTAGGAGTCCAAGTAGACCACAAGTTGAACATGAGTCAACAGTGTGATGCGGCAGCTAAAAAGGCCAATGCTATTTTGGGCTGCATTAATAGAAGTATAGTGTCTAGATCAAGAGAAGTAATAGTGCCACTGTATTCTGCTTTGGTCAGGCCCCACCTAGAATATTGTGTCCAGTTCTGGGCGCCACAATTCAGAAAGGACATTGAGAAACTGGAGTGTGTCCAAAGGAGGGCGACAAAAATGGTGAAGGGTCTGGAAACCATGCCCTATGAGGAACGACTTAGGGAGCTGGGGATGTTTAGCCTGGAGAAAAGAAGGTTAAGAGGTGATATGATCGCCCTGTTTAAATATTTGAAAGGATGTCATATTGAGGAGGGAGCAAGCTTGTTTTCTGCTGCTCCAGAGAACAGGACCCGGAACAATGGATGCAAGATACAGGAAAAGAGATTCCACCTGAACATTAGGAAGAACTTCCTGACAGTAAGGGCTGTTCGACAGTGGAACGCACTTCCTCGGAAGGTGATAGAGTCTCCTTCCTTGGAGGTCTTTAAACAGAGGCTGGATGGCCATCTGTCAGGGGTGCTTTGATTTGGATTTCCTGCATAGCAGGGGGTTGGACTGGATGGCCCTAGTGGTCTCTTCCAACTCTATGATTCTATGATTCTATGATTCTATGAGCACCACCCTATGGTTGAACATGACTTGACAACCTTATCAGTGGGGAATACCTTTACTTTTTTAACCTATTGATACATCTATTATAATTCTAGTTTGCCATTTAAATAGTTGGATGTCAAATAGATGTCTGGAAAAAATAATTCAGTAGGACCTAATCATGTCCAACTCATGCTGGTGTGGCTTAAAGTTTCTTTCTGTAAGTTAAGGGAATCATGTGTCTTGTTTCTTCACATAATTCCTTACCAAGTTTAGCAGGAAAAATATATTGCCAAGGGAGGTTTAAATGTTCTCACTAATAGAGCAAGAAAGAATGACATTTTTCAGGAGCGGCTGAGTACGCAGTTGTGCTTACCTCTATCTTGGTGCACAAGAGAAGGAATACAAATCAGAGTATCTTACTCCACTTTGTCCAGAAATTCTTTGTTTTTGTAAAATAAGATACATATGGATGGCATCATCTTCAGTAGCAGAAAGGTTGTAAGCTAGGCTTGGTCTTGTATCTGCTGAGGATTCACATTTATGATCATTAGCAACCAAACATAATCCCCCAAACTCACGTTTTCAGCCTGGCAGCATCTCATCCAAAGGATTTTTGAGATACTGCACATCTGGGTGCAGTGGAAAATGACATCTGAAGCTTCCTCCTGGTCAGATGCAACCCATAATCAGGAGAGTGCTGCAGGTTTAATTTCCCAGCTTCCCAATCTACAGTACCTCAGAAACCCTTTGGTTGGGGCTCTGTCAGCCCATAAAAGTGCAGTTTGGGGAGGTGGCATAATCAGAAGTAACTACAATGACTATTAAATCTGACAGTGCAGGATCTCATCTGATAGACATAAGCAAAAAACAAAACAAAACCCCAAAACAAAAACCTATGTGGCATAGTCCTCTTATAACTATATTACTTTACCATCCAGGTGGAAGATTGCATGACTGAATTTGCCCATGTCAAAATATTCCTTTTTTTTTTTTTTTTTTTTTTTTTTTGGAGGCTGGCTACAGCTGTTCTTTCTGGCATGTCAATGCTCCTTGGGCAGGGATTCATTAATGGTGGAGAATGTTCAATTATTTTGGCATCATTACGCTTTCTTTCTAGCCTGTATTTGTAAGTGATAGAGTGTTATACTAGATTATTCTTCTGATCATGTACACCTGCCCTTAGAAAAATGTGCTGGAGCGTAGCAGAAAGAGGATGAGAATAACCCATGGGACTGCCATTAGAAGAGCAAAGGAGGATCTACCAGTCATGATGAATGCTACTCTTTGCAACTAGTCCACAAGAAAAAAGGGAGAGACACATCTCCAAGTGCTCTGTAGATGGTCTTTATTTTTTAATTTTTTTTTTTTTGAAACAAGCGCAATGTGTTTTGGCCTATATAAGTATTTCATTGGCCTTCTTCAGAGACTATATAAAAACAAATAGAAATAGAAGTGACAAATTCAAAATCAAAAAGACAACACGTAATAATATCCATATAAAATGTCATAATACTACACACATACACAAACACGGTATATTGCTTCCAGCTTATATATACCAGTGTATGAAACCAGCAGCAGAAATTTTTGGAGTTAAAAAATTCAGTCCATTTGCTGGACCAACAAAAAACTAGAGAGCCAGGCTTCAGGATTTTTTTTTAACAGATGTTCAGAAAGAAGGGAAGGGAGAGAAGAGAAGAGGGAGGGAGATAGCTTTCAAAAAGATATCATGCAACTGGGCTTGTAAATATACAAAGTGAATTTTCCAAAGTGGGAGAAGATCATGTTTTTAATTTTATTCCTCCAGAAACCAATAATTTTAATGTTAACATCCACTCTGCTTCTTTTTTTCAATAGAGTCTTCTCATTGTTATTTGTTTTTTATATAACCCAATAATTCTGTTGTGGAATGGGTGGCATTCCCAAAAAATTACTTACCAAGAGAAAACCAGATTTTTTCCTTATATCTGAAAGTTGTTTTTCTATACTTTTTTTCTGATGTCTCTTGACTCATCTGCAGCTTCAAGTGTCATAGTTCACAAAAAGAAAATATTAAATCCTGCTGAATGCATGAACATCCGTTTATGTCTTGTACCTAATTCTATAGTGAGTTGATATCAGTAGACACATCACTCTGGATGTATATTTGTAATTCCAGTAATAACAATGTAGATACATATTTTCGTCTTGAGGTAGAATCATTGCATCTGCATGCTTTCTGTGAAAAATATTCTAAGATCTAGAGATAGGAAGGCCATGGACCACTATATTTTCAGTTCACCTAAAGATGAAATTCTTCCACACTTTCTCTCTCTCTCTCTGGTCCCTCCACTTGTCTCATGTATCCAAGGTTTCATTCATCAGGCAGGAATTTGAGATAGTTTTTGAGAAGAAGGAAGGCAGAGCTAAAGAGAATTCGTTCTGATTCCAGTTTGAACTTGGGTATTGCTTGAGTGCCTGCTTGTGACCTGCTACCTATGGGACTTCCTTCCTTCCTTCCTTCCTTCCTTCCTCAGAGACTTCTGTGTTCATCCATTGTCTTTGTCCACTATTAAAACTCTTCAGTTTTTATGGATGCTGCTGCAATATAAATGACTGCATCCGAAGGGGCACTGGGATTCTCATTCTTTTTTACCTACATTCAACTCAGAAATGTTGAGTTTCTCTGTAAAACTCTGCTGTATTATATAGGGAATTAAAAATATATATTTGGAAAATTATAGTGGCTGAAAGTTAGAGGCAGGTTAATAAGAAAGCACTTTAGCTAAGTGCAAGTCAGCATGAATTTGTAGAAGGTAAGTCATGTCACACAAATTAAATTCCTCCTCTCCCGTCCTCTCCTCCTGCTTTCTCCATCCCCTTTCATTCTTTTGGCTAATTAAATAAATATTGATCTATATAGAAATAAAAGCACAATCTGAGTTTCATTCATTAGTTTTAGACACTTCTGAAATCATTTACCTCATTTTGGCCATGCAATAAGACTACTCCTGAGTAGGAGGGGAATCCAACATTCCTTTGATGCTTCTAAATGCAATGCTTGTAACAAAGTGATGCAATTTCTGCCCACAAATTAAGGTCATAAATATTAGAAAGATAAGTTGGAAGTGAAGATGAAACAATGAGAGCTGGATGGTAGGCCAAAGGTAGTAAAAAAATCAGACAGTAGTGGAGGTGTGGTTCGGTTGAGCTCAGGACTCAAGAGGTAGCTCTTTAAAGGAAGAGAGGGAAATTGGCTTGAAAAGTAGCCTGTTGTTCTGCAGAAAACAGTGTGATAGAGACCATGGTAAATATGGAGATCCATTGAGCCACTCACAGATGAGATTGTACAGTATGTAGACCAGAGGAACAAGGAGATGATCCCAGCAATGGAGCTCTAGGAAGGAGAACAGCTCATCTGCATCTCAGTCCCAGCAGCCTTTGTTGAAGACTCTGTGAGAAGAAAGGAAACTAGATTGGATGAGGAAGCAAGGTTTTGAGCTTGGAGACCAGGAGACAGAACTCTTGGAAAAAGAGCATCTCCTCTGTATATCTTTCCTAGAAGCCTTTGCTAAAGTTGCAGGGAGTGGAAAGGAAGCCAGATTGGATGAAGAATTAAGCTCTTGAGCCTGTGGTGCACACAGTTCTATTCCAAGCAGTTACTACTGTCTAAAATTGGGAGGAGGGGGACATAAACTGCAGCGATGAAGGCAGAATGATTTGTAGTCATCTGCTGAAATGTGTATACATTGTTTTCTTGCTGGAAAACCTCTCTGACTACATTTGCAGCAAGTGCAAACTGGTGACTTGGAAGAGAAGGTCAGTACACTTCAGCAACATATTAACACTCTTCAATACATCAGAGAACATGAGGATTTCTGGAAAGAACAGAGGGAGAATTAATTCTACAGAATCAACTGAGAGAAATAGCTGTGGAAAATGAAGATGACTGTAACGCTGAGGGAGTACCCTGGAGGACAGTCACTGTTGGGAGCAGACCAGACACAAGAGATTGAGAACCACTCCAAGAAAGCAATTGCTTCCTATATCTTGCTGAAGGTAATAGTGGTGAAGATGCTAAAACAGGAACAAGAGATGCTACAAGTCAAGGAAAGAGTCAACCATTAATTGCAGCATGAAATAAATAAGGTGCTGGCCATTTTTATATAAGGGAATCACTATTTTACTACACTATTGTATATAACTTGGAACCACCGCATCAGTAAAGGACAGAGGAACAGTAGACATCCTGAACCTGCTGCGGAATAATTGAAGAGAGAAAACCAGGAAAAAGATGTACATTTTGTATCTTAATTGACTCACCTTGCCAATTTGAAGGTAGATGAGCCGGTTCTCCTGGTATAAGTAGGGTTTCTTATAGGTAAGTGATAGCAGGCTTGGTGTTGCAGACAGCATTAAAACAAAGCTTATTAGAACATTGATCCCGTTCAATAATGAATTTTGTTAGATGAATAGTGGCTGAAACATTAGTTCCATCACATTTGTTGTGTCCAGTCTAGGTCACTTGAGCTTTAAAAAGACAAAGATGAACTTGTGATTTTGCAAAGTGGGCACCTGCTATAAATAGCACAGTGGAGGACATGCACTTCATTAGTAGACATATTTAAATGACATTGTAGGATAATGGGAATGAATTATTTAACCCTAACCCTTTAAATACATTTACAAACATTGTCAGTAGTTTAAATCCCACATTAGTCCTACCTAGACTAAGCCCTTTGAAATCAATGGAACTTAAGGTAATTATGGTGTAGTAGTGAAAAATCCTAGTCACTTCAATTAGTCTTTAAGACTAATTGTGTCTGCACAACTGACATTACATTTAACCATATGTACATATAACTTGTTCACCGTTATTAGTAACCAAATTTACATCCCCATCCACAATTTCTTGCTGATTTCTTGCCTGTAAATAAATATTTTTAAAAGAGGGAGACAACAAGAAGGGCAGAACAACAAACCACACACACACACACTCTTTTGGAAGATAATTTTTAAATATGTTAATCTATGTGACAGTGTGTGGGAGAATTGCAAACAGATTGAATATTGGTTAAAATTATTTATTCTTTAATCCAGAGAATAACAGATTGTACACTATATTCATACAAGTAAGGCATTTAAACATCTCTTTCCTGATCCACTAAATCGCCCACCGAGCCATTCCTCTCGCATCCCAACACATGGCCCAGGCTCTTTGTGAGGAAGAATGAGATACAGAGAGGACATAGAGGAAGGGAAGGAGGAAGCAAAAGAAAAAGAGCTGAGAGTCTGCATTATTATTATTATTATTATTATTAATATCCAGCCTCTCTGTGCAACACAACCAGGGCAGCTTACACATTAAAATATACAATCCCGTATCCCAATAACCCACCCCTCCTAAAATACAATTAAACAGTTTACAATATGTCTCCATATGCCATTGTGTTGCTATCATAGGCTGGTGCCACACTACAGAATTAATGCGGTTTGACACAGCTTTAAGTGTCATGGCTCCATACCATGGAATCCCAGGATTTGTAATTTGTTGTAGCACCAGAGCTCTCTGACAAGCAAGGCTAAATATCTCACAAAACTACAAATCCCAGAATTCCTTAGCATTGAGCCATGGAAGTTAAAATGGTGTTAAACTGCATTAATCCTGCAGTGTACGTGCAGTCATAGGCTATAGAGTCAAAGAGATTTTAAAAACCATCTCTTTTGGTATTTGTGTCTCCAACCCTAGGCTTTTGGATTTTTCTTTCTGAGTGGTGAGCAGATAATTTTATAGCATTGCCATTGCCTTTGCTTTTGCCTCAAATACATTTAAAGCAAAGCAAGATTCAGTTCCAAAGTCGTGGTACCTACACAAGCATGATTCAGGCATTTCAGCTGATAGGAATATTGATGCAAATGAGATGTAAATACTCCCGATGACATTGACTCACCAGTCTTTTCATGGCCGATAACATGCTAAGACATGGATGATGAATATGGAAAGAAAAAAAAAGTCTCCTTTTAGATACTGCCTCTCTTTTTCCTCATTGCCTTCCTCCTTTTGTCAAGAGCATTCAGGGTTCTGCTGACACATTGTTATTGTTTTTTAACCACAGTAGGGAGAGTTCATGTCTTCTGTAAATTCATTTGAGATGTGGTGCTGGAGAAGAGTGCTAAGGATACCATGGATGGCCAAAAAGACAAACAAATGGGTCCTTGAACAGATTAAGCCTAAACTCTCCCTGGAAACCAAAGTGACAAAACTGAGGCTGTTTTACTTTTACCATATCATGAGAAGGCACAACTCACTTAAAAAGACAATAATGCTAGAAAAGGTAGATGGTAATGGTAGACCATATACCAGATGGAGAGACTCAACTAGGGATGTCATGGGCCTAAATGTGTAGGACTTGAGCAGAGCAGTTGAGGACAGAGTCTTGGAGAGGTCTCATCCACAGGGTTGCCATCAGTTGGGGTCGACTTGAGGGCAGTCAACAACAATAACAGCATTTGTGTTCCACAAATTAGCTATGATTCCCAATGGGCTTTAACAGTGCTGTGGTTCAGCATGGAGGCAGACTGCAATGCAGGTTGTTTACATTGTGCATTGTGGTCAAAATGCTTTATGCCACCACCTGGCCAGCCAAGTTGTGTAATATAAGCTATTGCAGCATGCACATCAGCTGTTTTAACCATTGTTATAGAGAGTGAAAGGACACGTCAAAAAGACTGTGCACATAAGAGTTACAGCTCTGCTGACCATCAGGAATGGACGGATCCCAAACATGGCGAGTAGGAGTTTTCATTTTGCCAGTATTTTTGGCTGATCAAGATATTCAAAAGGTAGCTAACTAGATAGGAATAAGACTTCTGAACAGCCTACGAGGACAAGCTTATAACCTGGAAAAATAATTTCTAGGGCTAAAACTTCCAAAATACTCACAGCAAGCAAGGTATCCAGTCTAAAAACATAATCTTTTCAGCCTCTGAACTAGATATGTGCAAGGAAGATATAAACCAACACCCTCCATCTTGGACATGATGACAGAGCTCTGTCTTCATAGTTATCTATGATTATGCCTCCCCCCCCCCCAAAAAAAACCACCTTTTCAGTCTGGCAGTGACCCAGCAAAGTGTTTCTGAGGCATTACAGATAGGTTGCCGGGAAATTATATCTGCAGCCCTCACCTGATAGTAAGATCATGTTGAAAACTGGTAGCTGAAGAGACCCCTTGGGTTACTGCTCCAACTGCTTTTCTCAGTCTGCCTTGCAACTAGGAGATCACTGCATATATCATTTCCCAGAACCCCAGTCTGCAACTCCTTGGAAACGCTTTATCTGGGGTGCTGCCAGGCTGAAAAGGTACAGCTTTAGGGTCACATTTGGTTATTAATTACTGTAAATGTGAATCCCTAGCAGTTACATGATTACAGATCTAGATTACAGTCCCATCATTATTGAACAGGATGCTAGTTGCCATTTCTAATTTTGTGAATCTGTGGGTGTACATCACATGTAGGTATTTGAGAGTTCTGCACAAAACATGTCCAGCATAGGGAACTTCAAGAGGATTTGTCCAAATAGCTCAGTGGCAAAGCCCATGCTTTGCAAGCAGATGTAGCAGCTTTAATTCTTGGCATTGCTAGGTAAAAGCTTCTAACAATCCAGGTCTGCAAAGGAGATTAGGGAACTGTGGCCAACTGGAGTAGATAACACAGATTTGGATAGGCTCAAGGCAGCATTATGTCTTCATAAGAACCTAAGATGAGCCCAGTTGAGTCAGAGCTAGGGCCCATCTGATCTGGAATCTCTTTCCAAACATGGCAAGCAAGTGAGATGCTACTGAGAAACTTACCCAGGAGAGCTTGAGAGGCCCATACCTTCCCTGTTTGTTTTTTGTTTTGTTTTGGATTTTTGTTGTTCTTGTTGTTTGCCCCACAGATAGACAGAATGCATCAGAACCTGAAGATACTACAGGTTGAGTATCCCTTATCTGTAAAGCTTGGGACCAGAAGTGTTTTGGTTTTGGATATTTGCATATAAATAATGAGATATGTTGGAGAAGAGACCCAAGTCTAAACATTTATGTTTCATATACATTTTATACACATGGACAGAAGGTAATTTTATGCACAATGTTTTTAATAATTTTGTTTTTACGATGAGAAATAGCAGTGAATATATCTAAAGTAGGTCTAATTCTTTTTTAAAGCTGTATTTGGCAGTAATCATCATTACATCTTGTGGCAGGAAACTCCATAGTTTTATGCATTGGATGGGAAAGTACTTTTGTCTTTCCTAAAGCCAGTGCTATCCAGTTTAATTGAATAATCCTGGGTTATTATTTTTTGGCAACTGAGAAATACATTTCCTCTATTTTTCTATTTTGCATGTACTCTATGGGTTTTAATTTCAAAAAGCTTTTGTGTCATGCTGAAATCATATTTAACTTCTCACAGAAATCGCACTTCAGTCCTCTGATAACGTGGGTTTCTCATTTCTGCACCTTTTCCCAGCTGTGCAATATTATTTTTTAGATGGGACAGCAAGGACTGTACATGGTATTTCAGATTAAGCCACATCACAGATTCACATAAAAACATTTTAGTACTGCCCTTTTAATAAAAAGAAGAAGAAGCTTCAATCACTTCCCAGTAATCCCCAGTATATAATTTCCCTTTTTATGGGTGCAGTAGACCGTTGACATTTTCATGAGCTGTCCATCATAACTCCAATATTTTTTTCCTGGTTAGTGGCAGACTATTCCATCTCCATCTGTGTAAATGTGAAGTTAGGTGTTTGTTTTTAATCCCAGTCTCGCTTCCATTTACCTACATCCATTGGATTGGATCCAGATAAACTGCACTCGTTTCATTGGGATATAAGTCATGACATTTATTTGGATGAGACTGAAGTGGGTTCAGCCTACTGAACATCTTTCTTGCCTAGTCATCCATTTGGATCTTTCAACAACTTGCCTGAAGTTTTCACTGTCTAGCATAGAGTGTGTCAGGCACCAGCTTGCTTTCCTAGCTGCCTGTCAATGACTCTAGATAATTTATGAATAAATTGTTTACAGTACTGATACTACCAGGGTTTCACTGTTTCTTTGCCTTCATTGCCAAAACTGCTCATTTGTCCTGACCTTATTCTGACCAATACAAAACCATGTATGTATTGTAGTGGAAAACAAAATGAGGGATGAGATCCATGTGTACAAAGGATGAAGCTTGAATCATATTTTTTTAAAAAATAAAATAATTCAGACCCTCCATTTTTAGACTTTAATGGCAGGGTCTGAAGTAAGTGTAAGTGGAGCCATGGTGGCGAGCTCACTGAAAAGGGTTAAGTATGTTTGTACTGGTAAAAGAAAAGGAAAAATCGCTACTCAAGATTCTTTAAGAATGGGTTTGAAAATAAACTGGTAGGTATCCTAATGCCTTTGGAATATGTATTAGCTGCATTTGGAATATATGCAGTACAAGTACTTTTGACACAAAACACATAATTAATTTATGAAACTTGCTAGTGATGAGTGCAAGTTTATAGATGGATTTAAAAAGGGATTAAGGCACTGGATAAGTCTTTGGATTCTTTCTAAAGCACACCTAAGCATCAAAGTATTTAATGCCTGTGAATAGAACTGTAGTGCTGAACATTCACAGACTTCTACAAGGATTTGTAAACAAAAGATTAATCATCCTCCAGCACTATAACCGGATTGGCCAGCTAACTCAAAGCTCAGTTACAGTTCCATATTGTTTACCCTCAGTTGCAGCTCCCAAGCAGTTCAAGACACAGAAAGTCCAAGGCAAAGATGAGCTGTTCCTTTTCAGAGCTTGTTTACATTGTCAGTATCAGCCATCCATCCTGAAAAGAGATGGGGGGGGGTAGAAATCATGAGAAAAATGTGATGCTTCAGAAGATAAAGGGAATAGTTGAATCCACAAGAGTCTTAACCAAAGGAAAATGTCAATGGCTGTGGGCCAGGCAGCTTTAAGTGTACATTTGCATGCATACGCATACATTTATGCACAAAGATTGTCAGAACACAGGTTTGTGACTTTAAGCCACAGGAAATGTTTAGCATGTAGCTCTTAGGTATAGGAAAAACATTGACATCTCTGCAATATAGCCTTCCTCCTGTCAAAATAGTATGAGACTGAGTTACATCATTCTGGAGAAGTACCCTTGGCTATAGGGATATTAGAGACGGTGACCCACGGTTCATTAGCCACCAAGAGATACTGCTTCAAAATGGCAGTGCTGGGAATCAAGAAGCAGAGCCTCTCCTCTTCCCTCTTACCTGCCTCCAAATAATAATTTCAAATGAAGCAGCAATCTTGAGGAAACATCGGTACATCTTCCAGCTGTGAAATGAGAAATAAAACCAGAAAGGAGATGTGATGGTCCAAAGCATTGCTTGTCTTCTTAATGTCTTGTTCCCTTGTGGATGGCCGTTTCTATTGCTACTGAAAATAACACCTTTTCCCTCTATTCCCTCATTTTTTTTTCTTTTCCAGCTTGATAACAAAACAGACTTTTAACCACTTTTCCATTCCCAGGAGAAGTTTGTGTCTGGCCAAGACATTGTGTAGATTTCTTTTTGGCCCTTTTATCCCTTGGAAAACACACAATGGCAATCTGCTATCTTTTAATTTGATAGGTTGCTCTTTCAATTTCTACTGGCTGCCTTCCTTCTTTGCCCTTTATCCCCATGTGTGGCACAGAAGAAGCAGTGATATCGCTGCAGCAAGAGTTTGCCTTCTGTCTAGGTGACCCTTCTGCTGTGCATCATTTCAGCTTGCAACAGCGATCTGTGTACAGTTCAGTCATCAGTCAAAAGCTGATAAATTGCAGCAGTCTGGAAAGTTAGCAACCATTTCTCTGTGACACCGTCTTTGCACCGTGTGGCTTTCGGTTAAGCTAGCCAGCTAGAATACCAAACTGTCTTCCCTCTGCTCACACAGCACGCTGAAACGAACCAGACTGAAATACAAATTTTCCTGTTAGTGAATTGTATAACAAAGACACACACGCATACCAGAGTGACAGTTAAAAATGTTTACTGCTTGGGTAGCAAAGAGTATCATCAATGGTACGAGTCTAATACAAAAGGCTATGGGGATTTGGGGAGGGGTGTTAAGGAATGACTCAGAGAAGGAAAAAATTCCTTTCATTGTACTAGGCTGTGGCTCTTAAATATTTTGCTTCACAAGGCTCTTGATTTACATAATGTCTGCTAGAAAGGGTAAGGAAAAAGGCTTACTGAGGAGGAACAATAAAGACTGAGCGGTGGAGCTTGGTGGGAAGCTATTAGTGTCTTCCCCTGACCCTCTTTAATTCATTGGGCTGAATCAAATTGAGCAGTCAACCGTCCTGGGGAGGTGTGGCTCTCATGCAGCGAAGATTACACTAGTGGAGCAATGATGCATTTCACAGAGGTGTCATTATCTCATGGCAGCAGCAGCAGTGACCTAGGCGGGCTTGTCACATGTGTCTTACTTAAGATCGGCAGATGCTGCCACTTAAGGCTTTCAGGGTTTGTCTCTATCAAGTTTATGTGGAGTATTGGCAGTCATTTGCTAGCTCAGCAATCGTGCTTGCTGGTATGTGCATCTGACCATGGTTGGAAAGCTACATGCCATCCATCGGCTTTGATGACTTCTAGCATATGCATTACCACTTTCTCCTCTCCTCTCTCCTTTCTCTTCTTCAAGGCTGGCTGGCTAGTCAAGAGTATATTCAGTAACTACAATCTCTCGCCTGGTCTGACACACACATAGACACACCAATCTTAAAAGCCAGACAACTACAACAACAGAAGGACTGATGCTGGTGAGCAGGACAATGACGGATGGTGTGTCCATTCCTCTCTCAACAGTGAGCCACTGTGAGATGAGCAGCAGCACTAAACCCTGCTCTTGAGAGCATTTGTGGTCATGGCAATGTTGCCACAATCATAAATGTGAACAGCAAAACTTGTGAGATCATACATCTAGCTTACAGCATCATAAATACTGAATAAGGTGCCAGCAATGTTTTGTAAAGAGCTGTACTGAAATTCAAGTCATTTATGACAGATGTAATTATCTTTTTCTTTTTTTTTTTCATTTTAGTTGCAGTGATGATTTTTTCCCCTGCTCTTATTTTTCTGATCATGTCCAGAAGTGACAGGCTTTTATTCCTGGCATAAATGACCTGCAATTGCAAGTACTTATATGTGTGAACATCATGTAATTAAAAGAAAAATCTTCCAGAGGGTGAAAAACATTTTTATCTTGGAGTGTAGATCCTCTGTTGAGTAATGGTTTTTTGTCAAACAGCCATAACTTCCTGGCAGCCCATTTGCTGAAGCAGCTTTCGAGGACTCAAGATGGATAGATTTGGGAAAGATGACTTAGTTTATTAATAAAATTCACCAGGGTTTCTCAGTTAGGGTTCCCTTGGAACTCTAGGGTTCTCTGAGAAGTAACTAAAGGATCCACAAGAGATTGTAACTGAAATAAATAAATACACATTATTTTTAACTGTGGATATAATTATTTTTAAGCAGTGTTTCCCTGAGACTTTAAAGTTATTCCAAGTGTTCTTCTGTGATGAAATGGCTGGGAAAGGCTGATCACGGAGGAAAAAGTTTTTGTGGGGTTTTTTTAACCGGTATACTGCAAACTCTTACAGACTATTAGTGTTATATCTTTGTCAGCAAACTTTCCTTCACTGGTGTGAAAACTGAGGCCCATATTGCTCTTTGAGTGGGCAAGAAAAATCTCTTAGATCGATTCCATTATACAGGCTGATTCTATTATATTTCCATTTTGCATGTTTGGAAAATAAAATTCTTTAAGAAATAGAAGACAATAAGATAAACTGAGCATAAATAATATTTAATAGTGCTTATTACATTATTTACCGGAGGTTCTATTTATATGTTTTAGAATGGATGAACATACATTTTATATTTCAGTCTCACAAGCACATCTTGATGAGTTTTCTGCTGTTATCTGTCGTTGTTCCCTCAGAACTGTATGCTCAGTGGATGCTGTGGGTGCTGTGAGTGTCTTAAGGGCTTTCCCACACAAGCCCTGTTCTTGCCGCAGTCACTCTGGGCAATGAAAACAGAATTGTACCTGTTTGTGTAATAGCCATGACTGCATGTCTTCGCAATAGTATGACTGGGGCTGTCGCTGCCCTTGTGCCATCTTCTTGGCTCCCTCTTAACCCTGCCTTCCTGCTCTATGCCCTACCCAGCATGCCTTTCTGGGTTTTTATTTTTATTTTTACTTATTTTTATTTCCACTTTTATGTGCAATACTGGAGCCCTGCTATTGCGATTCCAGAAAGGTTTTTTTAATAAAGAAAAATAAAATAAAAATAAAATAAAATAAAGGTAATCAGACTGATTAGGTATAGCTAGGTGGGAACAGAAAAAAAAAGGAAGCGATGCTGACATCTTCTGACTGTCAATAAATGCAGCTGCCCTGGCAGTGATGTTTTGCACCTGGGGACCAGTGTGATTGTGGGTTCATTGACAGGTTTTCCCCGTCAATGAAAAAGGATGTCCTAACTGTGCTTGGGGCAGGCAGCAGCTATGGGCCAAAGGTCATGCCATGAGATAAGTATCACCAAAGCCACTTTTTACAGGTCTAATCATGGTTTACAAGCCATGCATTATAATTTCCTAAGAATGAACTCTTTTTTATTACTTAGCAATTGTGTTGTGTTAATTTATCAGTGAGGGCCACTTCCTAGATTATCAGAAACCATTCACAGTGGGTGTCCTGCAGTTTTTTGAAGCCCAAGGAGTATCACAGTTCTGATGTTTCTGAGTTACACAACTGGCTGGGGATTTGGTCAACTGAGTTTGGGTTGTTAGATTCATCAGTGTTTGTTCTGACAAATAGTCTCCAGAGTAGACACTACCACACTAGAGGAAAAACCTAATTTGTTAAGATGAATTACTGCCTTTTGTCCAGATCTATCTAGATTCAGTCTCAGCCATTTACTTTAAACTATTTTGGAGTTCTTTGTCCACTTTACTCCTGAAGACACTTTAATATGTCTCCTTCTCAGTTGCTTTAGCCTTCCTCTCCTTTCAATATGGTGGTATTAGTGTGTGCCACAAGCCGCCAGGACAGTCAGTTGCACACTGTAAAGCAAGATCTTTTGAGCAGAGGGTCAGTGAACAGTATTTGCTTGACATATTCACGTTCTAACAGGTTGGCTGGCTGTTGGGATGGGATCTTGGGTTTATGATTTGAGGCTGATTGTTGGATTTTAAACAAATATTTTATTTGCTTCTTTTGTGATATAGTGCATCTGCAGTGCACCTCTTGTGTGCAGGTATTGTGATATAGTGCATCTGTGGTGCACCTCCTGTGTGAAGGATTCAACTGCAGTGCCTCTAATCAGATGTACTTTTTGTTAAGTAGATTTTGTAAGCTTTGC
The DNA here is from genome assembly GCA_034509955.1 of Urosaurus nigricauda. Lineage (NCBI taxonomy): Eukaryota > Metazoa > Chordata > Lepidosauria > Squamata > Phrynosomatidae > Urosaurus > Urosaurus nigricauda. Next base: position 137,254,940 of record JAOEGL010000001.1, on the reverse strand, counting down.
ATGCAGTAATTAAAAATAATAATTGTAAGCTGCTCTGATAACCTTTAGGCTGAAGAGTGGGGTAGAAATAAATATTATTATTATTATTATTATTATTATTATTTATTTCAGTTGAAATAATGAGAAATATGTTTACTTCAAGATGCTAAAATATAGGTACAGAAATTTTTTCAACATCAGAATTAGATTTTACAAAACCCTTCTAGGAAAAGTGATTTATTCTTTCAGTCCTCCCTTTAGATATGAAAGAGCAGGGAGGTGGAACTACTAAACCATTGAAGGACCCATTTAAATAGCACATTGGTCCAAGAAAACTTCCAGAGCCATGGGAGATTTCTAAAAATACTGGCCTAGGTATGTTAGGGGAGAGCAAAATGTAGCCCTCCAGTTGTTGGGCTGCAGTTCCCAGAAGCCCTGGCTAGCATAGCCAACAAAAAGAGATGTTGGGTGTTGCAGTCCAGAAACACCCAGAGTGCTGCAAGTTTTCCACCCTGTTATGGGCACTCTGTATAGCTGATACAACATTTAAAAGCCTCTTGCACACTGAGGGTTCGGTGTTCATTTACTCTCTTCGGTAGCTCTTTCCTAGCTAGGAAACCATGGGTATGCAAACATTGCCTTGTATATGTATGCAGGACTAGAAGCCCCTAAAGTGACATGCTGACAGGCCGCAGATGTTCTGGAAACTATCCCTAAAAAACAACAACAAACAAACAAAAAACAACAAAAAACCACACCCTTTCTTGCTTAAATAGTTGATTAACCAATAGGATTCCTGTTCATGCATATTGAAATGAACTGAGAGCCATCTGTTTTTAACAATGAATTTTTACCGAGTGGGTGGCAAGAAACACCTTTCTTTGTGGTGGTACAGTTAAGTGCACATGCATTTCACTTCCATTTTTTCCTTTCCATATTGTTGGCACTTGTACTTGTAAACTGGTTGCTGATTTTCTTCCAAACCCCTTTTTTCCTCACATGTGACTGTGCCTTGTTACTTGTACTGTAGCTTACAGAAGTGACACACTTAATATCGGGGGGTCCAAACCTGGATATCTACCAGTGGAGATGGAGATCAGGTAAATGTGCACCTGCTCTTCCAAAGCAAAGTGAAAAGCCTTTTTGGTTCACTGCCACTACTGGGAGGGAACTAGAGTAAAACTAGTAAAAGCAGGCTGTCTCAAAGCTGTCTCTTCATTAGGCCCAGCATGGCTTGCATGATGTTGACTGATAGAAAATGGCAGGGTCCAAGTAACTTGCCACTTACTTGGAGGATCAGTGTGCCTGAATCTGGATTCATATGGGGATCTTGGTTTCTAGTAGTTACTTAGAGATGATTCTCCACATACTAACACTGGTAGAGCAAGAAGTAAGTGTGACCCCCCACCCCCACCCCAATCAATGGAAGATGTCTACAGAAGTTACAAAGTGGTTATACAGGCACACCTTAGTCAGAGGGAAGGTACCAGAGAAAGTGGCACTAGCAAAAGGAACAGGTGAGAATTCTGGTTATAAGGAAGGAGAGAGAGAGAGAGAATTTCTTCATTAATATCTGTTTTTCTTTCACAGACACTTAACAAGAACAATTTGATACCAGACGACAGGACCAACTTCTACCCTTTGCAGCAAACGAATGTGTACACAACAACCTATTATCCCAGTACACTGAATAAATATGACTACAGGCCTGAGGCCTCCCCTGGAAGGACCTTTACTAACAGCTGATGATGGACCGACCTCTCAAGAACTGGATTACTTCCAATATGATTTTTATTTTTTAAATTGAGTTTATGGACCAAATATTGGCCCTATCTCTAGATGTAAATATTATACAATGGGCCTTTTATTTTCTCTTTATCAGTGGTCTTACTTTCAAGTAGCACATTTCCTTAAGTGGACCCAATGCTTATGGATAATGGATTATCTTGTCTAGGATTTTTGAGAGGACCTCAGCTTGAAATAGCACTTACTGCTATGGATATTTAAAGCTGGAGCTGCTCCTTTTTGTCTGATGCCAAGATAGTTCAGGAATTGACCATAATGTGCTAAACTTGTATGGAGGGTATGTGACTACCAAGCACTTCTTTAGAAACTCAGTGGACATGGAAGAGAAATGCCAGTAATTCACTGAGACACATCTTTCACACACCTACAAGTTGATGGTAGCATGAATGTGATCCCCAAAACAAGCCTTATGGACCACCATGCTAAAGCTTTTGGTTTCTCAGCTTTGGGGTTGATCAGTGTTGTCTGCATTTCCCATGATATGGAGAAATATATGCAATCTGCAACTTTCAATGGATAAAGTCCTGCAAGATTTACAAAATAAAGATAAGGTACTTCACACAAAAGAAGCATTGTGAAACATTTCCAGCCAGGATTTAGACGTTAAATTTGGGTACACGAAACATGGGCTCTGGATACATTAGCCCACTGAAGACTATGAAGAGAGTGGAACAAGAGCCATGGAATATCCTTTTAGGAAGGAACTGTTTTCTTCTGACTTTGATTCCAGTAGCCTCTTAAGAAACTGTTAGATTGATGACCCTCTGTTGTGGTTAAAATCACCAAGCTTTATGCGAATTGCTGGTTTATTTTTTTATAGTTTTTTAAATTCACTTGAACAAAGAAAAGTTCGGTGTCTCTAAAGAATGTCTCCATAGCGTAGTCTAACTCAGAAAGCCTGCTGCAGATTCCCTTAGCGTCTTCCAGTCAGTAGTACTCTTTGAAAATGCAATGTCCATCATTAATTGCCAGTGTCTTTCAGTATCTGAGCAAGAAAGCCCCCTCACAAATCTGCTACACTCAACATAAACTGTGGTCTGTAGCATTCCCAAACAATCCAGTCCTGCTTTGAAATGTTATTCTGTGTATGTGTGTGACTGTGTTAGACTAATGCAGAAGCCATGATGTCGATTGTCTGACTTAACTGTCTAGCGGGAAGCCCACCCTTGCTTTCTTTGCTTTCATGGACACTCCCATCCCATGTGTCTGGCAATACAAGTGAGTTTGCCACTGTTGGTTAACGTCCTTTGTGTATCTAGCTATCTATCTGTCTCTTTTTTAATGAACTCCTGGTGCTAAGAGTTGGAGACTGCCACAACACAGTGCATGTGGCAAGAACATGAGCCAGTCCCTTGCATGAGCAGTGAGCATATCAGACTTATGTTTCTCCCGTGTATCTTCTTTCAGCAATGGTCATGTCTATTTGTAGTTGCTGGCTTGGCCATGATCCATGCCTTTTATTTTAGATTCTGCCTCATATTGTCCAGTATTCAGTATTGCACCCCTTGCTTATGCACACACACACACATGTGCAAACACACACACACACACACAGACCATCCTTAAAATATATTTTTGGCACCATTACTACAGGCAAGTGGTTCTGTCCATGCTTGAGAATGCCTCCTCCCTTGAATGGGAAAATGATCCAGTACTGATGCCTAGTTCTCGTATTACCTTAAGCAACCAATTGTCGTAAGACAGGTTAGTAAATCACTGATGCCTAAACAAACTATGAACAGTTTGGTGACTGAATGTGCAGACTCCTAGCGTGCTTACCCATGTTGTTTCCATATGCCAGTGACTAAGAATGTGATCTCTTGTATCCCAAGCCAGGCCCATAGGGGTGGCGTGGGGTCTCTTTTCCCCACATGGAGCACTTATGAATGCAAAAGTTCTGCCGTTGAACATAGAGATGTGCTGCTTTTTCCAGTGAAATTATTGGGATAAACCTGACTGGTAACTAAGCAACAGCTAAACTCCCACATCTGTAAGAAATTGTTGGATTGGGGCCTTAGCAAGGCATTGTTTCAGAGTGTTCCAGCATGGTGCAAAACTAATTTTGCAACAGAATGATGATAAATGGATTAAATGTTTCCTTCCACTCTTCTCCCCTTCCCCTTGTTTGGTATTTTGTTTGAAATAAGACAAGATTTTTTCCCTCCAGCTTGATGAGGATTATAGGTTCACTTGTTCTGCTTATAATTTTTTTCTTCTTCTGGTTATGCAAGGTAAAGTTTCCCTCTTCAGAGACCAGAAATCACAGCAGGTTTCTGGGCAGAGATATTTTTAGTTAGAATATTCCAGTTCATTCTTCCCAGGCTCCTGAATGAGAACCTTTCAGAAATTTGATTGGTAATTTTGATGCGAGTGTGCAGATGCCATTTGAATAGCACCTTGTGGAAGAGTAGTAGAAAATAGCATCTTGTCGCTCAATTAGTGTTTGTCTGAGAGTGCAGTTCTTTAAGAGCAGTATTAGTGCAAAAGAGAAAGCTGGAGTCTCTATGGCAGGTTAATGACACAAGACACCAGGAGGTACTTGTATCTCTGCTTCAGTAGGTAATTGAGTTCTTCAGGCACTGGGCTACTGCTGTCCATGGTCGGTCAGGTTGTTCTTTCAGTCTAGGAAGATCTTCTGAATTCCCTAGGTTATTAATGCACCACTGCAAATTGGTTTGCCTGCTAAAAAAGCAAAAGTATTGCTTTTGCAACAGGTCTTTGTCAGAAAGGAAAGAGTGATGAGGAAACTATAGTGTGCTTTCTGGAACATCTCTATGCACATGCTGAGACATTTCAGTGGGTGATGACTTTCTTGGCACACGCATGTGGTGGCACCCTTGTACCCGGCAGGGCAGCTTTCTAGATTGCACAGCAACTGTGTATTGAAATTTAGAATAACTCCGAGACCAGTTGATGTGGTACAGAGGACAGCTGTTCAGCCAATTTCCCAAACCTATGTGAGTTATCAGAATTCTTTATAATGAAGGTTATTTCTTCCATGAGTAGCTAATGGATTGCAGACCAAAGGGATTAGAGCCTTCTCATTTTTTAAAATTAATGGCTTAGAGACTTCTTTATTTGCTTGGTGCACAGCAACATCTACAGAGGTCAAGTGTGTATTTGTGAAAAGCAGCATTATTCATTCATAGTGTTTATGTTCAGCCCAGGTAACGACAAATACACCAAACTCAGACACATTCAGAATTGGAAGAGTGAACAAGGGGAACTCTGTGGTAAAGACTCTCTCAACTGAATCAGTTTTGGAGACTGGAGTCTTGTTAGTGCAGAAAAGAGTACTGTAGAGTTTCATATTTGGATGGTGAAGCCTGTTATTACCACTTAATTTAATAATTGTAACCAGGACCTGGAAAAATTACTTTTTGGCAAGTTACAGTTGCCATGCTGGCTGAGGGACCCTGGGAGTTTCATTCCGTAAAATAATTTTTCCAATATTTGAATAACTCCTGTGATCATTTGACTGTGAGAAAGCATTAATGAGGTGTGTCTCTCTATGCCTTTTATTCATGTCTCATTTCTATGTTTCAGTACCTTATTTGCTGAAGATTTCGGGAATTTGGTCAAACTCACTTGTCACGCATTCTGATCCAGCCATTCTTTACAGACAGATGTGGAATTCCTCTTGCTTAAAAGACAGCTGTACCCCAAGGGAAAGTGAAGACCTTAGACGCTGGTCCCAGCCAGCATGGCCAGTTGTGAGGGATGCTGGGTGTTTCAGTTCATTTCCATGTGGAGGGTCGCATGTTCCCTACCTCTGCTGTAGTCTGTCTATTTGCAGAGGCAGAGCACCTGCCTTACTGAAATAAAGGGAGTAAGCTGTGTTTGCAAGAGAGTTTGTGTGCATATCTTAAAAAGCATATCATACTCTGCATTAATGCAAAGTGGCCAGTAAGCAGGAGGCTGAGATATAGGTGAATAGATCCTACTTTTATTCTCTGTGGGAATGAGTGATATTATCTCTCTTCCTGTGCCTTTCTTCAGTGTTGTTTTCTGCCCTCATCAGTGTATGACTATAGTGGTTAAGCAACAAAGCTTCACCACAAAGCTCTGCCAGAGCCATAAACCGCTTTGCTCCCTCCTTCTCTCTATCACAAAACAAGAAAGCTGGGTCTCTGTTGTAGCTTCTTCAGCAGAGGCAACAAAATACCGCAGGATCTGCTCGAAGGAGCTTTATGGGGCTGCATTTCAGAAAAATATACTGAATTTTTTTGCTGGGAAACTCGTTTAAAAAGTACTGCATTTCAGTAATATGCATATTCTGATGGAAGAGGGGACAAATGTCTCTTTGCAGAATGAATGATTGAAGGAAGAGATGATGGTGTTGTAAAGAGGAGGTGCAGATGTTTCTATACACTCATCTACACTACAACATAGGAGTTGTATATGCATACCTGCTGCCTTATTATTATTTTTTTAGAGAAAGAAATGAAATTAGTTGAAGATTGGTATAGGAAGAGGAAATGACATGAGTCTTTTTGGAAGTGTAATTTAGGACTGTACCTTTCCTAGCATTACAAGATCTAATGGTGTGAAAAAGTCATGCAGAGATGAAACTAAGTTACCATTAGTCATACCAAATGTGAGATTTTTCTTACACATGCAAAACATAAAAATGTAAAGTTCATAAAGTCTTCTTACTTAAATACTGTGTATGTGTATATATGGTATATATTTATAACACATACAGACAATATATGTGTACTTGTTGAATGTCTAAAAATACGTTTAGAATAATGAAAGCAGCACTGGGACTTGAGGGTAGATTTCAAAAGAGAACCCAAACAAACAAGCAGCAGATTTTAACAAGAACTTGCTTTTTTCCTAGAGGAATGAATTTTTTCATTGTTTAATGAAAATTAAGAAGTTGACTTTTGTAGCTAGAATTGTTCCATCTTCCCCAACCCACAAAAAAAAATCCATTCATGTTAAGAATGGCAAAGTAAACAATGTTTGTATTTGCTCATACTTTATGAATAAACAGCCCAAATTGACTTAGTATATTGGTTCTGTTGTTTTTAATTACCAGTAGAGGTATGTACAAGGGGGAAAACTGAACAGTAAATAGAAGTATTTCGGTTAGGTGCTGCAGCAGATAGCTACACAATTTTGTACCAAGTCCCTTTCCCCCTTCATTATAGTGAACTTTCAAGATAGCTGACAAAACCCACTTTATTTATTTTTTTACATCAGAACAAGCTAAATGCAGTCCTTCAACGGGAAGCCATTCCTCCTGCCTTTTAGCTCAGATGTTTTTAACAGGGTTTTCATTTTGTACAGTTAAGGGAGAAAAGTAATGAACACCGCCTGAAAAAAGTTTGGAATTTGTGCTCCTTACGGATATTGATAGATTCTCCTTCCCTTTATCCCTGACCAAAGGCCTTGCTGATATGGACTACTGAGAGCTGAAATCCAGCAACTTCTAGGAAGCTGCAGGTTCCCCACTGGTAAACTAAAGACCGCTCCTAATAGTTGAAACAATGCTGTAAGGTGATCAGCTGATGGGGCTGAAAGAACAAAGGTGGCTTTTGGCATTTGATTTGGCAAAAACTTTTGTGTGATAGGACTGACTTTGGCAAACACACAGAGTTTATTCTTAAGAGGTTGAGAACAAATGGCATGCACCTAGCAAAGTGGCTCTAGGCCACAAAAGCCAGTCCAACATGAAAACCTTTTAAACTTACAATAAATATAAAGAGGAGTTGTGGGGGCTTCTTAAACAACTTGTACGCCCCACCAATTGCAGAATTATGTGAGAGCCACACAAAGCATGGTTGGGCATTGTGTGGTTGATTTTAACAGCCAGCCAGCACAGGAAGCCTTTTTCAGTGTTGTGACCTTAGGGGAGCGAGGCTTTAACCCGTCTTGATTTGGACTAGCACAGACCAGAGATCTGTTATGGGGCCTGAAGCAAGGGGAAACATATTAAATACTCCAAATGATGACTGGAATCCTGTAGATTTATGTATGCATAAACACTATAATTAAGGAGCTACACAGTGAATCCTGCCCGCATCCACCACCACCCCAGTCCCACAGTGATCAATGGGGGTCAGTTCCCCTGTTGCTCAGGAAGCAGCTGAATGATGGTCTCACCACCTTCTGCAAGCCATCTCTGAAGCCACAGGTGGAAATAGGGCTCCTGTTGCCATTCCCCCTTGCGCAAGGAATGGTGGGACCATCAGCCAGCTGCTTCTGGAGTGATGGGAATGGACTTCCATTGATTGCAGCATCTGCTTCCCAGTAAGTGGAAATTGGGAGACTTCCATGATCCCTATGTAGCCCCATATCTAGGAACTATGTAGGGTATGAAGGACATCACAAGTGTGGAATTCTAGCTTACTGATTCATAACTGCCCAACAGGATTCTGACCATTTTCTCATTTAGTCCTATGAGGTTTTCCAATTTGTAAACCTTCTTTAAACGATAGAAGCCAAAGCTGACACATGGAAAGTCCTAATCAGATGGAGGAAATGTGGTTTTTTGTTTATGCGGAGAGCCTCCACATGTAGAACAAGCTCCCCTCTTCAGAAACATCCCTTTCACGTGAACACAGGAAAACAGAGTGGTGAGGCTGCACGAGTTTTAAACCCTGATCCTATTTGGTTGTGCAGACCAGGGAGGCCATTTATTTCAACACAGCAGTTTTTGTGGAGCTTCTGTAGTGACTGCAGATCCATTTGCTCCACCAAATTAATGAGGGAAATTACTCTTGTAAGGATTCTAGGACTCTGGCTCAGGAAGTAAATTCCATTAATTTAATAGATTAAAATCCCATTAATTTTAATGGATTAATATGTTCAGAATTGTAACATGTTCTAGAGAGTAGCTGTGTTTGTTGTTAAAGACTAAGAGTCTTACATTATTTTAAAGGCTAACAAATTTATTACTCTGTAAGCTTTGCATGGACCTACTTAAATGGGTGAAATATTATTCTGAGTTCATCTGTTACATGTAGATTTATGAAGAAAGCAAAAGGTGGTGTTAACAAGGCAAAAAAGACAGTCTCTTAACTCATTCTTAACCTGCTTTTTCCATGGAATCATTAGCCTAACACAAGTACTATGTACTGTGATAGAAGTAATACACCCACAAAAAGGGCTATCAGGCTCACTGCAATACACAGAACCAATGATATCACACTCCACAGCCTTTCAATTCTTCCGAAATGGCCATCTGTTGTTGATACGTCACAAGAGTTCTTCACTCCTGAAAGGCACTAGGTTTTCTATTGCACAGTGAACCTGTGCTTCTTGAACAGCCAGATTACAGCTAACGTATTATGGCTGGCATTCTGTTGGTGACATTAAGCCTTTTAAAGTTTGTTGCAGAAAGATGCATCCAGTACTGGAGCTGCACAGCAACCCTTGCCCCCCCAAGGATCCCCATCTTGTCCTTCTTGGGGAGCCCCACATTGCTACTCTACAACAGCTCTAGGGACCCCCTCTGGGCTCCCCACATCCTTGCTCTGCTGACCAAAACAGTGGGTGTTTCTCCCCTTGCTGTCAGACCAGTCAAGGGGAGACCTTTCTGGGGCTCCCCAACATCTATTTTCCCTGACCTTAAAAGAGTTCCCACTTCAGACATTAGGAAGCTCCTCACACCCCTACACACCTTCCAGAGCTTCAAACAGTGACTTTGGAGAGGACTGTCCTTAGAATCCTTCAGCTGACATGGCCCGCAGTACAGCTAGGGGATTCTAAGAGTTGTCATCAACAAACTCCTGTTTTTTCCAATTCTGGTATTCTCCCAGGGTTTCTTCATCTGCAAGAGGAGACCCTCCATACCACAGGTTTCAGCCTCCACAGCTAGTCAGGGCCAGCCCACATCCCCACACACCTACATCCAATATGTCCCTGCTTTGTGCCAGCAGGATCTGTGAAGAATACATGGGGATCTCTCCATCAGTCAGGGTTCAGTGTGAATGGTGGGACCCCAAACACCATCCAGCTGTGTCAAAAACGAAGAGCTGCCAAATTCCTGGATTTCCAGCAAGTCCACTGGAGACCTGGGAGGAGAATGCCTCTTTTGTAGGATGAAAGATTGCAGATGGATTGTGCCCAGGATACTCCATTCCAACTAGCCCTGAGCTTGATCAGTGTGCCCCCTGGCATAATCTGGGGTTGCACGTGGACACAGGAGCCCAGTGGAAGAATGCTGGCAGAGATTTAAGCTGTGCCATACAGGATCTTGGCCTCTGGGAGTAGAGTAAAATCCACAATTTAATCTGAACTAAGTGCTTAGAAAGTCTTTTGCTATAATCACTTAGCCCTGAAACAAATGAAGCAAGAGCTTTCAAACTTATGCAGAGTATCTCAGCACCACTAAGCCCACAGCAATCTATCTGCCCTGCTTTCAAGGCAAGGACTTGCAGAGCAGAAGAGGTTTCTGGGTAGGAAACATCTCACATCAGATCAAACAAAAATCTTTTAGGTCTAGAAGCAGGTCAGATATTTATTTTTATTTTATTTTTATGGTCCCCTAGTTCTGTTTCCTTTTTTCATAGGAGCCTCGCAACCAGGTAAGAACCTCAAAACAGCACTCAGAGCCTCCATTGGTAATTTGAACGGCAAGTAGCTAGAGACCGAAGCCCGAATCTGTTGGTACTTTACACTAATCTGTTACTCCAGCACTCTTTAGAGCAGATTCCCTGAGAAAGCTGCCCCACTGGCTCCTGCATAGTGCAAGAGCAGGCTGGGTGGCTTTTGCTGCCATTCCCCCACTCCATCATTGCTATCATAGCACTTTTTACCCCTGCTACCATGCTGCCATCCACACTGACACAATCATTGTACTGAGTAAGTGAATTACAGTCATCATGCCTTTGTTTATTGGAGGAATCCGTCAAGGCTGCAGTAGGTTGGATGGCTGGCTGGGAATGAGGGATATTTCCCAAGGTTACAGAGAGGTCAGGATGAATATGCCATAAATAACAAATTTTTTTATTTTTAAATGAAGGGCTCTGCATATAGAAAAGTCAAAACAATATTGAAGCCAGTCAGCTGTGCAACTCTTTTCACTCTGGGTGGAAACTGTGTGCATATTTGAAATGTAATCCAATCTGTTTTCAGACGAGGAAGCGGGAGGCAAACCAAAGAGAAGATGAAGACAGGAGATACTACAGCTCAGTTTTGTAACTGTAGCAGAGGGAAAGGACTAATCTCTTGAGTTAATAAATGGAAATTGATTCTCACTAGAACACAAGAGTGAACGCCTTGTGAAACCAGGTGGGGAAAGTATACAAGCCTCTGTTAAGAATAGCATACTGCCCTTCCTATGCAAGTGAATGCAATGGTACTATTAGAAAAAAGGTGATGTAGATTGTAACCACTGCTTTTAGACACTGTGAATTTGGGAGTAGGGGCTGGGCTTCACTGTATTTTTATATATTGTACTATATAGAGAATAAATCAAAAATAAAAACCTAAACAATCTGCTCAGATTTTGTGTTGTCTGTCTGCAGCAGAAAATACGGTGTTTACTTTAATGCTTTAAAATGCATTAAATCCCCAAGGACTGCTTCTCCCCATTTCATTCTGCCTGCAGCCCAAGATCTGAAAGAGAAGCCCTTCTCAGGATCCTTACCAGAGAGGGAGCCTTTTCAGTAGCACCCCACACATAGCTCTCTCTCAGCCATGGCACATGGACTGGGCCCTCTCTCTTATTTTTTGTTACCAGCTGAAACCAATTTTCTTCAGGTGAGTTTTTCATTTATTTTCTTATTTTAACTTGACTCTTTTAATTATTAGCTTTGCTACTTCTAGTTCTTTAAAGTATTCCATCCACTCCGTTCTCTGCCGATTTCTTTTGTGATGGTTTGTATTTCAACAGTATTAGGTACCCTTGCCCTGCCTTGCGGTTTTCTCTAGAGAGGGATTTTAGAGTAACAGACAACAACTTCTTTGCTTTCCAGAACACAAGCTAGGCCAAAACGAGATTAAAAATGTCAATGAAAAAAATCGATCTCAACTGAGAGTTTCCAAGTTCTCCACATCTCCCAAATGGCAAAGCAGCCATTGGGACATACTTTTCTTTTTCTGAGGACTGGGCAGATCATATCAGAGTACAGATGCCCGTCACCTGGAGAAACAAATCTCAGCATGCATTTGATCAACCTATTATACACAATAAAGGAGACCAAGCTTCCACATATTAGAAGACTGGCACAACTTTTGCATTGATTGTTTGGGGATGTTTACACTGAAATACAGGTACACCTCAGTTAACAAAACTGGTGTGTTCCTGGACATTTCTTCTTTAACAGAAATCTTAGTACCAGAGTCAGAAAGAGTATGGAAAAAATAAGACAGCTTCCTACACCACCTAAAACCTGGCTAGAATCTGTGTTGAGATGGCCCTCAGATAGCCAATTTGCAAAGCCAGGAGCTTCACAGCTTTGCAAATCAGCCAGCTCAGGGCAGATTCTAGCCTGATTTTAGGCAGCAAAGTGCATGTGATAGAACCTGGCTGCATCCTGGAAGAGGTAAGTCACAGTTTTTTACAATGCAATAAACTCCTAGGAAAGGATAGAGAAGAATCTCACTGTTCCCTGGCTCAGGCTTTCTTGCAGTGCTTACTGCATAGATACTGCTGCAACCTGACACTGAAAGTCTTCCATCACCTTCCTCCCAATGCTGATGCTGCTAACAATCTTCAAGCTAGACAGAAGAGGAGAAGAAAAGGGAGAATGGACTGGCATAAAAAGACTTTTCAAAGGCCTTAGTCAGAAACTTTGTTAACTAAGGTATGCCTGTAAATGCAAATAGGTTGAAGACAATGATTGACAATGATTTGTTAACCAAATTATGCAATGTTTCCATTTAACTGTCACCAATATAACTTAGTCTACTTCAGCTGCTATAAAAAGGAAAGCTTTCGTCTAACACCAATTTATCAATCATTTTTATAGCCTATTCCTTTCATATTCATATTTATTCTGTGTTCAAAAATTCTACCTTCATCTTGAGATTTCTTTACATCCTCTCCTGCCAGAACGATATTTCTATCCCATATTTCTTTCTTGTGTTTCATTCACTCAACTTTAAAAAAAGATAGCATAGAAGGACTCGGGATACATTCTTATATATGTCTGCTCAGAAGCAATTCAAATAGTTTTAAATGGACAGAGGCCCAAAGTCTATACCTCCTTACTTGTGCATAGGCTTGCAGCCAGAGTTCAAGCCTAACTGGCACAGGCAGCCAAGGGCCAACCAAATTAACAGTAGGCCAGTTGGGGCTATGTTGAATCCAAATTCCTCCTTGTCTAGAGGAGCTGGAAATTATTCAGGACTACCCTCACGTTTGGCCTAACTTTGTGCCAACACAGTGGTTTTGTCGCTGGACTGGAAGAGGTTTTGATCTGGCATCAATCCACTGCCCCACTTTGTTGCCTTTTCTGCTGGCAGATCTTAGTCAGTATATGAGTTCTGCCAGCAATTTGCTTTCCTGGCAGTTTTCTGAGATCAACTGGCACAACAGGGCTCTACCAGCAGCTGAGATTTGTGCCTAATGCAGGGTGACCAGATGTCCTACCTGCAAAAATAGACAAGGCACCACAAAATGTAGGGCATTCAAGAAAAATTGAGAACATTACAAAATAAAGGGTAAAAACACTAATATGAGTGTACACTCATACTTCTTAGTCATGCTTAAAATGGAGGACATTTTGAAATTGCTCCTGGACAGAAGGCTGAAATGTAGAACATGTCCTGGAAAAGGAGGATGTCTGGTAACCCTGGGCCCTAATGCTAACTCCCTGGAACCGGTATATCTTTTGAGTTAGGACTGCACTGCTGATATATTGTTAATAAATAAGCTTACCAGATAGGAAAATCCATATTATAATTCCAGATAAATGATTGTACCTTAATCCAAAATCAATGGAATTCTTTCATTAATTCCATCAACCTTTCTAAAGTAAATAATTTAGACTCGATTAAAGTAAACTGGAGTCAGACTTCAATTCTTTTTAACTGTGAATGATTACAAAAGCAACTAAACAAACCTTATCCTTATCAAATAGATTCACTTCTATAGTATTTATGCTAATTGTTCCCCCCCCCTTCAAGAGTAATACATTTGTCAAACACTTTGCATCCAATTCCAATTATTTATGTTTCTAATACAAACAGCCAGAAGATAACATTCAGCTGGTGTTCACTCTTACTTATGGCTGAAGAGTGTCATCCGTTAATTATTTAGGCCAATCCATCTAATTACTATGCTCATATTTAATCAACAGATTAATCAATCTTTGAAGAGTGTCAGTACTCACTGTCACAATGTCTCTTTAACATTTCTTCTTCTGTATCCATATAGAAAACGTCAACGTTTAGCTCAAGAACAAATGTGGTATACTTAGTGGACTAGTAGCTTCTTGTGGCAGAGCTGTAAAGCTCACATTTGTATTTGTGTGTGTGTGTGTGTGTGTGTGAATGCCTCTGGTAGCAGCACTAGAGTAACACCTGTGTAAGTGTTGTTACTCCTTTTATCCAGCTGTAACAATCCAGATGAAACCAATCCCAAGAAATGAATGTGACTTGCTTTTTTCACATTCAGGCTTTGGCAAACATAACAATGGGAAAGAGATGAAAGGGTGCATAGGGTCTATGAATCTCTGTCTTTAGATAGCCAAAGATGAGGAAGTAGACTGGGCCATTAACTTTCAATTATACACCTTGAATTGAAATGCACTTACCCAAGGCAATGAGGTTTTTTAGGTGTAGAAGGTCCAGCATGAACACTCAGTTCCCTCTCTGTCTTTGAGAATGACTCCACTTTGAAGAGGCAAATGTGCATCACGCACTGTTCTCTTGACACAGAACTGTTTTCTCCCGTGAAATTAATGAAGAAAATGTTGCAAGAGATATTCACTTGTGACATACTTGTATGGTTACAGCTCATTACTGTGATCTCTGATAAAGTCATACCCTGCCTCTCCCAAGTCTTAAACTGACAATAGCAACATGAGAACTAAAGAGAAATTAAAGTCACATATAGAATTCCCTGCATCTCTATCAAAACAATTTATTCTTTTTCTTCTTTGTATTTGCCATTTTTTTGTAAAGCAAGGGAGACAGGGAGGTCAAAGTGAATATTCTTCTGTATTGAAATTGCATGTGGATTAATTTAAGATTAATCCATTTGAAAGTGTTACTTTCATTCAGTCGAATAAAAACTACTGGCAAGTTACTGAAAGGTTTCACTAGAGGAGCCAGTATTTACTGGATGCATCATTTTAAAAATACTTATGCACTCAGCCTATTTTGCACTGAACCATGATAACTGACCTAAAACATAATCCTATGCATGCAACTAGGAGTAGGCCACACTGAATGCTGTGAGACTTACTTTTGAGTAGACATGCCAAGCACTCTCTATTTGGATGCTTTATTTAAGTTACCTGAAATGCAAATTGTGCTAAAACTGAAAAAGAGCAAATTACCTGAGTTATTCATTTCAACTTTGCAACCTTTTATTTTACAGAGTAAGTCAGGGGACCAGAATTCCCAAGGTCAGTGGCTCTTAATGCACAAAACAAAGAAAAAAAGTTATTTACATGCTCCAAAGACCAGAGCCATATGATCAACATTTATAGGCCAAAGAAACTAGTCTCAATTGTCTTGAAATAACATCTTTTATCATTGTTACACATGACTATAAAATCAGCTCATTTTGATGGAGGGATGATCATAGATTCTTACTGGGAAAATATTATAGCTCTCATCCCATTTATTAATCAAACTAAAGACCATGGAAAGTGACAAGAGTCAGGGATACTTTAGTTTATGTTCCGATGCAACTGGAAATTTATATCATGGTCTTGTGCCGAAAATTACACTATAATATCATAAAAAATAGATTGGATTTCTAATAACCCAAAACCAGCTACACCTGCATGCATAATGCCTCATTCCTAGTCAATCATAAGCTATAATTTGAGAGTTTTCATATCTGCAAATGTACCGTTGGGAATTTATTTTTTAAATGAATCCCATTAGAAAGTAATTGAGAGGCACTAGATCAGTAAAAACAAACTTGGTGCGAATAAGATATGACTCTTCTCCCCCTTTAGATCCCTTAATATTTTGCTTGCAGAAAGTTTCAAGAATGATTTGTCTAGACACAAGGCATATCTGGGCACTAGTAACACATCCAAGCCTATTTTGCACTGAACCATAACTTGACCTAAAACATAAACCTATGCATGCAACTGGGAGTAGGCCAATTGTCCCACAGTGTAATACTAACCAGCACACTCATTCATTAATATTCCAGCTTTTCAGGGAGGCAACATGTTTTTGCTTTCCTTTCTTCTGCTGCCTTCAACAAAACATTATGGAACCAAGTTTTGGGTTCTGTCTGCTTTTTTGTTTCAATACATCATGGGCTACATTTATCTTCCCAAAAGATAACCTGATTGAAGAAGATGAGCTAATAGATATAACTGTCCAGTGAATTCCAACCATCTTTGTAAATAAAAGTCCATTTCAGGATCAGTGAGTTCCTGCATAAGAAGGAAAATGAAGGGGAGGGAAACATCTGGCAGCCTTTTTGAGACTGATACATCAACATCAGTTACCAGCGATTCCATTCCACTTCATCAGATCCAAGTAACCACAGTGAGTTATTGCTCTGATTTAACCACTATTAACCACTTTTACCTAGTCTGAAATTTCACAACAGTAGAATTGGACAGGCAGAGTTGGACAAAATTACAGAAAACAAACTTGATGTACAATCAGCCCTCCATATCCATAGAGTCTTTGTCCATGGATTCAAACATCCACAGCTTGAAAATCTTCAAAAACAAATAAATTCCAAAAAGCAAACCTTGATTTTGCCATTTTACATAAGGGTCACCATTTTACCATCTGCTGTATGGTATGCATTGTTCAAACCCTGTATTTTAAGACTCAAGAGACTGGGAATGGCACTCATTGCTTTTGGTGTATAAAATACAAAGTACCTAACAAACCCAGCCCTTGATGGGACCAGTTATGGGTTATACACTATCAAAAAATATGAGCAGAAATATGAGAAGAAAATTTGTGATGGAAAATGTCACCACACTAATGCTGCATCCACACTTCAGAAATAATTTGGTTTGACACCACTTTAACTGTGATGGCTCAATGCTATGGAATTCTGGGAAATGTAGTTTGTTGTAACACCACAGTTCCATAGCATTGAGCTGTGGCAATCAAAGGTGTCAAACTGGATCATTTCTGCAGTGCTGATAACATCCTTAGTTGTAGTTATTTCAATTGTATTTCTGAGATTTTTAACTGAACACCTTATGCAGAAGAGAGAGCCTAGTAGCAAACTCTGATATTTAATCCCTTGCAAAATCGTTTTGCCATTCTATCCTGAATTTGATTTTGGAAGTGAACCCTCCTAAAGGACCTTCTTGATTTGGGAAAGGATCCAATTTGTTTTGGGGTCCTGATCACCTCAAAATGGGATGCCTTGTAGTTTTGGTTATTGCAGTATGCATGATAAGCTAGAAGATAATCATTCATTAGACCTCTTACAAAGTTTGAATATCTTTCCAAATCCTGTTCTTGTTATGTGCCTTCAAGTCATTCCCAACTTATGGTGACCAGCCTAAGGTACACCTACCATAGGATTTTCTCAACAAGTTTCTTCAGAGGGGGTATGCCATTGCAATCCTCTGCGGCTGAGAGAGTGTGACTTGCCCAAGGTCACCCAGTGGGTTTCCATGGCCGAGCCAGGATTCAAGCCCTGGTCTCCCTGGGATTCAATCCCTAGTCCAACGTCCAAACAATTACACCATGCTGGCCCTCAATATATGCATTTTATTATGATATTTTTAAAATAATGAACATATTAAAAATACTACTTTATCACAAAAGCTCACCATTATCCACTGGAATGCCTGCCACCATGTGAACCCTCGACCCTACAGTAAAACCTTTTGCTAAAAGGTCACAGAATGTTACCATATCTTAGAGTATTATTTTGTCTTGTGGCAGAAAAAAATGAGTCATAAACTACAATTATCCTTTTTAATGTGTATCAGATATTAACACAAGTTAACATACAACGCTTAACAGCAAGATTCCAGTTTCAAGAAAACTTCAAAGTGATACATGACACATTTCCAGGCATAATAGTGGTTTTAAATAATTTTCATTAAAAAATAAAAGACATAACAGGCACAATACAGGAGAAATCTGACCTGCTTTTGTTCAAAGTAATGAAAGGGGGTGGGGCACAAACACAAATCTAATCTATTTCAATAAGACAAATGCAGGATCTATTTCAGATGGATTGTGCCCCATGTCAGTATATTACATATAAAAGTAGAACTTGCCCTAAAATAAAAATATCTTTTTTTTTTTTTTTACAAAATTACAAAAAGTAAAATGCATACAAACCCTAATGAAACGGAATATTTTCCCCTCATTTTTACAATTTCAAATTTGATTTACAAAATGTTATACCCACAAACAAAAAGGACTGTTGTTTTTTTACATGTTCACACCTAGTTAACAAATCCTATAAAGTGATTATAAATGCAGGAGTTCTAACATAGAAAACATATTTGTTTTTGTCTGAAACACAGTTAAGGGATACCGAACATAGAACATGCAAAGTTCTGACAGATGAACAACTACTTGCATATAAAAAGAGCTGTCAAAGAAAATTGCAGATAGGAAAGAACAGTTGGAAGAATTAGCTATATTAAATGCAAAGTCAGTGAAGGTAGCCTTGTCATTAATGTAACTCAAAGTAGAAACAAAGGAACAAATCAAAACATTTTTCTGATATTCCATAAAATATGGATATGTCATCGATTAGTTTACAAAAACCTTTCCCATCATTTAATAGGTATTCAAGGGCACACTACTGTATACTCAATGAAGATGAGGAAGAAATCTTAACCTGTCAAGCTCAGCAACCAAAAGTTCATAGGCAATAACAATTCTTTTTTTCAAATGACTTTTGGAAAAAAAAGCTGAGATGTTTATCATTGCATTCCTCACTCCGCTCACCTTTTTAGTACAATTCAGGGAAGTTTACATTTTATATTTTTATCTGCACTCTGAAGTGAGACTTGCGTCAAAACTTATGTTTCTAGTTATCACTTTTCTAGGGGGGAAAAAAAGCTGAAAATGTGAAAAAGGACTGCTTGCTACAGGTCCAGAAATCCTAAAGGCAAATTTGTATGAAAGGAACACAGAAGCCACTGATTTTTTTTATTACTGCTGAAAGGAGTACACCTTTAAAAGCTTTTAAAAAAAATTTTTTTAAAGGCTTCTAGTCTATCATGGTAGTGAAAAAGATGCATGAGTAACGTTAGATTTAGAAACCAAAAGAGCACCTTTTTAATTTAATTTAAAATATTTTAAGCAATTAATTCAGTGACTAAAATGTCACGGGCTTATTTTTTTCCCCTTTTCTTTGCATGTGCAATACAGCCATTCTGGACAGTACTTTCCATTTTGCTGGCGACAATACATTGTTGCATGCTAATCTTGCTCTAACTTAACCTTCAGGATGCAAATCACTGGGTGTGAGTACAGGTATGGAAGTAGAATTTGTAGTACTGTAATGTTCAGGCCAAGACCAAATACCTTTGTCTTCAAAGGTAGAAATGACTTGTGGTAAAATATGGTCCTGAGAGCATACATAAAATCTTTTCACATTCTGGTACCCCAAATCCTAAATACATTTATATGGAATTAGTTCCCTTATGTGAAATAATGCAGTTTGACACCATGTTAACCGCTTCATCCTACAAAATCCTGGGATTTGTACTTTTGTGAGGCAATGACACTTTTTGGTAGACAAGATTGAAGACTGTGCAAAACTACAAACCCTGGGATTCCATAGGCTGGAGCTACAGCACTTAAAGTGGTGTCAATGTGCATTATTTCTATGGTGTAGATACACCCAATGTTTTTGTTTCAAAATTGTTCTCTATGGAGGAACGTACTCTAAAGGGAGTGACTTAGGGGGAGAAAAAAAAGTAGTAAAAGATCGAGAGCATGTCTGTTTTTATCATCTTGGTTGGTTGCTTTTCATTTTGAAAAAAGTTCTGGGGGAGTTACAAAGAGCTCAGTGTAACTTAGAATCATAGAATCATAGAATCATAGAGTTGGAAGAGACCACAAGGGCCATCCAGTCCAACCCCCTGCCATGCAGGAACTCCAAGTCAAAGCATCCCTGACAGATGGCCATCTAGGCTCTGCTTAAAGACCCCTAAGGACGGAGACTCCACTACACTCCGAGGGAGTGTGTTCCACTGTCGAACAGCCCTTACTGTCAGGAAGTTCCTCCTAATGTTGAGGTGGAATCTCTTTTCCTGCAGTTTGCATCCATTGTTCCGCGTTCTAGTCTCTGCAGCAGCAGAAAACAAGCTTGCTCCCTCCTCAATATGACATCCCTTCAAATATTTAAAGAGGGCTATCATATCACCTCTTAACCTTCTCTTCTCCAGGCTAAACATCCCCAGCTCCCTAAGGCATTCTTCATAGGGCAAGGTTTCCAGACCCTTCACCATCTTAGTTGCCCTCCTTTGGACATGCTCCAGTTTCTCCACATCTTTTTTGAATTGTGGTGCCCAGAACTGGACACAGTATTCCAGGTGGGGCCTTAGACCGTTTATGGAAGGGCAGAAAAATGCAGGAATTATATGTGTGTGTTATGGAATCCTTGCAATAAATGCTGGGCTTATTCCAACCAAAATTAAGCACTGTTTAGTCCACTGATTTCAGTGGTAGAATTTAAGGCTGAAATGTCCCTTTGAATAACAGTGTGGCTTATTTTTAAGCCAACTTGCAGGATTGTACTGACCAAGATGCACTTAACATGCACTGCCATCAATGGAGTTTTAAAAACTGTAAACTATTGCAAGATCGTGCCCTCAGTAATTGGATTGGCCCTCAATGAGCTTCCAACAGGAGGTCAAGGAAATCTGAATGAAAATAATCCATTAATTGGAAAACAGCAACAGGCTGGGACTCTTCCCAGTCTAAATTAATTTTGCATCTAAACATACCCTATATACTACATTATATTTGACATCCAATGGCTCTTTCTTTAATTAGTATTGACAGCCTAGCTCTAATTCAGTATCAGTCACTGAATGAGAACTCATGGCTCTGCAAATTTTGGACTATTCTTATCACCTAACCACTGGCCATGCAGGCTGGTGCTGATAGGAGCTGGAACCCAAAAGTATCGGGAAGATCCCAGGTTTTTAAACTTGATCCACAAATACTCACATATTCAAAACATGTCCTAGAATGCTCCAACTTGGCACCATCCATTACATAGTGTTATGCATTTAACAGTACTACTGATAAGTAACTTCTAATGTGAAGTTCTACTCACTTTTATTGACTTTAATGACAACTGTTCTACAACATTTATGTTTAGGGAAATTTATTCAAGCAGCAGCTATGAGACTTGGATGTTTGCAATAGCAGTATGTTCATGGAAAACCAGTATTTTTGCCCCCCCCCCCAATGCTTTCTCACACCATAAATTTAGGGGAAGAGGAAGTCTACTTCTGTGAAATCAAGTATCCAGTGCTAACTCTCATTTTTGAGATTTTTTTTTTGCACAATTAATTTCTAAATCCAAGAAAGAAGGTTAATTGA
The DNA here is from genome assembly GCA_034509955.1 of Urosaurus nigricauda. Classification (NCBI taxonomy): domain Eukaryota; kingdom Metazoa; phylum Chordata; class Lepidosauria; order Squamata; family Phrynosomatidae; genus Urosaurus; species Urosaurus nigricauda. The sequence goes on along the minus strand of JAOEGL010000001.1, from coordinate 137,233,508 downwards.
CAAGAGTGCTTCAGTTTTCAGAACTATTCACAGCTGAACTTGAAATTTACTCAAGTTCTGTCACTGCAACTAAATTAAGTAAAATAGATGGCTGCCGACAAAAATTACAGGGGAGGCAGTCAACAATTAGGAACGTGTACATAAAACTACCACAAACCAACAGCTGCTTATTAATAACATGAAGTGTTTGTAATTTCATGGAGCTCTATACTTATTTATTAGCACAGTATAACTGCACAGAGATCCCTAATTGCAATTAGAGAGGGATCCCCCCCCCTCAGATTCCAACCGTGAGAAATATAAAGAGGAGGAAAATACTAACAGCAGAATATCCCAAAACGTTTAAAGCAAAGAACTGTTGAGATGGTTCTGTGGACCAATTTTTAGTAATGTGTATACTTTGTGTATCTTCATATGGTTATATCATATATCATAACAGCAACAATCCTGTTACCTAGAAAGAGGTCCAGTTTTGACTTTTTCCTACCTGGAAGCAGTATGTACTGCTTGGTGTTGCTATCAGACAAAAACCTGACAATACCCTAATATTTCATACAGATGTTCACAGTAAAGCTGGGATCTAAAGTGAAATAGTGTTAAATGGGTAATGCTTATTTTTGTGAGCAGCATGACCTTATCACTTCTTACAGCTCTTGCCAACCAACTGGAGGATTAAGCAGCAAGAGTCACTAGCTATCTGGCCTAAGAAGTAAAGAAGAACTTGTCTTTAAGTGAGAGGAAATAATAATTACTTTAAACCACAAGGTAAAAATGGTTACACTTCTTCTTGGGAAAGTACCTTTACAAGAAAGAAGTTTTTATCTTTCATGACCTGTCAAAGCTCATTCCAACAAATCACTCTAACTTACTATCCTGCATGCTACAAAGCAGCAAGAAAAAGGTAAAATAAGAATGGAATAATGCTTCTCTCAGGTTGATGTCAGACTACAACTCCCAATGTTACTCATCATTAGCTATGGGCTCATGGGACTTGCAGTCCCACTTGCAATTGGAGGACTGAGTAATTCCCACCCCTGTTCATGACATGATAATTTAATTTAGGCTTCCTAAATACAACTACAAAAGTACCTAGCCTACTTAATGTCTGGACAAACAGTAAATGCTGCATGTCTGAAGACTATCGCTTAACTTCTGAATTACAATGGCCAAATTGAATCAGGAGTAGCAGCATGGAACTTCTTAAAGAAATGAAACACATCCAATTCAGAGTTCTCATTCAAGCAGAATATTATATACATCACCCTCCTCAACTGCCCCTGCTCATGACGCCTATGCCTGCAGAAAAATGGCTGTATTAATTCTGTGACTCAATTGTGTTCTCTGGATTATTTCATTTCCTAAAGAGATTGGTTTTCTAATGCACAAAAGCAATAATCTATCACAAAAAAAAGCTAGGAGAGAGAGAGAGAAGCTAATAAACACATTTGTATGTGCAAAGAAATTTTGCACACCCAAATATAAAGGAGGCGAAGAGAGACACAGAGATCAACTGAAGAATACAAAGTCAAGATTAAAGCTCAACTGATGTTAAGCAAGAGTGTGAGAAAAATAATTAAAGTGACTTCAAATATTTGTGTTCAAAGAGAATCATGCTGGCCACAATTAAGTAAACACAGACTGGCAATCCATTCTCTGAAGCATACTACCTTGATAAAGACAGCCTGTATTTGGTAAAGTTCCCACAGCTTCATATTTGTTGCAAAGCATGAGCATGTGAGACTTTGTAAAACAAACCAGAAAAGAGCTTTCAAAACTGATGCCAAATGAAGAACAGAAATGTTCCATTTGATTTCATTTTGCCACTAAGAACACCTGAAACTACCACTCCTAAGCCATTATTGGGGGGGAAAAAAGCAAAATCATCACACATGATTAGCCATCTTTAAAATGCAAAATAAAGTGAGATGTAAGCGTTTACAGAAAAGGTTAAAATCTTGGTTTAATAAGGTTTGCAAGACTTTGGGAAGAGGAGTATTTGCATTGCCTGGACATGAGAAATGAAAATGCCCAGAGAGATGTAAAAGAGAAGTTCAGTACTAATCAGAATTACCATCATCATTACTTGACAACAGATGACACTGCTTATAGTATGGCTGTAATTAAATGTAGAGCACCAAAAATAAATCTAATATACAAAGGACATATTAAGACTTCACATGGAATTTAAATATTTAACCATAATTATTTGAAAAATCTATGTCTCAGAAGAACTCTTATCTGTTGTTTTCATTTAGAACAGACTTATAGTGAGGGTCAAACATGTTGTTCATCCCTGAAGCCTATGCTGAAAACCTTTGCATCTGCCCTTTTGTGAAACCATGGAAATAAAATGTTATTTGTAAGCAAGAAAAAATAGGGATCATCAGAATTCTCATTTGACATTTCAGGATTGGGGAGGGGGGGGGAGAGAGATTATTTTATGGGTAGGGACTGTTCCCTTAAACCCTAAATGAGATGGTATTGCTATCATACTTCTCTTGTGAGTGGTTTGAGATGGCACAAAGTTTGTATAACCAGTTAAATAACTTATTAAATAAAGCATCACAGTGCACAAACTAGAATTTCTCCCTTAAAAAGTCAAATTTCAATTCAAGTACAAGGCTCTTCATAATTATGTAAATAATAAAAGATGAAATTAGGACATATACATGAAAAACCCACATTTCTTTCTAATTCAGTTAAAATGTCCATGGTAAACCCTTTAGTTTCTACCATGAACCTTTGGCTTTCCAATTTCCAAGGAATTGGGCCAAGCATAGTAGCAGATTCCATTCTCCATTCTGTTTTGTGCTATCAAACGGAGACAATGACATCGAGATAAAGTCTATCATAGGACTCCCTGAAGCACAGGATAAGCAGAAGACTTAGCAAGCAGGATCCTGGAACACACCAGTTGAACCAAGAGAATTCTGGATGGGAGGAAAGAAAGAAAAAAGACTGATTATTAGGTATTTATTACCACAATAAAGCTACAAGACAACATCACAGTTTAGGCTGAGGAAATCACTTTAGGTTTTCAGGACTTTTGGGGAGACAAACTCTTAAAAGGCCTTCACTTTTCCTAAGAAATAAGGGAATACTGAAAACCTGAAGTGTTCCTATAGATTGCATGACTTAAGAGAACAAAACACAGGGATGGCAGAACAGCTGCTTCTGTTTTACATCTTTAGTTGTAATGTTTGAGAACTAATGCATGTATTATTTATGTCCTTAAAAGTGCTACAGATATTGATGATTTTGGTTTAAGAAGATGCAATACTGCGAGATGCAATTCTGTGAGATAATATGGTGACAGGCTTGCTGTGGAACTTTGTAAAGTAACATTAAAGTTGGTTCATACTTTTTTGGCTGGTTCAGCAAAGGCTTCAGTTTATTCAGAAAGCAAGAAACCCAGAGAACAGTGGGAAACAATCTTGATTTCTTTTTTGAATTGAGCCTGGTGGAAAATAGAGCTTCTTTATAGCCTATCCTTGTTAAAATACAAATAAGGCTTTTAATAAAACAAAGCTAAGTTTCAGGGAAAGCTAGACACAGCGAAGCCACAGGTGCAAACTGGGTCCCAAATCCAAAAAGATTGGCAAGTATTCTGCAACAAATGGTGGCAGTGTTTTCTATGATCCATAAGGAGTGTATGATATGTGCCTTCAAGTGACCTGTTGACTTATGGTGACTCCATGAATTTCATAGGGTTTTCTTAAGCAAGGAATAAACACACATGGTTTTACCAGTTCCTTCCTTTGAAATATAGCCAACAGCACCCAGTATTCATTGGCAGTCTCCCATCCAAGTACTAACCACAGTTGACCCTGCTTAGCTTACAAGATCAGATGGGAATGGGTGCCTTAGACTATTTAGTCCCTATAAAGTGTATAGTCTACTGTATTTAACTAATCCATTATTTTGATTCCTATCAGTTATACTTTCGCCTCCCAATCCCTGAATACAGAGATTATTATTGGGTTAAATGCCCCTTTAAGGAAATATAAAAATAATTATATGGCTGTAAATTGGGGAAAACACCAGGTGCCAATCCTTTGTAATTAGTTATTAGTAAGGCAAACAGTGCAAGGACACAACAGTAGGAAACAAAAAAATGTGCAAAAGCAGCAAGTAAAGAGGACACATGGTCTTAAATGCCTCTCCACTAATGCACAGAGTATGGGAAATAAGCAGGATGAACTTGAACTCCTATCACAGCAAGGGAAATATGATATAATAGGCATCACTGAAACCTGGTGGGATGAGTCTCATGATTGGAATGTAGAAATAGAGGGGTATAACCTTTTTAAGAGAAACAGGCCAAGCAGGAAAGGAGGAGGAATAGCATTATATGTCAGGGATATTTACACCAGTGAAGAGATGCAGGAAGTCAATACTGGAAGCCAGGTGGAGAGCATCTGGATAAAAATTAAAGGAGAGGGAAATAACAGGGATGTTACTGTGGGAGTCTACTACAGACCCCCGACTCAGGCAGAGGAATTGGATGATGCCTTTCTAGAACAGATAATCACATACTCAGAAAGGAGAGATGTAGTAGTGATGGGGGACTTCAACTATCCTGATATTTGCTGGAAGTCAAACTCAGCCAAATCCTCAAAGTCTAGCAAATTCCTCACTTGCCTGGAAGACAATTTCATTGTCCAAAAGGTGGAAGAGGCAACAAGGGGATCAGCCATTTTAGATCTGATCTTAACCAACAGGGAAGACCTAGTTGATGGGGTGCAAGTGGTTGGATCCTTAGGTGGAAGTGACCATGTTCTCCTGGAGTTTGTAATACAGTGGAAGGGAGAAGCTAGGCATAGTCAGACACGCACTCTAGACTTTAGGAGAGCTAATTTCAATAAACTTAGAGAAATACTGGGAGTGATCCCATGGTCAGGAATACTAAAAGAAAAGGGAGTTCAAGACGGATGGGAGTTTCTCAAAAGGGAGATATTGAAGGCACAATTTCAAACAGTTCCAATGAGGAAGAAAAATGGAAGATGTCTCAAGAAGCCAGGATGGATGACTAAGGAACTTTCAACTGAGCTAAGTTTTAAACGGAACATGTATAAGAAATGGAAAAATGGAGAAATCACGAAAGAGGAATTCAAACAAATAGCCAGCACATGTAGGGGTAAAGTCAGAAAAGCTAAAGCGCAGAATGAACTCAGGCTTGCTAGAGAGGTTAAGAACAATAAAAAGGGCTTTTTTGGATATGTCCGCAGCAAAAGGAAGAAGAAGGAAACATTGGGGCCACTGCATGCAGAAGATGGCAAAATGCTAACAGGGGACAGAGAAAAGGCAGAATTACTCAACACCTTCTTTGCTTCAGTCTTCTCAGAAAAGGCAAAGGGTGCTCAACCTAAGGATAATGGAACAGGAGACAGAATAGAGGGAATTCAGCACAGAATAAGTAAAGAGGTAGTACAGGAATACCTGGTTAACCTAAATGAATATAAATCTCCAGGACCAGATGAACTACATCCTAGAGTATTAAAAGAACTGGCAAATGTAATATCAGAGCCATTGGCAATAATCTTTGAGAACTCTTGGAGAACAGGAGAAGTCCCAGCAGATTGGAGGAGGGCAAACGTTGTCCCCATCTTCAAAAAGGGAAAAAAAGAGGATCCCAACAATTATCGTCCAGTTAGTCTGACATCAATTCCAGGAAAGGTTCTAGAGCAGATCATTAAGCAGAGAGTCTGTGAACACTTAGAGGCCAATGCCATAATCACAAAAAGCCAACATGGGTTTCAGAGAAACAAGTCATGCCAAACGAACCTGATCTCTTTTTTTGATAAAATTACCAGCTTGGTAGATGAAGGGAATGCTGTGGATATAGTATACCTCGATTTCAGTAAGGCCTTTGACAAGGTTCCCCATGACATTCTTGCAAACAAGCTTGCAAAATGTGGAATAGACAAGTTAACTGTTACATGGATTTGTAATTGGTTGACTGGCCGAACTCAAAGGGTGCTCAACAATGGCTCCTTTTCATCCTGGAGAGAAGTGACCAGTGGGGTCCCACAGGGTTCTGTCCTGGGCCCAGTGCTATTCAACATCTTTATTAACGATTTGGATGACAGAATTGGGGGCATACTTATCAAATTTGCAGATGACACTAAACTGGGAGGAGTAGCTAATACCCCAGAGGACAGGATCAAAATTCAAAATGACCTGAATAGACTAGAAAGCTGGGCCAGTGCTAACAAAATGAAATTCAATGCGGAGAAATGTAAGGTTCTGCACTTAGGGCGGAAAAATGAAATGCACAGATATAGGATGGGGGATACCTGGCTGAATGAGACCACATGTGAAAGGGATCTAGGAGTCCAAGTAGACCATAAGCTGAACATGAGTCAACAGTGTGATGCGGCAGCCAAAAAAGCCAATGCAATTTTAGGCTGCATCAATAGAAGTATAGTTTCTAGATCAAGGGAAGTTATAGTGCCACTCTATTCTGCTTTGGTCAGGCCCCACCTGGAATACTGTGTCCAGTTCTGGGCACCACAATTCAAAAAGGATGTGGAGAAACTGGAGCATGTCCAAAGGAGGGCGACTAAAATGGTGAAGGGTCTGGAAACCATGCCCTATGAGGAACGCCTTAGGGAACTGGGGATGTTTAGCCTGGAGAAGAGAAGGTTAAGAGGTGATATGATAGCCCTGTTTAAATATTTGAAGGGATGTCATATTGAGGAGGGAGCAAGCTTGTTTTCTGCTGCTGCAGAGACTAGAACGCGGAACAATGGATGCAAACTGCAGGAAAAGAGATTCCACCTCAACATTAGGAGGAACTTCCTGACAGTAAGGGCTGTTCGACAGTGGAACACACTCCCTCGGAGTGTAGTGGAGTCTCCTTCCTTGGAGGTCTTTAAGCAGAGGCTGGATGGCCATCTGTCAGGGATGCTTTGACTTGGAGTTCCTGCATGGCAGGGGGTTGGACTGGATGGCCCTTGTGGTCTCTTCCAACTCTATGATTCTATGATTCTATGATTCTATGATTCTATGTATATAAGGACTCTGAAACTCAGAACAGGAGTGTTTTGAGGATAGTGGATTGGAGAGATGATAGTGGATTGGAGAGAGGAGTTGGTATGCTGGTTTGGTTAGTGTGGTTTGTAAATATAAAAGGCATTCTATGTAGAGCTTTTGTTGTACATATTGCAACTGGAAGATAAGGACTTTGGAAGAAGTCAACTGTGTCTGTGCCTTATTTCAAGTTGGTCAGTGCCTAGTTGCCAAATATTGCACACTGGGTTGTGCTTCTGCACTCTGCTGTTTGTGAGCTACTGTTGAGGTCAAGCGCCTCAGACAGTGCTGAATGTTGGCACCTCTGTTTGGGCCTAGTTTGTTTTTATCACTGCACACCTGCAGTACACAGAGGGGAGCCAACAATTATACCTATTAATTAACAACACATTAATCTACCCTGATTAGAATGACAAAGATAATTTCCCAATAAAAGAGTATAAACATATTTTATAAGCATTCCAATATGAATCTCTCAAGAAGCCATCTTGTAACCATAAGAAATAAAATTCTGTCCAAAATTTAATTATCTTAATCATAAGGCAAGGGCAGTAGGGCACATGCCTCTTGGCTATCCATGGTTTGTCTCATTGAAAAAAAAATTCTACTGTTCACTATTTTTTTATATAATTCTAATACCTTTAGGTTTAAAAACCATAAAGCAAGCCTGGTTTAGTTTAATGCCATAATTTACAGGGCTGAAGATAAAGAGCAATTTATTTTCTCTAAAACCTCATATTAAAGAGAGAATGCATAGCAAACCAATGCATCCATAGAAAACTACATCTCTAAGTACAATTAGACATTCCCCCACTAATAATCTTTTTGCTATTAAATTCCATCAAAAGCTTTACATTGTGCAGAAGTACACAACCTATACCACCTGGGCAAAATCGCTGCAAGTTTCCATTATCCTCTCAGTCCCTTATGCTATTCAGACTGGCATAATAATAGAGCAGGAGAATTATCCTACTGTAAGTGGCCTATTCGGTTGTATTTTGAAAAAGGAACCAAGGAAAAATGGCAACTATTTTTATGAGGTTTCCAAATGTCAAGCCTATTTTGCTGCCAGCTAATAGTGCTTTTGCCAACCTGAGTGCACTTTCAACAATGACAACCGGGGGGGGGGGGGGGGAATGGGACATATGGTATTGGAATGTACCAATGCTTGAGATAGAAAATTAACAGTAGATTATTTGCTTAAGACTACCCAGGACGCTGTACTTCATGACTATGACCTAAGGATGCTGGAGAATTTCATTCTGCCTGCATTTTTAAACAAAGCAAACCAATCTGCACTAATATTGCAATCTCAGCTGTGGAGGGTTGCCATACAATCCAGAATGCTGGAAAATTCTGAAATGCAAGGATTAACTTCCAGGAACAGAAGATCCTCTCCTCTTCACAAAGTCATTTCCATGCAAGGAGAGCAATGGAAATGCTAAAGGGTGTATTTCTCTCTCTCTCATTCTCTCTCTCATGAGTGTAGAGATGTGTAGGCCTGGGGAAAAATGGAAAAACTCAGGAAAAAATCACAAGCTTTTACACAAGCTTTTTCCCCCCCGAAGGTGATTCTCCGCCCCCCCCCCTGAAAAATTAGGAAAAACTGATTATCGAATATTTTCCTTCAGAATGATGAATAAAACCAAAACATGATGTTCATAGGTAGATTATTTCTAAAGCTATGAAGCAAGAAAACCTTAAAGTAGGACTATGCCAGCAATTGCACTGCAGAAATGCCAGATTGATACCACTTTAACTGCCATGGAGCAATGCTATGGAATTCTGGGAATTGTAGTTGTTGAGGCATCAGAACTCTCTTATAGAGAAGGTTAAATGTCCCACAAAACTATAGTTTCCAGACTTCCATAGCATTAAGCCATGACTATTAAAGTGATGTTAACCTGGATTATTTCTACATTGTGGATGCAGCCTATGTATCAGCTAATTGCAATTCCTGCTCTTTTCAGTTCCTTTTGTAGGAATGAGGGCTTTATGTCTGAGTGACACTATTGAGAAACAGATGAGACAAAATACTTTTCTGTTTTAGTAATGCTAACGCCTTCCTTCCTTCCTTCCATCCTTCCTTCCTCCTTTTTAAATGTTTTTCCTCATACGTCAGCAAAAACAAAGATGCACCTGCGCTTTTGAAACTACATTTGTAGCAAAAAATAGAAATTTTAAAACAGTAAATTCCATTTGTAATTATTGTCTGCATAAACTGTACTCCCAATATTCTAAACATTGTAATTTTTGCCAAACCAAATTTAACATAATGTATTTTATGTTCCTAAAGCAATAACATTACATGAAAATTGGAAAGAGTATTAATACAGTACTTTTTATATTTTTTTTCTTCTGAAAATGAAAAAACAGGATGTTTTCCTTCCAGTTTCAAAACTTCAAGAAATTTTACATCCCCCCCCCCCTTTTTTTATGTGTTTATTTTAGATATCCTGAATAGGGCTACTACTTGAACAGAATTACAATCAGCCTTGTTCAGCATTTGCTATTTAAAGTTTTAGCAAAAAATAAATGCAAAAAATACCTGATCACATATAGGAAAACATACAAGCACTTGCCTTTTGGATAAATGCTTACAAGAGAACAAGAGTATACAGGATTGTTCAAGAAGTTTAAAAATCTAATATGCAAAAAGAGCTTGTACAAATGTAATAGTTGCATGCAACAAATAAAGCTGCAGACAGCTTTAGGGTCACCATAATTCAGAAACGACATGAAAGCATGCAACAACAAACAAATTCTCTGCTACATGTACATTGGCTTGCAAATATATTTCAAGTACTGACTAATGCCTAAAACAGCTGCACCACTGTATCCCAACACTATGCTATACAAAATGTCCTGTGAACATCAGAGGCACAACTGTAATAAAGTGAAGATATAAGCAAGAAGCAGTCTTATGTAGCAACAGCACCTATTACCCTTGAAGGCAATACTTTAAGAAGTGATGTTGTCCTTCAAGGAAATGGAAAAATTTATATCTTACTGAAACTGAGATTTTTGCTTTCAGATGTACTAACCTCATGTTTTTCAAAACTTCTACCTTCAATAGATACTTTCTTTTTTGATCTGCCTGCATTGGATCTCATACATGGTACAAAGGCTCTTGAATTTGGCTTTGGAAGCATGCCGGGTTCACACAAAGCATGTGAACTCGGCACGGGTTCAGTGATGGGCCTCAGCTTTAGCTCATATGCACTCGTAGCCTTAGGACATACTCAGCACTCTCTTGTGGCTGAACTTTGCAAGGGAAGACGGGGGACAGCTCTCTTCAGGGGAGATTTTTCTGTTATTGCAGGTTTTCTCATTAGAGAACCCCTGATGAGTTTCCAAATCTGCTGCTTTCCTAAAAATGCAGTTTGAAAACCACCATATTAATCCATTGCCTTTATGAAAAGATGGAAGCAACAGCTGGTGGCAATAGGAAGCAGTGCTACATTTTAAGATTACCATGCAGGAACAATACCAACATTAAATCTCCATGCTGAATGAAAAACACAGTTAAAGCACACAGAAGTTCGGCTTGATCCTATATATTTTTCCTTAGAGGCAAGTCTAATTGAGTTCAACGGGGGCTTATGTGTGGAAAGGCTTATTGTTTTTGACGTGATTTCAAATTAATTTTCACAGCCATAAAACAAAAGGCAAAGCACAGGACAGGAGGAAAACCTGCGTCAGTAACTGTCCTTTGTGCTCTCACCTTCTCAAATAGAAGCAGAATGTTTCAATTTGTTGTGCAAGAATTTTGTCTTCTCATTTGTAAACATTAGGTTTCCAATGCAATTTAGATTCAGAAACCTCTGAAACATACTGAATAATCATTACCCAGGAAGAGACTGCCTAATGAAATTTCATGTCAGTTTTGACTTCTCTGATGAGCAGAATGATTTTCAAAGGTAGGTTTGTAGCTCTGGAGTTTACTATCCTGTATCTCTGCTCCAATGCATCAAGTCATGCGGCTGGAATGAAGGCAACATCTGCTATTATTCCTATTATAGCAGGGGTAGGCAAAACACAAGTTTTTTGTGGGCCCCAGGGTTTAGGTTCTCCCAGCCAAATGTACTCCAGAGGCTGTTTCATGATATTTTTGCCCCACCCAGCCATACTAAGCCCAAGAGATGCCCTTTAAAACAAAAGAACAGTAACTTGCAGGTAACTTCCTATTGGAAGGGACACCTTAAAACAACGTGGGGAGGGGAGTGTGATTAAAATGCCCCCACACTCCCTTGAGGGCATGGGGAGATATAGTCCTCCAAGGTCTTCTAAGTCCCAACAGTTGCTCACAGACTCTTACAGAGAAGGAGGGACTGGCATTAGCAACTCCATTGCTCAATGCTCCTCTTTAGGTTAGTGTTAAGGTGGTGGGATAGCTGAGTTTTTATATGATAAAGCAGTAAGACAATGTGAAAACACTCCTGTATTTGGCCTTCCCAGATCACACTATAATGTGTATATGCATTATGTTAATAAAAGATTTTTTTTCTGTTGAAGGCCTTTAGCTAAAGCAATGTCCTTTACTAAGAAATCCCTTCACCATGTTGAAGGGAAGTCTCTTTCCATTTATGTTTTTAGAAAATGGAACAATTGAACTATGGATAGGACTTCAGAATAAGGAATTTCATTCTTAGCAAAGAATGTTGTTTGGCAGAGCTTCTATCTGCTTCTAAAAATACAAAGGATCCACAGTTCTCTTTAAAGAAATATGGGAGGGAGACTTAAGGGGTAATGTTTTAACAGCTATAAGTGGTGTGTAGAAATTGGAATGTCATGGAATGGGATGTCATGTCAGCTTTGACTTATAGTGACATTATAAATGAGAGTCCTCATTTGGTCATCAACTGCCCTGCTCAGGCCCTGTAAACTCAGGGCAGTTGCTTCCTAGATTGAGTATACAATAGTATATAAAAATCCTTATAATGTGATCTTCCTCTTTTCTTCATGCCTCCCATTTCATCAAACATTATATTTTGGCTTCTAGGGAGAAAAGTTTGACTTGCTCTAGGACCCATTTATGAGTCACTTCAGGAATCCTCAGAACCTAAAGAATTCAACTCCTGCACATTTCAAAGTTGTTAATTTCAGTCAGTCTCCCCATCAGCCTTCTGTACTGTTCAGCTTTCACAACCAGACATAGGAAATGGAAATACTATAGCATGGATGATCCTGATTTTGGTATTCAATTATATATCTTTATAATTGAGGATAATATCTAGTTCTTTCATAGCTGCCCTCCCAACTCTGATTGCATTTTTCTAGTTTCTTGATTGCATTCTCCATTTTGATCAATGAATTAGAAAAGCTAGAGAAAATCTTTGCCTATTTTTATGTCTTCCTCACTCACTTTAAAATTACATAAATCATCTGTGGTCATTATTTTTGTTTCATAATGTTCAGCTGCAACTCTGCTTGAATTTCCTCAACAGCTGTCCAAAGTTTTTGCTATCTTCTACTAATAGCATGGTATCACCTGCAAATCTCAAACTGATGCTCTTTCTTCCTCTAATTTTCACACCTTCTTTCTCTGAGTCTAATCCAGCAAAAACAGGATATGTTCTGCATATAAATTGAACAGATAGGCTGATAAAATGCAGCCTTGCCTGACCTCTTTTCCAATTCTGTTTCTCCCTATTCCTTTCTTACAGTAGCTTTTCTTCTGGATTATAGTTCATGTATTAGGACATGAGGAAATTCTGTGGCACGTCCATTTCTTTTAAAGTGATCTATAGTTTTTCATGATCTACACAATCCAAGACTTTGCTATGATTTTTTTGTGAAATTCTTTAATGCATTATAATATCCAAAATGTGTTTGCCATGTGATACCTGGTGACTCTTCCTTTTCTGAACCCTGCTTGAAAAAAAGCCCCAAACATTCATCACATTGTTCTTGTTGCTGTTATTGTTGTGTGCCTTCAAGTTATTCCCAAGATATGGCGCCCCTAAGGAACTTCTATCACAGGGTTTTCTTGGCAAGATTTGTTCAGAGGAGATTTGACATTGTCTTCCCTTGAGGTTGAGAAGATATTACTTGCCCAAGGTCACCCAGTGGGTTTAATAGCCAAGCCGGGAATCAAACCCTGGTCTCCAGAGTCATAGTCCAACACTCAAGCCACTGCATTACGCTGGCTCTCATACTTGTATATAACAACATTCTAATCAATAGCAACCTTGATGATCCAATACAAAAAGGAGCAGCAGTTTGTACAGTACTTTGTTTGCTGAACTTTTGTCATTCATACTACCAACTGCAAACACTGATTGACTAAATCTAGGAGATGTTTAAAGCCTCCTTGAGAGAATCAATAGTCTCAGATGTTCTTAAACAACCCCTCCCTGGATTCTGCAGATTGTGGGACAATTACCAGGTGGTAGTTAGTAATTCCTTACTAGGCACATTACTCAAGGGGGAGCTGGCTGCCGAACTCCCAAGTGCTCTTGGATGATGACTTCATTTTATTCTGACTTCATTTGCTTTGTAGCCCAGAGCTACTTTGGGAGAAGGACGTGTGGATTGTAATCCTGCAAATTTTCCAAATTCCCTAAGAAGTTTTGGATAGTATTAACTGTAGTATCCTTCTAAATAACGGCTTAAGATTGGGATTTGCAGACATGGTAGTTCTACTCCCTCATGAAAGTATAATTCCAGAATGTAGGATGAAGCTTGATCTCATCCAGATACTATCAACATTTACATGAAATCACTGGATAAGGTAATTTCAGGATTTGGAGCAAGATGCTACAGGTATATTGACAACATATGTCTCTATTTCTCTTTTCCATCAGATTTAGATTAAAACAATGTAAGTATTGAGCCAATGCCCAGAATCAGTAAGGAAATGGATGAGTACCAGTCGGGAAACTCAGTCCTGTGGCAGATGTTTTGTCTGTTGAGAGAGATGGTGTTCAACCTGATTTAGATAAGGATCACTTCCCATACAGTATTGCATTCATATTCTGAGATTTTATGGTTGGACATGACTGTCTGTATACTGATTGCCTACATTGTTATCCTTTAAACACCTGTAAGCTTATTTTTATCTTTTTACATATTATCATTCTATTTTGTGCATTTTACCTTCTTTCAGCAAATCACCATGGATATGCAAGTGGAGAATGGTAAACAGTTTTTTTCTAAAATATACACATAGAGGTAAAGTTTTTAAAAAAATCAACTCCCCAAACAGAGCTTTAAGGTTATAAACCCTACAGAACTTTGAGGATAGAAAGACAGAAAACAGTTAGAATAACTTCTCATTGTCTGCTGAGGGAAATTTATTTATTATTTATCTATGGTATTTATACCCTGCTCTTCAGCCCTATAGGCTATCAGAGTGGCTTACAATTATTATTTTTAATCTAGGTTTACAGTGAACACCAAAGTACAGAAACTTCTGTTTCAGTTGCTATGCTGTGTTTGGGAGAGACATACTGCCTAATCAGAGATTCACTAAACTCCAGAAAAATCTCCACTATTTTCTGGGGGATTGCTCAGTTCTGTCCCAAGGAGGAGAAAGGAACTAGCATACTGGAAAAACAGTATGACCAACAGTTACGTCTGTACCTCAAAAGATGAGAACTATATCCATCATTGCATCCAGGGACTGTACTACCATTCCTGGTGATAAACAGAGTGGCATCAGTTCTAGTTCTGGGAAGCCTCCAAAGTATGACTGGAACATGAACGCTGGGAGTGGAGCCGAGGTGCCATAAACTGTCAAGTTCTTGTAGAATCTGCAGTAGGATTCTAACTGTTTTTCAGCAAAAAGTCTGAGTGATTTTTTCTTTTAAAAAATAGAAGGTCTGGGGACTTTGGGCCACCATGCGGTTTGCAGGACCTACTTTCTCCATCTCTTTTGTACCTGACAGCAGCTAAAGCAAAGAATGTGAAAGAGTACAAGGGAGAAAAAAAAGTACAAGGCAGAAAGGAAGATTGAAGAGGAAAAAAGAATAAAGGAAAAATCTGCCTACTCAAGTCCTTAATTTTATTCTAGAGAGAAGCGTTAGGACTGGGGGATATGCAGCATGCTTCCGTGTGTGCTTTAAGCCGCACCATTGCTCAGGCTATACAATAATAAAATGGCAATAAACATTCACAGCTGGCAGTCAGGACTCATACTGAGCCCTTTAGCCTTATACAGTGCAGCATAAGGAGGTTTTAGCAGAGTGGAGAAGAAAAAGGTTACTTCTGCAAACCCTTCAAAGTGAATGAAGTGATACACAGCAAGATATTTTTACAGGAGCATCCTCCTTCATTTGAGCACTGAAGCTGGATGGCCCTATGCCTCTCATTCTCAAGCAAAACGGGACCACCCAAAATTACAGTTGTGTAGGTTAGTCTGTAACTTTAAAAAAAAATACTTATTTTAAAAAACTGACCATCAATAGCCAGTTGTCTTTGAGATTGAAGACTTAACGGAACAAAGGCCCAATCTAGATGGGCACTAAAGAGCGCCATTAGGGCTCTTTAGTGCGCCATTAAGGTTCGTCCCTAGCATGTAATGGCGACGGCGCCATTCCCAAACGCTGGCGCCTTTTCTAGTGCAAAAAAGCACAGTTTCCCTATTCATTTTTTGCAGCGCAACTTCGCTGCAGCATCTAGCTGCTGCAGCGCAGTTGCTCTGCAAAAAAAGTGGCGCCAGACTGCCCCTTTTAGGTGGTCTGTATCGCCCCAATGAGATTCTCAGCTGAAAAGCAAAGAGGAGCTTGCATTCCTTGAGGTGCTAAATCACCAGGGGTAAGAATCATACAAACTGTTGGACTAAAACTCCCAGTGTTTCTCACCACTGCATATGCTGACCAAGGATGCAGAGAACTGCGATTCAAAAACATCTGGAGGGCTCCATAAATTTCCTTCCCAGCCCATTTACTTCAACCAGCCAGGACTAGACTCGCAACTGTCACCCAGAGTACTTTTTTATAAGCCACCCCTAGACTTGGAATGACCTACTGGGAGAGATTCTACAGCTAAATACACTGTCTGAATTTAAGACTATCAAAGACCTATCTATTTCAACAGGCCTACCCAATCAAATTTAAACTATGAATTTTGAATTAGGATATGCTGGATGATTTGAATGTGTCTTACTTTGTGTTTTTAATAGTGTTTAAATGATTACATGTGTTTTAAAATATGCTATGAAGCCACATGTATTCAGAGTTATTTATTACTGTGGGTCTTGAATGTGAAAATGCTGTTGGAAACCTGAATCTACAAAAAACAATATAGGGGCTTTCTAGATTGGCAAAAAGAAGTGTGTTCATGGCTGCATGAAAGTCTAGCCTTTAGATGAGAAAAAGGGAAAGTGTGCCATGAAAATGCTTTTTTTGCGTTTTAGGGGAGAAGAAGCGCCTTTAAAAAGGTGCTGGTTTTCCCAGCTTCTTTTTTAAAAACTGCGGAACAGCGCAGCTCCATCTAAAGGCTGTGGTGCAGCTGCTAAGCATTAAGGATAAGGCAACTTCATGTCACACTTTCCTGCCAATCTAGAAAGCCCCATAGAATTCTTATTAAGCTTATGATCTTCCTAAACGTGAGCGGGGGAAGGAGATATGTACTCTTTTGCCACTTTGTGATTATAGGATTGGAGGGTGATTAAAGACAAATTTTGCAAAAGAAAGAAAAAAAACCATACATTTTTTCTCAACCTCATGGGCAATCCGATTAGACCCTGAAGCATGAGATTGGATTAGCTTTATCGTTGTTTTAGCTTGCCTAGCTACAAAAGTTATTAATGGTCCTAATATTACACTGTTTTTTGTAAAAGTCCTACGACAGTGTTTATCTCAAAGGCATCCTGCTGCAATGACTTCGAAGGAAAGCTTTCAGCTAAGGATTTCAATCTTTGATTGGCACATGCATAAAAAGAAACACTTGGGAGGTCTTCTCCTCCCTTGATGTGGTGGGGATTTATACACATCATTAGCCTTAACAGAAGATGTATATGCAGTTCCTGCTTCTAGTAAAGCCAAAAATAAAACTCCACATGAAAGACAGCATCTTGTCAAACTGCTACCCAGCAAGCTTCTAAACACTCCTTACCTTCATGGTAAAAAAACAGAAAAAATAAGAGGACTCCCATGAACATGTTGCTTAGGAAGGTGACCACGCCACAGGTAATTCCTTCTGGAACTGGATAGACTGTTTCCACAAAGAGTTCAAAGAATATAGGTACACTGCTGTTTAAGAAGACACCCAGCAAAATGGAGGATGTGTACAAGGTGGCTGCAATCAAAACAAAAGCACAATGATTTTTATATGATTTTTATATTATATAAAGCCATTAAGGTTATCTTACTGCCATGATTATCTTGCACTTTATTGCCAGTTTGGACTGTCAAAACCTAAGCTATGATGTACATACAATCTCTGCACAGTAATGTGTTCATGGGGAAAAAAAAGTCTTATCTGGGTGATCCCAAGGTTAAGTTTTAAAATCTCTAACACAATTCAGCTTCAAGTCCCTTCATATCATGACACAGCAACTAAAAAGTATTTTTTTGTGAATATGGAGGCTGGAAAAATGCACTGTCAATGGAAATGTCTGTTAGGAGACTATTGTAACAGCCAATGATATTCAGACAAACCACCTTCTTCATTATGGCATGGCCAAAGGAGGAGTGCCCTTTGTCTTCAGGGATATACCTCCAGACCATCTTAAATGACAAAATTTAGGTTTGTGACTTTAACATCATCTTTTATTGTTTCTTCTCCTGTATGAATTTTATCACTTTTGCTTGAAGATGAAGCTAGTGGAGCTTTGAAAGTTTGCATGATATATTTTGTGCATTTTTGGCTGGTCCAACATATTGCTGTTTTCTGGATTTTGGATGTTACTGTATTTCATTGTTAGTGATTTGACTTTATGGAGACGAGTCATGGTCTGAACTAATGTTCAGTAACTGATCAGAAAGATAAAGAAATACATTTTCATACTCTTTCTTAAAAAATATTAAAAGCATATATAAACTGCTTGTTGGTCTACCCAAGTCCCCAAAGTAATGTGCAATAATATATAAAAGCAGAAAGACAACCATTATTCAGAAATTGATTAAAACTACTGCATTTCAAAAGCCAAATTTGTCACCCAATAATTTGGTTTATAGCACCAGCTGGAAGATCAGTAAGGATGGAAAAGGCCAGACTTCCTCTAAGACTACATCTGCACTGCAGAAATAATCCACTTTGATACCACTTTAATTGCCACGGCTCAATGCTATGGATTTCCGGGATTTGTAGTTTGTTGTAGCAGAGTGCTTTAACAGTGAAGAATAAATGTCTCACAAAACAAAAATTCCCTGAATTCATAGCATTGAGCCATGGCAGTTAAAGTGATGTCATACTGGAATATTTCTGCAGTGCAGATGCAGCCAACGAGGGGATTCTTTACATTATAAATTGCACAATTCATCCTACAGTTTGTACATACTTACTTGGGAAGACTAATTTATTAGAATCTTAAGATGGAAAGTAATCATATTGAAAATACAGTATACCCATCTGCATTTCCTGAATGATGTGTATGAATGCCTACACAGGCATACAGATATGGACATATCCTCCCCATTGCCCTGATATTTCTGAAGTGCAGCTTTCAATATAATGTTAAAAACCACCAGCTATTCCTCCCCCTGACACACACATAGACCACCTTAATCACTAAACTACCACAAGAAAAACAAAACAAATGTGGCATTGAAAAAAACAACATGTGTATAATGTAATTATTCCTGAAGCTCCCAAGGCACTTGTCTGCTTTAAATTTATAGTCTGCATGGTATTTTTTAGTAAACTAGGTCAAAAACTTTCCATTTTAGAGTCTTAGCTATAGCTTCTTTTTGAAAAACAAGTTTCTACAGTACTTACATTTACTTAACTTAAAATAAATGCAAACAACAGTTTTACAAATAGTCAATTACTGTTCTAAATTAGGAAATAACTATGATTTGACTTTCCTTGCTCTTAACTCTGAAGGTCAAAACTACTTCTGGCTTCCACTTTACTGGAAAACAAACCTTGAATGGTTTACCCTGGTATCCAATCCAACTGATGCAGAAAAAATATAAAACACCACATTGCTTCTGGGACAGGAAGAATACTTGATACTCAGACCTTTCTAAGTTGGGATCCCAAAAAATCCAAATATGGAATTTGTGGTTGCAGGACACTACAGTAATTAGGAAGTATATGGTCAAGCAGACTAAAAAAATAAAAAATAGACACACCTGGTAGTTAGCTTTCTGTAACTGATTCCATCTGAGAGGAGAGCATTGCCTCCTGTGCTAGAGGACTTGGCAAATAAAACTGTGTGCTTAAAGCCATGAAAATTACCGGCCTTAGACAAAATAATCCTCTGACAGATTATGTTCACAGTGTAAAGCAGAGTTGGTATCATCTGACCAGCTGACTACAACTTCCAAAAGCCCAAGCCAGGAGGAATGATAGGAGAGTTGCAATCTGACATTTGGAGTTGCCCTTTGACAGGTATGATTTCCCCATCCCTGGTATCCAGCACAGAACAGACAAGGAGCCCATTCAGCTCTGCTCGAAAGAACAACAACTCTCTGCATTTGGAAGCCAGGGGGAAAAAAAATTATCTGCTACCCCCTGTCAGGTCCAGGTTATGCCTCTGGGCTCCATCACATTTAGAAACAAGATTTTTTGTGTGTATGTTGATGAAGTCTGCATGTTTGTTCCAAGCATAGGAAAGGAAATTAAAGCTGTGATCATTTTGGCTTCTGAGAAGTGATCTGGACTCAGGCAGCTGAATATTGTGTAGCTGTTCTAATGGACTCTCAAAAGACCTAAAGAAGGGAAAGATGAAATAAAACTAAGAACTCTTTTAGGGGGTAAGGCTTGAATGCTGCTGTTTTAGTTTTTGTGGTGAAAAATATTGAGGAGTACACCCTACTCTTAACAACTTGATTTCATTGGGGAGACTATCTCTCTGAAATTGCCCCCAAGTAACAGGGGAAAAAACCCACTTCAAAATGGATTTGCTCCAACATCACAACCTAGGATATTTTCACACTGTGGCAATTTCAGTAGATGAAGTACATGAAATGGACCGCCGGTATGGTGTAATGGTTTGAATGTTGGACTAGGACTCTGCAATATCAAGGTTTGAATCCCCACTCAATCAAAGAAGCCCACTGGGTGACCGTGGGCAAACTGCACACTCTCCTCAAGAAAGGCAATGGCAAACCTCCTCTAAATAAATAAATAAAATTTTACAATAGGGTTGCTATAAGTTGGAGTCAACTTGAAGGCACATAACACCAATAAATATAATGCAAAAGCATAGACATCGTTGACTTTAATTATGATTAGGGTAGAAGGTTGCATTACTACTACTACTGTGTATTTATAAGACCCTTTTCACCAAAGGGCAGTACTTCAGAACATATCCAATCAAAAACAAATGATGAAACACAACACTATAAAATGCTAAAATGCTAAGATACTTAAAAAAAAGTTAATGTGCTAAAAGCAAAATCCTCATCTGTTGCTAATAGCTCCCAGCAACACCACTAGGTTCCAAATCTCCCTTTATAATAAACTTTGCATAGCATCAACCATAGCTCTGATTGGTCCTGATATAAGTGGTTTGTTGTTGTTGTGTGCTTTCAAGTCATTTCTGGCCTATGGTGACCCTATCACCAGGTTTTCTGGGGCTCAAAGTGTGTGACTTGCTAAGGTCACCTGGTGGGTTTCCATGGCTGAACCAGGAATCAAACCCAGATCTTCAGAGGCCAGGTCCTATGCTCAAACCACTACACCGCTGTTATCTCAAGGTCTGGCTGAGAGGGAAACTCCAATACCAGAAACTAGCCATCTCATATAAGGAGATCCATGACAATATTTGGAGATCCAGGAGGCTCAGCATGGGGGAATCTCAAGAGCAAGTAGCTAAGAACCGATCAAACAAGTTAGGAATCTGCATAATCCCTTCATTGATAGAAGTGCTGGTGGGTGATAGGCCTTGTGTTTCTAAGTGAATAAAATCATACTTCCCCCTGGAGGCAACACATTATCCAGAGACATTTGCACTGATTGTCCAGCCATTCACAAGTTCCCTTCTTATTCTTCTCTCCAGGAAACTTCACTCTAATCCCAACATCTGCCCTGGACATGCTTTGCCCTATAAGTATGTCTGCTCAATTCAGTCTCACTTAAATTCAGACATACTCTGTCATTATCTCGCTTGACTCCTCAGCACTTTTGGCAGCTTGCTCCCTGACTAGAACCCTGCTTCTGGAATCAGTACAGTATCCCTTCAGTTGCTATCTACTACTACTTTTTATATCATTAGTTCTTGGACATGTGTGTGAGTGAGTGTCTATAAAGATTATCACACTAGGGCTTACCGTCTCTCAATCGTCCCTTAAACAGAACTCCACAGCTCAAGTCCAAATATGGTTTTATTTGTAATCACATGGAATCACCATTCGCACAAAGAAGATTATCACACTAGGGCTTACTATCTCTCAATCGTTCCTGGATCGTTGAGGAAGTGCACATTTATGAATGCCTGGCACACTCCCTCAGCGTCAGAGAATTGTTGGCTCCCTCTAGCATCACTGAATGATTCAGGGAGAATGAATTTCCTCTTAATGCAAAGATTCCGTTAAGAGGAAATTCACTCTCCCTGAATGATTCAGTGATGCTAGAGGGAACCAGCAAGTCCCTGACTCTGAGGGAGTGTGCCAAGTGTTCATACACGCACACTTCCTCAACAATCCAGGGACGATTGAGAGACAGTAATGTTATCCATAGTGCTCTGTATAAAATCATGGCATAAATGATATACATTTATATGACCCCTAGATGAACCCTGGTTGCTGGTCAAGCCTGGAAATTGGCCAGACCAGAAAAGACTGGTCAAACAGGAAAAAGAGGATTAGAGTATAGTGGACACATCCTCTCAGACAAATACGATCACCAGATAGTCAAAGGGAGTCGCCTCAGATTATAATCTGATCAATTTGGAGGTGTAATGTTTGCCCTCCTGGAGCATCTCCTCATAATCCGGGGAGCTTTGAGACATCCTCTCCAGGTGATAATTACAAAGGATTAATCCCTTCGAGTCTATCAGACCCTATTGTACAAACAATCAGCCCACAATTAAACACCTTTTGCCAGAGGGGATCTTTTCCCCATATAAACCCCTAGTTTTGGGCTCTCAGTGTGCCAGTCTGGAGGTCTGCATACTCCATGTCAGTCTGATCTCTGAACTGGACACCGACAAGAGCTGCTCAAACTCAGACTTGTCCCAGAAATCACTGTCTCATTCGGATCCCCGAGGAGAATCTCTGCTTTGGTAAGCATCACCATTAGTCAAGCCTCAAACTATCCCCACTGCTAACCACTGATTTTCCTGAGCCTTGTATGTGTGTGTGTGAGAGAGAGCATTGTGTGATTGTCTTTATCTTTAATAAATTGGACATTATTAATTAGACAAGCCTGTCTCTGCTGAATTCCTTGGAAACCCGGCCTCTTGGTATACACAACGGGAGAAAATCCCGCAAGAGTATCGTAGCCAACTCATCTCGCAATTTGAGCTAATATTAAAATTCCCCAAAGCAGGCTCTTGGCTACAATTGGTGGAGAAAGCTTGGGCAAGTACCTCCCCCGAAATCTGAACACTCCGACCGCGCAATCGGACTGTGCAGATTTCGGAACATAGAGAGAACGGGAATTCAAAAGGAATTGCTGCAGACGCAGAGATAAATAGGACGCTGTGTGATTGTGGTTCTTGTGTGAAAGGCCATAAGGGCAAAAGGGACTGTCGTGGGTGGCTATCCCCCTTTCTGTCTTTGGTCGTACGCTCTTCAGCCGGCTAGGCGCGAGCAATCCGGAGGGGAACGTACGGCTACCCTTGGGCGTGAAGTTGGAGTAGGTCTTTCCCGACGCCCTTTTTGTTATTTTCTGGCGGGTGGGAGTGCAGGAATAGGTTCTGCCCAGGTTCCATAAACCGCCCCCGTGTCCACACACAAAATTCCCCACAGTTAAAAATCCCCCTTGGACGGGCGGGCTAGGGTAAGAAGAGGGTCCTTGACCTGAAGCCAAGGCGCAAGGGTGGGAGCAGCTCCAACAGGAGTGTTCTTGGTCACACAGGTAATCCCCCTTGGACGAGTGAGGTAGGCGAAGGCAGTAGACGTCCCTGACCGGAGGCTGTAAATCCTTGCGCAAGGGAGGAAAAAGGATAGGCTCTCCGTAAGGATTTGGAGCCAACCAGGATAGGAAAACTCAGGCAGGAGTCTAGCTAGGGGCCCCCGTTTGAGTATTGCTGGACGGGCTGCACTGAGTGGCGCAGCAGTACTTCAAACTCCCTAGTGAAAGTGAAGTAGTGCCCTTCACCGACTTTTGCTGGGTCTAAGCGGAGGACAACTTGTAAGACGCTCACGGCCGTAGCGCAGGACCCTCGCGTGAATTGGGTGGTAGCCCTGACCCAGAGTTTGATAGGCTCTCCGCAAGGATTTGGAGCCGACCAGGATAGGCTCTCCATAAGGATTTGGAGCCGACCAGAATAGGCTCTCCGTAAGGATTTGGAGCCGACCAGGATAGGCTCTCCGCAAGGATTTGGAGCAAAACAGGATAGGCTCTCCGTAAGGATTTGGAGCCGACCAGGATAGGAATCCAGGGGAATCACAAAGATTCCCAGGGGTTCAGCAAAAAGGTTCTGTGGGCGCCCCAGAAAGGCGCACGGAACCATAGCTCTGTGCAAAGGCAGAGAATAGGTTCACGGGTAGAAGTCCGTGGGAGACCATAAGGAAAGGTTTCCCATACCCATTGGGAGAGAACGAGACCCCCCCCCTCCTAGAACAGGACTTGAAATGGAAGAAGCACAGCTAGCCACAGAAAGGTGCATCAAGGCAGAAGAGCCAAGGAACCCTTAAGGTCTTGGCATGTTCTGTTTGAAGCCAGTGGGTTTTAACTCCTAGCTTCCCCTATGGGTATACCTCTTAAGGTCTCAGCCCATCCAGCTCAGTGGGTTTAAAACCCAGAGCCTTCTTTTCTTGTGTGCCTTTTAAGGAACACCCCATCTGGCTGCAGGTTTTAACCCCAGCCTGTCCCCTCTGTATTTTGAAGGACTGGAAGCAAGCGGAGGGAGAGAATAGCCAGTTTCCCTCCAAAGATCAGGGCTTAGCTATTTCCCTGGACATTTGGCTCTGCTCTCCAACAGTAATTTTTGGAGGGTAGTATAGAGGAAAAACCCTAAAAGTCAGAACCCTAGAGGTTGCCTGGCTTTGAACTTCTCCCTCAGCAGAGAAGGGAAGAAAAGACCAAGAAGCTTCTTAAAGGGTCTTGGTCGCTTTAATTTGGAGCAAGTGGTTTTAACCCAAGCTCCACAGTGGAAAAACCTTTTAAGGTTCCCACCAACTCGGGCTGACATTGGGTCTAAACCCAGAGCCCATCACATAGAAGCCTTTAAGTGTTGCAACAGACTTGGAGGACAGCCAGGTCCCAGTTCCCTGCTCAGAAAGTTCCCAAGATTCCAAGGGCCCCCCTACTAAAATGGAAAGAGAGCTGGCAGCCCAAATCAACCACCTCAAGGCAGAGAATTCCCATCTGGCAGCCTCCCTTAAGGATGCTTTAAACAGAATCCAAAAATTGGAAGAATCATGCAAACAAGAACCAGTCCCTTTTCCCATCTCAGAAGTTCGTGCAATGGCAGAAATGTTAGGTCCCTTGAATCAGGAAACTTCCATCACTTGGATGTTGCGAGCTGCAAATAGCTTCCCACCATCAGCTAATGGCTTCCATTTGACCCAGATCGCCAGATTCTGTATGTCTCCTTTAGACAGAAATAAACTAGAGGAAACAGTGATGTGTTGGGATCTTCTGTCCATAGGAAGATACCCTTGGATGAGCCACATTTTGAGCCTCTTGTGGCCAGGAAAACGGTCTTGGGATCTATATTATGAACAGGAACAAAGAACAAATGAAGATCCAGAGGCATACCTTGCCAGAAAGAAGTTGCTGGCTAAGATAGGTTTTCCTTCTGGGGAAAGGAAGATGGATTTTATCAGTGAGCTATATAATGGACTTCATCCCAAAAGCAAGGAGGTTTTGGACCGCTTAGAAACAACATCATATGAGGGGCTGGACACTTGTTTAGGAAAGTTAAAGTGTCTTTCACGTGAGTTCCGCTTAAAGGTAGCAAAAAGGAAAGAAAAAGCTCAGGCCATAAGAAGGGAGAATAAAAAGAAGAATAGGGAGAGTTTCCCACGAAGAAGTCCCACTCAAAGGGAAATGGAGACTTCCAAGGGCCCCAGTCTCCCTAAGAGACAACAGCTCCCAGAGAATCTTGAGAGGGTCCCTTCCCCTCAGCCTCAAGGGCCAGAAACCAGCAACAGCCCCACAAACCTCAGAAAGGTAAACCCTCATAACCCACATCGAAGGGAGAATGTCTTCCTTCCTTCTATAAACACTTCTGCTGCAGTTCGGACTACTGTCCGCAAGCAGGAGGATAATGGCCATGCTCCATATGAGCACCAAGGGGCCAAGAGGGTAAAAACCCCAGGAAACGTGGCATGGATTCAGCCAGAAAACCCCAAGCATTGCAAACCTTCCCAGTCAGGCATGCCACAGAAAGGGAACCCTAGAGGTCATTCATCCCATCCCCGAGGTTTACATTGGAATGGCAGTGGGAGATGTGTTCCTAGAACAAATAACATTGCCTCAGTCACAGCCCAGCCCCTGGACCAAGAGGTGAGCGACACTGTCTCAGCCTCAGACCCAGAAGGTAGCATTCGTAAAGGAATCTTAGAGACTGCCCTTTAGAAAGACATAAAACCCTGAAGATATTTTAAGCATGTGCATAGAATTGTGTGAGAGTAGAAAACAGGAAATTCTCTTTTCCTCTTTCCTAAATCTGGCTTGCATAAAACTGCAGCTTCATGGAGACTTGGCTGCTAAAAGCCAAGAAAACTGGATCATGGGCAAGGGAGTTGCAAAGCCCATCATCCTGATTATGGCAAATTGTCCTTGTTTCACCTCGGTGTGATTTTAAACAGGGATGAGAGGATGGGAACATAAGGTGATGTCCTGCATTCCTTGATCCTCCTAGGTTGAGAATTGGCTGTTTAAAAATGAGGAGAGACTGATTGCTCCCCATCATTGTTGTGCCTCCATTCAGCAGTTCCCGTTTGTGTTTTTGTGTTCTGCTTTTCCCTCTGTGCCCATGGGGCAAGTGGATAAAGAGATTCGGCAAAAATTTCTAAATTGAGTAAAGAAAAATGAGGAAATATAGCAAGGAAGCATGGGAGGGAAGACACCCCCCCTCCTCTTTTTTCCTTTTGGCACTCTGTACATGCTCAGACGCCATAGAGAGCACAAAGTTCAGAGCTGCAGACTCAAATTGTTTGTGGCGCCCCTGTTTCCATGAAAGTAATTTGGAATTTTAAAATTCACTGCGGGTGTGGCTTCAAATCCATTCTCCCTTGTATTTGTTTTTATAGGTCTCTTTTGAGTTTCTTGGCATAGTTTTGTGTAGTCAAGATTGTTGTTCTATGTGTTTTGTGGTTTTAGACAGTATAGCAGTTTGCACTCTGCTCGAGCTCAGAGGCTAGTCCTTTCTTTCCCACCTCTGAACACAAGCTCTTGACTAGTCAGACTAAAACCACGAGTCCCCTTTTGTCTTGTCTTTAGTGTTGGTTTGTGCTGTTAGAATTTTGTCTTTTGGGTATTGTGGTGTCTGTTATGTTGTGCCCCTCTCAGTTCTCGAGGAGACACATGGTCTAGATCCAGCAGTTCTCTCTGCTCAGCCTGTCGCCATGTGCTTGGAGCTGCATGAGGTTTAAGCTGTAGTTTCCTGTTTCTGTTTTTTTGCACTCTTCACATGCTCAGAGGCTATACAAATTCTGTTTGTCCACAGTGCCCTCTGACTTTTCCAACCTCTTCCTTTCAGTCAGTTTCAGAGGTGATACCTCCTCTCAGTTCAAATTGCTTGGCATGATACTAGGCAGTTGACAAATAAATTTTCTTTCCATTGCCTTCCCCCTTCGGTTCTAAGTGATGAAATGTGTTTTAGATCCTGTCTTCCCCCAGTTGCTGTATTCTAAACATGCTCAGGAGTTATCTTCCTCTCCACAGTGCCTCCTACAGGTTTTTGCTTTGCTCTCTGCATATGCTCAGAGACTAGGATCATGCTGCAAATATACCCAGTTTTCTTGGCTCATGCCCAGAAGCTGGAGGGACCAAATAGTTTTCTTCCACAAGGCCATGTTCTCAGAACTTTTTGTTTCATGTGTCCTTATATTGTGCTTCCTAGCACCCTGCTCCACGCTCCATCCATTTCCAGTGGAGACTTATTTTTGTGTTGTTTTGTGTTCATTTTTCCCTCTTGTGACTCTGAGACAGAGTGAAAGCCACACTCTCTCAGCCCAAAAAATAGCTCTGGCATCTCATTTTTCTTGTTTTTGTTTTATTTTTGCTATTGGCCCTATGCATTTCAGTGCTACTCTCTTGTTTTGCATTTCACCTTTTGGCTATCAGAGTGTAGCCTTTTGATTCATAAGCCTTTTTACATGTGTTGTTGTTACCAGTAGGCCTAGTGGCTAAAGTCACCTGCTGGTGTGACTTTCTTTTGTTTTGAATTTTATTTCCAGGCACATTACTTTACAATGGTGTTAAGTACTGTTGTTGTTTTTCTTCTGCCTTTATCATTCTGCTGATCAGCAAGCCCAATGGTTAGAAGTTGTGCCAAAGTTGTTCCTCCTGGACTGCTCTTGTTTATTTTCATTGTTTTATTTCAAGGAATGTTCATTCACCCTTAAGGTGCCCAAAACAATTGGTCAGGCTTGGAGATAGTGCGGCCACCGAGTCACACCAGCAGTCTATTTACTAGACTGGCAGCCAAGCCCCCTTCCCTTACCGCTTCACTTTTCTTTTAACTAGTCAAGCAAGGTAGGAGGGGGATTTCCCCCCCCACCTTTTGGAGTGAGGTAGAAAATTGTCATCCTTGGGGGTGCCACAGGGCTGTTTTGCCGGCTTGCTAAAACAGGTCAGCTGGCAAGGAGAGACCACCCTAGTGACATCTGGCATCAGTGCCAAGGAAGACTGCTTTCTGCCTCAGCACAGCTCCGGTAACCAGAGAGCTATGGAGTTAACCCCTCAGCAGAAGAGGGCCTCATTTTCACGAACTGCCCTTCATATGAGAGTGAGTCGACTTGCGGCCGCTGGATCTGCATACTACCCAGCACACAACCAATAGCCAGCACCGGAGGCATGTCAGCACAACCCCCCAAATTTGCATACGACCGGCCCAGCTGCCTGGACCAGGTCGATTCACTAGAGATAACAAGGGAGAAACAGAGACATGCTCTTCTTTTTTTTATTCCAAATCTTTTCTTTGACCAGTACGCGGAGCGGGGGAATTTTCCCCCACCCCTTTTTGTGTGCAGGCTGAGCTAGTTCAGCATCCTTTGAAGTGGGACACTATGAAAACAAAATAATGCTAGGGCCCAGCTGGCGCGCCCGGTGGGACATCTCATGAGATGGCTCACCTGGGAGGGCCAGCAGGAAACGCCCTTGGCATTGCACACTGTCGCACCACCAAGGATGCCGAACTTAATCAGCATGTCGGTAGCCCTCTTACGAGGGCTCCGACGGAGCAACGAATCCCAAGGCACCCAACTGACCCCACTAATTCACACTACCTCCTAGGTCAGGGGGACCCAAAATCCTGAGTTCATCACCCCTATCCTTGAACCCCAAGCCATCTGGACTCGAGATTTTCTCCACTCAAAAATGGTTTAATGGGCGGCTGTATGTCCCTTTGTCCAGCTTTAGCGCCCACTTTGCATATTTTCCCAGCATACCCCAGCCCGGGGCGGTGATAGCCAAATTGACGCAGCGCCCAAAAGTAGAACAGCCAATGCGCTCACGCGCTGGCCCCACCTGACCTAAACCAGCCAATCGCCTTAGCCTCCAGGCTTTAATCGCCTTATCGGGGCTGGAAGAGCAGGGCCTCGCTATCGCAGCAAGTAAGTGACTGGGCAGAGAGATGGTGCGGCAGTCACACTCTCTCAGCCCAAAATGAGTTTGTTGAAGTTGTTAGAGCCAGGGCCTTAAGCCCTCAAAATAGATTTTAGCGTGCATGTATTTAGTGTAGTTATAGATGTGTACGTCTCTTGCATGCATCTTTATGGTGATGGTGATATACATATAAGGAATACATATGCATGTTTGTTTGTTTCTTTTTGGTGATGATTCTTCTAGACACTCTAAACTCAGGCAATCTCTATGCCATGCATTCCTTAGCCTCTCTCGGAGACCGGGGGGGGGGAGGAATCTGTCTCCCTTCGCTCCACAGCATGTAAACTTTATTCTGTCTTGGTTCTGTCCTCTAAAAATTCTCCATGGGGAAGGTAAGCCCCCAACAGTCTGAAGTGAACCGGACTGGACCCTGCAGATGCCAATTGGGATGTCAGGTCCTCCAAGCTGTCCTCCAGTCCACCAGAGGCTCCCCATTCCAGGGTAGAGACTATCATGCCCTCATCTTCCAGAGATGTCCTCCATGCCATGCAAATTGCTTCGAGACACAGTCGGTGTCTTCTACTCCTCCTGTTACCAACTGTCCTCAATGATCCTACACTGAGATTCTGCCTCTCCAGACGCCAGCAGTGGCTTGTCCTCCATCACTACCATACAGCCCGCATCCACAAAGTCCACAGCCACTTGGACACTGCTTGCAAGGGAATTGTTCTCTGCAAGCAATCTACACACCACTGTCCCCCCCAGTACATCTATATGCCTGTATTCCCAGACGTACCCCCAAAGACTCTAAAAGGGACATTCATAACCATTCCCAAGTGAATTCTTCATCC
The DNA here is from genome assembly GCA_034509955.1 of Urosaurus nigricauda. Classification (NCBI taxonomy): domain Eukaryota; kingdom Metazoa; phylum Chordata; class Lepidosauria; order Squamata; family Phrynosomatidae; genus Urosaurus; species Urosaurus nigricauda. The sequence goes on along the minus strand of JAOEGL010000001.1, from coordinate 137,203,626 downwards.
ATATTATTATGCAAACTGTTTTGGACTCATGTTGCATTTACTCTCTCAGTCATTGGTCTCCAAATCCCTGAACATTGGACTCAGATACACATTGGACTATGCCTTTTCATATTGCATATTGAATGCAATCTACATCAAACCCATATTGATGGGCTACTGCTTTTCATTGCATAATGTATGCTTTTATTGATGCTTATGTTTCTCTTTAATATTCTTTTTTTTGCTTTATGTTTCCTTTGTGAGTGAGTGATGTGTATGAATGGGTTCCTGAACAAATACTCACTGTCCCCTACCATTAAAACACTAGCGGTCATGCTTCCCTTGGCGGGAACCCCTCTCCAAATTGACACCCCAAAATTCTCTATGGCAAAGGTTTATTTCGAGAGCATCCATCCCCTTGTTACAACGGGTCTGAAAGCTCTCGAGGGGGGGGAGATGTTATCCATAGTGCTCTGTATAAAATCATGGCATAAATGATATACATTTATATGACCCCTAGATGAACCCTGGTTGCTGGTCAAGCCTGGAAATTGGCCAGACCAGAAAAGACTGGTCAAACAGGAAAAAGAGGATTAGAGTATAGTGGACACATCCTCTCAGACAAATACGATCACCAGATAGTCAAAGGGAGTCGCCTCAGATTATAATCTGATCAATTTGGAGGTGTAATGTTTGCCCTCCTGGAGCATCTCCTCATAATCCGGGGAGCTTTGAGACATCCTCTCCAGGTGATAATTACAAAGGATTAATCCCTTCGAGTCTATCAGACCCTATTGTACAAACAATCAGCCCACAATTAAACACCTTTTGCCAGAGGGGATCTTTTCCCCATATAAACCCCTAGTTTTGGGCTCTCAGTGTGCCAGTCTGGAGGTCTGCATACTCCATGTCAGTCTGATCTCTGAACTGGACACCGACAAGAGCTGCTCAAACTCAGACTTGTCCCAGAAATCACTGTCTCATTCGGATCCCCGAGGAGAATCTCTGCTTTGGTAAGCATCACCATTAGTCAAGCCTCAAACTATCCCCACTGCTAACCACTGATTTTCCTGAGCCTTGTATGTGTGTGTGTGAGAGAGAGCATTGTGTGATTGTCTTTATCTTTAATAAATTGGACATTATTAATTAGACAAGCCTGTCTCTGCTGAATTCCTTGGAAACCCGGCCTCTTGGTATACACAACGGGAGAAAATCCCGCAAGAGTATCGTAGCCAACTCATCTCGCAATTTGAGCTAATATTAAAATTCCCCAAAGCAGGCTCTTGGCTACAGTAAGCCCTAGTGTGATAATCTTCTGTGTGCGAATGGTGATTCCATGTGATTACAAATGAAATCATATTTGGACTTGTGCTATGGAGTTCTGTTTCTTGGACATGGTATACACAGGCTTGGTCCCTGCTTGGAGTTGCCCAACACTCTCTCAGCTGCGGTAACTAAACTAATAAAATTCCCCTATTAAATATTGATTGTGGGTGCTTTCCCGGGATCCTTACAATTTAGGTAACACCATGCTGGGTCTATGCTATTAAGTAGTATGGAGTTCTGTTTCTTGGACATGGTATACACAGGCTTGGTCCCTGTTTGGAGTTTCCCAAGCCCTCTCAGGTACTGTAACTAAGCTAATAAAATTCCCCTATTAAATATTGATTGTGGGTGCTCTCCTGAGACCCTTACAATTTAGGTAACACCATGTTAGGTCTATGATATTAAGTGGTACCATGGTTAAAGATGGCAGAGCAGTTTTAAAATGGAAAGAGAAGGAGCACAAACATGTGGCCACTTCAGATAATTTAATGATTGATTTTATTCAAGAAATCATGAGGGTTACCAATGCACAACCCCACGTTCTGACTTAATCCACATAGTAATTTGCATATTAGTGACCTCTTTATCCTCTGGTGCCCCAAAAGCTTCCTATGGAATCTCTGTATACTAAGAAATTTTTATATTTATCTATAGATGACGCGGGAACTGACAAATATCCCCATTTGCTACTATATGACGAGTCATGAACAGCAGATAGCAAAGGCTGGGGAGATAAGGTACAAGCAGCTATTCATCAGATTATTTGTGTGATAAAATTCCTTTTCCAAACACAGATAAAGACTTCTTGATGAAGAAGGATGTGCCTTGAGACAAAACCCAGGAAGATACTGTAATATAAATGGCACCAACTTGGAATAGGGCAGATTTGGTTAATGTTATTACTTTTCCTATTATTACTCCTATTCATTTTATGCATTTATATCCTGCCTTTCTCCTGATAATAGAATTCAAGGCAGCTAACAACATAATTAAAACAATACAAAAATACTGATAAAAGCATAAATATAATATGTAAAAAAATATGAAGTTAAGAACATTAAACATTAAAAATACTATAAATGTATTAAAATACTGTATACCAACCTTAAAACATAACTACATAACATTACAGGTCCAACACCAGTTTATGAAAGCCTGATGGCACAGATATATTTTGACTTGTTGTTGGAAAGAGGAAAGACAGGGCTATGCTGCCAAGTCAAAGGAAGGAGTTCCAAAATCTGGGGGAACCACTGAGAAGGCCCCCCTCCCTTGTTCCCACAAAATAAGCCTGAGAAGGAGATAGAACCAAGAGGAGGTCTCCAGATGATCTTAAGAGCTCTAATGGCCTCATAAAGGGAGATATGATATTTCAAATAACCTGGACCCAAGCCATATAGGGTTTTTAAAGTCAAAACCAGCACCTTTGAATTGTGCCCCAAAATGAGCCGACAGCCAATGGAGCTATTGCTACAAGGGAGTCATGTGCTTTCTGTAGTCAGCTCCAGTTAACAAGTTGGCTGCAGCTCTTTGGATCAACTGAAGTTTCTGAGCACTTTTCAAAGACAGCCTTACATTACAGTAATCCAAACTGGGCATAACTAAGACACATACCACTGTGGCCAGATACAACTTCTCCAGGAATGGTTGCAGCACACTAGCTTTAACTGTACAGAAACACTCTTGCTGAAACCTGGGCCTCCAGGGTCAGAGCTCAATCTAGGAGTGCTCCCAAACTGCAAACTTGCATTTGCAGAAGGAGTATAATCCCTCATAACCCTGGCTGAATCCCTGTTCTCAGATCTATCTTTCAACTGACCAGGACTTTGACTTGTCTGCATTTAACTTCAGTTTGTCTGCCCTCATCCAGTCCATTATAGCTGCCAGGCACCGTTTTAGCACAGGAATTTGGAATTAGGTGGAAAGGATTAATACACAGTTTTGGAATTGTACTATTTTCTAATCCCTCTTAAATAAAAAGAAATCATGGCTTCAGTGTTGTTATTTTGTAGCCTGGCATCTGACAAGATTTAAGAGCCAAAGGCAGACAAAACAAGAGGAAGGTGAGGAAGAAAAGAGCTTTAACACAGTGTAAAGGAAAGATAAGGTTTTTCTAAGAAATTAATTTTACAAAGATGTACAAACTGAATGATAACAGACCTTTGGCATCTAGTTAGATTTTAGGTGAAAGGTGCTGCTGATTATTTAATATGTCTTTAGAGTTTAAACTAGTTTTCATGTTTTGACTATTGTTTATATTTTTGTCAGCTATCTTGACAAAAAAGTGTAATAAATTTAATACGTAAACACTGATCATTTTCTGAATACAAACTGGAAACCCATTGGTGTGACCTTGGGCATGTCACTTTAGGGTTGCCAAAAGTCAGAAAATCTTGAAGGTACACAAGAAAAGCACTCACTGTATAGGGTGGACCTTAATAATGATAGAAGATACATTCTGAATTCACAGAACTCAGAAGAACAGATGAGGCCCCATCTTTAGGTACAGAATTTCTGTGAAACTCAGAAGCCTGAATATTCATTCAGTAACAGCAGTTTGGACAGTAAGTATCATCCCACTAATCTGCATTTCATTTTCTGGTTTGACAACACAGCAGTAATTCTATTGTGATTCATTTGAATTTTATTAATGCCACTGACAGAATACCAATCACTGGCAGTAGATTAATCAGGTCTGGCGAAAGTGTAACACTGGCTCCCAGCCAACCATAAGTTTGCAATGTACCAGGCAGGACAAGGAAGGTATGCTTCTTTCCACTCCCTAGTCTGAATTCTCAAATGCCTTCCCTTGTCTTCCTTAACTACAGTTCAGCACTACACAGCACCCTGGCTAGCATTAGTGTACAATGAATATCAGACAGTTAAACAAAGGAATAAACAGCCAGAGAGAAGAAGAAGAAGAAAATTCCATGTGTATAAGACTGCTTTCCATTACGTAAATTGCTGGTTATCACTCATAAACCTCTGCATGGCTTAGCTCCAGACTATCTGAAAGACCACATCTCCCTATGAGACCAGCCCAAGTTTTAAGACCTTCTGGGAAGGGCTTTCTCTCGGACTCACCCCTATCATAGGCATGTCTGGAGAGGACTTGAGACAGTGTCTTGGTGGTTGTTCCCAGTCTAGCAAACTCTCTTATGAGGGAGGCCTGGTTGCCCCCATCTGATCTCTTTCTGCCAGAAATTTGGGCAATGGCCAGGACCTCTGATGTAACTCAGTCCCAGGGAAAAAATAAACTTTGGCTGAAAAGCAGAAGCAGGCAGGAAAATGGGAGGCTCTTAACCAGCACTTCCAGAAACTTCTGCTAGTACCATTTCATATAACTTAATTTTTTCTGCTTGCTCCTTCTCTACCAGCAAGGAAGATGTGGAAAGTGAATGGCTCTCACAGATTCATCGGACTGTTTACTAAGAGCATCTCTCCCCCTTCTTTTTCTTCACTTGAGGAAAGAGGAAGGGGAACAATCTACTATCATACAGAGCTTCTAGGAGCCAAATGACTCCCAAACTGGAACTTAATTAGCTCTCAGAAGAACTGTCTGACAAGAATCCCTGCTATTCCAGTCAGGGATTGGAGTTAACAGTAGAGCCTCCCTTACAAGTGTTGGAAAATCCCTCCCTGTTATCTCTTGACTAGGGACAGCATGGACACCTCTTCCTCTGAGGGTGGTTTGAATATCAACGAGATGGGAGGCTCTACTGGGAGCTCCCAGTAAGCCTTATGCTCACTATTGGTGGTCTGGATTATGCTGGTGGTTCCCTTCCCATGCAGAGTAACTGTACTATGATGTAAACTGTACTATGGTGGCTAGAAGACTGTCTAACTCAAGCATACAAGGCTGAAAAAGCATCTTTTCGTCTTACTCTTCCTTATGCTAAATTACATTTCAAATTATAATTTTGAGCATCTTTTCATCTTACTCCTCCTTATGCTAAATTACATTTCAAATTATAATTTTTCTATGTATGGTAACTACAGTTATGATAATCATATCTATTTGTTTATCTACCTAGATGTAGATATCCCTCAACTGTTTTAGAGGATTATGTCTTGTATGCAGACATCACAGAAGAACATGTCTTATTGGGAGTGACCTAAGCAAATTTTGTGCATCTTCATTTCCCCTCCCCTGCCTCTTCTCACACCACAACTTTGCTTCATTGTGGTTGTTCTCATGATTGCTTATTCCAAACAGACCACAGATTAGGTTTAATAAGTTTGGAGCTCAAACATTATTAAATGTTTATTTAACATTTTATTAATTATTAAAATTATGAAATAATAATTATTAAACTTTATGTTGAACCCAAAACCTGAAGCAAAAGCTTCCAAATATTGTAGTCGCACCAGAGAAGGAGACATGAGTTAGAGTGCAAGAACCCAGGCCTTAACTAAGATTTTTTTACACCATTAAAACCATGGTTTATCATCATGACCAAACTTAGCTAACAGAACATTGTTAAGAAAGTTTCAGCCACTCAGATGAATATTATTGCTGAAAGAACATTCTGATATTTGCCAGAAATAATCATGCTGAATACAAGGCAAAACTGAATGGCGAATTAGTGTGAAAATGCATGTACATAAAAATGAATGTTCTTGCACAAAAATTATGGTTGGCCCCTCTGTTTTCGAGGGGGATCCATTCCGGACACACATCCCCCGTGAAAACAGAGGCTCGTGCATATCCAGGTCCCATAGGTTTGAATGGGGAGCGTTACTGTGAGTGCAGGGCGTGCACTGTGGGGTACGCCCCATTGGAAATAACGGGGGTCACTCCCCGTGAGTATTCAAGGTCATGAATCCCAGATCCACAAGTTAGGAGGTGTGATTGTAGTGGGAAATGGGAAGACTCCTGAGTAATAGTAGTTTAAGCCATCCTGGACTGCAAAGGAGACAAATTTCATTCCTTCCACTTTTATAGCACACTAACAGATACAAGATGTCATATTATTAGTGGGAAGCCCAGCACAGTGCAAGGGGTGGAAGATTAGAAGTGTACTCATTGTAGTGGTTTCTAAAAGACACAAAATTCAGTACCAGCAATCTGTTTTCCCCTTTAACTGATAGAGAAATGATGTTAGACATTACTGGTGCTCAACAATATTTACTGCACTAGTCTCACTGTTTTAGTCTATACAAAGGAAAACTATTTTTAAAACTGACAGTGAAGTAGCAAAGTTCCTAATGTTTCTTATGAAACCTGAGTAGTGTAATAGTTTGGTAACAGGCTTTCCCATAATTGACTTATGGAATCATATAAAAATAAAAGCACGTCTCCATAGGGTATATTAATCAGTTTTGTGCAGTTGAGCAGAATTATTTTTATTCCAGTCTACATTGATCGAATCCTTATCCACATGAAAAAGTCATGAATGTGGCTAGCAATTTGGGAACAAATTGGATTTACTTGATACACTCCACAAAAAGTAAACAAAAAAGAAAACGTCAACAATTTGCTGCTTTATTTCCCCCACCCCCCCTCAAAACAAAGCAGAACAGAGAACAAAGGCATAAATTTGTTCATCAATTCAGGAAAAAATGATTTTAACAAGTTCAGGGAAATACTGGGTAGCATCCCATGGCCTAGACATGCTAAATGAAAAAGACACTCAGGAACAGTGGGAGTTCTTAAAGGAGTTATAAAAAGCAGAATCACAAGTAATCCCATGGAAGAAAAAAAAGGGAAACATCTGAAAAAAGTGGGTGCAACAGCAAAAACAAGGAAGAAGCAAAAGGTAAAAAGAGTATGTATAAAGAATGGAACCAAGAACAAATCACCAAAGAAGTGTATAGATGTGTAGTCTAAGCTTGCAGGAACAGTATACAGAAAGCTGGGACTGACTTGGAAAGCAATGAACAAGGCTTTTCCCCCACCAGATATATTCAAGACAAAAGAATGGCAAAAGAGACAGTGGGTTATCTGTTCAGAAAAGATGGTAAAACACTAACAGATCACAATGAAAAAGTAGAACTACTCAATATCTGTTTTGCTTCAGTTTTCTCCCCAAAAGAGAATTTTGTGCTTCCATACAGAAGCACAGGCACTGGCAAGCAATCCACATTGCAAATTGAGATTGATAGGGAGCTAGTCAGGAATCACATAGCTAATGAGTTCAGATCTGCAGGGCCAGGCATATTGCATCCCAGGGTACTGAAGGAACTTGCTGATGCATTTTCTGAATCATTTGCCATCATTTCTGAGAAATTTTGGAGGTGACTCATTGCTAGGCTTTGCCCCAGCCAATGCCATGGCAAAGCGAAGGGGGGAGGAACAATGAGTTTAGTTCCTCAGCAGCACCTTGGCCAAACATCTTCTGCTCTCCAGGGTCAAACAAAGACCATGACATTATGGTTGTTGTTGTCATCATCAACTCCCTGAAGGGTAAGGCGACCCCGCCTGCGCACCAGCTGTGTTATTTCCCCCTGTTCAGTGGGAAAATGCAAGCAATTTCTTGAGCCTCTCTCATGCTGCTATCTAGCAGGAGGAACACAGGAAAGAACAGTAAGGGGAGAGTGTCTATTCCTAGGTGTGTGTGTGTGTGTGGGGGGGGGGGGGGGTGGGGGGGCTTCCAGCCTTTCAACTGTTTTAAATTACAGTACTGTATAATCAGAACCCATTAATTCAACATATTGTTGAAAGAGTGGACAACATGTTGAATATACAGGTTCTGGCTAGAACAATTGTGATTTGTCGGAAAATGAGTTGACAACAGATGGGGACACCTGTATTCTGCACTGGTCAGGCTTCATCTGCAGTGCAGTTCTGGACACCACTTTTTAAGGATACAAGCAAGCTGAAGTAGGTTCAGAGAAGGGTAACAAGGATGATAACAGGTAGGGAGAACAAGGCTGAAGGGACTGGGCTTGTTCATCTTGGTGAAGAGAAGACTGAGGGCTGACCTGATGGCACTCTTTATATACCTCAAGGGCTATCACAGAGAGGAAAGGGCAGGCCTGTTCTCTGCTGCTCCAGAGCGTAGGACTAGGTCTAATGGTCTGAAGTTATGGGAAGGTAGATTTTGACTGGACATTAGAAGGCACTTCTTAGCAGTATAGTATGGTTTGGTAATGGAAAAAAAATGTTTGTAGAGATGGTGGAGTCTCCTTCTCTGGACATCTTCCGAAAGAGGCTGAGCAGCTACTTACCTGCTCTTTAGCTGGAGATCCTGCACTAAGCGGGAGTTGGGGGAATTCAATGGCCCATGAGCCCCCCCCCCAACTTTATGATTCTAGTATTTTTAAAGAAATTTGGGTCTTGTCAACACAGCATGGACAACAATGGAATTAAATGCAGTTGGAAAATGTACCATGGTATTTTTCTTCCCATATTCGTTTTAAAAATTCATATTTGCATTCTCTAAGCCCATCAAAAAACATGTTAACCTTTGGTAGATGGGTGAAAATTTTCAGTCACATTTATTAAGAGAAAGCTTGGAGGTGTTTGCTCTTTTTTGAACTCCCCCCCCCCCAAGGCACGGACATGTAACTTTGGGGTGAAACAGATGGGTGGCTTGGAGTGGTGTCTGGTACCGCTCCACCCATGATAGAGCCCCGGACCGTGGTGACCAGACCTGGGCTACCGCCACAGTCCCAAATGAGCCATCAGCAAGGAGCTAACTTTTGTTGCTGCTCCTTTTGCCTACGGCTTTGGGCCACCTTTGGTAGCCTTGGAGTGGGGGCATGCATCATCTGCATGCCACACCTCCAAAACAGCTGGAAGCCACTCCTTTTGGCCTGTGTCTTTTGGGCTTTCATTTTGGTGACTTTGTTGCAATTCATATTTTATATTTATATGTTCCCTCACTCCGTGTAGGAAGGAGAGAGAGAGGGATATCTTAAAGGATATGGGCACCTTGTTTCTAGACATCTGATCTCTACAAAGAGGAAACTGCCGCATATGTTAACTTCTCAAGAACAAAGTACAAGGCCAACAGGATAGGGGTATTTGTCTCCTACAGGGAGACAAGTGGTGGCACATTCTGTGTATACATTCCAGCAATAGAGAGAGATTCATTAGTCTGCTCAACTCCATAAGGTGAGAGAAATCATAAGATGGATGCTGCTCATCCCTAAAATCGTTAAATAATTCATGACATTAATGATAGGATAGTGGAATAAAAATTAAAGGACATACCACAAAACCTATCTGTGCTTAAAAATAAGTCATGCTCTGAACCAAAAAAGGGCACAAACATTTTTCTAACAAGCCCACAGCTTACCAATATACATGCTTAATTTGGACAGCAAGCATAAAAAAGAGTCAACAACCAGATAAGGCTTCTTTCAGAACTAAAGATAAATCTACTGACATACAGGACTGTATAGAGAGTGAGTCTGGTGCCCATTCACTGAAGCCATCTTCAGAAGCTCTCCTCTGGGTGATGACTGGGTTTTGGCAAGTAGCAAGGCAACCAGTGAGAGAAGCTAATCTGGCATCCCCATTTTTTTTAACACAAGGCTAAGAGTGTGGTCTCATTTCTAAGGCTTTTTAAAAAAGTATTTTGATCCTGAAGTTGATGCTACTTTTAAGTTAATTTTTGCCATACTGTGTATTGTCATCTTTCAGATTAAAACAATGATTTATTTGGTGTAAACTGCTTTGGGAAATTTTTGTGATATGATAGAACTTGCAAATGCCCACACTAAGAATATTCCCACAACACCCTCCTCCAGTTAATGCTGTATCCATCTTTAGCTTCTGAGTCTCCCTCTCAGGACGGCAGGTGGAGAAAATTTCAACAGACAGTCTAGGAGCTTTTTCTAAAAATAAAATAAAAATCAGATCCCTGGATGAACAACTTTGTTATCAGTATTGCTACGCACAATTCAAATTAAGGTGTTTTGTCCTGGGGATGGGGGTGGCGGAATCTGAACTGATTGACAATTTCAAATCCAGTAAGCTGATACCTATACATCAGGCCAAAATAGCTATGTTTAATTAGTATGCTATGAGGTTTCTCTTGTGAGGAGGGTGTAACTGCTGCTCCTTGGTAAGGATCATTTAACTTATTTGTGAAGAGATATGGACTGTCTGGGGCAAACAGACCAACAGGGAACTTCACTAGGTAAGAGTGCCTCTGAAGAAGTCAGCACAATTTCAGCTGTGTTGTTAGTGAAATGAGTGAAGGGATGATTCATGACTATGAGACAATTCACCAGGCCTTTGGGAACTGGGCTGCTGCTTGAAATTGCTATGCCTCTCAGTTCCTTGCCTATGGCCAGCTGGCTGAAACTGCTGCCATGAGTAGAATTTATTAATACTTCTTCCATGGACCAAGAGAAGAAAGAATATGGCAGAACTGAAGAAAGGGATTTATCTCCATCACAAATGAATCAAGTAGCTGAAGGGCAACAGGTAAAGGACAACAGAAAGTCTTTTGAAGTTCTACTGCACTGAAAAAAACCTAGAGGATGATTCTGTAGGCGCTGCAAATTTAAATGCCAGAAGTTATGAATGCTTTCTTTTCACTGGCTCCTATCTACTCAAATCTGCACATGTTTTTTTTTTTAAAGTTACAAGGTCATAACACATGCTTAAAAAGCATGCTGAAGAAAGGGTTTGAAATTAGTCCCATTAACTTTGAAAAGATCGTACCTAGACCATCTACCTTCATTCAGTAGTCTTGCTTTCATACTTTTTCCCTTCGTACTAACCTGATCCTTGTTATATGACTTGCTGAGTCAAAAGAAAGGAAGGGTTTTGAAAACTTTTGTTTGTCAGCATCTCCTTTCTTTAGGCAATTTTTCATTAGAAAGTAATACACTTTGAATGAGCTTGTCGGACTACATATCATTGTGGTGTGATTCTCACAGAGTCATAGAGTTTAAAGAGACCGTAAGGGCCACCCAGTCCAATCCTGCCAAGCAGAAAGACACAATAAAAGCACTCCTGACAGATGGCTATCCAGCCTCTGTTTAAAAATCTCCAAAGGAGACTCCACTACACTTTGTGGCAGCGTATTCCACTGTCAAACAGCTCTTACTGTCAGAAAGTTCTTCTTAATGTTCAGGAAGAATCTCTTCCTGTGGCTTGCATCCATTGTTTTGGGTCCTATTCTTTGGAGCAGCAGAAAACATGCTTGGTCCATTCTCAATATGACATCCGTTCAAATATTTAAGACACCCTCCTTGCCTTTCTCTTTCCCTCAAGGACAGAAAAGGTTTGGGAAGGAGAAAATGAGGAGGAGGGATCAGGGGCCACCTAAATCTCAGTCCCCCTCTTGAGAAACTCTCGTGCCCTCCAGGGGGTTCCACCCTACTGATTGAGAACCACTGCTTTAGTTCAATAATGTCAGGTCTGTCATTCTGAACTGGCTTTGCTTTAGTTTGTTAATGTCAGCTCATAGCAAAAATTAACTGACTACACAGTAGTATAATACATTCCAATTCAATACGTGATTCCTAATATTACTGGAATCAGTCTAGCGAGGAGAAAGATGGGAGTGTATGTGTCAGGAAGGACAAAAAGCAACAGAAGAAAACAAATGGAAAGTAAAAGGATTTTAAAAAAGGTAAATATTCTCTAAATGAAAGGTGTTAATGGGGTATATTTTGTTTCTTCTGAACACAATCTTTTTGATTTAGTGACTGAAATGAGGTAACATTCAGTGTATTTCTGGAAATAACACTTATTTTGATTTAGCTTGGCTAAGTGTGTGTTTGACTAGAAGTATGACTTAGGTTCTTATCATAAACTTTCCAAGTCACTAACCTTCTCTTCTAGAAGGCACCTCCTGGCTTCTTAAATCAAAAGCTAGTGAAACCATTTCGATAATGTGAAAGATTGAATATGAACTCATGGCCTTCTGAAATACTCAGTGGTACTGGTACAGCAGTACCTATAGTTATAGCTTCGTTGTTGCAGTATTGAAATAAATATTTGCATATTTTTTTAATAGTCAAAGTGATGGATGCACCATTAAAACAAGAAAGCATTCCCAGGGATAAGGGAATTGTATTAACTTCTAGGTTTTACTACGGGAAGCTTATTTGAGCACTCAAGAAAATAAAACCATATGGATGTACATTTAGAAACTAGTTTGGGTCTTACTGCTTCACATTTGGAACCCTCCCCATACAATAGTCACCAGCACTAACAGGTATCTTATGATCACTTAATGAACCCAAAGTGCCCTGAAAATGTAAAATATTCTGCTTAGATAGATACTTGGTCACACTGATAAACTGTTTTTGTTATATGTAGTGTGTTCCTTCTTCGCAGTTCAAAGAAGTGTCAATGCCCCCATGACCTCCAATGTCAATGCAGAGGCACTTTGGCATTAATGCTGAACCAGCATTGGCTTCTTAAGCAGCAATCTCACATTCCCGCCCCAGAGCCAGAGTGTCACTGAGCACTGCCCTTCATTTGAACTCCCATACTTTAACCGAGATACACACTATACTCTCAAACTTTTAATTAACACAAAAAAGAATAAGTTCAACCAAATCAATTTAAATGTGCCATTTCTCCCAATTACTCTGGAGCACGAGGTCACCATTATATTGCATCATTACCTTCAGGAATAAAGATGGCATGAAGCCTTATGAATTAGCACTTAAAGAGCTGGTATGTTTCCATCGTTAAGAAATAGTTTCATCTGGGTACAAGGCTGATATTCAATCCACAAACGTATAAATCAAGAGAGTATCAAAAGAATGCAATATTACAAATAATCTCAAAAACAATCTCAAAATCAAAACCTATGCCTTGGAAAGGTATGAAAATACAGTGGGCCCTTGATATCCACCGGGGTTTGGTTCCAGGACTCCCCCCCCCCCCATGAATACCAAAATCCATCGACGTGCATGTCCCATTAAATACAATGGTATAGTAAAATGGTTTCCCTTATATAAAATAGTAAAACCACAGTTTGCCAATTGCAATATCATTGAATCCATGGATAAAGAGTCTGTGGATGCAGAAGTCCAACTGTATGAAGAATTTGACTATACTGAATAACCGCTGGAGGGCATGCTAAATCTCAGATATACAAGAAATTACAAAACTCCCCCCATCCCCCCCCCAAAAAAGGAATTTCATAAAAGGCTGTTATTCCGAAGGACCCTAGTAGACCACTCAAACAAAGGGCCTGAGGAGCATCCCAGCTAAATTAAAACTATCAAAGGCCATTTTACAAGGGAGTGTTGGATAACAACAGTATCCTACTCCTACTAGTAAAACTGTAACAGGAAACGTGATTGGATCTGAAAAGGAATCTGGCCTTTTGCAGTTATTAAGACTACTGGATTCTATTTTAAATGTCTTCATGCCTGTGGTGAACTTTCAGTCTCTCAGTCCACCACAACCTATTTTCAACTGCAGCAGCCCTATGGGACTTTTAATCCCACCACTGCCACCAAAATGGCAATTCCCTTATCTTTCACCACTAAGTTGACACAGCACCCCTGAATCTCTTAGATTAGGTAGTGTGGTTTGATTCACCTGGAGGCCAAGTTGTATTTCAAACATTAATATAAGTTTATTATAAAATGTTGCTTAGTTACAAAAGGCTCTGAAAAGTGTGCTGAAACTTTGAAAGTATTGCCATTTGAGACTGGCAAAACACATCTGAACTTATCATTTCTTTTTGGGATCAAAAGGTAATTTTCACCTGGCAAAGCCTGGCCATTTTTGTCTCAGTAAATAAGAAGTGAAATTTAATGTGTATGATTGTTTTCCTGTTTAGCTCAAACAGGATCAATGTTTGTCAAAATTTTCTCTACTGCCAGCATCTGACAGTGATGGAGCCAAGGAAGGGGATAATTCTCTTCACCTTTGATGAGGCAGAATATTGCAATTATTTTCTATCCCAGAGACAACATCTTAAGCAAACCTTTCTTTGTGATGCTGCTAAAAATAGCTTACTTTGTTTTAAAAACAAAGATTCCTAAGTTAATTATGTTAAAACATGAAAAAGTGTTCAGAGAATCAACCAAGTGAAAATTATAGTACCGGCAATTTAGGCATTTTTCTCTTCTCAGTCAGATATTTGAATATGCTTTACTCATCTCTGGGGTACAGCTATGCACCAAGGACAATTTTTGGAGTCTCAAAATTAATTTGAACAAGATAGACTTATTTATATAGAGAAAGTAGTCATAGAGAAAGTATTCAGTGAAAGCTCTGTTCATTAATTTAAAACTAAGTGCAGTGGTATAGCTGGTAAAGAGAATCTCTGTGGTTACAGAGAAAAACAAAAAGAGCATAAAGGTTTTAGGTCTCAAGTTGCATCGGCACTGTAGAAATAATGACGTTTGATACCACTTTAACTGCCATGGCAGCCATCCTACAGAATCCTGGGATTTGCAGTTTTGCAAGGCAGCAGCATGCTTTGGCAGAGAAAGCTAAAGACCTTGTAAAACTACATGTCCCAGGATTCCATTGGAAGGTGCTATAGTACTTAAAGCGGCATCAAACTCCATTATTTCTACAAGGGAGATGCACCACAAAATACTCTCAAAGTCAAATCCTGAAAGTAAGGTGTAGAACTATACTTCAGACCAGTAGTTCCCTGCTTGATAGAACAGTATCAAATTACTTTACTCTTCTTTACTCGACAGCAATGAGCTTCAAGTCTCTGCAGTTTTATCAGCCTTGGCTGAAGTGTGTGCACAACTTGCAGGAAACATCCAGCAAGTGGCACCTCTCCACTTCAATTTTCTACACCAACTTTAGAAAGAAAACCTCCCAAATGGAAGGAGAACAGCTGACTAAATTTGCACAGAGCTCTAGAGAGGCCACCAATGTATGAACTCCCCTGAGCCCATCTCTCAGGTTATTAACATCCAACAACAGTCAAGGAACTTCGTATGCCACTTTGGCTACTTAGCAACTTGCTCTTTAGTAAACTGAACAGGGACAAGTTAAAGCGTGAGATCCAAAAAGGAAAGGGAAAAATTGAAAATCACTGAAGGGAAACAAGCAAACAGAAAAGAGCAGCAGCTAAGCCATAAAAATCGAAGAGCTTAAAAAATCAGGAGGGAAGAGGTGGGAGGCAAAAAGTAAAGTCCAAAAAACAGAAGAAAGCCATGGCAAAACATGGCTATATTAAAGTGCAGCTACAATACCATGTGAATAAGTAAATCACATACAGGTTAGAATATGTAAAGATCAAAATTCTTCGCTGGATTTCACAACTTAAGCATCTAATCAGCATCAGCAAGATACCTCCTACAGATGGAGGATGTTATGCCAAAATCATTGATGGTAAATGAATAAATCTGAATTCCAGGGGGGTAAAATGTGGTAAGGAGAAACAAAAATTATGTTATGGTATCAAAACATAATGTAAAGTCAGGTGAGAAATCCTAGTACAGCTCTGAACCAACAAACTGTACTATAATTTCTGTGTGACTTAACATTACTCAGGACCATATCCTCTATGATTACAAAGTATAATTGCATAATAAACAAAGGAAAAATTGTAAAGTTCTATGATTCTATGAATCTGTAGGGCTTTCTAGATTGGCAAAAAGAAGTGTGTTCATAGCTGCATGAAACTCTAGCCTTTAGATGAGAAAAAGGGAAAGTGTGCCATGAAAATGCTTTTTTTGCATTTTAGGGGAGAAGAAACACCTTTAAAAAGGTGCTGGTTTTCCCAGCTTCTTTTTTAAAAACTGCGGAACAGCGCAGCTGCATCTAAAGGCTGTGGTGCAGCTGCTAAGCATTAAGGAAAAGGCAACTTCATGTCACACTTTCCTGCCAATCTAGAAAGCCCCTATGATTCTAAGTTCATTAGTTCAACACAATACAAGCAAGTTATAACAGCTTCCTGTTTCAAACCAAGTTTGTGTTATGATCACAAAAGCAACACATAACTATCCACTCGAATCCCAAGGAAACCAGCTTAACGGGTTATTATGAATTTGTTGTTGTTGTTATGTGCCTTCAAGTCCTTTCTGACTTAAGGCAATGCTTATCATGGGGTTTTCTTGGTATGTTTCTTTAAAGGGAGTTTGCCATTGCTGTCTCTTTAACAAATTTCTGTAGTTAAGAGCAAACTTGAAAAACTTGCCAAAGACAATTCAAGGGATGTTCAAAAGATCATTTGTTTGCTTTACCTAAAATTACAAATTATTTCTGCCTTTCAACTCAATTGTTAGTTGAACTCATAGACTTGCACATGTCTAACAGGCACTGCTGGTCCAGAAAATGGTCTCTTCTGCTACACCATAAATAGTTTCAATAATTAAGGATGCTGGATTTATAAAGTGGTTTGAAATATATTGAAGTAAACTTTGGCTCCAGAATGGCATGCCAATCTGCCCTTCAGGTAAGTTTAATTCAGAATGAGAACTATTTTATACTAAATAATTTGCATTAAAATATTATCCCTCACATACCACATATTGAACCACCACCACCAAGACAACTATTTACGAAGGATGAGTATGAGCATTCACATACCTGTGGTTAAAGGAAGATGAATGACAGTTGTTAAACATGTCAAAGTAAACCAGATGGATGACAGAGTTGCTCCTGACAATAATAGGAGAAGTATAAGTTTCAGCATTCCTCTGATAAAATCAGCAAACCTAAAAGAAACATAAATCACACTTTACAAACACTTCATATATCCTATAAACTGAGAAAAAGCATTGCACTTCAGCAAAATTTGTAGGGTGGAAATATTTGGAACAGTAATTTCCAAAAGAACAAGCAAATAGTATGTTTTCTGGTACAAGTGGATCATCAATCTCCAAAGGTTACCATATTTATATTTATCTTGACACTAATTTCTTTGGAATTATTTTACAAATTACATATTTCACTTTATGCTCCCCTCTGAAGAAATCTTAGTTCACGAAGCACTTTGGGCCACAATACACAGTGGGAATTATGAAAATGAAGAGGTTCTGCAGCATGAGCCAACATTATTTTTATCTGTTTCCAACATTACATTATTTTAGTACTATACGGCAATGTTTGTTTTGATTGTAAACTTGTTTTTTCCCATAGAATTCCACTAGATTTAAAGATTCTAAAAAAAAACCCCGACTTATTATGCTGCCTGATCACTCACTTGGAAGGCAGAAGTGACTTTAACAAAGTGTGGGCGCGTGCACACACACACACACACACACACACACCACCTGTTGTTTGCTATTGTGACAACCAGCCCTGAGGTTCCCAACATTCCAGAGTCAGCCGTCCACAGCACACCATGGCTTATGATTCTGGCTTGTTTAGGGAGAGAAAGAGATGTCATGATAAACTATGATTAGGAAGTGAAAGTCTATGATGATGTGTTCAATCACTCCCTCTGGAAGGCAAAGTAATTGGACGGCACATATCAGCATGATCAACTTGGATTATCTGAAACTCTTATTGTGTACACCCCAATGGGATGTACCCATCCATGAAGAGAATAATGTCCATCTATTTGAATTTCTGCTCAGCCATGGAAAACCACTGGGGAATTCTGGGAAAGTCAGCCTCAGAGGAAGGCAATAGCAAATCTGCGCTGATGAAATCTTGCCAATAAAACCCCATGTTATGTTCACATTAGGGTCACACATAAATCAGAAATGACCTGAAGGCACACATAAATGACAATTCCAAACATAAATTAGTATCCAGTGATACTGCACTCACACAATTGCAATGGTGTCTCTCACTCTTTCTATTTAACTCCTATTGACTGAGAAGGAGGCTACTTTTCCTTGGGCCTAGGTTAAGAGCACAGGCTATTTCAATTAGGGAGCAGGACAATGGAGAACATATCTTGCCTTGCAGTAGCTAAGATATCAACGGTGGAGTCTCTTTGAGTTTCTGACATGAAGTCTGAAAAGAAATAGAAACTCAACCAGGAGCTATGTATCCATGGGCTCTTAAGCTAGCAGTAATTAGTGCAGCTGATAAAATAAATTTATTGCCTATAAATGATATAGCAGTTAAGGTGTCTCCACGATTTTGCCCATAATTGGTTTTTTGCATAGCTACCTCTCTTCCACCGTGCTTTAATAACTTCTCTTTCACTTGTGACTCTGAGCTTTATTCCATTATCCATATACAGTACCAGGGAGAACCCTTCTATATGTCAAGCCTATGCCTCTCTCTATCGGTACTGTTTTAAAATTGTCTTCTAGAAAACTCTCTCAAGACTGGAAAACTGGATTAAAACTAGTTTGTTGATCATCTAACTCTACACTGAATCTGTGGCCAAAAATGCTTTTGGGGGAGAGCATTACAAACAAATGCTTTGAGAGAGCTTTCACTGAGGATATGCAGGTAATGCAATTCTGCTACTTTCTCTCTCACTGAGAAAGACATTCAGAAGGACAGAAGTACCCGACTAACTATTCCAAATGTACTCTCCGCTCAAAAACATACTTCATCACTCCTGCTACTACTTTCTTCTTCTCTTAAGTTTTGTGTGCCCAATTCAGGCACAGCCCTTGAACTTGAATGTACAATTGTATCCTCAAAAGCTTCTAGTTCTTTTGTACAAGAAACAAAAAGGAGAAAATCAAGACTTTCTTCCTGTCATAGGGCTAGAAATCCAGAAAATTCACCCAGTGTGTATCCTACAGTTGATAGCCACAATTTACTGGCGTCAATCGCACTGTTTATTGCTTTTAAACTCACATTACGTGACAAAGTTTCTACATTTTTACTTTGCTGCAGTTTAAAAGATAAAGGAAATTCTGGGTTATGAAGGACAAAACCTGAAAAATATCTCTGATCATTAGCCAATGCAACAAGAAAAAATGTCAGAGAAAAAGGACGTTGATTTGTGTTGCTGCACAGTTTTCAAAAAACCAAAACACTTGTGAATGTCACTGTTTGAAGTCATTTTTTTCACCTCCTCAACTCTCATTCGACAGCTTCTAACAAAAGGGTACAATACCCAGCAGCTGTCCAAAATATCCAAGGCTCTTCAGTCATAAACTTGCCATATAAATTATCTGAAACTCTTGGTCTGAGGCTAAGAGAATGACAAGACTAAGGGCATAAATCTCACATGGTGGAAGGTACTATATACTACAGGTAACAAAATAATGGAATTTTAGGGCTTATTTTCCAACTGTGTCTTCCTCTGACAAACATAATTTTGTACCACAGGCACAAACATTCCTACTACGTGCAGAGATAGTTTGACATCCAAATGATAGCTTTTGCACCATCAAAAGCTGAAAAGAGACTGGAGTGTGGTGTCCTTTGTATACCGCATTTAGCTATAAATAATACTTGAGAACAGGGCAAAATTATATTACAGTTTAACAGAAGTGCTAGGGAGGAAGTGTTGGGAATTAGCAATGAGGAGAAAGTAAAGCTGAATTACAATTCTTCAATGGAAACATGTGGGGTAGTAACAAAATTAGCAGCTGGTAAAACAGAAAGTGCCCTCACACCAAGCTTTTACAACACGTGCCAGGCATCCTGCGTGGTAAGTCACAGGCTGACACTGAAATACATGGGTCTGCCATTCTTGACAAGAATCATTACCTAATTTTCCTAATTACAACTTTCAGCAGATTATAGTCACTGCAGACATTGATTCAACTCTACACAGATAACTGCTGAACAGACTGAAAAAGGGAGTGTCATTCATCATACATGACATATTGCCACTCCTTTTGTGTGCAGAACCCTATGTTTGGCGCTTTAAAATTTCTTCGGTCAAAGAAAGATATTTGGCAACAAAGACTATTAGCTGTTTTATTTTATTATTTTTTTAAATGAATAAATAGCTCACTCACCATAACATTTGCATCACTGTGGAATTTAAAACCAATTTTACAGCAGCTACAAAAAAAGACATTTAATGGCTATTCTGAGATGGAAACCAGGCTACATATTTAACAAATTAATCGCCTACCAAAGGTCAGCATTTACATGATAGATCTGACTCAGCAAATCTGCACTAGATTCTTCTTGAGGCTAGAAAAGGATGCCCTCCAATTTCAGAAGGCTCCAGAATAAAAATGAGCAAGAGAAAGAAATCTGATACAAACACAGAGGTAGCGGTGTTGACCACTTAGAGCCTGCATAGACTGTGCACCGTTTTCATTGGCCTAACAATTCGCCGGCAAACAAAAACATTTTTATTCAAGCAAGTTTTTTTTTAAAATCATGCAGGCCTGGTTTTAATTGGGGGTGTGTGTTAGATTACGTTTTTAACTTCTGAATATTTTATGTGACTTTATATTGGATATAGATGTTTTAATTGTTTTGAATGTTATGTGATTCTAAATGTTTTATCTGTGAAATAAATAAATAAATAAATAATTTTGTACTTCCTTTGACATGAGATTTCACTAGGTAATGGTTATTTTCAAATATGTCCTTATAACCAGAACAACAAAGACACTTCTTTAAATAGTCTGGATAACAGTAATGGTGTGCTGTTGGCCTAGTGAAAAGGAAAATGAAAAATAAAAGAGCTCTGAAGATTAAATATAACCCTCACTGTGAGACTCACTCAAGAATATATCAGGACCCAGAATTTCAGCATTTGTGTGCTGATATTTTAATTCTTTATTTTAGCAAGAGCATTTCTATTTCATGTTCTGCTCCATAAGAATCTATAAGAAACTTACTAATTATTCTAGTTAAGGCTAGAGCAAAATAAATCATAAAGCATCAATGTAAAAATAATAATCACTGTGTAGATACATCAACTGAAACAGCAGCAGAAAAGGCAAAGAACCATAGAAATCCTAGAATCCTAGAACTGGAAGATACCACAAGGGTCAGTCCAGCCTGCTGCCATGCAGGAAAGATTAAAAATAATATAATTCCATCAACTAATCACTAAAGCTTCAGACCAAATGAAGCACTCCAAGCTTCATTATTAAGACACACTTTTATATTATAACGTTACCAAAATAGGTGTCACACCAAGGTGTTTGGGGAAGGGATTCCATAATCAGTGTGTCACCACAGAAAGGCTGATCTTTTTGATGCAACTCATAGCTTTTAAAAGCAGCAACCACTGGAGAAGTGCCTCTGGAAATGACCACAACAGGGAGCTTCATATTGCAGAAGATGGCCCTTTAGATAAGGCCCTGGAATTAAACATTAACAATTTGTTTCCTTCAGTAGCACCTCAGGAGATGTGAATAACATCTCAGAAGGTGTGAACCTCTATCAAACTATGTGGTGAGTCTGAATCTGTGCAGGTTCCACATCCAATAATGCATCTGAACATGGGTTTTCCACATCCAAACTTAGCACAATGTCCTGTTTTGGCTATAAGGCTAAACCATAAACCTTGATTGAACAAATCAGGTCATGCAACTATGTGCAGCCCATTCATGCAAATGAACAAACAAGGCACAAAATTATACTTAATCATTGGTTCATGTTACATATTAAGTAAGAGCTACAAAGACTCCATGCTAAAGAGAACTCTCAGTTATAGGAGTGGTTTTAGTTTTAATTCTCGAATAGTTTTGTTCTCAAATAGTTCAACAACATTCTAGCACAGCTCTACCCTTCTATGACCTTAACAGTCACTGGTCCACAGGATCCACCTCGAAGTTCCTAGTTTGACGCTGAAAATGCCTGCATCAGGCTAAATGTCTAGTTTAAAGCTAGCTTAAATCCTAGCTTATTTCTGAGCCACTAACCACAGTTCCTAGTTTAGACATAAAGAGAAACAAAAGTGAAAGAAGTAAAAGTAAAAAAGTAATATAAAAGAAGAAGGCCCTCCTTCCATCCCCCATCATCCAGCCTTGGGGGGAGGGCAGGCCAACTCCATCAGGCCTAGCCACAGTGGGAAGAAGAGCCCTTCCTCCATCCACCATCATCTGGTCTCAGAGAGAGGGAGAGGGGCAGGCCAGCTCTATCAGGCTTAGCAAGAATAAAAGGAAAGCTCTCCCTTCAGTCCATCTGCAATGGTCCAGGCCTGAGGGAGAGAAGACCTGTTGGACTTATTCCCTTTCCCCACTGCCATTCCCTTCTCTTTTTGTGTCTTGTCTTCTTAAATTGTAAGCCTGAGGTCAGGGAAATGTTTAATTAACAATTGTAAGCCACAATTGAGAGCCTTTTGGCTGAAGAGTAAGGTACAAATACTCCAAAGAAAGAAAGAGATATATCCTAGCTTATTTGTTCACAGAAGGCACAGGAAAAAGGCTGCATGTACCACTAGTGCATATTCTGGCTTTTTAAGTTATGATTTGATCATGTGAACCAAACCTGTATGTGTTTAAGAGGAATCCCAGTTTTAAGGAAAATGTAGTATATAAATAAAAGGACTGACTGATTGGTTTGGCTGGTTTTATGTATAAAGGCTTATTTTTGCATGAAATTTCATTCACATTATGCATCCATGCTCAATATAATTACAGGTTGATTAATATGAGTCACAATAATATCTTCCACATCTGAAATGTATCACTGGATTTACTATGATTCACAAGTTCTCAGTTCACACATCCAAATGTCCATATGCAGGGAAAGGCTAGTGAAGCTCCTAATATTTTACAAAAAAACAGTTCAAAGTACTATGTCAACAAGCCCCATAATTTTTAACTCAGAATTCAGGTCATCAGTTTTCCTACAGGGGAAAAAAAGCATCATTTATGTGATGGTAAAGCCAAAAGCAAGCAAAAACAACATACAGACAGTTCCTTGGATTATTTTATTTAAGTAGTTTTTCCCACTTTTGGATAAAGTGGATGGAGACCACTTGTCAAACAATAAGAGCACCTCGACTTGATGACTGAGGAAATGGAATGTCTAGTATTCATGAAGTAAAAAAAATAATAATAAAAATACACAAATTACTATGTTATGATATGAACATATTGCCAACTCACAGAAAAAGCTTTTGTTCTTTTACAGTTGTCATAGATGACAGGAAACAATTTCAGGAATATAATTTTAGTATCACTAAAATACAATTTTACTGAAGAAAAATAGAAGGGAAGATTGCGATGCTTACCGTGCCAGTGCTATGCCGAACACACAGCCTCCTACAATAGACCAAAATCCAATCCAACCTGCATCCACCTGGAAAGGTTTAAGAGAGAAAAATACAGTGTTATTTCAAGCGTGTAGAAAGTTATTGGGGTGGTATTTGGCATCAGCATATGCATTCAGAGGCACAGTGCACTGAACACTGCAGTTCTATTTAGGGGCCAATAGACCTATTCTCTATGAATTTGTCTACTCTACCCTCATTTTATAACAACCAAGGATGTAAGTATCACTGTCTCTTGAGGTAGCAAATACTCAACTTTGTGACATGTGAAATATTTTCTTTCATCTGACTTGGAGCAATTGCCAGTCAAATTTCATTTGATGGCATTGATTATAACAAGATAGAAAATGCTTTTA
The DNA here is from genome assembly GCA_034509955.1 of Urosaurus nigricauda. Taxonomy (NCBI): domain Eukaryota; kingdom Metazoa; phylum Chordata; class Lepidosauria; order Squamata; family Phrynosomatidae; genus Urosaurus; species Urosaurus nigricauda. The sequence continues at coordinate 137,180,012 of JAOEGL010000001.1, read as the reverse complement.
TGCCTATCCACTTCTACCACTTTTTTCAACACATTTTTAGAATACTTCATTTAAAAAAAATTCAAATAAATATTTTCAACAGGTTTCGCTTTTGTCATTTTTCCTCACACACCCAATTTGTGTCTGTGTGGGCTTTTTGTTTTTTATTATCTTTGGTAACTCCAAATGATGCCACAACACTGAAGATACACTGAAGTACCCCACACATCTAAAATACTACACAGATAAAATCAAAGCAGGCTATCAAAATCTTCAATATCTTCTGCTAGGCTGTTTTAGCTACCAGTAACAAAATCAGTATTTTGCCAGTGACACATAAGTAAAACTTTAAAATGAACACACATACATACTTGGCTTATGTGAGCTGGGGTTAATATCCAGTCTAGAACACCAGACCACCCAGAGAAAACACCCAATGGTATAGCATACGCTAGAGCAATCATCAGAAACCGTGGGTTGCTGTGAAGTAAAAGAAAAATTAGCAACAAATCTGTCAACACAGGGTAGATTCAAATCCTAGATTCTCTTAATTATAAATGTTTCTCCCTTCCTATGGATCATGAAGGAGGACAGCACCCTAGTAGACATTGTTATGTGACATGAAGATTCAGATAAAACTACCAACTAAAACTGCAAAAACTCCCCCATAGGAGTCAGAGTATATCTGGATGCAATAGTTTCTAAAGATGGCCCATTCTCACTTATGTGGAAATTACAGGCAGGGTTGATGAGGTGATGCTCGGAGCAGGACAACAGTCATGACTGCCTCCCATCACAGCTCATATTCACCTATTTCACTGGAGAATGCCAAATAAAAACTGTTCCCACACACATATGCTGTGTCCCAGGCATGGCTGACAATCAGCTTCATATTTTTCAGCACTACTTCCAAGATTGTCTCTACCAGCTTGGCAAGGGTAACTACTTAAGGCAGTGGGGTGAGCTGAGAGAACCCCTTTCCTAAATTAGATTCCTAACAGCAGACACAGGGCTGCAAACCCCTCCAAGCCAGGTTTTAGTAATACAAACAGTCTTCAGTGTTTCAGTTGTTTTGCACGTGTGTGATTATGTGGACTCTAGACTGCATGGTTTCCAAAGAAGAACTATGTGAATGGCTTCTCTATGTGTTTTGGCAGTCACACAGAGGGGCTAGATAAGTGGAGAAGGGAAAGGGAATTTCATCACTCTTCTACCACTCTGTTTCAGCAGGGCAAAGTATATAATTTGGCTTGCTTATTTCATCAAAAATGTTATGATGCATCCACCTTTGTGTGCCTTCCCTTTGCAGTACAAAAGTATCTGAATTGTTTTTCTGGGTGTATAAAACAGTGTTGTGACAGATGTTTAGGCTAAATTAACATTTAGTGTATTCCACATTTACAACTGTGAACCATCAAACCATATATACAGAGGAAGAAAAAACTAATAAAGTATTTTGATATTTCACTTAACTAATAATAAGGCTATTTTGCTATTTCCTGTTTTCTCTCAGTACATTTTAAAAGCATTAATTATGTTTCACAAATACTGTAATCTGTAGAACATGCTTCTCTTTCAGACCTTCCTTGTCTTCATCATTAATATTTTTTCACAGTTGACAGAGTTTCTAATGCATTTTTGTTGAACTGTCTGAGTGCTAACATGTGTTAGAAACAATGAGAATGCATTCAGTAAGTGATAAAAGCAATGAATTTTAGCGAAGAATTCAAATAATAGTATTTTTCAATTTCATTTGCTGCTTATATTACTCACACCCTTTCAGTTCCTTGATTACAGTCCAAAATGAACACAAATTGTCAAGGAACTGGCTTCTGCCTGTACCTCCATTTGTTTTCCCACTCTGTGGGGTTCCCAATACTGGCTATGGAGCCTGGACTGCAAGCAGATGTGTAGTGTTGGTGAGTGAGTTCCTTCCTCCAGTGCTTTGAAAGAACATGGCCCATCAAGCCATGACACACTACAGCTGCAACAGTGAATGGTCTGTGGGACTAATTTACTGGGTTATTTTTTATTTTAGAACATAGTTACAGTACGTGCCTTTCTAAAAGTAGCTTTGTCTGCAAGATTTTCTCAAAAGCCTTACTGAAACTGATACACTACAATGACAGTCTGATCAGTTTGCAACTCTGTCAAGGGGTGTGTGATATTAGACTGGTATGACTTATTTCTGAGAAATAGCAATAGCAAGTACATTTTTATACTGCTTATCAGTGCACGTAAGTACTCCCTAAGCAGTTTACAATGTGTAAGCTAATTGCCCCCAATAAAATCTGGGTACTCATTTTAGTGACCTTGGAAGGATACCAGGCTGAGTTGATCCTGAGCCCCTGGCTGGTATTGAACTCACAACCTTATGGTTTGTGGGTGAGTGGCTGCAATACAGGCATTTAACCACTGCATCACCAGGGAAACCCATGCTGACTTAGTAATCACTGCATTCTTTTCTAAATGAGTACAGACTGACTGTTAAATGATCTCCTATACAAAGATCCCTGTTATTAGCATCACGGTGACTGGTCAACAGTTTCCCAGGTCTTTCCCCAGTTCCCAACCCCTGTTTTGAAGCTGGGGATGACATCAGCCCTCCACATCTGCAACTATCTTTCCTGTTTTCCAAGATTTGTCAAAGTTTATAAACACAGCTCCTACTATAACATCTCTAAATTCCTTTTATATCCTTCATCGCATCTTGGAGACTTTAATTCTTTTAAAGTAGTTAGGTGGAGTTGTATCACCTCTTTATTTACTTTAAACTGCAGCCTCCTGGCTGTATCATTTATTCTATTTCGTCCAGGTTGAGCAATGTTTTCATTTTGGAAGAAGAGAGAAGCAAAGCAGGTGTTCAGTAGTTTAACTTTCTCTCTGTCCTCCCTAAGCATTACAAAATAGACTTAACAACTTCCACTTTCTTCTTCTTGCTGTGCCCCACTTTGTTATTCTTAACCTCTCTTGCAAGACTAGATTCATTCTGACCTTTAACCTTCCTGAATTTCTGCCTCCCTCCCTGGCCTCTCATTTGTATCATTCTTTGGTGATTTGCCCCATTTTACATTTCTTGTACATGCCCAATTTGAAAAGAGGCTTAAATAGACACTTCTCTGGAAAGCTTTAGCTATGGATTCCACCACTGGCAGAGGACTGTAGTATAGCCCTTGAGGTCCCTTCCAACTCTATAATTATACAAGAATCATGCCCACATGCTGAAAACAAAAATAGGCTACAGAATTATAAAGTATAATTTCCATCCCACAATTAACATTGTAACTCCAGTGTGTGCACTGAGCTCCTCCACTAGTTGCACTGAAAACAACACTTCTACACGTGCAACACATTTGTGAATGTAACCAGGATCACTAAATCTGTTTACTGGAGTTAATGTCTTAAATAACAAATGCCACAAAAACAAAATGCTAAAAGATTCTAATAAAATTTATTAATAAAAAAAACAATTAAAAAACCCAACAGATGAATGCAGAATGCAGTAGTGTAGGGCAGCTGCCTCCTTTTCTACTCACCTACTGGAAACCAGCACAGCCACACACACACACACACACACAAAGAAGCCTGAGTCCTTTCATCCTTTCCAATACTTGGGAGGATTGTTCCAACCAATCTTTATAATAAGGGCATCATTCCAAAACCTTTGGCATATTGCCAAAGGAATGACACACAAAGTATTCACATTTAAATAGTTAGAGTAGAGAATAACTGGTGTAAAATGCAGCAACATCAAACACCATCCTAAATAGATGTGCTACTTCAAATCCTGACTCTTGTCCAGCAACAAATTGTATTAGGTCCATACAGCATGTATTTCATAGACTACAGTAAAACATTTGATCAGTGGTCCCCCAAACTTTTCAGGCCAACACCCCCTTTCCTCTTGGACAACAACCCTAATGCCCCCCAATGTCAGTTTGTTGATATTAGCTCTACTGTTCTACTGCAAGTTTAAAACAACCAATCATGGTCACTACTCCCTTTGCACACAGTCACCTTGGGAGCAGCCACTAGCAGGTGACGGAGCAGTGACCAAGAACCCTCTTGACTGTGCCAATCTTGCAGTAAAGGCTGGCACAGGCTAGAGGCTTCTCAGTTGCTGTTCATCTTGCTGCTTGGTCGTTGCTCCCTTTACACCTGGTCACTCTCAAAGCAGCAACTGAGCAGCTGGCTGAGCAGTAACCAAGAGGCCTCTCACCCATTCCAACCTTGTGGCAAAGGCCAGAAGCTTCTTGGTCATTGCTCAGCACGCTGCTCAGTTGCTGCTCCCTAGGTGACCAGGTGCAAAGCGAGAAGCTTCTCCTGGCAAGGAAGGACTATAATTTTTTCTTTGTTGGGGTGGATAAAAGAGCAGCCAGTGTGTGCATAGTGGGTTTACAGAGGCCATAGGCTCTGGACTGGAGATTGGTGTGGACAAGGAAAGGGAGATATTTTAGCTACAGGAGCTGCTGTAAGGCAAAAGAATTAACCCCAGGTACTCCTCCCTCTCCTTCACCAGAAACATGTCTTCCCCACACACAAACATTGCTTCTTTTGCTACTTCTCTCAGTCTGTCTTATGAAAGAAAGCAGGAGAAGTCCTGGCAAAGCTGACATACCTTAAGCAGGGTTTTAAATTTGAGAGCTCCTTTTTGCCACCGCTTCGTCCTTGCTGCCATATCCTCTAATTCCTTGCTCCAGTAAAGCAGTCTGTCCCAAAATGGTGCCACTCCAAGCCACAGACATTATGACCTGCACCCAAGCCTCGGAAGAGTATCTAGTGAAAGACACTGCTAATAGAGTGAGTTTGCATGGGCTGGTGAAGACTAGGAGACACCACCACATGAAGCGAGCCTTTGTGGTGGTTTCCAATGGCTCTGAAAAGAAGTTTCATGTAATTCTCGTCCTTACCATGGTCCTAAAGACCGTTGGCTCCCCTTGTCTTTCTTGTGCACCAATACTTTAACTGAAGGCCCACTGCCACTGCCCCTTTCCCCCTGGACCATTCCACCACTCCGATGGGAGTGTACTGCCCACTTTGGGAATCACTGATATAGATCATAAAAAGCTAAAGACATGGGAGTCCCACTATATATAGTCCTGATGAGGAATCTCTACAAAGGACAAGAGGTCATAGTCACAACAGAATTCAGGGAAACTGGTTCCCAATAGGAAAAGGGTTCAGGCAAGGCTGTATCCTATCACCCTACTTGTTTAAATTATATGCTGAAAACATAATAAGAAAAGCAGAATTACAATCAGAAAAAGGAGGCGTGAAGATAGGAGGAAGCAACATCAACAACCTAAAATATGCAGATGACACCATATTAACAGAAGACATTAAAGAAACCACCACAAAGGCTCGCTTCATGTGGTGGTGTCTCCTAGTCTTCACCAGCCCATGCAAACTCACTCTATTAGCAGTGTCTTTCACTAGATACTCTTCCGAGGCTTGGGTGCAGGTCATAATGTCTGTGGCTTGGAGTGGCACCATTTTGGGACAGACTGCTTTACTGGAGCAAGGAATTAGAGGATATGGCAGCAAGGACGAAGCGGTGGCAAAAACAGTTAATAAGGAAGGTCAAAGATGAAAGTGGTCTGATACTGAGCATAAAGCAAAAATAACGGCCACAGAAGAAACACACATGTTCAAGCTAAACAACAAGGAAATTGAAATAGTTAAAGAATTCCCATATCTAGGATCAAACACTGACCAGAATAGAGACTGCGGTCAAGAAATAAGAAGAAGGCTAGGAATGTGTAGGGCAGCTATGAAAAAACTAGAAAAAATACTGAAAGCAAAGACATACAACTGAGAACTACAGTCAGAATCGTTCAGGCCATGGTATTCCCAATTACAATGTATGGATGTGAGAGCTGGATAGTGAAAGAAGCAGACAGAAAGAAAATCAACTCATTCGAGATGTGGTGTTGGAGAAGAGTACTTAGGATACCATGGACAGCTAAGAAGACAAACAGATGGCTCCTTGGACAGAGCAGAGCAGAGCTCTCCTTGGAAACAAAGATGATCAAGTTGAGACTATTGTACTTTGGCCACGTAATAAAAGGCATGGATCACTAGAAAAAACAATAATGCTAAGAAAGGTAGAAGATGGAAGAAAGAGAGGAAGACTACAGAAGATGGATAGACTCAATCAGGGGTGTTATGGGCAAAAGCCAGCAGGACCTGGGCAAGGTAGTGGAGAATAGGGATTCTTGGAGAAGTCTCATTCACAGGGCCGCCATGAGTTCAAGTCGACTTGAGGTAAGCTTACAACAGCAACAATAACAACAACAGCAGCACATAGAGAAAAGGCGTCAAAATACCTGAGTTTTTAAAAATAAAAACCACTGTAAAATTATACATAATTTTTAGCCTGAAAGCCTTCAGCATGAGGAAGAATTTGAACAGTGATGGCTATCTCTATTAAGACAGACTCACAAATCCGAGAATTATTTCAGAATTGTTTGCCTCTTTAAAAACAATTCACCTTCACTGCTCACTGAAGGTGAAGCTATGAAAGCTATATCATAATCCTCACTCTGTCAAACTGGAGTTGACAGAAAAGCCCCAAAGAAACAACTTTAGTGTAAATGAAGCGAACAACAAGCTGTTACCTGCTCAGAAAGGCATATATGCTTCTTAACTGCTTCCATCTGAGAAATGCAAGGGACCATATAGCTTTATACCAGGATAAAAAACCTTGATTCCATGGGTTCCTAATCTAGGCTGCAGAAATCCCCCACCTTGCTTTCCCCCACAAAAACTCTAGGGGAGTGTGTGTGTGCATGTGCACGCGCACACAGAGTAAGATTATTTGAAGACATTGTTGTGAGTTTGATCCTAGGCAGGGCTCTGGGGTCTACTCAGCCTTCCATCCTTTTGTCTGTCAGTAAAATGAGTACCCAGCTTGTTTGGGGCAATTGGCTTACACACTGTAAACTGTTGGCAGAAATCTTTGAATTATCAGTGTTCCCTCTTTCTTTCTGGATTTCACACTGCCATTTCTCTATTGAATTTAATAATAAAACATAAAAATACACAATTTTCTGCCTAAAATAGCAAAACACCCATTCTACATTCTATAAGTAGGGAAAATGATTTAGTTACGGTAAGTCTCATCATACCTCCTTAGGAAAAAAGCCAGTTCGTATTACAGATGGTCCAAAAGGAACTCTTCCCACCAGTTATTTTTGTTTCCATGTCATCAATTTTAAAAGCCCTTTCAAATAAGTTTTATTCTCCAGAAGCTTTAAAAGTAGCCATTTCAACTTCTTTTACTGTATACTAAACATTACCAAAATGTACTTTTTTCCTGTGTTTCCCCAGAATACTATATGTACCTCTGAGGTTTCCACACTGCTTATATTGCTTTGTTGTCCCTGGACCTCATCCCAATTTTCTTCCACACTGTTAGCCCTCATAAATATCCCTTCCCCATAACTTCTGCTAATTTTATAAGGTGCCAAAATGCAAACTGTGGTGCCATCCAGGTCATATATGCAGAAATCATCTTGTGCACAATTCTCTCTCCACAGCACCCATATCCTGAAAATCTTCTCCATAGTATCGCTTCTAATCAAGCTTAATAGCTATGTTGATAGCCTGACACTGCAATAATACAAAGCCTAAAAAATGTGACACACTTCCTTTTAACAGCAAAGAAACTGAACCTTGCAATCAATCTATTGTAATATTTTTTCCCAGAAAAGTAGCTATTTGACTATCAAAGGACAGGTGATGGCTGTGCCAAACACTATCGATCTATTCCTTGGGTGGCACAGGATGGCTTCCCATTTACCCTGAACCCCTTCAAAAGCCACTCATTTATCCTCCAATAGCAAATCACACACCCAGAAACTTCAAGGGGGATTCTGGCACTTAAATGGATCCCCTTCCCAGTCTGTTTAATTTGAATAGATGGTGGGGTTTTTTTTCTTCCAGAAATGACAATAACCACTCTAAAGGAGCCACCTCAAAGGTTTACAGAGGCCAAAAATGTCCCCAGATCCTCAGATGTTCCCCATCAGACTCCCAGATGAATTCAAATGGAATAAAGCCTGGATTCACTGTTACAACAGTCTACTAAAACAAGAACCAGCTCCTTTCAAATCTATTGTCACTTTACCCAACAAGCTATGTAACTGGATTCACAGAAGCCTTGTCAAAATCAGTCAGCATTTCGGCAATGATTCTGATGTGATCTATTTAGCTAGCAAAAGCTGCATACCAGAGACTCGGCTGGATTGAGTTCTCACACAATACAGCTATTAAACGAAGGAAATATTATCAAACCGAATCAGCACCAGTGAATATTAATGATATTGTATACCTTTTGACAGCCTTATATTACCTCTGGGAAAAATACAAGAGATGAATGAATTTCATTCATGAACTTTCAGATCTATTGTTTATAATCTTTCATTTCAATTGCTTATGCAAAAGTACATACAAACAAATAACACATCAGCCTTCCAAAGGTTATAAAGCAATAATTACACAAAAGATAAAACCTAATATTTGAATATAATTATAAACTAATATTTGATAAAATTTACACAGATAGGTAGTATAATATCAAAATCCCTTCTACAGAGAATGATCTTGCCTTAATTTTTTTTAAAAAAAAAATCTACATTTAAAAATTAATGCAAAAAATCAGAGCTGGAATTAATTTTTAATTTTCACAGTTAAATTGTAAATTAATCTAGCTGTATTTTTCAAGCCTTAATATTTAAATACTTGTACTTTTCATATGTTTTAAAATAAATGTTCATGTACTTGAGTAAGAAATACACTTTTCAGCTAATTATAAAAGCAGTTACTTACTCTAGACAAAGATAATCAGATATCCGCTATTAATAGTTATGTGATGGGCAGGCCACAACAATCCATCTTGGCCCAATAAAGAGATTCTCTGTGGAGCCACCACTGCTCCCATAGTCCTACTAGAACACAGGTGACCAGCGAGTGGGAGCTGCTAAACAACAGATCTGGTTTTGTTCTAGCAGATCTCAATCTTCTTCTTTTCTCCCCTACTAATTCTGCAGCTACAGAAATAGCTATGGATCTAGTGAATGCAGGGGTGTTTCTGGGGGTTACAGACTGCACCAGGTGATACCTCAGAAGGCGTGTCTGGCTTCCAGTGTGGAGCATATTTCTGCACCTCTCCACAGATAGATTCTGACTCCCAGAGACTAAAAGTCTTGGATAGTCCTAGACCACTTGCCCAGAGGCAGCAATAAGGCCAGCCAGGGTGCTGTCAACATGCCACAGCAAACTCCTGGATACCTCTTCCAGAATGGCAGATGGACCCCTTTGGGACTTGTGAACAAAGTGGCTAGACTGGAACAACCTGAGATATGGACAGTCCCTTTGGGTGTCTCAGTCAATCAGCCATAAGCAGCAAGTAGACCAAAGTCTTTCTCTTCCATAGTGACCTGATTTACTCCTGAGGAACCACTGGCCTGGCAACTCCGAGCCTGGAGGTGACAGCTTGAGTTACCACACTGGGGTGACACTAACCCTAGTAACATCACTGAGTGAATGTAAAGTTACTTTTGCTTCACTTGCAAACAGAACACACTGTTTCAGGACTCCCAATGGCTAATGTCAGCAGGAAGACAGTGGTAGCAGTTTTATGGCCAAAAAGATTAAGTAAATATACTATGGCCTTTGGGTGAATGAGCATATCCATACACACTGGTGGAGAGAGATCTCCACAGCATCTCAACATCTTCCTACCAACAAACCTGGGCTGAGAATTGCACTGTTATCTATGATGCATTCTGAAAGGTATAAAGTATAGAACCAACATCATAAGCAATTGTTGCGCAAAACATTTAAGAAGAGTACATTGGTGGATCAATTCAAAATAGAGTAAGACTCAAAGGAGGTGTAACTAGGGACTATGTATTATAACTTTATTTACATTAACAGGACTTAGGACCTTTCCTGTACTAGATACTGTGAAATATAAAACTAGGTTTAACTCAAAAATATGACAACCAGTACCAAAACCAATATTATTTACATTTTATCTTGCACTAGGGAAAGAACTGCAGCTCCTACCTCTGGTGGCTTGTCTTTACTGTTTTATTATAAACTTTCAGTAATGCTTACTGCTTTAATATTGCCATACAAATTGCCTTGTGAGGTTTGCCTTAAAAAAGGAGTATTTAATAAATAAATAAATACATAATCATCAAATGACACAAAACCAAGAATGCTACTTTTCACATTGATCACTCAAACATCGAAATAAATACTGCTGCATCTCAAACTGAGAGATCACAAAAGAAAAGGACAAATAATTGGAAAGTTTCATGCAGGACAAAGAGCTCACACACCAATTCTCAAAGGCTGGTACAACAGCAGGCTTTTGCTGGCACCCATGGATTAAAAATGAACTGTCTAAATTCAATTGTTCTTCACAATTCCAGTAGACTCACTGAATCAATAAAAATTTAAGGCTATTATAGTTTGTCCAGTCTTTTTGTTGTTGTTGTCTAAAATGAATTTATTCAAAATGATAAATAAAGATAGAGTTCATCTGAAACTATGTACTGGCCAGTAATTTTGCTCTTGCTGTTACTATATGGTTTCAAGTAATTTCTGATTTATGGTGATTCTAAGGCGAACCTATAATGGAGTTTTCTTGGCAAGATTTATTCGGAGGAGGTGGGCCTTTGCCTCCCTCTGAGGCTGAGAGCATGTGATTTGCCCAACGTCACCCAGTGGATTTTCTGGCTAAGTGGGGAATCAAACCCTGGTCTCTAGTAATTAAAGGCAATAATCCAATGCAATCTGCATTAAAATTTAGTTCACTGTACGCGGGTAAGAAACAGATATTACTGCATTTTAATCCAGACTAATAACAAATGTGGCTTAACTCTAAACGTGCCTACCTTCAAGATTATGAAATTTACACTACAATTACTCTAGTTTACACCATTTCACTTTATACAAATTTGATGTACTACCTGGATTTCTAAAAAGTTACGCAGAATATACATGTGATGGAAAGGCTGTTGAAGGATAAGGAAAACTTAGTTAATCTGGTAAGAAAAGACAGCTAAAGAACAAGTAGAATGGTTCTACATTATCTCCAGCAGGTCACTGTGAGCAGATCCTCACAGACATAAACATAGTCACTGTTTAAGAATTTAGGGGTTTTTTTAAAGGTAAGTAAATGTAAACTTTTGTAGTTCACCATTCAACTTTACTGGAATCTGAGTATGAACAAGTATCAACACAGTTCCCAGATGGAGCCCCATCAACGAACATTTTATATTCCACCTGCAGATCTAACTATTACTCAGGTTTTTATTTGACAATAACATTTTTACAACACAGCCTGCAGGCAGACAGAAGACGGGCACTCAGATGACAGCACTGGTAAAGCTGCCAAGTGTCCTTAATGGAAATTGTTTCTGCTTTTTAAAAAAAGTATCTTGGATAGCCCACAATCCATACTAACTGGCTAATTCTGGTTTTTGTCCCAGAAAATATGAGATGGAAACTAGGTGCCCCTAAATTAATAGAATAACCATGTTCTTAGGTTCTCTTGCAATTGTGAACTTCTCTGGAAATAACCTGTTTCACAGGTCATCTTGCCTTCAGTTTACAAGACTTGCAATGGGATGCAAAGAAGAATTAAATAAGGAATAATTGACAATTGGGTAAGGATGGTTGAAAGTATATAGGCAATAGCCACTGAAATCTCACAAGCCACCAGGATCACTGAATAGGACTGGCAGGTCTAGACACAGTGCTTTAGCATCCTTCCTCATGACTAGCAAACCAGAATAATTATGGAAAGTATGAGTAAATATAGATTGAGTATCCTTTATCCGAAATGCTTGGGCCCAAAAGCATTTCAGAATTAGGATGATGAGGATGATGAGGATGAGGAGGAGGATGATGATGATGATTGGAATACACAATGAATGATGTAATATGTCCCCATACTGTATTTGCAAGGGTGGAGAGAGACATGAGGATCTGTGAAGTGGTAAGAGATGTAGATTTGCACTGAGCACTATGCTTGGATTCCCTCCATTTCACAGATCCTCAGTTTCTCTCCAGTCTCACATCTTTTTGCTGCCAGCTATCTGCTTGTTCTTTCGAGGCACCGGTTGCAGCACTCTACTTGTTCATCTTTCTCTATCCTAGTGTCTTGTTCACTCCCTACTTGTACTGTGTATGAAATGCATGAGACAGAGAGATCAACAAGCAGGAGTGCCACAGCCACCACCTCAAAGCTGGAAGCGGGTCTCTGGTGGCAAAAGCTTCAGTTTTTGGATTTCTGATTTCTGGGTTGGGGTATTCGACCCATATAAGAAATTAACCTAGTTTCCATAAATTGTATTTATTACAGAGGTAACCTTTTCTCAGTATAGGATGTCAACTCTTCAGTTATTTTGGTAAATGACTTGTGAAACACAATTTCACAAGTACAATCTATTATATCTTACAAAATACTGCAAGTGAATTTTGTTGTTTGATGAAAAGGTTAATAGACAGGACTGTGTGTATCTCATACTTGTGCAGGTTCACTGAACAAATATAGTTCTAGCATTTATCATAATAAGAACAACATCAGAACTATAATATTTATCAAACCAAACAAATGCACAGGGGGTAGGGCAGGTACAAGATACAGCGCCTGCAGAAGCCCCCATCCCTAAGTATGTGGCCATTGAAAGTATTGTAAGAATTTGAAGCCTGTGCCTCTGAACTCCCTATCCAGTCCTTCTATTTTATGAAATGCAATGACTGATGTGGGGGGAAGTAAGGGAGCAACAAACATCGTACACACTTGTTTTAAGATGAATCAGACAGGTAGTCAACCTAGCTCAATGTGTTCTACTCAAGAATGGCTGAAGTCTTCACTTTTGCCCAGGAATAAAGCTATAAGAGATACCCAGGATTAAAGCTGAAAGACCTTTCATACAAAATGTATGTGATAATATGGAGCTTATAAACTCATAAGCATCCAAGAGAGCTACGTCATGGGGAAAGGTGAAGAATAGAGCAAAAGACCTACAAGACTTAATGGGAAATCACTCTATTCAGAGTTCCTCCTTCTAGAGTGGAAAGGCCATCCCCTACATCAAGGATGGTAATCATGTAGCCTGAATATGTCCCCCAAGGTTGCTCAGCTGGGTCCCAGGCTTTTCCCATGAAGATAAACAAACAAATAATTTTTCAGTAAAAAATGTGTAATTGCTTATGTTTTCAGAAACTTACAGTATATTTTTTTAAAAATAATGAATAAATGGTAAATTTACTGCAAAATTCATTCTTCATGAACAAGTTGGATATCACTCATCGAGATTCTGTTTTCTACTTTTTGTATTGTCAATTGCAGCAGACAACTAAACCTATAATTAAGAAAATTATTTGCTTATCAATTAACTACTCTCTGTGTGATAAGTCTTCTTTTGTTGTGCAGTACTAATCATTGCTGACACTAAATTGTTTGAAATAAATTATAAATCATTTTGGAATATTATATGGTTGGTTGAGAGATAGCATATTAATATTTAAAATAACTTATTATTAAACACAGAATCTGATTTGATCTCTATACGAAGCAGGATTGTAGTATACATACCTTAATAGCCTACAAAAACTTCTTCTATAACTGAGCCTCTGGCTAGCAGCAGCAACACTTGGGGGAAAAGGAGGACGTGATGGGAAGTAGGCTAGTGTAGCACAGAATAACAGTGCCACAATGCCAAATTCTAAGGGAAAATAGAGAAAGAAACTAAAATAAGAAATGTAATACAGAAAATGACAGGTACAACCCACCAAACATCACGCTTAATACACAGGAAACATTGTTCTTGAACCATGTTAAAATTTAGTTTAAATACTGTGAAAACATTCCAGTGCCTACTCCAGTGGGGCCTCCTTTCTATCCAATAGGGCCAGTAGTTCTCTGTGAAGGATCTTGACAAGATTTGAATTTTTAATAGTTTCTTTTGAGTTTATTATTATGTTACTTGACAAGATGTGCATGCTGAAAGGTGGGACATAAATAATTATAATAATAGGAAGCAGTGGCTTAGTGGTTAAGATGCCAATTGTGATGATCGTAAGATCAGAAGGTTGGCAGTCTGAGGCCCAAGTGCTTCATGACAGGGTGAGCTCCTGTCACTAGTTCCAGCTTCTGCTAACCTAGCAGTTAATTGCATGCAAATGCAAATAGATCAGCAGGTACCACTTTTGGTGGGAAGGTAACAGCATTTGGTGCAGTCATGCTGGCCACATGGCCACTGGAAAAGTCCTTGGACAACATTGGCTCTTTGACTCAGTAACAGAGATAAACACCACCACCCCCTACAGTTGGTTACAAAACCAGGCAGCAGGGAGTGACCTGCCATCCATGCTCTGGTGACTACTCATGTCTAAGAGGTTCTGGGATATTGCTGCCTGCCTTAAGGGAGAGGTTCCTATGATATTTGCATATTATTCCTTCCAGTAAGCAGCTAACTGGAGAGTAGCTGCTACTGGTATTTCCCTCACCTTGAGAGCAAGTGGCAAATGCCAATCTTCAAGCTAAAATAGTTAAACTTCATCTTTGCCAGGACAGGTTGAGTCTCCCTTCTTCAGAATTCTGAAATCCAAACTACTCCAAAATAATAATAATAATAATAATAATAATAATAATAATAATAGGATTTATTTCTATTCTGCCTTTTCTGGTGGGGAATCAAAGCGGATTACAGCAGTCAAGCAAACAGCTTCATTTATATTCTGCTCCATACCGCCTAAACAGTGTCTAAGCAGTTTACAAGCAGTGTCTAAGTGGTTTCGTTCACCAAATCTGTATATTTAAGCCATTTATTAGTTATTATATGCTCATTTTAGCGACCTCAGAAGGATGCAAGCCTGAGTCAAGCTTGAGCCCTTTTGCTGGTCTTGAACTCGCAACCTTATGGTTTTGAGTTAGTAGCTGCAGTACAGGCATTGGACCACACACCTTTGATTTCTGATGGTTCAATCTATACAGTTTTTCTTTTATGCACAAAATTATTAAAAAATATTGTACAAGTCTGCATACCCACTGCAGAAATAATCCAGGTTGACACCACTTTTAACTGCCATTGCTAATGTTATGGAATGTTGGGAACTGTGGTTTGTTGCAACATCAGAGCTCTCTCACAGAGAAGGCTAAATGTCTCACAAAACTACAATGCCCGGAATTCTATAGCAGTGAGCCATGGCAGTGGTGTCAATCTGGATTACTTCTACTGCACAGATGCAGCCTACAATCACCTTCAGGCTATGTGTATAAGGGGTGTATGAAACATACATAAATTTTGTTCATTAGACTTGGGTCTTAACTCCAAGTTATCTCGTATTGTGTACTTACAAAATTGTACTTACATGGAAATATAGGTATTTCAAAATCCAAAACACCTCTGGTCTCAAGCATTTCAGGTCAATTTGGAGCACAAGGGAGCTGGGGGATTCATGCTGTACTTTCCCCATCTTTGTGTGGGCCCAATCTACCTGGCTATTCTCTCAGTGTTTTTATATTTGACCTTTTATTTGTGAAGATTATAGACCACAACTGAATTATTATAAAATTAATGATCCCAGATGTTATTTGCTTGAGTTATTAACCTTGTACATATTTCTAGTTCTTGTGCAACACACTGTGCTACTCTGGTTAATGGTGATATGAGTGACCTCATATCAGCAATGGACATCTACCTTTTTTCTAGTAACTTCCTATATTAAGAAAGGCCAGGACAAACTTAAACAAGGGAATTATAATAGCTTGTCATGATATGTGTGTGTGTGTGTGTGGTATGAAGATAATTGAGAGCAGTGTTCCAGCTGAAATGCTTTCTGGAGATCACCTGATGGCAACTGAACTGATTTCAAGCAGCCACACATAGAAGTACTCCCAGTACAACCTTCTCACTATGCCAATACTTGGCCCAGTTCCTCTCTAATATTCTAAGTTGTCTTAAAGCCCTATAAAACTTGCCTTCTTCAAAATTAAGATTCCATAACTACCAAGGGAACACCTGACAGCTCAGTTCTTTAATAAGGCAACATTTCTGTAAGAACCTAATATTATTGGATGCTCATTTCTTTGGATAATAGCAATAGCATGTACATTTCTATACCACTTATCAGTGAACTCATTACTTTCTAAGCAGTTTACAATCTGTAAGCTAATTGCCAACAACAACAACAACAAATCTTGCTTACCTTGTTCAAAAGTGGGTAGCAAAGTGTAACAAAGGGTGCTAGGTCTTCTAAGTGAAAGGTAAAACAATGGCAAATATACTGGTAGCATACAGCAGTTATGTTGCAAAGACTTTGATGGTACATAGCAACATAAAATGTGCTTGGAGCAGCATACAGTATATCTTGTACAGAATACCTGCCTGCATCACTAGTGTAGTATCATTTTAGCCATATTGCACTGGTGCTGTGGGCATAGGTGCTACTTCTACAAAACCAGCTCACTGAGAAGCAGCTTCTGGTATTATCATCTATTTAGAGTGAATGCAGCTAGAAAATGCCAACAATCTGTAGCCAAAGCATGGCCACTTTGAAACAAGTGGGGGTGTATCAGCATGTTCAGGGGAACCCAACACATTACATAAACAAACACACCACTGGGGGAAAACACTCTTTAAAAATCCTGAAGCAGTCCAATGACAACTGCACATGCTTAGTACCAGTAGCTACAGAATGTTTGGGAAGTCGAATGGACAGAGTATCATGAGAGGGCATGGCTGGCTGGTACACTGTTCAGGTGTGTTTTATACTACAAGCTGAGTTTCTCTTATCTAAAATGACCAGAAGTGTTTGGGCTTTTTGATTTTGTTTTATTTTGCTATATTTGCATATGCATAATGATATACCTTGGAGATGGGACCCAAGTCTAAATATGATATTCATTTATGTTTCATATGCAGCTTATAAACATAGCCTGAAGGTAATTTCATACATATTTTTAATATTTTGGACATGAAATGAAGTTTGTGTACACTGAGCCATCAGAAAGCAAATATGTCACTATCCCAGCCACCTATGTGGACAATTTTGGATTTTGGAAAATTTAGGATTTCAGAATTCTTGATAAGGGAGACTCAGCCTGTACTACATATTACTGCAGGTCTCACTTGATTCCTCTTTCTTGCCTTGCCAAGGACAATTGGGAAAATGGATTAGGTTGGATGTGTGCAGGATAAAATATCTCTAAGAGTAATCTAAAAATACTATTTTATTATTTTTATTTTATTATGAAGTAGCATTCACCATGGATCCACAGAAGCAGGGAAGAGAAAGTCTATATACAAATATGACATTACTGTATTTCGTTAGCAACTCAAAATTGATTTACAATGGAAAATAACCTGCTGAGTCTTAAATGGATTTCAGGTTTTAGTGAAGTATGAAAAATTGAGCTGTCATTGGAAAACCGAGAGAAAACCAAAGGGTCACTTCTACTGTAATACACTCTCATTCTAGTACAAAAATCTTTGCCAAGAAAATTGTGAACACAGAAAAATGCAGAATAGGTATTACCTCTGGACTAACTGGTTATTCCAAAAGTGAATAAAGAAATAGCCAGACACCAAATAACAGATGTGATAAAAGGTAAATACAGTAATTCTGCAGTGACAAACAGTTATTTATTTCCAGATGAGCCACTAGAGGGCTGCAGCAAACTCATAATAGATGCACATTATGCACTTTAAGGGGGAAATAACTTCTGCAATACCTGCATAGAGCACAGCTTCAATGCGGTCCTTTATAAGCTCAGGGCTGCTTCCAGGCAGAAGTGGAGATACTGATGTACCATTTGGCCCTGGAACTATCAAGGGTCCTACTAAAAATGCACATGCTCCACCAAGGTAACCAATCAACGATGCAATAGCTGTGGCAGTGGCACGTTCATCTGGCGAAAACCATGTTGTAGAAAGTAATGGAGCAGCGCAAGTTACAGTGGGGCCAGCCAACCCATTGAACAGTTGCCCTCCATGAATCAACCTGTAGGGAGAAAAAGAAAAAACTCATTGACATGTTATATACTGAGCTCCTGAGAACCTGGTAAAAGGAAGGGATCAGTGCCTTGCTTCAAGCTGAACTTTGCAGACAATGATGATAATAATAATAATAATAATAATAATAATAATGTTTTATTTCTATTTCCCGCCTCTCCCTTCAGATTGAGGAGGGATTCCAACAGATTATTAAAATACAATGTCACAGTCAATCTACAGTCTAAAATTATCTTAAAAACATTATATAAACAATTATAAAAACCACAATACAATTCAAAAGAGATTGCCTCTGCCTCTGAATTATCTCTACAGCTTAGTATGAAGGTGTTGCTTCTTAGCTCATCTTTTCTTTCTACCTCTATCCACAGAGGATTCAGGAGAAGGATGGGATTAGTGAGTAGCTGCTATCTGGCAAGATGAGCCCATTTTTATGGACGTTTGCTAATAAAACCAAGTGATAAATTTTAAAGCTCTTCACCTAATAGGTTGTAGAACTCCACTTGTTTAGAGGAAAAGAATTACTTCAAACAGCTCAATGACATTGACTAGATATTTAAAATACTTTGAATCATCATCATATACCTGAACAAGTCAAGGAAAAACTGGGAGGTGATGCCCTAAACAGAAACAAGCAAGTGGGAGAACAAAAAGTTTAGGGGGAATGAATTTGGAAATCACACAGTAATGTAATAGAACAACAATGTATTTACTCAAATGTTAAAATGTTAACATTTTAGGTGTTTTTTTAACATTTGAGTAAATACATTGTTGTTCTATTACATTACTGTGTGATTTCCAAATTCATTCCCCCTAAACTTTTTGTTCTCCCACTCATCATCATATACAACATAACATATATGTTGAAATAACTACTGTGGCCTTTCTTGATCTGTATATAATGTATATTAAAACTAAACTATTTGATAATTTTTGAATAATGTACTAGTGATAAATGCGTTTAAGCAGTCACTTTGATATGGTTGAATATTAAAAACTGATTTTAAAATGCTTTGAATCAGTTCAGTTTGGCCATTTTGTTCAACAGAATTGCTGTGGTCTAAATCCAATATTCACCCCAACAAGAGTAGACTCATTTAGTTAACTAGAACTTGGTAAGTAAACACTTACACAAATTGAATGAGATAACATGTGAAAGGGATCTAGGAGTCCAAGTAGACCACAAGTTGAACATGAGTCAACTGTGTGATGCAGCAGCTAAAAAGGCCAATGCAATTTTAAGTTGCATCAATAGAAGTATAGTGTCTAGATCAAGGGAAGTAATAGTGCCACTCTATTCTGCTTTGGTCAGGCCCCACCTGGAATACTGTGTCCAGGTCTGGGCCCCACAATTCAAAAAGGATGTGGAGAAACTGGAGCGTGTCCAAAGGAGAGCGACTAAAATGGTGAAGGGTCTAGAAACCTTGCCCTATGAAGAACGCCTTAGGGAGCTCGGGATGTTTAGCCTGGAGAAGAGAAGGTTAAGAGGTGATATGATCGCCCTGTTTAAATACTTGAAGGGATGTCACATTGAGGAGGGAGCAAGCTTGTTTTCTGCTGCTCCAGAGAACAGGACTCGGAACAATGGATGCAAACTGTAGGAAAAAAGATTCCACCTCAACATTAGGAAGAACTTCCTGACAGTAAGGGATGTTCGACAGTGGAACACACTCCCTCGGAGTGTGTTGGAGTCTCCTTCCTTGGAGGTTTTTAAGCAGAGGCTGGATGGCCATCTGTCAGGGATGCTTTGATTGGGAGTTCCTGCATGGCAGGGGATTGGACTGGATGGCCCTTGTGGTCTCTTCCAACTCTAAATTTCTATGATTCTATGATTCTATGATTCAAATTCCATTGATTTAATAGGTCTGGGACTATATTGAATCTAGGCCTTCGAAACAAAAATTAAATATTTCAAGCAGTCAAATACTAAGCTGATGAGAGTTAGAATCTCCTGTACTTCTTCTCAAAAATGTTGATGGAATCCTGACACATTTTAAATGTAGCAAATCAGTGGCAAGCTACTATATGATTAAGGTTTCCTTAAATAAATTCAGCTCTTTTTATAGAAAAGAAAAAAATGCACTCTACCAAGAATGAAGTTTCCTTGTAAAATCTTCACTTTTTATCATTATTTATGTATATGCCATTTATAGTTCAGTATTTGGTAAGGAAGAGCAATAATGCATGCCAAAATTTGATAAAGATTTTGAAATATTTAAACGTTCACAGAAAAAGGAATAGCATGGCTATTCACTGGAATTTTTCTGTATGAACACAGAAAACCAAAACGAAGCCTAAGTTTTAGAATGTGCAGTCTAGATAGAAGTCACAGTCAGAAAGTGATATTTAAGTCACATAAACATATAGGTCCTTTTATTATTTTTGCTAAGAGACCTAATGTAATTAAGGTTTTCAAAACAAAATCTGAACACCCAGAGAGAATAAGGAAAGCCCTCTACTGGGGATTGACACATTTTATGTAGGGATCTGTTACAAGAGCAGTAACTTGGCAATATGTATTTAACACAAATGATGAAAGCAAGGCTTCTGTTTGACAGATGGAACCTTCTAATCAATAGTCTATTTTTTATATATTAATAATAATAATAATAATAATAATAATAATAATATTTATTTATATCCTGCCCTTCAGGCCTAAATTTATTGTATGGATATGTTGCCTTTTGTGGCAAAGCCCTCTGAAGATGATCATGATAATAAAAATTATTATTTCTTACCCACCTCTCCCCAAGGCTCAATGTGGGGTACAACATAGATTAAAACACATAAAACCATTTTAGTACATTAAGTTAAAACACACAAACATTAAAAT
Organism: Urosaurus nigricauda; assembly: GCA_034509955.1. Classification (NCBI taxonomy): domain Eukaryota; kingdom Metazoa; phylum Chordata; class Lepidosauria; order Squamata; family Phrynosomatidae; genus Urosaurus; species Urosaurus nigricauda. The sequence continues at coordinate 137,159,162 of JAOEGL010000001.1, read as the reverse complement.
CACCCAGGATAAAGATAAAATATCCCAATTTAAAATCCATAGTTTTTAGTTGAACTGGGTAGGCCTGCTGGAGAAGATAAATGTTTAATACTGTTTTGGATTCAGACAGTATGTTTAATTGTCAAATCTCTCCCAACAGGTTATGGTTATATCCATAGTCTAGGGGTGGCTGATGAAAATATCCTCTGGGTGACAGTTGCCAGTCTAGTTCTGGATGGTTCAAGTAAATGTCCCCCAGATGACCTGAGTATAAAAGATAGTTCTGTATACACAGGAGGCATATTGTGCTTCCAAACAATTTACAGTAAATCTACTTACAACACTTTTAAGTTCAACCTCTCCAGTAAGCTCTCTTCTACACATCCATATCTGATCCTTCTAGTCAAGTTCACCCAACAAAGTTGTTTCTAGCCCTCACAGTTTTCCCTATAACAGGCTCTTATTAGATCTTCTGATGCACCTATTTGTTCTATCAAATGAGGAAAAAGTTGAGAATTGAAAAGTGCTCCCTTTCAGATATGATTTAGACTGGTTTCCTTCTGCCTGACAGAGAGTAATTCATCAGCCCATAGAGTGAGATCTCAGCAAAATGCAGGGGCAGCATCTCCATCTGATGGCCTCCACAGTGGGAGCTGAGAGGAGGAGAGGGGCCACTGCCTACTAAAATTATGTGCAGGCGTAACAGATGTTTGAATGATACTTCCTGTTGTTGTTGTTGTTTGCCTTCAATTTGTTTCTGACTTGTGGAGATCCTAAGGTGAATCTATCACAGGGTTTTCTTGGTAAGTTTCTTCAGAGATGGTTTGTCATTGCCCTCTGAGGCTGAGAGAGTGAGGCTTGCCCAAAGTCTGGTATCAGCTAAAGCCTATATAATTTCTCCACAACTGATTTTGCTGAAGTAAAATGACAGTGTAATGATAAGCAGCCATATACTCTTCATAATGCATAATGTAAAAATAAACTCTGAAATGTTTATAAATTGTAACATATTCCCAATATTTTTGCAGATGCATTGTTGTGCTGCCAATGTAGTTAATTATCTCCAATCTTGTGTAATTGCCCAGGAAGCTGAACAATACATAGTATAATTCATTATCACTCTGTAATGAATGGCATCTCTCCAGGTAAATGGAGAGACATTCCCTTGTACAAAGTGACTGCATTTCAGTGATGATTTACAGAAATAAAATTTGAATTAACAAAATTACTTTGGACTGAAATCTGTGACTTCTCTGTAATTGTACATTAGGGGAAACTGCTACTAAGAAATAGCTCTCCATATCACTGCAGACAGGATAAACAAAACTCAGATAGCATTGTATGTGCAAACTGGAATCTCAGTGTGATGGATGTATAAAAAGTGGTATTATCATTTTATTCATACATTAATTTAACTTCCACTGGAACTGTGTAATAAACAAAAGAGGGAACAGGCTGTATAAATGCAAAACAGTAAAGTTCCAAAGCTTTCCATCAAACATCATAATTAGCAAAGACAAAGACAATGTCACACTGAAGAGTTTCACCTGTCATTGCTTCTACAGTATTAAATTACAAGGTATGTCAGACCAACTACTTAACTTCTGAACAAACAGAAAAGAAGGACACCTTAAAAGGTGGGGGGGGGGGATGAGAACTGTGTTAGAAAAGTCACTCTTCTGTTGACCAGGATAGGAGCATAAAAACAAGAGATATAAAGAAAGCTATTGCTGCTGCCAATTGGGCTGTTGCTAGAAGCCCCAGACTAACAAGACTGATAGCCCCTATCCATGTAACTTCTGGGCAACATTACAGCCTCCATTTCCTCCTGCTAAAAGCTCCTCCTTGTTTTCTCCTCATATATTCTTGTGGGAATGGCATGATGCAGACATGGTGCGTAAAATACAAGATTTCCTTTCATCACATTCAGTAGTGCAATTAGTTTGGTCAAGGCTCACTTTCCTATTATTGGAAGTAGAGTTTCAAAAACAAAAGAATTCAAAAGGCTCACCTCAAACTATGATGTAGAGAAGATCACCTTGCAAGTAACGTAAATAATTTGATCAGCCTATTATAGGAAAAAGAAGGAATTTTCTTCCTAAAACACAGATTAAAGTTACTGGTATATATACTGTAATCCAAATTTTTATTATGTAATGAAAGCTACCTGCATACTGGAACACAAGCAAATGATGAACACACTACATACCATAATTCAAAATCTCACTGCAAATTGCAATCTGGTTCATCCCATACTCACTGAGATGTAAATTTACTTGATTTCAGTATATAAAACCACTCATGTTTGCCCTGGAGCAAATGTTACTGTTGTAGAAATGTCTAGTACCCCTGGACACAAAAAGAAATTCCGTTTAGATTTAATTGTCACTTTCATCTTCCTTGATCTAAGTGATCTCTCCTTCTATTTAATATAACTTGCTCAGGGAGAGATCTATAGTGGCATCTTGCCAATTTTAATTTCCCTTATTCTTTTATTTAATCTTACACTACAAAGTTTACAGATTTTATAGCTAGTCTGAAGCAACTCTGAAAATCAGCTATTCACTTGGGGAATGTGCCAACTATTTCCAGTGAATAATTTATCAAATCCATTACCCAAGCCATGTGACAGAGAGATCCACATGGAAAAGCAAAGTGGTTTTTAGCACTTGTAAAATAGTTACAATATAGTCTCTTCACTTTCCAGCATTATCTATTGATTGAGCAATCTATTATCTATCTATCTGCATTCCATATACCAAATACAAGTGCACTGTGTCTTGGGATATATATTTTGAAACTACTGCTTTGTTGAAAGCTCTCCACTATATGTTTGTGTTAATTCACTGATTCATGAACTCAAACTGAATTAAGTTGCTTTTCATTGAGGTTTTTGTATCTCTGCCTTATCTTCCCAGACACAGACAGAAAGGAAAGACTCACAATGTGGTTCAAGGTATGAAGCAATCTGCTACTATTCTAGGAGACAAATTTGCAGCAGCTAATATAACTGACAGAGAAACATGAACACAACAGTATCAGTGCATTTTGCTGTTCGTTATAGTGTCTGATTATCACTGTAGCAGATTTCAGCCTGAAAAGACTATCAGAACTCTCTTACAGGCCATCATCTGGTCTAAAAATTGCTCTGAGATTAGAAACATTTGTTACTGTTATTTCCCCATTTTCTCCTTGTTTCTGTTATCCAGAAGGAGCAAAGAGCAACTGCATTTTCCCTCGCCGCCTCATACTGTAATTTAAGTTTGATTCTGTAATGCAAGATGTCTTTTGTATGAAAGATGAGGATAGCAAGACAATTTTGTTCAGCTCCTGGCCCAATAGGAAAGCATTTTGAGGACTGGGCAAGCTAAGAGTTGCATTTTGATCGATTTCTGTATCCAGCTTTCTGCTCTTGGGTTTGTACATTATTTTTCCAATATTCAGCTAATTATTTTCAGGTACCAGGCAATGTAGTGAGTATTGAGAGTTCAGTCCAGAATGTGAAGCTTTTCATAACAAGGTTGAAACTAATACTTGGAAAGAAGGGGAACATTTCACCACTGGGAGTTATGAAATAATCAATTACTTAACCTTTGCCTCAAGACTGAGGTCTGTGAAAGCCACGCTAAAATACCTGATACTCTTTTAAAGGCTTCACAGCCATGTAAAAATCCTGTATCTAACATTAATTCTGCATTACCTTTTTTCCCAGAAGGTAAATAAGCTCACCTTCAAAGAGCCTGACAACTGTGGCTGTGTTATGATGCAACCTTTGGTTCAGCAGAGCTCTCAGTACAGTACTATATTTATAAGAAACAATGTTTACAAGCTCTCAGCACAGAACATTTAAGCACTTGCCTCCAGACAATAACAAAAATATCAATTTGCATTTGCAAAAGTGTGCCATTAAAAACAAATAATCTCAGACCATCAGCTATCAATGTGAGAGGACTTCATACATTATAAAATTAGTATGCATGCTATGTTTTCTAATGGTGTGGTCTATAACTGAGAGAGAAGCAAGTCTATCTTATGACTGCATTCACATTGTTACAGGCCAACAGTGACTCTGCTAGTATGTAAACATGTGCGTCATTCTTAAAAATGTATACCTATCAAGTTACAGGACACAGTACGGGTGTACTTGCGGCCTGAATGCTCATTCTGCAATATGTGAAGTGACCTCTGCTTACCGTGGGCAGCAGCTCTTTCAAGACAGGCTAGGCTAGTCTGAATCAATAAGTTCATGTAGCTATTTTAAACCACTGCACTAATAAACAAGATCATTAGATGTTAGTTTATATACGAGGGGGTATCCAAAAGTTTTAATGATCACCTTTTAAAAAAATTGACAGAAAGTTTGTTTTGATGTGTAGTTGTTAACTTACCTGTATGTAATTACTATCTTGATTTATACATTTTTCCCAGCGTATCTTGACCCTCCGAATACCTGATATTGTAGAAGTCTGCAGATTGTGCCTTACAAGGCGGTATCGTAAAGTAATAATTATCACCCGGAAGTTATTATGGCATATTGATGAAATTTTGTCAGTGTCATCACTGGTCCCTAAGTGCCCGTTGCTGAGAAAATCAGCTCATTGCATCCTTTATTTTTGTGACTGGCTGTGCCAGAAGTGACTAAAGTGTAAAATCCCCATCAGGCACAATCTGTAAGCTTCTACAATATCAGGTATTCAGAGGGTCAAGATACACTGGGAAAAGTGTATAGATAGTGACTACATAGAGATAAGTTAACAACTACAAATCAAAACAAACTGTCAATTTTTTAAAAGGTGATCATTAAAACTTTTGGATACCCCTTGTATGTCATTTAATAATCAAACACATTTTCCTGAGTGAACAACCCCCTGCCATGCAGCAACTCACAAGGTGTATGAAAGTGGACAACATAAAACTATATTTGAAAAATATTATTATTGTTTTATAATATATTGTTAATGGTGCTGCACTTTTTAAACAAATTTACTGCAGATACATCCTTAGCAAATACAGGTGTTAGCTTCCTAACTGAAGTTTTCAGTTTCACCTGATGTGATTGTAGATACAGAAGAACATACATGAACACAGACAAATGTCAAATATTATTCCATATTTTCAACCCTGTTTTATATTTTTAAAAAACCCTCATAAGCTTTGGAAAACAAAAGTCACCCCGCCCCCGAAACTGATATTACTATCTACCACTATAAATTTAGAGTAAGTGTCAATTTCCATACAAATAGTTTTGGTGTGTGTTATCACTACTAAATGATATATTTGTGCTGGAAAAGTATTATGCTTGCTAAATATTTATAAAGACAGCTTATAGGTCTGGATTCATTTTCAATACATGTACAAACAATTTGGCTCAATAATAATAAAAGAAGCATACTCCAGATAGAAAATGGCAAAATAAATGAAGCTAGTGCATAAGCCTCTTTTGCTGAGCAGTAATGAAAAGGGGGCCTTACTGTCCATGACTTGATTTATGAAAGGCTGCTAGCTACAAAAGAAGAAGAAAATATGACAACTTTATTCCAAAATGGTTTTGAGCTCCTCTCACTTGTGTTTGTGGCTTCTTTGTCGTTATTATAAGATAAACTTAAGGATTTGGATACACAATGGGCTTCTGTTTCTGCAGTAACTGGAGAAAGATCTTGTTATTTAGGAGCTGTTTTACTGAATGTTTGCCAAGCAACAGTCAAGAATTTGCAATGAAACAAATGCTGCAATACCAGGCCAAAACAATGCCATCTCTGTCAGACATCCTGACAGCTAAAAGGCAACAACATAACGATGCAGCAAGACCCCTGACAGTAGAGTCACAAATTCTCTCAGATTCTCACATCTTAATACCGTGTTATTGCACAGCCATCACAGCTGTCAGACACTTGAGAATGTTTCTTTGGTCAAAGCTTCATCTAAGTTTGAAAGCAGAGGGCATGCAGAATCAAAAGAATCAAAGTAGCAGACAAGCATGTGCTGTTAAAAGTCCACTAGGGAAAGAAAGTAAATAAACCCCATTCTTGGTTTTCTTCTACAATGCTGTGCTTAAGTAACAAATAAACTTGTACAGTTTATAAAAGAGCACATATACACATAGAATCATAAACAAAACAAAACAAACAGCTTTATTTATATACCGCTTCATACCCTTGAGTGTCTAAGCGGTTTACAATTGTAAGCTATTTGCCCCCCAACAATCTGGGTACTCATTTTAGCGACCTCGGAAGGAGGCAAGCCTGAGTCGAGCTTCAGCCCTTTGCTGGTCTTGAACTCGCCACCTTATGGTTTTGAGTGAGCGGCTGCAGTACAGGCATTTAACCACTGCGCCACCAGGGCTAGTCCATAGAAATCATACAGTTGGAAGAGACTTCAAGGGCAATCCAGCCCAACCCCCTGCCATGCAGGAACTCACAATCACCCCCAAGAGATGGCCATCCAGCCTCTGTTTAAAGACCTTCAAAGAAAGAAACTCCACCACTCTCCAAGTGAGTGTGTTTCACTGTCAAACAGTTCTTACTGTCAGGAAGTTCTTCCTAATGTTGAGCTGGAATCTCTTTTCCTGTAGTTTGAGTCCATTGCTCTGGGTCCTGTTCTCTGGAGCAGCAGAAAAGATTGCTCCAGCCTCAATATGAAAGCCCTTCAAATATTTAAACAGGGCTGTCATATCACCTCTTAACTTTCTCTTCTCAAGGCTAAACATACCCAGCCCCCTAAGGCTCTCCTCATGGGGCTTCATGGTTTCCAGACTTTTCACCATTTTGGTTGCCCAACTTTGGACATGCTCCAGCTGGCCAACATCCTTTTTGGATTGTGGTGCCCAGAACTGGACATGGTGAAGGTATAAATATTTTATGACAATGCTACAGTTCCCTCTGATGCTGGGTGGCAGCCAAGAGGCCTGGCTATCCTGTCCTGATTTGAATGAGGAAAGCCTGGTGTAAGACCAAGGTGGATAATAAAATTAGGTGGTTGTTTTATACTTTTAAAAACATTGTTACTGTATTTCCTAAGTTGGTTCACATCTATAACAAATCTCTTTGCCCATATCCAGAGTTTTTTCTCTCAGGGTTAGATTACTCATGGATGCTTAAGGGCTTGTTTATACTATTCAAAAAGTAAAAATAAATCTTTACTTACTTTGAATAGGCAGCAATCTGGACATACGGTGTTCTTGTCAATTCAGGGTAATACCAGGTGGTTTTGACACCTGAGGGTTTATTTTGTGGATAGTCCAAGAGGGAAAGAACCATGGTTTTACCTGGATTTTCCAGGGAAATCTGGATATGTGCTAACTCTGACCAGGAAATTCACATTGGCAGGGGCTCACGATGCATTTGATAGGTTTACATTCCTTCCTCTTTTTCCTCCCCTCTCCCTTTCACCTTTTTATGCTAAAAGAGACTAACACAGCTATTTATCTGAAAACATGTGTAAGTGAAAATCTGGCTTCAAATCCCTTACAGAATCACTATGGAAGTCACATTCTTCATTGCAGACCAGTGATTAACTCTGCTGACTCTTCTAACTTCTTGTGTTGTTTTCCCATCCTTTCAACAGTGCAATGCATCAGCTAAAAAAACAACATGATCCTAGGCTGCATCAATAAGAGTGTAGAGTGTACATTAAGGGAAGTAATAACACCATTTTATTCTGCTTTGGTCAGGTCTCACCTGGAATATTGTGTCTGGGCACCACAATTCAAAAAGGATGTTGAAATGCTGAAATGTATCCAGAGGAGGGCAACCAAAATGGAGAAAGGTCTAGAAACCATGCCCTATGAGGAGTGACTTAGGGAGCTGGGTATGTTTAGTTTGGAGAAGAGAAGATTAAGAGGTGACGTGATAGCCATACTTAAATATTTCAAAGGATATCATACTGAGCATGGAGGTAACTTGTTTTCTGCTGCTCCAGAATGGAGCAAATGATAGGGGGGGGGGGGGGGGAAGTTCCACCCAAACATTAGGAAGAACTAATGATATCCTTTGAAATATTTGTGTCCATGCTAAGAGCTGTTGAACAGTGGAATATGCTGCCTCAGAGTGTGGTGGAGTCTCCTTTTTGATGTTTTCTAAACAGAGGCCATCTGTTGTGAGTGCTCTGACTGCATATTCCTACATGATGGGGGTTGGACTGGGTGGCCCTTGAGGTATCTTCCAACTCTATGATCTAGGATTCTAATTTTTTACAGCTCTCCCCTTGGCTCACAACAACGTCCATATCCTGCTTCTTCACATGCCACTGATTGCTCCTGCTTTTTTCGCAGGTTTTTCGCTGCCTAACTGCAAACAACTTTAACAGCACTGTACTTGGCAAACTCCTTTCTCAAGATCTCCCATCTAACCATGTTATCCTCTGGCAACTTAAGAATCTGTAGAAGTCTCTATCCTCCCTCTATCCTCCCTCCCTCCCCCACCCACCTTCTTTCACCTCCACTGGCAAAGGAAAAAGCACTGAGTATCTACTGTCAAAACTATAAGCTCCCTTGGGAACATAATTACTTCTTTCTACGTATCACATAAATCCATTCTACTGTTTCTTTGCAAGATGCCCAATGAAGGCCAATCATTCAATTCCTAACTCACTGTCAGTTAGAGGTAAGTTGCCAAGCTACTTCAATAATTTTAATTATTTGTTTACTACACAATTCCCAGTGACAGAGACATTCATAATTATTCATTCCTGAAGCCCTCTGTAAAAAATTGACTTCACACCTTTAACAATTGTCAACATAGACATCAACAGGTACAATACCTGTTGTCACTAGTGTGTCAACCAGATGTCTTTCTTTGTTTCTTTTCCAGGTTTCTGAAGCAGAGGCAGTTAAAATGGCAGCTGCATTGCAATTAAAGGGATGTATGCTTGAACTATAGTTGAATAATCCCATGCTGATGCAAACAGTGTATCTTTGCCATTTATTATAGCCCTGCTACTTAGCCATCCTTGATGCTATTGTCCAAATCTTGTATAACCAACACAGCTCCATAACAACCAACAATCCATAAGGATGTCACAAGAAGGTCCAAATGTTATCCTTAAGTTTTGGCTCATCTACTAAGCACTTTTTTTAATGGCTCCATCTACTAATTTCATTACAAAATAGCCCCCCTTTGATGGTTTATTACTTACTGCTAAGTAAGTTTCCATGTGTATAGGAATGCCAGTAGTTCAAGAGTTTTCCTTCCTCTCAGGAACTTGGTAATCAAACAATTTTTTCTGCCAAGGAATTTATTGATTTTTATATGGAGGAAAGCAACCCAGTGCTCTGAGTATCACTCACAAATAAAATTACAGTATTAATATTCTAAACTTGACTGGGGGCTTTAAAAGCCACACACTGCAGCCCAAACTTAAAACCAATCAGTAGGTCATTAATTCATTGTTGTTGTTGCTTATTCCACACTAGAAGACAAATGCTTGGCACATATTCACAAAAGGTTGATCGTGCTCTCATTCAGTGCTTTATGTTCCCCTCATATATAGATACATACATACACACACACACAACCAGAAAATGTGCATTGTTCTCCAAGTAACAATGTGCATTGTTCTCCAAGTCTGTTGCTGAGACTACAAAATTTATTCTAATCTTAAGGTGAACAAAACTTTTCTGAAATCGCCGCAGCTACTGTAGTACTATATTTTTAGCTTTATGAAGCTATTACTTTTTATATATTACAAAAATGGACATAGTCAGATCAGAAGAGGCAGATATATTCAACATAAAAAGAGCCATACTGGAGCAGACCCACGACTTATATAGATTCCAGCATTCTGCTCACATAGTCTATGGTAAGGCAACCAAGAGGAGACACATGTAACTGTGTTTGTATTCTCCAGGAACTGATAAATGGAAGTATATCTACTTTATTAGTGGACAGAATATACATATATCCATCATGTCAAGTAGCCACTGACACTTTGACCCTCCATGAATTTGTGCAAACTCCCTTTAAAGTTGTCTGCACTGGTAGCTATCGCTATTGCTGCATTAATCATGGCCTTTTCTGTCTCCTAAACCTGCCACCACTTATTTCCAATGGATGACACTATGTTATAGTACTATGAGGTTCACTTTCTTCACACCATGCATAATTTTACACACTGCTAAGATTATCTTATTTTTTCAAAACTAAACAGCCCCAAATATTTTAACTTTTCTCTATAACAGGGGAGCTGCCTCAGTCCCTTATCCCATGGAACAGTAAGCAGTAAGTATTAAACCCACAAACGTCAAACCTCTTCCTTTAAAAAGGTAAAAATAAAATGAGCCTTGAATGTTATTTCCTGAAAAGATTCCTTTCCACTTACATTCTTTTTTCAGAGCTGCTGAAATATATTTCATTATTGCTGTTTTATTTTATTCACAGGAGTCAGGCTACAGTTGACCTCAAAAGCCCGAGACTAAAACTCCAACTGTCAAATCTGCACGTGTAAATCTAATGTCTATTTTTAAAAATTTCCAGCTAAAATTGCTAAGAGACTTGGCACAAGCACTTTCTGTATCCCCCATATGCCATTCCTTATTCTATCAAAAACCCACTGCAAATCCAAGCTTTTACATTCCATGGTTTAAACAGCAAAAGCAATGCTACACCTGAGTATTAAGGAAACAAAAATAATGACCACAGGAGATTTATCTAACTTTAAAGGAGACTATAATGACATTGAAATTGTTAAAGATTTTCTGTATCTTGGCTCACTCAAAGTGGAGAATGTAGTAAAGAAATCAGAGGAAATTGGAAGTAGATAAAATTCTCAAATGTGAACAAAGTCAGGATCATCTATGCCACAGTAATTCCATATACGGATGTGAATTCTGGACAGTGAATAAAAGTGCCAGAAAAAACACCTCACCCAAAATGTGATGCTGTCCCATTTCCTGCCAAAAAGACCCTAGCGTTTTCTTGGCAAGATTTGTTTGGAGGAAGTTTGCCTTTACCTGTCTCTGAGGCTGACAGCATGTGACTTGCTTCAGGTCACCCAGTATGTCCCATGAGCAAGCTGGGAATCAACCTCCAGTCTCCAGAGTCATAGTCCAACACCCAAACCACTATGCCATGTGAGCCCTCACACACATCTCTCTAGAAGCCAAAATGTCTAAACTGAGGCTATCATACAATGGAAAATTTCTGTCTGTCCCTGGTGAAAAGTCCACCTGTCCTCCCATCTCTGCGTAGAAGGGAGGGTTATTTATTTATTTATTTGCCTTAGTTTTGATTAAGATAGGGTCTAAGACCTTGCCAAACAGCTTAATCCCACTAAATAGGGCCAAGGCCAAGTTTTGTTGGAATGCGTGTCAACCTGCCAAGTCGTTAGCCAGACTTGCCTCCTAACAGTGATCGATGCAGCTGGGCCCTGACACTCATTTGCATGATGTCAAGGCTGGCATAGGAAGGAAAGGCCACTACTTTTAGAAGTTTATTGATGACTTACCTCAATTTTATGTTGCCCTTAGGGACCTCTTGAATAATGTCCTTGGCTCATATGTAAGCTGCTCTAGAAAAGATTGGTATGGCAAAGGCAGCTCAGATTGACATGGAGGAGGCTTCAAAGGATTTCTTTAATGCTGAATCTGATATTTTGTCCTCTGGATTCCTTAGTGAATCTTCCTTATCTTTGGCATAGACAGCCAAAGACACAAGGGTTGACACTGGGACATCCACAAGAGTAACTTAATTTTCTCTAATATTGTTTTTGGTATGTTGTAAATTTTTTTGACTGCAGAAGAATTGGGTGTACGGTAGTTGTGGCAGGTTCAGACCATTTCTCATTGAGCACCCTCATAAAGTCAGCTGGAAAAGGGACATCTGCATTGTTGGAGTTTAGTTTTGGAAAAGATTCCTCTTTCCCTTGGGGAAGGGTGGGGTCCATGGGCTTGGGAGTGCCAGAGCACCCTGATAGTTCCAAGGCTTTTTCAAAAGTATAATAAAATCATCAGACTGAGGAAAAAAAAACCTAGCAGAGCTACAGGTAGATGAACAGGATTCCTCCTCCTCCTGGGATAGTTTCCCTTCTTCCCTTTCAAAGCCTGAATGTGACTGGGAACCAGCATCAGCATCCTCCTCAGAGGAATGAGATGAAAGTAAAAGTTGTTTTTTTCCTCTCTCTTTTTTTTATTTCTCTTTGAGGCCAGCAATGGGAGGCTTTGCCTTGGACAAAATGGCTGCTGCCAGCTTCTCACCTTTTATGTAACACTGTGTGCAGGACGTTTGGGTGTGAACTTGCTGTGCTCCAATTCCAGAATGGCCAGGCTAACATGGGCTGATGATGATGGGAGGGCAGAGGATGATTTCCTAACCCTTGACGTCCCAACCTTGTTAGAGCCCCGATCCCCAAGAGACCCCTGATGTGAAATCTGATGGGCAGAATAGGCCAACGGCAGGCTCTCTGAGAGAGTCTCTGCCTGGTTTCCTACCACAGTGGCTTGTTGCAGGGCCAGGAGGGAGGACAAAAGGACAGTGAACTCCAGATTTAAGAGTTGCGTTAATGCGGCCAAATTACTCCCCTCCACTTGGGAAGGGCTGTCCTCTGCTGCCTGCTCCCAGAACCATTGGCGGCAGCAGTGCGCAGTATTATCTGGAGACAAGGGTTCTCTGACCTCCAGATGTGCAGCTGTGGCCACAACTTGTGGCTCCTCTGCACCCTGGAGATTGGCGGGGCTGCAAGCTCATGCCACAGCAATTCTGCAGGACTCCCTGAACATCCCTAGGCTATCATAGTCCTGAGAGGACATGAGTTAGCCCCTTTAGTCCCTTACTCACCAGGGGGGCGGGGAGAAAAAAATGGAGTGAGGGGGGGTAAAGGCTGAAGCGGCAGAGAAATATAAAGAAGGAGCAGAAGAGCTGAAGAGCTTTTAAGATTGAGTCAAGGAGTTCCGAGGAAGAACAAACAAATACGCAGATAGCTCATGGCATAGAATGAAGCCAAAGCCAGACCTAGTTGGAATGAAGCAGGAACTAGACTGGGAGTTGCAGTAGGGTTGCTTCCCTTAGTCGTAGCTCAGTAAAAAAGGTCTACTTCCTGCTTTATGGAGTGAATCAAGGGAACCAACCAAACATAGGATGTTTCCCCTCCATCACTGGAAAATATGATGAAATGGCATGGATTACTGGAAAAGACAATGCTTGCTAAAGCAGAAGGCAAGAGGAAGACCACATTACAGGTAGATAGACTCAATCAAGGAAGCCACAGCAATGAGTTTCTAATACCTGAGCAGGATTGTTAATAAAGGGTCTCACAACGCTTTCATTCACAGGGACACTATAAGGTGAGCTGACTTGATGGCACACAATAACAACAGTCATGATGCATTTCAAATCCAAACCATTATCCAAAAGTAAAAGTACAATTCTTAAATTGCTCTATTACATCACAGCAGGAAAATGATGTTTCATTCCCTATGATGGGCATTCTTATGGTGAAATGAGGAATTTCAGTTAACAAGACTTTTGTACAAAGAGTGAGTACTATTCCCACAGTGCAGGCAGCAAAATAGATCATTACAGGGAATAGATTGTATCCAAATGTGTCCATGCACAACAAGAACAGACTCTATTGGAAGCAGTGGCATTCCTCCATCAGGTGTCACTGGGTGGGCGGAACCAAAGGGTACACCCCTTCCCTCCCTTCCACAAACCATTCTACTCATGAGTAAAGAGCTCAGAACACCCTCCCTCCCTCTCACATGGTGGTTTACCCTGGAGCAAACCAGCACAGGGGACAGAGCGTGGTTCACTTCGCCAGGTGTCATCTCTCCTCTGGGGTTTCAGCTGGTGCGGCCCACAACCCACACACAGCCCAGTGATGCCACTGATTGGCAGAGCATATTGTTGTCCTCTTCATACCCTTAGGGTCCCCAAATCTGATCCAATGGATGAGGGAATTCCTTTAGAGTAGCTTTGGAGGGCTGAGTGAGAATGATTTGGGAATGAACAAAAGAACTTCAAGGCTCCTTCAGGGCTTCCACTAGCCAGAACTATCTCATAGGTGTGAAAGAAGAGTTCAAAAGCTTTTGCAATGTATTAACTCCAACTTCCCTTGACACAAAAACCAGCAACTGTAGTTTACTATAACTATGATTATCTTAAACAAGCCAGCTTCAGAAACTATGGTTTGGAACTGGCTTTTTTAAAACTAACAATAGTAAATGTCAGCCACAGTTTGTCACAGATTCTAGATAGCACAACAAACCAAAACTCTTCTTAGCCACGTAGATACAATGTTAAGAGGAAAGTAAGTTCAGCAGGACCTTTGAATTGAACCATGATTTAGTATGATATCCAAATATGGCCAGGGCAGTCCAGAATGGCTTCTGCACACTTGTATGCAAACACCAAATTCTTTTGGTCCTTTCCATTAATTCTAAGGGAATGGTTGAGATATTGAATCAATGACTGAGGTCAGTAAATGGGCATGAACCAAATAAAGCTCATGTAAATAAAACAGAAATGGTCATTGCCAAAACCTAGTTAAAATTCAGACTTTCCTGGAGTAGGTTGCAGTTCCCTTGCAAACTCAGTTTTGATATCAAGGGTTACTTCTCTATCCTATATTGTCCAGATAGCACTCATATAGAATCAGTATGCAGAGAGATCTTGTAGCACCTTTGAGATTAATTAAAGAAAGCGGTTGGCAGCATGATGGTCAACAAAAACTCAAGCTGCCAACTCCTTTCTTCAGAGTCTCAAAGGTGCTGCAAGATCTCTCTACAGTGTAGATTGTAATGAACAGTATACAGTAGCTGTTAACATTCCTAGAAAAAAAATATATGGCCACTGTGGCACATGACTCAGATCACAACTAAACTATTGCAATGAATTCTGTGGGGCTGCGCTTGAAAAGTGCTCAAGAATTTCAGATTGAAATAGTCAGACTGTTGACCAGATCTGCTTATCTGGAGCACATATTTCTCTCACTGCAACATGTCTACTAGTTTCCCATTGTTTCAGGGCTCCAAATGAAAGTTTCAGATTTAAAAGACTAAATGGGATGGGCCAGTACTAAATCCTCCTATAAATCCTCCTACCTAAAAAGGTTCTTTGTGTCCTGTTACTACCAATACTGAAGTATTTCAGTAGCTGCTTGATATAATCCTGAAACCATGCCCTACACTTTCCCCCAAAATAATAGTTTTGTAAAAATACATGCATACACACAGAGAGAGTCTTTAAAAAGGAACTCTTGCCTCTTCTCCCAAAACTAGCAAAATCATCTTGTTATGCTGTCATCTATTAGTTAAAACAGAGGGGGGCAGGGAAACAAAATTATTCACTACAAGAGATAAGAGCAACAGTAATACACTGTGATATTAGAATGATAATGTGTACAACCAAATACAGTACAGCATGTCTGCACCACACACAGGCGCGCTATATGCAGCTTTAACCTTATGCAGAAGGTAACCCACAGGGAAACAAACGGTGGGCTCACTCATGATGCATATGTTGCATGCAGGAGTGAGCCCCCACTGAAACAAATGGGGTTTTAGCATATGCATTTTCCCCCATACATGGGGGAGGGCTCCGGAACGGATTCCCCGCATATAGGAAGGGCCCACTGTAACAGTAATTAAGAGATTTAGAGTACTAATAATAAAATAATATATTATTATTATTATTTTATTTATGTCTCTGTCCATGACAATCAAGGTGGATTAGAGTTAAAAGAATACATTCAAAACCTCATATCCCAATAGTTCCCACCATCCCCTAAAACATCAATTAAACAATTAACTATTAAAAATATACATTAAAATGAACAAAAGCAAGTGAACAGGGCTACAGAGTATTCAGAGGGATGGTTTAGTTGGTAGCCAGGTTTGCTATTCAGGAAAGGCGTGCCGGAAAAGATCTGTCTTGACAGCCTTTTAAAGATGTCTAATCTGATAATCTGACAGATCTCCTCCGGTAGGCCATTTCATAATCTGGGAGTGGTTGAATAAAAGGTCCTCTGGGTGGTAGCAGTCAGCCTAGTTTTTACAGGCTGCAGTAAATACCTCCCAGAGTGTATGGGGTGGATTGTATGGAAGGAGGCGGTCCTGAAGATAGGTTGGAACCAAGCCATTCAGGGCTTTAAAGATCATAACCAACACCTTGTAATGTGCCTAGAAACCAATAGGAAGCCAGTGGAGTGATTTTAAAAAAGGTGTTATATGATCGTTTCTGGTTTTACCAGTGATCAACCTGGCTGCCATGTTCTGAATTCATTGAAGTTTCCGCATTAAGCACAAGGGTAGCCCCATGTAGAGCGTGTTGCAGAAATTGAGTCGTGAGGTTACCAGTGCATGTACCACAGTTTCCAGGTCCCCCGCTTCTAGTAAAGGATTCAGCTGGCGTGTCAGCAGAAGCTGACGGCAAACAATCCTGACCGTCACATTTACCTGATTTGTTATCTGGAGCAATGAGTCTAGGAGCACCCCCAGACTGTGAACACACTCCTTTGAGGGGAGTGTGACTCCCATCTAGGACCAGTGTTTGTATCACAATAACACTGGTCTCCGGATGATCTCCCAGCAGGTTCATATATATGTTGAATAGCATGGGGGACCTGGTGCATGCCGAATTAACACATCTGCCCATTCTGCCATCAATGCTGTTCTCCCTTCATGCCTTGCTGTAACTAGCCTCTACATATGGGTGAAGGTTATAGAGGAATTCTTAGCACTATGAAGAAGGTAGGAAAAGTAAAGCCCAACAACAGGAACATATGGAGTCTTTCACAGTTAATGACTGATTAGAATGGGAGGCAGAAAGACTGCATAATTAAATTGGGTTTAGCCTGGTTTTGCCAGTGTTCTTTTTAAAAATATGTAATAGCAATTTATTAGCAATGATCAAAATGTTATCTGCATGACTACACAGTATGGCTTTGAAATAACTTCTTTGTATCTTAATCTGCTTAAACTTGCACTATTTTGCATCTTATCAATTCTGCCTTTGTAT
Organism: Urosaurus nigricauda; assembly: GCA_034509955.1. NCBI lineage: Eukaryota > Metazoa > Chordata > Lepidosauria > Squamata > Phrynosomatidae > Urosaurus > Urosaurus nigricauda. The sequence continues at coordinate 137,142,237 of JAOEGL010000001.1, read as the reverse complement.
TGTTAAGACTTTGGTATCTTACTGATAAGATAATTTGAAACTTTCCCCCAACAAAGAACAAATAAATAAATGAACAACTCTCTTACCATTTCCTTTTTTCTTCATCTGATACAGGTACACACCTCAGGCCAGCTCCTACCACCATGAGGGCTGATGTTAACAGCACAGTTACTCTGAGGCCTAGCAAGAAAAGAAGGTCAAATTGTTAGAAGAAGAGGTACAATCTACTAATAGATTATGTACTGGGCCAAAATTATTATCTCAGAACCCAATCCAGAACTACTCTTTGTACGTAAAGTCTTTAGAAACTTTCTTAGGTAAGCAAATTTCCCTGCTCAGTTTGAAGGAGAAGGCAGAATCACATGTGTCTCCCACACAGAAAGCTGCTCTGAAAGGCAAAATTAAAGGAGCATTAAGGGAAAGAAATATGTTGAAATGACATCTAAAATTAAAGGGTAGAATAAGAAATATGTATATGTGTTTATTGTGTGTTTTATTTTATTTTGTTCTGTTGAATTTTCTTATGTTACATTGCTTTCAATTAAAAAAGGGGGAAAGGGGGAAAGGTCTGTTTACACAACAGCATAAGAATCACAGCAGCAAAGAAAAATGGGATAAACCAGGAAAACTATATTCAAGGGCCAAAAGGAACTTACAGTCAGCCCTCCTTTTATACAGGGGATCTGTTCTGGACCCCCCCCCCCCCATGAAAGGGGAAAACCGCATATGCTCATGCCCCACTGAAAGCAATGGAGCGCGTGAACACAGTGCGGTGCACGTGCCATGGGCACCATTCATTTAATTGCACCGTGGCTTCAACGTAAACTGAAAGCCACGTAAAGGAAGCCTGTGTATGGCGTGGGCTAACTGCACAAAATTTCTCAGTATTTGGTGTCCGAAAATAAGGTGCATTTTCCTCCTTTTCTCCAACAGTTTCTTCCCTCTGTTTGTTTTTTAAAGTGTCAAATTAAATATAATCTGGAAAAAAATATTTCTTCACTGGAAAAAATTGCTTATTTGACAATACTACAAATAATAAGATTGTGGTGTTCAGATCGAATTGGCAGGTGCTATGTCTAGCATTTTCAAAATGTATTTTTAATGATTTATGTATCTTCTGGTATCTGCTACCGAAGATGAGATGTAGGTGAATAAAGAACAGATTCATTAAGCCTGATTTAATTACATTTTAATAAATAAGTTACTATATTTCTCAGGACAGAAGCTGTTGCTCATTTTGAAAGCAGCTATATATAGATTTAATTTCCTTCCATTTCCTGTAAACACCCACACAGACAGTTATGCCTTCTAGGTAGCAAATCCCAGCAAACAATCATAAATGCATCTTAGGAAAGATACTGCCACATCTCCTTGAGGAAGCAATGTTATATACCTTCCAGAATAAATCTTCAGTTGATAGTGTCTTAGGGAGGTAAATCAATCAGCTTCATTTATATGCCACTTCATACCGCCTAAGCAGTGTGTAAGTGGTTTACAACTGTAAGCTAATTTGCCCCCAACAATCTGGATACTCATTTTAGTGACCTCGGAAAGATGCAAGCCTGAGTCAAGCTTGAGCCATTTTGCTGGTATTGAACTCGCAACCTTATGGTTTTGAGTGAGTGGCTGCAGTACAGGCATTTAAACGCTTCACCACCAGGGCTCCTGGTGTTGTTGTTGTTCAAATCCTATTGTTGTTGTTGTGTGCCTTCAGGTCATTCCTGACCTATAGCTACCCTAAGGCAAACCATTCATGGGGTTTACTTGGCAAGATTTGCTCAGAGGAAGTTTGCCATTGCCTTCCTCTGAGGCTGAGAGAATGTGCCTTGCCTTAGGTCACCCAGTGGGTTTCATGGCTGAGCAAGGAATCAGATCCTAATCTACAGAGTTGTAGTCCAACACTCAAACCACTATGCCATGATAGCTCTCTGAAAAAAAATCCTTCACCATCCGCTCAGCTACTCTTTAGAAGAAGAGAGACTGAGACTGACATGAAAAGCTAGTATCTAGCTGGCTTGACGTGTGATTTATGCAAGACGCATCTCACTCCCCCCCCCCCCCCGCAAGATGCCCAGAAGTAGGCTTTGGGCACTAACTCCCACTGTATGGCAAACAAACCACATGACTCATGAGTGCCATAAAGCCACTGTGGGGCAGGAAAAGCCGGCTTTTTGCCAGCTCAAAAAGGAGTGCATTTTCTCAGGAGTGGTCTGTTCTGCCCCTCTATACTTAGCTCCAAAACACACTGCAGAAATAATCCAATTTGGGACCACTTTAACTGGCCTGGCTCAGTGCTAGGGAATCCTGGGAACTGGAGTTTGCTCTCTGGCAAAGAAGGCTACATTTCTTACAAAACTACAGTTCCCAGAATTCCCTAGCATTGAGCTAGAGCAGCTAAAGCAGTCTCAAACTGAATTATGTCTGCAGTGTGTTTGGAGCCTCTGCAGCAAAGTAACCCAGACTTCTTTGTTCTTTTCTCTGGATTAAAACTTGTCCATGGGAGTGGCCTTACTTTAGCAAACCACTGGCCAGTATTTCCAGATTCTCTGTTTCTTAAAACACATCATTTGCATTACTCTAAAGTCCATGGACAGCAACTTAGGATGGTCATCAATTCTATGTTGATGTAAATCCAGGAATGATTTTATTTCATTTTTAATATTTAGAAAATATTTAGGTTTAGATTCTAGCATCACATATTCTATCGAGCCTGTCTCTACTACTATTATGATTGTATGTTTCAGTCAAAGGAGAAATTCTCAGGAATTTAAGTTGATTCCACAAGGCAGACAAAACAAACTTGAATATAGGGATGTGCAATTTGCTTATTATAGACTGTGAAACACATAACCATGGTTCAAAATGCAGAAACACTCAGTCAACTTCCATATTCTTTGCTTCATCTGCTCATGCTTGAATTTCATCTTCTCATGTTTTGAGGTAATTATGATATTATAGTTGGGGGAGGAGGTGGTACATGCTTTGCATCTCAAGTCAAAAGGATTCAGTTATGTATGGGTACAGCATTTTGTCATTTTACAACTGATGGTGAATTCCAAACCATATTTTTCAACCAATGCTAAAAGTGGTTTACAAACGAAAGAGGAAGAATTGATCTATGAAAGAAAAGGAGAGAAGTGGAAATCTATCAGATGCCCTCTGATTTCAATCATTAACAGACTAGTGAAATGTTATGCTTAATGGGGACAGTGTTATTATAGAACATACAGATGTAAAACTTACAACTGCAAAAACATTTATAAGCACTGGTGTCCCCCCTCCCACCTTAATCAACCATACTTCAGCACTTCTTAGATACTGATCACAGTGGAGCTCTGCAGCATATAAAACATGCAACGCGCATATTGAAAAATTCATTCCAAGACTGCAAATTAGTTTAAGTATTATAAATTCTTCTCATTATTCCAAACAGCATGTTTCTTTGCATGGGTGATGGAAGCTAAACTAAACAGTATAAATCTACAAACTAAAACACTATATTCAGAACAACTTTTATTATTTTCAGCAAATTCTTTCTCAGTCTTTTATTTTTAATAGCCTGTTCCTGGTCTGAAGACATAAAAATATGTCCACTTTAGATATATTAATTATAATATTATCCCTGTTTTTGGAAATCAGTAACATATTGGAGAAGGCAGGGCAGTACATGGAACAGAACTGAAGAAACAAGTAAAGCAAAGACACTATTTTTATCTTTACTGCTAATCTGGTCAAGTTCCATCACTTCTCTGTTTTTATTTCTTTCTAATGTACTTTGATATTTTGCCATCATAAAGACTGTAAAAATTGGTAAAGGGGTGAGTGATGATTGGATGAAAAAAGAGATATTCCTTAGGGGTTTTGTTTGTTTCTTGAAGTTCTAAATAATCTTCTGTAAAAATATGACTTTCCAGCTTCAACCTGCAACTATTAGTAAGGCAACACACATAACTTTATGCAAAGGAACACATAATTTTAGTAAAGCAACACACATAACTTTCTTGTTAGAATTACTGAAGCACTTAAGACACATAGATTGGTTCATCAGGGCTTGTTTCCCCAACAACAGTACATGTGATGACCACACCTATGTACAACCGTTAGCAATTTCAATGTAGTATAACAACACCATCCCTCAATGTAATGTGGGTATGCTTTATGTTAAGACTAAATCTACCTAAAGTATCAGTATTATTTTTCGTTCAGTTCAAACATTTGAACTTTGAACAAATGAATAGATTTTAAAATGAAATTCTTCACCCCAGAATAACCAAACAGGTACGCAAATACTATAGAACAGCTTTGTAGATGCTGGTTATGATAGAATTTGGTTGATGTAAGTCATGGATACTGGGATTATAGTATAATACCTTTCCAGAGTGCTATGCCTGGTGACAGATTTTTAGGATCTATGCAAAACAATTACTATATATACATTACCATCTTCAAAAGTTATACACACATTGTATATACACGTGTCCTTCGGTATCCACAGACCTGCCATTCGCGGATGGCAAGTCCTCCCTCCCTCCCTCCCTCCCGCTGTCCCCGTGCAGCCTGCCACTGGGGACAATGGGACTTGAATATTTGTGAAATTTTGGATTCGTGGGGGGCGGGGAGGCAGGAACATAACCTGCACGAATCCAGAGGGACCACTGTACTCATGTCTAAGTTGAGAAATTTCAGTCAAAAAATTAACTGAAAAAGCTTAAGTCAACTTATCCATGAGTCAATGTGAGTACTGTACTGTACTTTGATCCTTATAAAAAAGGAACCATCCTCTGCTGAAAGGCAAGAGTGCAATCTGTCATGGAACCACTGACTAGCCTTTAGTGTGAGTGCAAACAGTTATGCCTTTTTGTAATTTCTTTGGCATTGTTTTCCTTTGCTTCATCTTTTAGATCCTTTGTTACATGTCCCTAATTTTTACCCTTGACTTATCCATGATTCCTATTAAAATCCTTAATTCTGGCCCCAAAACCTCCCTTCAACTTATACGTGAGGTTGACTTATAGTCAAGTATATACGGTATATATAATTTTAAACAGAGGGTCCACAGCTATTCCAACAAGAAGAAGCATCATATCTTTTGAACTTCACTTAATAACTGGAAACCCAGCTTAACACGGAGACCACAAGTATCCCCTGTCTGTCTGTCTGTCTGTCTGTATCCAAATATTTCAAATCCACAGCGAACCCAGGCTAGCATAGAGCCCACATTTAATATCTAGCCAGTGTTGTAAAATACAGTTTTTGGTTTATTTTAACATTTTTGTTTCTGTTTGGGCAAGGTTTTGAGGCTTTGAGGCTTTGACTACTGTGGTTTAGGAATGTTTTGAGCAATTTGGGAGCAAAAAGGAGCCCAAAAATTTACCATGAAATTTTTTAAAAAATAATTTTTGGGAGACTTCTGGAGGCCATCAGGGGATGCATTTAGGGGTCACATATTGCCCACCCTTGATATAAAAATACATAAAATGGGACAATAAAAACAAGGGAGAGATATTTATCCTTGGTACTGAAAATGCTTCCCATTTTTGTTTATTTCCACACAGATAGAGTAATATTCCATCAGCTACAGTTTTAAATCTCATGGCATTACGTCTGCATCAGACCTTAGGCATATCACTCCCATATGAGGTATTCCTGGTACACTCCATTCAAAGTCTACCCAATGTAACCTCTAAGCCAGATGTAAAGCTATTCCCCTATGCACACCAGACACTATAGGAGCTGCCTGGCTGACTGCTATATTTCACAATTTAACAACATCTGCAATCAGAGAGCAAAAGCAGCCATTCTAAACAGTTGTTTTCACAACAAATGCCTCAGGTCAATTTGCTATTTGGGAGCATAGATCGAACTGTAAAATTTCCCATCATTTTGATTAGTTTCTGATTAGTTGTTCATTCCAGCTTCACACACTCTATTGGGAGAACATGTTCACTCTGGTGGTGGCTAATAAAGCATTTTTTTAAAAAATCAATGGCTCTCAAGGCACCAATATGCCACAGGGGAGAGAGAAGAAGAACCCTCCCCATCCCAGTGTTATTTATTGAGCGAATAATTGGTCATGACGGAAGTTAACTGGGCCAGGAAATAATGCTTTTGTTCCTCCACCCCATCACCTACCCAGAAAGCTCTGCATTTAGTTTGCTGATTGTTCATGCTGGGACTAAAAGCAACAACATATTGACCTCTGGATATTTTTCCTTCCTTGAAGTCCATCCTGAGGCACTCTCAAAATGCTGCATTATTTTTCATCTTCAAGATCATAAGACCTTGAGTAAGTCTAATAAACAGTCTTTATTTTTCTTCCTTTAGTCGAGTGCAATTTGGGATTTAATTGATGAAGCATTTCTGTACTTAGCAGTACCATTTTGAAGAGAAGGTAAAACAATAACACTTTTTGTTTAGACATACTTCATTATTTTCTGGTATTTCCATATACGACCAATAATATAAATATAACTATATAATTATCAACTGATGAGGATGAACAGTAACTTTGTGAAATTAATTGTCCATTGAAATAGCTCATTATTAATTTACTAAATTCACAAATAATTGTAATTTATGTGACTGAAAAATACTTAACATTCTCTGAAATGAACTCCCTGTTTGGCTGTTCAAGCTGTTATCTTTTACTTATGGGGGGGAGCCTCATTGAATATAGTGAGGCTAAGATAAATAGCACTGTAATGTCACATTACAATGTGCTTGCTCAATAATAGCTTTGCTTGCTCAGTTATGTTCCAGAAACAATTACACTACCTTCTCAAAAACCCTAATGCTTCATATTCATGCCCAATTAACCATTCCTCAAATACTGCAGCATTAAAGAGAACTCTAGTTTTCTCAACTTATTCAATATATTTTGTACCCCTATGTGGACACATCCACCATGGCACTATCTTTCTATGGTGCTGGGATTGAGTACTTTGTGAGGCAAAAGGTTAAGATGACAGCAGCAGTGATACTTGTAAGGCCTTCTGTGCCAGACGAGCTTTTACTGAGAAACCAGACTAAATGTGCCAAATGTGGTCAGCAGCAGTAATGTGGGGTGACACTGATGGAGGATCTCTCAGAAACAACGGTAGTGAGCACCAGAGCTAACAATGCTTAGTACTGTGCAGAAGGCGGCAATGGTAAACTACTCCTGGAGATTTTTGCCTTGAAAACCTTATGATGAGACAGTCCAAAATGAAACGAGATAGTGCCAGAACATGAGAGTCCCAGGGTCAGAAGGCACTCAGAGTCAGCAAGCTACTAAGGAAGAGGACTAACAGGCCAATCAATCAGCCATTCACAGAGCAACAAGACCAGCCAACGAGAAGCCGGCTGGGCAGGGCTATAAAAGGGCCTTGCAGAGAGGGAAATGTAGGTTAGTTTGAGTTTTGAGGAAAAGAGTCACATCAAAGGGAGGGCGTGGTCTTAGGGTTCCTGGGGGAACATTTTAGGTTGGTTTGGAGACCAGGAAAGGGTCTGAAGAGTCCAGAGAGGGACTGGATAGGCTTGAGGGAGTCTAGGAGAGAGAGGCTCAGAACAAGCCTGTGGTTTTAAGAAAGATTTTGGCCTTGGTATTGAAGAATAGATTGCCTGAGTGGCTGTTTTGATATTAATACTTTAAGGAACCTTTTGTAACTAAGCAATTAGACAATAGTAACATCTTTGAAACTAATTTATATTTTATATTTCATAATCAACTTTGTTGGTGTTTTGAAATACTACTTGGCCTTCGTTTGAATATTGAAACACGCTACCAAATATTAGGGCCACGGTTGAAAATAGGTTGTGGGTGGACTGAGAGTCTGAGAGTCCACCCCATAACCAGGGTTCTGTCATCAAGGAAACGTAGGAGTGAACAATAAAGTCTTCATCACAAGGACAAGTATGGTTTGCACTGTGGCTGATGACACAACTGGACTCAAGCTGAAAAGTGTGTTCAACTGCTGTCATGCACAGATGTATCAGGAACATCCTAAGCAGTAAACAACAAATTATGGGATCATGGAACATGAGAGTCATGAATCAAGGACATTGTAAAACAAAAAATAGAAGGCATGAACATTGAACTACTTGGGTTGAGAGAGTTAAAGTGGACAGAAATGGGACATTTGAATCAGATAATTACACAGTGTTTTACTCAGGAAATGAAAAACTAAGAAGAAATAGGGTAGCATTAATCATGAGAGATGTAACAAAAGCAGTCAAGGGATATAATACAAAGTCTCTGACCGAATAATATCAATAAGACTTTATTGAAAGTCCATCAATATAACTATAATCCAAAGAGGCAGAAGAGGAAAAAAAATTAAAGATTCTATGCTGGAGTCCAGGTGGAAATTGATCACACACAAAAACAGGACATACAGGTAACCATACGTGAATGGAATACAAAAGTAGGAAACAGAGAATAACCAAACACTGTAGAAGAATTTGGCCTAGGATCAAGAAATTAAGCACAAGAGCTGTTAGTCAAAGTCTACTTGACAGCAGTTGATAATATGCATAAAAATATACTGAGATGGACATTGTGTCCATGTCCCAAGCCAACTTTGTTTCTTCACATTTCATGGGCATTTACATGTCTCAGCACTGAGGCTAGCATTTGTGGAAACCCAGAGCACATGCAAACCCAGTAACAGGTCATGGGATCTCATTTCCATTGCAAAAGTGCTGGTGGAACAAACCTGAAGGGATTCCACTATTTGTAGCCCCCACTGAACGGCTACCATTGATGTCTTACCAAACATTTAGTACAAAAAAAATCAGAAGTACAGTTGGCCCTCCTTATCCACAGATTTTATATCCATGGATTTGAGCATACACGGCTTGAAAATATTACCAAAACGTATAAATTCCAAATAGCAAACATTGATTTTCTATTTTATATATGGGACACCATTTTGCTGTGCCATTATATTTAATGGGTCTTGAGCATACACAGATTTTGTTATCCACAAAGGGTCCTGGAAACAAACCCCAGCAGATAACAAGGGCCCACTGTATTGTAAGATTTTGCCCACACTAGCAAGATTTATCAATAAAATAAAGTGTTTTCTAAGAGTGCATGTCCCACTTTGAAAGAAATAGTAAAAGAATTCTCATATTTGGGAGCAAACATTGACAGGAATGGGGACTGCAGCCAAGAAATCAGAAGAAGATTAAGAATGGGGAGGGGAGCTATGAGAGAATTAGAAAAGATTCTAAAATGAAAAGATATACAACTGAACACACAAGTTAGAATCATACACCCATTGTATTCCCTATTACCATGTATGGATGTGAGAGATGGACAGTTAAGAAAGAAGATAAGAAATTCATTCAAGATATGGTGCTGGAGAAGAGTGCTGAGGATACCAAGGAGAGCCAAAAAGACAAACAAATGGGTCCTAGAGCAGATCAAGGCTGAAATCTCCCTGGAGACCAAGATGACTAAAGTGAGGCTATCATACTTCAGCCACATCATGAGAAGGCACGACTCATTGGAAGGAAAAAAAAAAACAATAATGCTAGGAAAGATAGAAGGAAGCAGAAAGTGAGGAAGGCTGAATGTTAGATGGAAAGGAGGTCACAGGTATGAGTTTACAGGAACTAAGCAGAGCAGTGAAGGACAGGGAATCTTGGAGATGTCTCATCACAGGGTTGCCATGGGTTGAAATGACTTGAGGGCCGATAACAACAACAACAACAACGGAATATTCAAAGGTATTCTGCTACCCAAGTACTAGCCCTTTAGATTATTTAGGCTGCCCCATTACCTGTCTCCTCTCCCAATATAGGCAGTAAGACGGGTCTTTGGGCTCAGATGTTAAACCTCCTACTCCTTTCACTCAAAAAGGCAGAATTCAGCTTGGAATAAAAGAAATAGTACCACCTCATATTTATACAGTATGAAGGTTCAAAACACTTCAGGAATCTTTACCGCCACCTTACAAAGTAAGGTATGTTAGCATCACAATACTGCAGCTAAAGACATGATGCAGAGAGCAGTTAATGTAAGGTCACCAAATGAGTTCATGGACAGGATAAGATATAAGCAATTGACTGGTGCCATACCAATGGCTGACTGGTTAATTCTGTTGCTGTTATACCTACCATGGATTTTAATTAAAGGTACACTGAGTGACCTTGGGCAAGTTACATTCTCTTGACCTCAGAGGATGGCAATGGCAACCCTCCTTTGAAGAAACCTGCCAAAAAAACCTTATGAAAGTTTAGCCTGAGGGTTGCCATAAACCGGGAATACTTGTAGGCACACAACAACAGCAACAACAACCACTGCACCCAAGATGTCGTCCTGTATATGCACAAAGGCACTATTCGAATCAGCACTGACACATGAATACTTAGCATCATAATTACTCTCTCACACTCTCTAATTTTATACAGCAACATGTAAATGTAATATAAAATGGAAAAAAATAAGATGCCAAACAAGCTTCAGCAAGGAAGAGGCATACAAACTCAGAATTTAACCACCTCTTTAACTGTTTCATAAGAAACTGGCCTTTAGTCCCAGTTTTGGGGTATGTTATAAATAAACAAACGATAATAGTAACAACTCACTCTAATTTCCTGCCAGAAGAGCATTTCTACACTTTACAGCTAGTACACCAAGGACAACCATTCCTGGAGATACCTAATCTGGCTACATTGGCACATGCCTTGTTCTGTCTAGAGTAGGGTAATGAGCTCTATGCATGGCTGTCTTCAGAAACTTCAATTGGTCCAAACTTCAAATGCTCGATCATTTACTGGGGCAGACTTCAAAGAGCATACAGCTTCCTTGTTACAACAGCTCCACTGGCAGCCAGTCTATTTCCAGGCACAATGCAAAGTGCTAGTTATGACTTGTAAAGCCCAATATGCCTTGGGTCCAGGCTATCTGAAGGACCATATCTTTCTATGCCAGCCTGCTTGAGCTCTACGCTCTTTTGGGAAAGCCCTTCTCTCATCATCTTCCCAGGAGCATTTCTGGGAGACGACCTTCTCAGTGGCTGCTCCCAGACTTGGAAAGACTTACCAATGAGACCAAGGTTGCTCTCTCTTTGGGTCGAAAGAGATGGCCCTGAAGGGGCAGCTTGGAGCCTCCCCTTTGAATGCCTGGTTGGGACTGTGGCAAGCACATGCCACACCCCCAACCCAGCTTTTTGCAGGCTCAAAACAAGTGGCAAAATGCAGCTCCTTTTTGAGCTGCCACCACGGCTTTGCAGCATTCCTGCGGCATGCGGCATATAAGCTGCCCATCTGGTGGGTGGCATGATGCCAGCTGGGGGTAGCATCAGAGCGATCGGCATCTAAATGTTGCACTTGATGACACTCCAAGCCAGCACAAATGGGCAGCCTATTTCGCCCCTTTGATATCTTTCCAGTTACAGATGAAAACTTTTCTATTCCAACAGGCTTTTAGGAACTGACTGCAATAGGCTTTTAATGGTACGGTGTCTTGTTGATTTTTAAATGGTTTTAATTATATAGATTGTTCAACTACATTTTAATATAACCTTTATCCATTTTACTGAGATTTTGTATGCATTTTAATCTGTATTGGTTTATTGTAAACAACCCTGAACTGCAGAATTGGAGAACAGGTGGAATACACATGAATGAAATAATTCAATGTGGCTTACATCTGAGTAGAAACATGATTACATTGTAAATTTTTCATTTAAAAATACTGCAATTCGTTCTGGGGCATATTCTGGGCATATCGTGACACCACAAGACTCATTGCAAAAGATTCAGATGCTTGCTAAAGTGGAAGGCATTGGGAAAGAAAGAAAGACCACATTACACATATTGATGGCTTCAATAAAAGAAGCCACAGCTCTTTATTGCAAGATCTGCACAGGGCTGGTAATGACTGGGGCTCCTGGAAGGTCTTTCATTCACAAGATGAAACCAGCTTGATGACAAAGAACAACAAATATTAACAGAACCCTTAAAAAGTTATAGTTTTTGTCAAATTCTATGCCACGTTTTCTACCTAAGTTCTCAACCAGGTATTTCTAGGCTTTAATGCTCTAAGCTTCAAAATCCTCCTCCTCATCTAAATTCCCCATAGTCCCATGTATGTGTGCGCCTTCAAGGCACCTGTTGACTAATGTCAACCCCTGCTACAAGCAGTACATAAACTATTCATATATGGGCAATACAGACACAAAATAATGTGTTCCTATCTGTGTAGCAATACTGTACAAGATTGGCAGGTCATGCGCTACACATGTACTGTGAACATACATATTTGACAATGAATATGCAGTAGAGTCTCGATTATCCAACCTTCGGTTATCCAACATTCCAGATTATCCAATATTGCGGCTGCTGTGATTTCTTTAAATTTTCTGTGATTTCTTTAAATTTTCAGAGGCCTGAACTGTTTATACTGGTCACAATGTTGATCAGTGATTTCTTTACATTTACTTTTATTGTTATTGCAATAAAACTTCAATACATTTGCAATTCATAGTGATTTCAAGGCTTTTCTTGGACCTTCCGGATTATCCAACGTTTTCGGTTATCCAACTATCAGCCAGTTTATGACAGATAATTGAGACTCTACTGTATTTACAGTGGGCCATTCACATTTGCTGGGGTTAGAGGCATAGGACCACCATGAAAGTAGAAAACCTGCAAATAAATAACCACTTAAAAAAAATTGCATTCATATTTTTATTTCATTTTCTTATATAACATATAAATCAAATTGATCCATCCTCAAACCAACTATTATCTTACATTCCTTTTTACACTGATAGTCATTTTGTTAAATCATTCTAAATCCAAAGTATATTTAATTTTCCCCATTTCTTTTTATATTGTTGTGTTGTTTTCCCATTGACGAGCATCATCAGTTTATCCATTATCTAACTCATTTATTTTAATTTTCCAATCTTCAATTGATGAGACAATTACCCCCCCCAAAATTTACCCCCCCCCCCCAATATTTTGCATAAATTGTGCGCACTGGCATTATCATATAAAACAAAATGTTTTTTCCCCTCATAATTGTCTTTTAATTCATCTGTTATATTTAATTTAAAAAATGCTGGGCTCATCTTGAATTTCTTTTGTAATATGTCTGATCATTTTTTTTAATGTGAGGGAACCTCTCTCTAAGAGACCCCAAGTCCTTCAGGGCAACTCTATGGTGAACATCTACCAGAAGTGTTCTCTCTAGGAATCTCTAAGTCCTCTAACACAACCCAATAGTCTACTTTAGGGCCTATGGTGAACTTCCAGGACTGGAGGACCTAGAGATTCCTAGAGAGAACATATCGATCAAATCCGCAATCACATCTGCAAAAGTCAAAGCCACAATTGTGTAGGGCTGAATGTATTACAGTACTAGTTTCTATGGTTATATCTGTTTCATACAGACACAGTCCTTTAAAAAAGTGATTTTCTACTTATGTGGCCCTAACCACATAAGACAGAAAAGACAGAGAAGACTAGACTGCAAGACGACTGCCAAACAATTTAAAATATCATTAATGGTATGGAAGAAATAAATAGCCGTATTTAAATGGCAAGCCACTAGAATTTGGGGGTTGGGAGAGATCACAGTGAAGCTGACTATAGATAGACAGAAAAAGGGAAGTATTTCACCTAACACACAGTTAATATGTTGTGATGATCACTAGCTTTGAAGGCTTTCAAAAGAGGATTAATGTCTGATATCTCCTGAGAGAGCAAACAAACGAAGAAGCCTGTATGATTATGTGCAGTGTTATTTCAGTTTACTACGGGTAACAATAGGACATGGTTTATTGCATCATACACACCCAGTGAACACTCCACAGCACATGACTGGGATTTGCTTTGAAACAGAAAACTGAACTAGTTCTAGCAAGGCAATTTTTAATACAAGTTTCTTCCACAAATAGAGTCACATATACCTATCCACCCAAGAGTGACTAGTCCTAAATTTACTTATATGTTAAAAGCACCATCCATCAAAGGTCAGACAAGGCAGAGGAACCTGCTTGTTTCTTCCAGGAAAAAAAGACCCACAAAAAGAGATGCCCTACCCAAAACTTTCTGCCCTGACTATTTGCACTGGAGGCCAGAAATTCAATAAGTCTGTACAGATGTAGATACAGAACCATCCATGTTGTGTGTTGAACTGTTCTGGGGCGTATTAATCCATGTCCCCAGACTAGTTGAAATAATGTCAGTACTCATTTACAAGAGAGCATGTTCAAACATACTTCTGCTACAGGGAAAAACAAGAAGCTCAGCATAAAGGCACTTCAGCATAGTAATGCTCACCTCATTTTGCCAAGCAGAAAGAAGTTCAAGGGACATAATACTAACCCAAGTCTGGCTTCCTTGGAACGAAGAGATTTATGATGTCTGTGTTTGTTTGCAATATACAGGTCGAGCGCAGATGGGAGGGCACAATGTAAATGTTCCAAGAGACAGTCAAAATCTACTGCTCCCACCAGATCACATTTAGAGACACACACCCAGGACCTCAAAATAGTGCATGTTTATAAAGCTTAACATCAGCTTCTTCTGTTTTTCAGCTTGATTACATTATCCACACCCGAAGGAAAGAGAAAACTCTGCCCTATTCTCTAACTGGTTTTCTCCCCATTCAAAACATTTCCGAATGGTCTTGCATCAAGATGTAAGTGCCTAATCTAGTGACCTCCAAACTTGGGTGCCCAAATGTTGCTGGAGTTCAAATCTGTTAGCCAGAATAGCCAGTAGCATGCTTTCTGGGAGCCACAACACAATCATATCTGGGGATTCACATCTGGGAACTATCAATGATCAGTAGTTCCCATGGAGATATACAGCTGGCCCTCCATATCCATGGATTATTTTATCTGTGGATTCAAGCATCCATGGATTGAAAATATTCCTATATATATATATATATATCCCAAAAAGCAAACCTTGATTTTGTCATTTTATATAAGGGACATCATTTTACTAGGCCACTGTATATAATGGGACCTGAGCATCTGCAGATTTTGGTATCCACAGCGAAATCCTGGAACCAAATATCAATGGATACCACTGTATCTCTATTATCTCCCTAATCAAACAGAGTAGCCCTTGGTATCTGTTGAGCTTGATTCCAAGACCTCATGTTAATATCAAAATTCAAGTCTTACATAAAATGGCAAAATCAACATTTGCTTTTGGGAATTTATATTTTTTGAATATTTCAAACCATGGACAGTTTAATCTACGGCTAAAGAATCTGTGGATATGGAGGACCGACTATACTCTGAGTTAGTAAAGCTGATAAGCTTGAAGGAGTCCTTCTGGACCTATTAATCCTTTCCAGCCTTCCAACCTCACAGCAACATTGCAGAAATATTAAAAACAAAAACACCAGACCCTTGACTTTTGTACTTCTTTTGTGGTACAACCTGGAATTGAAATGGCAATATTATTACTTTATGTACACAAGATACTCATAATTGAAGGCGCAAAATATTTTTACTGCAGCACAAGACTTGAGCAACCAAAAACAAACTGGCCAAATCTCAATTTACTTTGAAAGGCACAGTCTACAGACAAAATATTTGTTTCAATGGTACATAGTAACTCTATTTTTAAATGTTATTATACCATAATAAAGTTTGTATGAAAAAATACTCAAGAGTTACAGAGTTTTATTTCTATGCATGGTTGTGAAAACTAGATAGCAAAGAAAAGTAACAGGAAGAAAATCAACTAATTTGAAATGTGATGCTGGAGAAGTCTACTGATACCACAGATTGCTAAAAAAAACCAAATGAATAGGTCATAGACCAAATCAGTCCTGAACTCTCACTGGAGATGAAGATGACTAAACTGAGACAATTGTTCAATCAAGGAAGCCACAGCCTCAGGCTGAAAGACCTGAGCAGGGCAGCTGATGATCTTGGAAGTCTCTCATTAAGTCAAATATGTTGTTTTTGTTGCCATATGCCATCAAGTTGTTTCCAACTTAAGGCAACCCTAAAGTAAACCTATCACAGGGTTTTCTTGGCAAGATTTGTTCAGAGGAGGTTTGTCTTTTCTTCTGAGACTGAGAGAGTGTGCCATGCCCAACGTCACCCAGTGGGTTTCCATGGGCAAGCTGGGACTGAAACCCTGGTTTCAAGTCCTAGTCCAACACTCAAACCGCTACACCATGCTGGCTATCAAGTCAAAGTCGAATTGATGGCAAATAGCAACAACAAACGATGATTGTAACTGATCAACAAAATATTCTTGTTCAGGAAGAAAACTTTTGAAGCAACCTAAACCTACTATTGTTGTCAAATATACACAGCAATCCAAATGAACTGGCTACAAAAGGTTTGTTTACATCTATGCATGTTCCTGGTTTCTTTTTTTTAGAAAAGCAGTATTATAATATTCAAGTAATCCTTGACAGAGAAAGCCAGATAGAAGACCGCTGGGCAGCTACTGAGGCCCCAAGACCTCAGAAGGGTCTACCAACACCTATCTGCCACTAAGGACGGCACATCCTTTGTCTGGGTGGAGCCCATTTCTCCTCTGTGTAACACCTACTTGTTGCTGACCCCACTCTCCAAAGTGCAGGCTGAAAAGGAAGACTTTTGAAAAACTACTTGCTATGCTCACCTTCTAGTAAGCATAACAGGTGGCCAGTTCTCATTTCAAGCCTGATGCTGCAAGAAGTGGGCTAGACCATCCTGGTTACACAATAATCATCGGCCCTTCCTCCTCAATTCAAGCAAGCAGAATAGCAACTGGTATCTGCATTACCAAGCGCCAGTCAGTGTAATGGTTTGAGAATTGGACTACAACTCTGGAGATCAGGGTTCGATTCAGGAAATGGAAACCCACTGGGTGACCTTGGGCAAGTCAGTGCTCTCAGCTCCAGAAAACCATATGATAGGGTTGCCGTACATTGAAAACAACTGGAAGGCACCCAAACACAAACTTACGTGACTGCTGTATCTTCCAGATACAATGGCTCATATTATTGCTTGCTCCAGTTGCTTTCTCTCAGAAAATGCCAAGAGGGTATTAGGTGTTTGTCAGTCTCCCTCAGAAGAGTTTTGTAGGGGAGGGGATAAGTTCATCCAGCAAGGAAAGTGGGCTTGTGATTATAATTTTTGGCTTTGTCAACAAGGCCAGCCAAAAATTATAAACGAATTGGGCTAGTGAAGAACCTCTATTTGCTTGGCTATTCACTTCCTTTGGTTACAAGGGGGATCTACTCCAGCACTCGCTCCCACTGGTAGTGGACAAGCAAACTAAGGCAGCTACTCCTCAGATGGGTTAGAAGCAGCAAAAGAAAGCCAGGAAATAACTTTCCTTCTTCTGTTTAGGCTGACTGGATAATTAGATGTACTTCTCCCAGCCACATCTGTGGAGGTACAAACAGCAAAAACAGGCCTACCGCATCAAATCCCATATGTCACTGTGCCCAGACGGCAAACAGGAGTAGCCCTAGTTTGCATCCAGCACCATTACAGATTGCTGCTCTGGGCACACGATGGAGGCAGATACAAAGGACAACAGCTGCTACTTTACTCTTTTCCTCGAGAATGATGTTGCTTTAAAGATCACATTTTATAAAGACTGAAATGGTGAGGACCATGTAGTAGTGGTGATGCAACTGATCTTAGTTTAAGGGAAGTTTAAGTACAGCTAGGAAAGCACAAGCATTGTCAAACCAAGGCCTTCTGGTTTCCTGTTTCCTAATGTTTCTGAAAATAAACTGATGTGCCAGCATGGTATAGCTGATTGAGAGTCTGGGAGACTACGGTCTGAATCTCTGCTCAGGCACTGATACCCATTGGATGGCCACAGGCAAATCACACACTCTGCCTTAGAGGAAAGCAATGGGAAGCCTCTGAATAAATCCTGCAAAAAAAGAAAAAGGAAAAATACCCTAGACTAGGGTTGCTATAGGTCCAAAGTTGACTTGAATGCACATAACAACAACAAGGACATCTGGACAATTCTCACACTCAAGACCAGCAATAAAGTTTGTGGATTTTATACACCAAGACCACTAGATTTTAAACAAGTTGGATGGGGAAGCTGTTGTTGTATGCTTCCAAGTCATTTCCGACTTGTGGTGATCCTAAGGCAAACCTAACAAAGGATTTCTTGGAAAGTTTCTTCAAGGGGGTTTGCCATTGCCATCCTGTGAGGCTGAGGGAGTGTAACTTGCCCAAGGTCAACCAGTGGGCTTCCATGGCTGAGCCAGGGTTTGAATCCTGGCTTCCCAGTGTCCTTGTCCAATGCACAAACCAATACATCACACTGGCCCTCATGTGAAAGTAGGTCCATCCAATTTGACAAGTGATTATTCAGTAAATCTAATGGTTATACTATACTGATACAGCCCATAAACCCTTTCTCTGTAAGCCAAGACAAGTGTGGTCAGGAGAAAGAGACAAGAGTTTAGTCCACACCTACCTATTTTACAGAGTTCTTGTGTGTATGACTTTGGGCCAAAACACACTACAGAACTAATCCAGTTTGAGACCTCTGGTGAATAACTACAATTCCCAGAATTGCCTAGGACAGAGCTAGGGCAGTTAAAGTGGTCTCAAACTGGATTACTCCTGAAATTTTGTGTTGGACCATAATGCTATAACTGGGTGGTGTGGAAGGGCTCCTGGTGAAATTCTGCAGCCCTGGAGTCTCAGGACTGCCTGAGAAGTCTAAGTACCCTCCCTAAACTGCAAATCCCAGGATTCCACAGAACGTTACCATGGCAGTTAAACCAGAACCACAGTGCTATAATTAAGTAGTATGAAAGGTCCCTGGTGTTCATGGTCAAGCCTCCTGTTTACTCTCTTTCTGCCAGCAGACTTTTGATTTAGGCAGGCCTTCGGCATTTAAAGTACAGTACTGAGGCAGGTGAATCTCTTTTAATGGAGTGCATTATGCTTTCCATCTTTTTACTCTGTGTTAATGTGTTTTTAACTGTTGTAATTTAATGTTTTTAATAGAACTGCTTAATAAATCTGTCTCTGAACTTTTGTATTAGATTGGTTTTAGCTGTACTTTGTTTTTAACTTGATGTGAAACACTCTGGAGTCTGGCGCCAGAAAAAAGGTGGGATGTTAAATAAGTAGCATCTGCTGAAATTCCCTCTTCTACGCAGCAATTAAAGGACAGGAGCCTTGTTCCTTATTTCACCCAACAACCCAAATCTCTGTGGCATGTGGAGCCAGTGTGGCCAAGTGACTTGAGTGTCAGACCACTGGAGACTAAAGTTTGAATCCCTGCTCAGCCATGGAAACCCACTGGGTGATTCTGGGCAAGTCACGCTCTCTCAGCCTCAGAGGGAGGCAAAGGCAATGTCCCTCTGAGTAAATTTTGCCAAGAAAACCCTGTGATATGTTCATCTTAGGGGTCATCATGAAGGCACACAACAACACCAACATAAAGAAATCAGGGGAAGAGAGCTTGCCAGTCTTCAACAAAGGGCCAAAACACACTGCAGAAATAACCCAGTTTGAGACCTCTTTAACTGCCCTGGCTCAATGCTATGGAATCCTGGGAACTGTAGTTTTGTGAGACATTTAGCCTTCTCTGTCAGAGAGCTCTGATGCCACAGCAAACTAAAAATCCCAGGATTCCCTAGCACTGAGCCAGGGCAGTTAAAGAGGTCTCAAACTGCATTATTTCTGCAGTGCAGATATAGCCGACGACTCTGGCGAGAAGGGTCCAAATCCCTGCTCAGCAATGTTAACCTACTGGGCAAGTATCTTGGACAAGTCATACATACTCTCTCAGCTCCAGAGGATGGCCATGGAAAACCCCATGAAGAAACCTGCCAAGAAGAAAACCCCATGATAGTTTTTGATTGGGTGGTCCTAAGTAAGAAACCACCTGAAGGCACACAACAACAACAATAACAACAACAGCAGCAGCAACAACCTTAGGTCAGTCACACACTCTCAACCTCAGAGGATATCCATGGCAAAAAAAACAACAACAACCCTCTCTAAAGAAACTTGCCAAGGAAACCCTAAGACCTTACGGTCACTCTAAGTGGGAAACTACTTGAAGGCAGACAACAACAACCACCTTGGGCCAGTCACACTCTCTCAGCTTCAGAGGATATCCATGGCAAACCCACCCACCCCTTCGCGAAGAAAGCTGCCAAGAAAGAAACCCCATGATAAGTTCATGATAGGGTCGCCTTAAGTGAGGGAACCCCTTGAAGGCACCCAACAACAACCTTGGTCAAGTCACACCACTTGGTTTTCCAGGCTAACACCTTTGAACTGAACCTTAGGCAAACCTCAGAGGATATCCATGGCATACCCACCCACCCCCAAAGAAACTCTAAGGCCTTAGGGTTAGCCTAAGTGGGAAACGACCTGAAGGCGCACAACAACAACAAACTTGGGCAAGTCACACTCTCTCAACCTCAGAGAGTGTGCTTTGGTCATGGCAAACCCTCTCTCTGTAGAAACTTCTCAAGGAGAAAACCCCATGAGAGTTTTATGATAGGGTCGCCCTTAGTGAGGAAAAACCTGAAGGCACAGAACAACAATAAAAGTCTTGGGCCAGTCACACTCTCTCAGCCTCAGAGAATATCTCTGGCCAAAAAAAACCTTTCTGAAGAAACTTGCCAAGAGGAAAATCCCAAGATAGGTTCATCATCAGGTTGCCCTATGAACAACAAGAAGCAACCTTGGGCCAGTCACACTCTCTCAGCCTCAGAGGACATCCATGGCAAATCTCCCTCTGTATAGAAATTTGCCAAGAAAACCCTTTGCCTTAGGGTCACCCTAAGTGAAAAATTACTTGAAAGTACACATCAACAAAAACAACAACAACCACCTTGGGCTAGGCACACTCTCTCAGCCCCAGGCAAATCCCATTCTGTATAGAAACTTGTCAAGAAAACCCTAAGTGGGAAATTACTTGAAGGTAAACAACAACAACAAACAAACAAACCACCACCACCTTGGGCCAGTCACACTCTCTCAGCCTCAGAGGACATCCATGGCAAACCCACCCAGCCACCCCTTTGTGAAGCAACCTGCCAGGAAGGAAGCCCCTATACTAAGTCCATTGCCTCTGAAGCCACCACAGCCACAACCATGACAAGTAAGGGGTGTCAGTGTGGTGACGGCGGCTCCCCCTGCAGGGTAGGCTCCTCTGTCGTGCCCTGGCTCACCCTTCTTGTCCATGAGCCACATGAAGAGCCCGCAGGGGACGAAGCCGATGGGCCCCCAGAAGACGAGGAGGGCGATGTCGAGGCTGGAGAAGGCGAAGGCCTGTCGGGCCGAGTTCTGGATGGGGCCCCAGGTGTTCCAGACCAGGCTCTGCCCGAGCCCCAGCAGGGAGAAGAGCAGCAGCACCAGCCACCGACGCCCAGAGACCCCACGGCGGGCCCCCCCAATGGAGGGAGAGGGGAGAGGAGGAGCAGGATCAGAACTCAGGGCAGGAGGGAGGAGATGGGCAGAGGAGGCGGTGGGCCTACTAGGCCTCCCAGGGTGAGGAGGGGGAGCCTGCGGGGGAGGCAAGAGGGGCTCCCTCTCCTCGGGGAGGCTCCACTCAGAGCCCATGATGGATGCCGGCCCCAAAAAGAGAGTCCTCAAGTAACCCAGAGGAGAAGGAGGGAAGGAGGAGACAACAACAAGGAGGAGGAGGAGGAGGCCGCATGCGCCCAGCAGCCCCGGCTTCCAGGTCTCCTCCTCCCAGGGCCTTCTTCATTGGGTGCATCCGGTGCCAAACTGGGGCTGCGTCCACACTAGAGAAATAATCCGGTTTGGCACCGCTTTAACTGCCCTGGCTCAAGGCTATGGAATTCTGGGAGTTGGAGTTTGTTGTGGGGCCCAGAGCGGAGCTTTGCTCCGCTCTGGGCCCACAACAAACTCCAACTCCCAGAATTCCATAGCCTTGAGCCAGGACAGTTAAAGCGGCGCCAAACCGCATTATTTCTCTAGTGTGGACGCAACCTGGGTTATATTTCTCCAGTGTGGATGTTGTGGTGGTTCAGAAATCACACACACACATACACTTGTCTCTCTCATAAAAACTTTGGGCCTTCTTCCTCCAGTAGTCACACTCTCTCAGCCTCAGAGGGTGGCCCCATGGAGGAGAACCCTGCTCTGTACTTGTTGTGAAGGAACTTAATGCCAAGGAGGAAAAAAAAGAGGATGATAGTTTCATCAATAGGGTGGGCCTAGGTGGGGAGGGACTGGGAGGAACATAACTACTACTACTACTACAATAGCAAGCTTGGGAAAGTCACACTCTCTCAGCCTCACACTCTCTCAGCCTCAAAGGGTGGCCATGGCCAAAAAACAAAACAAAAACCCCAAACCCTCTGATGGAACTTGCCAAGGAAAACATAATAGCTGGGTCGGCCTAAGTGGGAAATTTAGGGTCGGCCTAAGTGGGAAACCACTTGGAGGTACATAACTATTATTATTACTACTACTACAACAACCTTGAGCAAGTCACACTCTCTCAGCCTCAGAGGATATCCATGGCAAAGCCCCATTGAAGGCACTTGCCAAGAAAACCTCATTTCATGCCCTACTGTGGGAAATGACTTGAAGGCACATAACAACAAGAACAACAACAACAACAACCTTGGTCAAGTTACACCACTTAATTCCACCCCCCCCCCCAAGACTAACACGGCTATGGAATTCTGGGAGTTGGAGTTTGTTGTGGGCATTTCAAGGGAAGCTGATGAAAGCTAAAAACACACACAGAAATATAAATCCATTCTTCTTAGTTCTGCTCTAGGTTACCAAATAAAAAGCTAAAAACACACACATAGAAATGTGAATTCATGCTTCTTGGTCATGCTGAAAATGGAGGCCATTCAAGGAAACATGGAGAACATGACCTTAGCCCCTTGTCCTCCTCTTTGATCAATGGTTCACAAACTTTGGTCCTTGTTTGTTTGTTTGGACTCCACCTCCCAGAATCCCCAACCAGTGTGGCCAACAGTCAGGAATTCTGGGAGCTGTAGTCCAAATCATGTGGGAGAGCAAAGCTTGGTCATCACTGTCAGGCTTTGGCAAGGTGACCAAATGTGCTCACCTCAAAGGAGGAGGAGGAGGCACCACAAAATGAAGGACGTTTGTGAGAGAAGAATGTAGGCCATGACACAATAAAAGCTGTGGTTTGAGTGTTGGGCTTCAACTCTGTGAGACCAGGGTTCGAATCCTGGCTCAGCTGCGTAAACCCACTGGCTGTCCATGGGCAAGTCACACTCTCTCAGCCTCAGAAAGCAATGGCAACCCCCCTACAAAGAAACTTGCCAAGGAAACCCCATGATAGGCTCGCTTTAGGATTGCCATAAATTGGAAATGACACTTGAGGGCACAACAACAACAGTAATATAAACAAACACAATTCATTCTTCTTAGTGATGCTCAAAATGAAGGGACATTTGGGGAATTCCTCCTGGAGAGAAAGTGGAGATGTAGGGCAGGTCCTGGAAAAGGAGGGCCACCTCTCTCTTGAGTAGAGGACAATTTTTTGTGTGTTTTCTTTTTTTAAACCCCACACCACTTTTGGGTTCCTCCTCCAAAACACACTGCAGAAATAATCCAGTTTGGGGGAGGCCCTGGAGCTCAGTGCTAGGGAATCCTGGGAATTATAGTTTATTGTTAATGCACTAGAGCTGTCTCTGACAGGGAAGGCTAAAGGTAGGTCTCACAAAGACTACAGTTCCCAGGATTCCCTGGCATTGAAAACAAAGCCACGTGACTGTTCTCACGTGACTCCAGTGGAAAGGACTGGAGGGAGAAGTCTGTGATGATGATGACAGCAAAAGGCTGAGCCCAAAGTGATGGGAGGAGGAGGCTGGGAGAGGTTTCTCTTTCTGATTTAATATTTGGGAAGGACTGAGAGGCTTGGAAGGAGGAGAGGAGCAATGGCCGAGGGAGACCCAGCTCCAGAGCCTGGTAGGTCCACTTGGGTGGGATGCAAAAGGGCCAAGCTCCCAGGTGCATCTGCACTGCAGGAATAATGCACTCTGATACCAGCTTTAGCTGCCATGGCTCCATCCTACAGAACCCTGGCATTGGAACTCCAGCACTTAAAAGTCAGACTGACTGACTTCTGCACTGTAGATGCACCCATAGCAGTGTCAGGACCCTCGCTCAGGTGCATCCACACTGCAGAAGTAACGCATATTGACACCACTTTAGCTGCCAATTCACAGGTGGTTTACTTTGGAGCTACACAGTGGGGTCAGACTGCCTCATTTCTCTTCACTGTAGATGCAGCCATAGCAGTGTCAGGACTCTAGCTCAGGTGCATCTGCACTGTAGAATTAATGCACTTTGACACCGCTTCAGCACCTAAAGGTAAACTGACTTATTTCTGCAGTGTGGATGCACCCATAGCAGTTCAGGACTCTAGCTCAGGTGCATCCACACTGTAGAATTAATGCACTTTGACACCGCTTTAACACCTAAAGGGAAAGTGGCTTATTTCTGCAGTGTAGATGCATCCATAGCAGTGTCAGGACTCTAGCTCAGGTGCATCCACACTGCAGAAATAATGCACTATGACACTGCTTTAGCACCTAAAGGAAAACTGACTTATTTCTGTAGTGTAGATGCAGCCATAGCAGTGTCAGAACTCTAGCTCAGGTGCATCTGCACTGCAGAAGTAATGCACTTTGACACCACTTTAGCTGCCACGATTCCATCCTACAGAACCCTGGGATATGTAGTTCACAGGTGGCTACTTTGGAGCTTAAAGTCAAACTGACATTTCTGCAGTGTAGATGCAGCTATAGCAGTGTCAGGACTCAAACTCAGGTGCATCTGCACTGCAGAAGTAATGAACTTTGACACCACTTTAGCTGCCACGACTCCATCCTACAGAATCGTGGGATATATAGTTCACAGGTGGGCAATTTGGAGCTACAGCAGTGGGGTCAGACTGCCTCATTTCTGCAGTGTAGATGTCAAGATTCTAGCAGTGTCAGGACTCTAGCACAGGTGCATCCGCACTGCAGAAATAATGCACTTCGACACTGCTTTAACTGCCATAGCTCCATCCTACAGAACCCTGGGATTGGTAGTTTACAGATGGCTAGTTTGGAGCTCCAGCACTTAAAGTCAAACTGACTTATTTGTGCAGTCTAGATGCACCCATAGCAATGTCAGGACTCAAATTCAGGTGCATCTACACTGTAGAAATAATGCACTGATGCCACTTTAGCTGCCACAGCTTCAACCTACAGAACCCTGGGATTTACAGTTTTGGGAGGCACTAGCATTCTTGGGTAGAAAAAGCTAGAGACCTCGTAAAACTATACATCCCAGAAGTTCATAGGATTTATTTAGAGTATTTACACTCCCTACTCTTCAGCCACAAGACAGCCAGCATAGTGTACAGTACAATGATTCTCAAAATTTGGACATCCATATGTTTTAGACTTGAGCTCACAGGATTCCTGACTGCTAGCCAAGCTTTGTATGGCTTCTGTGAATTGAAGTCCCAAACACCTGGAGAACCAGTTGATGTAGTGGTTTGAGTGTTGGACTACAACTATGGAAACAAGAGTTTGATTCCCATTTTAACCATGAAACCCACTGGGTAGCCTTTGGCAAGTCACATTCTCTCAGCCTCAGAGGAAGGCAATGGCAAATCTCCTCCAAACTAATCCTGCCAAGGAAAACCCATGTAAGGGTCACCTTAGGATTGCTGTAAGTTAGAAATGAAGGCACGCAACATGCACACTTCAGCCACAAAGGCTTTCAGAGTAGTTTACAGATTGCTAATCTGGAGCTACAGCACTTAAAGTGAGGTCAAGATGCCTTATTTCTGCAGTGTAGATGTATCCATAGCAGTGTCAGGATTTTAGATTAAGGGTGGAGTAGACACTTGCCTACAAAGGGTCCCCAGGTTCAGTTTTGGATATCTCCTGGACAGTGACCAAAACTCTTGAGAGCGGCTGCCAATCTGTGCCAACAATGCTGGGCTAGTCAGATCTCTGATGTGATTTAGTTTAAAAGTAACTGCATATGTATCTGAATATTTGTTGTTGCGGTGGTGGTGGTGGTGTTGACCTCAATTCATGGTGACCCTGTGGATGAGACATCTCCAAGACCCCTGTCATCCATGGCTCCGCTAAGGTCCTGCAAATTCAGTCTTTAAAAAGTAATTTTTCCAAGTGCTGAATCAACACAAGGGCTGTACCCCAGCTCCACTGCTACCCCAGTTTGACCCCTTTACTACCACACATCTGTTTTACACATAGGACCCCAATTACGTAGCCACATCAGTTGAAAGGGGTGTTTCTACTGTGTGCATGTGTTTGCCATTGTCGGTTTATTCCTTTTCACACAGCTACAGCCACTGTAGGAGTTATTTTGGATTCCAGCAACCCATGCTTATATTCGCATATTCACTTAATCAAATACCCTTTGTTTTTGTTTTTTATTCTGCTTGCCCAACTGTGCTTCTATAAAGTGAAGCTGATAGAGAAGGGGAAGGTTAAATACTGACCTGAGAATAAGTGCGTACAGACACACACACTCCTGTAAAGGCAACACAGCCTTTTCTGGATGCTGATACAAACATGGCAGGAACGATCAAGTGACCTAAGTGACAACCTAACAAGTGACAACCTAACCTCCAGTTCCATTGCATCCCAAATTCAGGGCAAAAGACACATTTTTTAAAAATAGTTCTTTCCTCAAATAGCAGAGTAAACTGGAGTTTTAAAAAATTGTGTTAAAGCCCTCAGGCATCAAAAAGAAATGTTTTCACATCAGAAGGAGAGGAGTGTTGTGTGTTCCAACAGGACTGGGATCGATGTAAAGGCACATTCACAGAATCTTAGAATCATAGAGTTGGAAAAGACACCAAGGGCCATCCAGTCCAACCCCTGCCATGCAGGAATACACAAGCTAAACATTCACAACAGCTGGTCTCTGTTTAAAAACATACAAAGAAGGAGACTCCACCACACTCTGAAACAGCGTATTCCACTGTTGAACAGCTCTTTCCATCAAGAGTTCTTCCTAATGTTTAGGTGGAACCTCTTTTCCTGTAGTTTGAATCCATTTCTCCATTTCTTCTTCTCTGGAGCTGCAGAAAACAAATTTACTCCATCCTCAATATGTCATCCCTTCAAATATTTAAATAAGGCTATCAGATCACCCATAACTGTCTCTTCTCCAGACTAAACATACTCAGCTCCCTAAGTCTCTCCTCATGGTTTCACCATTTTGCCATTATTTAGTGTGTGTAGATTCAGCCATTCTCTCTGTTTGTGGAAGAAAGGGAGCTATGATAAAGAGAAATATCTTGAGTGCCCTAGGTAGGCACCATGTCAGTTTTTGTGGGTTTCCTCATGGGCCACTAATACATTCCTTTAAACCCTCCTAGACTGGTGGAACTGCCTTGCCGGATTCGATCAAGGTCCACCTAAGACTTTGATTCAAAACTGAACCTCCTGTTTCTAAGAGGAGCCACCCAAATTCCTACAGCTGCATATAAATAGAAGGATGAAAATGTGATGACATCTTGCTGTTGTTTGATCACAGCATCGGTTATTCAGAGACAGTATGGTCATACTGGTCAATTAATTCATCTGATGCTAACAACTGACTGTATTAATTGATCATGGACAAATGTTATTGTCAAATGTTACATGAACCCAGTCTCAAGAGATAGGAACCTTCTTTATACTAAGTCACTTTTGGTCATTCTGGCACTGTCTATTTCAATGTTTGGCATGCTGTTGCCTTCCCAATAGTTTGAACTATAACACTCATCATCCTTGACAATTAGTCATGATCGCAAATTTAATTCAAAACATGGAGACCGCTGGGCTATCTATTCCTGATCTACTCTGCCTTGGAGCAACCTTCCTGAATTTCAGACAGGATTTTTCTCTGCTCTGGTTAAAGATTTCAGGGATATTGACCTTAGGACCTTTTGCTTGCATTGTATATACTCTGGCGATCCAGGAAGGTGGAAGTACCAGTTTGTCTTTTCAAATTAATTATGGTGTCGGGTTATTTTATCTTAGTAAGGGCAAGTGAAAGCTACTTGCTCTCTAGCCCTGAAGCAGAGAGAGGCGTGCTAGCAATGCCTTTGATAGTGCAGATGGAGGTGAAAAATGAGCTGAAGCAGATACTGATTATCCTTGGAAGAACTGGTCAGCTGCTGCCTGCATAGCACATCTGGATTTAGATTTTTAGGTGTCGCTATTACTTTGATCTGTTTCTGCTCTTCCTCTTGAACGCAGGCATGTTGATTTGGAAGTAAACCACTGAAGTTGAGAAGGCTCACTCTAATTTGTGTTTTATTTGTTATGTTTGTATTCTGATTGTCTTCTGTAGAGCTCAGGGCAGCATACAAAGAATTTCTAGGCAATTTCCCATCAAGGCCCAGCCTAGTTCAGTTTCAGCAAGGTGACTTTCTCAACTGCTTTTAGACCATAGCCCTAGGATGCATCTAAGCCAATTGGGTTCACTCTAGTATATCTCCAGCACAAATGAAAGGGCTCCTTCTGTTTGCAGAGTGGACTGAAGTGGAAGCAGGAGAAAAACAGGGCTGCTGCAGATGCATTTTTTCTCTTCTGGCATCACTGCCTATTCAGATCTGGAGGGATCCCTGCTTCTCCAAAGCAGCTAGTCAGAGAACATAACAGGCTGCTGGGGAAATACGGGATAGTTAAAATGGTTTCTCCCCTCTTTCCTCCTGTAGGAGCTAAGAAGTTCTGGATCCAACCCAGAGAGTCCAGCTCTGTATAAGAATCAATAATAAATACATATAAGAGTCTGATATTGGATGAATACTTTACTAAAAAGATTTCTGCCTTCTTACAAAAAAATTAGTACCACTGGCTGCTGTAGTTTGGTGTTATTGTTCATGCACTTGTGTGGTTTTACTATGTTTTTTTCTTGTAATGGTTTAAACTGAGTGATCTTTAGGTTTATGAGTAAACGGAAAATCTGTTCATTTCATTGTGTTATATCTATAATAGCATACTTTTTTATAAGTAGTTCATACTGTTTTATAAGTAGTAGTTCTCATTGCAAGTAGATAATAACTTTTATGTACTAAGCAGTATTTTTGTTTTTCAAGACTACATAAACTTACTAAAACATAAACCTCATTGAACAGAATGAAAACTACTTCCAAATAAACATGTATAGGGTTCAACTATGCAATTGCTGGACTTTTAAATTTGAGACTATCTAGCATTATGTTAGAATCAGCATGGTGTAGCGGTTTGAATGTTGGACTACAACTCTAGTGATCAGGGTTCCCTGTTTGGCCATGGAAAACCCACTAGGTGATCTAGGGCAAGTCACACACTCTCAACCCCAGAAAACCCTGTGATAGATTCACCATATGTCAGAAATAACTTGAATGCATACAACAAAGCATTATGAGGTCTTTCTCCTGGTCTGAACTTTAACGTTCTTCACTTTTGAGCCAAAGGTATTTTAAGGTTTAATGAAGTTTATTGGTGCTGTGCACATTCTCATAATTTTATCCACCTTGAGTGATATTTAAATAATTTTTGTGTTCCATACATAGATATCTAAATCTGGATTGTATTCATCTCCAGATAATCTCTTTCCATTGTACTATGGGAAATACTAAATCTAATATCCTCTCTCTGTACCTCTGTCATGTCAAGTAAAGAAGAAAGTAGGTAAATAAGGAATGTAAATATGAGCATGGATTAAGTCAAGACACGTTCAGTCATTTAGATCAAGCTACCTTTTTATCTTTAATAAAATCTGGCTTTAACTCCCTTCTTTAACTATCCTATTTTAGGATAGATATTAAATATTATTCATGTCTATTTTCTGTAAATTAAAATCATAATTGAAATAACTAATTGCAAGTTTAATATTTAAATTACTTTGTATCATAGCGCAAGACAAGCATATCAGTATATCTGAAGGGATGTGACCTTTCCTCTGTAGTTAATTTAGCAAGGTGTAGGTAGCATTTCGTGTGAATCTGAAGGCTATGGAGCCATCTAAATTAGCTAATATGGAGAATGGCATACTGTTGATAAAATGTTGGAAGCCAAATTAGCTTTATCTTGCAGCTAGCTGATAGTATTATTTCACTCATGGGACTAATTCATCTCTAAATATGCTAATTTCGCTCTTACTCCTGTTGGGTGGCATTTTAGCATTCCCCTCATTGACACCATAATATTAATGAAAGAGGATCTCAGCTTGCTATGTTGACTTGCAATGTAGGAGCTGGGTTGGATAAAGAAGATGAACATTGCTATAAAATTAAGGTATACATAAACATGAGAGAAAGGAATGGTTTGACACCTATACCTATATTAAAAGGTTTACTCAAATACAGGTTTGAAGAATTATTATAAAAAGTTCATTTTATCATGTTGGACTTTTATTCTTGACGCACAATAATATGTGTGGAAGCAGTTATTTTGGAATCTATCTTCTGTATCAATATGACTCTCAACATACTCACAGACCTGTGAGAACACTGTCTTTCAATCAGCTTGTTGGCTCTTATAGTGCTTCTGCTTTCACTAGGAGTAGCTCAACAAACCATGCATCTTGGATCTGTAGTTAGCTGAGCACAAAGATGTCTGAATGCATCCACAGTTTGATTCTACCCTTTCTCATTATCGATACTTGGAAGTAAGCCATTGGAACTTATTATAAGATAAGTGTGCATAATATCACAGATGTGCACAAACCACAAACTACTAGTGTCCAAAATTAGAATAAAGCTGAATAATAATAAAACAATCACCATGCCAAAATATGATTTAATGAAATCCCAACAGAATATAAAGATAGTGTGAGAAATAGATTCACACTATTAAGCCAGAGGAACTATGGTCAGAAGTCAGGGACATAGGTCCAAAACACATGGCAGAAAAAATCCAGTTTGAGACTCTTTTAACTGCCCTGCTAGGGAATTCTGGGAACTATAGTTTTGTGAAATGTTTAGCCTTCTCTGTTAGAGGGCTCAGGTGCACAATAAACTACAATTCCCAGGATTCTCCAGCATTGAGCCAGGGCAGTTAAACTGGTCTCAAACTGGATTATTTCTGCAGTGTGCTTTGAACCATGGTCAAAGAGGAATGTAAAAAGGCAATAACAGTGGCCAAAAAGAAGAAGATGAAACAATGGCTGTCAGACAAAATGTGTCAAGCAGTTAAAGAAATACAAGAAGCAAAAGGAAAGGGAGAAACATAACGAGAACTTGGAATGCTACTGGCCAACAATTAGTGTGTAAAGATAAAGAGAATTGCTACAACAGCCAATGCAGAGAAATAGAAGTTGGCAATAAAAAAGGAAGAACAAGAGACCACTTCCACAAAATCTGAGAATTCTGGGAGAAATTCAAACCAAGGGTAGGGGTGCTCTAGGATCCAAAGAGGAATGTAATATGTGAGTACAGTTGGGGGGGGGGTGGAAATGATACACGGAAGAGTTATACAAAAAATGTGAAAGGTTGGATAACACATGGGAAGAAGAAACTTCAGGCAAGGTTAGGCATACTATCATCCTATCTATCCGACCTGTATGCAGAAAATATGGTACACAGGGCAGGCTTAGACTCAGAGGCAGGAGATGTGAAGACAGAATGAACACATCAACCTAAGATATGCAGATGACACAATAATAGATGCACCCCTCCTCTTTTTCAATATCAAGTTGATATCAAAAGGGATGTTTTAGGCATATAGCCAAGAAGGCACCCCCAGTGCCAGAACCTATTTTATGCCACATAAGGACATCCGTGACCATAAGAGGATTTGGGAGGTTCAGCATGGGAGAAAAGCAAGAGCACACGGCTAGGATAGATCAATTAAGATCAGAATCTGCATAATCCCTTTATCTATAGGAATGGTGGTGGGTGATAGACCTGGTGCTTACAAATGAACAAAAACCCAAGTACACTTCCCTCTGTTTGTGTGAGCATACTTTTGTGTGAGTGACAGTTCCCTTTTACAAATAAAATCACATTTGGACCTTGCAGTTCTGGAGTTTTGTTTCTCAAAACCAATATACCCAAGCTTGATCCCTGCTTTGAGTTGCCCAACCCTCTCAACTGCTGGAACTCAGTTAATAAAATTCCCCTATTAAATATTAATTCTGGGTGCCTGCTCGGGATCCTGGCAGTTTGCATAACAACAGACTAGTTGATAAATCGTCAGAAAACTAAAGGGGTAACCACTCCACACTTATTTCTGTAGTTCCACCCAGACAGTGAATGGCTACTAGAGAAACATTTGTGGTGTGTAGGAGAGGCCAAGATATTGGATCTACCATTCTGCGTTAGAATATCATCAACCATTGTCAGGGGCCTCATTCATTATCAGGAGCTCCATTCTTTCTTTGGTCTTCGGGGCACCTGCCCTGGATGATAGGATGTAAAGGTTATAATTCAACATGGTCAGAGACCAACTGAGCCAACAGTAGGCTAGCTCAAGCTGTGCCAAATCCCACCCCCTCTAGCCTAGGGCATTTTGGAAATTATTTAGGACTATCATCACCATGGCCTGGGATTGTAGTTGTGTCCCTGGGCTAGAGAAATTTTGGATCTGTCATAACGCAGTGCTTCTCTTACCGGACCCTCCTTTTTTCACTATTTTGCTGGACGATTTTAGGCTGCATCTGCATTGCAGAAATAACCCAATTTGATGCAATTTTATCTGCTGTGGCTCAATTCTGTGAAATTCTGGGAACTGTAGTTTGCTATGGCCCCAGAGCTCTCTTGACAAAGAAGGCTGAATCTCTCAGAAAACTGCAGGTAGCAGAATTTCATAGCATTGAGGCATGCCAGTTAAAGTGATATCAAACTGGATTTGTGAAATTGAAGGCTTTCATGGCTGGCATCCATAGTTTTTTGTGGGTTTTTCAGGCTATGAGGCCATGTTCTAGAAGAGTTTACTCCTGATGTTTCGCCAGCATATGTGGCTGGCAACTTCAGAGAATGCATTCGCTGAAGATACAAGCCACAGATGCTGGCAAAACGTCAGGAGTAAACTCTTCTCACACTGGATTATTTCTGCAGTGCGGATGCAGCCTTATCCAGCAGATCATTTCTGCCAACAGATCACCCTATTAGCAGTTCTTTGAGATCAGCTGGCAGAAGAGCATTTCTGCCAGTGGAAATCGTTTATGCCCAGTCTTAACCCAGTACAGCCAACACATTTTTCAGTTAGGATTGCACTGTTACACAGATCTGTCTCTCAATCTCTCTCTCTTTTTCTTTTTTTTTTCTTTTTCTTTTTACTGTTTATAGTCCTTGAAGGCTTATTTTTCTAAGCTTCCTCCTCACCAGGTGTTGGACTAAAGAATTATTGTGTGCTTGTAGAAAAACAGCTGGATGTGGCTTACTCTAAAAATAGGGTGTTATTTTAGCAGGACTGGTTCTTCTTTTGCAAGAGAAGTTTAAAATGTCTGAGTTAAACTCCACATTTAATCAGCAGGATATGTTGGCAGAAGACAACTGCTGACATCTAATGAATTCTTCTAATTTGCTAAATTATTCTAAATAATTAACAGTACATTTAACTTCTTAACAATGTAGAATCAGTCCAGAAAGCCTGCTGTGCTAAATTCATTATTTTCTCCAGTTCCGCACAATGGCCAGCAATTAACTGAAAAGTTTGAATAGCTGTCTCCTTTCCATTCAGTGTTTCATTTTATTTTACTGTTTTGAAAAAATTGTTAAATTTTGTTTTATTTCAAAATTTATATCCTGGTTTTCCCCCAATGGGACTCAAAATCGTTTACAATATAAATTAAAACAGAACATCTAAAACAATCTTGAGTACAAAAAGTTTAAAAAGTATTAGTCGATACATTCAATTGAAACACAGTTGGCCCTCCTTACCCACAGATTCAAGCATCCACGGCTTGAAAATATTCAAAAAAATATATAAATACATATAAAACCTTGATTTTGCCATTTTTTATAAGGGACACTATTTTGCTATATTTAATGGGACTTGAGCATCCATGGTGTCCATGGGGGGTCCTGGGTCTTCAGTGGATACCAAAGGACCCACTTATTTTCAAAACATTAAAACAAAACACTTATAAATATACATTAGATATTAAAAGCAGTACATCCAATTGGATATCACTCCAGCCTGGTCAGCCGAGGCTGGAAGCCTGTTTAAACAATAAGGTCTGCCTGCTGGAGAAAAGGCAACGGAAAAGGTGCAGATCTGATCTCCCTTAGGAAGGAGTTCCATTGACTTAAGAGCAACCACCAAGAAGGTTGGTTATCTCTCATGTCTTCACCAGACAAGCCTGGGAGTGTGATGGGATGGAGAGAAAGCCCTCCTCTGAAGATTGTAAGAATCAGCAGGCTTATTTAAGGAGACACAGGTTTCAGTTAGTCTGGACCTAAGCTAGCTCCTGCCTTTCTCCTAATAGGGGTCTCAAAGCGGCTTACCCTATAAGTTAAAACAAAATGTAACTAAGAGAATATACAATATAGTACAAAAGTTTCTTTAAAAATATAAACAATTGTATTAAAACAAATGTAAAAGTGAGCTTCATGGAGAAATTCTGAGATGCTGAGGAAGGCTGGTACTTTATATGTGAGAATTTCTAAAGGAAAATGTGTTTTACAATACTGAAGAGTCAATTCAACTGATGATGGTTTAAAAATATTCACACACACACATTCCCAAAAGCAAACCTTGATTTTACAATTTAATATAAGAGACACCATTTACTATGCCATTGCATAAAATGGGACTTGAACATCCACAGATTATGGTATCCATGCGGGGCGGGGGTCCTGGAACCAAACCCCAAGCAGATAACAAGGGCCCAAATACAAAAGTATTTCTTTTTCTTTTTTCTTATTCTTAATTGCAATACTGCATCATCAAGGAAGCTATCCAATTCAGTTGTGTTACTCCTCTGTTTTCTTAATATATGGTCTTATTTTGGACTTATCTGTTTTATTCTCCCCATCTTCATTTTGCATGATCTAGTCTGGTGATGAGTTTTGGAGAACCCCAAGGCGTGCAGATCACTCTTCTGGCATATTGTTTTGTCCTACAGACTTGCCAAGACAATCCCTGATAGGTTTGCCTTAGGGTCACCATAAGTTGGAAATGACTTAAAGGCATACAAGCAACAACAAATACATATTAGCCAAGTGTGAATTTAAAATAACCTAGACTCTTGGTATTTATTCATTTACAGTATTTTAGATATGTACAATAACCTGGATATATAATTTTAATTTTGTGAGTTTACAATTTGTTACAAATTCAAAATGGGCAAAAGTGCAGGTGTATACTGATTAATGAGGAATAACTCTGTTTTACAAATGCATAGTCGCCAGGTCATGGAAGGCTAATGCTATGCTTTGCTACACTAAAATAAATTTATGCCAGAAAGCATGTTAGAACTGTAATAAATGAAATAGTACTAGTATCTATTTGTGTGCTATCTAATGTGCTATCATGAAGATGTGGGACATTTTAAAAGATATGCCATTACAACCTGTTCTCTACTATTCCTATTTACCATACAACTTTTTTTTTTTTTTTAAGGTTTGCCCTTAATCTCTGGCGAGGGGTCATCATGACAGCGATAAACTCAACAAAAGCCATTTAATCACTCCTGAAAGTCAGCTTGCCTATATATTGCAGCTGTGTCTACAGTTGTTGGTCACAGCTGGACATGTTTCTCTGTCTGATCTTGCTTTCTTTGTGTTCAGACTGTTGCTTGATAACCCACAGATTTCCCCTTTGCTAAGATAAGAGACAACATATGGCAGGGAATGCCACTCCTGTGAGACAACCTCTCTCCCCTTATGCCTTGAAGGTATAACATAGCAGAGGGTGAAGCCAAGGGCTAAGTCTCTGTGCCATCTCAGTCTTCGAAATGTCACACTGTCAAGTGGTCTGCTACCCATGAAAGAAGATTATAAAATAAAAGCTGACCTATAGAAGCACTGAGCAAAAGGCAACCGTTTCTCTCTTTCTCTTCCTTTCTCTCTCTCTCTCACACCCTTTCTCTGCCTTTTCTGGTTTGTATTAATTTCCAATGTGTGCAGGTAGGAGACTTCCAGTGAAGGCCTTAGAATTTAAGCCTGCAAAAATGTAGATCCTTGATTCTCATTCTAAGTCTTGGCTTGCTGAAATAAGTAATTTTGTCTCATTTTGAAACTTTGAAAAGAACACAAGGTTTATGAATTTGTCTGATGGGAATGTGGCATAGTGGATTGAGTGTTGGATTGCAACTCTGGAGACCAGGGTTCATTTCCCAGCTTGGCCATGAAATCCACTGGGCAAGCCACATGCTCTCAGCCTCAGGGGAAGGCAATGGCAAACCCCCTCCAAACAAATCTTGGCAAGAAAAATCCTGTGATAAGTTTGCCTTAGGGTCGCCATAAGTCGGAAATGACTTGAAGGCACACAACAACAACAACAACAACAACTATAAGGCCTTGGGGTTTGATTTCAATGTCTATGAAAATCTCTTTAGACATTTCATCGATGCTTGCATTTTTTTTTTGTCCTGTGGCCTTTGTACAGTCCCAGGCTTAATAGAATGCTGATGGAATAATAGATCTAGAAGTTGCTGGGTTTTATATATTATAGTGAACATTCAACAATACTGTAATAGAAAAAAATCCATTAGATTCAATGAATGCATTACTGGAATATCTTAAAGTGTTGGTGGCATGTGCTGGATTTAAAATGAATTGTGACAAAACAAAGATGCTGACTAAAATATGACTGCAGAATACGAAAATGAACTGACTGTTCTTTCTCACTTTAAAGTGGAAAAGGGGGTTCAAATATTTGGGAGTTAGGATTACAAAGAACAACAATCTGTTATGTCAAAATAATTATGAGAAAATCTGGATAGAAATTAAAAGATTTAGAAAATTTGGGAAAGTTAAATTTATCTCTTTTGGGGAGAACTACAGTAATAAAAGCAGTTTTTTTGCCAAGACATTGATTTTATTGTCAAATGGTCCCCATTATTAAAAAAATGGAATACTCTTTGTACAATAGCAGAAACAAATATCCAGATTTATCTGGCAGACAAGGAAACCAAGAATAAAACTTGAAACTTTATATGGTGCTAAATAAAGGAATGGTTTGGGACTTCCCAACATTAGATTGTATTACGAGGTCTTTTGTGGTATATGGCTGAAGGAGTTGATTTTGCTTAGAGATGACAGACTTTGGGAATGTGAAAGATATGATTTAAGAATTGGGTGGAATGCTAACCTGAGTTTGATATAAGGTACACATTGAGTAATAACAATTGTATCAGAAAGAATCTTCTGCAGGTTTGGTATAAAACAAAGATTCCCCCCCCCCCCAAAATAACAGAAAGCTGTTATTTATTATTTTAATGAACAGGATGAGTTAAAAATCAGCAATGGCTATTTTATTATAATCTATTGTAATTGGAATAGGACAGTTAGAAATTTAAATCAAGAGAGGCATTTCAAGGAAGCCTAAGATCTTAATTGGTTTCCTTTTAGACATTCCATAGAGTTTGGAGAAAAAGAGTTCTATTCAGAATTGTGTAAAGATGAAGATCATGTAATTAAGAAAGTGTACAATTTCTTTTGAAATTAGAGTTGGAAGACAACTCTGTAAAAGGACCATTAAGATAACGTGGGCCCAAAATGTTAGGCATAATTTTCAAATGGATGTGTGGGAGGGAAATGTGGGCTAAAGATGTAAAATTTACTTTGGGCTGTAATTTAAAACAAAATATGTATAAGATGATAAACAGATGGTATCTAATTGAATATGCCTAAGAATGTTTCTAATCCATGTTGGATTTGTCAGGATATTTATTAGTTTTAGGGTACTTTTTCACTTGTGATGGATTTGTAAGAAAGTAAAACCCATTGGTCTAATATCTACATGTTAATTTTAAAATCTTAAAGATACAGCTTGTAAAGTTAGCAGAAATATTTGGATAAAGAACTGTATAGCAAACATAGATCACACTTTAGATATATGATAACAGCAACAAGAACATTGTTTGGTCAAACTTGGAAACACTGGATCACAGTCGATGGAAATTGAATTGTTAAGGTTGCTAAATTAGCCCAAATTGCTAAACTGGGTTTTTAAAGAATACACCAGTTGACTTTAAAAAAAAGATGGAAACCATTTATGGATTTTTTTTTATCAATAAGAAATCTAACGATGTAATAATTTGTACCTATAGTTACCTATAGTAACCTCAGTAAGTTAATTTAACTGGATCTTTAATGGTAGAATAATATCGTTTTTTGGATTTGTCTTTTTCTCGTTAAAGTTTGGATTGGAGGTCAGAGTCCTTTTGTTTGAGTAAATTGTGTTTAATGTATTAATTTATGCATTTTGTTTAGTATTTTGATATAGTATGTTAGTATATTTTAATTGTCTCTCTGTGTGTGTGTGTGTGTACACACTGGTATGTGTGGTTATCTTTTCCTTTTCCTTTTCTTTTATCTTTCATTCTAAATCTTTCTTTATGTTTGATGTTGAGTTATACTCTCTATATCAAAACCAGCAAATGAATATATAAAAAGCAATTCCAGTGTGACCTTTGGTTTTGTGTTATTGCTGGTTTTATTCTGTTTTTAAAAGTTCTGTTTTAGATTTTATGTGTTATTTTTATGGTTTCAAATTATCCTTATAAACCTTTCAAGAGGAACTTACTGGATAATATATAAATATTGTAAGTAAATTAATCCATACCTTGCCAGTTGCATTGCCATGTACCTGAATGGGATGGAGCAGTAATGTAGATGAACACTTGACTGATTTGGGGATGAGTGTTATTGGTCCATTACTCTGTTGTTATTGTTGTATTCAAGTTGTTTCCGACTTATGACAACCATAGGGCAAACCTATAATGGAGTTTTATTGGCAAGTTTTGCTCAGGGAGATTTTGCTATTCCCTTCCCCTGAAGCTGGTTCACCCTGTTGATTTCATGGCTGAGCTGGGAATCTAACCCTGCTCTCCAGATTCAGAGTCCAACACTCAAACCACTACCCCACACTGTCTCTCCCATTACTCTATATCAAATACCATTACAGTATTTCACCAGGAACATAGTCTACAACCATGTGTACCCCATTTAGGAGTATGTTCCATTGAACTCACTACTACTTCTCAGGAGATATGCACAGGATTGTGCAGTTGAAGACTCTTGCCACCTAGGTATAATTTATAGGAGTGGTTTGAACCCTTTAAAGGCCTTATGTGTCAAAGACCAGGGTTTTTGAAAGACTGTGTAGAGTCACATGCTGACCTTAGCTTCTATGGATTTGCTATGGAAACCTGTCTCTGAGTGCCAGACTACCACCACCATCTGAAGAAAGATGAGTGGCTGTCAGACCTTCTTGATAGTGGTGCTTCAGCTATAGAGCTTCATCCCTCCTTGTTTTCACCTGGTATCAGATAATGTTCAATACACAGAATATAACCTTTTTTAAAAAAGGCATTAGTGGCCAGATACTGTTTTCTTTTTTAAGTTGTAAATTGTAAAAAAAAAAGTTGTAATCTAAATTTTTTAAAACTTGTAATCTACTACTGGTTAAAATTTCGCTTACTGTTGTATTGTTTTCCTTTCTTTTAATTTGTGAACTTACCATTACCTAAGTATTTTAGGGCCATCATTTTACTTAAATGGTAGGATAGCAATACTTAAAATAAACAAGTGGTACCTGTACCCCCTTGATAGAAATTGGAGGAGATAGAGGGTATTCTTTCACAGTTTCCTAATTCTTTGTCCAAACCTTCAGAGCAGTTTATAATTGAATAACATTTTAAAGTAACTGGGGAATGGACGTAAACAAACAAAACAAAATTTGCCAGATTTTACAAAAAAAAAATGTTCCTATAAAGTAATTGTTAGGATAAAGAATCAATATTGTGGAGATGCAGTCTGTTACCATTTATTTGGTAGGACTGTTAACATTCATTTTAAAAAGTAGTTTCTTTCTCTTAACATGTCCCTTTAGAGCATTTATTGTAAACCTGCATAGTTTGTCCAAGGCTGCCAGCTTTTCAGGTTGACAGTTTCAGTGGGGCATATAAATCTCAGGGCTAAATTGAAATCTGGAATTAGCATAGTCCTTGGCATGGCACATTTCTTGTCTTTTGGGGGGGGGGGGGGGGACTGAAGGTAAAAAAGATTTTTTAGAAGATGTCTGCATACTTCCTTTCAGTGCAAAGAATATTTAATTGGCTAAAAAAAATACATCAGCATATTCTGGCACCCTGTACTTTTCTGAATAACGGAACACACCAAAGAATTTCAGGAGAAAATCAGCCTATGCTGTATGGATTACAGCAAAGCCTGTAATTATGTTGATCATGAAAAACTATGGATCAGCCTTAAAGAAATAAGTGTGCCACAACATTTGATTGTCATAATGCGTAACCTGTATTTAGTACAAAAGGCTACTGTCAGGACAGAATATAAAGAATTCATATGGTTTCCCTTTGGTAAGGGGGTCACACAGTTTATCACCTTATCTATTTAACTTGTATGCTGAACATATATGTAAAGCAGGATTACACTCTGGGCAAGGAGTGTGAAAATTGGAGGAAGGAATATCAACAATTTAATATATGCTGATGACATCTTACTACTGGCACAAAGTTGCAAAGACTTGGAATTGAAGAAAGTGAAAGAAGAAAGTGCAAAGGCAGGTTTACAGTTGAACATTATGAAAACAAAAATAATAACCACAGATGATTTATGTAACTTTAAAATAGACAATGAAGATATTCAAATTGTTCAAGATTGTTCAAACCATGGCTCAGTCATTAATCAGAATGGAGACTGAAGTCAAAACATCAGAAGACGACTAGGGAGAGTATCGGATGCCTGAAAGTGATGGGAACAAAGCAGGATGCTCCCGTCACAATCGTGCGATTGGGGCAAGAATATCAGACGATGTCACACATCGCCATTATCCTGACCTTGTCCTGTCCATGGGGAGAAATTCTCCCATCACTTATCATTAACAGGAAACTTCCATTAATGAAAAGTGATAGGAGAATTCCTCTCCATGGACGGGACAAGGACAAGATAATGGCAACGTCACGTGATATCATCTGATATTCTTGCCCCAATCGCATGATTGTGATAGGAGCATTCCGCTTTGCTCCCGTCACTTTCAGGCATCTGATAATCTCCTAGGACTGAGAGGGCCAGCTATGAAGAAACTATGCAAAATTCTGAAGTGTCAATATATAAAGTATAATTGTATACTAGTTAGGATTGTCCATGCTATCGTATTTCTGATTTCTTATGTATTATTGTGAATGGTGGGCATTAATGAAAGCTGATAGAAAAACATTAACTCATTTGAAATGTAGAGCTGGAGGAGAGTTCTATGGATACCCTGAACTGTTGAAAAGAGAAATAAAATTATTCTAAAGCAAATCAAATTCTGAGTTCTTCTAGGAGCCAGGATGATTGAACTAAGACTGTCCTACTTTGGCCATGGAATTGTCTCACTGGCAAAAAAAGTGTTGCTTCAAACCAATTTGAAGCTTACCTGTTCAGACATATGGTACCAAACCGGGTGGAAATCAACATGAAACTGTGCCCCAGGACTAAAAACCAGAGCAAAAAGAAGTTCTGAAATGCCACTTCAACACAAAAAATGCAGATTGTTGCACCGTCATATAAATAGCACAACGCAAGTGCGGGAAAGCTCAAGAAGTATATGGAAGCGATCTGAAGCATGCGCCTTGTGACCAGTGATATGCAGCTGGTGCATCTTTGCTCACCATATCTTTTTTTGGTTGAGCATATAGGTGCACAAGTGGCAAGTGAACCATTGATCCATCACACTGTTGAACTGTCACACATCCATCGATCCAAACATATGACAAACACGGCAAGACACCAATAATGCAATGGATGTCATTAAAACATGCACAAACCAGACAGTCTAATGGGGAGAAGGATACCTCCATGATTATCCTTTGCTAATGTATCACTGGGCGCACCACTTCACTGTACAGATGGCGTATCTCTTGTCGACTGTGTGGTCACAGCCATTGGGATGGCTGCTGGGTGGGACGAGGGAGGTAATTTCTGGTCTCGGGTGGTGTGTTCATGCAATGGTGTGTGTGCATGCATAAAGCGGGGAGGAGCAAAAAACATTGGGGTTTTCAACTGGTTCAGAAAAAAGTGGGATCAGCTTAGTTTTCCCTATCTGCTCAGCCCCTATATATGATGAGAAGATATGACTCATTAGAAAATATTGTAATATTTGGTAAGGTAGAAGGCAGAAAAAGAGGAAGAGTGCATTCCAGATTGATAGACTCAAGCAAGCAAGCCATGGTAAGGGCTGTTGGTAATAGTGTTACTTGGAGGTCTCACTTTCATAGGGTCACCATTAGCTGAAGTTGACTTGAAAGCAGTTAAAAAGAATATTTTTATAAACAGCATCTTTTAACTCCATTGGGAAAGAAATGTTTTTACCTCCCACTTCTGCAACAGAATTTATGTTCATCACAAAATGTGTCCTCTGTACACCCATCAATTAGAAGACTTATAATTTATATTGTGCTAATTCTAAATCACTAGAGCGATGCTGCACATTAGGAAATCATAAATATTTACCAAGGTATTTGTATTCTAGAAGTTAATGTGCTATTTTAAATTTTTATTTAGCATTAAAAATGAACCTTAGGCCTACAACAAAAATTAGATGAAATGAAATGTTTAAAGCACTGAGGGGATAAGGATGGGGAATCCAGCTTAATCAGGAGAGTTTAATCATTTGTTTTTGGTCCGACCAGAGATGCGGATAACTGATGTCTCACAACTGATTATCTTTTACAATCTGTTTCATATTGCAGGTGACAACATCAAGCCTTTTACACCAGAACAAGCCAAAGAAATTGTGTTGTCTCTCAAGAAACCTGCCGTTTTCTGCAATATGGCTTTTGATTGGCCAGTGTGTCATTGGAGTGTTACATATCTAGCTAATCTATTTAGGGGAAAGAGAATACTTTTTAGAATAGGAACGAAGGACATGGGCACAGGTAAGGGAAGACTTGAGTGACATATGCATTTTCTCCATTCATGACAAGACTCCCAAGGTGGCTTGTCATTCTGTACCTTCTCAAAGCAAAAACCAAATTGTTTTTAAGAATGACCAATAAAACATAATTCAGGCACTTAGCATAAAAGCAAGCAAATAGCACAAAAATTAAATTTAGCAGTTTCCAGAAAATTATGGTATTATTATGTTTTGTTTTGTTTAAAAACACTGTCCTCACTCTAAAGCGTTTTGGAATAAAAAGGCCAAGACTAGTTCTATAAGTATAGAAAATAGTAGGCCTGAAAAGCTTTCCTGAGACGAGATCCCAAAATAGATGCCACCAAAGATATTTTGATACTCCAATTCTAGTTTCAAATGGTAGTAGCATTTCTGGCAAGATATCTTATGCCTGGGGGACATTCTATAAAGTTTCTTGGATTCTGACAATTTTTGAACATTAAAAATCAACATGGTCTGAATTATGCTCAGAAAATAACCAGTAACTATTCAAATTCTTTTACCTTGGGTTTCCTTTAACCAGGGCCATCAATCAAATGAACACCCAGATCAATTATCATTTGGCATTTACATAGATGGCTATACTACAGTATGGTGTAAGTCCTGTTCACAAGGCCTTAAACATTGTTTGTAGTACAGAATCACAGCAGAGGATGATAACTGATAGATGATTCATAAAACATACAGTGATGTGATTATTTATATAAATATATTGTCCATAAAGGAGTGAAAAGAAGTATTTGTGGGAAAAGAAAATAACTTTTACTTCCAGGGACTCCTATGTCAGGTCAAACATCTTTCAGATTTTTTTGATGGGGTGTATTTTGGAAGTTCTGTACCAAATAAATGCAATAAATTGATTGTTTCTTGATGTGTTTTGGAGGAACAAGGTGGCATACCACTTCTTATGAGCAGACTTTCTATCCTTTCCTTTTGCCAGTGGTATCCATCCCAAGACACCTTTAGATTTTACCTACATCATTGGATTAAATCTATCTCAATACACATTTAGAGATGCATTGGTGCCTAATCTTGAAGCTACCTTGAATCCCATGCTAGGAGAAAGGTGGGATATAAATTACACAAGTAAATAAATAAATAATCTGGATGTTTTGAGTTCTAAACAGTGTGGAAGAATAATGCTGAAAATGACTATCCCAAAATATTTAGTCATGCTTCTAAAGAATTGCAGATAGGGGTGAAATGAACAGCTGTCACTTCTGGGAAAAGTTTGTGTCTTGAGGTCAAAGTCTTTGTGTGTCTTACCATCCTTTCTTACTTGAAACATTCGGTCTAAGGAGCAATCTGTTTTTCCTGAGGCAACGTACTATGG
This sequence comes from Urosaurus nigricauda, assembly GCA_034509955.1. Classification (NCBI taxonomy): domain Eukaryota; kingdom Metazoa; phylum Chordata; class Lepidosauria; order Squamata; family Phrynosomatidae; genus Urosaurus; species Urosaurus nigricauda. The sequence continues at coordinate 137,097,910 of JAOEGL010000001.1, read as the reverse complement.
TATGCTAAAATAGGAAGAAGATGTCTTTGGAGAAATTCCCCTTCATAGAGTTATAAAGTAACTAAATGCATCTTTTACCACCAGGAAAAAGTGACCCTAAAAGGATGCATGATTTACACAAGTAGTTCCATATATTGATGTGCAACTGTCCTCTATTTTTTTTCCTATGCCTTTCTTCTTTCTGATACACTGATATTTTCAGGATAACTGCATTTTTCTGATTTACTTATTCCATTATCATTGACTGACTGTGCTGATGATAGTTTTTAATTATTCACTTTGTACCTAATGAATAATTTTGTATTTCTTGCTGAATCAGAGATGAATTAAATCAAAGTCCCTGGTTTGAGGAACATGAAACCAGAAATATAGTCTTTTGTCTATATGCCATTCTGTCAGGATTTTGCAAATAACCTATCCAAGCTGAAAGCTTGCATATTTCTTGATTTCCAAGTACTTGCCTTGCTTTATCTGGGATCATGCAGTGCTGTGCACATACTATTCTTTTAAAAGTATTTCACATATTTTAACTCCCTTCATAGCAATTCATATCTTTTCATGTAATTTTCAGTCATCAGGTCATATTTTAGAAGACTTGACACGTCTTAGATTTATAGTTGTTAATACATTTGGACAGCTGTTTATAGTCGCAAATTGACAAAGCAATTTAGTTCATATGTGCCCCCTATGCACCTATCAGGTGTGTGTATATACACACTGACATATATATTGGGGATAGCAATGTGGCAAATCCAGGGGCCAGTTTTTTATGCCAGGACCCTCCAGGGGCTGCACAGAGTTCCAAAAATATCAGCAAGCACATGCCTGAGTATATGTGTACACACATACACTTACATACACATATATATGTACATGGAAAAATGGAAGTTCACTTCTGTTGTTTTTTTTTTTTAAAGATAGTTTTCAATTCTAAACCAGGGGCAGACTGAAACTCATTTTTTAAAAAGTTAATTGTCATCCATTGAAATGCAGTTCACTCTTTTTTGGGCAGTAAGAGGATGATCTAGGACAGTGGTCCCCAAACAGTGCCCTTTAAGTGATTTTGGACTTCAGGTCCCAGAAGCCTCATCCATGTTGGCCAATAGTCTGAGATTCTGGGAACACAGTTTGGGGACTACTGATCTGGGGAACTGGGAGTGATCAAGATTTTGTCCAATGATGGCTTTATAGGGCCCTTTCATACTACACAATTAGAACATTGTAACTCCACTTTAACTTCCATGGGTGCATCCTACAGAATCCTAGAGTTTGTAGGTTGCTCAGAGGCACCCAAGGAGCTCCTTGGCTGAGGATTTTAGATACTTCTCTCTAGGCTGACAATTCCAGGATTCCAAAGGATGGAGCCATGGCAGTTAAAGTGGAATCATCGGCTATACTTGTGGAGTTTGAAAGGGCCTATATATTTGGTAGAGCACAACAATGACCCTCACACTCAGTTTATCATACCATCTTATTGGAGCAAAAGGAGTATATGAATGGGGCTTCTCTACATGCCATTGTTTTCACATTAAGAGGGCAAACATAATGTAGTGATTTGAGTGTGGGACTGTGAATCTGGAGACCAGTGTTCAATTCTCAGCCCAGCCATGAAACCCACTGCGCAACTCAGACATGTCACATACTCTCAGCCTCAGGGGAAGGCAATGGCAAACCTTCTCTGGACAAATTGTGCCAAGAAAACCCTGTGATAGGTTCAATTTGGGTTCACTGTAAGTTGGAAATGACTTGAAGGCACACAACAAACAAAATTATGGGTGTGGTGAGTTCTACTCTTGCATCCTACCAGACACGCAATCCATAGTCTTGAAGCAGTAATCAGTTCAACCTTTATAAAGGATGCAGGGTGGGAAAAATCTCCCACTCTACACATCCCACAACTCTTTATCATAGGGCATTGTGGCTGGTGTTTCAGGAAGTTAAAACCCAAAACATCTGTAGGGACAGAGGTTGCCTCCCCAAACCTAGTTGGTTAATTTCTTATTTTGGAGGCAAGTGAAGTTTCTGGAGCTCTTACTACAGTACCCAGCTAAATTTAAATACTGTATTGCTGACTTTCCAGTTTGTCTCATATTCTTAGTCTATAAACTTGATAGAATAGCAAGCTGGATGGAAAGGCCTGCTATCCAAGTTGGTCAAATAGAAAATGAGTGATAGGAGTTTGTTCTTTTGCCTGAAGGAAATTAGAACAAATGTATGAGGTTGGGATGGCAGCAATTCCCATGCAGTCCGAACAATGAAGAATGGATGCCCTCAGAGCACTGACTTGCTTGCGAGAATGAAAGGCGTCCATATTTAAGCAGCTGTACATGAGTAGTGGAATGAAGGGTAAATGATTGTTCTGTCATTGCCATTCATGCAGCCCTTTGCAATTTGCTTTGCCTAGTCACAATGGTTTCGGTCCAGGATATAATTTCATATATTATGTTTTTCGGTCGAAGGACGAGCTCTGATGAGAAATGAAGGTCTTTGATTAGCCACAGGAAATATATGCTGTGATGCAAGGAAAAACAGCCTTTTTTACTCCCTTGTGTGGTGCGATGAAAAATGTTTTTCAAAAAAAAAAAAAATGCCACAAGAGGTATAAATTGAATTCATGCATATGCAGGCTTGTTAATGTGCTTCCTAACTTGCTCTCATCACCCCAGTATTTCAAATAATGAAAACTGTGGATGTGTTTATTTCTATTTAATATTTTTTCATCCCAGCTTTCCATTTAAAAAGGGCTGCTAACAAAGCATCAAAAAGCAAATAAAACAATAACATGATTGAAATAATGATAGCAATAAAAGGCCAGATACGTCTTCATGCTATTTCTGGGACCAAACTGAATGGGAACTGTGAGTGTGACTCTTAAGAGGAGTGCCTTCCACAGTTTGGGAACAGACACTGCAAATCTTATCTTCACATTACTTTCCCTTACAAATAACTATTCATTCTACCCCTTCAGTTCAATCCATTCTATGTATGCAGTTATGCAATGTTATCCAGACTGGGTATGTAGTTTGTTATCAGGTGATAGATATTATTAGTTTTTGCTGTTTATTGTTATTATGATTGCCTTATTATATATTGTATATACAGTATATTATATATACAAAACATGGTAATTGTTATGGTGGCTCCTTCAAATAACTAGAGTAAGTATGTGATAGTTGTCCTCACCTGCAACTATTAAATAATCTATGCTGCTACAACCGCTCATCTTTTAACAAAGAGTCCATAATATTGCATCATAATATTAAGCATCCATTGCAAGTCATGAATTATGATTAGCTCATCTTTTTCTGTCTGAATGCTTCCTACATCTTTCTAGTCCATTTGAATCTAAACATTTTTGGTTGGAGCTTATGTTCCTGTGAGTGAATTTTTGCTTGTGGGTCATTCTGGCTGGAAGAAAAGGACCAATCAATTTTTGCTGATCCTACCTCCACTCCATAAACCCCTGTTGCATCTGAAAAGCTGTTCAAAAAGTTGGGCAGTCCTCCAGAACAGTAGTCAAAGTAATGCAAGACACTGCAAGGGGAAGTAGAGATTGGTTAAATTGCTTTCCTAAACCTTCTAGCAATGGAAAACTCCACTGGAGCTCTGAGTTAAACTACATATAGTATTGAATGCATAGTATGTAGCTAAACGTTCCTTTTAGGGCCTGGTCCTGATCAAGATTGAAATGGTGTGCTGGTGAGGGCAGTACACCTTCTGCCAACTGTTTCCTTTCAGTAGATTCCTCCTCTTCCCCGGCCCCCAGGTTAAAAAAGAAAAAGAAAAAACCACCATTGGCCTTGGGTCTATACCATCTGCTCTGTGAATATAAATTCTGAAAAAACAAGTTGCCACACCCCTGAAGCTGCTATGTCATTGATAGCATTTGGATCAGAAAACCCATTCTTGTTTTTGTTCTGCTAGCTGCCCTTATATGCTCACCACTGAGGTTTAATCTTTGGGAAACGAGACAAAGCCAGGACATTCAGAATGGTTATAAAAATAATTTTTAAAATAGAAAATGAGCCACAGGGCTTGTCAAGGCATTGCACTGTAAAATAGCTTCCTAGCTGCTGCTGCTGCTGCTGCTGCTGCTGCTGCTGCTGCTGCTGCGTCTCCTCCTCCTCCTCCTCCTCCTCCTCCTTCTTCTTCTTCTTCTTCTTCACCTTTATTTATATAGCACTGTAAATTTACACAGTGCTGTACATACAATCTTAAATTAGACGGATCCTTGCTCTCAGGCTTACTAGCTTCTAGTCCACTTTGGGGCTTCAGATGTGATAGTGTTCTATTTTAAGGAAGGAACGTCCCACGTACTGTATTTTGCAGCACTCACAGTGCCTTACCATTGGTTACACTGGGCCAGTATGGTGTGAGTTGGCAGCCAAAACAGTTTCCCCACCTCTGTTTACAGATTGTGATGTGCATTTCAGAACAGGAAGCATTAACTCAGAGAGTTTAACACATGACATTGTCTGCATGCATTTGGTCGGGTTTCATTTTAACTTAGATCTAAAAGTAAACTCCTTTCCCAAATGGGCAGTTGAATTCCCTTTTGACAGTACAAAACAGCCAAAATACTATATTTTGTATAACATTCTCAAGGAATATATTTTGTATAACATTCTCAAGGAATATATGCTTGCTTCAGCTGTGCTACTAGGTGACTGTATTTTCATAGAATCAGCAATGGCTATTTCAAGATGTTTATCTGGAAGGAATTAACAACATAGGCTGCTTTCCAGATATGCTCATTCTCTCATATATATATATATATATATATATATGCTTCTCCAACATTTTCATGTGTCTTATGCATCCCCTCTAGGCAAAATGGCTGAAGACTATGTGTCTGTCTATGCACTACATGCACTTAAATCCCCAAATGCTGAAATTTTGACAAGCTCAACAGTATACAAGTTGAACACTGTTAAAATCCTGACAGCCTAAACATCTCCACTTGCAGCTTAACCAATATATGCTGCTAACTGCTACACTACAGGGAGGGGGAAATATTTCTCAGAAAGATGGGCCTGCTGCTGCTAGTCCAAACTGAGCCCCAGAACATATGGATAAAAATCAATTGCACAAAACAGAGCCATTGCCATATCCAAATGGGAATATACAGGGCTTCCCTGTTGGCACCTGATCCTGGAAAGGCATTTGGGGGATGCAGCAGAGGCCTAGATCCAGATAACCCCAATCTAGAGGAATTAATGTTTTCCCTCAAATAACAAGTCTGCATGGCAAACAAAGAGAGTATCTAAAGCCATTTGTGGTGATGTTCAAAGGAAAGCTACCAGGTCCAAAATTGAGGGGTATTTGGGAATCAGAATATTAAAACACACCATGAATCTGTACTGTTGGTCTTACACTATTTATTCTGGACAGTGATTCTTGCAGTAGACTGATACAAAAAGTGATACAAAGAGGAAAACCATGATTTGTACGTCATGCCTGCATACAACACATGGATGATTTTTTTTTCCTTTTAGAAACTCTATACACACTGCACACTGCTCTATAGTTTCCACTTAGCTTCACTTGGAACTGGGAGCATCTAAGCTAGGCATGAGGTTATCTTTGGATCCCTAGATATTTGAGTTTGAAACACTCATTAGTCCCACCCAGCATGATCAGTGGTGGGGATCTTCTGGAGCTTTAGTTCAAAATATCTGGAGGAACCAGGAACTTAGAGGTGGGAAACCTAGTGATATCCAAACCCAGCCTTTGTCCAAGATCCAGTCATGTACTTCTACTAGATCCCACTGGTACCAGCAGCATATGTGATTACCACTCCCCCCCCCCCGGTGAGCAGGTTTTTGCTACCATGGAAAGTTCCAGTGGGAAGGGAAAGAAAGAGTCCTAATTCTGATAATGTTGCTTGTAGAAGTGCCCGGAAAGGGCGCTATAGCTGTGGCACTGCAGCTTTAAGGCACTTCTTTGGTGCTGTGTCATGTTGATGTAGTGCCAGAGGAGCACTGTGATGCTGCGCGTCATGTGGAGTAGCGCATGGCATCATGCCACCCTGGAGGTGGAGTCAGGGCATGCGTCATGTGGACGCCATGGCCCAATTCTGCCCCCAGACCAGCCTTTACAGCCACTGTGCACAGCCCCATAGTCTCTAATGTGCTACAAGATCCTCTTGCATACTGATCCAGACTAACATAGTTACATTTTTTATTCAGTATTTCTCCGTTTTAAGAGAGCCATCCCCCATAACTACTTCTCAAAAAGTAAACCTCAAGCATACCACAAAAATCTTCTTATTGTTCAGATGAGGGTAAAAAAAAAGACTTCCAGTTAGATGCAGACATTGTCTTATTTGTGGCATTTTCAGCTGAGGCACCCAGGCTGCTGTAATTTCATTTGTGGCTTATATTGCATTTAACCATCAGTTGGAGCTGAGACAGAACGTTATTGTTTTATCTTCTAACTTGCCTTGCTTCATATCTATTCTTTATTATTGATGTTGTGCTCAGTGTGCATATAATGTTGTCTCCTCTTCTATTGCTTTAGCTCCTCTATTTGAAACTGAGTGCAGTTATGTAGAAGCAACACTTGAAGAGTTTCTTGCCTGGATTGGAAGACAGCCTTCTCACTCTTCTGGACCATTCAAGACTTATGATTTGTGTAAATACTGGACTTATGCTGATTATAAGTATATTGCTAGGTTATTTGAAGACAAGCCAGAGCACTTTCAGGTACATTATTAAACTTGTCCTGTCTCACTTCAGCATTATGGGAACATTCAGAAAACCCTCTGATTATTATTCATCCAGTATCTGGTGTTATTAAAAATGGTGTAATATTTTTTTTCATTTTTTTCCATTTATCACAGTTATATCCTCCTTTTCTTCCAAGGAGGCAAGGATAATGTACATAGTTCTTAATGCCTGGTTCCCATTTTACAGTGGGCCCTTGGTATTCGCTGTGGTTTGGTTCCAGGATCCTGCATGGATACTAAAATATGTGGATGCTCAATTCCCATTATATAGAACCATGTAGTAAAATAGTGTCCTTTATATACCATAGCAAAATGAAGGTGTGCTATTTAGAATTTTTTTAAAAAACAAAGCTGTGGATAGTTGAATCCAAGGATACACAGGGTCATACTACTATCTAGTAGTATTGCTTAAAGTGAGCAGTTTCTGGAAGCTCTGACAGTTTCATCCCATCACTTCCTATCAAATTTTTGAATCCTAAGACAGATCCACCACATGCTCATGCACACAATCTTTCTATCATTTGAGGAGGGGGCTGACATGTTTTAGGAGGCATCTTTTTCAAGACCAGAATGCATACAAATATTTTTTTCAGACATGAGCCTGGCTAATACCTGGGAGGGAACCCTTGAGAAAATGACTAAATTGAAATATAAGCAATAAATACATATGTCGTATGTGTCATCAGGACCTTATGAAAAATGCTTTTGGATCTAGGGATCTAGGTATTTTGGATCTAGGGATCTAGGGATCAAAAGCTAGTACTGTGCTTAATATTGCTGTCTGAGAGGTGCAGGCAACATGCATGAAGGGGGGGGGTTACTGCATACTGAGCTTGAGAAAGTTATTGTGAATGAAAGCCTCTAGAATTCCCAAGAATTGCAGTCCAAAAAAGTAGCTTTCCCACGTGTTGACCATTGCAGCACCATCTTAACCACAAATGCTAGATCAGACCAAAAATAGTCACCAGTTGCAGATCACAGTGCAGGGTGAGTTTTCCTTATTCAAAATGCTTGGGACCAGAACAATTTTGAATTTCAGAGTTTTTCATCCATACATAATACAACATCTTGGAAAGCAAAGGTGTCACTATCTCAAGCATCCATGTGGACAGTTTTGGATTTTGGAATATTTTGGATTTTGTAACTCTGGATAAGGGAAATGCAGCCTGTAATAGTATATGTCGCATCAAAGCATGCCAGAACTATCTCCCACCGGATACCACTGAACGGAAGGATATTCTCAGTCTGAAAATTGGTTTCATAACAATGTGGATTAGCATTTAAAAGTTGCTGAATGATACTTCTTAGTGTTGACTGTACCAGACAAGAAACTCTGTTCTATTGATGAGTTTTCTTTTCTTAAAATTTCCCATGCTTATCTGCTGTTTTCATTTAGAATTTATTTAGATATTTTACTAAGGTGACTTGAAGGGTACAAGAAGGGTAGTTACCCCTTTTTTTGTTCATAATGATTAATAGGCTCATTTAGAAGTTGTTTGAAATTTAGATTGTGCTGTTTATCATTTACAGTTGTGTGGCTTAAGGTAATGATTCCATTATTTTAATGTACGAGCAGTATCTTGCTTTACCCAGATTTTTTGTTCAGTTGATATTACATTACAGAATTTTGAAGTATAAATCAGAGGCAAGATATATGCATGAAGTTTAAATAGAAATGAGACCTCTTAAAGTGACATATGGGTATATTAGCTCCATTGTAAGCAGCAAGCAAAATAAATGTAATTCAGAAGTAATGTGCCATCTGTTATGGTTGGGGTACTTATAAACTGCATTTCTTTCAGCTCTGGATCTTTTCATTGTAAAAAAGAGAGAGAAAAGAAAAGAAAAAGGCAGCCCATTGAGCCAGAATTTTAGTACTTACCAATTCCTTTTCAGTTCATTGGGTAAAAACTATTTGGCCCATAATCACATCAGGTATTTACTGTGGCTGAAGCATTTTCAAAATAAGCTTTTTAAAATCTAATATTGATTATATTCACTCTCTTTCTTCTTAAGTTGCGACCAAACAGAGAAACTACTTAGGTGTGAGATTAAAGTGTAGGGATGGTTATTACCTTTAACTTTATCACCGAAATAGTTATATTGGATTTTAAATTTTATGGCTGTGGAAAGCTGGGTGAACAACTTTTCCTTTGTGGTTTCTTAAAGCTTCTGACAAATGTTTGTATTAGACTTCTCTATTTCTTTCTGTAAATCAGGTAAGCTCCCACTATTACTCCATTCACTTAGAAAGTTATCATTCACATTGATGATTCCTCAGTATTGAATCTCAGAAAAAAGAAATACTAACTTCAGAGAATTTACAATATCTTATAGTTGGCTAAGGTACATTTGGGGGGTTTTAGTATGCGAAAGTTCATCCCTGAACCCATTCATAAGCAGTCTAGGAGAATCCATACTGTAGTGCAGGAATTTTTTACCTCTAGACTTAGTGGCATAATGAATAGATGCCTTTGCTGCTGTACAACTTCTTCATGAAGGATAAGGGTCCATAATAAAGTCAGCACTGTGTAACAGTAATTTTTCCTAGTATGTAGAGAGATCTTGTAGCACTAATTGAAAGAAGGAAGTTTGCAGCATGAGCTTTCATAGACTTAAGTCTCTTCCTCAGATGCATTTGGTGGAGTGGAAAGCCAGGGACAGACCTATATAAGTCATTCATGTGTGAAAATGTCTATTCAAATTCAAAATACTTTGTGTATGGAAATGAAGTGGCAGGTCCAGTTTTAACAGAGGAAACTAGCCTGAGGTGAGGAGAATAGAGTATGGGAAACAGAGAGTGATGTGATGAACATCTCAAGGGTGCTCCCATGAGGATGGGGATTTTATAGTGTTGAAATATGTGTATTGTGCCAGGAAACCATTAATGAGAGCCAGTGTGGTGTTGTGGTTTTGAGTGTTGGACTGTGACTCTGGAGACCAGGTTTTGAATCCCTTATCTGCCATGGAAACCTGTTGGGTGACCTTGGGCAATTCACTGTCAACCTCAGAGGATAGCAATGGCAAATACTTTCTGAAGAAGTTTGCCAAGAAAACCCCATGATAGGGTTTTATTAGGGTCGCCATACATCGGAAATTACTTGAAGGCACACAACAACCTTCAAGTTGACCCCAATTCATGGCAACTCTATAGATGAGACATTTCCAAGACCCCCTATCCTGCACTGTTCTGCTTGGCTAATACTCTGGTTCAGTTTCATATGAGACAGCTTCATATGTACTTACATAGTTGTGGGGAGGATATACCTTTTTTAATTCTGTTCTTTAAATATATACTGCACTTTGGCTTAACTGTCCTGTTGAACAAAGTGATAATTGATCAACTGTCATTTGGGATAAATTGCAGCCATCGCTTTAGATAGGTGGCATTGAACCAAATGTCCATTAGATTAATAGTACCAATGAGGATAACACAGAGAAGAATTTAAAATGCCCAGGTATGCAAAAACAAATATGTAAATCAAATACATAAGCCCACCCTATGTAAATCTGAAGTATATCAACAGCTGCCCTTTCAGGAAGTTCCATTTTAAAAAGCATGATAACTCACGATTATGGATTCTTCTGACATACAGGTTAAGTGTCCTTTATAGTATTCCAAAATCTGAAATACTCAAAAATTCAGAATTGTCCACATGGGTCGTGAGATAGTGACGCCTTTGCTTTTTGATGGTTCAGTGTACACAAACTTTGTTTAATGGCAAAATTATTATTTATTAGATGAATAAAATTACCTTTGGGCTATATATTGGGCTATATGTATAAGTATACAAAACATAAATGAATTTCATGTTTAGACTTGAGTCCCATGTCCAAGATATCTCATTATGTATATGTAAATATTCCAAAATCCAGAAAACTCTAAAAGCCAAAACTTAGGATCCCAAGTATTTCACAGGGAGACTCAACCTGTATTGAACTCTACTGATTCTTATATATATTTGTACCTACAACAGAGAGAATTGGATTAACCCTACTTCTATTTTCTTTGAAAACAAATATGGTTGTCTTCACCCTTTCCTCCTGTTAGTAGTAGGTTCCCCAGAGAATTCAGTGAATGGCTGCTTAAATAGGCCTTTTCCTCCCTGCCTACATAAGCCAAAAACTCTTAATGAAATTGTCATTTTCTGTTTTTCTCCCCCCTCCCAAATTTAAGTTCTGTTCATCCTAAACACAGAGAATTTTTCCACCCTTGACTTTCTTTCATCCCATACTCTGAGACTATTATTTTTTACCTTTGCAAAAATAAAATAAAAGTGCACATTTTTGAGTGAAATCCTTCTAATACCTAATTTTTTGTACAGAGTTTTGCTTCAGATCAACATTTTTTACAAATAATGTTCTTAATGCATTTTGGATATTATTTTTGATCATATATTCATTTTTGTGTGCACTTATTTTTAATTTGGAGGACTTTGAGAAGCAGTTTGGATTTTAGTAGATAACTGTGTGTTTCCATTTTGTACTGATTCAAAAGTGTAAAACAAGGTAAGGTCTCAATAGAATGTTAACTAGACAAATTTCTCCCCCATTTCTAGTCATGAATTGTCCTCATATCCTTATGGAATGATAATTTCCTTTTTTTTAAAGGAAGGCCACATTTCATTTTTTTTTCTCTTTCTGTATTGTTCTGCTTGGGGACCTGTGCATCTAAAGGGCTGGTTGAACATTTTCTGAGGCTCTTCTTCTGTGTCCCTCACCATCTAAAATTAGGTGGATAACAGCAGAAATTGGGCTATGCAATCCCACAAGTCTCTTTAAGAAAAGCCCTCTCTATGGTACCTTGAATGGTGTCAGTTGTGTTCTTGTCTCCATGCCAAAGACATCTGCATTTGTTCAGTTTTCCAATCATGGAGTATGAATTTGTTGATCAGGATTTATCCTCTCCTGAATTCGTAGTAATACCCAGGTGTTCTTTTTAAGCTTCTGTTCTGCTTAAGGAAACAATGCTGGATGCTCAAGGGTGGAGTGACACATGATATTCAGTAAAGAAGTACAACAAGGTTATGTTGGAGCAAATGATCCTTGTATCATTTGTCCACTGACTGCATCTGAATTAGCACTAACTGCTCAAGAGATATCTTGAGGTCATTTTGGAAGAATCAGTATCACAAGTCCAATGTGCTGCTGTAGACAAATGGACTGGTACAGTTATTGACATCATTGGAAAAGCTATTGAAATAGGCCAGCATTGTTGTTGTTGTGTGCTGTCAAGCTGAGTATGACTTAGGGTCATTCTATTCTAGGATTTTCTTGACATGTTGGCATGGCAGAGGAGATAAATTGCCATTGCTTTCACTGCTGTCATAGATCAGGAGCATGTGACTTGCCCAAAGTCACACTAGGCTTCCATGGTTGAGTGACAAATCACACTCCAGTTTCTTAATCCAGCACTCAAACCACTACACTATGCTGGCTCTCAGATTAGTATTGTGATTACAGAAATCTGTAGTCATATTCAAATGACCAGACATCAAGCAATGCTGAATACATAGGAGGAAGGAGCAAGTTAGCCTTTCCTCCTCAAATGTATTAGTTTTCCCATGTGGAGAACAATATATGCTTGGAGGCAGTCCCCATGGTCCAGGGTTCCCAATTTAGGGAGGCTGTACATATAGAGGACAGGTGTCCTCTTCAAACTTTGTTCTTCAGACAGAGTACAACAGTGGAGGTATGCAGAGATAGTTTGTTTTCTCATCCCACACATTCAGGGTAATCCTGTCCCAAATCCTTGAACAGAATGTATTGCACATCTGCATCTATACAGCTGTGTACAGTTCTGGGATTTCTACCCATAAGTGAAAGAAAATGTGGGTGTTACATTGGTAGAGAAAGCCCCTTTCCCCAAAAGCCACTATGCTGGCTCGATGCTGGGGAAGAAAGGCTGTAAACGTTTTAAGTATTTTATTTTAGAACAAAAAGATTGCTAATGATGAAACTTAATTTAGAATAACTGAGCATACTATGTTACAATAAACCTTCATTTTTTAGCACAAAATTGAGGCCTTTCCCTCCATTTTTTAAAAGGCAAGGACCATCTTTTTCTTCTGCTGTCCTTTTCGTCTGGACATTACTTTGGCATTGGTTTTATAAACTATTTCCTCATTGATTTTTTTAAAAAACCCACACAATACTTTTAATGTTCTTGGCAAAAATTGCAGTCTTTCACCACAGACTTTACCCAGGGTCGGTGGACCGGTTTTCTATGCAATGCCAAAGGAACCATTTCACTGAAAGGATTTTGTCTTTGAAAATAATTGGATGACTTTCTCCTTAGTAAAACTGGTCTTCGGCCAAGTAGCTACCTGTCCTCTTGTACTTTGAATCACATTCATGGATACTTGTATACCTGATGGTATTGAAGGTTATTTGACTACACTCACAGATTAATACTGTTCAATTTATTAAAAGTATCCATAATTGTTTTATGGATCCTTTCTTTGAGATTTTCTTTCATTGGCTTGAATCCTAACTGGATGCCCATGAAAAGAAAGGAGTCCTTCCAATCAGGGATAAAATTGAGATCACTCATGCTTTTTCTTCTTGCTTCTTGAAACTTAAGTCATTTCTCCAGCCACTCCCCATTCTTCTTGCTTGCTAGAGCAAATTTTGGGGGACTTAAGAGGATATAATGGGAATTAGTAAAAGTTGTCCTCTCCCTTCCATTGATGTCTCTGAGCCAAACCCATTCAGGGGGCACCATAATTTGAATAAATTCAGGAATCTGGCCAGTGTAGATGTATTCTATATTGGTAAAAGTGAATCACATTTTTTCCCAAGAAAGAAGTTAAGGACAAGATGATAAAGGGGGCATTCATTTCCCTTTTAAAAAATGACATAAAACAAACAGCCAGCCAGCTAGAAATGGATGACATTAACAGTGGTCTCCCAGTACCGGAAATTAGAGCTGATCGCTCATCAAAGTGGGGTGACATTTTGCTTATTAATTTTCTTTCTTTTTCTAAATAGAGATTCTGGATATAGCCCATTTTTGCTTTCTTTAACCAAGAGTATTACAGGAATAGTGGGATGAATCATTATTCTACTTATACCTGTCGTACACTGAGCAGCAGAGGAATACAGGCAACCATTTTATCATGTAACTACTATAGATGTATGATAAATTTCATCTTATCATAAGTCAGGATGATAGATATAGAGAATCCATACACACGATTAACTGCTTGGGAAATATTCTTTCATTCTGAGACAGTTTATTCATTTGTATTGTCTTGCCAAGTACTAAGGACGTGTGTTAATCTGCAGGGAGAGGCAGGAAATATAAATATAAATGAATTATTTGTTATTATTTATTTGTTATTATTGTAAAATGGTCATCCATTGGCCCCTCAAAGCATGCTTCATGCTCATAGACCAATTGAGGAAACTTACAACTTGGCAAATGGTTCTCTGAATGATGGACCACAAAGAGGGATTGCCAGTTGGATGAGGTGGAGTATCAATACTGACTTTATTTATTTATTTATTTATTTATATGCGACCTTTCTCCCAGGGTGGGACCCAAGGCTTTGGTAGAGCTTTCTGGAGAATGCAGAGAAAAATATGCAGGAGATGATGATGGGACATGGCTGAATATTCAAAATGTTACTGTGTTTGAATTCTCCATTTGCAACAGGATATAGTATGGTCTGATTTTGGATTTGAGGGCCGAAATGGAAGAGACAGTACTCTATGGATTGGCTCAAGAGGAGCAAACACTCCATGCCATTTGGACTCCTATGGCTGCAATTTAGTGTTACAAGTACAGGGAAGGTAAGAAGAAATACTGACATTTGCCATCTCTCTAGCAAACATGACTGGATCCCATTGCTGTTGTCTTCTAACAGTTAAATTGTTGATTTAATTCACTCATTTTTTTTGTGATCTGAAGTACACAGAATATTTATTAAGAAACACTAATGTTTTTGGGTGGGTGGAGTTATCATTTGATCTTAATATTTACTGTTCATGTAATACGTTGTTAAATTTAAAATAAGTAGATCAGCTTACATACACCTTGTTTATATTTCAATATGGAAATTCCACTTTCCTCCAGAGTAGGTTGTGTGTTAGGTAGATGAATACCGGATTCATGGAATTATGTTAACAGCTGAGTCTTTTAGACTCCACAAATAATACAGTTTGACAACACTTTTAACTTCCATGGCTAAATGCTGTGGGATTCTGGGGTTTGCAGTATGTTCTAGTACCAGATTTCTCTGACTGAGAAGGCTAAATTTCTCACAAAACTACAAATCCCAGAGTTCCATAGCATTGAGCTATGGCAGTTAATGCTGTGTCAAACTGTAGTGCAGAAGCAGTCTTAAAATTATTTTTTAATGATAAGAAAAGCATAATGAAATTTCACTGCATGTGTCATGTAACAAGGAATTATGTTAATCCTTTTGTGCCCTGACCATTTAATAAATGGTGACTTAAGAATTTCATAGGATGCCAGTGCTGGTTCACACTGTTCTCTTTGTGCCAGTGGCTCATGTTCTGTGGTGAGTGCTGAGCAACAGCAAAGTGGACAGAAGGAAGATGTGTTTTTTACCAAGCCAGTGGCATTTTGTGAGCTGGTATTTTAAAAATTAACTGACAAGCATTTCTTCTGTTTTTGAGAAATAGCAAGAAAAACTAATTGGCCACTCTTTTAAAGATAACGTGTCCAGTTTGATTATATGCTTTTATGAGATGAGGCAATCTAGAGCTTTCCCCCCCAGCATTTTTCAATAACTCTGTAATAGACCCAAAATATTACAAATCCTCTATCTAATCATCCATAGCAAAGGTTTTCTCTTTTTCTCTATTGGTTCACACTGAGTAGATGTTCTTATTGGTCTACCATCCCTCAATATATCTTGCCTTGTCAGTAAGTTCAGAAGCCCCATCATGATGTATGTACATGTATGAACACCCTGTTCATATGAAGTTTTGATTCTATAGTCAGCACCCCTGCATCTTTTCCTTTACTCTTATGTAAACTAAAGATTATTGACCATCTTGTTGCCTTTCATCCATTCTGAAGAAAACTTCTGAAGCTCTTCATGGTCTGTTTCAGTTTTCAACAGCCTGAATAAACTGAAGTCATTTGCAAACTTGGCAGCCTTGTCTATAAGATGTCGACACTCTTTATGCTCCTTCTTGGTTATTACAGCAACTTAGATGGGATGAGAAAAAATCTCTTTGGTTCATTTGAACCCCCGGAACTGCAACATAGCAGAAGTGTTTTCAAGGTGAAGAAGTGTGAAAACAAAATAATGTGTGTGGAGGAAAAAGAGGCAACATAGAAGTAGAAGCCAGAAAGCACAAATGGCTTTGCTAATTTGTACGCCTAATTCATTTTAATGAGACTTCCTCCCCAGTGAGTGGGTACAGAAATGTTAATTTGCTTTCATAGGTAGCTCTTTTTTCTGACTGTGCTGTCAACAAAAATGGGAGGTTGCCACTCCTTGGTTGATGATGTGGCTATTCTTAAATTCCAAGAATTTGCTGTGTGGGCTGTTATTTTAATTACTTTTGCTTTTACTATTCCCATCACTCAGACTTTTCTCCTTATAAAATTATTTTTATGTGCTAGTTTGCCCTGCCTTGTGAACTGACAATTCAGCATTATAGATAAGCACACACCTTTTAAAAATAGTTATAACATGACTACAAACCAAGGAACCAAGATCTCTGTTGTTAACTTTGATGTTGTACTCACAGTACAACCTAGGGCATAATTACCTGAGTGAAACCCCACTGAAGACAGAGAGACCTTCCAGTTAAACATGGTTAAGAAGATGTGTTCTGCCAGAAAACAGATGTAACAATAAGCCCAGACCGTGTGGGAATACTTACATAGGATGAACTGCATGCCTGGGTGCACTGTTTCAGTGGTCCCACTTGTTGTGGGAGCAGCTAAACAACCCACCCATCCTTGGACCACAGTTTGTGACATGTGAACTCAGCAGGGAGCCAGTTCTCTAGCTTGTTTTCTTCCTGACAAAACTGAAAAAACTCTGGATAAATTCTCTGACTTATTGGACAAGAGAAAACAGAGGGCTATGTGGGTTCCAGTGATGTAATTTTCCACTAATTTTGTTCTTAAAGGAGCAACAAGTAATTTTTGATATTTTCTACTCTCTGTGAGAGAGCCTTTCAAAACATTTTTCAAAGATCATTCACAGTTTGGGACTTCATCTGCAGTTTGGGACTTAATTTGGGACTTAATCGGCTGAGGGAGGTAGGGATCGGGGGCACTGCTCTTCGGTGGTTCCGGTCCTTCCTCTCTGGCAGATCCCAAAGGGTGAGGCTCGGGGACAGTTGCTCTTCCATAATTGAGCTTAATTGTGGCGTCCCTCAGGGCGCCATCCTGTCTCCGATGCAATTTAACATTTATATGAAGCCGCTGGGTGAGGTCATTCGGAGGCATGGAGCTCGGTGTCTTCAGTATGCTGATGACACTCAGATATACCTCTCCATGTCCAGATCGTCAGCACAGACTTCAGATGGCATCTCTCCTCTTAATGACTGGCTTGCGGCGGTAATGGATTGGATGAGGGAAAACAAATTGAAACTAAATCCAGACAAAACGGAGGTACTAACAGTCACAGGCTCGAAACCAGACTTGGGAATACAGTCTCCAGTCCTGGATAGAGTCACACTCTCCTCTAAGGACTGTGTTCGCAGTCTGGGGGTACTCCTAGATTCGTTGCTCCACATGACTTGTCAGGTGAATGCGACAGTCAAGAGTGCCTGTTATCAGCTTTGGCTGATATGCCAGCTGCGCCCTTTCCTGGACATGAAAGTCCTGGAAACTGTGGTACATGCTCTGGTAACCTCATGCCTGGATTTCTGTAATGCGCTCTACATGGGGCTACCCTTGTGCTTAACCCGGAAACTTCAATTGGTCCAAAATATGGCAGCCAGGCTTGTAACTAGAACATCAAGGAGAGAGCACATAACACCGGTGCTCAAGGCTCTCCACTGGCTGCTGATTAGTTTCCGGGCGCAGTACAAGGTGTTGGTTTTAACCTTTAAAGCCCTACATGGCTTGGGTCCACCTTATCTCAGGGACCGCCTCTCCTCGTATGATCCCCCCCCACACACTCCAATCCTCTGGGAGGAACCTGCTACAGCCTGTGAAAACTAGGCTGTCACAGACCTCCCAGAGGACTTTTTCTGCGACCGCTCCCAAACTTTGGAACAGTCTGCTGGATGAGATGTGCCTTATAACATCTCTCAATTGCTTTAAAGAAGCTCTGAAGGCGCATCTCTTCCAGCAGGCCTTCCCTGACACCTCTTAGAACCCAGCTCCGAACGGGACCTATAAATTGAATTTGACCCCTTGCCTGGTGCTATTTTTCTCCTCAATCTAAGAACTATGGAGGATGAATTATGTTTTTAATGTTGTTGGTTTTAAATTATTGTTAATTTAATTTATTTTTAAGGGGAGGGTGACTGGAAATGGGTCAATGAAGTGTTTTAATTTGTATGTTTTAATCTTGTTGTACCCCGCTCCGATTGTACTCACAGAGGACCGGGCTAGAAATAAAGATTATTATTATTATTATTAAAACCTACAAAGAACACACAATTTTCTGCACAGGAAACAGGATTTTTTTCCTTGCACAGAAAATAATTTTCTGTGCAAAACTCTCAAGTATGAATTTTGTATAGAATAAGTCTCCAACTATTCTATATTCTTTCCATCTCTAGTTCATATGTTACAATAAAGAAGTAAATGGCCAAAGAGCTGCAATTTCTTGAGCCATTGCTGCTGCAAATGGAAGTTATTAGCAAGCATGTACAAACAGCATATTGGCTCATTCACAACAAGCCAGAATGTATCTTCAGTACCAGTTCTTGTGGTGTTGAAGTGTGGTCTCTTTGTCAATCTAACCCAGTGATGTCTCCTTCTATAGGCTCTCTGGACCTCAGGTAAAGACTTTATCTGAGGTTTCTGAGCTGGCATGCTAAGGGCTGAAGTCAAACCTTCTGTTTGCACAGCTTTTGTTGTCCTGTAGAGCTAAAGCTGCTCTCCAGTCTCTGTGACTAGGCTGCACATGGAACCCAGTTAGATGATGGACTACTTGCCTTCTAGTGTTCCAGTTGCAAAAAGAATAACATATATATACTTGCAAACAGAAGAGAAAGTACGGTTTTGATATTCCAAATCTGGAAGAAGTTGCTCTTTTGAAAAGCAGTTCAAGAAGGCAGTACATTCCAAAGCCCTGAAAAGCAAGGCTGTACCTGTCTTATTGCATCTACACTGTAGAAACAATGGTGTCTGACCCCACTAACTGCCATGGCTTCATTCTATAGAATCCTGGGATTTGTAGTTTTGTGAGGTACCAGCATGCTTTGGCAGAGAAGGCTAAAAGCTTTATAAAACTACAAATCCCAGGATTCTATAGGATGGAGCTACAGCACTTAAAGTGGTGTCGAATGGTATTATTTCTACAATGTAGCTGCACCCTTAAAAAAGAGGCATGATCTGAAATCTTGTATTTTATCCAATTTATGGTGCATGATTTCATCCTGAGCACATCTAACTTCAAAAGTTAAGCAGGATGGGTTAATACTTGTATGGCAAGTACCACCAGGTATCGCAAGGAAAGGGCAGGGAATAATCCTGCCTGAAAACCTGGAGAACTGCTGCCTCCCAGTCAGAGTTGACGGTGCTGGGCTGGATGGACCAGTGGCATGACTCAATGTAAGGCAGCTTCCCATGGGCCCCACGAAAAAATTGCAAGAGAAGGTGCATGCAGTTAAATAAAAACTAGATATAATGTATGTGTGAAAAACGTTTAAAAAAATCTTAATCTAGGAAAAATGTTTTAAAAGTGCAATCGTATCTGGAAGTTCCCCACAATTGTACTATGAATTCTACCCTTCCTTCCCTGTGATGGACCAGTCTATTGATCTGTTTGGAAGACTTTAATTGTGAGAAGACTTCTAACCAACTCTAATATTAAATTCAGTACTCAGTGGGTTTCTGAAACATAAAGGCAATACTGAGTCACTGTTGTTTGTGCTATGCATTTGTCTCCTTTCACAGCCGTACCCAAGTAAATCTAATCATGACTCTTCAAGGGCTATGCTGGTGTTGTTTTTCACTGAATCCTCTTTTTATATGAAAAATGTTGCTTAACAGTTTACTACATCATACTACTTAATAACAGCTTTCTCTCCAGCTCCTTGTAACTCTTAATCAGGAAGCAGATCAGCTGTACTGATAGTCTTGTTTGTTTGAAGTTGCTTTACACAAGTGGAAGGCTCTGAATTTCTACCATTTTTGTTTCCAGGAAAAGGTGGTATTTATACCCACCTGAAGATTCCAGTCTTCTCTATCCTACTAGAATTCCCTATGAAGAGTCCAGTGTGTTCAGCCAAGTCAATGTAGTCAATCCTGATTTGAGAAGTTACCCCCATTTCAAGAAAGCACAGGCCCATGTAATTACACTTGAGCCTGGTCAGGTAATTTCTGAATGGTTATTTTATTCCTAGAATGTGTACCAAAGAGGGGAGGAATGACAAATAAGGCATTAATGATGTAATCAAGGCTCGAAAAAATTATTTTTAGGACTGCAGCTCTCAGCATCCCCCAGCCAGAATTTCCATGGCCATTGTAGTTTTGGGGATTCTGCGGACTGTAGTGTCACAGAATAACTTTTCCAAATTGTGAAGGAAACTGCAGGGTCTGTTTTGACTTTGTGTCTTTTCCCAAGCATGTTTTGTTTACTGTTGTTCTCTGGCTAGTGAAACCCACTGGTTTATGGCATTTAACCTGCCTTTTAAGTGAGAACAGTACAGTCTGAGAGACCATAGAGAAAAAAACTCCCCCTTTGTACTGATGTTTACATGTAAGCATTGCTGAATCCTGTATTTTGCAAACTTATGTGGAGTGTAGCATAGGCCATCTCTGCTGTGAAACCAGTGGCATACAAAATGTGTATTTAATGAATAAGTGTGCAGAGTAAGCAAAGAGCTCTCACTTAACACTTTCACAGTGATGGATAACTTCCATAATGGAAACACTTGCCCAGCAGCTACATCACTTGTATTTACAATATGCATTAGTCTCTCAATGGAGGCTCTCACAGTACTTTTAACAAGGTCATGTGAAAGTTGATTAATCATATTTTACTGGGAAGGAGGCTGCAATAATTGAATAGCAGCCTAGTGAAGGATCTCTCAATTTGCTTGTACATCAGATCTCAGCACTCTCCACTCTACCAACATGCTTTCTTCCAAATTAATTCAAATGTGATTTCTGCTTACTAGTAGTAGTGACTTCTTTGTTCTAGATATAACTTCTATTGCAGATTGAGTGAAAGTACTCAGCTTCACCTAAGTTAAGAATCTAGTAGTTTCAACTCCTCCAGGTCCTGCTCACCCTACCATTCTCGACCACCCCAACTCTTTTTCTTTTGTGATAGTTCTTCCCCTCACTTTCCATCCTAGTACCCATTCAGCCTCTACCAACACTGCTTAAGTTAGAAACTCCTTTGCCTCAGATCACCCAGGTGCTATTCATCCCCTCACACACCCCTTTAACTCATGTCTTCCCCTGTTTCTACCACAGTTCTCCTTGTATTACTGAATTGTCTTCCTTGATTCTTATCAGCTATCAGATGTCAATCAGTAAGTCTTGCCCTTTCAGTTACCTTACTCTGGTTCCTGAAACCCAGGGCTCCATGTGGGGATAATGTGAAAGAATTGGCAAACATCTAGACACACAGCTGATTTCCCACTCAGAAGCACTTCTTAATAAGTTGGTTTGTAGACAAAAAAACAGAAGGCTGTGTTGCCTTCACTTCTTTGTATTCAATGCAGGGATGCACAACTTGCAACCCAAGGTGTTTTATGCTTTCTCATGACACTTCTTTATCATTTTTCCTTTGCCTTTAAGAGCTGTAGGTGATAACAGATATTGAATAGATAGGAATGGAGTTTCCACAAAATTTGGGCTCCTACCTGAAGCACCTCAGACTCTCCAGCTGTGTTGGTGCTGAGTATCATCAGCATTGCATTTATTTGCATGCCATTTTTTCTCAGTTTGGGACTCAGGGCTGCTTACTACAGTTAAAACCAAGCATAGATTTTTTTAAAAAATCACACTATACAGAGGTTAAAAAGTAATTAAACGATCAAAAAATTAAAATCAATGAAAATCAGAAGACATTAAAATAAACAGAAGGCCCCTATTCTTATAGAAAAATCAATTCTCAAAGACCTACTGAAAGAAAAAAAATTCACATGCTTGCAAAGAGATAGTAAGGAGGGAACTAATCTAAGCTCTCTGGGAGGGAAGTTCCAGAGCCTAGAAGCAGCCACTGAGAAGGTCCTCATTTGTATTTCCACCTGATGTACCTGCAATCGGAAAAAGAGAGAGGCCTCCCCAGAAGATGTCAAGATATGGTCAGATTCATTTGGGAGAATACAATCCTTCAAATAACCTGGTTTATTGTAGGTCATGACCAGCACTTTGAATTGTGTCTTGAAATGGACTTGAAGCTAGTGGAGCTGTTGCAACAAGGGAGTTGTGTGCTCCATGTAGTCATCTGGTAGCAACTCTGTGGGCCAGGTGAAGCTTGTGAATATTCTCCAAAAGCAGCCCCACAAAGAGTGCTGTAAAGTAATCCAAACAGGATGTAACTAAGGTATATGTCACTGTGGCCAGGTCTGCTATCTTAAGGAACAAATTCAGTTGGCACACAACCTTTAACTGAACTCATCACCAGTGCTGAAACCTGAGCTCCCAGACTGAGCCTACCCAAATTGCAGATCTGCATCTTCAGGGAGAGTGTAACTCTATCCAGTACAGGCTGAATACCTATTCCTTATCTGTTTACAACTGCCCAGGAGCACTTCTGTATTTTCTAGATAAAGTTTCAATGTCTTTGCTCTCATCCAGACCATTAATGATGTTTAGGGTCAAAACAGCTTCCTTTCCTTGAGGTGGGAAGGAGCAGTAGAGCTGGGTGTCATCATCATACTGATGGCACTGGATCCCAAAACTCTGAATATCCTTTCCCAGGGGTGGAATGTGCACAATCAAGCCTCGGAGGAGGCAAGTAGTGCTAGTGGGGGATGCCTTGCTGAGGGGTGCAGAATCAGTGGTATATGGGCCTGACAAGATATCTCGGGAGGTGATATCTATTGTCTCCCTGGGGCAAAGATCTGTGATGTAACGGAGAGGTTGACAAGACTTGTCAAACCTACTGACCATTACCCATTTCTTTTGATTCATGTGGGAACCAAGGCACAGTTCTGGGCAGTGAAATTCAAAAAGGATGTTGAGAAGCTAGAGTGTGTCCAGGGGAGGGTGACCAAAATGGTGAAAGATCTGGAAAGCATGCCCTACAAGGAGAGACTTAGGGAGCTGGGTATGTTTAGCCTGGAGAAAAGAAGGTTAAGAGGTGATATGATAGCCTTGTTGAAACATTTAAATGTCATATTGAAGATGGAACAAGCTTGTTTTCTGCTGCTTTAGAGAACAGGACCCATAATAGATGCAAGCTACAGGAAAAGAGATTAAATCTCATCTCTTGGGGATGCTTTGATTGTGACTTCCTACATGGCAGGGGGTTGGCCTGGTTGACCTTTGTGATCTCTTCCAGCAATATGATTCTATGAAACAAACAGCATTTCCTAATAATTCAGTAATTCAGTTCTATCCCAGGACAACAAACATCTTGCAGTAATACATAAGATTATTACTGTTGATATGCAAACAAGATTAAATAATCCATTAATAGTTCACATTAATAAATATATAAATGAAATGCCAAACAGCTGTAATTTTTTCCAGTGCTAAATGTTGTCTCTGTCACAAACCCTAAAGGTGACCCCCATCTTCATCATATTCTTTTGGAGCCTTCAGAAGCAGTAGCAGCAGCCATCTTCTTTGTTGGGCTCAGTCAGGATCCCATCTTCCTTGGCTAAATTGAAATAGGACAGATTCTAGGGTTTTGCAGGGCTGATGTCTTGATGATCTCAAGGCATTTTCTGAAGCAACAGCAACCTTCACAGCTGGAGTTAGTTAGGGCTCTGCTCAGCCAGGTGAACAGAGAACAGACAGAAGACCAGGGTATAGGACAGCAGTAGGCAAAATTTGAGCCTGGATCCACAGTGTCTCCTCCATGTGAAGGTTCTCTACAACCCTCCTCCACTCCTCCCGTTTTTTACATTTTAAAAAATTTAATTTAAATTATTTACAGCCTTCAACCTCTCCAAAATGAAGGGATGAGCTGCTTCTCCTAGAGGCCTCTGGGAGAGGCAGGTCAGTGTTATAAACTGCAGGGCTGTGCCGGATGTCTGGCTGATTTTATGGGCAGTAGGGAGGTGGGTTTTTTATTGTTTGTTTGTTTTTATTGGGGGGGGGGTTGCACTCTGGGCAGCTCCCAGAGAACCTGTGACAGAGAATTGGCCTTCAGACCTCATACAGAGTCCCTAGTCTATTAAATCTCTCCTCTCCACCCTTACAAACACCAGGAGTCTGGAAAAATTACTTGTTTGAATTGCTTTCTCCAGCCATGCTGACAGGTTCCAGAAAATAGGTTTTCCAGGCTCATTTGGGGTGCCTCTACATTGTAGAAATAATAGTCTGACACCACTTTGAGTGTTGTAGCTCCATCCTATGGAATCGTGGGATCTGCAAGGTCTTTACAAGGTCTTACAAGGTCTTAGACTTCCCTGCCAAAGACTGTCTTACAAAATTACAGACCACAGGAATCTATAGAATGGAGCCACGGCAATTAAAGTGGTCTCAAATGGCATTATTTCTACAGTATAGATGCACCCTTACTTATGTATTTCCCCTCTTATGTTTTCCCTCCCTGCTGCCCCATCAAGTAGCCTAGTCCTAGACTGAAATTATTTGAAATCAATCACACCTGAAATAAATTGCAAGGATTTGGATGAAGACTGTGGCTTCTCTTGAGGAGACACCTACTCCTAAACGGCTCTCTTCTAAGGAGCCTGGTTTCTGCCACCTTATGTTAGATTCAGTGTGGCACTGCAGGCAAGGGTACATTTTCAAAGAGTTATAATTAATTATTCCAATTTTAAAAAATAATTCCCCTTACAGTGCACACCAAATTTCATGCATTCTATCTTTAGTAAAGATAGAAAGACAGATACACACATGCTTTTATTATTATAGATTGACTACTTTTCTCAGATTCAGGCTGCTGTCCTATTCCTAATTCCAGGAAGTAAGTCCCATTGAACTTAGTGCAAATAATTTCCGAGAAGACATGTTTTGGAGTACGCTCTTAAAGCAGATTCATGTTACTGCCTTTGAACAAATAGTATAGTATAACATATTAATATTTCATACTGCACAGTAATTGTCTCACCAGTGCCAGAAATTAAATGAATTGACTTCACAGTTTTTTCTTCTGTAGCAAAGTATTCTTTACTCCTCATTTTGTAACTGATTCAACAGTTTAAGTTTTTAAGGGGGGGTGTGGGTGGTAGTGGTGTATTTTAAAAATGACAGTAAGACACTGCATTGTATTAATGTTGGGAATGTAATGCAGGCAGTCTGTTTCAGTGATTAGGAATGGTAATGAAGCAGTTGTATCACTATTTTTAATTAAGCTTAAACTAATTAGAAGTCAAATCCTGTTAAGAGCAGAAGGCCACTACTTGCAGTGCTCTTGAAGGACTACTGAAGAAAGGAGATACTGATGTAAATTTTATCTCCCCACTCTGACTGGGTTAATAGTGACTTGAAGCAAAGGGCACACTCAGAAATACCTCATGGCTAATGTCCTCCTTGGATTGTAGCACTTCAGAATGAAAGGTGAGGAAATAAAAAAATTAAATACCACTAGTACATACATTTTGATGTTCAGATGGTCTTGATGCCTGTTTCTATAACCATATTCCTAAGGAGAGTCCTAAAAGCTGGTATCTGTCCTGATTCAAACCAGGTGTCTATGCAAGCACACACTCCAAAGTGGAATAGCATAGCTCAATTTATTAGGAATACTTGTCAGTCATAGAATAGTGAACTGACAAAGAAGCATGGTGGACTTGGTTTGGAAAGACTTGGGACTGTACAAGAAAAGAAGAGAGAGGGATACTGCATCTCTCTAAATAGCATGAATCCACAAGATCAAGGTTTTCAGAGGTTTCTTTTAACGGCATCAAGATAAACAGGTAACACCAGTTACCTGTACTGTGTTAACAGCTGTATTCAAAGGAAGCAAGGAAATCTGAAGATGTCACTGGCAAATGATATAATAATCTCTTGTTGTCCTTGTTACTTGCTGTCAAATTGACATTGACATATGGCAATCCTATGACTGAGAGATCTGCAAGATCTCCCATCAGCTGCCCTGCTTGGGTCTTGCAATCTGAGGACAGTGTCTTCCTTGATTGAAACAATCCACTTGTAGTGCAGTTTTCCACTTTTCCTACTGTCTTTCATTGTTACATTTTTCAGTGAATCATGTTACCTCATATTATGTCCAAAGTACAATAGCCTCAGTTTAGTCAGCTTCTAATGAGAGTTCAGGACTGATGTGATCTATGGTCCATTCATTTGTCTTAGCAGTCCATGCTATGCATACAACTCTCTTTCAGGTGATTTGATTTTCTTCCTGTCATCTTTATTCACTGTCCAGCTTTTTCAGTTAGACATAAAAACAGCAAATACTATGGCATAGGTGATTCTGACATTAGTATTTAATGGTACAGTTGGCCCTCCTTATCCATGGATTTTTTTATCCACGGATTCAAGCAGCCACGGCTTGAAAATATTCAAAAAAAGTATAAATTCCAAATAGCAAATCTTGATTTTTCATTTTATATTAGAGACACAATTTTCTTTTTCCATTACATTTAATGGGACTTGAGCATCCATGAATTTTGTTATATATGGGGGGTCCTGGAACCAAACCCCAGCGGATAACAAGGGCCCACTGTATATCTGTACATTTGAAAATCTCACCTAGTTCCTTCATCGTCTTCTGATTTCTTTACTACAATCTCCATTTTGATTAATAACTGAATCAAGTCGTAGAAAATCTTTAATTATTCCAACGTCTACATTATCCAATTGTATAAATAATCAGTGGGGTTTTTTGTTTTATTTTCTTAATGTTCAGCTGTAACCCTACTTTTGAAAGCCCTATGATGAGTAATCCAAGGCTGCCACCACATTGCAGACTAAATACAGTTTGACACCGCTTTAACTGTCATGACTCCATCCTATGGAATCCTGGGATTTGTAGTTTGTTGTGGCACCAGAGCTCTCTGACAGAGAAGGCTAAATATATAACAAAAATTACAATTTCCAGACTTTCATAGCACTGAGTCATGGCAGTTAAAATAGTATTAAACTGCATTAATTCTGCAGAGTAGATGCAACCCAAATTATCATCCTTACCAATGAGAAAGAGCTGGCACTTTATGCAGACAGTCTGACAAATCATTCAGTCATGCAACCTGCACTTTTCTACCTGCCATCTGAAATGTTATAGCCCCTGGAGGGCTGTATTAAATGAAGAAAGCAGAGGAATTACTTGCAACAAATGCCAAGTCTTTGTAGAGCAGTTCTGCCTTTATACAAGAATGATGCCTGCTAGTTCTGCCTAAATTGGAAAGGATGTGATGAAGCAACTTGAGGAGAATCCATTAGGCAGCAAAGGAAAATCTTTCTCTGGAAGGTATTGTTCTAACTGAATACCAAGATTGAGCACATATTGCAAATACAATTATTTGTGGATCTCTAACCAGTTTCACATTGTGGTAATTGCCTCTTGCTTGGCCAGCAGCTGCATGTTTTGGATTAAGAGATTGCAACAATGCAGAACTGGGGAGGGAAAGAGTAGAATCAAGATAAAGGTGTGCTTTGGTATTCAGGACAGCAACTGTATGCTAGCTGGATACTGGCTTTGAATATTAAAAGGAACTTAATGTGCCTAATGCCATCTCCTGGCCAGTAAGTCTCATTTCACCACTTTAGCATTGTGGGCCTTTGTTTCTATGTATATTCTATTCACTTTACTGCCTTCTTAGTCTTGCTGTCTGGATGAGGAGAAGTGAGTGAGGTAAATGCAGTGTGATTGCATTCATTTTAAAAGACTTGATTAATCATTTGGGAGGTTAACTTTCAGGGAAGTTTTAATATGACCTTCTAAACTTTGGATGCACAATTCAGTGTTTAAAGCATTGTACTGTCCTTAAAACATTTGTGTAATTATGAGTGATGGCCATGTTACTGTGAGGTTAATTCTGTCTCACGCTTGGACCTGCAAATGATAATTTGAGCCTCTATTTTTGTGAGTGGACTTATGTTCAAAATTGGAGTGACACGTTGAAAGCTTCATTTATGAGTGTCTGTTTTTAGGTTTCAAATATTTTCTTTAAAAAACACCAAATTATCCTCAATTACCTACCTAAAGGGTTACAACACAAAAACCACATATTGAAAATCATACAAACAAGAGAAGTAGGTAGGTAGAAGTAGATTTTTGGTCATTCAGACTTCTTCAATGTTTTATACTCATAGCTGTTCTGGGTTTTGTGCACTGCAACTCAAACAAGTGTATGTCCCCCTCTTTAAAAAAAAGCATCAGATATTAATTTATCTTAAGTCACATCTTTAAACAATATTAGTAAAGAGGAAGAGAAGGAGCCAGTTGGTGAGGGAAGTTATAAAGCAACGGTTTTCAGCCTTAGGTCTTCTGAAAGTTTTGGACTCCCAGAATCCGTGACCTTGCTTCTGGAAGTTGAAGTTGCAAACATTTGAAGGGCCAGAGTCTTAGAGGCAGTGCTGTAAAGTAGGAATTGACTACCCATAATGCATTTGACACTTTCAAATGAAAACTTTTCTACATGTTGCACAGTAGCCTTTTTTTGCACACCATTAACTTAACTGAGCAAACAAAGGGAAGTCCATACTCCTCTCCATTTGCATTCTGGTGAATATTTGGTTGAGGCCTGTATGTATCCAGCTCTTGTTGCATAATAAGGAAACAGAGATAGCAGCCCCCTTTTCAAATATTGTGTGCACAAAAGAAGTCCATACAATAAAACGGACAGAAGGTCCACATTCATGACATCATTTACCAGCCCTGCCTCAACATTTGAATATTCAACATGGACATCTGAGCCTAAGCAGTTGTGTATGAACCTGTGGCTGGGCTGGATTATGTGGAGTTCTAGCTAGTGGAGAAGATACATGCATAGAGATCTTTGGGCATAGACTTCTATAGCTTGTTCATTATAGAACTGTTACATTAGTCCTTGATTAGGGGAGTGGAATGGGAAGCATTGCCATATTCTTTATGGGGATAGCAAAGAGGTCATGATGAGGTGGACTGATCCCTATGAATAAAGTTTCCAGTGAGTCTGTCATTGAAAGGCATCTTTTGTGTGAGTAGTAGCTTTACCAAAGTTGGCACAGGAGAGTAAGATTTCATTAGGATTGCAGCACACACCACTTCCTCATGCAAACCGACCCCAGTTTTAATAAAATTTTCCATGCTTGCTCCTTATATTTTAAAAATTAAATGTGTTAAACACAACCACACAGTTAATACCATGCCTAATGAATCCTTCTAGAAACTTAGGACCTCTACAGACCAGCAAGGAACAACCACCCACCCCGACTCCCCAATGCTAGTGTTAAACTGCTCACCTGACCACACGGAAGGGGCATCACGTCATTTCTTTGGTGCAGCGTTTAGATGCACTGTGCCAAAGAAATGCCCAAAAGCTACTGCCATGGTGGCAAGAGCAGCAAACTGCTGGATTGGGGCCATGGCGTGTGGTTGCTATGGCCCCAATCCGGTGCTGAAAGGGGCGATGGGATGCCATTCTATCAGGGCGGTCTGTAGAGCCCCTTAATCTTGTATATGTACTAATGGATGCTGAACATTAGCAAATTCTTTTTGGCCCATTAGAACTGTGGCTAAATACAACCTGTAGGATCAGAGGCAATATGTGTGTATGCTTTGCTGGGGAGCATAAGCAAAAGGGTGCTGTTCTGGCTAATGTCCTCCTTGCGGGCAGACACCCAGTTGGCCAGTGGGTGAGATGGGCCTTCATTGGCATCCAGCATGACTGTTCCTGATCTATACCTCTTGAATTCAAGTTCACACTGGGACTCATCCATGTACTGGTTGTTGCACTTCTCCTAATGTTGCAAAGCAGTTCTTTCAGAGCTTGAAAATGCTACTTTTTGAACTACAGTTCTATATATCGTCCAGTCAGCAAAGATGTAGACTAAAGAAAATGTCATTTTTCCAGGGTCCAAACTCTTATCAATTTAAATATATCAGCATATGGGATAAGGACAGGGTTGGGGGGGGGGGTTACCATTAGTTTTGTACTCATTTCCCCAGAAGTGTTGGTTGTTTTCTTCTTTGAGAAATTTACATTCCCAACTGTTATAAATTCTGATTTTAACAACATTATGCTTGTATGCACAGATGTTCGCTTGGCTAAATATTTATTGTATTTGGATTACATTCAGAATCCTGAAGCAGCAGAGTAGTAAATTGTGAAAGAACTAGTTGAGTAGTCTTGTGATGGTTCCAGAAATATAATTTTGTTATTTTTATACTTGCATATTAATAACCACCTTACTCAGCCTTATATCCAGGATTCTTTGCAGATTACATTTTGGGGGCATGCAGATCTCATGACCTAAAATTTAGGCCATTCTACCATCCTGGACACACATGATCTCTTCTGATGTTGGAAGGCAATCGAGTTTGAACTTGGCTAGTTCTTAAATGAAGATCATCAGAGAAAATCAGGAGTCTCCAGGTCGGACAAAAACGGTATCCTGCCCAAAAACCAATGTTGCCAATCAAATTTGATGGTAATGGCAAGATGGGACCAATGATCTCTCTCAGTGTAAGGCAGCTTCATAAGTTCCTAAGCTCCTATTTTAAGGGACGGTGCTTTTTCCCTGGCTTTCCTAATTTAAAAACTAAGATTTTTGTATCCACGGTCACTTTTCCTTCTCTGCCTCCTCACCCCCTTCTAAGCAAAGTTGAAGCTTAGATTATTATTGCTTATGGAGCCAAGACTGTATTACATCACAGTGCAGGTGGGACTGTGGCTATGTCCATATTGTAAAATGTGTACCTTGAATTACAGTATTCCAAAGGTATGGAATAGGGGTTGCTCATGGGTATGATGACTGAGTATGATTATTCCAGTAGGTTACTTACTCCTTTGTCCACTAGGATGGTCCAGGGTAAAAGAGGACAGGGATTCTGCGTACAGGAGAGGAATCTCAGCAGTGCATGGCAAGCTGCACCTGCTGAAGTCCTCCTGACTATGCAACTATTAAAGGGAGGTGAAATGAATCATGGGTGCCTAAGCCTGGCTCTTGCTAAGACATGGTATATTGTCATTGAAGGTGACTATGGATAGGTGTTGGAAAGGATTAGGCACTAGAATTATGTCTTTTAGAAAATGTGCCAGCCTAGACGATCCAAGCATGGGTCATCTTGAATTCTAGTGCACAAAATGGCCAAAGAACCACTCGGAGGCTGTAATCTTGAACACATAAATACAGTGGGCAGTTGGTATCCACTGAGGTTTGGTTCCAGGGCCCTCTGTGGATAACAAAATCCATGGGTCCTTAAGTCCCATTATATACAATGGCATAGGAAAATGGTGCCCCTTAGATAAAATAGTAAAATCAAGGTTTGCTTTTTGGATTTAAAAAAAAAAAAACATTTTCAAACCATGGATGGAGGAATCCATGGATGCAAAATCTGTGGATAAAGAGGGCTGACTGTAAGATCCTCAAGTATAAAAATTCATTATTACATATCAAAATCAGAATCATCCATGGTGTTCGGATTGCTATGTAAGGCTGTGAAAGCTAGACATTGAAGAAAATTGACAGGAAGAACATCAACCCATTTGAAATGTGCTGGAAGGGAGTACTATGGATAACATAGAGTGTTAAACAGACAAATAAATAAATGGGTCCAAGATCAGATCAAGCCTGAAGCCTCATTAGAAGCCAAAAACTGTGACTGTTGAACTTTGCACATATCAAGAAACAGCATAACTCATTAGAAAAGTCTTGGTAAAGTAGATGGCTGTAGGAAAAGAGGAAGACCATATCACCGATGACTTGATTTCATCATCTAGGAAGCCATGACCTTTACTTTGCATGACCTGATGCTGATGGTCAGGTCTCATGGAAGACTCTCATTCATAAGGTTGCCTTAAATCAAAGCTGCCTTGAGATGAAATAACAACAATAAAGCTGCATTGAGCAATGTGTATTGTACTTCTCTGTAAACATGCACAGCAGGACTGCACTGCATGTCCCACTGGTTAACCATGTGTTTTGTTCAACTCTGTTGAAATCCTTGGAATTGAAAGGTGCTTAATGTTTTTAATCATGTCCTTGGGGTATCATTAAAAAAGCTGAATTCTTACAAATAACCAACTGTCTTGCAAAAGAATAATGTATTATAATGTGATTTCTACACAACAGGCCCTGTTTAATACTCTGACAGATGTCTTTATACTACCCATCTCTGTGTCCTGCACTTGCTTCTTGAAGTATACCAAATTCTGTATCGCCAGTTTGTTTCCCTGTGATAAAAACATTTATCCAAAGGACCCAAACATTCAGTTGAACTCAAATGTGGTTTATTACATTGATCAGAATGGAGACTGCAGTGAGGAAATCAGAAGAAAACTAGGAATGGGAAGGGCAGCTGTGAAAGAACTAGACAAGATCATAAAGAGTAAAGGTATACAGCTGAACAGTAAGGTTAGAAGTGTATCCAAGCCATTGTATCACACATCACCATGTACGGATGTGAGGGCTGAACAGTGAAGAAAGCAGATAAAAGGAAAATCAACACATGTTAGATGTGGTGCTGGAGAAGAGTGTTGAAGATACTGTGGACAGCCAAAAAGACAAAGAAATGAATTCTAGAACAACTCAAACTTGAACTCTCCCTGGAAGCCAAGATGATCAAATTGAGACTGTCACGTATTGGCCACATTATGAGAAGGCATGACTCATTAGAAAAGACAACAATGCTAGGAAAGGTGGAGAGCAGTAGAAAGAGAGGAAGACCACATGCCAGATGGACAGACTCAATCAGGAAGGTCGCTGGCATGAAATTACAGAAACTGAGTAGAGTAGTAGAGGACAGGGGCTCTTGGAGATGTCTCATTCACAGGGTCAGCATGGGTTAGAGTTGACCCAGGGTGGTTAACAACTAATATTCTTTCTAGGGATGCACAGAAAGTTTTTTGTATTTGTTTGTTTTAAAATAATTAATTGCTTAGGATAAATTAAGCTTGAATAGCGAGCTAGAAAAGAGCTTTAAGGGAATCAAAACAAAGACCCATCATTCTGTTCACACAGTAGGCAGTGAGAAGCTATGGGAAGTCCTAAAAGCAAGACAGGACCTGAAATAGTACCCTACTGCTCCTGGTTTGCAGCAAATGATATAGAGAGACATCCTGCCCCTTCAGCTGGAGAGAATATATATCTGTCATGACCAATAGCTGCTGATAACCCCCGTCCTCCATGAATTTGTCCAATCTCCTTTTAAAGCCTTCCAGGTTGGCAGCAGTGTACAGCACTGATCAGTGCAAAATTTAAAACATCAATTTATATTCAAAGCTATGGTTTATCTCAGTGGTTCTCAGACTTTTTACCCTTGTGACCCTCTTTACATGTGAATGTCGCCTGCCCACCATCTACCTGACATAGTATATGAATAAAAATATTTTGTTTGTTTAGTGTGTGTACTTTCATGTACAGTATATTCATATTTTAACATTTCATAAGGAAACAGCTCTCCTCTTCTCCCCTCAGGCAGAGGCTCCCTATTCCCTCCTTGCCTTTCTCTTCCCCTCCGGGACAGAAAAAAAATTTTGGGGAAAAGAAGGGAGTTTATCACATAATGGGAATTGGAAGTATAATCCAATGGCAATCTGAATGCAATCATGGGGTTTCGCGTTATTGCGTGAAAGCCGATCACACACATTTTCGGGCAATGGGAAGTCCTTCCAAACGCAATCGTGGGGTTTCACGTTATTGCATGAGAAACTATCACACGCAATTTCGGGCACTGAGAGGCAATTTTGGGCAGTTCCGAACACGATGCTGTGTCAATACGCAATCACGTAAATTCACTGAACTAGCAAATTCACTCAGTTCCAAACTGGCCCCACTTTCATTTCTTTCGCAATTGAGAGAAATTCCTCCCATGTGATAATGTCCAAGGAGAGGAGGAGGAGGAGGAAGGATCAGGGCCTCCAAGTCTCTTCATCTCCTTAACCAACTCTTATTACCCCCCTCGGAAGTCACTCTCCACAGTCTGGGAACCACTGTTTTATCTGCTATAATGTAAATACTGTACAAACATAGGGCATGATCTAGTGAAAACTGAACACTTTGAAATCCCATTCATTTTCAGTGAGAAAGACCAGCAAGTATGTAGTGCAAAGGCTGCAGCTCTATGCGCGCATGGAAGTGAGTTTTAGTGAACTGAGTGGAACTTTCTTCTGACTTGTGTAGGCATGTGTAGGATTACACTCTTAAGCAATAATGCAGGAGAATCAATAGGAATTCACTCATCTCTACTGAGATCTATGGGATTTAGAAATACTTACTGGGAGTGGAATGTATTATGTCTTTTAGGCTTTGTTGCTCCTCTTCTGAAATTGAATTTGGTACATTGGAGTTTTAAAATGAGTTTTTTCAGTGAAGTTATATTATCTGGATCTGGCAGGATCATTGTGTATTGTTCATGGATGTTTCATGATTAATCCCTGTGGATTTTCAGACCTGGTGGAATGTCTTCCATGTGTCTTATTCCTCCATGGAGATAATGCCAGGAATATCCCTACAGAAGAATACATTATGTTAGAGTCAGCTTTGTGTCTTTAGGCTGGAAACGACTGCTGCATTTGTAAAGCCAGAGAATATAGTTGCAGAACAGAGGAGGCTCCATTTTTCTTGATGGGGGTTGTTTTGCTAAATGTTTCCTGTACTTTCTAGAACTGGTGGAATTTTTTTAAAAATCTAGCCCGTGCTTATATGTGCAAGAGTTCAGCACTAATAATCCTGTTTGAGATAAGAGGATTTGGATGAGAGGTTATCAGTAGTTGTTCACTCTCTGTGGTAAATATTGGTAGAACAAGGCTGTGGAGGATTTTTTTTTATTATGATTGTTTTTAGAGTGGAGATAATTATTTTAAGAAAAACCAAGAGGAAGTCAAGCATCCTGAATACAACTCAGGACTAACTTTCTGCATGACCTTGAAATAAAGCCACTATTTAAAGCAAATGTTCCTGAGCACCATAATAATGCCATAGGGGCCTATGTCTCATTGACCATTCCTCCTTCAACCTTAATCCTTTAAAGCCGCTTTGAGCGCTCTGTTAAACCACTCTATACATTGATCAGTCCAATCAAATCATGCCTTAATTTTGCTCCTTTGTATTCCTGTGTGCTCTGTGGAGCTTCTACAACTGTTTGAATACTTGAAAAATACTTTGGAGAATGAACATAATAGTAGTGCTAATGCTGGGTGTTTGTTTTGAAGCAAACTACAATATTACACCATGAGTGGAGTAATCTGCTGCTTGGAGGTGGGATGGAAGATTATAAAGCACTTCAGCCACCAACACTTCCCATGAGACTCTAGTCTGATCCTGGGTGAGGATCACTGTTTCAAGATAACAGCACACTTGGAAAAAATACTTCTTTGAACTTAAGCTAACAGAATGCCCTAGCCAGCATGGCCTTTGGCCAAGGTGGGGGCAGAAGGCCTGTGAACTACAGTACAAAACAGTTAAGTTTACAGGCTCTGAATAAGACTTGAGAAAAACAGCAAGAGACAGCTCCAAGTTTAATACATGATGTCTGCAACGTTAATGAGGAGACCAGATAGGAGATTATGGCTAACACCCAAAGCTTGGAAATGTTATTCTAGAAGAATTTATTCCTGACATTTCATTTGCATCACTGGCATCTTCAGAGAATGGTGGCACAGAGGTTGGTGGGGCATACATACTGTATGACCCTTGGTAGAGAGACTAAGCACATGCAAATGAACATAACCCATGCTCAGGGGATTTCCTAGCAGACAGTGGATCACTAATTAAATAGACACAAATCCTCCTTGCATAACCTCCCTCCCTGAGGCCTTGCCATTGACCAACAGACCAACACACAGGGTTATACAGTATATATACACATTAAAAATACCCGACACACCTCCATGCCACCATGGCAAGATGCCAGCCACAGATGCAGGTGAAATGCCAGGAATAAA
Source organism: Urosaurus nigricauda (assembly GCA_034509955.1). Classification (NCBI taxonomy): domain Eukaryota; kingdom Metazoa; phylum Chordata; class Lepidosauria; order Squamata; family Phrynosomatidae; genus Urosaurus; species Urosaurus nigricauda. The sequence continues at coordinate 137,061,873 of JAOEGL010000001.1, read as the reverse complement.
TTCTTCTAGGACATGGTCACATAGCCCAAAAAACCCACAGAAACTATGGATGCAAGCTGTGAAAGCCTTCAACTTCACAGTGAATTAATTTGAGTTTTTTAATGTTACATATAGTATTGCCTTTTCTTTTGAAATTCTTCTGCATACTCATTTGAATGAAGGAGAGGGGCAGAAGTATCAGAGAATATAATTGTAAAACAACAATAGGTTCTTTGCATGCTACAGCTGCAGAAAGGGAATAATGGTAATAGTTTAGAAAGTGTTTAAGTTGTCTTCAAGATATTCTTTAAATTTAAAGAAAATGTTATAATTGATCGAAAAGATTTTTCGGGGAAGATCTCAGCAATGTTTTAATTTCTGTGGGTATTCTTCTCTCTCCTTTCAGGTCCTGTTTGTTCCCAGACACTGGTGGCATTATGTAGAATGCATTGACCCCATCACTGTTAGTGTAAATTCTTGGATTGAACTGGTAATTTCTTCTCACTTATTTCTAATTGTTGCTACTTATCCAGAGCTTGGAAGGATTTCTTTTTTCCTACTACAACTTTCAGACTTGCCCAACCAGTGTGAACTATTTGGTTGGAGGACTTCTTTAGACCTTCCTAGCCCCAAACAATGGACTGAAGCATGGGGTAACAAGTGAAGCTCTGGCCTCTTCCTTCATGTGATCACGATCATGTATATGAGGGATGGGGGAAATGTGGCCCACAGGCCTCATGAAGCTCCTGGGCCACACTTTATAGTTTCTGAAGACACCCACTGGTCCCCAACAGCCACCTGAAGGCCCCTAAAGGTTTTTTTTAAAAAGAGCTGCAGTGAGGCTATTAGGCAAAGATCAACCAAATATTGTGCCCAAAGTGCCACAATGCATGTACATGTGCAAACAACAACAAAACGACAACCCATCCAACTCCCAATACTTCCTTAGGACTCCCACCCTATCTCAAACAGATTATTTCCCCTCCATTTCCCCTTTCAAATAGTGGCAAGAAATGATGTGACATAACGTCCAGTATCTATTTTGAGGAGACTTGGAGAGAAAATGAGGTATTTTGGCACACCCAGATTGGGGGTGTTGGAGGAGTTGGGGGTGAAAAAATAGCCCCTGGTTCTGCACAGTTGCCCGCTCCTTGTCTTTAAGGGGCTCAACAGACAGCCTGGAAAAGGCGGACTGGAGCCATCCCTCTTTGCTGCGCAGCTGTGCAGCAGCAACCAAATGGTGCGGTGCAGCTGCGCAGCAAAAAGTAGCGCTGAGAAGCAGCTCCTTCCCTTTCTTCACTAGATTGGAATCAGGGCAGCCTCACCTGCAGCTCCTGTGGCTCCAATCCAGCTTTTTCCAGCCCTCCCCCCCCCAAGGGGTGGCCCCTTTCTTCTCAGGATTGTTCCCGTTGCCCTGTTTTTGCCATTGGAATGATCCGCTTCGCAGAGGAGCTCCATTTTGGAGCTTTCCAAGGAAGATCTCCCCAAAAGGAGCTCTGGAACAGAGATCCCAAAAGGAGAGCTCCCGAAGGCAGCCAGGCCACTGTAAATGGCCTGGGGTGGCACAGAGACATCACGTACATGCTGTGCCATCTGGAGCGCCCTCCTTTGCAGAGATATGGGGATAAAGAGGAGCAAAATGAAGATAATTCCAATGTGTCCTTTTTAGGATAAATGGTACTTTTTTACCTTGTTTGTGGGAAAGGTATCATTTCCTGGTTGTAGGGTGGGCAACCTGTGATCTTCCACATGTTGAACTCATTGTCTCTCATCATTTGGTTATGTTGACTTAGGGCTGATGGTGTTGCAGCACTGCAACACTCAGAGGGGCATAAGTTTTATCTCCCTGTGTTACAGGTGCCTTTGTCATCTTTTTTTTTTTAAATTACCATGTCATGACAGTCAAGTATAACCAAACAAACTATGCTCTAGTCCAGTGTGCTGGCCATAGCTAACATCCTCTACCTTGAGATTAAAAACTTCACAAACAATATAGAAGACTTGAGCAGTTATTAAATTGAATGTGGGTATTGTTTTAACCTGAGGAGTGCCTGCATCTAATCTTGGTGGTGACAGCTGATTATACCCTATTATCCCTTGAGATGACAGCAACATTACTTTTTAGATGTAGGGTTATCTATCTTGAAAAAATGATGCGTGACATGGGTGCTAAAACTTAATATCAAGAACATTTCCATTATTCACTCAAGCAGTTCTGGCTTCCAGCACTAACCAGCTGCTATCCGTTTGATAGGATAGGTGTGTATCATGCCAGCTTCAATAGCCCTACTGATACAATTAATTATTTTTGGAGACCTTGCAATAGGAAGAGAATGTTTTAATTTGTTTTCAACACCCTGAGACCTCTCCAGAACTTGCATCCTAAAATAAATGATTAATGTTATTCATGGATTCCATCAGCCAGAATGAACTTTCTGGGTTAAACACCTTGAAGTGCTTCAGAGTTTTCATGTACTGAACGCAAGGTGGCCAAAATGCTTGCATTTTAAAATGTTAATAGTTGAACTGAAATGTTTCCATCTTGTGAAATTACATTATGATAATATCAAAAGGTCTGGAGGAAGGATATCAGAATCCTCCAGAAGGAATCCTTTCAGGTTCATTCTCTTGGGGCAATACCAGTTTTGGTAAAATGTCCACTTACGTTTAATTTATCAGGTACAGGCCCTGAACATTTTCCTACACATGTATTTCACTTAGCAGTTATCATGGGCTGTTCAATCACAAAGTTATGTACATTAACTGAAGATGTTCCTAAGACTACATGACCCTTGATGTATTGTGACTGTGAACAAAATGAAATAATCCTGAGCTTTGAGAAGTGGTAGTGGCTCTGAAGGAAGAAGTGTGGATTTGTTCAACACAACTCCAGATTTGTTTTCTGCCTGTTGACAGCCTGATCCTAAATTTTGATTGCCATGTTAAGTGAGTGAATGTCCAAGTTATCCTTCTTCAGTAATATTTCCCCCCTCCCCATTACATTCAGAATTTTATTCCAAATTATAGGGGTTTTTGAACTGAGGTACCCAAATTTCTTAATAAAGGAAACTAACCAAATGGAACCCTGGTGACACAGTGGTTAAATGCCTGTACTGTAGCCACTCACTTACAAACCACAAGGTTGTGAGTTCAATACCACAAGGCAGGTGCTCCGGGTTGTCTCAGCCTGGTGTCCTTGCATAGGTTGCTAAAATGAGAATCCAGCCTGTTGGGGGCAGTTAGCTTACACTTTATAAACCGCTTAGTACATTGGTAAGTGGTATATAGATGTACTTGCTTATCTGCATTGTCTGAATCTGAAACATTTGGGATTTTATTGCATAGTATTAGTCTGAATTGATAGACAAGATAGAATGACCCAAGACCAGCACAGGCTTCAAAATCTGTGTAGCAGGAATAGGGAACTTTTGGCATTCTTATAACACTGCAAACAACTGCTTCCTATCCCAGGTAGCATGGACAGTGATAAGAAATTGTGGAAGTTGTAGAGTAGACCAAAATATTTGCTGTGTCAAAGATTCCCCACCCCCTGCTGTCTAGGCTGCTTTCTGTCTTCAATATAGGAATATAGCAGGAGAAGAAGTGTCTGTTCTTCACTCATAGAATATTTTCCAGACCTCCATTATCTGCTCTTGTGCTGCACTACGAGTGCAAGCAGTGATAGTCTGGATGAAATTTGTGACAAAAAGTCTGCATACTAGGAGAGCCACATTCTGCAACTCAATCTTGGGCAAAATAAATTGTGCAACACTAATTTGATAATTTGGAATTAAATCAATCAGAGATTATATATGTGATATATATGTGTGTGTGTGTGATATATATGGCTTCATTAGAAATGCCAGATTTATTCAAGATTTGGTAAATAGGAGAGAAAGAAGAATGAGACAGTAAGTCTGGGGCAGGAAATCTATGTAGGGGTAAGGATGGGAATATTGGTGCTCTACAGATATTGGATTGCAACTCCCAGCATTTCTCAACAATTGACCATACTAGCTGAGGCTGCTAGGAGTTACAAATGGAGAGCTATGTGATTCTCACCTCTCATGTAGAGTTTTTCCAAGGAAGTCATAAGATGGTGTGTGCAAAGCTGGCCCAAGACATTTTGTTGCCTGAGCAAATGACACCCTCTCCAATCCACTCAAGTCACCCACTGTTGAAAACAACCCAGGTTATTTTGGCAACTTGGGGCCAAAAATCCTGCAAACTCTTCTCCCCACCCTTGCAGTAAAACTACAACTGCAAATGAAGTGACTAACAGTTTACTACCCTTTCATGACTGTTCCAGTAACTGAGGTTTGCATTTTCTTTATCTCCATACTTTCATACTTCTTTTAAAAAATGTGAGCAAGTGACCCACGCTTACTCAGTCTCTTCACCCAAGTACCTTTGCCCATAAAACTGGTGTCTCCTCGTCCCTCAAACAGTCCCCAGATCCAAAGCAATTTAGTTGAATAGGAAGGCTCTGCCTTCCTAAACATCTTGTTCTGATGGAAACCCTAAATTAGTCTTGGTATTTCATTGCCTAAAGGCAACCAAGAAAGACACAACAGCTTGTAACTTGTAAGAATCAATTACTGGATTCTTGTTTCATCTTTAAAAGCTGCATGTTAGTATCCTTCGTTAAAGACAACACTCCCCCCCCCCCCAGCCTTACCAGCTTCAGTTGCTGTTTAAGGCTCCAATAATACATCACTAGGCTGGTGATACTGTCAGATGACAGTATGCTCCCTGGAATTTAAAATAATTTAGTCTTGCATTTGTAATGGTTCCCAAGGCGTTCACTGTCTTGCAGCAATATCCTTTGTGTTTTCAGAGCTTAAATCATTTAGAGACACAATTTGGGACATGCCTTTTTGATCTTCCTAAATTAAAGATCCTATATGTTAGATGCTATCCCTGTGGTATAAATTAAGGATCACAAGCCTCAATTAACAAGGCACTAATGCAATGTATTGTCTGCCAATTAGTAAAATGTGATTGCTTGATCATGTGGCGTTTATGGGCATATTATGCACTGAAAGCCTAGCTATGATTGTAAGAGATGCAAATCCCTGGGATGTAGGGGATTGCACATTCTTATAATATGAGAGGCTTCACTTCCAAATACTTGGGCCCAAATCCAGTTTCCAGTCCCAACTAGAATAAGCTTACTGAATCAAAGGAAGTTAACTTTCAATTGGTCTGCTTTTTATCAGCAGGCAAAGATCTTTTAGGCCTTTGGCTCTTAACTCAGGCAGCAGAAAGGTCTTTTAATGGGGTACCTTGTGCTATTGTCTTTTTTCCCCACTGTTTCAAATGTGTCTTAAATCTGTGCTACTCAAAATGGTCATCCCTAGATGTTGGTCCCAGAGCCACTGACAGCCATTCTCTGGTGAGCTTCCAGGAAAGAAAATAATCGGGCACAAATATAGTGCTGGTCCCCCACATCAGATAGCCTAGGAAGCACTATTTTAAACTGCTTTAATTTTGTGCTTTTAATAAAATTGTTTATTTGGTGTTTTTTAAACTTTTTTATTAATAAGATTTTAGCTGTACTTTGTTTTAATTTGTTTTAAGCTTTGTTGGATCCCATGCTAGGAGAAAGGTGGGATATAAATTGGGCAAACAAACAAGCAGACTTGGTTCCCGTTGAATTCAATGGGTTTATTGTAGTTGGGAAAAGCAATTTAATTTAGGACATGATATTCATATAATGGACAAATTCAGTTTGAAGCCTTTAGAATGATTGGATGAGTTGCTGATTTCTTTTAGTGAATTTGAGACAGCTGTATATTAAAAGTTAGTCAAATGGTACAAATACATATGGAGTACCCATGCTGGATATTTCTGTACGTATATCTACTTGAGTGCCTCTGAGATATATTGCACACAGCCCAAAAGACCTTGCATATCTGCCTTTGCATTAAATGCTCCTGAATTCACTTTCCTTTCCTTGTGTCAATGAACTAGAGCTTTCCTGAAGTTTCCTGGGTTTCCAGAGGCTTACCTTCCACTCTGAGATACCTCCTGACATGGATTTTGAAACAGGAGAGTCAAGGGACAAGAGCTCTAAGACTAGGCTCCCCCCAATGCCAAATGATCTGTAAAACTGCACCATAAAAACTCCCCTATGTTGTTGAGATTCTTCACACATTATCAAATACTGTCTTGAATTAACATGTACTAAGAAATACTAAGACAGATGTTGCTGAGTCCTCCCAGGAATACTAAAGACTGCCTGCATTCTGTCCTGTGCATACTTACATGGAAGTAAGCACCACTGAACACATGGGAAGCACTTCTACTTAGACACTGTGCTTGTAAGAGTTCGTATTTAAGAATGTTTGAATGATAATGGATGAGAAAAGTAATTTCCCCTGCTCCTGAAAATACTTGAACCACACATCTTAAAAACAGTTTTGGGGACCATACCTACTCTGTTTGTTTCTTTCTATTTCATCTTTGCCACCTGCCCTTCTTTCAACATAATTTCAATTGCCAAATGAATATTTTTTTATTATAGGATGTAGATCATGAAGCCCGTGTAGAAGAGGCAATAACTCGAACACTGATATGTGCAATCAAATCTGCAGAAACCGATGCATCAGATTCCTGGCTCAACCCCACTGAGGTCAAATTTTCATTTTCATTAGTCAGCCATAGTTTCTATGCACTTTTGCCTGGGTGAAATTTTTGTAATGCTACAATACAAATCTCTGCTATCCCTCCAGCTTTTACAAAATCAATTTTTAATATCTCTAGTTCGACAGAAGAAAAGTCTGTGGTGTTCCCCTTAATCTTAAATTAGCATACAGAGAAACAGCCCTGTTATATAGCAGAATGTATTATGTATATTTGTATTAGCTGTTGTAAAATAGGTACTGAACAAGTTTAAGAGCCACAGGCAGAAATAAGTACTGATAATGGAGGTCTGTATTGTAGAGAGGGGGATGCTGGACCCTTTCATACTGTAGAATTATAGCACTTTGATTCAACTTTAAGTACCATAGGTTGCATCTTGTGGAATACTGGGAGCTGTAATTTCAGGAGGCACTAGAGTGGATAATTCTAAATGCCACATGAAACTACCGATCTCAGGATTCCATTGGATGCAGCCATGACAGTCAAAGGGATTATTAAAGTGCTATAATTGTGTAGTATGAAAGGGCCCACCGTATAATCAAATTAAAAGAAAGGAGAGTCCAATGAACATAAGCACAATTTCTTGATTAGAAGAGCTGTTCAACAGTGAAATACTTCAGAAGGTGGTAGACTCCCCTGAATTTGAGGTTTTTAAACTGAAATTAGATAAGACACTTCTTATGGTTGCTTTACGAGTGAAATTATGCATGGCTGGGAGTGTGGCTAGTTGATTGTTGGGTTCCTTCCAACTCATCTTGACTGTTCCTGCCAGAGAGTAGTTATCAGGCATTTTTAGCTTGAAAGGGTAGAGAAGATCCAGGCTGTCTGTGAATTGGTGGCATTCCATGAAAGCTGGCTGATGGGGAATATCCAACCAGAGGAGGGGACTGGAATGTTGGATCCTCAAATTGACTGGACACCAGGGCGTTGGAGAGTGAAGGCTGTTGGGATGCTTAAAAAGCAGTGTCCAGAACCAGAAAGAAGGAGAGGTCAGCTGGGGCATGAGCTGTTCAGAACTGAAGAAGAGATCAGGTAGTAGAAGAACCCAGGAGAAAGCAGGAAATAGGCAGAGATGGCTAGTTAATCCATGGCCACAGGGTGGTGAATCCTGTCCTGAATTTACCACCATCCTTCCTATAGGTGCTCCAGGTTTAATCTGAGCTCTTATGGTGCCAAACATCTGGCCCAGGATTGAGAGTGCTCTTGTTCAACTTGGAGAAGCAGCAATAAAACCAAGAGTGGACTTGCTGCCCCAAGAACTTGTCTAAGGACTTTATAGAAGGCAGCAAGAGATCAGCAACAGGATCAAAGCTGAAGTCACCGAAGAAGTAAGGTTGAGGCAGGGCTGCACTGGGGGAATAAGCATGAAGTCTCTTTTGGCAATAGCACGCTAAAAGCCAAAAGAGGTAAAAGCTGTTTTGAGAATGTAAGTTGTTGACCACATGGAAAACTTCCAGAGAAGAGATAGTACTGTAAAATTCCAGTTCAAGCCAATCAGCTACAGCCTATCAGAAAAATACTTAAAGCTAACTGTGGTGGACTCCAGCTGGGATATTGGCTGTCAATATGGTTAGAGTTAGAAGTTTAGTCTAAATAGCATTTCAAGTCACAGTTAAAAACCAGCATTAGCAGTTAATTATATTTTAGTTTAGTGAGGATATATGGAGCAATATATACACAATTTGGGACTAACAGTTCAATTTAGGCCACATCTTAAGAGTTGCAAGTTTGGAATTTCTGAAGGTTTTTTTTTTTTTAACTTTTTAGGCTGAAGTAACATCTCATGAAACCAACCTCCAGTACTTAAATGAAGCAGTGTCTGCATATTTAAAGCATCAGAAGACCAGTAGAAGTGGTGGATCTCATGATACTGAGGGGATTCTTCAAGACTCATGTAAAAAAAGGAAAACCCAAATAAACCCAGAACCAGGGGACTTAAGATTCAACCCCTGTGAATCTTATTTAACAGGAATCAAAACAAAAAACTTTGAAAAAATTCCCTTTGGACCAAAACTCTTGCAGGTTTTACCACAGTCCCAGGCAACATGTGTAACAGAAACAGCTGAGCATAGCTCCCAAGGCCTTTTCAGTGAAAATCGTGGATGCTTTGGAAGATTACACAGTGCAGGGAACGCATTTGGAAAAGATAGTGAAAGCAAATTATCTGTTGATCAGAAAGATCAAGACTTGAGTGCTGATTCCCCACAAACAGTCATTAGCACAAATGATTTGCTAGATTGTGTCCTGCATCCCCAAGTTGTCAGCTTAATGGCTCATCTTTTGCTGGAAAGGGTAAATGTTTAACATTCTATGTACTTAAAAAAATAAAAATAAAGGCCTAATCAAATGTGGTGTATATGGTTCTTCCGTTTCTTTACTCAAAAATAATAGCGATACAGCAGTATTTTTAAAAGTACAGTTGTAGGCTTTGAGCCAACATAATGTAGTGGTTTGAGTGTTGGACTGCAAATCTGGAGACCAGGGTCGATTCCCAGCTTGGCCATGTAACCCATTGGGTGAGGTGACCTTGGGCAAGTCGCAAGCCTCAGGGGAGGGCCCTGGCAAGCTTCCTCTGAACAAATCTTTTCAAGAAACCCCCATGTTAGGGTTGCTATTAAGTCGAAAATGACCTAAAGGCACACAAGGACAGCAACAGGATTTCAAACAGCATAGCAGTCAAGCATGTCAAAGCTTTTGAGGACAAAGGAAAATTATATTGTCATTAAAATACTTAGCATTCTTGCCAAATAAGCTTTACAACAAAGTTGTCTGGCTAGTCAGTATTATTCTCCCTGTATTGCAGATGTCTGCTCCATCTGATGATGCACAATGTATCTGCAGTTTTTAGTGAAAAATAAGATACGCTGAGATAGAACATCTGTTTTCTGGAGGGGAAAATATATACAGCAGTCTCCAGGGTCTTTCTGGGCTAATGTCATTTGGCATGTGAGTAAATGAGCTTTCTCTGTATGTGACAATGCTAGCAAATCTTAATGGTTAAGAGCATGAGCTGTGAGATGAAATTCACATCACAGCATGAACACAATGGGTCAGGGATCTCGGGCAAACTACTCCCTCTCTTCCTTTTCTTTTTCTCTAGTATCAGTTTAATTGTGTCCTTTGTAGACCCACCTGTAAGTACTAAATGCACAGAGTACTCCTTTTAAATAAAGGGGGGAGCTTGCCAGGAGTTTCCTTCTGCATCCTCTTCCTTCCATCTATCTTTTTTCAGCTGCTTCCTAGAACATGACAAACATGAAAATTCTTTCCCTCCCAGGGAGTTGGATTGTGGGCTCATAGACTGATGTTTACAGGATATTGATGGAGAGTGGAGGAAGAAATCAGCAGGCGAAAGGGATTAGTGCATATTTTGTATTGTCTCTTGGTTGGATTGTGTGTCTTAAAATGATTCCTGCAGGGGTCTTGTCATACTGTGTTGCTGGACATCTGTTTATGGCTTTTGCAGTGTAATATGGGATTCAATTCTATACACACTTAGTTTGGAGGAAATCCCACAGAACCCATCAGAGCTTACTTTTGAGTAGGCATGTATCAGATTTTCCTGTTAAATTTCTGTTTTTTCCTGAAGCAGACATTCAGGACCACTGGTTAACATCCAACATGCCAGTTTATGTTTGTCATACCACCTTTCAGTTCCCAGCCTGCACAAACCACAATCTAAAACTCCCACCACCATAGTTAAAACTGAACTTATCACCTCATCACCATACCCACAAGTTTTGTATTTCTGTAGCTATTCATACACTTTGATTATAAAGGTCCTTGCTAGGCATCAGTTCACTCCATACATTTGAGGAAGTAGACTAAATCTACAAAAGTGTATGCTACAACATCTTTTGCTCAGTTAGTTTCTAAGCTGCTACAAGATCCCTTTGCATCTAACATACCAGTTTGGCATACAAGGCAATGGTATTTAGATCTATGGCTCTGAAGACCAGGGTTCAATTCCCACCTTGGCCATGAAAGCCACTGGGTGGCTTGGTCAAGTCACATGCTCTCAGCCTCAGGGGAAGGCAATGACAAACCTCCTCTCAACAAATTTTGCCAAGAAGAACCCATGATAGGTTTGCTTTAGGGTCGCTGTAAGTCGAAAACAATGTGAAGGCACGCAAGAGTCTTATCTGATCTTGGAAGCTGAGCAAGGTTAGCCCTGCTTAGTTCTTAGATGGGAGACAGTCAACATCAGGATGGAACTGGCAAAGCCATTTCTGAGTACAGTATTCTTTGCTAAGAAAACCCTATGAAATTCATGAGGTTGCAGTAAGTCAACAGGCAACTTGAAGACACAAAACACACACAACTGCAGTGGGTAGAGCCCTATAAGACCGGCTCATGCTAGTAATATGAATGGGATTGTTTGTGCATTTTTACATTCTTTTTCACATGTCAGAAATTTTGTGGCAAAATCTGCAGATTTTTTTGGAAACACACACAAAAAGTAAAATTTAAAAACTATTGCTCTTTTCACTCTCTAGGGGCTGAAAAACCTTGCTGTCACTCCACCTTTCATTTTAATGCAGTGTCTCAATGCGTCAAGATGCCCTGTTGATTGAGGGTGAGAAATTTAGTAAATATCTGTTACATTCCTACTGACATGTAATGCAGAACTCTGATTTGATACTGTATGGACAGTCAGCTGATTCCATTAATGAGTAAATCATTGGGTTTGTATACTCCTTTTTATTTTGCCCGGAATGAATCCTAACTTAGTGTTAGATTGAAACTGGGGGGCTAAACAGACAGGCAAAAAGGGGCGCTTTCAGGCTGGCTTGAAGGCATGGCGTTTAGATGACACATGCCTTGAAGCCAGCAGGAAAGTGCTATTATGCAGAGAAATGCAGTTTCAAAAAGAAGCAGCTTTTTCCTGCTTCTTCCTGGCTTGAAGCCATGTCATGTGGTCATGACATGCACACTCCAGCTGCCTTGGGAGCCGGTGGTGGAGTTGGTGGGGTTTCAATGTGGCTTCAGAAAAGGAAGTGTCAAGCCACTTTTTCCTGCCCTTCTGTTTCACCCCTGGGACTCCTTTTTTGTTTTTTGTTTTTTTTAAATAGGCATGGTGGGAAATTTCTTTGCAATTTCAAACTATGGCTTGTAAACCTGTCTGCTTACTGTATATCCTTGTATATAAATTGAGAATTTTTATTCAAAAAAAATGACTCAAAAATCTGGGTCAACTTATCCATGGGTCACTATAAGTACTGTACCTTAACTCTTATCAAAAAAGGAACCATCCCTTCTCTGAGTAGAGTGGTGAAAGGCGAGAGCTTAGTCCACCCCAGGAGAACCTAAAAGAAGCACTGACCTGCTTTTCACTCTCTGTCATGGTGCTGTTTCTGGCCTTTCTGAATGCCTGCCGGGAAAATAATGGCAGCTCTTTGGCGCTTCACCTCAAAAGAGCACCAAGAGAGCAGAGGGGAGCTGATGTTTCTTTTAGGTTCTCCTGGATGGACTAAGCTCATGGTTTTTTACCACTCTACTCAAAGAAAGAGATGGTGCCTTTTTTTATAAGAATTACTATTATACCTTAACTTTTATAAAAAAGGGAACTATCTCTTTCTCTGAGCAGAGTGGTGAAAGGCCTTTATGAATGCCTGGGCAGGAAGATGGCTGGTGTATCAGCCAGAGGTAGTAAAGGGCGGAATCACTGCTAAAGTAGTTACCATTTGCTTTGCTTTGCTTTGCTTTCCTTTCCTTTCCTTTGCTTTGCTTTGCTTTGCTTTGCTTTGCTTTGTTGAGATGTGCACATTTTCTTAGCCCCACTTGGTTGCCTCCCACACACATCACACAGCCACCATTTACCATAGTTCCCTTCTCATTCCTCCAGCCTTTAGGGTGAACACAGTTAGACCTGCCAAACATTTTTAAGTTCTTTGGCATTGTTTTCCTTTGGTTCATCCTTTATATCTTTTGTTACATGCATCTACATTTTACCCTCAATTTATCCACAGGTCACATCAAAATCCATAATTTTGTCCCCAAAACCCTTTTCTTGACTTATACATGAGGTCAACCCACTCATTAGGGGATATATGGTATTTTGTAAAACAAACTCAGCATTCTGGTTCACTATGGTATTCCTCTTTTTTAAAAAAAAAAAAGTCTGTATTTGAACAGAAGAGTGTGGAACATAATCATTTTGGACTACAACCCTCTGAATATCTCAGCAGCATTTTTTTTTATCTGTGGGAATACTGGGAAGCTATCATAGAAAAGGATTTTTTTCCAAACTGAAATTTACACCGTCCTTAATAAATGCATATAAAAACAAACATCAACTTAATATATCTCACTGACATTCTCTCTTCAGAAATTCATGCATTCCAAGAATGTATGTGAACATAAATGCAGGTGGGAGAGCAAGGCTACTCCTGTCCCAATCTCCATCCCTATCGGCTTTATATGCAAACTTCCTGCATTGAACAGGAAGGCCTGTGTCACTGTATGAATGAAGTTAGACTCCTGGAAACAGGGAGGTACTCAAACAGTGAGAAGATTCTTTCAGCCAGATATGCAAAGTTCTTTCCACTCTTGCTGCATCTGCACTGCAGAAATAATCCAGGTTGACACCACTTTAACTGCCATGACTCAGTGCTATGGAAATCTGGGAACTGTAGCTTTGTAAGACATTTAGCCTTCTCTGTCAGAGAGCTCTGGTACCACAACAAACTACAGCTCCCAGAATTCCATAGGATGGAACAATGACAGTTAAAGTGGATTACTTCTGCAGTGCAGATGTAGTCTATATGACCTAAATCCTCTTGTTAGCCTTGGTTAGAGTAAATCAGTGAAATCAGTGCGATTTACCCATGTGTTGATTCACCATTGTTTGAATGGCTCTGCTGTATCTTGGAGTAACCAACAGAACCAACCAACAGAATATCCATCCCCTTCCAGACCTTATGTCAACCTGTGTTGACTGAATGTATGCATAGGGCCTGCTGTCTTTGGCAGCTGTTCACCATGTTAGACCAGGAGCTCTTTCCAGTAATGTATACTTGAGTCAATTGACTCAGACTTAAATCATACTCAAGTCACTTCAATGACCTGACTTGGACTTGGCAAAAATGACACACTGACTCAATTTGACATGAGACTTGTATATTTTTAGTGACTGACTTGCTGCTGCCATTCACTTCAAATAGCAGGCAAGACCTGCTTCCAAAGTTCAAGGCACATTTCATGGAAGGGAACAGCAAATGCATCAGGCAATGGGCTTGAGGTGGAAGGATCCTTCTAAGGCTTTCAAATAGCTTTAGAAGTTTTCTCTGATGTGCAATGGAAACAGGCTGCCAAGCAGACCTCAAGCCCTGCTTCAAACCCATTGTCTGACTCACTTACGTTTCCCTCCAAGAAATGCAAACCCTATTCTTTTTGTTTGTTTTTTGTTTGTTTTGTTAAAAGTTAGCTCCCAGATTTGAGACTTGAAGGTAGAGACCCAAGACGTGACTTGAGAGCTGGATTTAAAGACTTGAATGCATCACTAGATCTTTCTCACTATATTGTTATAACCAAGTGATTCCACCATAACTGCCATGGGAATCCTGGGGCTTGTTCAATAAGGCACTAGAGCGGACTGCCTGAGAATTTAAATGCCTCTCTGTAAACTGCAAATCCCCAGAGTCTATATGAAGGAACTGTACAAGTTAAAGTGGAATCTCAGGCACTATGAGTGTGTAGTGTGAAAAGGCCTTGGGTGTATTTGGTGATATGTAAATACATGGCTGGATGATGTTCTACTTTCCAGATAGAGAATCCCCTGTTGTTTGAGGGGGAAAATAGCATCTAAGCTTAGGGGATGGGTTTATATGAGTTTCTGATCTTGAAGCTCAAGCCTTAAGCCGACTTACATGCTGGAACTAAACCTTATTGAACTCTATAGGACAGGTGTCCATGCTGTGCAGTCCTGTACTGTTTTCGTAGAGTAAATCACACCAGAGAGTGGAATTTATGAGTCATAGACTTGTGCAGTAAAATCTGGACATTTTTGCTCAGAGGGTAGCAAACATTTTCATTTTTATTCTCTACAGTACAAACTCCTATGTAGGCTTGTGTAGAGAATATTTCAATATGCCTATTCAGAATTTACTTTTTTCCTCCTGAAATGGGGAAAATGTTTTTATGGAATTTTATCCACTCATTGTACTCTATTCCTTATCTTTCATTTAGATTTTATTTATTAACATTTATTGGATGTCACCTGTTAGTTGTCTTTAAATTTATTTTTGTTCCCCCTGAATTTTCCTGTGGCATTCATTTCATTTGCATTGCCTTAATTTATCCACAAATGATTGTTCAAAGGTCACTGACATGTTTTTGTGATTTTCCCATGAACCATTTCTGAACTCCTGCCTGCCCCCACTGCCAAGAAAGATGATTTTGGCATATATGTCATGAAAGTAACAATAACCTCATATAGCTCTAATTGGCTTGCTTCATCCTAGTACTTCTAGTTCCCTAATAAGCCACACTGCTTCGTTTCCCACCATTAAGCTTTGAATCATTTTGGAAGAGTGTTTTGTCAGTTTCCTTAGTTACAACATCTTCCTGACGTCCTTTAAAAAAAACTCCATAGCAGCTTGTCAACTAGCCCTTGATTCAATCCAAATTGCTTTTTGTCCTGGGCTATAGAACATGTGGCCCTCCAGATGTTGTTGACATTCATTTCCCATCAACCTCACCTGGCCTTGGCAGTTGGGAGGCATGATGAGAGGAGCAGTTTATCTACATCTATATGGCCTTGGGTTCCTCAACCTTGACTTAGTTGATTATCATTATTCACTGTTCTCCATCAAACAGACTTTTCATTGTGTGCACCTGGAATGGGCAGGGCATTTGTCAAATGAAGAGCCATTCCATGACGTTTTGCTGCCATAGGCAAATGACTAAATGGTGTCCCTACTAATACTGTAGTGTATACAGAAGCCAACCACACCAATACAATGAATTTTGATTCCACACTAGTTACAGAACAGCATCTGAAGATTTCAGGTAAACTTAATGGGCACAAGAGAGACCATGCAGCATACACAGTTGTGTTCTCCAAACTCACTTCCACTCATTTAGGTCCTCACCTGGCACATGCCCACTCAAGCAAATGCAGCACTGTAGCACAGAGACAGCTGCTGCACCAGCATCTGTTACATGGGATGGCAACTTGTCTCCTCGCTCAGGGGCTGTACAGCCGGGAGGCTAAGCACTGCCCATTTTTGCCCCAGAAGGAGGCTGTGGCGACCACACGCCACAGCCTCCGGAGGGAGAAAAAAGAAGCTGATAGAACCTGGCTTCTTTTTGTGTCCCGGAAGGGACGCCAAAGGTGTGCTAGTGCGCCATGTTAATGCCCCTTGTGTGCAGCGCTGCCTAGGCACTGCACACAATGAGTGTCATCATGGCATGCCGTGTAGATGGGTATGTGCCAAGATGGACACTCAGCCCTCACCATGTGTACAGGTCGGCACAAAGTGCCAGTCTGTACAGGGTCTCAGTCTTTCCCAACAGCATTCCTTTGTGATGCATGGGGATAAAGCAACTAGGTGAAGGCTGATGTCTGGGGCAACCCCCACAGCCATTACCACCCCTTTTGTTTGTGGCTGGGAGAACAGGGACAGGATTTATTGGGTTTCCATGGTTCCTTCCCCAGACATGACACTTGAAGCAAACACCTTGCTCTGCCTAGTGATCCATCATCTTTATAACAGTCTTTACACATTTGAAGATGACTCAGTCATCTCTTTTCTAGACTAAATATACCCAGCTTCTCCTCTTACAGGAGCTGTTTCATGTCTTCCAGATAAGAAGCAGATATGCATCCTCCTTTTCAAGAAACTGTTCTTTCAAATAATTTCTTTTGAAATTCTATTACCACATTTAGGTGGCCTAGAAATGTCTGTTTTTATAGGTATTAGCTGCTCTAAGTAGTTGCCATGTTTTGGTTTATTATGTTCTCTATTTTGAATTGAAATGTATTCTTATGTGTTATTATTTGTTTGAATAGCTTCACTGTGTTTAGCTTTGATAATGATATGGCATCATACCGCTTGTGGACTATAGACCTGTTGAATACTTTTGAGTTTTCAGCAACAAAAAATGTGGATACGCCAATAGTTATTAACCATGGCACATGGAGAGAGTTTATCTATGATCAAAGACAAAGTTTTAAGTCTTCTTGTTTACTCATTTGGAAGTGTATAGCAACCACAGGGTGGGAGTGGGTGGATACTCAGAAATAGTGTTCAGTCCCCTTTTATAGATCCTTTTATACCCAAGTACTTTAATTAGATTGGACCATGCATTAGACAGGATATTGTGTGTTATACATTGAATGTAATTGTGCTATAGAATGATGCATATGGAATATATTTAAGGACCGTTGAATCAGAAAATTCTTGTAGGGTGGCTTTAAGGATGTAAATAATAAATTTTAAAAGAACTGGTTCCTTCACAAAAACAACCTTGCTATATAAGGTGACTTCAGGTGAAGATGTATTCATACTTCCTTCCTGGTGTACCAACTTGTGACCCTTCTGGATGAACAAAGCTCAGCCACACAGTTAATCATGCACTGGTAACATCCCGGTCGGACACTAACATGTGTAACACAGGGCTGCCTTTGAAGATGCTCAGAAACTACTGTACAATTGCAGTGCATTTTGTAAAACAGATTGTGGCTTCCTGGAAGATAATCTTACCATTTCTGAACTACACTAGCTGTCCATTTATTTCTGAGCACAATTCAAAGCTATATGCTGGTGTCTGCTTTGAAGTGATAAATGGCTTCCTAGCAATTTCTATACCTAAAGAATGTTTTACTCTATCCTTAGTGCAGATGGTCTTCTGAGGCTCTTCTCCCAGTACCCCTTCTTCAAAGATAAACAATTGGTGAATGGGGAAAGAACCTTCAGCTGTGGGACATTTTTTCCAAAAGGGTTCACCTGGCACCATCTGTCTTAACAGGACCAAGTGAGGCCATTTGATTGTCTAAGCTTTTAAATTCTGTGATATTGTTGTATGGTTTCACTGTGATCTACAGCATTTCATTGTGTTATAATTTTTTATTTGTTTTTAAGCATTGTTGTAAGCTGCCCAGAACATTTATTTAAACTGAAAGGAGATGATATTAAATGTGTTAAATGATACAAAACAAAGCGTTCAGTAGAGCCAATGTGGTGTATTGGTTTGGGTATTGGATTAAGACTGCAGAAGACATGGCTTCAAATCCCTGCTGAGCCATGGAAACCCACTGAATGATCATTGGCTGGGCATGTAACACTCTCTCACCCTTAAGATTTTATCATGTTCTGTGGAAGACTGATCTGATGGCCTGTGCTTCTCAGGTGCTAATGGTGGGTGAGCACCTTCAAGGCACTTTCTGTCCCTTGCAGCCCTAGTGAGGCTGAATACAGCATTGGAAACATGGAACATAGGACAATGGGCTGTACCAGCCATGACCTGGCACCTGATATCTTCTGTACCATAACAGCCAAGAGGCTGGAAGTAACCCAAAGTGACAGAAGTGGGATAACACAGAGATAAAACTCATGTGGGATTCTCACATCAACTGGAGTTTACAGGTTTCTTCTTCGTGGTCTCTGTGCCTCACACAATAGGGTTTGCGCCTGCGCAGAAGCTCCATTCGGAATGCTGAAAAGCTGAGCAAATTGGCGGGAGCCCCACCCCTCCCATTCCCTGAGCATGCCCAATCCCGCCAATCTAGCTCCTCCTTCAGTTCTCTTTCGTCCGCCGCAAGAGTAACATCTCCTTCGGAGTGCTCTTCATCGCGACGAAAGCTGAGTAGCTAGACTCTGTCTATTTTCTTTTATTTCTCTATTTTACTTTATTTTTGTTCTTTTTTCGTTATTCTCCTGTTTTTTCCTTGAGCTGCCCCCTTTTTGTCGGAACTCGAGGGTTTTGGCCCGGACGGGCCCCTCGCGATTGGATCGGCCTCTTATGGCCGCCCCGTTCAAGAAATGTTCCGACTGTGGCGGTAAAATCCCGGTTGTGGATGGACACTCGAAGTGCATTTTCTGCCTAGGCAGTTCCCACATCCCGGAGAAATGCAAGCATTGCAAGGCTTTTAATCCCGCCACGCTCCGCCAACGAGCAGACCGGCTCAAGGCCCACTTGTGGGAGAAGGCCCTCTCAGTCTCCCACTCCTCAGATCCGTCCACTGACCCCTTAGGATGCCTTCCAATCTCTAAGTTCCCGAGGATTCCGAAAATCAAAAGACCGACCTCGACGTCGACGTCGACCTCAACTCCGACGGAAACCTCCTTGGCGTCGGCCTCGGCCACGACTACTATGTCTCGCCCTGAAGGGCAACACAGGGAGCACAAGAAGCGGCCTCCTCCCATCGAGCTGGAGAAGCCGAAAGCAAAAAAGCATAAGCATAAGGAGGTCCTCACTTCGGTTGCCTCGGCGGCTGCCCAGGCAGACCTGGCCATGTCTTTCCTTAGACAGCCTTCGGCCATTGACCTCTCAGTCCCGGCCCCGGTCACTGTACTAGACTCAGCGCCGGAGACTCTGGAACCCGCATTTCAGCCTGCATCCACCCAGGTCCTCGCCCCTACGGGGACGGTCTCGACCTCGGTCTCTACGGTTTCGCCTATTTCGGCTCCGACCTCTGTGCCACCGAAGGAAATCCTAGCCTCTTCGGAGCGTATTTACAGGCTGCGGTTCCCATCTCCTCCACCCTGGAAGTCTCCGGAACCGTTTGAGGAGCACTACTTCGACTCGCCCCACTCGTCGGCCTCCTTTTTGGCGCGACATCGGGCTGAATCATATTGGAGAGAGCGCCATCCATCCTACCGCTCCTACTCTCCTTCGTACCGGGATCGGTACCATGTCCGTGACCTCCATGTCGGAGACTTCTCACGATCTCGATCTCGATCTCGATCTCCCTCTCGGTCCCGGACCGAATACAGGGCCATATCACCTCCGCCGGCCTCGACAGCTACGGTGTCGAAACCTCCGGAATCGAGCGCCATTATGACCGTCTCGGCCTCAGCTACCGCTACTACTTCGACGTCGATAGGCTCCGCTCCGATCAGCTACGCGGACGCCTCGACGTCGACCTTCCGTACGGCGCCGACACAGCCCTATGTGGATCCGCAGTTGCCAGCCTCCCAGTCTACGGAGGAGTCTACGGGAGAGACGGACAACCGTCCTGACTCCCCACAGCCTGCCATTTCCTCTCCCAATGAGGAAGTTGAGGACCAAACACCGGGCTCGCCTGTCGAAGACCTCCATCTCTTTACTGGAATTGTCATAGAATCATAGAATCATAGAAATTTAGAGTTGGAAGAGACCACAAGGGCCATCCAGTCCAACCCCCTGCCGTGCAGGAACTCCCAATCAAAGCATACCCGACAGATGGCCATCCAGCCTCTGCTTAAAAACCTCCAAGGAAGGAGACTCCACCACCCTCCGAGGGAGTGTGTTCCACTGTCGAACAGCTCTTACTGTCAGGAAGTTCCTCCTAATGTTGAGGTGGAATCTTTTTTCCTGCAGTTTGCATCCATTGTTCCGAGTTCTGTTCTCTGGAGCAGCAGAAAACAAGCTTGCTCCCTCCTCAATGTGACATCCCTTCAAGTATTTAAACAGGGCGATCATATCACCTCTTAACCTTCTCTTCTCCAGGCTAAACATTCCCAGCTCCCTAAGGCGTTCTTCATAGGGCAAGGTCTCCAGACCCTTCACCATTTTAGTCGCCCTCCTTTGGACCCGCTCCAGTTTCTCCACATCCTTTTTGAATTGTGGTGCCCAGAACTGGACACAGTATTCCAGGTGGGGCCTGACCAAAGCAGAATAGAGTGGCACTATTACTTCCCTTGATCTAGACACTATACTTCTATTGATGCAACCTAAAATTGCATTGGCCTTTTTAGCTGCTGCATCACACTGTTGACTCATGTTCAACTTGTGGTCTACTTGGACTCCTAGATCCCTTTCACATGTTGTCTCATTCAGCCAGGTGTCCCCCATCCTATATTTGTGCATTTCATTTTTCCGCCCTACGTGTAGGACCTTACATTTCTCTGTGTTAAATTTCATTTTGTTAGCTTTGTCGACAGGATGGCTAGGGCAGTAGGCCTCCAGACGGCGCAGACGGCCCAGCCCCCTAGGGACCCCATCGATGGCCTCGTGGTACGTCCCCAGCAACCAGCGGTCATTCCATTCTTGCCTTCTTTCTCGGACATTATGGTGGCCTCTTGGACCAAGCCGGCCTCGACACCACCCGCTTCTAAGAAGCTTGACTCGTTGTATCGGGTGCAGTCGGATACGGCGCCATTCTTGTTCACCCACCCAGCTCCCAACTCTCTGGTGGTGGAATCTACTTGCAAGTCTACAGGCAAGTCCCATTCTGCCCCCGTGGACAAAGATGGCAGAAGGATGGACATCTTTGGTCGACGTTTCTATTCATCTGCAGTGCTGGCAGCAAAGGTCGCCAATATGCAAGGTTGCATGGCCGGCTATCAGAAGTTTTTGTGGGACCGTGCAGCTGCTTTCATTCCTTACTTGCCTCAGGCACAACAAGAGGCAGCTCAGGAATTCTACGCTGAGGCACTTTCCCTCATTGCTCAGGAGGTGCACTCAGCTAGACATGTAGTGGACTGTTCTGCGAAAGTGATGGCCGGTGCAGTGGCACTCCGCCGGTTCGCCTGGTTGAGGTCTACTTCTCTCTCCGAGGAAGCTAAGTCCAAGATTGAAGATCTTCCTTTCGATGGTGAAGGTCTATTCGCCGCTAAGACTGACGAATCCCTGGACACCATGGCTAAGGCTCGTCTGAACGGGAAGAGACTTGGGCTGACACCTAGCAAGCCCTCATCCAGTCATGTCTGGCTCCAAAGACCGTACGACCCTGGTTTCACCCGCTCTCGTTCGGCTCCGTCCTCCACTTATAGGACCCAGCCTTACAATAGGAGGCCTTACAGACAGCCTCAACAGCAGCAGCAACAGCAGCAACAACAAAGGCAAGGCCAGCAACGTCAGCAGCAACAGCCTTCTAGAAAGCCTTCCTCCAAGTCGCACTTTTGACGGGCTCTTGGAGGCGACACCCCATTTTTGTTTGCCAGTCTCCCTCTCCTCAGTCCCCAGACTTCGCCATTTCTACGAGAACTGGTCCAAGATCACCACGGACTCCTGGGTGCTTACCATCATCCGCCTGGGATACGCCATAGAGTTCTCAAGTATTCCACCAAATGGCGTTTTCTGTTCCACTCCCTCCTCTCCTCCTCTTCTGGAGGAGATTTCCTCCCTTCTCGACAAAGGAGCCATACAACGTGTTCCACCGTGCTACAAACACCAAGGCTTCTACTCCAGGTACTTCACAGTTCCGAAGAGAGGAGGAGGTCTCCGTCCCATCTTGGACCTGAGAGGCGTCAACTCATACATCATGATTCGCAAGTTCAAGATGGTGACTCTTCAATCCATCTTGCCATTCCTGCACCAAGGGGACTGGTTTGCATCCATAGAGCTAAAGGATGCTTACTTCCACATCAGCATCAGGCCTCAACATTGGAAGTATCTCTGTTTCGCCATAGATGGAGATCTCTATCAATATACCGTTCTTCCTTTCGGCCTCTCCACCGCTCCTCGAGTGTTCACAAAGTGCATGGCGGTGGTCATCTCTCACCTTCGTCTCCAAGGAATAAAGATTTTCCCTTACCTCGACGACTGGCTTCTGGTGTCGTCCTCCAAGGCACAGCTGTACAAGGACGTCCAGTACACTCTGGATCTGCTAGCAGACTTGGGACTCAAAGTCAACCTGCCAAAATCCATTCTCCCCCCTGTGAGGGTGATAGACTATATAGGCACGTCCCTGGACTCTGTGATGGGTCGAGCCTACCTTCCCACCAGACGGGCGGAGGCCCTCTGGGAACAGCTGCGGTCTGTCCTTCACTCTCACCGTCCGGCTGCAAAGGACATTCAGAGACTGCTAGGCCACCTGGCCTCAACTACAGCGGTGACCTACCTGGCTCGTCTCAGGCTCAGGCCTCTCCAAGCTTGGTTCCTGGCTGCCTTCGATCACTTGAGGGACAATCCGTCCAAGAGACTCTTGTTGCCACCTCATGTCAGAGACTCTCTCAGGTGGTGGATGTCTCCCTCCAACATCCTCAAGGGGATGCCCTTCCAAACGCCAGAACCGTCCAGGATGGTCACTACAGACGCGTCCATGTCAGGATGGGGCGCACATCTCAACGGCTTGTGTGTGCAGGGACAGTGGTCTGCTCAGGAGGCAGAACTGCACATAAATGCCTTGGAACTGTTGGCAGTCATCAAAGCCTTCAGGGCATTCGAAAATCATCTCCTCCACAGAGTTGTGCAGGTAGTATCAGACAACACAACCACTGTCTGGTACATCAACAAGCAGGGAGGAACTCACTCTCCAGTCCTCTTGCATCTCTCCCAGCAGCTGTGGACGTGGTGCCACCACCGATCCATTCATCCAGTGGCCATTCACTTGGCAGGAAAAGACAATGTGCTGGCAGACTCCCTCAGCAGGGATAAGGTGCTGTAGCACGAATGGACTCTGTCGAGCCCAGCCTTCAATCTCCTGACATCTCGTTGGGGAATTCCTTCAGTAGACCTATTTGCCACTCCAGAGAACGCCCAATGCCAGGCATTCTACACCAGAGCTGGCAAAGGACGAGGATCCTTGGGGGACGCCTTCCTTTGCAGTTGGAGTCGAGACCTCCTGTATGCATTTCCCCCCTTTCCTCTGATCTCCAGGACGGTGGCCAAGATGGCCAGGGACCGGTCCAACGCCATACTGTTGACTCCGTTCTGGCCCAGGCAACCCTGGTTCACTCCTCTTCTTCATTTAGCCAGGGGCCAATACTTCCACCTGCCGAAGTGGCCAGACCTGTTGTCCAACTCCAATGGAGCGGTCCTACATCCGGACTTGGTCAATCTACGGATGACGGGGTGGAGGATTCAGCCATAGAGTCTCCTGACTTGCTCAGGGTCCTGTCTGCCTCGAGAAAGGACTCCACCAAGAGATCCTATGCATATAAGTGGAAGCGTTTCTGTGCCTTCGCGGAGGCTAGGTCTGAACCTTCCTCACCTGTGAGCCTTAGTACTGTTTTGCATTTTCTGCTGCACCTCAGGGATCAAGGCCTGGCCTTTTCTTCCCTCAAGGTCTACTTGTCGGCTATTGTAGCCAGCCAGCCACCCGGCTCACGATCAGCTCGCCTCTTCATGTCACCCACGTTAAAGAGGTTCTTCAAAGGACTACATCACCTTTATCCACCGTTGCCACCACTGGCTCCGGCCTGGTCTCTCTCTCTAGTGCTTACACAGCTTACGAGACCTCCATTTGAGCCTTTGGGCTCTGCTTCCTTGAGACTGCTGACACTCAAAGTGTCCTTTCTTGTGGCCATCACTTCAGCCAGACGTGCTTCTGAACTGACAGCCCTACGCTCAGATGAGCCTTACTTGACTTTTCATAGGGACAAGGTGGTCCTCAGACCGGACATTTCCTTCCTCCCTAAAGTGGTTTCTCAGTTTCACCTCTCCCAGGAGATTGTGCTTCCTAATTTTTACCCAGATCCTTCTTCGCCTCTGGAAAAGACTATGCACACCCTGGATGTTCGCCGTGCTTTGGCTTTTTATGTTCAGCGTTCTCAAGAGTTCAGATTATCCAATAAATTGTTTATTTGTTATGGTGGTGCCAGGAAAGGCAACCCAGTTTCATCACAACGGTTTGCAAAGTGGATTGTTCAAACCATTTCTTTGGCTTATGAACTGGCTAAACGCCCTCTCCCGGTTGGTGTTCGTGCCCATTCCACCAGGGCTACGGCTTCATCTGCTGCCTTCCTCAGAGGTGT
Organism: Urosaurus nigricauda; assembly: GCA_034509955.1. Classification (NCBI taxonomy): domain Eukaryota; kingdom Metazoa; phylum Chordata; class Lepidosauria; order Squamata; family Phrynosomatidae; genus Urosaurus; species Urosaurus nigricauda. The sequence continues at coordinate 137,037,406 of JAOEGL010000001.1, read as the reverse complement.
TCCCCTGCCAGAGGTTTGCAAGGCGGCCACGTGGTCTCAACCATCCATGTTTGTGAAGCATTACCGGCTGGACTGCAGGTCCCGGAGAGATGCCAGTTTTGGTCGTGCTGTTCTTTCATCGATTTTGCAGTGACCTTCCCACCTCCATAGGTAAGCTTTTCAGTCACCCTATTGTGTGAGGCACAGAGACCACGAAGAAGAAGTACAGGTTGCTTACCTGTAACTGTGTTTCTTCGAGTGGTCATCTGTGCCCTCACACAAATCCCGCCCTACCTCCCCTCAGTCAGGTCCCTGCCTTTTTGCGGCGGACTTGAACTGAAGGAGGAGCTAGATTGGCGGGATTGGGCATGCTCAGGGAATGGGAGGGGCGGGGCTCCCGCCAATCTGCTCAGCTTTTCAGCATTCTGAATGGAGCTTCTGCGCAGGCGCAAACCCTATTGTGTGAGGGCACAGATGACCACTCGAAGAAACACAGTTACAGGTAAGCAACCTGTACTTACACTCCCAAGTTGGGCATGTCCCTGAGTGCCTCACCCGAAGGACCTTTAAAGAGACTCCCCTGAACCTGGGATGGTGAGCACATAGGCCGTTTCCCTCTGGGTCTGGCCCATGTCAAAACCACCTAAAGCGGTGACAATAAAAGCTCTTTATTCACAAATACCCCAGATGCAAACATGAGTTCCTGGAAAGCCAGAATGTTTGTCAGCCATAAAATGAGGGAGGGAGGGAAGTAAAGCAGCTCCCATGCTGACTGACAAAGCATGCCTTGGAAGAAAGGTTTTATTCCTGTCGTGCAGACCTGACTGAAGACTTTCCCAGTCAGCTGGATAATTTCACCACTGTTTGGCTGGCCATTCCCACAGCTTCCAAAAGCCCCCCAAATGTGCATGCTTCAGGAAAGAAGGCAGATGAATATGTGGCACCCATTAGGGACTTAGTTGTGTGTTTTCCCTCTGCAGGGCACAAAGTGGGTGTTAACAGAGAATGCCTTCAGATGGAGGGCCATCTTATCTAAAATAAGATGCATTGGGCTGATATAGACCGCCCAAAAGGGGCGGGCTCTACCCGCCCCAGGAAGCAGCGGGATGGGGCCAAGGCTGCCACACCGGCAGCCTCCGCGGCCCCATCCCGCCGCTTCCAGAGGCCTCGGAGAAGCGGAAAACAGCCGCTTCCCCTCGGCCTCCAAGCGAGATGCAGCATGGGGGCCCGCTGCACCTTGCTTGTGGAGGCAGGGCTGAAGGGAGGAAGGGGCCGCTGCCACGGCCCCTTTCTCCCAGGGTCTTTGCCGCGGCTGTGTAAAAGCCACGGCAAAGACCCGCCCACAAAAAGGAGCTCCGTTTAATAATGTCAGCATCCATACACGCTAGGGTTTGGGAGGGTGTAAAAGCTACACCCTCCCGAACCCTATTTGCGCCTTAAATAGCCCCAAAGGCCCTTTAAAATGCCCGTCTAGATCGGGCCATTGTGTCCATCATGGCTTGATGCATGCATGGCAATGCCCTCAAATAAATAGGGGCCCTCTAACAGCCCTTCATATGCCCACCTAAACACCAGCAAATTGCCTCCTTCAACTTCCTTGAGTCCATCTCACTTCTGCACAAAGAGAACATTGTTACAGCTCCCTAAAGACAAAAGAGCTATGCTCCAACTTTTTATTCTTCCATCTCCACCCATTAGTGACCTTCTCTCCCCTCCAATTACACTTGAGATAGCTGTTCAAATACACTGTAGAACAGGAGACAACTGACTATGCCTTCCTTCCCTCATCATACAGCTAACATCTCAACTTCTTTTGTCTCTAGCAAGAGGATCTTCTAGTCCAATTGGTAAAAAGCTTTTTGCCGAATTGCCTGAAAAGCATGCTTGCCACCAATAGTAATGAAAAATAATGCTATAGGACTGATGAGTGAAGCAGCAAGGTGGGGATGAGAAGAGAGGTTGTGCTACTACAACCTTACAGTGAGGCTCGAGGCATGCAGAGTCAGTTTTATCTTCATTTCCCTTGGAGTTGTAACGTGCTGCCTCGGCCCTTTGTTTGTATTCTCTCCATGAGCATTGTCAAAAGTCAAAAGTCAAAAGGCATGGGGATCTTCTGCCCTACTTAAAATTGGCACTTTCTGCCACCTACCCATAGTCTCTGGAAGCACTGTGGCATTGCTTTACCATGACTGTGCTGAAATTAGAAGTGCTGCCAAGGTTTCAGCTGGGGCCTGACACAGGAGGCCCTTTTGGGATGCCTGCCTTTTTCCCTGCAACACTCTGTGTCTTCTTTACAAGGAAGAATGCCAGAACAATGGATCAGCTCTTTCACTCTCCATCTGCTAATGTTACTGCTAAGGCTTGTCTGTCCTTCATCCTCCCTTCAGCTTGCTTGTCTAAATGAGAGCAGGTCACAAGTTTAATGCCTTTCCTTTCTCTTGCTTCCATCTGCCAGCTTGATTTCAGAGCTTGGAAATGTTACTTTCTGGACAACAGCCCCTTGAATGAGAACTGTCCATGTTGGCTGAGCTCCCATTCTAGGAGTTGTCATACAGAAAAGTAACTTTCTCCAGCTCTGCCTTATTTTGCCTATCCCTTGCTCCTCCTGTGCCTTTCATAGTGGTTTCATCTGCAGACATTAGCAGAAAGCCAGTATAGTGTCATCATGTGTTAGGTTTAATCCAGAGAGTCTTAGGTTCAAATCCACAGTTAGCCAAACGATCATCAGTGAATGAGCTTTATATCATCATTCTACCGTAATCTAATCTACTTCACAGAATTTTGCTGAGAATAAAATGTCATCTCCATCATGGATGCCACTATGAACTCCTTGGGCACAAAGGAGTACTTGTTCAGGGTGCTGTTAAATTTCCACAAGAAGGCTTAAGTTTGGCTTGGAGTTTCAGAGCTATATGGATACTTGGGATAGGGGACCATTTCAAGTTTTTGTGATAAGCGGGAGAGGGGAGAGATTTACAGAGATATCCTGTGTCTACTCAAAAATAAGTTCCATTGAGTTCTGCAGCGCTTATTCCTTGGTAAGTATTCTTTCTTTGTTATCCCACCTTTCTCCAAGCTAACAATAAAATTCACTTAGAAAAGACTGATATGTTAAATTTACAATAATGAAACAAAATGAAACAAATTATAATGTTAAAACACAACTAGATTAAACAATCTGTACCAAAGGATAACAGTGCTTGAACATTTGAAAAACTCTTCTGCAGAAATCAATTGTTGCCAGAAGCTGCCTCAATTTTTTTAAAAAAAAGATATTTGTTTTGTCAGCAGAAGGACAACAGAAAGGGGCCTTTCTTGGGAGGGAGTTGTATAGTTAAGGTGCAGCCGCTGATAAGGCCCTCCCTTCTATCCTGACATGTGTGCCTCTGTGAGTGACAGGACTCCCACGATGGTCCCAAAACCTAGGCTGACTGATACAAGGGGTAGATGTGTGCATGTGTATGACTATAGCCTCAAATATCTAGAAGGGAGATTCATAATACCCAAAGGTTTGCGCTTGGATATATTCAATAGTGAATAAATAAGTATTTTTAAAAGCATTTGCTCTACCTATTTAATTACACCCCATTATAATCTGTTGTTGTTGTTGTTGTTGTTGTTGTTGTATGCTTTCAATTTGTTTCCAACTAATGGTGACCCTATAATGGGTTTTTGGGGGGCTGCAAGTATGTGATTCACCCAAAGTCACCCTATAGGTTTCCATGGCATAGTGGGGAATCGAACCCTGATCTCCAGAGTCACAGCACAACAATCAAACCACTATGCCACACTAGGTCTCTCAGTACTCCTCAGGAATAGTGATAGTGTCCCAAAAGGGACGGTCTGCAGCCGCCCCAAGAAGCGGTGAGATGGGGCCAAGGCTGCCTCATCGTCAGCCTCAGAGGCCCCATCCTGCCGCTTCTCCAGGCCAGGGAGAAGCGGCAAACTTCCGCTTCCCCATGGCCTGCAAGTGGGGTGCAGCAGGCACCCTGGGCACCGGCTGCACCTGGTGGTGCCGAGAGGAGAAAGGGGCCGCTGCTACAGCCTCTTTCCCCTCCAGGTCCTTGGCGTGGCCATCTAAAGGCCGTGCCAAGGACCAGGCGCAAAAAAAGAGCTCAGTTTTGGAGCTCTTTTTTGCGCCCTGGGAAGGGCGTGCTTGGTGCCCTCCCACAGCGCGATGTTGTCTGGCGCACGCAGCATTGTCTAAATGCTGTGTGCACTATGACAACATCATGGTGTGCCCGTATGGACGCTGCCATTTTAAAATGCTGCACCCTCCCGAACCCTAATTGAGCCCTCCCAAAACCCTCTTCGTGCCCGTCTGTATCAGGCTATAGTGATCTAATAGTGAATAGTGATATATGATCTAAAATTGGACTTCATTTTTATGTGCCTGTTCCTTTATCCCATAAAAACATTGCTTGGACCCAAAACAAATCCCATGCTCTTTAATTCCACAAGCAGCAAGAAGTTTCTGGGCCACTCTTAGAGAATCGTACCAAGATGGAAGGAAAGGTATGAGGACATGGAAACAATTCTGGTTGCTGACAATGTGCATTTCTCATTCACTACAATAAGGCAGTGACATCATCTCTCCTCCCCCCCGCCAATGCTATGTATACAATTACTTGGTTCTTAAATGCAAATCTTCATGATAACTAACCTTGTCACGATGACAGAATGTCTCTTGCAGAAAATCACACTGGGCAGGACAGAGAATGAAAGGATGGTAAAGCCAACACAGCAGCCCTGCCCTTCTCGTCATCTGCTCCTGGGAGAATTAATTAGCCAGAACTGCTGAATGTTTGCACATACCCGGCACTCCACTGCTGTCTGCTATGCTAAAGTCAGGAGTACAACCCAACCAGTGCAAGGCAATCAAGACCAATTAATGAAGATGTAATTTAGTCTCTAGAGATGGAACTATTAACATAATTCAGATGTTCTGAGCACCAATGAATATGATTAACCTGGTTAACTTTTTTTAATCCCAAAGACATGCCTGTTCCTGAAAACCAAGGGGTTTCAGCATTCAGACTCTGCCATTAATTATTGCTATGATATATTATTTATACAGTGCATAAAGACATTTAAGAGGCCTTCTCTGTGTTAACCATCCCTCCTGACTTTGAGCAAGGGGTTAAGAGGCATGATGGGTCTTCCTTATTAGTGCTGCAGGATGCTCCATTTCTCCTTGCCTCCCCCAGCTAGAGCTGGCAGCTGTGATTTCTTCATAAGAGACGTTGAGCAATGACAGCAGAAAGAATGGCCAGAAGCAAAGAACTTGCAGGTCAGTAAATAAATACAGATGAAATCACCCCAGGAATGTCCAGTTCCATCACATTCCTCCCACAGAAAAAGATTTCCTGTTGTTGTTTTTTTAAATTAATTGTCCACGGTATTACTCTAATACAAGCCAATGTAGCATAGTGGTTTGAGTGCTGGACTAGGAACCTGGAGACCAGGGTTCAAATCCCACCTCAGCCATGAAACCCACTGGGTGACCTTGTTCAAGTCACATGCTCTCAGCTTCAGAGGATGGCAGTGGCAAACCTCCTCTGAAGAAACTTGCCAAGAAAACCCCATGATAGGTTTGCCATTAGTCAGAAATGGCTTGAAGGCAAACAAGAAGAAGAACATCAGCAGCTTATGAAACACTAGTCTCTCTGATGTGGTGCCCAGCAGAGGTTTTTCCCCCAGTGTGCCAGGGGCCCATACCATATTCATGCCAGTATTTACAACTCTCCAGGGGCCAACAACTAATTGCTTGGGTTTGGGGGCAGGTACTAGTTCAGATTGACTGATTAGCACTTACTCACACCAGATCCCATCTGATCTTGGAAGCTAAGCAGGGTCAGCCCTGGTTAGTACTTGAACTGGAGACAGTCAATGAATACCATGAGCTGTTTGCTATGTTTCAGAGGAAGGAACTGGGAAAACCACCTCTGAATATTCCTTGCCTAAGAAAATCCTATGAATATTCATGGGGGCAACATAAACCAACAGGTGACTTGAAGGCATACACACACTGGCAGTAAAACAACTGTGACGATGCATCTAATTTGGCAGCAGTCTGGGATTCCCCCCTCATGACAAAAAAGGTTAAATTCATTACTTCATTCCCCTCCATTCCTCTTCTGATCTCATTCATTACTAGCACTGTCCCCAAAGTGATGTAAATTGCATTGTAAACAAAGTCTGCAAAGATTCCAGTGTTTCTGGGAACTCATAAGAAAGTCGTACAGCTAATCACCTAGTTTTGCAGAGGTTGCTAAACTACTTCCAGCAACCTTTAACCTCTACCATTGGTCAGACTGGAGAATATTGATGGGTACTGGTGTCCAACAACATCTACAAGGTCATAAGTACCCAGTCCTGTAGTGTCTACAAGTAGGGCCTTCTTAGTGTCTGCCCCTGGGCAGCCTTCCAAGGGAGGCCAGGCTGTCATGTTTCCTTTGTCCATCCACTACCAAGCAACACATTTTCCCTCCAGGTTGTTTTTTTTAGTAACTCACTGGCTACTAGAATTTTCTAATGGATGCGGTGCTTTTTAAAAATTGACATACTCTTAAAATGGCTTATTGTTTTATTATTGTTTCAAAACAATAATGTGTTTGTATTTAAATATTATACACAAATACATGCATGAGCATAAATGCTTTTACAGAATTCATATCTGTTCCTTTCTCTAACAGTAGTGAGCTGCCCTGAATCCCAGAAAGGTGGGATATTAAATCAGTTTCATTTAGCCATGATGGTTACATGGCCCTTGATACACCTAGAATCATAGAATCAAAGAGTTGGAAGAGATCCCAAGGACCATCCAGTCCAACCCCCTGCCATGCAGGAACACAGAATCAAAGCACCTTTGACAGATGGCCATCCAGCCTCTGTTTAAAAACCTCCAAAGAAGAAGACTCCATCACTCTCCGAGGGAGTGCATTCCACTGTCAAACAGCTCTTGCAGTCAGGACTTTCTTCCTAATGTTGTGGTGGAATCTCTTTTCCCGTAGTTTGAATCCATCGTTCTGGGTCCTATTCTCTGGAGATGCAGAAAACAAATTTGCTCCATCCTCAGTGTGACATCCTTTCAAATATTTAAACAGAGTGTTCATATTGCCTTTTAGACTTCTCTTCTCTAGGCTAAACATACCCTCCATGAATTCATCTCTACCTTAAAAAAAACAAAAAACACCATCACACATTTCAAAGGGGCTGTTCAGACTACGATATACCCCGGTTTGTGAACTGGTTTAAAAGTAGGGAGTTCATACTGGCAATGGTATATTCACTATCCAATCAGTGCTTTGCACACCCAATCCGGTGCAAATCCCCCTCAGCCCAGGTTTTCCTAAAGCAGAGTATTTACCGTTTCTTTTTGGAAAACCTGGTACAATTGAATATGAACTTGGCTCTGATCATGATCAGGTCAAGTTCAGGGAAGGGGTAAAGGGCAGGGAGTGAAACATTGGAGCATGCCCTCCCTCCCCGCAGCAACCAGTTTTGATCCAGCGCTTTGAGTTTTTAAATTTGACAGTTTCCTCCCCCCCTGTAATTAGTATATTTTCAGCAGCAGGAGTGCTTCATCGGGTGCTTCAGAATTTTTTTATTATTATTATTTTTACAATTTGATAGCTTATGCACATGCTACATGGGGCTCTTTAAATGGGAGAAGGAACCCCCAGTCCATATATGGATAGTTGGCTTCCATATATGGACTGGGGTTCCCTCTCCCTTCATTTAAATGCCCAGTATGAATGGGGCGCTTTAAACGAGGGAACCCCAATCCATATATGGAAGCCAACTATCCATATATGGACTGGGGGTTCCCTCTCCCTTCATTTAAACAGCCCCATGTAGCATGCATATAAGCTGTCAAATTGTAAAAATAATAATAATTAAAAAATCCAAAGTGCCCGATGAAGCACTCCTGCTGCTGAAAAAAAAACTAATTATGCGAGTGCTGTGCTTAGTGTGAGTGCTTGTGCTACATATCTGTGTACAGGAAGGAAACCTTGCTTGGGGGATGGGGGAGGAAAATTCCCAGGGAAGGAGATCTAGCTTTGGGGGCATCTGGCTGGGTGTGAAGGGGAGGCGAGAGGCTGGATGCAGAGGAAAGGCAGGGACATTGGACTTGGAATGAAGGGGAGGCTAGATGCGGAGGGAAGGCAGGGACATTGGAGTGAAGGGGAAGCTGGATGCGGAGGGAAGGCAGGGACATCAGACTTGGAGTGAAGGAGAGGCTGGATGAGGCAAGTTGACAGAATATGAAAATGCTGCTGCCAGGTTTTTTTTTTAAAAAAGGAGGGGGGGAGCACCTATATTGTTGGCCAATGGCAGCATGACATGTCACAATTGACATAATTTGATTGACAACTACTTTTGTGAATGGGAATTTTAGCAGGGTAAATTGTAGCGGGAGCTTTGATCGGTGCAAAGGTAGTATGAACTTCTTTCCGGAGAGATTCGGTAATGACATACTGAATCTGATCCGGATCTAACCAGGGCAAATGGACTAGTAGGAATGGGGCCAAAGTTTCCTCAACTTGCTGCTATTGCACAGATAGCCAGCTGCTGCAACCATACTTGGCTTCCTGTTCAGCTGCATATTTTTGAGGATCTCGCGTGTCTCTTACAACGCCAGTAATTTTCTGCCCCTAAGCTGTCCCTCCAACAGCATATACCTACCTTAAATGTGTTGTGAACTTTTATATTTGAAAATAACATGATTTTTTTAAAAAAATGGGCAGGCTACTTCTTCAGTCTCTCATAGACCACAGCTCTTGTTTGCAGAATAAATGGTGGCTGCTTCTAGCCCTTTCATGGACTGTGAGAAGAAGTGGCCACAATATAAGGCAACATTATAAATATTTTAATCAATAAATACTCTAATAGTAAATCAATCCCATAGCTTGTTGGCAGAGTGCATGTTCAGGATGCATGGGGACTACAGGCTCAGCTCCCTCTATCACCAGTTAAATGTTCCAGATAGCTGCGTTGGACAAAGCCTCTAAAAATTTGGGAGTGCTGATGCCGACCTGAGGGGGCAGAACTGACCCAGAAGGAGTAATGCTTTGACACTGTTTGAAGCACCTTTCTATGATTATTTATGGATAGGTGAGCACAGCTGACTGGTTCAGGGGCAGATTGGATAGCCATCTGTCAAGGATGTTTTAACTGCGGAGTTCTTGCGTTGGGGGGGGGGGGGTAGACTAGATGACACTTGGAATTCTTCCCAGCTCTGCAATTCAATTATTCTGTGTTCACAGCTTTGCAATTCAATTATTCTGTGTTCCCAAAGTAATTAATTCTATGTGATGATAAAGTAAACTTCCACTTTTGGGGGTGAAAAAAGCAAGAGGAAGGCTACAGTGAACATGCAGAAGGATGCTCAAAATTAAATGGTGTAATAATTACCTGGGACTTAAAATTTTTTAAAAACATTTAAACATTTAAAAAGTTCACCACTGAAGGTGAGATCACTCATGTTAATTAAAGTGCCTGAACAGGAGAATACTTGTCTTAACACAAGATTTAATGGTGCTGATGGAACAAGAGATGAATTAAATTCATTCTATAAGGGTGGTTAAGAAGAACTTTCATTGAATATTGCAGGGCAACTAAGGAAGTATAATCTTTTTGGGAGGAACTATACTGGTTATGAGAGAAAAGGCAAAATGATGATACAATTGAAGCCAGCCTAATATTGGGACCAAAGCAGCTATGTTCGATGGTGTGTTCTATGATCAAATTAATGGATCTATTGAAACAGATGGATGTTGCCTGGGCCATGGCTCTGATAGGGTATCAGGTGAGATGGTTTAGTGACATAGTAGTTCATGGAACCATAGAGCTGGAAGAGACCCCAAGGGCCATCCAGTCCATCCCCTGCTATGCAGGAACACAGAATAAAGCAACCCTGACAGGTGACCATCTAGCTTTTGTTTAAAAACCTCCAAAGAAAGAGATTCCACCACACCAAAGCAGCATGTTCCACTGTTGAACTACTCTTAACCATCAGGAAATTCTTCCCAATGTTTAGGTGGAAGATCTTTTCCTGTAGTTTGAATCCATTGCTCTGTGTCCTAGACTCTGGAGCAGCAGAAAAGAAGCTTGCTCCTTCCTCAATATGACATCTCTTCAAATATTTAAACATGGCTACCATGGCTGCAGCTGTACTGCAGAAATAATCTAGGTTGATACCACTTTAAAACTGCCATGGCTCAATACTATGGAATTCTGGGAATTGTAGCTTTGAATCCTCATGCAGCCATGGAAACCCATTAGGTGATCTTGGGCAAATCACTTTCTCTTATCCTCAGAGAAAAGTAAATGCACACACGCCCTGCGCAAATCTTGCCAAGAAGATGTGATGTGATGGGTTCGCCTTAGTGTTGCTATTAGCTGGAAACTACTGGAAGGCACAGAACAACAAGTCACCTGGAAAGAAAGGTAGGATAAGGAAAGAAGGAAGGAAGGAAGGAAGGAAGGAAGGAAGGAAGGAAGTTTTCTAATGGAAACCAACACCTACACTCTTAGCACTTTCACCCTGGGAGATCTGATGTGAGTGTAACAACATAGAAGGGGAGGGGGAGGTCTTTCTACCAAGAATAATGCTCCAGGGAATGTATTCTGCCACAATACCTTATTTACTGGGGTGCCACAAGACTCTTTCGTCAAAAATAAGCTATTATTTTGGCTTGGAAATACATATTACAGTTACATACTGCAGTTACAGTTGCTAGGTGTCCATTATCAGGGATGTCCCCAACTGAGGGTTGAAAAGCTTTTCCTTTTACATATCCTGAACAAGATGCCAAAAATTCCTATATTTTGGGATGTGGGCCCTTCATATAGACAGAAATGTATGCATCATGTAATTTATAAATATGTTCAATTGGCAGAGAAATACATGGCTAGGTTAATTGAACCAATACTTTCACTTGGTGTTTAGGCAGAACAATATTACTGCTTCTGTGGCTTGATAATAAATAAATGTACCTTGCTTCTATATATGTATTGTGCACGTGGGTGTGGGTGTGTGTGCATGTGTGTGTGCACATGTGTGCGTGTATGTCATTGTGATAGTATTTTATTAATTGTTATTAAATTTCTTTTCTGCCTCCTTCTTTAAGAGAACTCAGAATTGCATACCTGGGGATATTTCACCTCTCAAGAAGACAGTGAAGTATTGTAAGTTACGCTGAATGACAGCAATTGGCCAAAAGTCAAATTTCATAACTGAGTGAAAGATTGACCTGAGACTTTTCTCAACATTCCAGCCTTCAAATGATGTAATCTCTCAAAAACTATTCCAGTTATGGATGTCCCTCAACCAGGAACTAAGGAAAAACTCAAAACTGCATTAAAAACAGGACACCACTGAACCATGCTTTCATGAACAATTTTCATTAGATATTCTCTTCAATATTGGACGGTGAAGCAACTGTCTCATGGAACAGATGGTATGGGTTGAGGAAGCTATGGGTGCCAATAGCTTGCTGCCCAAAGGTGAGAAGAAGGGTATTGTACTCTCCCCAGTGCTGAAGGCAGTCAGTCCAGTTGCTTTTTGGACATGAATAGTGGTATAGTGCTGTCAATGCAAACTCTCCTTATTTTGCAGTGCTGGATTTCACACACTTGTATGCTATATTTTTTAGTTTACATGAAGACATTGAAGCATCAGCACACACACACACACACAATACAAGTATGGTCCCATTTATTAATGGAGCCTAAAAATCTACTCAATGTGGGGTGGACTGCAGATGAATATCCACAACAGGAATGTAAACATTAGAACAGCAGAATACTGACTCACCAGCAACTGTTCCAAAAATTACAACCATTACAATATGAGGAAATTAACCATTTTGTTATTAAATGCTTGTAAATCTACCTTTTTAAAAAAAAAAAATGCCTAGGCTGGAAAGCAGCTGTTAAAGAATGGCCACACATGCCCAGTGATCTGCTCACCAGGGTGAGTTTAGCAATACAGAAAATAATCCAATTTTCACAGCTATATTAATAGTGCAGCCATGAAAGCAACAAAACTGGAATATGAAAGCAACAAAGGAACCGTAGAAAAAGCTCAATTTATTTGATACCAAGTATGATTGCTCAAATTTCTTTCTGTGATAAGTGTAACGTATGTTATCTATGAGCATGACTTACAAAACATCCCTCTAGCCATCATTGCTAATGGTTCTTTCTGCCAACTTATTGGACTTGGAGGATCAGTAGTTAGATCTATAGCTGGAATGGAAAGGCACACAATCAATATATATATATATATATAGGCATTTATAGATCTTCTGTTTTGTATTTTATCACTTGAGAAAACATCTTAACTTGTTTTGAGAGAGGTGTAAAATGGTTGATTTTAACAAATCAATTGCATATTAAATTTGTAGCAGCTATTGGGGGGGGGGGGACTACAAATTCCAGGATCCTCAAGCCAACATTGTCATTGGCCATCTTGGATGGGGGACTCTGGGAATTATTATCGAACAAGTAACTTTTCCAGTCTTTGGCATTTATTACCATCTAATCTCATGCTTCTTACAGAGAAGCCATGGATTGTCCCCATTGTAAACTCACAACAACTCTATGAAGTGGATCAGGATGAGAGTCAGAGTGTCTGGGCCAAAGTTACTCAGTGAACTTCATGGATGAAGTGGAGTTTGAACTCTGGACTCTCTGGTCCACCTCTGGCATCCATTAGTCATTGCTCTTTTTCTGTTGCCTTCAATATTTTATATTTTTAGCTGTACACAGTACCCCTTTTTCTTGGCGATGTAAAAGGGAAGCGAGGACCAACATTGCTATGTAGTAAACAATTAAAATAAAAATTAGTTTTATTTTTGCTGTTCATAGGTAGAGCTATGCCTGCAGGGATGTGGGGCTGAAATTACTAGTCTAATGTTTTCACAAACATGGCTCTGTAGGGGGTCATCACCAGGTGGGCAGTTGGAAAGATGCAAGACGAAAGAACAGTTCTGTTCAGTCTTGTTATGGCTAAACAGGAATCTGAACACATAACAGAGACAGAGGGCTATGTACACCACTCTCATCCCAATGTTCCTGTCCTCACTGCTAGCCATTCCTATCTTGCTGTATTGAATAACAAAGGATGAAGAGGCCTTCTGGGCTCATTCCTCGTTTGGGTTCCTAATCATGTGGAACAACCATGGGATTGTCATTCAAATGAATGAAAAGCCTGCTTCAGATTGTCATATCAGGTACAGAGAAGGCTTGACCAGTATATGCAAGGACATTTGAGGTACATGTGGGTTCAGACGAACTCTTCTGGCATAACACCTAATGGACAGATCTGCTCATAAACACATTGACTTGCACATTTGTACATAAAGTCCAAAGAAAGCACCTACAGTAATCCTTGCATCCAGCACAAACAGAGGAAAATTATGAGGTTCCTCATTCTGAGAATACTTTTCACCTTGGTCATCACAACTGAATTTGGGCCCCAGGGGAATATTTTTCAGGGCATCTCAGCTAGGGTTGGAAGGTATTTCAAAAAGCAATAAGTGACAACTCTCTCTCTGTTGCCTGGCCAGCTCAAGACTAACTTCTACATGTGGGGCAGGCCTATATATATCCTTACTGGCATCACTAGGAGGCTGCAGGGGGTTCAGACCACACAGGGTTATTTTACCCCGAGGAGGTGCAAACAGAGAAGGGGTTCACCCTTGCAGCATGTGCTTGTCACATGAATTCTGCACTCTGTGAAGGACATTGCCTTTCTACTTTCCTGCCCTGAATTTATGCAGCACATCAACAGTTGCCTCCCTCTCTTCTCCTAAAGAATTCTCACTAAAATGGTGAAAGGTCTGGAAACTGTGCCCTATGAGGAACGCCTTAGGGAGCTGGGGATGTTTAGCCTGAAGAAGAGAAGGTTAAGAGGTGATATGACAGCCCTGTTTAAATATCTGAAGGGATGTCACATTGGGGAGGGAGCAAGCTTGTTTTCTGCTGCTCCAGAGAACAGGACCCGGAACAATGTATGCAAGCTGCAGGAAACGAGATTCCATCTCAACATTAGGAGGAACTTCCTGACAGTAAGGGCTGTTCGACAGTGGAACACACTCCCTCGGAGTGTAGTGGAGTCTCCTTCCTTGGAGGTCATTAAGCAGAGGCTGGATGGCCATCTCTCGGGGATGCTTTGATTGGGAGTTCCTGCATGGCAGGGGGTTGGACTGGATGGCCCTTGTGGTCTCTTCCAACTCTATGATTCTATGATGCTTTCATTCCTCCTTCCCCCACCCCCATGGGTGGTTCCAGGAGCCTTCTACTTGGCTTAAGCTGCCTCACATACCCTGCTTTAGTGGATAGCAGGCCCATATCCACCACTGCCCTGCTGTGACTATACCCTCCCCTGGGGGCACATTACCAGCCACCTCCATCAGTGTCCCATTGGATCTGGACCTGCTGCTTCCAGATGAAATAGGATGCTGGCAGAGGTGGCTTGCTGCTTCTGGATCTGATGGGATGTCACCCCTAAGGTACTTGTCTTCCATCACCTTTCAAATCCCGACTCTCAGCCATCTGCTCCCAACACTAGTAGAGGAGGGGAGGGGTGTGAAGGAACCACCAAGAGTAGAACTCAGGACCAGAACAGAGCTGGCTGCTGTTGCCACCCCATTCCTTGCCTCCACTGGCGAGACAACAGCCAGGCAGGAAGGAAACAGTTGTGACTGAAAGTCGGGTTTTGGAAGGTAAGAAGGGACAGGTACCTCTGCCTTTTTGAGAGAGCTCATCATACTCTGAAATCTGAATTCAGCAGAGCCTGCAGACAGTGGGCACTGCAGCCTGCAGAATGATAGAATGCTTATTGGGGAGAAATTAAAAGCAGAAATGTTGATGTGAAGTATTGAAGATGTGACAAAGCAAAGTGATGATCACGCCTAAAAAACAAACATTTTTTGGAAGGAATTTACTGAGAACTCAAGAAAACCACGGGATCCAGCATTTGGGATGATTTGATTTTTAAAGTGCCTGGGAAATGGATTGCAAGTGGGAGTCTTGTTTTATTTACTAACAGTCAAAATATTAATAGCATGACACTGGCTTGAGAAAGAATTTCTACAGCAAATCATTGGGTTTCTGAAGTATGATAAATTTTGAGTAATATGGGTTTTACTTTAAGGTATAAGATTGCTTGTATGAATTATTTACATTTGTTTATTTTTAGAATCAATAAGGAAGCATTGAGAAATGAATGATTTGAGAGTTCTGGCAATCAGTAATGGATGGATTTTTTCTCTTCTGGGTAGTTTTATTTTTATATTATATTATTTTTTCGTAAAACTGGAAGTGTTATGTACAGTTCTTTGTCCTCTCATGAAAGACAGATAGCTAAACTGATCAAAACAACAAAGAAACCACTCTTAATAAACACATATGCCTCCCTTGTATCTAAAACTGTTCTGATTTGGTAGGGACAGTCTTGATCAATCCTCTGTCATCACACTTTTTAGCTTGCTTTTAAAATATCCTTCTCCCACTTTCTCCCTCTGATCTCAGCTTATTTCAGTTGATACAAACTGAGTTCAAAGTGCAAAAGGAATCTGCATTCAATTAGTTCAGCAAAACAAAAGAAGGGGAGAAGAGGAATCATGCAGTTCCCAGCAGGCTCAGGCAAAAGTAAACTGCTGCAGCCTTTCCTAGTTTGTCTGTTTTTCCTTATTAATAATGTTTCCCTCTTGACCCCACTGTGATGTCACTTGACCACTTCTATGCCAGTTTTCATCTGTGAAATGTTGGAAGATATGATAACTCTAGTTCCAAATCTTCATATATATATATGGGGGTAAATGATGTGATTTTTCATAGAATCATAAAACTGCAGAGTTGGAAAGGACCATAAAGCTAATTTAGTCCATCCCCTACAAATGCTGGAAATCCACAGCTCATGCCCTCTTGACAGTTGTCCATCTATCCTCTGTTTAAAACCTACCACCTCCTGAGATCATATATTCTGTAGCTTTGACTGTCAAGAAGTTCTTCATTAGTCAAAATTGTTTTTCTTGAGGAACAAAGGTCTACATCCAATTGTTAGTCCCAATTAGAGCATATCCACTGAATTGATTCAAAGGATCTACTGTAAAACTGGAAGTGTTATGTACAGTTCTTTGTCCTCTCATGAAAGTTGGGGCTAGCAACTGGATTTAGGCCAAAGTCTTTTTTTAAAGAACAAAGTTGTCCATTCCCATGCCCCACTCCAAACAATCCCTAGTGGTAATTCTTTTGTTCCACACAGCCTGCAGTGAATGGAAGTCTTTTCAGCTGAAACTGCCTGCTTCTTCCTTGCAGTTTCTTAAATCACCTCATCGTGTTGAAAAAAAAGGGAAAAATCCTTTGCCATGTAAGTTTCATGCTGCACAATTCCTAAAAGAACACATTCCTCTGAAAAATAAAGGTAATAAATAGGGCCTATTTCCCCTTACAGTCTTTAAGGGGCCATATGATATTACTCTAAGAATGTATCACAGAGGCATCAATAGATGGGGGAAGGGGATGTTCTGCTGTCAAATACCCTCTCTGAATCAAAACGTTCATCTGAAATTCTTCTAAAAAATGAAGATGTCATTGGCACATGCTTCCATAGTGACAGATGTTTCTATCGATAAGAGAGATGCTTCAGCATTTAATTTGGATCACACTGTAGAGCAAACCCAGGGCACATCCAGACTGATTAAAAAGCCCAGAATTTTGTTCTTGTTCTTTCCAGTTTTATTTTGGAGATCCATACACATTTTGCTTCTCCCAGTATACTGTCTGTCAGCTTCTGATACCATCAGGGACTTTTTATACCATTTCCCCAGGTCATTTAATTCTAACTCAGAATAAAATCAGAAAGAGCAGGAACAAAATCTGAGACTTTTCCATCAGTCTGGAATCGATGCATCATCTCTGAAGAAGAAAAGCTCTTAAGAGCTGGCTGAGCAGCTTTGTCTGATGATTGAGACCACTTAGGGCTTGTCTACATTACTTATAAACCCCAGATTCCTCCTGAGCTTGCTGTGTGATGTTTATATTTGTGGTTGTTGTTGTGCCTTCAAGTTGTTTCTGATTTATGGCAACCCTAAGGTGAACCTGTCACAGGGTTTTCTTGGCAAGATTTCTTCAGAGGAGGTTTGCTCTTGTCCTAAACTTTGTTTTCACAATGCCCAGACCTGATTCAGTGTTTCCACCCATTGCCCCACATTAAAAAGACTTACCTTTTGCTCTAGTTTTTCCAGAACCTTTCCATGTGGTTCCTGTGAGCATCCCTGATGAGTCTCTCTGTGGGCATGAGTTACTTTGGAGATATGAGTCATGCCAGATGGCTCGCAGGGACTGCATGGAAAATCAACTGCCTGTTGTTCACTGAAAATCCACAGCAGGTAAGAGTAGATTTGAGGGGGAAAATAGACGAGCCCTGACTCTTCTGTGCTACCACTGTATATCGCCACACTACTGCGGGGCACCTTTCAGAAAAGTGCCTTACAGTGGTATAACAGAGCAGTCACCAAGAGAATGTTGACCTCCATCTTCATGGATGTCTCACCATGCTGTCTCATCTGCACTTTGTATGTGGAGGACTTTTTGAACAATCCTGAACTTATAACATTGGATTATCATACGATACCAAATTATTTGGGCTTCTGTAATGAATATACACATTTGTAATATAGATTTTAAGTACAGTTGGCTGTTTTACAAGTAACTCTAATTGCTGTTTGTGTTCTGTCAGTGTTATTCTGTTGCTCTGTTACTGTAATTGAAGTGGGTGTTGACTTTTTTTCTTTCTTTCTTTTTGGTGATGTCTCATCTGCATGGCAGAGGAAGTCTTGCTGCTCTTCTACTGTAGAAAGGCCCCTGGGATAACATATGGACTGGAACTGAATTTGTTTTGCTTCCTTTATGCTTTTTTTTTTTTTTTTTTGGCTGTACCTTCCTTCCTTACACTTCATGGTCCCTGTTGGTCTTTGTGCTGCTCAGGAGCAACAAAGAATAATATTCAGGCACTGGGAAAACACAACAGCTCTTTTGTCTCCTGTCATTTTTTAAAAAAGTAAAAATAGTCCTAGTTTAGCATGGATACAAGAAAAATAGTCTTGCTAACCCTGCCATCCATCATGGAAGAGTGAAGTACAAATAATGAAAAAGCTGTAATATCTACAGCTTTTCCATCTTGTATTTTTGTTTGATTTTTGTTGTTGTTTATGTTATAAATGATGTGATTACAAAGACTGGTCTTTCTATATATTAAAAAAATATATATCCTGGCAAATGTAGAAGAGAGGAAAAAAAAAGAGAAGACACCTGTAGTTCTTTACTGGAAATTCATTTCATTCCCTAATTTGACAAGTGAGGAGAGGAGGAGAAATCATTTATTCTGCTTCGATCACTTTTATTGTTCAGAAGTTGGTAGAAGAAGTGGTAAATCACAGTCTCAAAATCTGTTAGGCCACTGATGGACAAAATCAGGTGGACTGCAAAAGCTCAGTATAAAGTTAATCTGAGTTGAATTTCGACGAGGTGGGTGGGGAATGGCATGAGAATCATAGCCTAACAAATACAGTGCCCTTGCAATGCCCCATGGCAATGTGTGTCCCTCCAGTTGTTATTGGACTACAACTCCCATCAGCCCCAGACAACATAGGCAATGGTGAAGGATACTGGGAACTGCAATCCTATAACATTCCCAGCTGTGGGGGGCCTAACAGGTCCACTGTCTAAAGCATGTATATAAAAATAAATATGAAAGTTAACCTTTATACACTGTTTATATGTGTGTGTGTGTGTGTATGAAAATAAGCATGATCCTGCACCAAGAAACTGTGAATTCTGTGACCAAAGTAAAATCATGCCAGTGTGTATGGATGCACTTATTTTTCACATTTTGTCTGTTTTCATCCTGTGGTTGAAAAAGGCTCCCCTGTGGCTAGCTCCCAATGCTGAATTTGATTGTTAACATGAATAAACTTTCATCCTATGGGCACCTCCTATAAAAAGTTTTGTTTTAACTTTGCTGGAAACTGTCTTGAGTCCAATGTCAGGAGAAAGGAAGGATATTCAATTGACAGATTCACATATCACCTGCCCCAATCGCAGGGATTAGTACTGTAGGAATTTTCACGAAACTCCAAACTCTTTTCCTTTCCACTGCCCCTTCAGCTGTCACATTTGGACCTCTTCCATTTACTTTAAAGCAGTGGTAGGCCCCAAGACCATTTTGCAGTCCCCACTGCAATACAGATTGGTGTATTTGCTCCCTTTATGATGTCAACTGAACTGCAAAGATAGTATACAAATCGACCTGGGGAATGACACCATCAGGAGCTCACAAAATTGGAGAAACTCAAAGCCATCTTTTTTTGTTTGTTTGTTTGTTTTTTTTATTTATACCCCGCTCTTCAGCCAAGACTATCAGAGCGGCTTACAATTTGTTAAACAAACAGCTTCATTTACAATTGAAGACAGATTCAGATCTGCTCTTTGTCAAATGCCAGGGCTATCCACTGTCAGCTCTATACACATTTGCTAGTGCAATCCATAGTCTAGCATGTCACATGCCAAGGCCACATGCATATAAGGTTGCTGCTATTGAGAAATAGCTCTGGATGCAAGGCACTGTGATATGTGTTTTGAAGCTGCAATCCTGTACCCATTTGCCAAAGCCCAGAATCTACATGCAGAAAGGCTCTGGCTAATTCCCTGGGACCTGCAAGTCAGATTGGAATAACTCCTTCCTGCAATACTGGAAAGCTGCTAATAGTCAGTGGAGCTTATTGCTCATCATTTAAACTGGCTCCAGCAGCCCGAGCTGGAGCTGGGTTGCAGGCTGGAGGCAGGGATTATCACACACTAAATCGCCGCTGAATTGCTGGCTGCCATCAGTCCGGGTCCCAGCCACACTTTGCTAGCACTTTCTAGAAGTCGGAAAGCTTTCCAGCTTTTAAAAAGTGCTGGCAGAGCACAGCTGGGACCTGGCTGGGACCCGGGCTGATGGCAGCCAGCAGTTCAGTGTTGGTTTAGTGTGTGATAATCTCTGCCTGAATTCTGTATTCCAGCTCCAGCCCAGGAGGCTGGAGCTGGTTTAAAATGCTGAACGATATGCTCCAATGTCTACACTGAGCTACATGGGCCAGTTATCTGACTCAGTAGCTTTCTTTGATCTTATCATATGGATAGGATCATGCTGCACAGAAATTAGGCTCTAGCTAAAGAGACTAACTATGTACGAATCATGGCTTTTGTTTTGAAGTATAAGAAGCTGATTAAGCAAGGAGATGTGACCACACACTAAGGAGTAAATAGCAATGGCCAGGATCATATAGCCTGAGACTGACCACATAATAGACTGCTCCTTGAGTAGCTTGACATACCCACCACTTGCGTATGGAGTTATCTAAGACCTCCATGTGTGAACAGTTCAGTGGTGGTGGGGGTGACAAATGGTGGCAGGCAGGTGCCCTAGCTATCTGCTGTATTTGCATGCTGCTATCATAAGCAAGGCCTGGAACATGCCTCCTGGCACAGGTCACCTCTTTTAAGATCTGTGCCATTCACTATGCCACTGGGGAATGCAGGATGCTGAACTCAATGGACCTTGGGCCTGCTCTAACATTTCCTCTTAACATTTCTGCATGGTTTTCATGAATAACAGTGTACTGTTCCAAGAGTTTCCTTTCTTGCTTTTCTTGACACTGGAATGGTTTTCCTTAAGTCAAGATGCATTGTTGTGAACTGAATTGCTGGCCACATTTTAAATAATTATACCTCCAATTATTAAAGAAATTAAGTAATTCAAATGAATAGCAACATTGTAATGTAATTATTTGCTACAAATGAACATAAATGATTTCAATATATCAAACATTTGTTCCACCAGCTGTTGAAATCTATCATCATTGAAAGTGCCCTTGGGCCAGGCAACCTCTCGACAGATGCCTATTTATCAATGCACTCAAGTTACGATTCTGAGTTTAATTTCCTTCACCGGTGCCAAATCCTCATTTTTCTTCAATCAGTGTAGTACCGAGTAATGCCAGCACATATGTTTATTCAGAGGTCCATTGCACACTTTTTAGATCTGTAGGTAGGAAACTATTTAAACCGCTCTGTTTATTTGAAATGGAATTCTTGCAGAATGGAGTGTCCAGGTGAACAGTGTTAAAAACATATTAATTGACTGAAATAAAAACAAGCTTCAGAAGTCTACATATACAGTGGGACCTTGGTATCTGCTGAGGTTTGGTTCCAGAACCCCATGTGTGTACCAAAATCAGTGGTTGCTCAAATACATTGAATGCAATGGTGGAGTAAAATGGTGTCTTTTATATAAAATGGCAAAAACAAGTTTTGCTTTATGGAATTTTTAAAAATATATATTTTCAATCTGCGGATGGTTGAACCCATGGATGCAGAATCTGTGGATATGGAGGGCCAACTACATACACCAGGTTGGCTAATCCATTATGATTGAGAAAAGTGGTGCTTCTACAGAATTTCATCACTTTGGTCAGCGGAAGTTCTGGACTTTAGCCTTAACTTTAAAGGAGTTTAGGGGCTATCCAAGAGGCTGAACCTAGTTCAAGGACAGGGTCTAGCACTCTAGGCAGATCCCTTAAAGTTCAAGCTATATGCTAGAGCAAATTCACCCACTCACCGATGTCAGAGCCAGCAGCCTCCACTGACTTTGGCCTTTCCGTTGGAGGCATTAGGAAAAGTAGGAAATGGATATAGGAGCTCAAGGTCATCAAAAGGGTTAGTGGCAGCTAAAGAAAAACTGGAGAGGTGCAGTTAACTCTTCATGTCCTATTATGCTCCTGGGTTTTGAGTCCAGAATAAATACAAGCTGCCTACTCCCCAAACATCATGAGAATCTGGGTTTTCATTTGGATAATCCATCTTGTCCTTGGATGAACTGGATAAATATGAAGGAAGTCTGACAGAATGTTAGCACTGTTTATACAAGGAAAGCCAATGTATGGGAATGAGCTGGATAGAATGACATCTGCTAGAATGCTTCCAACTTTCATATATTGATCATGATGTGTGACCAGAAGTGTGCTTTTACAAGTCATATGCTCACAGGTTTATCCATGGGCTTTGTCTACATGCCTTATACCCTATATTTTTAAGAGAACACTTTTATGGGTATACAGTTTGAATATCTGTATATACTTAGTTCAACACATATAGGCTAAAGACAACAGGCATGGTCCTTGTCCCATCCATATATTGATTGTGTAGGCATCTGTTGTGCACACAGAATTAATTATAGATGCTGTTCTCTGTGTGCTTTACAGTGCAATTCTAAACACAGGTCTACTCAGAAGTAAGTTCTACTCTTTTAGTGGTGCCTACTCCTAGATATGTGTACATAGAACAGCCAGTGTCACCTTGGATGGACTTCATGATGATACTGATTATTTAATGAGAATGGACTCTTAGAAATGTTTTTGTAAAACCTGGAAATTCAGTTTTTTCAGCATGTTGACAGAAAAAAAGCATACAGATTTTTTTCATTGCATAAATAACAAACATCAGGTATGGCCATAGTAGTTCAAATAACTATTTCTTTTATAGAACATTTTGGTGCAGTTACAAAATAAAAGATGGATTCTCTTGGTTGAAATCCTGTTCTGTTAAGTGGCACTTTAATAGGTAAATAACAATTATCATGGTAAAGGAATTAAAAGAAGTAATCTCAGAAGACTTTGATGGTGGAGATGTGATGGAGATGTGACATGGGAACCATTAAATATCCCAATATAATGTAAGTAACAACTCATTTAAATATTATGTCTAAACAACATGCTGCTTCTTTTTATGTTGCCTGTCTTTACACCCACTATATTCATGCAGATGTAAATTTGGCATTTTGATGGAGCAGAGGAAACATAAAAGTATCAAACCTCATCTAATTCCCATCTTTCCAGGTTTGTGCTATAAATAAATTATGCTGTAGACCTCTAAGAAGAGACGAAAAAGGATGAGCAGTTTACAGCAATGCATAAATAAAAAGCAAAATAGCCTGTGAGAATTCAGAGCAGTATGTAAATGTGAAATAGAAAAATGTCCAAAGCATGTCCAGAAATTATTCGCATATAACTTTGGGAAACAGCTTGTTTGCACATTTGGTGATCAAAATTTGAAGAAAATGCAGGCTGGGCCCAAAACCTTGCAAATTCTTCTGAGTCACTGGAACTTGTATATCTGTGACTGCTTTCATTTCCATAGGGGAGGGGTCCCTCCCCCAAACAAACCAAAATCTATCACAAAGATTGGAGCAATGATTCTCTAGCAATAGCTAATTTGCTCTGTAACAGAAACAACTATCACTGTCCAAATTAATTAGAAGGTGTTGCCACAGGCAGGCTAATCGTTTTGGAGCCTTTTCCTTAGAGCCTAGTTAGGTTGTCACTTGTCAGTAAAATGGCAGCAATTCAAGTTGACTGAAAAGGCAATTCTGTATGAGCATCACCCTTTTAATGGCATTTAGCATTTACCTGAATTTTGTTAGAAAAAGAATAGAGCCAAGAATGTTTTGCTGGGTGATCTGCTAAGAGTGACCTGTGGGTGGCTTTTTCCCCCAGTGACAAAACTTTGGTTGGACTTTCACAGTGCAGCCGTGATTGTCTTGCTCTCCCATAGTCAATATGTACATGGTATGGTTGAATGAAGCTGCAGTTGCTGCACGATGTGGCCAGACTACCTCCTAAAATATCGAATGTGTTGGCACTGGCTTCTTGGCCTGCTGGATTTGATTTGGTTCCTGCATTTCTAACTTGGATGCTGTATATCTAAGAGAACGATGTTTCCTGTCAGTTCCAGATTGATGCATGATCCAAACAAACAACCATTTAAGACAGGAATGTGAGTAAAGTGCAGGCCATAAACCTCTAAAGATTTTTTACAAAAGATAAAATTAAATTTTAAAAAATCCCCCATTCTTTCAAGCAATAATTTTCAAAAAAGATGTCATTTCCCCCCTCTGAGAGGCTTCCAGAAATTGTAGTTTCATGATAAAATGGAGTACAAGCCCCTTTCAAACCATCAAATGCCCCATTCCAAATGAAAAGTGGATCTATTCTCCAGTCACTTGTGGCTGAGTCATTAAAATGTTTCTGGCATTTCCAGGTTTATGTGACCCATGGTAGCTCATGTAAATTGAAAACTGGCCCCTGGATCATTGGAAGTTGCTCACCTCTGGCTTAGGGCTTCACATTATGAAAGAACTCAAAGTGCAATGGCAAAGACAAAGGCAATTATCACATGGGGAAATGGAATGTCATTGTCCTGTCCCTGTCCCGCCCTTCCCATGTGATCATGGGATGAACTTTCAGACAATGTCATGCTTATCCAGATATTATCCCATCCAGAAAGCAAAAGCCTTTCAAATGACGTCACACGGATCCTGTCATTGTCCTGTCATTGTCCCATCACTGAAGTGGCATTGCCTGGCATTTTGCATTAATGGAGTTTGCATTAATGCAATACCGCTTCAATAACAGGATAATGACAGGATCAGTGCTACGTTATAAAAGGCTTTCATGCAACAGCTGTCACAAATGGGTTAAGATTACTGTAATGCACCCTATGTAGGGCTGCCTTTGAAAAGTGCTCAGAAACGTCAGCTGGTTCAAAGAGCCGCAGCAGGCTGTTAACTGGAGCTGGCTACAGGGAGCATATAACTCCTTTGTTGCAACAGCTCCATTGGCTGCCAGGCTGTTTCCAGACACAATTCAAAGTGCTGGTTTTGACCAATTAAAGCCAATACAGCTTGGATCCAGGCTATTTGAAGGACCGTATCTCCCTTTATGAGCCCCCCAGACTATTGAGATCATCCAGAGAAGCTTTTCTCTCTGTCCCACTACCCTCTCAGGCACATTGGGTAGGAACAAAAGAGAAGGCCTTCTCAGTGGCTGCTCCCAAGCTTTGGAACTCCCTTTCTAGAGAGGCCGGGATGGCTCCATCTTTGATTTCTTTTCAATGGCAGATAAAAACATTTTTATGCTGATAGGTCTTCACATATTGATATGGGTGCTGTTTTGTTTTTGTTTTAAAGAATTTTTAAATGTTTAAATTTTAATAATGTAATGCTTTTAATTGTTCAAATTGTTTAATTTTTTTTAAACTTTGTATTTTTAATGTTTTATACTGTTATAATTTAGACTTTTAAAAAATTGTTAGCCACCTTGAGTCCCAGTACTCGGAGGAAGACAAGATATAAACATAATTATAATAATATTAATAATAAGAAGAAGAAGAACAAGGGAGAGATCCCATCCCTATCCCATCTATCTATGATAATCTTGAAAGGCAATGCAAGGGGGACGAATACTATGGGATCTCTTTTATGTGAGAGCGAGTCCACACTGGCCAAAGTACTATGAGAGGAACTGCACTTTTTCAAGGTTGTGGGCTGGTGGGAAAGGCAGGCGGACAAAATCTGCAGGCTTAAGGAGTATTTTCCAATGCCTAACTTCCTTTGTGGACATTGTACCCACAGTCTTTTTCCTCCTGCCACCACTGCATTGTTTATATTTGTGAAGGGCACCAACAAGATGAGCCATGATGAGCAGGGTTTGTATGTGGAGCACGAATGGCAGAATGTGGTCACTTGGTCCATGTTCTTTCTCCCTATCAACACATGATGTGCAATCATGCAAACACCTACATTGTAGCCAAAGTTGTCAAAGGAAAGAGCACACTTTATCACTTCCACCTTGTAAGATAGCCAGGTGTTTAATAAAGTTCATCCTGCAATAACCCACTTAAGTTTCTAAAGTGCCATTGAAATTGAAATGTGTACTGTTAGTCTTCCAAAAGCTGATTCCCAAATGCCTGTTTGCTCAGAGGTTGCCTTCTATAACCGCATAATATACCTCTCTACTCTTTTTCTTTCCCCAGTTCCCTACATTTTCTATAGATGTTCCCTTCAATGAGCACATCTGTCATGACTCCAGTATAAATGCTGGGAAAAGGTCACTGAAAGAAGTTCACCCGTAAGAATATAGCTATTCAATTCAACTAGCAAATCAACCCCCCCCCCCCCCCCACACACACAGAGCCAAGTGAGCTATTGATTTATAGTGGTTTCTGAAATGCTGCATTATATTTGCAATAGATGTATTTTTCATGATTTTTGCTAGTTGTTTCTCTGATGTCAGCAATCCACTTGCAAATCTCACTTTCCAAAGGTTTATTACCTGCTCATAAAAATATTCTTGATGCTACAATGAAGCTTGGCAGCCATGTTATTGAACTGTATGTTTTTCTTTTTAGAAAAAAACAATTACAGAGCTGGAGATTCAGATATAGTTTTGTTTTTTTTAAAAGCAGACCAGGCTCTTGCTCCCATTAAAGTAAAAGGCAACTATGGAGTACAGATTATCAAGTATAACGGTGATGGCTAGCTTTGTGTTATACGGCTAGGCGTAATGTCATATAACCCTAAGCAGGATTTGTAGTTTGGTGAGTACTTAGAATATCTGCTTGAGAACTTTGGCCATACGTTCCATCTCTCCCACCAAATGAAAAAATCCCAGGGTTTTCTGTAGAATGAAGCCAGGACAAAGCAGTATCAAATTGCTAAATGGTGTGTTATAGTCACAATCAATGTATGGCATGAATTCAGTTCTTAACTTGGCAATATTGTCCCTTTAATTTTTCTTAGACCTTACTAAGGAAATAGGAAATCCCAAGTGGCAGCTTTTATAGTAACCTATGCCTCCCACGAGTCTATCTTATCTAGCCATTTCTGTTTTCCAGAGCTCTGTAAGTGGAGGCAAGTCCATTAAAAGTCTTCGATTTAAAGCAGTAGCACTCAGACTTGGCATTTTAGTGACAAGTTGGACAAGTTGTCTAAGGATGACAAATTTATTTGACTTTAAAGTCCTCGTGGATGGATCCAGAAATAGTCCTCTGTGCATTCGTTTATCGAACACCATTGGGTTTTGGATCTCTACCTGCAACGTTATACTATATAATATATAGTAATAGATTTTAATTGCACCATGCTTTGTGAAATTGGATTGCTGGCAGATCATCACAACCAACCTTGTACAGCCATGCAGGAGAATGCTAATGCAATGCCCAGTTATTCAGAAAATCAACAACTTTATAGAGATCATATCAAATATGAAATACAAAAACAAAGACAATGCAACAACCACATCTAGTGGAATTGACAATATACAAAATTGTATCTAAGAAAGCCAGTTTTCAGCTTGCCTTTACTAATGCAGTGCACAGTCTTCTTTGGATGTTGCAGTTAATTTTTCTAATGCTTTTTCCATCAAAGGAGGATCCAGGAATTCACTGTGCATGAGAGACTCATAAGTTGATATTAAAGTTCATTCTGAGGTGTTTCATTTCTGGTATACAAGTGCTGATTCACATATGTGAACATGTGTCAAGCAGCCATCAGTGTTGTAGTGGACTAAAAATGATTTGTGAAAGATGATAGGTGTGAGGGCAGTTTAAAATTTGAGAGATTATGTAGTATACTGTAGATACAGGTATTCTCCAAGCCCAGAATCATTTTTCCCCCGACTGAAAATCAACACATCATGGGACAAAATTTAGCTGACAGATCTTTTTTCCTTTGCTCTGTGTCCACAGTGAGGGAAATCATTTAGATTGCATTTCAAGGAACAATAAGAGGTAATGGGTAGAGTTATTTGATCTTGGCATTGTCAGACTGTCAACATTAACAGGGCCAACCATACTATTTGAGTGAGGCAGTTGCCTAAGGAATCAGATCTAGAAAACCATGGAAGGGCAGGAAATTTGATTTTTAAATTCATTGCTATTGTATTTTTACTGCCAGAGATGAGGAAAGGCATTTGTGGGATTTTCTGCCTCAGGTATAAAAATAGTTTATCTGGCTTTCAGTATTATGTATTTTTATTTGGGCGAATTAGAAGGGGCACCATTTTCTGTTTTGCTTCAGGCAGCAAAAAATCTTGGTCCAGCCCTTGGCTACATCAACGAAGCCTGAGCTTTAAAATTCTTTATATTCATATTCTTTAAAATGTGTAAAATTGACGCCATAAGACTTCCATGTTCATAGGTAAAATACTGTTGAATATCAGCTTCAAGGGGAGCAGTGAGGAAGAGAGAACTGTTGCTTTCATGCTTTTCCTTATGGGCACCCAGAAGCATGTTTTGGCAGTTAACTCTCAGTGAATATTTTTGTGGATTGGTAACTCTTTAATGCATTTAAAAAGTAATTTCAAACATTTAATGTGCCTTTATCACAAAGCACTCCATTATCCTGACTCAATTAGGGAATTATTTCTTCATACTCAATTTGCTTTGGAGGCTAGCATTGGTTGTGATAAAGTAGTGCTTGGCCCCAAAAACTTTGCAATAACCCCTATTGGCTACCATTGCTTGGCATCTGTGTGTCATTGACAGGTTACTACTCCTATTCTTGAACTGTCTGTGATCCACCTGTCTCTGTATGGCTGCATCCACACTACAGCAATAATTCAGTTTGACACACTTTAACTGCCATGGCTCTATGCTATGTAATCCTGGGAACTGTAGTTTGTTGTGGCACCAGAACTCTCTGTCAGAGAAGGCTAAATAGCTCACATTGGCCCGATCTAGATGCGCCTAAAGAGACGCGATAGGGGCTAGATGGGGCATTTTTAGGGCTAGGGAGGGTGCAGCGTTTAGTCCCTCCCTAGCCCTAAAGCATATGGGCGCCGCCATTTAAAAATGGTGGTGTCTATACGGATGTGCCATGACAACATGGAGCTGTGGGAGGGCGCCAAGTGCACCCTTCCTGCGGTGCAAAAAATAAGCTCCAAAACGGAGCTCCTTTTTTGCGCCGGGTCCTTGGCACAGCCTTTAAACAGCCGCAGCGGAAGCCCCTTTCTCCCCTCGCCAGCCCCGAGGGAAGCGGGGTGCAGTGGGCGCCCAGGGTGCCCACTGCACCCCACTTTGAGGCCACGGGGAAGCAGAAGTTTTCCGCTTCCCCTCGGCCTCCAGAAGCGGCAGGATGGGGCCTTGGAGGCTGCCAGTGCGGCATCCTTGGCCTCATCTTGCTGCTTCTTGGGGCGAATATGGACCACCCCTTTTGCTGTTAAGGCAGTGTCAAACTGGATTATTTCTACAGAATGGATGCAGCCCCTATAACTGTTCTGCCATGGTGAACATAATCATTTTGGGTGTTTTGTTTTGTTTTATTTTTTTCTTACAGGGAGAGTTTTTGACTCCCCTTCAGCTCATTCTGGTATCTGTTTCACACTGTTTTGGATGTGCAAGTAATCAAGAGTTGTTTGTACTGTGTAAAAGAGCAATAGAAAATCTGTCTCAGGGTCTTTGGAAAGATCTTTGCTTTATTACAGTTTAGTAGACAATCACTTTAAAAAAAGCCTCTGAAACACAACAAGTCTAGCAGTCAATGCAGAGAAAGTACCCCTTCTAGTACATATGCTGCATCTTCATTTTGTCAGCATCCCTTGGTAGTGAGATTTGTAGAAGTCTCCATCTGTGCATAGCCCTACATAACTTCTGCATAGCTCATTGGCCTCAAACATTTTATTGACTTTGAACGCCATGTGAATCCCTGGATATTTATTCTTCCAGCCCTCAGGGAGCCATAGAAAATAAAATTTATTTTATGAAGCTTTACAACAAAGGTACTTCCAAAGATAAAATCCTCCTGTTATTGCTCAGTTTTTGTTCTCTGTGTGGAATATTTTGCCAACTCGCTGCCTAAAACCCATTTTAGATTAAGACAGTGGCCATAAAGATACCTGCAGGATGTTAGCACTTATGATTAAGTAGGAGTGTCTTTGCTTATTGCCTATCATTTGCTCAAGGGGAAATGTTAGGATAAAACAGAATGGTTGCAAAGACAACACACAGAGGTGGGCTCATGTCTCCATTCTGTCTTGCTTTCTTGAAATGCGTGGAACACTTTAAATCTGATATTTTCCTTTCAGCTCTTTTTGTGGGTTGCCTTTGAACCTCAGATTTGTCTCTTTTCAAAGCAATTGTAAATCCATCCTTCCACAACTGTTTTCTGCTTGTGCTGCTGTTCATGTTCTTCAGGCGTATTTTTAATCTTGCAATCACAGAGAGGAATGGAATATCAAACTGACAGAACTATTGCTAACTGACTATAGAATTTTCCAGAATGTGCCTTTGGAGCTGGAGAGAAGGGTTGGGAGCTTGCTGTGCAATTGCTGCTTTCATGGAGCTCCAGTTATACATTTAATGCTATGTTATAAGCAATCACTTTGCTACCCACTTAAAGGAGTCACGTCCCAGGCCTATCAGATCCCAATGTGCATTCAATTGGCAGGGCTGATTTACCTAAAAGCACCCAATGACTTCCATGGGTGCTTTTCTTATTCTTAATATTGGAGGATTTTCCAGTTCTTAACATTCTAACCTCTACACTGAACTGATTTTGCCTGGAAAGTTATTCTGCATGTAAGAATAAAAGACAAACAAAATAATAATCCAAAAATGAATAGATAACATTTTCTCCTATTCTTTTAACAACCCAATAAGCCAGGGTGGAGATCTTGTGGCTCTCTAGGGCCCAGATCCTATTGGTGAGTCAGCTGGAATAAACATATTACACCAATTGTTGAATGAAGAGCCAGCACTTACAATTCAATTGATCTGCTCTAGTTGATTTTACTCATAGAGTCCAGGCCTAGATGTTGTTGGACTGTGCCTTTAAGAAACCAAGAATGCTAGAAGCTGCAGTCCAACATCTGTAGGGCTGCAGAGGTCCCACCATTGCACTAAGGCAAGTTACTTTAAAGGGTAAAACAATGGGACCTTGCAAAACAACATAGAACTTGGGAATTGCCAAGGACATGGAAAAGCATAGCTTTAGACAGAGATGAAACAAGGAACAAGCACTCAAGAAGGAAAAAAAACACTTTCCATTCTGAGGGATATTCTGTACATTCTAACAACAGCAGAAATCTCTAAACAGTCCCAAAAAATGGAAGAAAAATGCCCCCTCCATATTTGAGTCCCTCCTTAATATAAAGCCCCTGTATCATCCACACTTTCCTGCAGTTTCTTTGGTTTCCTTTTATTAGTGTTAATTTTAAAAACATATTCTGATGGCTTCTGTGTTTCTAATGCTATCATTATCACATAAAAAGAAAAAGGAATTTTAAATTTTGAAGAGACTAAGGATTACAACAAATACTGTTTTCTGCTGCCAACATCATGCACAACAAAATCATTCAAATTTGAGCCAGAAGGTCAAAGCACAAAATATTCAGAGAAACGAACGTGAGAGTATATGCAAAATGCAAATAAAAAATGCAGGTGGAAAAACAATGGACCTTATTACACAGGGAATATCTGGGAGAAATCTGGGGTTTAAATAGCAATTATCCTCGGCAAAATGTGTTATCGCAATTAAGATTTTCACAGACATTACTATTAAACAGGCAATAAACAGCAACAAATCATTTTTTGTTTTCCCCATGAATGATTTGTTGCTGTTTAGTGGCTGGTTATAGCCTGTTTAAAAGTGATGTTGTGTGAAAATCTTAATTGCAATATTGCATTTTGCATGGGATAATTGCTGTTTCAACCCCTGATTTTGCCCTATTTCCCCCGTGTGATAAGGTCCAGTGTTGTGGACCCTACTCTCTCTGGCTGCTGCCACATTGCAGAAATAAAGCAGTTTGATACCACTTTAATGTCCATGGTTCAAAGCTATAGAAATCCTGGGATTTGCAGTTTGTTGCAGCACCAGATCTCTCTGACAGAAAACACTAAATATCTCACAAAACGACAACCCCCAGAATTCCATAGCATTTTGCCATGGAAGTTAAAATGGTATCAAATTGCTTTATTTCTTCAGTGTAGATGCAGCCTCAGAAAGAGCTGATGGATCACAACATTGTCGGAATTGGCTATTTAAGCTGACTCAGGACTCTTTCAAACGGGAGGAATTTCTCCCAACTCCAAATGGAGCCAATGCGGATTCATGTAAATTCGCTTGTTTAGCGAATTTACATGAACCCCTGCTCCATTCGGAAGAACCCCTGCTCCGTTCGGAATTACTTCCCATTACCTGAAAATAACCCCCTCCTGCCCGAATTTGCATGCGAAGCTTTAATTCGCAATAAAGTAAAACCCATGATTGCATTCGAATTGGCTTCCCTCTTGCCCGAATTTGCGTGCGAAGAGTTAATTTGCAATAACATAAAACCCATGATTGCATTCGAATTGACCTTAAATTATACTTCCAATTTAGCCTTGTATGAAAGAGTAGTCAGACATAATGGTGACTGTCTCATAGGATTTTCTTGGCAAGATTGTCTAGGCCTAGATGTTGTTGGAAGATTGGTTCAAAGGAGGCTTGACCTCAGACAAGAGAGTGGCTTGCCCACAGTCTCCCAGTGGTTTCCATGGTTGACTGGGGATACAAACCCATGGCTTTCATAACATCCCTACAAAGAGTAATTTCCATCCCTTCAACCTTGGAATCCACTCTCTGCCTTCTCAATATTGTGTGTTTATGTGCCTTCAGGTTCAGCATAGATTGCCTTTGATTTAATGTGGCCATCATCTAAAGACTGCTTCTTTTGTTCTGGTTACATACAAATCTCAGGTTAGCTTTTGAAAAGTGGGGGACAAAAGGAGGCGCCTCCTTCAAAGGGCTTTCAAGTTCAAGGTGATGTCTTAGCAATTCTGGATGAATTTCTCATAGTTCCTTTGTGGAGATCTATGTAGGATTGCTTTGTATATATCATCCACACTTCAAATATATATATAGATGTGTGTGCATACATAGAAAGGAAGAGAGAGAGAGAGAGACTAATTCACCTAAGTACACCTAAGTCTAAATATATTCTGAACCAGTGATGGAAGAAGGAAGGAAGGCAAGAAGGAGAGCAAGGTTCTTTTATGTGGTCAGGTGGAGGTTGTGGGGAGGAGGGACTGAACATATTTGAGGCCATGGTAGAGGCAGCACACTGCCCTGCCCAACTGATCTGATCTGGATGGGGGCCAGTCCACTCCCCCACATTCAGCACTATATTTCCAGTTCTAGCCCTTTCAAATACTGTAGTTCAGAAGAATAGCTCTATTATCTCCATCCTTACATGCCTTGACTGAAGTAAAACTTTCCAAAAGTTGAAGAAGTCACAAAGGAATGGTGTTCCATCTATGCCTTCACTTTTCCTTCTGGAGATATGAAGCTTTCCTTCCCTTTATGATGACTATGACAGTTTCCAGTCAGAACAGAGAATTATGTCAATTGCTATCCCTGGTAATATTACCAGTCACGAAGCCTGCTTAAGCTTGAAGAAAATTAGTAACATTAAGAGCAAATTAATCAGGAGGGCAGACAGGTATGTCACTGGATCCATTTATCTGCTGATCTCTTGCTCTGAAAGCCTATAACTCATGTCCCCTTGACTTATTACTTGGGCAAGTTTCTAATGTTGGCACTCCATGGCTATTTGCTTTAGGGGAGACAAGGAGCTGAGTAAAAAAAAGACAGTGATGGGAAAACTACTTCAGGAGCCTGCCATTTGCCAAAGAAGAATTATCCACAAGGTTCCTCTGTGATTTGTTGGAAAGGCTCGGCAACCAGAGGGAACTCTGCAGTCGTTGATCAACTTCATTTTTCTCAGTTGAGTGCATGTTTATGGCCCACGGCAAGATACTAGACCAGATGGCAGGACTTCTCCATCGGTACAATATTGCTACCATTAACCACAGTGTATGTTTCAACAAGTGAACAGACAATCTATACTGAGATTCATTGGTGGTGCACTGTGCAGAGGAAAGGAGTAAAACCACACAATCTGTGCCACAGATGGAGCTGTGGGTCTTGCAGATGATTGCCATGGCACCGGTTCATGGCAACTGGACTGATCCATCAGTCACCATTGGGCAAACTAACTGGAAAAGGGATGAGACAACCTCTGCTGCTGGATCAATGCAATAGACAAGATGGTGCCACATCCCATTCTGGGCAGAGAAGCAAATTGGACTGGCAATTGAATCCTATTGAAGTATAGGCAATGGGATATAGTCTCTGAAGACCGCAGGGTGTCAGGAGTTGCATATGCACCTTACCTACCATAAAAAATTGAGAAGTTGCTATGATGGGTTATACAGTAGTAAAAACAATTGTTCAGATGGTGATCTCAGACACAGGAGCCTAGGTTACAATTAGAGGGAGGCAAGCATGAGTCAAGCCCATTTCAGGGGAAAGAATCTGGCTGTAATAACATGGAAAGGACAATATGGGGAAATGTATTAATTATAGTGAATAAGAATTTAGCTCACATGGAGTTTGAAATTGTGTCCAGTTTAATTAGGCAATATTAACACTTGCTGCTCAGTTCTGACAATGAACATCACTAGACTGGATCTATAGTTTCTTAATAAAGGTTTTTATAATTTTAACTATTGAACCTGGATTTCTGAATTTGGTACTCTGATTAATTTGACACAGGGTAGTTTAGGGGGTGAAGAACAGGAAACATACATGGCTCAGTGCACTTCCAAGGGAGATTAACCAGGGAAAAAAGACTGGAATCCAATTTATTGGCCAACTGAAATACACATCTCCAATTTTTCTCCTATTTGGTATGTAGCATATTGCCTGCAAAAGAAGCCAATGGAGCTTCAAAAGCTTGCAACAAGTATATTGTGCATTTCAGTTGGCCAGTAAAAGTATCACTGTTTGGTGGATTTTTGTTTGAATTTACTAAATAGCCAACATGGCTACCCCTGCATGCCCTTTAAAATGACAGCCATGTACACTGGACTCGAATGTCCATTTGTTACACTGCATTACTATCCAGTGTAAAGGAAGATAATTCCACCACTATTTATGCTACTCCGAAGTGAAGTAGGATCTTGGCCAACAGAGCCTTGGAAATGAAAGTGAGGCTATTTGCCTTTACTGACTCTCAGCAGCTGCCACCTGAAGCAGTTGCTCTAATTTGATGACAGGGCATCAAAAGACAGGAAGGGCACAAATCTGTAGAAATAGTGTTTCGTTGGTATCTGCTGGGTTTTGATTCCAGGAACACCCCCCCCCCCATGGAGACCAAAATACATGAGTGCCCAAGTCCCATTAAATACAGTGAATAGTAAAATGGTCTCTCCTATATAAAATGGCAAAATCAAGGTTTCCTTTTTGGAATTTTTTTTGAATATTTTCAAGAAATTGGAATTTGTATTAATTTTTTAAAAATATTTTCAAGCCATGGATGGTGGAATAAATGGTTAAAGATTCTGTAGATGGAGGGCTTTCTATTATACAGATCCAGTTGGGCAATCAGCCTGGACCAATGCTAGTCTGTAGCTTTTTAAAGATGGCAACTGC
The DNA here is from genome assembly GCA_034509955.1 of Urosaurus nigricauda. Classification (NCBI taxonomy): domain Eukaryota; kingdom Metazoa; phylum Chordata; class Lepidosauria; order Squamata; family Phrynosomatidae; genus Urosaurus; species Urosaurus nigricauda. The sequence continues at coordinate 137,002,065 of JAOEGL010000001.1, read as the reverse complement.
AAGCTTTCAGATATTGATTCTTGGACTAGTGTGAGCCCACAAATTTTAGTGATATAGTGTAGTATGGTATCTGAATGAAGAGTGGTATGGTATGGTATGGTATCTGAATGAAGAGTAAGAATTAAAAAGACATCCCATTTTGCCACCTAAGTGATTTCCTGGTAAAATGTAATGCAACGTGTAGTTATCAGATTATTATGTCATATAAAATATGACCAAAATGCTAACTAATATTATATGCCACTAAATATGCTAGAAACTGATACAATATCTTCTCAAAGCAGAGAATTAAGCATTGTAAGTAGGCAATTTAAATCGACCAGAACTAAAAATTGGAGTTCATTTACAGTTACAGTCTCTGTAATTAAATGATAACGCAAACCATTACTGTCTTTGATATGAAATGGGAGCTCATTTCCGCCCCTCAAGAGTGCCTCTTTAAAACTCTATTGTAAAGACTACTGCTTCTTGGAAACACAATGAAATGATCCCAGTGCTCCGTGCCTTTGGGCAGCTTTCTTCTCACAATGGTAGCTTTTCTGAAAGCTGGGCATTGTGCAGGAAATCAATGGGAAATCTGTTGTACTGATGAACACTAGACCACCCCCTAGGAGCCTACTAATCAGGCAATGAGGGATTCCCTTTCCCCCACACTTTTAGGCTGACATGCCTCAGAAAAACTGAAATTATAATTACTTCAAGGTACATTATCAGACAGGGTTTCCTACTAAAGGAACAGAGAGTAGGTAGGAGCACTTCAGTGCAGTGGCTTGACCTGAAGAGAGGTGAACATCTTCCAGTTCCAGATCTGGTGGGTGGCTTCCATATTAGTGGGGCAGTAGCATGGTGTAGTGGTTTGAGTGTTGGACTATAACTGGAGACCAGGGTTTGATTCCCAGTTTGACCATGAAGCTCCCTGGGTGACCTTAGGCAAGTCACTCTCTCTCAGTCTCAGGAGAAGGCAATGGCAAACCTCTTCTGAACAAATCTTGCCAGAAAAAAACCATGATAAGATCACCTTACGGTTGCTATAAGTCAGAAATGACTTGAAGGCACACAACAACAACAGCAAAGCTGTCTGTCTGTCTATTCCCTTCCCAGAGTAGTGAGCAAGCTCACTTGGGATCTGAACACATTAGAATTCTGAACTCAACCTAGAATGTTTGGATCTTTCATAATATACAATTATAGCGCTATGATTTAGGCTGCCACCACACTGCAGAATTAATGCAGTTTGACACTGCTATAACTGTCATGGCTCCTTCCTATGGGATTTATAGTTTGTTGTGGCATCAAGGTCTCTGACAGAGAAGGCTCACAAATCTATAAATCCCAGAATGCCATAGCATTAAGCCATGGCCATTAAAGAGTGTCAAATTGCATTCATTTTGTAGTGTATATGTAGTGACCATGTTACTGTAACACTACTTTAACTGTCATGAGGACATTTTATAGATTCCTGGGATTGCCAGTTTAGGGAAGGACAGATAGAATTCTTTGCCAGAGAGCTCTAGTGCCTCTGGCCAAACTACAAACCCCTGGATCCCATAGGATATAGCAGTTAAAGTGGATTCATAGGGCTCCTGTCTGACAAGATCATAGAAAGCTGCATATGCCATTTTAAGCACCAACTTAATGTTGTTTCTATTTGCTTTTGAAATTTGAATTTCAATCCTGAAAAAAAGCCAAATCCATTTGTCTGCAAGAGGACAAAAGAATGAAGTGGCATAGGTTTATGTGAATCTTGTCAGAGATTGCATTATTCTGGGTAAGGGCTCAGAGAACAGAGATGTTGGGAGGAAGCTACAAAAGCAGTGACAGGGTCAGAGAGAAATTGAAGGGAGAAATAAGAGTCATAGAGTCATTTTTTCTTCCTAATGGGAATATTCAAATGCACAAATCTGTCCAAGAAGACAAAGGCACATGGAATTACACCCCACCCCCCCACCCCCCGTGGCTATTCAATAAAATGTTGGCTGCATCCCTTCTGTTTTCCTCTTTTTTTGTGATAAAAGAAAATCATTAGGACTAAATTCAAGATGAAAATAGAGAGGCTTTTTGGGGTACTCAATTTTGGACAGAAGCAGCAGATGTCAAATGAGGCAGCTCCAAAACAGTGAAACAATCCAATGGTCCTATATCAGACTTGCGTTCCCCACATCTTTATTTGGATTATATTCTCAGGTTCTGCTCCGGCTGGTGGGCTACTGCTTAGAAAACAACACCTGGCAGTTATGAGGAACCATTGTTTTTGAAAGAAAATTCTAACTCTCATAGAAAGGACAGGTCTCTAAAGAAGGAGTTAGCAACTGTGCTAACCCAGAACCAAGTACCAAAAATGGCAGCTGAGAGAATGGAATTTGATAACAGAGTCCTTTAGAAGACACTGACCTACCACCTTTCACTCGCTTTTCAAAGTGATCTTTGAACAACTTATATTGGTTTTTTGTGTGTCATTTGCAATTTATGGCCACCCCGAGAGAAGTACCATGGAGTTTTCTTGGCAAGACTTATTCAGAGGTGGTTTGCCATTGACTTCATCTGAGGCTGAGAAAGTGCGACTTCCCAAGGTGGGTTTACAGGGCAGAGTGGGGGTTTGAACCCTGATCTTCCAGAGTCCTAGGGTGCATCTATACTGTAGAAATAATGCAGTTTGACACCACTGTAAGTACTGGAGCTCCATCCAATGGAATCCAAGGATTTGTAGGTTTACAAGGGATTTATGCTTCTCTGCCAAAGAATGCTGGTGCCTCACAAGACTACAAATCTAAGGATTCTGCAGAGTGAAGCCATGGCAGTTCAAGTGATGTCAAACTGCATAATTTCCACAGCGGAGATGCACCCTAGAACAAAATACACTAATAAATAATTTCACATAACATTTTACTGGAATGTAGGTAAGTTACAAACTTACAAATCCTCTGGATACTGAGTTGCCTGTTGGGATGGTGGAAACTATGATGAAGTTCTCAGTTCAAAAGTGCTTATTCTACTATTAAAGTGCTAGAATGGCTCAGAGCAATTAACATTAATGGTAAGCAGTTTTATGGGTATTCAAAACCCATTTTTTTCTGCAGGTTTAATAATGCCATGACAATGCCAAATATTAAATATTAATCTCAATGATTAGACTAATTAACCTACGGCACTAGTGTCATTGATATTCTTATCCATTGCTGACCACTAAATGCATCTGAAACCAGTGGCTGCCCATACAGTCATACTCAAGAAATGCAAAGCAATATTTGGACTTCCAGATTTTGTAAACTTCAGTTCCCAGAAGTCCTTGTCAGCATGGCCAACCATGCAAGATTGTGGAATTGTAGTCAAAAACATTTGGAGGACCCTGATATATAAAAACAAATAAAGAAAGTGAATGGTTGAAATAGAGCTTCCACCAAATTCATTTTGGCAAACATTAATGCAAATGATGAAAAACATTTATAGAAAAAGCAATTAACTTCCTCGTGAAGGGGAAAACAGAAACAAACAAGGTGTGTTTGTTTGTTGGCCTAATGCAATGCTAACATGGAAGATGCCTTTGTCAGTGTTTGCATTCTGATTAGGAGTGAATGGATTGAGAGCAAGCCAAGAAGATAGAAAGTAAACAGTCCATAAAAGCTGACCTCCCAGGTTGCATGCAGCCTATAATTTGTTCCAGGCACTATGGGAAAACAGATGTGCATTCATTACTGTTTCCCCAATTGGCAGGTCTTTGTGCCGATTGCAAATAGGAGAACAGATTGGTGGGATCTGAGTGGGTGTGAAGAAACCGAAAGGATTCCCAGTCTGGTTAAGTAAGGGCAAAACAAAAGGAGGTGGAATGTAAATATATACATTCATTTGCTCTAATAATAAGTTGCATTAGCATTTCTTTTTGTCCTAGCAGGTGGATCTCAAACAAATATAAAATGCAACATTTCTGAAGCTCCCAGTTCAAAGCAATGGATCCAAATGTCATATTCTGCCCATGGAAAGGCTCTTCCAGTCTACAGAAGGCATTCCATCTGATGAAGGAATTGCAAATAGTGAAGGGGTGAATCCACTCTGGGTTTGAGGCCAAACTCTATTGTGTCTATCTAAGGTACTGAGGGCATCCTGGGGCCTTAAATAGTTCATAAAGTTTGGACTAAAACACTAAATGGATTCATGTTCCTACTGACAAAAAAGCTTCAGCTGCCACTGGAATTGGGATGTGTGTGACTTTTGCTGACTTCCCTCTTACTGTCTGCTTGCAGCCTCCCAAATTTTTCCTGAAAGGTTTCCCAACTATCAGGAACATGTTCCAGAGGAGCAGAATTAGTTGTAGGGGAAAAAAAAATTGGCAATTGTCACACATACACCCTGATCTTTTCAGCCTGCAAGGAGCCTCACCTCAGCAGATCTCCCACTGCTGGGAGCCACATCTGGATCCAACTCAAATGTTATAAGTTTTAGGCTTTGGAAATAAAAACCGTAATTCAATTTGCTATTACATATGCTGGAGTCTTGTTGAAAGTAACAACGCAACTGGAGCCCAACAAACTGCATGCTGAATTGTAGTCAATACTGTATTTCAAGTGAGAAAACTCATTTTCCCCCTGTAGCGGTTCTTGAAATACGGATGGTCACGGTTCAGTTCAGACAAGCAGGAAAAAAGTGTCAGGATATTACAGTGATGTTTTGGCTTTATGGGGGAGGGATGAGAGTTTGCAGAAGAGTTTATTGAAGTTACAACGGCTTTTCACAGCCTGGCAGTTCCAATTTATTTTATTGGAATTTCTATCATCCACAATGTGGATATGTGTGTATAGGTGCCTTCAAGTCACCTGTTAGTTTATGGTGACCCCATGCATTTCATGGGGTTTTCTTGGTCAAGGAATAATCAGAGGTGGTTTTTACTAACCAGGCTGATCCTTCTTAACTTCCAAGATCAGATGGGATCTGATGCCTGCAGAGTATTTAAGCCCCTAGATCATACCAACATATTTATCTCCTAGCAGTATTGGATCAGATTTTGTACCTTCTTACATGTGATTCTGTAAGAAGCCAGGGCTTTTGCTTCACTAGGAACTATCCTCTGTGTCTACATGATGCGAATTCCAGTACTGTACATTACTATCAATCTCAATGCTGTGGGTTAGTTAACAGAATTCCTGGAAATGTGGAATCTTTTTCAGCCTGAGAGCTCAATTCTAATCTGAGAAAGGACATGGGAGCTTATTCTTGAAGGGGGCTGGCTGAAAGGCATGGGAAATGGGGTAAACAAAATGGCCAGATGGCATTTTTACCAGTTTAGACATTTTCACACTAACTATACTGAGCATAGCTCAATTCTAAGCATGTTAGCAATATGCAACAGCTTCCCACCATGTGAAGCACAGGTCTTTTCTATTACGTGTTACCATACAATACTCAATACAGAACTATGTGAGAAATAAGTCCCTTGCTGGATGCAGGGGATATATACTACATGTATTCTGAAAACAAGCCGTTTCTACAAAGCAGTTTCTGCTAGACGCAAGCAAAATTAAAGCTGTGGTGTTTTGGAGGAGGAGACGGAAGGGAGACTTGACTCAGGGTGCAATCTTATGCCTGTTTCTTCCTTTGTATTTAATGGGTGTTACAGATTAGTGTTTATGATTGCAGTGTTAGTCTTTGTGGCTTGGCTTAAGTTGCTTCCTACTCGTGTCACTCCACCATATTATTGATCACAGATGTGGAAAGTAATAAGAAATACAAAAGTCCTAAACAATGGGTTGAAGCCAATTTGAGCAGTCTTTTTGAAATAATGTGAAAGGGGGTTCAAAGCACATGAAGCACATCTGAATTTACTATGAAAAAAATATATATGATGTCTTCATTGTATGACAATATTTTTTGATATTGCAATATTTTCCACCATTTTCGGAAGCAGTCTATTTTACTGTTGATTATTTCTTACAGTCAAGAATTTTTCCCTAATGTTTAAACAGAATCTCTTTTCTTGTAATTTGAATCCATTGGTTCATGTTCTATTCTCTGGAGCAAACAAGCTTGCTTCATCTGCTATGGACAGACTATATGCAACCACTGAAGAAAGTCAGTTACTGATGTCACTATTTTTAGCTTTTTATAGTGCCCCAACAAGGTTCTGGTTTTTGTGGGCATGGGATTTAATCCAGTTTAGTGGGAAAGAATAACATAAGTATAAAATGCCCACTGAACTATAACTTGAAAATGTTTTTGGACTATGACTCCCAAGATTCCCTAGCTAGCATGGCTGAAGAATTCTGAGAGCTGTTCTGCAAAAAAGATAACTTTATCCAAAAAAGTTGCATTGGATCAGTTTAGACTGCATAGTTGAGCATCTATTAAAAATTTCATCCCTTGTGACTGAGAAAATTACAGCTGCCATTTATTTTTCTAAGCGTGCCCTTTCTCTTTTAATGCTATTAATCATATTATTTCAATTAATGGAGCTGAACTTGCAGGTTGGGGCTAATGGGTTATTAATGAGATATGTTATATTTGGATGATCCCAAGGACCATGCTTGAGCTTTCCTCTTTTTTTTTGCATCATGCCCCTTCCATTCATCTAATCTCTACTCAAGAATTGCCCGAGTTCCATTCTGCTTTCCTGTCACACCGGTCTTGTCAGTGATGTGCAGCTTTGCCTGGTATCAATTAAGGGGAGAGTAGTGTCATATTTTACTCTTGATACTGCCCTACTTTCTCAGAAGGGGCTGGGAAATCAATGGTTGTTTATATTGCCATTCCTTAATCTCCTGCTTTAAAGTAATTCACGACAGGCCTGAAGCTATTCGTTTTATTAAGCTGTTATTAGTGGCCAGATATTATTCTGCTCCATTGATCCTGAGGTGATGGAATTGCTGTTTATTAATTTAGGGCCATATGCTTCAGGTTTCAATTTTCCTTTCGAGCCTGAATATTTGTTTGTTTTTTAAAAAACAACAGTGATGAACTGGCACTAGAACAGGTATTTTATTTTTGGCTGGACCTATTATAATTTTATGTATTTGCATTGTAAACATGATGCATATTGAGAGACAAGTAACATTTTGGTATAGGTAAGGAGATTTCCTTCTTTCTGTGCCAAATCTGAATATTTTTATCTTTTAAGACCATCCACTAGTAGGAATTTCCTCTCCAGCTGTGTTCCTATAGCTGAATCCAGAGCAATGACATTGTCCTCCAGAACTCCAGATGATGCTGGGGATGTCCCTGAGCATCCTTAAAAGATGGGAGTTTGGGGACCTGAGGGGGAGATGTGTTGTAGTTTCACCTGTGCAAAACTCAGCCCACAGTTTTGACTGGAGGGACCTTTCCACCAAAATGTCTGGCTTCCTCCCTTCATTGTAGCATTGTGTTGGAAAAAGCCACTGTTGATAGAATTTTCCCATCTCTTCAAGTAGGAGAATGGAAGTTACTGCCCTCCAGATGTTGTTGGATTACCAAGGGGGAGCTGATAGGAGTTGCAGTACATCATAGAGAAACACAGGTTTCTCAGCCCTGTCTTAACCTTTCATAGCCTGGTCATGGTCTGAACCCAGTCGGTAGGTTTTTCAAGTTGTTCTGTGTCAGTCCAACTTACTTTAAAAGGATATCATGAGTATAAGTGAGATAAAAATAGTGAAGGATGCTGCATAATGCATTCATTATTCATATCATATATCCTTTGGAAGATCATTCTGGCAATATTCAGGAAAACATTATTTAACTGGATGTTGACCAGATCTGAATTATTCTAAATTTAGTCAGAAGAAGGCAATAGAAAAATTCAGAGGATGGCAATTGCAAACCACCTCTGAGAATTTCTTGCCTAAGAAAACCCTATTAAATCAATGGGTTTGCCATAACTCAGCACACAATTTGAAGGCACAGATACACACTAACCATAAAACAACTGTGACAATATATCTTTATATCTAATTTAGCAGTAGTATGGGATTCCCCTCTGGGGACAAAAGGACAAAACACAGGCAAAGTATTTTGAATAATTTTTCATGTTAACTGCCTTATGGCAGATACTGACTTATGATGACCCTATCCTAGTGTTTTTTTGGCGAGCTTTATTCAGAGGAGGTTTACGCTTGTTTTCCTCTGGGGTTGAGAGAATATGATTTGGCCAAGGTCATCCAGAGGGTTTCCATGGCTGAGTGGAGATCTGAACCCTGGTCTCTCAGAGTCATAGTCCAACACCACACTGACTTTTTTGCACTATAGTTTATATAATTGTTAAGAAATTGCTAACTATTCACTAAGACAGCTTATATTTCTACTTTTAAAGTTGAAAAGGTTAAAATGCTGTAGTAAGAATACTTTTTCCCATGGGACAGTGACTTAGTAAACACTTAAAACACTACAATACAGGGGGAAAGAACATATATATAAGCTACACATCATGTAGTGTAACAAATACATTGTACAATAAATTTAATACATTTTGTACTCAAAATGATGCATCACCTTTAGAATCAAATTTATCACCACTTCAGTTTCGCTTCATGTGCAGAATCAAAATCACCACCTACTTAATTAAAATACTCACCTGTGGTTTGTATCAAGCAATAAATCAGGTCAAATTGGAAATAAATGTGTTCCATATTAAAACCCATTCATCAGCTTATAAGTTAATTATAAAATGAAACAGACCTTTATGAAAATGTGCCAAAAGAGAGCCTTTGCTACAAGCTAGAAATAGGCAGACAGCGCATGATACCACTGAAAAGCTGGATTCTTGCCATACTCATACTGCTATATAGACACAGCAAAGGTGAAGAATGACTGAATGACAGACAGTCATCTAAACACATCTAAGTAGAACACGCCTGGAAATTCTACAAACCCTATTGAAAGAAGAAGTGATAGCCATAGCTAGTGGCATTTGGAAGCCAGCCCCCACTCCTGCTACTAGCTGATGAACAAGGATGAATCACCCTGGGACATTGAACACTTCCCAAGGAAAGAATGGTCTAGCAACCATACAATGTTGGATTCAAGCCACTGGATGATACAATATATTGTTTGGCATACCGTGAGAGAAAGTTCCTGTATCTCCTGTCTTCAAGTTTACATACCTGGGCTTATAGCAGTAATATCACACCAGTCATACAGTTAAACAGCTGTGCTGAACAACCATAGATGGCAGCACTGCTCATAAATACAATAGAGGTGGAGACTCAACCAAGCTTCAAGGAAGTAATGTCTTCAATTTAGCATTGACCTCAGATGACTTCAGTCACCTGTTAGCATCTTTGGAGGAGGGAACTCCCCCATGACCCTGTGGGACTGTGAAAGTATTCAGATTCAAAGAAACTGAAACCAGCCAAACACCACTGCAGCTGCAAAGGAATTCCAGACGGCAGCTGCATCTAATAAAGGAAGAAGTGCCCAAAGAACTCACCATAATAGAGATTGCTATATAATAAAGGTATAAAATGTAATAATCACATTCCTGAAAGTCGAAAAGAGGGGAAGCTGTTACAGGCAGGATGTATTTGTTGCTATCTTTTGAGAGCCTAGTATCCTTATAAAGTATAGAATGTAACCTAGTATAACCTATAGAGGATATAAATTACACTTGTCCCTCCATATTATTAATATTATTATTATTAAACTTTATTTATATAGCACTGTAAATTTACACAGCGCTGTACATATAATCTTTTTAATTAGATGGTTCCTTGCCCTCAGGCTTACAGTCTAAACAGACATGACACAAAAGGAAAAGGGAATGGTGATGGAGGAGGGGATCAGGTCTAACAGTTTATCTCTCCCTTTGAGGCCTGGACCAAGGCAGATGGACTGGAGGGAGGGCTCGGTTACTTAATGGATAGTTAAAATGAGGCATCCTGGGGCAGAGAAGGGCTCACACTTGGGAATGCTTCCCTAAACAAAATAGTCTTTAACTCAATTTTGAAACTAGTTAGAGAAGTGATGAGGTGCGCATGTGGGGGAAGAAAGTTCCAGGACTGAGGGTTAGGGGCACAAGACCCCTATGAACATGGAAAAAACACAAATAACAAAAACACCATGTTTTTACCTGAGAGGAACCTCTCTAGGAATCTCTAAGTTCTCCAGTGCAACTCTGTGGTCAACGTCCGACAGGCACTGACTATAGAACTGTACTGGAGGAGCTACAAATGCCTAGTAGAGTATTCTCTCTAGGAATCTCTAGGTCTTTCAGTGCAACCTTTAGTTAAAGTTGACCATAGGAGGACTTAGATATTCCGAGGCACTGGAGGACCTAGATATTCTTAGCAAGAACATATTAATCAAATCTGTGAATAATCAAATCCACAAATATCAAAGCACAAATATGGAGATATGAGTATATAATACAAGAAGCCAGATGTATTAGGATGTGTGTATCAACCCTCCGTATCCCAGGATTCTTTATTCATGTATTCAAGCATCCACAGTTTGAGAATATTCAAAAAGTATATACATTCCAAAATGCAAGCCTTGATTTTGCCATTTTATATAAGGGTCACCATTTTATTATCCATTGAATTTAATGGGACTTGAAAATCCACAGATTTTGGTATGCACAGGAGGTCCTGGAACCAATTACCAGTGGATTTTCACTATATCAGTGAAAGGCTGGGAAAGTGCTTTCTCAGATATCAACAAAGCATTACTGAGTATAACTTCACACTGTGGCTGTGAGCAGATGTGACCTTTAATAACCACCTGGCATGTTCAGTGATGGCTGATATAATTAGGATGCCAGGCAGCCAAAGACTCCAACTGTACCCAAAGTACCCTCATATCTAAACATCTTTGTTTTGATTGGATAAGCAATAGAGAAGAACAGGGAAGATCTTTGTTTTGACTGGATAATTGATATTTTGTGTGGGGCTAAGGAGAAAATAAAAGAAGCCAAGATAGAGCTACAGATTAGAATACTGATGAAGTGGACAAGCTTCTTGGAAGTGTAAGGAGGACAATGTGTCCCCTCAATCCTTGCCCATCATGCTTGACTGTTCAAGGAGGTGATGCAGTAAAAATGTTGTTAATATCCATAATTAATGCATCCTTCAGGGAGGGTAAATTACCAGAAAAACTAAAACAAACCACTTTTGGAAAACAACAACAACCCCCCCTTGACCCCTTGATTAGAAATAATGACAGACCAGTCTCCCTTTTACCATTCTTATGCAAAGTGATCGAGAGGGCCTTCCAACTCCAAGCTGTCTTGGAGGAAGCCAATTATCTAAACCCATTTCAAACTGGCTTCAGGGCGGCATATGGAGTTGAGACAGCCTTGGTCGCCTTACTCAATGATCTCCGTCTGGGCATCAACAGGGGAAGTGTGACCCTGTTGGTGCTCTTGGACATCTCAACGGCCTTCGTTACCATCTATCATGGTATCCTTCTGGAATGCCTGAGAGAGTTAAGAACCAGGGGCACTGCCCTGCAGTGGTTCCGGTCCTGCTTCTCAGGTAGGTTTCAGATGGTGTTGCTTAGGGACAGATAATCGTTCCAAGAGGGAGCTCAAGTTGGGCATCCCTTAGGGCGCTATTCTTCCCCAATGCTATTCAATATTTACATGAAGCCGCTGGGTGAGATCATCCAGAGACATGGGGCATGGTATTATCAGTACGCTGATGACACCCAAATATGGTTCTCTATGTGTCTGACTGCTGCAGTGACTACAGATGGTATCTCTCCACTGTATGTCTGCCTTGGGCCAGTAATGGGCTGGATGAGGGAAAACAAACTCAGGTTGAATCCAGAGAAAACGGAAGTACTTGTGATAGGAACCCCAGGTCCAGGGAAGGAAATTTGTCAACCTATCCTGGACGGGGCCACACTTCCCCTAAAAAGTTCACAGCTTAGGAGTACTCCTGCCTCAATTTATGTCACTAAGTCTTGTGATTGGGTTTGTTTTAGCTAATTTCCTTCACTCTTCTTTGCTGTGCAGCACATACTATTTTTAGATTGAATCTATTCAGTTAAAGAAAGAATTAATTCTCCTGTTCCAGAGAGGAAAGAAAGAAATGGGATTTAGTGTGCACCTTCCCTCCCTCTTTTTAAACTTAAGCCATGCTGCTTTCATATTATCTGCCTTTTAATCTTACCCTTCCACATTAATTCAATTAGATCTTGACAGCTAGCAGATGACATAACTTCTATTTAATTAGCACTCACCCCACAAGGCCCTGATCATCAATATTTCTCACACATAGGCATCACTTCTTGCCTTTTCCCTTGATGATCCATTCTACAGTTAGATACAAAAAGCATCCTGTTAGAATCACATCCACCAGTTCATGAGCAAAACAGAGACAACCATCAAACAAAAGAAGCAGAGCTGAAATTAAATTTCACATTAAAAAGATTGCCATCTGCTGACTACTGCCTCTTTAAGAGGCAAGCCCAGTAGACCTCAGTGCTACTGGCAGACCTTGTGATGAAGAACAGAAGAAAAGGCTATCAGCATGGTGCAGGGGTTGATAAAGAGCAATTTGGGCTTGCAGTAGGTTCTCAAAAGTTGGAGCAACTCTAGCTTTTTACATGTTACATTTCATATTTTTAAAAGTCATGTGTTCTTCTGTATTTCAGCAGATTGTAATAAAAATGACTTGTTAGTGAAGACTTCTGTGTGTAGTGCTATTTTCCATATTCAAAAACATCTTGTGACTTGTGGACACAAACAAATCTGGTATAGGATGTTGGCAGGGCAGTTAAAGTGGAACTGAAGTGTAATAAGTCAGTACTGGGGAAGGAGGTATAAATGCAAACCTTACAGCTGCCAATATCACACTTCTAAAATGTTTCCCAGCTTGATGTCACCAGTTCAACTGAGGACTCCTTCAGACAGAATACTGTAATATGTTGCTGACGGCTGCTGCATTTGTTGATGTGGTTCTCAGGTTTTTGGTTTGTTTAAATAATCAGATTGTGCCCAGAATCCACTTAGGCACTTGTGAATGTGCAAACACCATAGTTATGCAGTTATACATTGAGCCATAGCCTGGCCTTCCCAACCCCCACTTTCCAGGGATGCAGTGGCTTAGTGGTTAAGATGCCAATTCTGATGAGCATAAGATTGGAAGGTTGGCAGTTCAAGGTCCAAGCACTATGTGACAGAGTGAATTCCCATCACTAGTCCCAGCTTCTGCCAACCTAGCAGTTTGTAAGCATGCAAATGCAAGTAGATAAATAGGTATCACTTCAGTGGGAAGGTAATAGCATTTGGTGCTGTCATGCTGGCCACAGGACCATCAGAGTCATCTTTGGACAATGCTGGCTCTTTGGCTTAGTAACAGAGATGATCACTGCCCCATACAGCCAGTTATGACTAGACATTCATGTCAAAGAAAACCTTTACATTTTATGCAGCTATGCATTGAGCCCTGGCCTGGACTTCCTAATCCCCACTTTCCAAGCAGCCACCACCACAACCACTTGGGGATTGGCTGACTAACATTCCCACGCATTCCTGTGACTGATCTCCTTGTCGTAATGCCCCCTTTCACCAGAGATTGCTTATGTCAGGGGAGTTGAAATGTCAGTCAGCTGAGAGGAGAGCAGACCTCTGTCGATTGTAATGGCTGTTGCCTGGTAAGTGGGGATTGGGTGAATGTCATGGTCCCTATGTATCCCCTGACCCGGAGCATATGTTGGGATTATGAATACAAAAATCCTGGCATGAGCAGCACATTTTATTCCCACACAGAGGATTAAAAATAAAATAAAATTCTGGGATATACGGTATATTGCAGCAACAAGAACAAAATTCCAGGTGAACTATATTGGGTCCCATGGCCATTCCTTCTTAAGAGACTCTGCATAGGTGGAGAATGTGTGGTCCTCAAGATATTTTTGGACTGCAACTTCTGTGAGTCCTATTCAGCATTGCTAGTGCTGAGGAATGATGGAAGATACAGCCCAACAACAGATGAAGGGCCACATATTCCTCACCCCTGATCTACCTCTATGGCAAGGCCGGGGAGCCCTCCACTCCTCCAGTGGCTATTGAACTCCTGTTTCCATTAGTCCTAGCCAGGCTGGTCAGTGATAGGATACAGTGGAAACAGTTGTTTATCAAGACATGGAGGACCAAAGATTTTGCACTGCTGCTCTCAAAAGAGGGGCTTGTTTCTCCTTCTTCTGGCAGCTGAAACAAAAGCAAACAGCCAAACTCAAAAGAAATGATATTCTTTGTCCAAGACAATTTTTGTCCCCAGTATGGTAATTTTATGCATGACTTCCAAGAAATTTTTCATCTAGTGGTTAGGTGTAGCCTGCAATAAGTCTGCTTCTGTATTTTGCCTACTTTTGTTTGGTTGAAACTATGAAAAAGGTTCCAACTCAGATTTTTTTTTTAAAAAAATGCTACATAAAGTGTCCAAACCTGGCAGGTAACCACAAGAGCTTCGATCAGGTGTACATTTTCATTCTCATTGTACCTCCATAACTTGTTTCCTATGAGTACTTTTGCCAAATGTACCATCATCCTTTGGCCAGTAGCTATGGTTTGGCAGCCCTTCTCCTCACTCTTGGTTGCAAACATATTGTCTGTTATATAACTGAAGACTGACCTCTGCAGACTTGGGAAGATGCAGCTGCTGTCCTGTTTTGGGAGATGAATATACCCAATAGCCTGAGTTGATCAAAGCCAGTATAGATGTCCCCTTAAATGAGTTATTTTGCAAGTGTTGTTTGCAGCCATGCCATTAAAATTCATTGAACTACAAAAATCAATTACTCTGGGACATTTTATAGATTATAAACATGAATGATGATATCTTCATAATTAATGATTATAAGAGAGCAGCTTTAATAGTTTTCTTCCTTGTGGTTGGCTTGATTCCTAATATACAATGGTTGCTGATAGTGAACACAAAACAGGTAATTGGATTGTTTTACCCTTGGTATAGCCAGCTGGCAATGAAAATGCTGAACTTCAGAGGCAAGAGTAGGAAATATGTGACCCTCCTGATATGGTTGAACTATAACTCCCAGCAACTCTTGCCATCATATACAGTGGCTAGCTGGTGGGAGTCGTAGTCCACACAACATCTAGAAGACCACACATATCCCACCTGTGCTCTAGTTCTTGCCTGCTTAATTTATTATCTGATCAGTAAGGATTCAAAATCCATGCATAGCCATGTTGATGTATCAAAGAAGATCCAAAGTAAATGGAGAGCTCCCCTCACTTATGGAATTCAAATCTGTATTGTGCCATAATTATTATAGCTTCTTTTTAACAGGACATCTAAGATCTTACACAGACATTCAGGGTCACAGACATCACCTTTTCCAAAGTGAGAGCATAACAGTCCAGCTTCTCCCCACACAATCCGCCCCGCACACTTAGATCTACTGGGCAACAGCAACTCAGAGTTCCAGAGGCTATATTATCTACTACCATGAAGAGAGCGTTCTGCATCTCGACCCCTAGCCTCTGGAACTCGTTGCCCAACGAGCTCCGTTTAGCTACCTCCCTCACTTCGTTCAAAAAGGGGCTAAAAACATATCGGTTTGGTCAAGCATACCCCTAATATTCTCTTATTGTGACTCCCCCCTCCCCTGTTATGATCGGCCCGGCCTGGCATATTCCCTTATACTGGCATACTGCTACTATAATGTTATATGGATTTTAATATTGTTTTGTTTTTACTGCTGTAATGTTTTTAAAATTTTGCATATGCTGTACACCGCCCTGATCGTGGGAAGGGCGGTATATAAATAAAGTTTTTTATTATTATTATTATTATTATTATTATTATGAAATATTTATGACATATTTTATAACCTGGGTGTATCAGGCATGCATTGTTGTTGGAACAGTGAAAAGGGTTGGCAGAGACACGCAGAACTTTATCGCATGCACTTGTCAAACCATTTTGAGGACGGAACGGGACTTGTGGGAACGCGAACGCATTTTACCACACACGCAAGCGTCCACCAAGAGACCCCATTCCGGCACCCGTCCCTGTCCCATGCCGTGAAGCATTAAATGTGCTGCTCGGAAGACTTCCATGCAGCAAAAATGGCGTCCGCCGGCACTGAACACGGACGGCTTGGGGATGGGTGCCGGAACGGGGCCGCTTGGTGGACGCTTGCGTGTGCGGTAAAATGCGTTAACGCGCGCCCCCGCGAGTCCCGTTCCCATCCTCAAAACGGTTTGACAAGTGCATGCGATAAAGTCTGCAGAGAGACAGATTGTCATTCATTTGGGTGCAGGATGATCCGCTTCACATTATATGATACTTGTAGGGTACTGGATGAAGGATGATGTCTTGGTTCTCAACACTTAACTAGGGGAGAATATCATGGAACTGTACTCATTGCTCTCTGCATTTATTTGTCTGTGTCCACTTTCTAAACTGCATTTCAGCTATGTAGCAGCCACATCAGTTGAAAAGGCTTTATTTTCTGCAGAACAAGAAAAGAAATTATGCTGGCCTATTGAAGGCCACCTAAATAGAATTTATGTGGGTGCTTAGAATCTGGGGACTATTAAAAAAACTTTATGGAAGAGATGCTATGAAAGTTCATAGTGTTCTTTCTGAAAAAGAGGAATAGCCTCTGCTCAGAGAACTGCAACATATCCAAGTGGATATTTTTAAAAGTGGAGGAGGCAAACACACAAACACGGTTGAGAGGCAATGTGTGGTCTGCCTTTGCCCCACAATCATAACTTTTCAGTGCTATGGGAATCCTGCTATTAGGCCCCAGAATAAGTGCGTACCTTTCTGGTTTCTTTTCTCTGCCCCCAAGGCCATAAACCTGTGTGACAGCTCTACTCTCATTGGTTCCTTCCAGCTGGTCACCAGTGATCATGCCATCCAACTTGATTCAGCAGCTAAAATGGCCAATATGATTCTAAGCTGCATCAACAGATCTATAATGTCTAGATCAAGGGAAGTAATAGTGCCACTCTATTCTGCTTTGGTCAGGCCTCACTTGGAATACTGTGTCCAGTTCTGGGAACCACAATTCAAAAGGGATGTTGACAACTGGAGCATGTTCAAAGGAGAGACACCAAAATGGTGAAGGGCCTGGAATGATGCCTTATGATGAGAGATTTAGAGACCTGTGTATGTTCAGCCTGGAGAAGAGACAGTTGAGAGGTGATATGATAGCCCTGTTTAAATATTTGAAGGGGTGTCATACTGAGGATGGAGCAAGCTTTTTTTCTGTTGCTCCGGAGACTAGAATACAAAACAATGGATGCAAGGTACAGGAAAAGAGATTCCATCTCAACATTGGGAGGAATGTTCTGACAGTGGATATTATCACATGAGGAATGGGGCATAATTGTCCTATCCCTGTCCTGTCCTTCTCACCAGATCATGAGAAGGACTTTCAGACATAACCCATACTTGACCCATCAGGGAAGTGTGAGTGAAAGTGATTGTGCAAATCACTTTCACTCGCAAACACACTGAACCCAGAATTCAATAGGCCAGGAAGTATGAGTGAAAGTCATCGGGTAAATCATTTTCACATGAAAGCAGACTGAAAAGCACTTTCAGCTGTCAGCTGAAAGTGCTTTGTCCTGTCATTTTCAGTGTTTTGTAATAACGAAAAAGCCGTTATTACCATGATGGCTGAAAGTGCTGTCAGAGGACTGTTGAAAATGCTTTTCAGCCTGCTTTCACGTGAAAATAATTCACACGATCACTTTCACTCAGGTCACAGACAGAATAAGGATGGAGAAGCAATACCATTCCTATCCTGTCCCTGTGTGATGGGGTGAAAAATCCCGAAAGTAAGAAGCGGTGTAGATTGTGCCCACTTTCTGCATGAGTTAATGTTGCGTTAATGCTCAATTAGCCCAGCGTGTCTGAAAACAATCCAGCTTTTGTGGGATATTCCTGGGATCTGAACCCCGTTTAAATGGCCCTGAAATGGTGGATTTTATTCAAAATATCCCCACTGCTCATTCATATTGGGAGTTATAGACACGTAAGACATAACTGCCCGTGACAAAATGAGGTTTTAAGTGAGATCATTACTAATTGCAGCTGTAGCTGTCATGAAGATTGAAATTGGAAACCCAGGAAGAAGAAAAGGCAAGCCTGTTCATTTGTTTCTGTAAATGTTTTCAAACTGTCGCATCAATAACCCATAATAAGAAAAGCTTGAAATAGTGAGCTCAGCATACAATGCAATGTGCCATTATATTGCACCGTAGCCAGTATCAGTGACACACTTATTATCATAAAGAAGGTGTGGGGTTGGCAGAGGATTTCCTGGCTGGAAAAAACAAGATGAATTTATGTTCAAAACGTTGCACTGCACTCTAAGTGTTGTAATTAAAATGGAAGGTAGCCATTCCTCAAAAGCAACAGTAGAAGTACAGCCTTGTCATAAGGAGGATCCACTTCTTGTTGGAAATGCAACAACACTCAGCATTTAAAGAGTTAAAATATTTTAGTGAGAGCAGTGATAGGGTTAAAGAGTATCTAAGTGACCTAAAATCCTCTAATCTCTTATCCACCTATCCTAACCTCTCTGAGATATAGACTGGTATTTTAGGGATCACTCCACCTCTTTTCTCCGCTTTGTTTTCCCTCTCTCACTGCTCCAAAAGTGAAAATAACTGTCCTCTTTCTGTAATCTTAACCTAACTCCTTTAGAGAGTTTTCTTATCTCTAATGGAATTCCTATAATAAAACTTTGTTTGTTTTCTATTATTGGTGTCAGTGCTCCTTAATCATAATAACTAGCCACTGCCATTTCTGCAGCTAAATGGGCAGCCTGATACCATTCCTATTACTCCTTAATTCCTGGATTCTTGGACTCTTGTTTCCTAATAGAGAGAATGAAAGACTAGGCCCTATATGGAGCAGAGTTTGGAAGGCTACATAGAATAGCAATGCTGGAACAATCATAGCTGAACAGTAGCAGGATGTTGTTCTGGAAGCCATTGTCCTACCGCTGCTCACTTGTTGAGCATATCATTCTGTCCACTCATTTCATAAAAGGAACTTTCCCAGTAGAACAAATGTTTGGAGTTTTCACTGTCTTGAAGCTGTATACCTGTATTGTTATTGTACCTGGCTGAGTGGTTAAGCAGGTATCCTTTTTCAACCTGAGGACTGCATTGGCTCCAAGCAAACCTGATGGGAACCACAAGCTTGTAGCAGGTGGTATCATACCCAACTGTGGTTTGGAAAACTCCAGTGATGATTGTTGTTGGTCATAAACTATGATTCTCATTACACACAGGTTCTGAGATGTTCTTAGCCTTGAAGAGGAAGCTGGCATCATGACCAAGCCACCTGAATATTAGCCAGAACTGACATTAAGCAGAAGGAGAGTGTAGTATAAGATCCAGAGGGGCTAAACTATGATCCAGGCCCTGTAACATTGTTCCTGAGCTAAACTTGGACAGTCCTTAAACCACAGAACTCTGAGCTGAGTATTCCTGAGTATCCCTCTTCACTCTTCACTGCCAGGATTACAACAGGGGCTGTATGCTCCCCAGTGCTTTTCTAGCTGGCATAGACAATGGATGGGGTGGAAGCTGACTGAGAGATTATGGAGTGTGAGAAACCAGACCAGAGGTTTCAACCGGGACTATTTGACTCCTCTTCCAGTCAGCCCTAATATATATGGCTTCATCTATCCAGCAGAATTAATGCAGCTTGACATTGCTTTAACTGCCATGGCTCAAAACTATGGGATTCTGGGATTTATAGTTCTGTGAGATATTTAGCCTTCTCTGTCAGCGAGCTCTGGTACCACAACAACAACAAATCCCAGGATTCCAGAGGATGGAGCCATAACATTTAAATTGATGTCAAATTGCATTAATTGTGCAGTGTGGCAGCAGACTATGGAGTTTATCACATGGGATGAATCCCATGCAGAAACTGCATTTAAACTGAAAACAACCTGCACTTGTGGGTTATTTTTCAGACAACATTTGGGGTTAACCCAAACAGAAAGTTGGAAAGACCCACACTTGGGTTTTGTTTTCAGATGATGTTTGCATGAAAGAGAAATAACACGAAAATAACCCAAACTCAAAGTCGTCAAAACCAGCTCCTTTTTACTTTCTCTAAATTCCAAAAAGTACTTTGCATTCAGATTATTTTCATGTTTTTTTCTCTTTCATGCCAATGTATCTGACAAACAACACCTGGATTTTAAAATTCCATTTCTGCACGGGATTTTATCAATTCACCCTCCATGTGATAAACACCTATGACAGGATTAGTTCCAATATCCAGAGGGCCACAGGTTTCTCATACCTAGATTAGACCTTTAGGGTTCTTCAGAAAAAAGGCAGCATCTGGGGATGCTTGTCTCAGGCAAGAATGCTTAAAAGGCCTCAGCTGAACTCTGTACAACTGAAGCAAGTTGTCTATTTGTCCTGTAACTCTAGCCTTGAGAAAGCCACTCTCATATGTCTTTCATGTCAGCAAGAGATCACAGGTGTGGTCAGGATAGGGCACTAGTTTTCATTCATGAAAACAGTGCTTCCAGGTAAACCTAACAGGTTGTTGGGTATAGATGATAATCCGGGGTAGAAAGCATTAACTGTCGTGACTTGCAGTCTTAGTCCTCCCCCGAACATCAAGGAATAACTAGATATGTTAAAACCAGTTGCTCATTTAATACCACATTTAGTTTGACCCCAAGATAAAGAAGAGAATATCCTATTTCTGTAGCAAAAGGTAAAAGGGGACAAATATATAAAGGGTTGTGTGGTAACAACAGAATCTTCTTTAAAAGTCTCTCACTATTATCTCAGTGCTTAAAAAAAACCCAGTCCCTTTAGAATTGTATAAATATCTCATACACCATCCAACGTGGATCATCAAATCAATTTATAAGGAGAGCCTAATTTAATCTTGCTATTTGATGAAAAAGGTGTCTATGCAGAGAAGCATAGCTGTAATGATTTACTCAGCTTATCCTGCTTAAAGCACCATGAATGTAGTTCGACAGAGCTCAGGGGAGCCATAATGGAAAACCATGACAGAGAAGATGGAAGTGTCAGTGCATTGACAGCTTTATCTAGGAGAAACCACAGGAGGAGTCTAAAACAATAGAAGAGACAGAAGAGATGAAATAAACTTTGGGCCAAATGTCATCACTGGTAATAGTCAAGCAAGACAAACTTTGAATACAAATTTGCACACAATGTGAATAATCAACTGGCAAAACTGATCCTAGATGAATTTATGTAGTAGCTAAGGCCAACCAGACGTGTTAAAAACTTACAACAGTTTGTCTAACATCAGAATACCAGAGAGACTAACAGATTGTTGTGTAGGCTGTGATGGTCATAATGCTAAGAAAGAAGGTGGAATGATTTGATCATTTGGAAAAAAAGGGTTGGAGTGAAAACAGCACCATTGGCACATGGTTCTATAGTGATAAGAAATGTTACCTGAGGATCTAATTTAGTCCACACTGTAAAGCAAACTTTGAAACTTCTGGAATAATAAACGGATTGAAAACATTCTTTGTTTTTCATACTTCTCCAGATTTTGTGCTCAGCTCCATAAAAAGTATAAAATGCATATTTTAGAATACAACATAGAACAAATGCACATTACTGGAAAAATGCAGTCAAAATTTTGTGAAATTTGATTCACATTATGTGAATCAAATATATTTAAAAGAATTTTCATATAGGTTCAAACCACAATTTGCAGATCGATGAGGAAATGGGATAGAGTAGATTGCTTAACCTACTAATGAGAAACTGACATGGAGTAGAAATAAGCAGATGACTGTTCATCACTGAGATTTCTTCTGATTAATCATTTTTATATGTACATAGCCTGATTGATTTCATGGAATCCCCAAAGGCACAAAATCATACTGTACTTCAAAACTGGCTAGGTGTGGAAATGGAAAGGAATTATGGCAACAGTGAAATCAAAAGAAGTACTTTGTCTTGTTTTAATAGAGCCTGATTAATGCAATATCTTGTCTCATTTTCTTAGAAAAAGCCAAGCTGCCAAGAATCTTAACAACTGACAGCTTTAAATGGCATAAGAGCCACCTTTGGTTTAGCTGGTGACAATCCTATGCATTTTCTTCGCAGGTGGAAAATGTAAATGCCAGAAAATGGGATGAGAGGAACACTAATTGTGTGGCATAACTATAACCTACTCAGATTTCTATGAGCTAGTCTATAGATGTTTACTTAGGCAACCAGGAAAAAAAGTCTCATCAATTATCAAAATATTATTTGTCCAACTAACCCAGGATTCTCTACTCTACTCAATGGCTTTCTAGAATCTATGTCAGAGTTGTTTCCCATCCCTTGCTACTAATATCCATTTTTCATCTGGGGATATCAGGCACTGAGCCTGGAATTGTCTGCATGAAAAACAGGTGTTGTGCCACCAAACTAGAGCTGGGAAACTTTGCATGGTTATGCTGGCTAAGCATTCTAGCAACTGTAGTCCAAAAGAGCTGAACTACAGTAAACCAACAGAATGAAAGTGCAGGTAGGTATGAATCTGCAAGTAGGAAAACCTGTCTTTGGCCCATTGGCAGATCTTATTCTGGGCTCTGTTATGAATCACTGCATGCATTTGTTAAGGAACAACTATTATGGCTTCCTTCAAGATATGAAGAACAAGCTTTACCTTGTCACTGTGAAAGGGAAGAGACTCAGCAGCCACCCAGTCAGTGAGCCAAGACTAACCACCCACCTCCTTTGCTCTTCAATGAGGATGAAGAACAACTAGTCAGCCCTCAAGAGAGGCATCAACAAAAGCAGCTATCTCCAATCTTCCCTTCAGATCCTCCCCTACAGTATGTCTGTTTGTGTGCTTTCAAGTCTCCTGTCAATTTATGGCAACTCCATGAATGTCATAGGGTTTTCTTAGGCAAGGAATAACCACAGGGGGTTTTCTGATTCCTTCCTCTGAAATGTACGTGGTATTTCTTGGCAGTGTCTCATTTAAGCAGTGCTGACCATGCTTAACTTCCAAGATGAAACAGGATTTGTGCACGGCTGCAGTCAAGGGTTCCTTGGCAGGAACACTTTGACTGATTATACCTGGGAAGCAGGATGTGGCCAAAAGCCTGCACCTTTATATGCAGAACAGTTTCTCAGGCCAGTGATGGAAATAATGTTATTCCTGTCTGTTCGTGGATTGTTGTTTGTTATCACTGCCACTAAGATTATGAGAATGTTTCTGGATGACCCCTTCCCTTTAATACCAAGTGTTTACTTGACGCTTGACATTCCCCTTTACATCTTCCCGTTACAGCATTTCTGAGCATTAGGTAACCACTGTGGCTTTCCTAGAGATACACTTGTTTACCCCACCTTTGCCCATGGGTACTGTGCATTGATATCAACTCCATTTGAGCCAGATCAGGTTGACAGCATGGTGCCTCCAATAGGACCTATTTTGCAAAGAGATTAGTGCTGCTGGCATCTCTTTATAAGTGGAAATCCATTGTTTCCTTGCTTCTACTGAGGAATGTCTCTTGCCAAGCTCCTTAGAATAGCAAAGCCATTTATGGCCTATATCAATCAGATTTAAAAAAAAAACTTCAAAAATCATCTGTTATTTAATCATAAAACCTTTATAGTTCTACTATCTTATTTTTAAAATCTGGCTAACATGACATAGTGAATTAGACCTGCTAACAGCTGGAGCATATCCATTTTCTGGGTCAATCTACTCATCAGAAAGTTGAGAAGGCCTTGATGATTTTTTCACTCTTTTTCTTTTGCATTTGTGACCTGAGTGATCTGATACCACAGTTATTACTGAAAAGTTAGCAATAACTTTATCTTTAAAAAAAGAAAAAGAACAAGAAAAATGCTTCAAGACACCCTTCAAGATTACACTGAAAATACCTTTTAAAACAGATTTATTTCTACATATTTAAAAAGTATCATCCTAGATAGTTAATTCTAATTGCCTATATGCAGAAAGATGATAAAATGCATCAGATTATTTTGCAATTGTTCATGACTCAGAACATTTTGTATTGATCATGAAATCTCTGATTGATTATAATATATATTTATGCAGCCATAAAATGTGTTTTTACTCTGCTTAAAAAAGTGGGGAGCTATCGCAATTCATATGATTTCCACTTAATGAGAAAGCCAACTCTTAATGCAAAAGTAAGTAAAATGTTGCCCATTGGACACATGTAGTTCCAGGGCTCTAAATCTGACCACCAATGACCCCCTCCTACCTCCCTGAAGCTCCCCCTGCAAATTTTCCACAAAATGGCAAAATATATCCTCTTGACACCTCTGTGGGCTCAATTTATCCATTAAACTTCAGTTCTTCCTTGGGCCTCTTTTATGAAAAATGAAAGACAGTCTGTATTGGTTTCTAAAAATGTCTTTAAAAAAATAACAACCTAGGACAGGACCAGAAAGGTTAAAATTCATTGTTATCTAACATTGGTACTGGGGTGGCATGATCAAGAATGAATTTTGAGGGGGCAAATCCTTGATGGGTGCCCTCCACTGTCAGGGTGAGAGCAAGAATGGCTCTGAAACTTCCCTAAACCTGCCCTAGTAGGATGCTACAGGTACTAATAGACACAGACACACACACAAAATCTTTTAATGCTACAATGAGAAGTCCCTATCATAACTTAAATGAATGTTTGTGGTGGTAAATCAGGCTTGGAAGTGTGGTTTCTGAAAGGATGTCTTCTCTGAAATCAATTCTATCCTCCAATCTGTCCCTCTTAAGCCTAGGCTGAAGGGAAGTATACCTATTATAAATATATGACAAATTGTAATGCTAAATGAATAATAGTACTGAATTCAAATAAAGAAGTTGGGTACATGTTTTACATGCTGTTAGTACTCCAAAATGTATAATTGCAAGGTTGCTCAATTTGGGTGTCATGGAAAAGCAGGGAGCAGAGTTGCCCTACTCAAGGGTTTGAGAAATTTGTAGCAGAGGCCTGTATGGCAAAGGACTCAGAAAGCTATTATAACAAGGAGTTAGGAGGTGTGATTTATCTCTACCCATGTGCAAGAAGCAACAGAGTTAAACTTCACACATGTTTGGCAAGCATTGTTAGCTACTGGGATGATACAAGCCTTAGAAATTAGGGAGGAATCCTTATCTTCTCAGGCTTCAGTTGGTACAAACATCTGGACCTGGGGAGACCTCCAAGGACAATTGAGTAGAGTTTGGAAGATGGCCTTCAAAAAAAATGTGATGGATGACCTTTAGGGGGTCTAGACACACAGGTACACTAATCTGAACAAAAGTATAAAATCATACATAAGCCAAGAAGCTTTGCAGATATAAATTTCTTTCAGCTATGCTCAGTGAGCACACAGTCAGACATTGAATGATGCTGTGAGGACATCTCTCTGCTGCTTTACCAGGGCTCCCAACAGCTGAATGAATTACCGAGACTGTCCAACTACCTTTTTTTTACCCTTACTATATTTTTTGTACCCTTACCTTTTTGGCGCAAGTTGGCAATAAAGCTTTAAACCTTCCCCACAGGTTTGGTTGTTGCTCCTCACCACCTTTGATCCTACCACTTCATCCAGAGCTCTGCTACCTTGCTGTGACCAGGATGGCAGATGACAATGACTATTTCTCCTCTCCTGCCCCCTCATTTTGGCTCCACCATCACCCTCCTCATTTTCTCTCTGATTTTATGTCAGGTAGGAAGGAGATAACTGCACTGGTGTAGTGACTGTGCTGCTCTAGGAGGGAGGAAGTGTTAAGGAACTAAATGCCAATGGAATGGTGACTCTGCTGCCCAAGGTGCTAAAATTATTTTGTGAGGGAACTAGAGCTCAACTCTGTTAAAGTTTACATTAAAACATTAAGCAGATCCATCACCCCACTGGCATAGCATCCACCCACTGCCATGGGCAAGAGAGCTTTGGATCAAGTAGATTGGCAGTTGTTCTGGCACACCCCTAGAATATCCTCTCTTTTGGTCCTCAGTGCCAGAAGAATATTCTTAGTGGTCAACAGCAGCATTTCACTGCCACAACAAGAAAACTTACAAAGGTAGACATTGTGCACTCCACTATGTACCAAGGGACATCTCCCTATTGTCCTATTGCTCCTCAGCCAAAATAACTTACCAGTGCCAAGTAACTTACTTCTTGTCTCAGGCTGCAAAATGCTTTGGGCTAGCACTCATTCTTAAAATGTAGTTTAAGAAAGAGTGAAGGCATTTACATTGGTTTTGTTTTACCATGAATTTGTTGGTTTTCCTGGCAGGGATAATAGCACAAACCTGCAGCCACCAACAGTGTTCTCTTTAAAAGGCACAATGGGTCTGGTGAATGAAGCAAAAGGGTAACTAACCATTATACTGTGTAGAATAATGTGGCATTAAATTTCCTCATTTTGTTAGATGTGAGGCAACTCTAGCCCTCCTGGTAAGAAAAATGATTCAAGTTTGGCCTTATGTGTGTTTCTTTCAGAAAATAATGGTCAGAGAGTTTGATGGGACTTGCTTACAGGGAAATATGCTTCCATGTAAGAGCTGTAGCTAGAGCTGTACAGCGATAGTGAATCAGAGAGGGAGATTTCTTGCCGGATCTTCAAGCTTAAGCTGCAGTCTTAAACACATGGGCTGGAATCCAGGTTCAGCTGGTCACATTTTAATCACATTGAAATAAAAGGAACACATTACTGTAGTCAAGACTTATTTAAGTCACCGTAAGCAGTTCTGAACAGAATCAACCTTAAATCTGCATAGGTTTGTTCTGCAAGTTTCCACTATGACAGCCTTCCTCCTTTCATATTTTGGGCTACAACTCCCATCATTCCAGAATGTATCTCAGGTCAGGTGAAGCTGAACGGAACTGTGGTTCAAAACATATAGAAGAGCTGGCTTGGAGAAGGCTTCACTAAGCTGTGCCACCAGTCAAAAAGTGTGCAAGAAAGAAAGATCAGAAGATTGCAATCACCTGTTTGCAGACAAAATGCTTGCTCATCTTTGTCGAATGTTGTAAAATGTAGAAGCCAAAAAAGACTTCTGGGCAAAAAAAGTTTGGACTCTGACCCTGAACAGTAGGCTGGCATCCTGCTACTGAATAATAATGGTGGACACCATTAGAACACACTTTTTATTGTTGCAGAAGCCAAAATTCTGATTTGCCCATGCAATGAAAAGTGGGAGGATGAGTGGAGACCCGTTCAGCTATTTTCCTGTAGCTGGATACACTGCAAGAATGTCATCTTCAGTGCCTACCCAGGACCCCGTGAAGTCTCTGTAGAGATCTGTTGCAGTGAACCCAGCTACAGGAAAATAACTGAACATATCGCTGCTCACCCCAAACTCTTCAGCAACATGGAAAAGGTCAAGTTGTGTGTGTGGGAGGTTGCACTGCTTACAAGATGAGTTTTGGAGTGGTCACACTGGGAGACAGAACTATGTCATATACATTTGTCTTCTGATGCAGGAGCTCAGCCTGTATTATCCCCCCACCCCACCCCACCCCACCCCCAGGATCTCTAAAGTCCATGATACCTTAAATTGCTCATACTTTGTGTTATCTACTTCTCAGAGTTTTAAATTGGAAAGATAGAATAAAGGGCTTCATGTAATTCTGTATGTTTTTGTCTTATTTTTACTCTTATGTGTAAAGGAGGGTTATCATTTCCTCTTTTACCACAGTTTATAGCTATGTGTTTGGCAAAATCTGAGACAGGGAGTATCTGGCAAAATGAACTGAAAATAAAGAGTTATGTTGTGTAGAAAATTACTCTTTATGCTCTTGGAACAGGTCTCCTTTAATTAAAGCTTTGAGGATGTAAAAAAACAACAACAACACTTAAATCCCCTTGCTTTTTGGCTGTTTGGGGTTTTGGTTTTTGTGTTTTTTTAAAAAGAAAGACCTTTCGTAAAATCTGTTGCTTTAAAGTATATCTCATTGTACAAGTAGCATTGCCTTCTGCAGATAAAAATTATAAATTCTTGGTAGACCGAGACAAAAGAAAAGTTCCCAATATTTTTTATTCACTTGATGCCACCTGTGTTTCAAAAGCCAAATGTCCAAATGCAAGGCTTATAAAAATTGTAATGTTCCAGTAATTTAAAACCATGTCTGCTTGTGCTTCCCAGTGCTGGAACTCAGCTGTTGCTTCAGGCATAAGATTTGGGAAGAATAAGTGGCCTATTTTCTGTTTGTGATTCAGTTTGGAAGCAGCTCAGGAATCATCCAATTTAGCTGTTGCAGAACTAATCTGCAATGTATCATAAAACAGAATTTAGGGAAAATGAACATATTTCTTGAAGAATGTTCTTAGTAATCCCTGAATATTATTGGCATAAACAGAAAGAGAAAAAAAACCAGTGACGCTTCAGTGTTGTTGGACTGATTAATATAAAACATTACTTTCGGTAACAAACATCTCAAGGAACTGTTTGACTTCACTAAAAAGAATTTCCTAGCTCCCCTCTTGCACTATTGCCCTCTGTATTGCTCTCATGCAAAGCAAGTCCAGTTTTATTATAATCCTAGAATTACAAGTGCACTTTGCTTTGTGTCTGGAAAGAAATAATGCCCTTTTACATCAAATTATGTCTTGTGTATTGCCACAAACTGAAAATAACTGTAGTGCAGAAGCTCCCCCTTTCTGTATGCTCCCCCTAAGGTCTCTGTTTGCCTGCCTCTCCAAAGTTTCCTGAGCCTCATTGCAAATGCAGTTTGGGCCACAATGTGAGGATATCTGCATTGTGAATAAACACCCTTAGGACAAACATCTCAGAACTGTCAGTGTGAAATATGAGAAAATCCAGCAGGTGAATTCCCACAGGTTGTGGCAGTTTTATTTTTAAATTTCATTTCACTAGAATTCTCATTAGACAATGCCATGGCAATTTATCCAGGTTGCAGTATGCCTTTCCTAACCATGAGAACATCTATAACAAGCAAACTCTCGCCCACCTAGGATAGCTATTAGAGCTGGGCCACTCATTATGAGGCTGTGCCTTTCAAGAACAAAATGGCAAAATGGCTTGTTACAAGCTGAGAAATTGGAAAATTATATTACTGCATTGTTGAAAGTTGCACTTGTAGGCTTTCGCAAAGAAATAGATGTATCCCTGATTCATTCTCACATAAGAGCAAAAGACATCATTTATGTTCTTATCTGCTCTCCTCTGAGCCTGAAGAACAGGAAAAGATCAGAAGATATATATTTTCTCCTCAGTTACAGATGCCTTAGAGTTTTAAACCCCAACTTTTACATGACCTGGTCCCATGATTATTTATGGGTCTGACAGCGTATAAGGACACATTCTCTAGATAGCCTACTACACAGGAACGTTCCAGTTAAGATCCAATTTATATGCCCCCAAGAGATGCACATCCTGATTATATACTCCCAGTGAAATGAATGAATGGGGATTCCACCCTTTGTCTATGCATCAGAGAACACACAAAGCTGTGGCCAAGGATACTATGTGAAAGTTTCCATTGAAATCAGTTCAACTCAGTTTCCATGTAATCACCATGGTCTATACACTAGTGGTTGTGGATCATTTCAACATCACTTTGTTTTGTTACATTTGCTCTCTGACTTTTCTCACTTGACAGCCTATCCCAGAGCATTCTTGCATGCTAAATGTGAGATTCAAATGGATCAGGTAGCTCTGACAGTGGACTGAATCCAAGTCTTTCCACTCCAAGTCCAACAGGGTTTATGAGAGCCAACTTGAGAAAATTAAGTGAAATAGACAGATGTAAAACCACATGAAGTTTGCACTTCCTTATGTGAAATGTTTACTTTTTGGGGAATCTGTCATGTTTTATACCAAGTCTTGGAAACTCTGAGACTCCAGACGTCTTTGGACTACAACTCCTATGAAGCCCAACCAGCCCAATCAATGATCAAGGATGGAAGATGTAGTCTTACACCATCTGGAGAAGCAAGGCATTTATACTCTTGGAACTGTAATATGTTTCAGCATAGACTGTCTGATTCATGCTACAGTGAGACAATATGAAATCAAAGTACCCCTGAGATCAGTTTACTCACTAATGTTATATTATAGATAATACAAATGTCTTGAACTAAGTTGATAAACATCTTCTGAAGCCACTGTTCTAGACCAGCTGAAAAGTCTTAAGTCAGAGGTAACTGTAGTTGCAGATAATTTTTTTTTTTTTGGCCTATACAGTACTCATTACTCTTAGCCAGCAAAGCTAAGGGAGTGATTTCAGGACTTGTAGTATAAAAACATTTATTAAAAACAAATTTTGTTGGACTGCCTTTCCTGTTCGCCCTAGCCAACAAAAGCAGGGGTGAGGGATGGTAGGAGTTGCAGTTCTACAAGACCTGAAGAGCCTCCCATTGCTCAGCCCTGCCCTACCTGTAGATCTCTGAGCTCAGAGAATTCTGGGGAGGCTATACCTCATGCTGTTTCTGGATAAGTAAAAACAAACCCATCTTTTTGCAAGTAAAATTGTTCCACAGGGATAATCAGCAACTGGGAGAAAAGCAATGAAGATTTTTGCCTAAATGTTTTTATACTACAAGTCCTGAAATCACTCCCTTAGCTTTGCTGGCTAAGAGACAAATTCCAGGACCATGTGTGGAGAAAGTATGCAATATATCATCTACCCATCTGGAAAAATATCTCCTAAACTCCAATAGGTTTTTGCAACATATATATAGTTTGTGGTTTTATTTATACTGAGTTAAATCCAATGTTAGTTCTACCTACCTATAGTGAACCCAATGAAATGAATGAGACTGATTAGTCACAGTGTAACTCATTCATTTCAACAGATTGTAGGATTAACATTGGCTTTAGCTCTTGCTCTTCAGTATGTTTTTCATTTCTGTAAAGCTTTCTAAATAAATCTGCCATTGATTACAAAACCTTAATATATGGTCACCTGCTCAGTAAAGTCTCAATGTACTCATGTCTGAGTACTGTAAACTTCCTTTTAGAAAGACATTGCATACATTGTTAATGCTGCCATTCTCAGGAACTTGCAGACTTCTATTCAGCTGACTTTCCGGGGGAAGAATTTTATCCTCAATATGGTAGATTTTTCAGAATGCTAGCCTGAAAACAAATCAATTTTCTCAACATCTTCTCAAAACAAAAAGGCCAGAAAAACCCATTCCAGTGTCCACATCCATCTTAAAGTTCACTTTTCTTGATAACAAGGTCTATCATATTCTTACTGCTTGATAACTCTTCTTTCTCCTCTTTGGGGATGAGTTCTTCTGGGTCCACACTAGTGTAGAAAAATCCCATGATGGAGAAAATGATGAAAACGATGAAGAGGAGAACAGCAAAGAGGACAAACTCGACCCACTGGAAAAAGAAGAGTATCTTAGAAACATGAATTATTTTATCAATTTATTTATAATGCCCTTGCGTCTTCTTATATTGTAGAAGCCTATACTGTAAAAATATATAACCTCTGGCTACTTGCTCCATATTCCAGGTGGATGTTTTATAGATGTAGACATTAGCAAGTCATCTGAAAGACACTCTGCCACAATATTCCAATGCTGCATATATCACTTTCAAAATGCCCCTGAAATGTGAATATGAAAGGCCTCCAGGAAATCATAGAGTCAAAATGCTGTTCTTTGAGGTATCCATATGATACTAAACATCCAATACAGTCCCCCAAATGGGGGAGAGAAGGGAAGACATATTGTATTATTAAGCAAAACTCAGGGAGATCAGGACATCTTTATCCTGCAGAGTTTTGAATCTATGTCTTCCTGCAGTCCTTCCCACATTCCCATTCTGGGTCTGACTTGAACCAACACAGTTTCCAGCTACAATATAAAACTGATTAACATTTAATAATTGTATGTGAAATACTTTGGCCCTATGGATGCTGGACTTGTGCACTATGAGGTGTGAAGTATAGCTTACACTTAGTTCCCAGTCAGTGTCCCTGCTAAGTAGTATATAGGGCCTGGTCTGCTTTGTCTTCAGCATTAGAACTCCATCATGCACCCACAGCATATTCTCTGGACCAAGACAATGCTGCCTCTTAAATCAAGAAACTCCAGATCTCTGTTTTTCCAGGGTGTTGGTCATAATTATAGCCTTTGTGCTTATGAACATGTTGCACTAGTAGTTGGGGTAAAGATGCATTCTACTGATTCCACTGATTCTCTGGCACTGATTCTCCCTATTCATGTGCCTATTCATGTGATTGTTGAGCACATAGCAGCTATTTGATGATTCAACTTTTGATCTGCCAAGAAAGATGCTGAGCATGTTTTTAGGCACAGTCCTTTACAGTGCAGACATATGAATCTTCTTGCCTGACTAACCAGGATTTTCAAAGAGTTTTCTTCTATGTACTAGGATCCCAATGGCTTGCTAGAAGCCATGTAGTGGTCAGTTCTGCAAGCCCTCTTCCCAGGGCCCTGGTAGATTCCAGTACAAAGGCTGTTTCTATGGCTCAAAGCACCTAAAAAGGGATTGTTTAGAGATTGTTGTTGGGACAATATTTAGCTTTGTATAACATGTATTTTTGTTGGGATGTGGAGTATATTACTGTATTTCTGTTTTTAGATCCTGTTATGAATTGTGAGTGGACTGTTTAAACCTAGTATAGAATTTCTAATATACAGTAAGTTCTGCTATAACACATGTTTTTACAGTGTGGATTGGTAATAACACAATTACAGTCATCCCTCCATATTTGCGTCTTTGGCACTCACGGTTTTGATCATTCATGGGGTCAAGGCCACTATGTGCATGTGCCCTCCCCCTCCTCTCCTTGCCCTCTCTGCTGCTCTGTAACTGGCCCAGTTGAGCTGGTTACAGGGCAACAGGGAGAGGAAAGAGAGGCAAGCGAGTGAGCTCCTTTCCAACCCCTCCCTGCCACACTATAACCGGGGAAGGGGTAATTTGCAAAATTTTCACATTTGCGAGGGTCCTTCAGCCTTAAGCTCTACGAATATGGAAGGACAACTGTAGTTAACAGAAGAATACTATTTGCATAACATAAAGTCTTAATTGGCTATAGTGCGATTCCATTTTGGGCATTCAAAATCACCTTGGGCATAGGATTATCTGTGCATCAGAAAGCTCACAGAGGCTGGGGGATGAATACCCCTCAACATTTCCCAGATGAAAACTGAAACACATATGGCCAAGCAACATCAAAGTGTGGTCAAGACAGCAAAAGTTCTTAATGAGGAAGAATAGACAACCTATTGTCTTTTGCCTACAGGGAAGGGCATGATTGTACCCCTCTTCTTCAGCCAGTGTGTGAACTGAGTGCACATTACTTTTGTACTTGAATTTCAGCTTGCAGTAATTGAAGTAAACTGAGGACAACAGGAGAAAGAAGTAGGAGGGGAGAAAAAAAGCAGCTGAAAAAGCAGGATGACAGAGGGTTA
This sequence comes from Urosaurus nigricauda, assembly GCA_034509955.1. Classification (NCBI taxonomy): domain Eukaryota; kingdom Metazoa; phylum Chordata; class Lepidosauria; order Squamata; family Phrynosomatidae; genus Urosaurus; species Urosaurus nigricauda. The sequence continues at coordinate 136,968,784 of JAOEGL010000001.1, read as the reverse complement.
ATTGGGACTGTCCCTGCCAAATCAGGACTGTTGAAGGGAGTAATTTTCTATGTGGGAGTAATTTTGTGGCACAGCCACATATACAAACTGGCCTTTACAGTCAGATGAATTTCGTTGACTTAGTTCTCTTATTCATTTTTGTGCATTTTTCTGCAGACATTTTTCAGAAATACTCGTGTATTGTTACTGGTACACAACGGATCAACACATGAGCTCAGTTAAATGCCCTGGCATTAATGGGTTATGATTTTTTTTTAATTTTTTAATTTTCCCTATTAATTTGTGAGAGAGGGCACTAAATTGGAAGGGTCACTAATTGCATTCTATCCTCTTGCATCAGCTCTTCCACTTAATTAGTTAATTGCTCATTTGCTCAGTGGCCTCTTTCTCTATTATGGAGGTTAATCTGTTACTTTTGAGATGTATGCTTTCCCCTCTGTGCAAGTTACTTACAAAGTTACTTCAGCATTCATTAGTCAAAGAAAATATGCATAAGAACTATTAGTAGTTGAGTTTCTTAATTATACTTTAGAGCACAGATGGGAACTTTTTCTTCTCCTGAGCCTATTTGGACTACAAATCACACTTTCCCTTACTATCCATCTAGGTTGCTTCATGTTTTTCTCTGGTCATTTTAATTTAACTGCAGTATATATTTGAAAGGACTTGGTTTCCACTTTTTTACCTTCATTCTGTTTAGAGGTCATGTTCTGAAATACAGGTCTGTACCTAAAGACAATTTGGGGGAATTCTACATTTAACTCTGTTCCCAAGAAAAAGTTTGTAACAGCAATAGCAATAGGAAGTACATTTCTATACCGCTTATCAGTGCACTTAAGCACTCCTTAAGCAGTTTACAATGTGTACACTAATTGCCCCCAACAAGCTGGGTACTCATTTTAATGACTTACAGAAGGATGCCAGGCTGAGTAGCCCCTGGAGCCCTGTCTGGAATTGAACTCACAACCTTGTGATTTATGAGTGAGTGGCTGCAGATCAGGCATTTAACCACTGCACCACCAGTTCTAAGGCAAACACGGTTATGACCACAAGAATCAAAATTAGTGCTAGGCACACAGAAATCAACTTTTTGGCACCTCTGCTAAATTCTAAATGTAGCTAGGAGAATTTAGGTGACTAAAACTTTGGATAGGCTCAGCCAGGAAATACACAGCCCTTGATAACAGGGTGACTTGGAGATCTCTCATCCATAGGGTCATAGTCAAGTTGGCAGTAATTAACAATCATAACAAAAAGAAAACTTTTCTATCACTCCCAGCACTATTATATGACAAGCATATACACAAATTTCCTCTACTGTACACAGGGTTCGGTGTGTATCTGAACCCCCATTTTTTTAAAAGAAGGATTTTTTTGGGGGGGGGGGTGGAAATTGAGTGTTTTATGTTTGTTTGGGGGGAGTATTGGTTAAACCAGGGTTTCTTTGGGGGGGGGGTTTGCATTACTGTGTAGGTCTATGTCAATGTAGCACTAAATCAGAAAATTAAGTAGCAAAATGCAGTTCAGAAGTTTATGGCCACTAGCTTAAATAATAATTGTTCTTTTCAAAATATTCTTTTAAAGCAAGTTGTTTTGGTTTCAACCTATGTTAACTGAAGGATTTATTTCTAAAGGGTATTTGTTGCACTATAAAATAAAGTGATTAAAAAGAAGCAACTAACTAGACACTGGTTTAACAATGAGCAACTGCCAATAAACTGTTAACGATAAAATAAATTCAAACAGTCGCTGTTGTTCCAGTAAGAGAGCTGGAAAATAGTAATAATAGCCATACTTTAAAAAGAAAAGAAAAGAAGAATCAATTTAAAAGGGAGGATTTTTAAAAAGTCATTTGGTTAAACCAACCTAATTTAAATCAGCCAACCTTCACTATACATCTCACAATGATGGGAGAATCTTATTGTTGCAAAGCTGGCAGTTTCAGAGTAATTAAAGCAAAGTAAAAACAAAGCAAAACACAACAACCTTGAGATAAAATAAAGTTACAAGTTTGATAAAGTCTGATAGTTTGATAAAGCAGAGTAAGGCAAGGAAGAAGCTTATGGAGAAGGTAGCATATGCCAGGCAGGAGGCAACACAAAGTGGAAATTAACTTCTCAAAAGCTCAGGAAAAAAATCATTTCGTCTCCTCCTCAGAGTGGCATTATGAGTGGCTGCAGCATAGCATTACGCTCTACAATGGAGTTTATCACACGAAGGGAATTGGAAGTATAATCCAATGGCAATCTGAATGCAATCATGGGGTTTCGCGTGATTGCGTGAAAGCTGATCACACACATTTTCAGGCAAAGGGAAGTCCTTTCGAACGCAATCAAGGGGTTTCGCATGATTGTGTGAGAAACTATCACACACAATTTAGGGCAATGGGAGGCAATTTCAGGCAGTTCTGAACACAATGCGGTGTCAATATGCAATCACGTAAATTCGCTGAACTAGCGAATTTGCTCAATTCCGAACTGGCCTCACTTCCATTTCTTTCAAAATTGAGAGAAACTCCTCCCATGTGATAAACTCCAAAGTAACTCTGGCCTTAACAGTAAAGTTGAATCAATCTATTTCTAGCCTGTGTCAATTTCACATCACTTAGAAATTTGTTTTGTCCTCCTGCATGCATTTTAATGCATGCAATGGATATTCACACTTCAAATTTAAATTGTGTACATATGTACACATGTTGCTTTCAGCTGATGAAATTTAAAGAAGTGCATTGTCCAAAGTGTAATTGGTTCTGTTCTTTATATTAATTCAGGAAGTGTGGGCAGGTAAAGATCCTATTACTCAGGCAGGCTTTTGGAAACTGAGCAGGTCTTTTAGCAGGTGAGTGCACTGCTTTTTAAAACTGAAGTGCTTTTACATGAATTTTAATTCAACTGTGTTTTGATATTCTATGTTATATAACTGTGTTTTTACTTTCTGGTTGTTGTTTTTTAATGCTACTATTTTAGTATCTTGCTGTGGAATGTCTTGAGCTCCAGTGCTGGATGAAAGGCAGAATAGATAATAAACAAACAAACAAACAAACAAACAAATATGCAATAAATAAATTAGGCCAACTCAATTTAAGGGGGTGAACTGAATGACATTTTGCAATGTCCTCTGTGGACAGAGCCTGACATTTCCAGGTGACCCTGGGATTATACCTAATAGATATGAGGTTAAATTAAAACAAAAGTTCCCATTAAGCCAAGTAGAAAAGAGACTGATCCATAGTTTGTCTTTCTCTTTACCCTGAGAAGGAAGATTAAAAAAAAATCAAATCCCTGAAGCTTCAAGGTGTCTTTATACTACACAATTATAATACTATCATTCTACTTTAACTGCCATGGCAACAGCCAATGGAATTGTGGGATTGGCAGTTGGGATGTGGAAGGAAGAGCTTTTAGAAATCTTACCCAGGGATACCTCTTGGTGCCTTTGACCAAACTACAAACTCCAGAATTCTATAGGATGCAGCCATGGCAATTAAAGTGAATCAGTGCTATAACTTTGGAGTGTGAAAGATTCCTGGTTAGATCTCAAGAACTAGAAATCCTGCTGCTGTACCACTAGTGAACTAGAGAGCTGATTTTTGTGTACTTGAGGTATAAATGTATAAATTCAGTATGAAAATGAAAAGTTGGGTGAGATCATTCGGAGGCATGGAGCTCAGTGTCTTCAGTACGCTGATGACACTCAGATATACCTCTCCATGACTAGATCATCGGCTCAGTCATCAGATGGCGCCTCCCCTCTTAATGACGTCTTGCGGCGGTAATGGATTGGATGAGGGAAAACAGATTAAAACTAAATCCAGACAAAACGGAGGTACTAACAGTTACCGGTCCGAAACCAGGATTGGGAATACAGTCCCCAGTCACACTCTCCCCTAAGGAGTCACACTCTCCCCTAAGGACTCAGTTCGCAGTCTGGGGGTACTCCTTGACTCTTCGCTTCACATGACTAGCCAGGTGAATGCGGTAGTCAGGAGCGCCTGCTATCAGCTTCGGCTGATACGCCAGCTGCACCCTTTCCTGGATACGAAAGACCTGGAGACTGTGGTACATGCTCTGGATTTCTGTAACGCGCTCTACATGGGGCTACCCTTGTGCCTAACCCGGAAACTTCAATTGGTTCAGAATATGGCAGCCAGGCTTATCACAGGAACATCTAGAAGAGCACATAACATCAGTGCTCAAAGCTCTCCACTGGCTGCCCATTAGTTTCCGGGCACAGTACAAGGTGTTGGTACTAACCTTTAAAGCCCTGCATGGCTCAGGCCCATCCTACCTTAAGGACCGCCTCTTCCCGTATGAACCGCCCCGCACACTTCGGTCCTCTGGGAGGAACCTACTGCAGCCGATGAAAACCAGGCTGTCCCAGACCTCTCAGAGGGCCTTTTCAGCTACTGCCCCTAAGCTTTGGAACGGCCTGCCGGACGAGATGCGTCTCATTACATCACTGGCTAGTTTCAAAAAGGCTTTAAAGACGCATCTTTTCTGGCAGGCCTTTCCCTGAAGGAGAGAATAAATGAAACCCTTGCTTCCTGCTCTATAAATATAAACAGTACTGGAAATTATTAGTGATTCCCTTTATTTAATACTTACTTGAATCGATTTAATGCGGCCTTGCACACGGACTGTTCATGAAAATGCACTTTGTTTTAATAACTGCCGACCAATTTTAACTGTGTTAATTTTAAACTGTCTAGATTTAATTCAGTTTTAAGGGGGGTGGTTGGGGTGGGATGTGATTGTTGTTTTTACTCTGTATCTTTTTATTTTGCTGTACCCCGCTCCGAGTATTTTATTAGAGGAGCGGGCTATAAATAAACTTTATTATTATTATTATTATTATTATTATTATTATTATTAAGTCTGAATGAAGATAAGGGGGTGGGGAAGTAAAGAAGAGAGAGGAAGGAGAAAGAAATGCATGGGGTATAAATGTGACCTAGGTATGTATTCTACTCCATGCATATGTATGTACAGTTGCCCCTCCACATTTGCGGCTTTGAGTTTTGTAGATTTCATCATTCACAGATCTGATTAATATATTCTCTCTTGGAATTTCTATATCCTCCAGCGTGACTCTGTTGTCAGCTTCTGCTGGAATGCCCGTCATGCTGGAAACCTAGAGATTTGTAGGTTCTCCAGCACAATTTCATGGTCAGCATCTGACAGATCTTGACCATAGAATTGCCCTGGAGGATGTAGAAATTCCTAAAAAGGTGTTCTCTTGGGTTTAAAAAAGTGTTTTTTTTTATTTGTGGTTTTTCCACTTTCATGGTGGTCCTGTGCCCCTAACCGCAGCAAATGATAGGGGTCCACTGTATATATGTGTGTTTGTATGCACACACACACACACTTTATGTATACTGCTCTATCAAATTCCAAGCAAAGTGTTAATTTTCATGATGAAACTTGCCCTGGCTGGTGTCTTGACAAGAATTGACACCTAATGTAATAAAAGTAGAACAGACTCTCCTGCAAGTAACTACAGCATTAGAGCTGAGGATAATACAGTTTATTCCATACCTGCTCCAGAGGTGCAGCCTGAGCAACAACAAGCACAATAGCATTTCCAAAGGCCACTGTTAATAGCCAACCTGCCTGTAGCACCGACTTCATGCTAGCAGGAGACTGGGGAAAAATAAATAGAAGAGACCTGATAAGTACATCAACTTCCAAACATTTTTTATTATTACTATCCCCACTGAATGCCATGCTGGGACTGAGCACAACCATTACCCTACTTTGTGTGAAAGGATATAAAAGCTCCTCATAGCTCCGAGGGCTAGTCCATTCATGAATGCATATCACTTAGTTGTTCATTTCTGTGCTTGATGACTTGCACAGCCAAATGGGAAAAATAACTCCATTGAAAAACACATCATTCTGAGGTAATGCAGCATGATCTGGAGGTTCTGGAGGAGGTGATTGTTATCTAATGGCTCATTCACATAGGAATAACTTGATGCTTCAGTCAACAAATAACTCTACGCTTGAATCATGGCAGAAAATGACAACTAGAAAGCAAGGAGAGCTTAAGAATGCTTTCACACTACATAATTATATCACTATGATTCCACTGTAACCGTCACGGCTATATTGCATGGAATCCTGGGATTGGCAGTTGAGGGAGGAAAACTCCCCTGGTGCCTCTGACTCTGACCAAACTACATATCTCAGGACTCCACCAGATGTAGATATAGTACTAAAGTGGAACCTGCATGGTGTGGCCCGGAGTGTCCTGCCTCTGGAACTGCGCTGAGCCTCCTTTGTTGCAAAGCCCTCCATTCTGACATTGGGTGTCTGACCTCATATGTGTCCCACTAAGCCACCTGTTGTACATCATTTCATTCTGAGGTCAGAACAATGTGTCCAGAGATGGCCACATGGCTGGGCACCTTCTTCTGACCTCAGAGCAAATAACTAGTGGCAGCAGCAAATGCATCAGGATGAACGGCTTGGGATTTTCTGGGAAGATCTGGTGCAAACAGGGAATTTACAAAAGCTGGGGTAAGAGGGATAAAGCCCGGTTCAGGTGCTCAACAAGCCAGCTGTCATCTGGTCTTCTTGTACTGGAACTGAGCTTTGGGCTGCGCATCAACCAGTCTCCTTGCTGGAGGCTGTATTTATTGCTGGTTTTAAAAGATTTGCCTTATTATTCTTTTAAAAATATTATTATTAGATTTTAAAAGTACAAAAGAAAAGAAAAGGAGGGGAAGTAAAAAAAAAAAAGAGAGAGAGGGAAAGAAGAGAGCAATGTATGAGATATAAATGTGACCTAGGTTGCTATAAGCTGACCATGGGGTCATTCCCACTGGCAGAATAACGTGAGTTGTGATTCGGTTCTGCATCGTGTCTGTACCCGATTTCAAAAGATCCCTCATTCTCACTATAAAAGGGCATGATTTTTATGCCAGTTGAATCGGTTTTTATTTTTTCTTCCCCATTTAGGTTGTGCCGCTTCAAGCTGGGGATGGGGGAAGCCGGTGATGCAGCACAAGTGGGGGGGGGGGGTGGGGGCAGAGCCAAGGCCAGTGGGGATGATGTGGAGGCCGGTGGGGGGAGAGAGCCAAGGCTCTAACTGGACCCTTTCCCTCCCCACCGCCAAGGAGAAGGAGGAGCAGGAATTGGTGGGGTTTGCCAGGAAGGATGGCAGGGCTGGGGCTCATCCCAAGACCCTAGCGGGGCACCGTGAGATGCCGAGGAAGGGAGAAAGGTCCCTGAGGAAGCCCTTCCCCATGTCTTTTCCCCTCTTGGTGGCTCTAGCCGACCTGGCCAACTTTGGCTCTATGTCTTGATCACGTGGGGCCCTGCCAAGCCCGCAAGGAGGAGGAGGGGGTACAGAGGCCAAGAAAGGAAGCGGAGAGGAGGAGGAGGAGGAGGAGGAGGAGGAGGAGAGGGTGGGGGGTAGGAGGAGGTGGAGGTGGACAGAAGCTCCCTTTAAAAAAAAATAAACAACAAAGCAATATATTGCTAAAGCAACCAGTTTAGCAATCTATTGATTTTTAGATAAAGTTATTTTTTAAAAAAGAAGAAGAAAAAAAAAGCACTAGGAGTGTCTCTGAGGATAGATGTTAAACAACCATCTGGCATTTGTCCCCCTCGCAGCAAAAGATTTGATTGTAATCTGGTGTTCCCTCTTTTGGACACATGTCAGAATCGATTCTTTTCAAAAGAAGTGCCAAAAACTTTTTTTTAACCCTGGGTATTTTACGTTTGCACCGCTTTATTTCAACTGGAATTGATCCAATGAGGATCAGAAGCAGTTTCTAGTGGGAACGAGGGTCATATACCCCGCATCAGGATTCGATGCAAATTGTAGTGAGAACGACCCCCATATGTCCCAAAAATATTGAGTTGCAGTCTATAGAATACAATACTGCTGCTTTGACAAAAGATGTTGTCTGTCCTAGGGTGACTCAGAAAAGGTGGAGCATATGTATTTCAGATAACTAAAATAAACATAGGCAGCTGCCTTACACCTGATCAAGCTATTTAAATTAGGAATGAGTTAAATGCAGCCAGTCAGATATTAATCTACCTAGCATCCCTAATCAGCCTAGCTATTGGAATGCTGGGAACTACAGTCCAAGAATATGTGGAGTGCTACACAGTCCCCATTTCTGATTTATATGATCTAGCCAAGTATTTTTTTCTTCTTCTCTGATTGGCAGCATCTTCTTAGGGTCCTATGGCTGAGTGATGCTCCCCCCTATAAGATAGAAGGAGTTGATCTATGATTCTGTTAGTCCAATAAAAAGTCTCTTTCAGGGTACAGTTGGCCCTCCTTATCCACGGATTTTTTTATCCACAGATTTGAGCATACACAGCTTGGAAATATTCCCCAAAAGTATAAATTCCAAATAGCAAACCTTGATTTTCCATTTTATATATGAGACATCATTTTCTTGTAACATTATATTTAATGGGAAGCATACATGGATTTTTTATCAATGGAGGGTCCTGGAACCAAACCCCAACAGATAACAAGGGCCCACTGTACTATGGAAAACATTTGAAAAAGAGCATATGGCCCAGGCTAAACCTGCTTCCAATTATATTTTCTCCCACAACAGTATATGCCTGCTCTGTTTGTAAGTGTTAAGCCATTATTCAGTGTTACTTTGTATACAACAGATACATTTTTATAATTGCATAATAAATTGTAGAGGATGTAAGTTACAGTCTCATATTCAAAGCAAATAGTTTCATTTACTCCTGGAATGTTTCATATTGCCCCATAGAGTAAGAGCTTCCATTGTATTTGTGCAGACCATGTTTTTTTTATCCATTTGACCTAGTTCAGATTTAAAACTATTTTTCCAATATACTTTAGCTTCCATTCCTGTAACTGACAGCAGTGCCTATAAACTTTCATATAAAGATTTTCCCCACTATATGCTTTCCTGCACTGTGTGCTTTCAGATTAAATCACTTTTCATGTATGTGTCAGAGGATGATGATCTTACGCCAAAACCTTGAAATATTGCACTTGGAAGGGAAAGTTTTATCTCCCCTCCATTAAAAAAATGAAAAACAAAATAAAAACTATTGGACAGCAGTGTTTTTGCTTGGGCTCCTCTTATTAATCAGTATTGCTGCAGAAGGTTCAGCCTAGTGTTTTATATAAGGAACAGACAATATGCAGCCTATGGGCTAGATCTAGGAATCCATACCTCATTTTGAAGGCCCCAGACACCACAATAGCCTCCTTATAACCCCCAATAAATATCTTTCTTTCTTTCTTTCTTTCTTTTTAAAAAGAGATAATTGTGTTCTGGAAACCTCTGTGGAGCATGATTCTCCTTTAAAACAAAGGACCTACAGTCTTACTATGTTGGATACCATGTGAAGGATGAGCATGGTATGGCCCCATCCCCTTTGTTATATAGCTTATGCTTCCGTCCTGCTGGAGGTATGTGGTGGTTTAGTGGTTAAGATGCCAATTATGATGACTGTAAGGTCAAAAGGTTGGCAGTTCAAGGCTCAAGTGCTGCGTGATGGGGTGAGCTCCCATCACTATTCCCAGCTTCTGCCAACCTAGCAGTTTGAAAGCATGCAAATGCAAGTAGATAAATAGGTACCACTTCTGTGGGAAGGTAACAGCATTCTGTGCAGTCATGCTAGCCACATGATGACAGAGTTGTCTATGGAGAACTCTGGGGTCTTCAAAATGATGACAGAGTTGTCTATGGACAACTCTGGCTGTTTGGCTTAGCAATGAAGATGAGCACCACCCCTACAGTCAGTATGGGGCTTTTTAGATTGGCAGGAAAGTGTGACATGACGTTGCCTTTTCCTTAATGCTCAGTGTAGTGAAAAGACCCCAGATGTGGCGAATCCCGCCCAGCCAGCTTCTAATTGGCTGGTCACCTGGTGCTCGTTGATTGGCTATCTCTGTCTCCGGGGTTTGCCGCTTCTGGGGTCTTTTCACTACACTGAGCAGTAAGGTAAAGACAACTTCATGTCACACTTTCCTGCCAATCTAAAAAGCCCCAGTTATGACTAGACATTCATGTCAAGGGAAAAACTTTACCTTTATCTCCTTCCTGCAGGGAATATTCATCAAATATAGGCTTTATAATTTAATTTGACTTTTTGTTGTTGTTTGTTTGTTTGAATGAGCTTAAGGTCAAAAAGCTGCACTTTGGCTGTACATCCCAGATTGCTTCCTGAAAGTGGTTGGCTGAATCATCAGAAGGCTGGAGAGTTTTTCGGCACTGTCCTTCCACAGGAAGGTGAGCATTTCAGCCCTTTGAGCATTTCAGTTATGTTTACACAAAGGGACAGAAGGAAAGAGCATCTGGCTAGGCACTGAACTAGCCATTTGCTCCATCTGCTTTCAGCTTTGGAGGATCTGGTGAAGAGCTAATTTCTCTCTTACCCTCCCACTCTCCAAGCCCAGACATGTACATTTATTCTCCATGTACAAATGTTAAGTACCCTACCTGGGAGTAAGAGAAAGCAAGGCCTGTAATGGAGAACATCACCTCTCCAGCTGATATTAACAGGTATTGAGGGATCTGCCATGCAATATGGACATTATTGGCTGCAATGTCTTCTGTCTTCCATGTCTGGAAGGTCTTTGAAGAAGTCTGAGTTCGGAAAGAAAGAAGACATATTCATTAAGTAAGGCAGATGTGTATTGCATTCATGTTTCACCCAGTCAGAATAAAGAGACACACAAAATTTATGGATATGTCAAGGGCCACTTTATTAACTATTTAATTCTGATCTGAATCAGGGCTGCATGTGGTATACACTGAAGCAAGTATAATCTTGCCTCCATGCTAGCCTGTCAAGGGCAAGCCCATCACTCCATTCCAATAGCAAGCTACTCAACTTTTCCCTGGCTGGTCTATTTCCAGGAAACCTGAACATGTTCCCCCACACTAATTCTGAGCCCTAAAGGAGAAAGCCAGTCCCTTTTATATCTCAGAGTTCAATTTCCCAATGGGGAAGTCCAAAGAAAACACTTTCCTGGTGATGCAGTGGTTAAATGCCTATATTCCAGCCACTCACTCAAAACCATAAGGTTGCAAATTCAATACCAGCAAAAGGGCTCAAGACTGACTCAGGCTTGCATCCTTCCAAGGTCACTAAAATGAGTACCCAGATTGTTGGGGGCAAGTAGCTTGCAGTTGTAAACCACTTAGACACTGCTAAGGCTATATGAAGCAGTATATAAATGAAGCTGTTTTTTTGTTTGTTTGTTTCACAACAAGGTGCCTGTAGATGTTTGCTGATTATTGACCAAGATTTCACTTTCCCAAACTAACATGCTAAAAGTAACCAAATATTAATTATTACAATTAAATAATAATTTAAAAAAAGTTTCAATTCAAGCCAATACCTCATTATAAAGTACCACCCAAAGTCAATTTCCCATAGTACCTTGATGAATCAGTACAGGGTAGGCAAAACAGTCTCCCCTCCCCATCACCATGAAAACCAAAGGAGAACAGGCTTTCTTCCTGGCCACAAAAAGGCAACCAGTTAAAGCCTGTACTAAACTCCAGGGTGGGTGGGTGAGTGGGGCGGAAAATTGAAAAACAGCAAAAGAGGGCCAGAGCAGTGATTATAATCCCTCACACCTTTTCCTTCTTCCATCTTGTGCATCAACACAAATCTCTGATTCTATTTTTTAGTCTTGCTCTTTCTATGATGGGGCAAATTATGTCCCCTCAAGTGTTCACCTACAAGACAACAGAAAGTAAGAGGCCTAGATAATCCAGTATTTGCAATAGGGAAGAAAGGGGTTTTCTTCTGAAGACTGAATCAGTATTATCCATTTGGACCCACTAAGCAACTGTGAACCCTGCTAGTGGACTGAAATAAAGTCATATTAGAGACACTGGCAAACTCTGCTTTAACTGAGAAGGTGTTAGAATTGTTTATGAGATGCACTTTATCACTATACAGGGGGAAATGCAACACGGAAGCTTTTTCAGAAGGCTAAAAGGGGTGAGCAGTAATTGTTGCATTACTCACTGGACTATAGGGAAATGTCACAAACACCTTCAAAAGAAGTTGGGAGGTGACAAAAGATAGGGTATAGAAGATAATGATCCTAGTGATTTACAAACTGCAATTCATCCATACTTCCATGGTGCCTTGTGCATCATTTAGTTTCTTTATGCACAGGTCACAAAACAGAATAGATGTGGAAACTGAACAAACCATGAAATTAAGTACAAGAGCCAGATTGGAGAAGATCAGGCACTTGGTCAATAGAAAGAAGAATAGGTACATAGTGGGAAGAGATACTGCCAACAGACATTTCCAGGTAGCCAAACTGAGTGGCATTTCTTTACCATCCTGCTACCAAGCTATCTATCTGATTCCTGATTGTTCATAGCATGTAATCTAGCTCCTCTCTTATTCTGAATATAATATGCATTCCTGTATTGTCTGAATATAATACACACGGTAATGTTGCTACATCTGATATAGTCCGTCAAACAACCCAATCTAGAACAAGATTATTTGGATGTAAAGAATGCTTCACATGCTATTTTTCTATTTAAAATGAGGAAAATTTGGCTTTTCTCATCTTGTTGGACTAAAATCCATAATCCCTGGTCATTGCCATGCTGTCTGGGGGTGATAGAAATTAGATTCCAATATCTGGATGGCTAAAAGATCACTTCTGCTAGTGTATACTGAGTGTACACATTGCCTATAATGTGTGAGAAACCTATTGTCTGCTTTTGCTCATAGCAGAGAACACTATGATTGGCAAGGCAATGGTCTCTGAACCATTTATTTGTTTATTTGCTGAATCCAATGCCACAAAATGGGGTTCAAGATAGCTAATATAAAACTTTGAATAAACAATTCAAACACAATACAAATTGAAACAGGAGAACAAACTATAAATTGAGAAGGAAGTCCTGATGGTAAGAGCTGTTTGTTAATGGAGCCTTTGTTGGAGTTTTTTAAAGAGAGGTTGAGTGGTTATCTGTCAGAGATGCTCTTTCACTGTATTCCTGCACTTGTAGAGGGTTGAACTAACAACTGCCCCATAAGATTTCTTCTAACTCTACTGTGACAGTTGAGTTTTGCTTCTACACTGACAATGAGATGGCATTCTCCATCACAACACCAGGCAAGCTATGCAGCACAAAATCTCTGTTTCCTACATCTCTCATCTGCCACTTGGGGCAGCCACCTTGCTGTGCTTAATGGTAGGACTGGCTTTGCTTTTTACTGAAGGAGAACACCACATGTATATTCTTAGAGATCAGCTCCATCAATTTTGAATGGGACTGACTTGCCAGTAAATGTGTATACTTAGAATAAGAATCTAATCCTGCAAGGAAATGCACACTTTGTTCATGGAATTCAGTGGGACAATCCTCCAGATACACACATGCCACCACCACTACCAGCAAGATTCCCAAATCCTGGCATGTAGAAAGAATCTCCATTTTGCTCCACAACTGCTATTGCCACCAAACAGAAGCGTGATGTTTCATGATAGTTAAATTCTGTACAGTGATTCCTCCCAGGCTCTTAGCATATATTTATCGAAATATAGAGGCTTCATTTTATCACCAGACGCTTCAGTTTGCCAACCGTCTAGAATGAATTTTATCAATAATGAATTAATATCTGAATAAAGTGTAATAAAGTAGCAGAACTAATTTTCCTGCGACATAGAACAAAATGTCCAGCTTGGCCAGTCTCAGATTCTGTCCTGAGAAGCTGGGCATAGTTTATAAAGCAGTTTGGACAGCAAAACAAGAGAAAAATATTGCATATTCAGGAAAAAGGAAAGGGGGAAAAAGAGGGGGTATAATTTTGTCAGACCCTCAGGATTTATGGATGAAAATTTAATTTTTGGCATGTGGCCTTTGTTCTTCTCCTCCTCTATTATCTATAAAAGTTAGAATTGAGTTTTCCCCATAAAAAAGACTCTGTTATCATATCTATCTGCCCATGAATCTATCCATTCATCTGTTCATCAGTCTGTTTACTTTTCACACAAACTGATAGCTTTGCAACTCAACCTGATGCATATTTATTCACAGAGACATCCTGCTGTGTTCAGTAGGGCTTGCTCCTGGGTATGTATAGGATTATAGACTGAACATGCCATACCTTAAATATTTCAGTGAAACTAAAAGGGAACCATAACAACCAAATGAGTGCAAAGGAAAAATAAAATAAATTATGTTACTATTTCTGTTAATTGCAGCACAAAACCTACTCACAATGCAACCAAAGCTGCATTCTTAAAGGAGCAATCTTTTGGGGCTGTGTCAGGTCCGAGAAGACCTCCAGGCAAAGTGACTTCTGGACATCTCTGCCAATGCTGCCCAGAGGCCTCCCCTATTGCAGATGTACTGTCAGGGGCAGTGGAAGTGGTAGAACCACTGAACTCAGCAGTAGGGATAGGCAACACTGAGCAGTCAAATAATGGAAAACAGAAATGCCAGTTGTGCCTATCTAGGCAACACATCTGGGGGACAGTCTCCTTTCCAGGTAATCAAAATTTTAAGCATGTGATAGTGTCAAGTTGCAATTATTGGGGTCAATGTCACTGGAGAGTCATTGAAATCATGAGAGACAATTACCCAGTGAAAGTGGCCAGTTGGCTGAGGCACAAAGCTTCGAGAGGCTTCCCAGTCAAAATTATACAAAGCCTGAAATGACCACAAGGACAAAAGGGAACAAAGGGAGACATGAGGTTAGGTGCCTGCTGTACCCAGAGCAGCTGGTTGAGACTAGAACATGTGGCCTACAATCCTTGCTGCTCTCCCCACAGAACATCCCGACTCATGATTCCAGGTAAGGGGTTAAAATGCTGACTCTGTTGATTGCAAGATGAGCAGGTTGGCAGTGCTTCATGATGGGGTGAGCTCCCACCACTAGTCCCAGCTTCTGTCAACCTAGCAGTTCAAAAGCATGCAAATGCGGGTACGTAGATAAATAGGTCCCACTTCGGAGAGATTTTAAGAAACTGTGGTCAGTGTTGCTTCCCCAAGTCAGGTTCTAATACAAGGCATCTGTAGTCAGAAATAATTTCCATGGAGTTCAGTGGGTCTATTCTCAAGTAACTGTGATTATATTGTCAGTCAGCATCCCAATGATGACAATGAGACAGTTAAGTTTGTGATGTAATTCTTTGTCATTGACTTAATGGGACTGAAAAGGGCTTAACTTTGGCTGGATCATGGCCTGTGTTTATATAATTTTAAAGCAAAATGACTGTAATGTGAGAAGGTTATTCTGTTTGTAAACAGCTGGGACTTTTTATAATTGTCGCTTTTTGATTTTCAGTAAACAAAATTGTTTCGCTTCAATGGCTGGCTATTGAACACAAGCACCTACACTGCATTTCTAAGAGCCACAATATCAGAACTGGAATTGAAACTGAATGATGCAAAAGTGAAAGGGCAACTTACATTTGTTATAACAACCGTGTAGGATGCTCCAAAATCAAGGAGGCCTAGGCCTAGGATGGATTCTTCGGCTCCCACTTGACATTTCACATTGTTGTATCTTTATATGAAAAAAGAACACAATAATTCTTGGTTAACCTTTTAGGACTAAAACACACAGAGTGCAGCTGTCTACAGGCTTCTTCAAGCTGATTAGGGACGATGAGTAACTCATGCTTTCCAGCCCTGTTTCAAGGACAGTGTGTTACTAGCATTTTAAGTTCCAGTGCTGTCCTTTGAGGGACAATCATAGGACAAGAGATCATCATTTATTTTGCACTATTTAGTAAACGGGCAGCATTATTGAATGCTTTGTTTGTCTCCCCCGGACATATATCTTCTCTTTTTGCAGCTCTGGATTTCTTTCAGATTAAATCATTTGTACTGGGCTGCCTCCCTTACAGAGCCTAATGGGAAATTTAAATCTGGTTTTAAAACATCTTTAGGTTATTTATTTAATACATTAGCAGGCTTTCAAGATGCCCCTGTTCACTTGCATATACACAAGTCTATAAAAAGTACTTTGGCATTGCTTGGTTTAGCTGAATGCAAAGACATTGTATAGATTTAAAATATGAGTGGCTTACTTTTACTAATGTTAGTCCACAAGATCCGGGCTAAAAGTGTAATGTTTTGAGCTAACCCAGGAATGAGAAACCTTCAGGTTTCCACTTCATGTTGAACTGCATGTCCTATCATTTGTGATTATTGGCCATATCATTTGGGACTTAGAAGAGATGAAGACCAACAACCTCTGCAAGTGCTCCTTATTCCCCCATTTCCCCCCAATATCCAAGAATAAGAGGCAGGAAAATAAGTGCATACATCTCTCTTGACAAAGGAAGAAGGTCACAGGTTCAGTCTTGGGAGCCTCCAGCTAAAAGATCTCTGAGAGGAAAACCGGTAAAACACTGCTTTGTGTAAAGGGATAGTGCTACTGCAGTAAACAATGCTGAGCTATGGGGACCAGTGATCTAATTCTTTACAAGACAATTTCACCCATATTTCCAGAACTTGGTGCCCCTTAGCAAAAAGGAAATGGTTGTAATGAGGAGAAGAGGAAGAGCTGGGGGAAGGGCAAGAAGCCATGCTGGAACCACCTGCATCTTTGCCCTTTCTCTACCTGCAGAGATCTTAATTTTAGATACCAGAAGGGGTAGCACTTACTCTCTGTATTATTATTTTTTGTGGCGTCAGGCACATAGAGGGAAGTAGTGATGAGGTACTCTGGTTCTTGCTCACTGGTATCCATTTGTTTCTTTTCCAATGAAACAGGAATAGCACCAAAAACCTTTACCCCAATGGACACGATGACTCCAAACTAGAAATATCTGAATACTTATCATGGTTACTGATAGCATCACAGGACACTGTCTTATGCTTTAGTATACCATTTTTCTAGCTAGCTAGTTTAGTGACAATGGCTTTCCAAGATTTTGGCAGAGGTCATTCACACCATTTTGCTTTTAACTAGAGATGCCAAGAGCCAAACCTCAATACCATCTGCTTCCCTGCTACTAGTCCTTCATCTCTGTCAGAGGAGAAAAGTACAATCAAACAGAGCTGATTTTCTGTTCTGGAATATGTGGGAAAGGAGGGTCTGCATTGCTTGTGCTTAGTCTCAACATGCTTCTGCATGGTCAGTTATGGATGCTTCTTGTATTTTCTTCCATTTGCAAAAACTCTACCTGGGTTCCATTTTTAAGTCATTGGCATTCTGGCTTCTTGTAACAGAAGCTAACTATTGGCCTCCCTACCTTCCTACCCTAGCCTATTCCCAGTAAACAGTAACTCCTTTTTCTGACTTAAACTGGAAGGGCTCTGAAGAGGGGCATGCATGGACAAGCCATCAAGACCTGGTTTTCTTAGGAACTAAGGGATGCTGTTACAGAGAGCCCAAGAAAGAAAATGCAAGTGAGCTCAGAGCAGGGAAAATGGACATAGAATCTCACCTTCCTCTCGCCAGGATGCTGTACCTTGAAACACCATAACTTTTGTTAATGCTGACAAAGTCCTCATTGCCAAGAGTGATGTTGGCTTCCAACTCCAGAGTATTAATGAATCTGTAAGGAAACTTGATTTCATCATGACAGATAATGAATAAAGCAAAATAAAGCATCAAATATTTTACTGCAGGGATGTAATTTATTTAAAGAAGCCTTCATCTATCTTTTAATTGTAAAGGTGAGCTTGTTGGACAAAAACATTATTAATTAATCATTCCTGTATCCATATACATTTAAACCCCTCAAAATGCAATCCTCCTTTATTTTAGGAGGAAGAAAATTATTGTTGTGCATAACCCATCTAAGAATGGAATTACTGAAGGGAAAATATCTTGGAGGAAGAAAGAGGAACTCAGCTTCATGATTCTATTTCAAAAACAGCTATTTCTGAATTGCCATGTTTGGGTGACCATTTTAGAAGGCACCGATACTGCCATGGCCCCTGATTCTAATTTATTTATTTATGTTTTGTCCCATTTGTCCTTGCATAAGACAAAGCAGTTTACATATCCATTTGGTCCTTGCAACAACTTTGTGAGGTGGATTCGGTTTAAGAGAGAGCCACTCTTTAGCTTATCCAATGGTTTTCGTTGCCCATTGGAAACTAGAATGAGGATCTCACGAAAACCCCACTCCTGACCTATTGCATCATACTAATAAGTGAACAAACTCCTCCATAGAGGTGAGGACAACTTTATGACAGACTGTGTCACCTTACCCAAGGCTCATGTATATGATGTGGCAACATCTCCAAGTAGTTCCCAGTTAAAAACACATATGTAATATCATATAGCAGGTGCATTTCTATACTGCTTATCAGTGCACTTAAGCACTCCCTAAGTGGTTTACAATGTGTAAGCTAATTTCCCCCAACAAGCTGGGGATTCATTTTAGTGACCTCGGAAGGATGCAAGCCTGAGTCAAGCCTAAGCCCCTGGCTAGTATTGAACTCACAACCTTGTGGTTTATGAGTGAGTGGTTGCAGTACAGGCATTTAACATTGTGCCATTGTAATATCTAATTACAGTAATGGAGCAGCGACTGTAACCATGAGATGGGGAATGCCTGTATGTTTTTCAGGAAGTGTTTGAAGCTGGGTTCCTTTTCTGCCTCTCATGGAGAAGTGTTCCTGAGACCAGGTGCCACCATTGAGAAGGCTTGTGTTTATAATGTCACCTGATTACAGAACAGTCAGTAAGGCCTCTGTTGAAGATGTCAATGGTCAACTAGGCACATATAAGGAAAGGCAGTCTGCTTGGTATCTTGGCCCAAAGGTATTTAGAGCTTTGTATGTCAAGAAAAAAATGTTGAAATAGCTCAGTAGCTAACAGGCAGCCTGTGCAGTTCTTTCATCATGGGGATATGTTAATGGCTTGATGGATATACTTAGTTGCTACATCCTGCACCAGTTTCAGTTTCTGAACCTTACATAGAGAATACCACAATAATGACACTGTAATACAGTGGGCTTCATGTCCTTGTTGAGACATCATCTTCCTATAGCTACCTTAGCAGTAGTAAGGTTCAGCCAGCAGGGCTCACTTGGAGCTGTCCAAGGTCTTGTTTCCATTTGCCCTCTGTATGAGAGAGCTTTCGGTTTGACTGCAGAAATATTAGGGTAAAGGCTGCAGAACTGAATCGTTACTTCTGACTATCAGGCACTGTTTTACTTTGTAGCACAGTGGAGGCTCTGATCTTCTCAAGGTAGGTGGCAGATTTTAGCACAACAACAATTAGGATAGAAAAAATAATGGATTAATCATTACAATTGACCCACTCATTAATCACAGGCTTTTACATGAGCTGTAATTTCAGTTAGATTTACCCTACAAAACAGGTTTCAGTGGAAGCAACATTTGTAATAAATACACTGTGTGCCTGTCTCCATTCAGGCAAGGTATTTAAGATGGCTTTCCAGATAAATTATCTGCGTTGTTACGCAAACAAAGGCGTGGGGAGGTGCTGTTTCCTTCATTAATACCCTCAGAATGATTGCCTGCACTTACATTGTTCCAGTTAATCAATTTAAAAGCAAGACAGATGGCACAGACATAAGAATAATAAAGTGTATTCATCAGTGCAATGTCAAGCTTGCATCTCCTTCTACAAGAATGACCGGTAAGGAGATTTTTTTTGATAGAATATAGTTGTCATTTTTTTAAAAAAAAAATTTTTTTAAAAAAAGTATTAACTCTGTCAGCAGTAAAACTGAGGATTGCACCAAATATTCTGATATTTTTTTTCTGCTTGGAAAACTCTCTTCTAAGAAATTTTGATTCAGTTTTTGTTGAATGAAACTCAAATTTAGTTTACACCATGGATGAAAGAAGCAATGGGATGAGAAAGAAGATTGATAAGAGGCCCAAACCACTGCAACTAAAAATATTCAAAAAATATTGAACAATATTAATTCTGAATTCACAGTTGCACTCATGGGTGGCATGGGTGGAATTTGAGGTAATAAACTTGGGAGGAGACACTTCACCAAACATTCTCCAGGGAAGGACTGAAATTCTTCAACAGTAAAGGAACTCAAAAGGAAATGTTACAAAATTGGTTAGAAAATTATCAGACATTTTGATGCCATCCTAAAGATTTTTTTTTTCCCCTCTAGATCTTGGACCACTCTAAAGGCAAACAAACCTGGATGGTGCTTCCCTAATATGCATGACTGCTTATATAAGACTGAACAGGAATGAATCACACTACTCTTCCTCTTTTGTTGAAATCAGGTTTGTTGTAGCTCCATGAAAGCAGGGCCCCAAATAAACTGCTAACCCCAACTAGAGTAGAGCTATAGAAACAATGGGATTTCCTTATCATCTAGAAATTGATTCAGTCGGTCTGCTTTAGCTGGAACTAGCAAATGGATTTAGGCCAGTCTCTCCTACAAGAAATATGGAAAATCTGATAGGCAAGACACACACTCAGGGATATACCTAGCAGAACAAACATACTGGTATCAAGTGTCCACCCTTGGAAATAAACCTACAGTCTGACCTCTGTATCCATAGGCTCAGAACCGTGGTTTCAGATAACCATGCCTGGGGGAAAAAGGTCTCTAGTCATCTGGAGGTCTTCCACAGCAACTCTATTGTCAACTTCTGCTGGAAACTGAAGTTTCAACTTATCCATGGTAACCATGGGAATAGATCCCCGTGGATATTAGTATTTGACTGTTCTTGTTATCCTCTTGTAACATTTACCCTCTTCTTGTTAGCTACAGAAATTCTAGTGTTGCCAGTGGTGCCTGACATCACAGTGCAATGGGCAGAAATGGAAGAAACTTATCGCTTTTGTTTCCCCATTTGAATTATCTGAATCCCCAGTTCTTCCCATCCCAGTTACGAAGACACTGGCGATTTTTACTAACCCTCCACCCACACCCATGCATAATGGCCATTCCACTTCTTTGGTTTCTGCCTCAGCCATGACTCCTTCGCCCTGCCTTTGTGTTATCTCACTGGCTGCCAATGGGAGAAGCCAAAGCAAACATCATTGCCAAACAATGCACAATGTATTCAAAACACAGAGGTGGTCCAAACTCTGGCTATGTCTGGATTAATAGTTTCTTGTCAAGTCTTGGAATTACAAGTAGAAAGAAACAGAAGAACCACCCAAAGCCTGTTCACACCTCACAGCTGACATTCCTTCCGTCGGCTTTTGTTCCATGTCTTTAATCTAAAACCAAAGGAAAAAAAAATCAATACATAATTTCGGCTTACATGAGGCTTTCAAACAAGCAAAGAGTCTGCAAACAAAAACATGCATTCTGAATGTGAAGCAATTGAACAAAGGGAGGTGGCGGCAAGGTGCTTTTTGTCAGTTACTGAAGAATGGCTTGAGCTGTGCTTGGACTGTATCTCAAAAAAAATGTATCTGAACGTGCTGTCATTGATACAAGTAGTGGGTGCAGTAAGGTTCTCATCTCCCAGGCCTCCTGCTATCCTCAGCTGCAATGGGACCCCTAGAATAGTTGAAACATCTTTCTTTCACCTATCAACTGCAAACAACAAATGCACATTTTCTGGACCTTCTATGACTTTGATTTCCAATAGGCATTTTATCATCATAGTCTAGCCACTTGTGTCGTTTCAGAAATGGGATGTCAAAAAGAAGAGAGATGTTTGGCAAAGGCAGAAATGCTGAAGGTTGGTGGGGGAGAAGATTGTAAGAGGGAATTTGGAGGAAAGCTCACACAGGATTTAGGAACAGAAGGTGCTGTCATTTCTTGTTCTGAAAGGTGAGAAAATCTGGGTTTCATATGAGTCCAACAATTTTAAGTTACAGGTTTCTTCTTGTTGCTGTCATAGTGTGCCTTCAAGTAATTTCTGACTTACAGTAACCATAAGGTGAACTTCTTTTGGGGGGGGGGGGAGATTTGTTCAGAGGTGGGTTTGCCTTTGCCCTCCTCTGGGGCTGACAGAGTGTGACTTGTCCAAGGTGACCCAGTGGATTTTCATGGCCAGGCAGGGATTCAGATCCTAGGTCCAGAGTCATAGTCCAACACTCAAACCACTACCCCTTGGTGGAAGATTGTACTTATTAATTCTCAATAGTGGGCCTTTTAATAATCTCCATATTATTAAAGTGGGTGTGCCGAAGGAGAATGTAAGGACACAGAATCACCATCACCATAATCTTGGTATCCGGCAGTAGGGCAGACCATTACATGTTTGCTTCCTGAAAGCATAATGCTTTTTCCTTTTTGAGTAAGAAACACTGTCCACCCCCACATTTCATTATTTTCATTCCAAGCCTATAAAAAGCCTTTGGAAGTGGTGCTGGCCATATATTGGTAAAAAGGCAATACCTTGTAAAACAAATAGTAGATAAACATGATTAATAATGAACAAATTGCTTGCAAAGAGTCGACAGCAGCATTCCCTTGATAACAAATTCAGGCTGATTAGCATCCCACTAGTGGATGCAGCCAGTTATCAGTGCTGCCGACTGACAGTGATAAATTTTTCATTGGTGGCTGTGATGCCATCAAGTATATGGTGATGTTATTGAAACCATTCTCTTCCTGAATGCTACAGGAAAATAAACAAGTCCTGCAAAAGCAATCATACTGCAAAAGAAAAGAAGGCAGTGATTTTTTAGTAGTGAGCAAAGGATGGAGAAAAGAGGAGAGAGAAAGTGAGACGAGTGGATAATATAACATTATCTCACACAACCTGGTATTTAGATATGGGTCTACACTGGTCAGAATACTCCAGGCTACCCTTGGAGTCCTGAATTATCTCCAAATTCACCCCTTACCTGCTTTGTCTTATTGTGGGTTTTCAGCTCTTACATTGAAGGACAAGCAACTGCTTTTCCACACGGTCCCTGTGTGTTGTTTGCTGAAATCAGAACAAGGTGCCCATGTGTGCTATCAACATTGGGCACCCCACAGTAGCTTGCAGGGATCATGAGTGAAGCCACTGCCTTTGCCATGAGTGCAGCCACTGCCATTGCTACAAACAGAGCCGAAAATTTGCAACCGAAGGTGAGTGCTTAAAATGTGGGTTATGGGAGGAAGCCCTAAATCAGGTGCAGGCATCATGAAGCCAGTCCATACACAATTTGGGGTTTTGGCCCTGTGCTATGTATATAGGATTCAGAGAGTCCAGGGGGAACTTTGGGGGAATTTGTCCATATAGACAAACCCTAGGTGTGGATCATGCAGGATTCAGAGCATGTAAAACCCCAAAGAACAAATGCCTGCTTCATAGACAGAAATGGGTCCAAAGCAGCAATGGTTCAGCTGGATGAAGTTCAGAGACACAGACAGAAGAAATGAAGTATATCAGTTTACCACTGATTATAAACTCTTGGATGTTTGTCTAGGAATGGATGGAGCATAAAGTGATTTAAGTCTTCAGTTTTGTGATGTTGATAAGCAAGTCACACAAAACTCAGTTAAAACAAAGAATAACACATCTGTCATAATTACCTACTACAGAACAGTTGGGCTGGAGCTTAAGGTCTTCAAGCATCATATACTGCAAAGTTGGGAACCTATGGCTTTCTACATATTATTGGATTCCAGCACCCATCAGCCCCAGTAAGCATGGCCAATGAAAGATGGTACAGTAAGCCCTCCATATCGATGGATTCTACATCCATAGATTCAACCATCCACAGCTTGAAAATGTTTTTCTAAAAAAATAAATAATTTCAAATAGCAAACCTTGATTTCGCCATTTTATGTAAGGGAGACCATTTGACTATGCCATTGTATTTAATGGGACTTGAGCATCCATGGATTTTGGTATCCATGAGGATGGGGTTCCTGGAACCAAACTCTAGCAGATATAAGAGGCCCAAGCAAATTGACATCTTTTGAGATCTGCTAGGCCTCTAGTCCCCTGCCCTTTGATGATATAGGCCAATCTTTTATTTGGGTCAGATTTCAGCAACTCCAGTGGGTAAAATAGGCCTAGAGATTGCACCTTCCATTTTGTGAGAACAGGAAAGAATAAAAATTGAAGATTTGCCTCAGCATTAATATTTTGGATCTGATCTTGCTGGTTCTGTGTAGCAGGAGAAGAGCTTGCTTAATCATCCTGTCTGTTCTGTCAGCTTAATGGCTGGTCTGTTCATTTGCAAAGAATCTTAGTTTAGCTGAAATAAAACAAGAAAAGTTACTTCATCTGCTGTGTCTGCCACGAAAATGGGGAGCACTTTTAATAAAAGAAATATGGGTTGTTGTCAGAATGACAACTCATTACAGAATTTGAAAAGCACTTTGCTGTAAATTACTATTCCCAGATGGCCAAATCTCTGTCTAAAAAAAATTTAATAGCCTTTGCTATGGTCATTTTGGAGACTTCTATTCTGAATTGCTGTGTTGTCATCCTAAAGCAGCCTTCCCCAAACTGGCACCCTGCAGATGTTTTGCTATATAACTCATTTCATTAGTACTTACAGATGACCAGGGATGATGGGAGTTGTAATCTACAGCACTTGGAGAACAACGGCTGAGTGAAACCCATGCTAAAATAAGCCATCATTTACTGTCTTATTCAAGCAGTTTCTCTTGTTACCAGGCTAACACCAATTTTCAGAGTTTGATTTATGAGAAGGACTTCGGGAGAATATTTGTTCTCATCTTCTACTATTTTTCCTTTTCCAGGCTGGGGTGCCCAAGATATTTTCCTTCTAAGATAAAACGGCAGCCCCCAGAGGACAATATTCTGAGTCTTCAGGGTCTGCAGCCTGGGATGGCTCCTTCACCTCAACCAATGGTAAAGCCAGCATTGTTTCTATTAATTAATTAACTTATCAGGGTTCGATTCCTTACTCAGCCATGAAACCCACTGGGTGACCTTGGGCAAGTCACATGCTCTCAGCCTCAGAAGGAGGCAAAGGCAAACCTCCTCTGAACAAATCTGAACACAAAAATCCCACAATAGGTTCACCTTGGAGTTACCATAAGCCAGAAATTACTTGAAGCCATACATCTACAATCACAACAATGATCCCACCTTTCTCCCAGGACAGAACCTTTTTCCCAGCATAGAACAAATTAAAACCAAGTATAGTTTTAAAACTATTAGTACAAAAGTTTTAAAAACATTTGAAACATAAAAGCATAGCACACTCTATTAAAATCTTCTGCCACAACATGTTGAGGGCCAAAAGGTAGACATAAATACAAATATCTTAGCCTGATGACAGAAAGAGAACAAAAACAAAACCTATCTAGTCACAGGGAGGTTTTGGTAGGAGACAGCCTTCTAGGTGGCTCCTCCCAGATTGTGGAAAGGAATTCCACAACCTGGGAGCAGCCACTGAGAAGGCTCTCCCCCATGTTCACACTAAATCCTGCTTGTGATGATGGTGGAACCAAGAAAATGCCCTCTCTTAAAAGATATTAAAACTCAGGCAGGCTCATAGGGGGAGACTGGGTTTTCCCACAGCACCATTTGGCCATTCTTATTAGGCCGCAATGCAATAAAGTCCTCCCCCTGCCTGATATAGAATGTTATTGTATGCCCACCTTGGTTGAGAATTTAATCTGTTTACCTCTGATTGCTCATGCTGTGGCAACTGCTGTATATATGTTCTACAGTACATTTACATTTTTTATTCTGGAGGATATCTAAGATCTGTGGAGCAATCTGTTAACTTTTTTTTTTTAATCAAAATCAAAGAATGGTTTTGGATTCCAGGGAGTGTGGATAGAATTTCAGTATGCGATGAGGTAGATTTAGAGGGTAGAATATGTACAAGTGGAGAAGCTGAACAGGCAGGATCAGCAAAGTTACGTCATCAAATGTCTCCCAGATTATTACAACATGGTTACCCCTGGATGTCTCCCAGATTGTTGTAATTCATTCTACATGTAATGTACTCTTCTCTTTGAAAATCCTGTGCAGGATACTGTAGGTTAGCCTTCCCCAACAGCCAGTGTGGCCAATGATCTTATGTTGTAGTCTAATATATCCGGAGGGCACCCATGTTTTGGGAGGTGAAGCAGCTCTTGGATTTCCTCAAATAATATGATTTTGCCCTTTAATTAACTGAACTTTAATTAACTTTGATTTCCACACTTACCAAATGGCTTGCTAAGCTTCCTTCCATCTTGTAGACAATTAAACTGTTCACAGTCTTTTCCTGGATAATATGATTAAATTTAAAAGATGATCCTTGGAACTGGATTTGAAAATGGAGGTTTTGTTGTTTACTGCTCAGAATTAATCTGGAGTATTCATCAGGGTCCTAAGCAAAAGGAAAGGGAGAAAATATGTTTAAATAAGAACAACAATATTCTGATTCTGTAATGAAGAAATAAATATCTAACATTTTATTCATTTGGGTTTTTCCACTGTTGTTTAATAAATTGTGGCTTTACTCCTGGCTTTACATTCATGGCATGTTCCAGAAATTTGATGAAGTTTGCTAGAAAAGAAAGGAATAATGAAGTAGCCTAAACTTTTTATTTATTGTTGTATTTATAGAGCTACTCTAATAATGAAAATGATCTGAGTGGCTCACAAACAAATGTAAAACTGAAAGGTAGTATAAAACAATAAAAATCATTACAATGAAAAACACACAATTAAAAATTCAGAATTTTAAACCAAGAGGCTCAGGCTGATAACCATTAATTATTTAAAAGAATTATAACCGTATTTATATAACACTGGGGTGTTCAAAGCAATTAGTATGTGTTATCTCAGTAATCCAGTGCTCAACATTTCCACTGAAAAGATCAATACTTTAAACCCCCAGATTGCAGAGCATTTCCAAGAAAACAATTGTGACAGGAATGGGTAATCCCTGTCCCAGACACACTGGAACAGGAACAGACAATAGAAATCAAAAGAAGGTATTAAAGGGGCAATTCATCAATTAATCTTCCATCTCCATTCGAGAGAAAGCCATAAAGGGGCATAAACTAAAAGGAAGGAAATTTTAATTAACAGCACAGTTTTCCTTCAAGGTTTCAATAGCTCTTTCCCTGCCTACTCAGGAGAAGCTAGTACTGTAATGCCCACACAATGTAGGAGTTTTTTGCACAGCAAAAAACCTGGCTTACCTTTTCTGGTTTGAATCCTCTTCCTGGATGCAGCTCAGAGCAAAGGAACTCCAAATTCACAGCTGATGCTGCCGGCCAAGTGCAGCCCAGCTACAGCTGGCTCCTAGGTGCTGTTTTTCAAATCTGGAAAGCTCCTGACTTTAAAAAATGGCTACCAAAGAGAGCCTGGAAGCCAGGCTGTAGCTGGGCTGCACTTGGCCGGCAGCATCGGCAGCAAATTTGGAGTTTACTTTGGTGTGATAATACCTGGCTACATCCCAGAAGAGGATTCAACCCGGGAAAGGTAAGCTGGGTTTTTTTGCTGTGTGAAAAACTCCTTAGAGTGAAACAAGTAAGTTTATTGCACAGGCCCAAAGGGATGGTAACGGGGTGGAATGGAAGGAAGTTAAAAATGGGGTGGAATAGGGAAATCATGCATATAATTGCATGGAGAATGCCACCGATGCCACCAGGAGTCTCCAATCCGTTCCCCATCTGTCCCACAGCAGCCAATTTTCGAGCACTGTTCAGAATCGTTCTCGAAAACCGGCTGCTGTGGGACAGATGGGGAATGGATTGGGGACTCCCGGCGGCATCGGTGGGGTTCTCCCATGTGATAATATGTGTGATTTCCCTGTTCCGCCCCATTTCTGCTCTCTTCTGTTCTGCCCCATTTCCGTTCCCCAGGGCCCATGTGATAAACTTAAAGATCTTCATAGATCACCATAGAATCACATTCCCTGCTTATGAGGGAATGGTGTTTGCATCAGTGGGGTTAGGGTATGGGCAAAAACTTGCATCCAGAGCCCTCTTCATCCTAAAGCCCAAGTGCTACCTAGCTACACTCCAGAGGGGATAAACCCACAGACCAGTGATAGGAACATGGTACCAGACTCCTCTCTGGTCTACCTCCTGGATACAGTCTTAGGCCTTGCATGCTGCTTTAACATTTTCACCATCTGACTTCCCCACCCAGCCTCTCTTTATGCCCATATGTCTCCAGATATAGACAGGCCTTGGTCATTGATTTGGCAAGGTGAAGAGGAAACTTTGGGGCTCATCTGTTTTTCACAGCAAGTTAATATTGTCATCATTTCTTGATCCGTTTCTCTTATTTCACATTGCATGTTTTTGGCAAATGCAAAAGCAATCAAACCAGAGCGCTCCATCCCTCCAAAGTAGCTCCCCATAATAAATCCAGGAGTTTGGCTTCAAACCACCAGTGCAGCCTGGCAAGCGGCAGGCTTCCTCCCAAGTCATAGGAATGAGTATGCCTCACTGGGTGGCACACCATGGGTGGACCATTTCGAGCATATCTAAGAGCTCCCAGCATTTGGGCTGGGAAGGAAAACTGGCCAGCACCCAGGCTGCTGGATGTTGTAATCCTGAACTGATGGTCATCTTCATCATGATCATGGTGAGGATTATGATCACAATCTCACCTTTTTGCCCAAAACTCAAGGTGACTTACAAAAGTTTAAACAAAATTAGCTAAGACGTTTATATTATGCAAATGTTAAATATATAATTAAATTATCAAAAAAAATTAAAACAAATAAACAAAGCATTAAAAATAAAATAAAACAAACAGAAACACACACAACACAACACATGAAGATCCTTTCCTCAGAGCAGTCAAGCCAAGGCCTGCCAAAACAGGCACATGAAAATGTATTCTGGAGAAGCCTAGCAGATGTCAAAAGATGTCTAGAATGTGTGGCAACTACCAAGAAGACTCTCTCCCATGTTCCCACTAGAGGTACTTGTAAGGGTGGTGGGTCAGACAGTGAGGCTTCTCCAGAAGATCTTAAGACACGGGAAGGCTCATATAATGACATGTGGTCCCTCAGATAATCTTGAGATAGCCTACGTCAAATTTGCTAAGCTGGCGCCAATAAAACTAGAACTAGTGTTTAACCCCTTTCTGTCTCTGTGCTTTGTTCACCTGACTTCCCGCCACCCCAACAGGCACTGCTGATATAATCCAATCAAGATTGCCAAAAATGGAATGCAGCACATAGTTTACGATGGCCTGATCTAGATTGGCAGAAAGAAGTGTGTTCATGGCTGCATGAAAGTCTAGCCTTTAGATGAGAAAAAGGGAAAGTGTGCCATGAAAACGCTTTTTTGGCATTTTAGGGGAGAAGAAGCACCTTTAAAAAGGTGCTGGTTTTCCCAGCTTCCTTTTTAAAAACTGCGGAACAGCGCAGCTCCATCTAAAGGCTGTGGTGCAGCTGCTAAGCATTAAGGAAAAGGCAACTTCATATCACACTTTCCTGCCAACAAAGTCAGTTGGGGTCTCCAAATAATAATAATAATAATAATAATAAATAATAATAATAATAATGGCTGTTCCAGACATGGGATGGAAACTTTTTTGGCTTGGAGTTGACATTCTCAGTGAAAATCTCATTTCCCACCTCCTGTCAGGAAAAGCAAAGCAATCCAACAACCAACCAGGGAGTCAAAGACCAGGGGATGTAAGCTGTCAAACTGCATGCCTTTCTAAAATGGATATCAGCAGCATATCATATGAAATATGATGACTGTGAAAAAAAGGAGGATTCACCTTTTCCATCAAGGTTTATTGTTAACTGCAACATTCTTGATATTCTTTTTGTGAGGTTCTTTTTATTTTATTTCTCCAAGCATGTTCTTTTCAGGACTAAATTAAAATGCCACTTGAGCCTGAGCAACAGGAAACATAGATTGCATAAAGAGCCTCTTTTTTTTAAATCCCAGAAGAAATCTCCCACCGCCCCCCATTATAAATAAATATAGTCCACCATCTGTGGCTTTTCTGTTGAAATTCACAGGGGGTGAGGGGGTTGCTGTCAAAGGCACAGTACCCTGTAGGTATGTGCCACTGATCCATATGGCACAACAGACACAGGGGAAGAAAGGTCAGATCTTCTTGTTCCTCTGATTATATGAGGGAGCGCATGCTATTTTTGTCATACAGAAGCTTTAGCAACAATGCCTGAAAATGGACAAAAGCAGCCATGCAAGAAGTACATAGCCCAACAGAGAATGAACAAATGTGATTTACATCACGTTTTATGGTTATTTTGGAGAGTCACCTATTGACTTAAATAGGAGCAGTTTTCTGTGGCCATAAATAAAACCAGGAGGAAATATCTAAGAAACTCACCTGAAAAGGTTTGATTGGATGCCGAAACAGGTCATAATCTTGGATTGCTACTTCAATATTATCGTCTGCCAAATTCAGGACCTGAATATAACTTTCTTTTGGAACTGGTACTGGCATAGCATTTTCCTAATTAAAACAGGGAATATGCCAACAAACAAGATCATAATGATTTAATTAACTGCAGCTATTATTGATCCAGCCTGCCCCAGACCAGTTCCCAACAACATACAGATTTATTTTTGTAGCCATAGCAGAGCCTGCAATATTGATGTCTTTTGAAACATGTATTTGGCACCCAGTAGCATGAAACAAATCCAGCAAAGTATGTTATCTCAACCTCTTCCATGCAGCTAATCAGTGCTTACCTCTATCTTGAGTTCTACAATAGCGGCAGCTGCAAATGCCACGGCTGCGAGGATCATCCCAGTTGCCATCTTTTTAATAGGCCTGAGAGTAAATAATTTACAAACTTAATTACAAAACAATATAATTTAAAATGAATCACATCCATTCTTACAGGTTGAATATCACTGCCTATTAAGACAAATGAAGAGGTATAATTTCAGTTACAAACTGCTAGATCCAAGAGTCCTTTAACTTAAAGCCTCCATGTGATGTTATTATGAGGATATAACCAAAGCCCTTTCAAAGTGATATGCCTTTTAAAAAAAGTTCAATGCTTGCAAGTTTCATATTATCTTCCTCTTAGCTCTTTTAAGAGGGAATATTGTTTGGCATTTAGTTAATGTGTGAGGTGGAGGAAAGGACCACTGATGATCTATCTCCAACTCCCTTCTGGGGAGACAAAAAAATTGCCTCAGGGTTATTGAACTACAAGAGCTGAAGGGATGTTAAGAAATAAATTGCACATTTGCCAAAGCTCCTATCATGACTGATATTTTCAATTAGGATGCCTGTTCGTGAATATCCTAAATGAGGTGAAAGGAAGGTTAGGAGAGTTTTTCAATTGGTGAATTCACCCTACCCTTGACAAAAAATACTCAGGGGATTTGAAATACTGGGGCCTTCCCAACAACGTTGGTAGGGACTGGAAGCTATGGACACATGCAGGCCCCTTAAGGGAATATGTAAGAGGTACAAGACAATATTCCTGATGTTTTTTACTGCCTGAGAGCTTGAAAGAGACTCAAACTATCAAAGTTTGAATTGATATTTAATAAGACTTAGATATTTTAGGCCTACAAGAGTGTGCATGTTTCTGCCTGAATTTGCATTCTCTTTTAAAAACTGGATCAGCATTTTTGTGCAAGGTTTTGTTGTTCAGATACTTACGTGAAATTAAATTTGCACAGATTTATCAAGGGATACAGCCCGAAGTCAAACACTGGGATGAAGACAAGGATCAAGAGAGGATTTAAAAACTGAAAGGCCAAAGAATGCATGAAATTAGCAATTAATGATCATTAAAGCTTTGCTTCTAAACAGTTAGTAAGGAATAAGACCTGTTGAGCACAGAAGCCACTTTAAGATAGAGAGGGAATTGCACTGTGCATTCAATCAGAACTGCTAGTGATAAACAAAAAAGAAGGACACGGGTGAATGTTTGTTTTTAAAACCCTTAAGGTACTTCATGCTTGAGGAGTTTGTCCTGCTTTTGGATATATGTTGGAGACATACATTCATTTAATCACAAATGACTAACTGAACCATGAGACTCATTCAAGGCAACTTTTATTTCTTATGGAACTAAAGCCATGAGAAATCAATGGTACAAATGGGTCATCTTTTAATATCTTCCTTAGTAGCTATTTCTCACTCATTTGGGTTTGGGAAGACTCCAGCTGATTTGGGCCGCTGATACCAGGCTAACTTAATATTTCCCAAGAATATTGTGACTGTTGCATTAATCCAGGCACTCTGGGCCAGGGAAAATGCAGCCACCAGATGGGAAATGGTGACTTGTACGTGTGTAGAAGTTACCATTTTCCCATTCCATTCTCCAATGGTCCAGAATGCTCTGTCCCCAATGGTCCAGAATGATGTAATCTCCAGACTGTCTCCCAGTCTGATACACATTGCATGACCATATCACTGAGAACTGGTGCTGCTGAAATGCCAGAATACAGTCTGTGATCATGTATTTAAAATTGTTGAACAATGTGTAGTACTGTATGGTCCTGTGCTCAGAAATGCCAAAGTTTTCAAGTCAATCTGTATCTGTATTTCATACTGATGATCAGTGGGGCATATTTACTGGTCAGTATGCATAGGGTTGCAGTCTAAAAAAATCTGCTGCTGCAAATCAATGGGTATAGAGATGGCCATGAAACTCACTGGGTGACCATGGGCAAGTCACATGCTCTCAGCCTCAGGGGAAGGCAATGGCAAACCTCCTCTGAACAAATCTTACCAAGAAAACCCTATGATAGGGTCAGCATAAGCTGGAAAAAATTGGAAGGCACACAGCACAGCAGCAGAACAGAAAGAGGTACAAGCTAGTAGTCATTGGCCTACCTGCATTTGGTCAGGCTGAAGGACAAATCCTCCCTGAAATATAGTGACATTGAATCCGGTTAGCAAACAAAATGAAGCAACTGTGGCAGAACTGACATCAGTGAAGCAGACAGCAAACACATTGGCTGCAGATTACGGGTGGGGAAAAATTAGGAACAGCTGAAGTAACTTCCCAGTGGTTCAGTGGTTCTTTTTTTATGCTTGAATCCATATACTGTCCATATAGACAGAAAAGGAGCAATGTCTGAAAATCAAGCCATCTGCAGAACATAACAACAAAATTTGTAGCAGGAAATGTTATTGTATCCTCAGTCCCTACTCTCCTTGGACAGCACCACCACTGGGAACACGTGCAGCGAAAGAGAGTTTGTTTAAAAACCAGACCGTATTCACGTATAAATCATGTAATGCATAATGAGCCTTTATCTAATGTTTCAATAATGTTCTACTGGAACCGTGCCCTCAGTCCTGTGCTGGCCAATATTCTGATCATCTCAGAGATGGAATTAATCTGAGGTGGGTTTATTGTGTACACTCAATATAGGTTAGTGAATGGAAAATTGCCTTCTGGCAGAAGAACTTGAATGAGATCTTTATGCTCTTTCCAGAGCCAATTAAGGTTCTTATCACTATTTCTCCTCTCGCTCGGAAGCTGTTCTTGGGCAAATAAAAACACAACAGGATTCTGAGCTGTTCCATGTATTCCCCAGGCAAAGAAACATTCATTCATGTGTGGGTCCTCCCTAAACAGATAATGCCACAGTTCCAACACCGTTTCTTTGAGAATCAGGGAAGATAGTGAAGTATTGAAAAGGGAATATTGGATCTGGTTTTGATTTCAAACTAATACCTGGCTATGAAGCTCACTGGGTGGCTTTGGACAAGCTGTTCTTTCTCAGCCCAATCCACCTTGCGGAAATTTTGGGAGTATGGCAAGAATTGGGCCTCCATGAGGAAAGGCAAAGGAAACAACTAAATATAAACCTATGAAGCTTCCTAACACTGAATCAAGATGTTTAGTCCATCTCTCCTACCCTGACAGTGGCTTTACAACTGATGCCTTTTCCCTCTCTGTTAACCCGAAGCTCATTTTTAAGAGGTACTGTCAGGCACCAAGCCTGGGGCCTTACACATGAAAAGCAGATATACTTAAAAACAACAACAACCTAGTGCTGTTACTAATGCTATTAGAACTTGGAAATGTTACCTTTTAGAGTATAGTTCCAAGAATGCTCCAATCAGCATGGCTGATTTGTAGTCTACAACATAACTTTGCCAAGCTTTGCTGATGATGATACTGGTGCTACTATTACTACTGTGGCTGCATTCACGCTGCAAAAATAGCCCGGCTTGACACCGCTTTACCTGCCATGGCTCAATGCCATGGAATTCTGGGGATTGTAGTTTTGTGAGACATTTAGTCTTCTCTATCAGTTAGATCTGATTCCACAACAAACATTTCCCAGAATTCCATAGCATTCAGCTACGTCAGTTAAATGGTGTGAAACTGGATTATTTCTGCAGTGTGGATACAACCTATTATTACTATAAAGCGGGAGTGAAGGCCAAGCGGAAAGTTAATAAGAATTCTTGGAACCCCACTGAGCCAATACATATTAGATGTTTGGGGGTGCTCTCAGTTTCTGTCCATTTTTATATTTTATTGCTCCCACCTCCTGCAGTTATACTTCACAGGCATTATGACTGTAATTATTGTCTCTTTAAAGATTTACTTATTTTTAAATCAATAGAAGGGTGACCTCTTATTACACTGCAAGCCCATCTTTTAAACCGTTTACTTCAATTTTCAAAAGAAGGCATATTACTATCTTTAATAAATCTCA
The DNA here is from genome assembly GCA_034509955.1 of Urosaurus nigricauda. NCBI lineage: Eukaryota > Metazoa > Chordata > Lepidosauria > Squamata > Phrynosomatidae > Urosaurus > Urosaurus nigricauda. The sequence continues at coordinate 136,934,343 of JAOEGL010000001.1, read as the reverse complement.
TTCACTTACAAAGGCAGCATTCATTTTAGTGGCTTGCACTGTCCATCTAGAACCCTAAGGGGAAGAGAACAGATAGAAATGAATCCCGTAGTCTACCATTTAGGAAAGATACATGGCTCATATAAGGATTGTCTGAAAAAATAGATAATTCTGTATCATATCCCCCCAAAACATAAAAAGAAGGAAGATAAATTGTAGATAAATGCATAAATGAATGTATTTTATTACTTTTCAAAGAGATAGTCATAGTAATTTGTTTCAGCTTCAGAAGGAAGGTATAAGAAAAGAATTGAGCAACTGATCAGTCTTAAAGGTAGTGCTATATTACATTTCTCCATTCTCTTTTTAGATTTTGTTAATGATTAAAACAATAATCATGAAAATCACCACACATTCACTTTAGTTTTTCTTTTTTTAATTTTAAGTAATATTTTACTGAATCAGTAAGACAATGCACTTTTTGTGATAACAAGTAAAATTTTATATATCTATCTATCTATCATCTATCTATCTATCATCTATCTATCTATCTATCTATCTATCTATTTATCTATCTGCTTTTTGCATTAATAAATCAATGAATGAGTAAGACAACTGAAGAGGTATGAGAAAGATTCTGTTAAGTTCCTCCTTTTCTCTGTTGATTCAACTCATAGCACACAAATTTCTGTTTTCTTCCATTATGGTATATTGTATTTTTTAAATGCATTTCTGTCAAAAACTAGTCAACACTGATAAAAGCTATTAAAATTATCAAATTGCTCTCACAAAATATTATATACAAACTGTTAGAATTCAGAACATGAACATGCAGGCTAAGCTTATTTTTTTACACATAAACAATAACTGCAACCAACTGGAAGCTTATGCACTCTTTTCTTATCTCTTACCAGACACAGAACTTTGCCAACTCTTTCCGTAAAACCTACCCTAAATGAGAAAGAATTAGCAATCTGTGACCTATAATACATTTAATTATTTATGCAATAGTATGCAGAGCTTAGACCATTCCTCTTGAAAAGTAACTCATACCCTCTAACATTTCACAGATGAATGAATATTGGAACGCTGGAATACTGGAATGTGGCAAAGAAACATTAGAGTGTGGTCAAGAAAGCAAAGGTTATTAATAAGGAAGAACACACAAGCTAGGAAAGGCTGCAGGAGTTTTTGTCTGATCCTAAAGGTAAAGGTAGTCCCTTGACATGAATGTCTAGTTGTAACCAACTGTAGGGGGTGGTGCTCATCTCTGTTACTATGCCAAAGAGCCAGTGTTGTCCGAGGACTGCTCTGGTGGTCATATGGCCAGCACTCAATGCTGTTACCTTCCCACTGAGAATTGGTACCTATTTATCTACTTTCATTTGCATGCTTTTCAACCGCTAGGTTGGCAGAAGCTGGGACTAGTGATGAGAGCTCATGCCATCATGCAGCACTCAGGCCTCGAGCTTACAACTTTCCAACCTTACGATCATCAGAATTAGCGTCTTAACCACTAAGCCATTGCATCCCTCTGTCTGATCCTACCTATTATTTTATTCACATTTTTTAGTTTTACTGTTTGGAGTCTCTCAGTCTTGTTTTCTAGTTGGCATTTTGCTTGTTTTGGCATCTTCCTTTGTGTTTTGTATTGGAGTTAAAGCCCCATCATCCATCACCATTAACTATTCTAGCAAGGGTTTTTGGGAGCTGCAGTAGTCCAACAACCCCCAGGGAGCTACACATTGGCTTAAATCTTGTTGTGAATCCTGTTGAAACTTTTGATTTACAAAAGTGATGACTCCCCATTCAATAACTGAGTCAATGGGTCCAACTGTAGCTGGGACTAATCAAGAGGATGTGAGCCATTTTCTCTCCTGTCTTAACAGGGATGGGAATCGTGTAACCCTCCACAAGTTGTCAGACTGCAGCTCCCATCAACCTTCATATAGTTAATGATGAAGACTGATAGAAGCTGCAGTTCCACAACATCTGGAGAGCTGCATGATTTCCACTCCTGCCTAAGTAAAACAGGAACAAAATATGCTCATTACATCATTCAACTTGGACAGCCACAAAATGATAACATAGTTTTCTGTGGTGCACCAATTCAGCCTTCAATCTTGATAGTATTGACTAAAATATGGTCTTATCTTCTACACTGCAAAATTAATGCAATTTGATACTGCTTTTAACTGTCATGGCTTGATGCTATGGTATTCTGGGATTGTAGTTTGTAAGATATTTAGCCTTCTCTGTCAGAGTGCTCTGGTGCCACAACATACTACAAATCCCAGGCTTTTTTAATATGGTGCCATGACAGTTAAAAGCGGTGTTAAATGTCATTAATTCTGCAATGTGGTAGCAACCTTAAACTTTCCTCACCTCTCTCACTTTCCTCACCTAAGGGGAAAGTGACTCTGAGTTTAATGAAGATCCCAAAATCAGAGCTGTAATGTGCAGCAAAACCATACTAGGTGCTGGGATAAATTACCTGCTGATCAAAGAGAGCCCAGAACATTGGCAGTGGGATAAAGAGGAACAGGACACGAGTCACCATTTTAACCTCAGTGATCAGCTGGTTCTGAGAAGAGGAATGCAGAAGCAAAAGTTAGAAGGAGCAGGAATAAATAACAGAGAAGACTAGTAGGCAATAAATCTTAAACAAACATCAAGTTCTGCATAGGAACTGTGTGTTTTCATAAGGTTGATTTTCATGCTTTAACACATGAGTGGGAATCAAGCTCTGTTCCAAATGTTGTTTGGCTGCATTTTCCAGCATTCTCACCTTAATAGTAACTATTGCTACCTGGAAGTCTGCATGATTCTTACCTCACATGATTCCCACCCAGTTCTATATCCCATGTATTAAAAGAGTATTAAAAGAACTGGCAAATGTAATATCGGAACCACTGGCAATAATCTTTGAGAACTCCTGGCGAACAGGAGAAGTCCCAGCAGACTGGAGGAGGGCAAACATTGTCCCCATCTTCAAAAAGGGAAAAAAAGAGGATCCCAACAATTATCGTTCAGTTAGTCTGACATCAATACCAGGAAAGATTCTAGAGCAGATCATTAAGCAGAGAATCTGTGAACATTTAGAAGCCAATGCCATAATCACAAAAAGCCAACATGGGTTTCAGAGAAACAAGTCTTGCCAGACAAATCTGATCTCTTTTTTTGATAAAATTACCAGTTTGGTAGATGAGGGGAATGCTATGGATATAGTATATCTTGACTTCAGTAAGGCATTTGACAAGGTTCCCCATGACATTCTTGCAAACAAGCTTGTAAAATGTGGGCTAGACAAGGTAACTGTTACATGGATTTGTAATTGGTTGACTGGCCGAACTCAAAGAGTGCTCAATAACGGCTCCTTTTCAGCCTGGAAAGAAGTGACCAGTGGGGTGCCACAGGGCTCTGTCCTGGGCCCAGTGCTATTCAACATCTTTATTAATGATTTGGATGACAGAATTGGGGGCATACTTATCAAATTTGCAGATGACACTAAGCTAGGAGGAGTAGCCAATACTCCAGAAGAAAGGGTCAAAATTCAAAATGACCTGAATAGACTAGAAAGCTGGGCCAATGCTAACAAAATGAAATTCAATGCGGAGAAATGTAAGGTACTGCACTTAGGACGCAAAAATGAAATGCACAGATATAGGATGGGGGACATCTGGCTGAATGAAACTACGTGTGAAAGGGATCTAGGAGTCCAAGTAGACCATAAGTTGAAAATGAGTCAACAGTGCGATGCAGCAGCTAAAAAAGCCAATGCTATTTTAGGCTGCATCAATAGAAGTATAGCGTCCAGATCAAGGGAAGTAATAGTGCCACTCTATTCTGCTTTGGTCAGGCCCCACCTGGAATACTGTGTCCAGTTCTGGGCACCACAATTCAAAAAAGATGTGGAGAAACTGGAGCGAGTCCAAAAGAGGACAACTAAAATGGTGAAGGGTCTAGAAACCATGTCCTATGAGGAACGACTTAGGGAGCTGGGAATGTTTAGCCTGGAGAAGAGAAGGTTAAGAGGTGATATGATAGCCCTGTTCAAATATTTGAAGGGATGTCACATTGAGGAGGGAGCAAGCTTGTTTTCTGCTGCTGCAGAGACTAGAACGCGGAACAATGGATGCAAACTGCAGGAAAAAAGATCCCACCTCAACATTAGGAAGAACTTCCTGACAGTAAGGGCTGTTCGACAGTGGAACACACTCCCTCGGAGTGTGGTGGAGTCTCCTTCCTTAGGGGTCTTTAAGCAGAGGCTGGATGGCCATCTGTCGGGGATGCTATGATTGGGAGTTCCTGCACAGCAGGGGGTTGGACTGGATGGCCCTTGTGGTCTCTTCCAACTCTATGATTCTATGATTCTATGATTCTATGTATTCAGATACTGCCCAGTTCATTCATTCATTTATATAGTGGAACATTTAAAATGCAAAGACACACTTCCTTAGCCCCATCCCTCCATTGCTTGCTTGACACCTGGCCCTGCTATGCTAAATTTATTTGACTGGGAAAGACTGGGGTAGGGAAATTGCTGTCCTGATATAAATAAATGAAGTAATCTCCATTCCATCAAACTTCTTGGGCCAGTTGGTGCCAAAAGATACCCATCACCTGGGTTCCTGTTGTGGTTATCATCAGTTCTTTTTGACATTACTTCCTCAGGGAATTCCATGCTGATAACTCTACTCGCAGGAAAGCCATAACAATGTGTAAAAATATTCATGGGTAGCTATGCTGACCATAGAGCAAAATACAATAACATTCAAAATTGTGATACTGTTATTGAACCAACAAAAATGAACAGAATACATGATGCAAGCTTTCAAAGTTCCACTGGCTTCTTCATCAGGCAAAGGTGTTAAAATCATATGGGGGGTGGGGGGGATGACAATGTTAGAATAACAGGCCTACATTTTGTCAAGATGTTGTTGTTCAGATGAAGATGCCAGTGGAGCTTTGAAAGCTTGCATCATGTATTTTGTGCATTTTTGTTGGACCAATGAAGATATAATTATTTTGTGGATTTTTGGATGCTATTATACTTGTATGTAAAAATATTCCAGATACAACTTTTTTACTTACTGAATATTTTTCTGAAGCCCAGTCTAACCAATGCTCCCTTTTAGGAATGTGCCGGGAACGATTTTTGATCCTGTTTGTCAATGCAAACTAGATGGAAAGAGAAGCAAAAGAGAGTTGTGTGGGTTGTATGGTTTACCCAGTATGGTTGGTTTGCATTAGTCCACTAAAGAGTTGGACCAGCATCCATATAGTTCTCAGCACCAAGAAGATGTAGAGCAAATTTACACTATGCAGCTATGGCTGTTTAATAGCAATAATGATAGCAATAGCAAGTACATTTCTATGCTGCTTCTCAGTACACTTAAGCACTCCCTTAAGTGGTTTACAGTGTGTAAGCCAATTGCCCCCAACAAGCTGCATACTCATTTTAGTGACCTGCAAAAGGATGCAAAGCTGAGTCAACCTGGAGCCCTGCCTGGGATTGAACTCACAACATTGTGGCTGTGAATGGCTGCAGAACCTGCATTTAACCACTTCACCACCAGGGCTTCTTCAATACGACTTTTACTGTCATTGCTCCATGCTATGGAATGCTGGGATCTGTAGTTTGCTACGGGGTGAAAAGAGTATCTGTCTTTTTTTTTCTGTCCAAAAAAAGAAAAAATGATCTCCCGACACTCAAGAAACTGAGCTGGAAAGAATAATATAGTGGTGAGAATTTTATCACATTTTCATCTGGTATTGGCACATCTTGTAGCTTTTCAGGAAATTATTCTGCACCCATGGATTCTTTGCATGACAATTGTGAAATTTTGTGTAAAAACCACATATGGCTATCTGGTAACCATGTTTTCTGTTCCAAAAGCCATGATTCATACTCAAATAATCCTTGTGCATTTCTGGACTGTGCAGAATAATTTCCTGAAATATTTCGGAATGTCAGGACACCAGGTGGCAACTGTGTAGAAATCGTTGCTTTCTCTACATGGGGGATAAAACTGCAGAAATTATTCATCCTCACTTGCAAGGATGAAAGAGTCAAATATTTACATCCCAGCTTTGGGGAGGTACTTGGCATTCTCTCTTCCAGAGACCCACTCTCCCCAAGGCCAGCATTAGAAGAGCACTTTAGTAGAGAATTTTCATGTCCTTCTCCAAAGTACAAGTCTACAGGATGGGGGCCATGACAGATATCAAGCTATTATAATTCTGTAGACAAGAATCTATCTATGGAGGGAGGAAATTAGGTTATTGCTTCTCCCAGACAATAATTTCGTCCTCAAAGAAATTTTCCTTCAGTCCCCAAATTTCATCGCAGCAACATAATACTTCAGTTGAATAATTTTAAAAAATACAGTTTAGGCATCCAAAGGAAAGGGGCAGTCAGAGATACCAAGGTAAAAAATATAAGACTTATAGGTGTGAATGATTTTTAGCGTCTCACTCTCTGCAAGGGTAGAAATTTGAGGAATAAAGGAAAATTTCATTAGGGGGCAGTATTCTTGCTTGGAGGAGAAATGCCTTCATTTTGCCCACCACTTTGTAGCTGCACCATTGAATGCTGAAACACTCTTGAATCTAGCATTTTATCAGTGGCCAACCATACGCTAAGGAAAAGAACATAACGCATGTGCCAGTCCTCTACATCTGGCCATCAGTTATTCTGCCTCTTTTGGACATCCATGTAGCTGTGATGCCTTAGGGCAAGTGACAACAGGATCCTGAGCAGGTCTACTCAGGAGTAATTCCAATTCCCATGCAGTCAGTGAATCAGATTCCCAGGTAAGAGCGCTGCAGCCTGAGGGACCTGTCCCATATCTATTAAGTTCTCTCAATCCATTTTTGAAAAGCCATCTTGAGCTAGTGGCTAGCACTACATCTTCTGTTAATGAATTCCTTAAGATAATTACACGTTAATGACTGTGCAAGAAAGCACTTCTTTTTGTCTGTAATGAATATAGTACCAATCAATTTTACTGGATGACCCTGAATTTTAATATGCTGGTTGGGGGAGGAAAATATCATCTCTCCCTCTGCACAATTCATAACTTTGTAACTGTCCAACATACGGCATCCCTGAGTCATTTTCCTCCCCTTCCTCTGAATTTAAAAAGCCTTAAAGGGCTTATTGGATACATTGCCACAATGACCTCAATGCTGGTGTAAAGTAAGATTAATCAGGGTGGTGAATGGTTAGGAGCCGAGTGGGAATTACGAAGCCAATGAAATTGTTTGGGCTCAAAGTCCTCTAGTTCAGTTCAAGTGAGCACCTATGCTTGTTTGAAAGAACAAATGGTGTATCCATACGGCAGAATTAAAGCAGTTTGATACTGCTTTAACTACCATGACTGTATCCTACAGAAGCCTGGGATTTGTAGTTTGGTGAAACATCAGAGTTCTCGGACAGACCAATTTGAATACCTCATCAAACTACAAATAATTTTACCTGTAATATGGTACATTCCCTGTGGGTAACAAGAGACCATTACTGTTGAAATGTCATGAGCTAAACTGCTATTACCTCCCAGCCGACATAATCAGTAACATTTACTTCTTAGTTACTGGGCAGGTTGGGCAGGTTCTGTGAGTCTGTGAACCAGGTTTTTTTGCCCCTAGTACTCTCTGGAGGACATAGAGATGGCAAAAAATGCTTTTTGAAAATGGAGGAACACCTGCAAAGAGATTGGAAGTTCATGACCAGTTTTGAACTTCATTACTGGCTGGAAGTCCACTACTGGTATTTTAAAATGTTAAACACTGGAGCCCTCTCCAAAACCTATTTTAAAAAGTGAATCATTGCTCCTGGTTGCTTCTAGAAGAGGGAATTCACCTTTTCTGCCAGAATAAAAGGTGGTTTGGTGGAGTCTGGTGGATCAGGGGGTCAAAAATAGCCTTGGAAGTCCCTACACAACTTCAAGGCCATATTTTGCCCACTTCTGCTTTAAACCTTGCAGGGGAACTTTGCAATTGATCTGTGATTCCAAACCCCCCTTTAAAAAACATATAAAGGATTTTTAGAGTAACTAAAATTTAATACACTGCATTACCCATTACCAAAACAAAAACAAAAAGGTTATTGCACCCTTCCCCCGCCCCCGCCCCCCATTATGGGAATGGGAAGGGGACACTCGGGTGAGTGCGTGACCAAGAAAAAACTGATTTTGTCCGATGGAAAATTTCCATCGGACAAAAATAATGTGCCTTAGAACTGAATGGGGATGGCTTGGCACTGGAGGATGGAATGGGGCCCTTTTGAGGACTTTTTGGTGTGCGATAAAATCTGGGTTTTTTCGGTCATTCGCACACCCAAGCGTCCCCCTCTCGTTCCCATAATGGGGGGAAAAGGTGCAATAAACTTCAAAAACAACCCCAACCCAAAAAAACAGAAACAAACAAATAAAAAACCCAATCCTAAACCAGTTAACAAGCAATACTAATAAAAAAACCAAAGCCTCAAACAATGGGTAACAAATAGTGAGAGAACGTTTCAAGCTCAGCACCTGGAAAGCCACTTTCTCAATTGCTTGATCCAGGTGGACCTGTCTGGCAATGGTGGTGGCAAGCAGCAGCATCATCAGTCCAAAAATGCACTGTGCATTATGGACTCCCATTTTGATTGCCCACAATTTTGCCAAAATGATGCTGTGCTGGAAGCATTACATGAAACTAAAATAGTAGATAGATACAACTGGCAGATGCTACTCAAAGGCTGCCAGACCTCTCCTCCCCTTTTAAAGGAAAACCAGAACAGATGTCGGCAAGGCTGTGAAAGGGCCCTTGCAGCTGTCTAACTATGCCAGGTACACAAACCCTGTCTCTGCCACACTGGGTTCATGACTGGCTTGAGATGAGGCAGTTTCTTGGACACATGCATACTAAAGAGGACTGAAACATTTCACAGCTTTATCAGATATTTTAATCAATTCAAAAGCTTTTAATCGACTAAAACAGTGCCCCCAATTAAACAGGCTGTGTGTGTGTGTCTAGAACCAAGGAGAGCTGTAAAGTTTTACTGGATTTTTCAAAGTGTTTGCAATAGCAGACAACATACTACAATTCATCTCAGCCGTCTCCCTTGAGACTCACTCATTAGCCTTAACAATAAACACTAAAGAAATGTTAACACAAGTTCTTATAAAAACTGTGAATGGCAAGCAGAGTTTTAAAAAATGCACTCTCCCCAGTTCTCCCTAAAACAAGATATAATATGTGTTCTATGATTGGAAAAAGTGTACATTTTTAAGAACAAAGAAAGGATACTTCTGGCTTCAGACAAACTGGTTTTTTATATATAAATGATGCAAACAGATCCTTTGCCTTAAGCTGCAATCCTATATGTACTTACCTGGAATTAAATGCAGTTGAACTAATTGTGCCTCTGTCTGTGTGTTTTATTGTATTTTACTCGAAATAGTTATAAATACTTTACTCTGTAACTGTTTGTAAAGTGTCATGTATACAGATGGCACTATGTAAATAAATGATAAAAAATAAATTATATTGAGTCTGATTTTTGAGTAAACATATAACATAGTAGAGTCAGATGTATACTTCTGTGTGATTAATATTTCATAATCACTAGTACTAGCACACACAATCATGCATGTCTATATGGAAATTTTTCAAAATCTTAGAACCATACATGAAAAGGATAGCTAAGGAAGACACTTACCCAAATGCACTTCCAGACATCAAGTAAGACATTTCCTTGTGGTGGTGTCTTTTTGTACATTCCATTCCCAGCAATAAACACAACTATGAAAGAATTGTACAGTTAAGTGTATAAATAAGGGTTTATAGTACTTGGCATTCCATTGGCATAGGGGAGATGTCTTTTTTCGGCAAGACAGTGTTTTCTTCAGGTACCCCTTAAAAAGATGGTTCTGAGGTTCAGGCAGTACATTATTGCAATGGATCTACAGTAGCAGCAAGAACAACAAATCCATTTTTGCTTGATTTTTTAAAAGGAACCATAGCATTTTGCCAGTGTATTTTCCCCCTGAATGCTTCTTTGATGGTACTTTTCAAAGAGCAATGTCAAAAGGCTTCCAATAAACCCTCAAAACAAATAGAAACAATGTGGTAGACAGCAAGCTTCTGGGCATGTCATTTTAAGTAAGGACATGCACCATGATTCTTGTAACATTATTTCCTGGCTACAAGACCTTATCACAGACTAAATGATAACAAAGCATTATATGGCAGCTAGGAGCATGAGTCTATAGAATGCAGTCTGTGTCAGACTCCATTGGCCCATCTAGCTCTATACTGTCAACACTGACAGGCAGTAGTTCAGCAGAGCTTTAGACATGAGATTTCCCATCTCTGCCTGGAGTTGCCTCAGATGTGCTTCAGATGTTTGTATCAGCTTGTACAGAACAAGACTTTTAAAAAACAAACATAAGATATCTGAGTCATCTTATAGAAAGGAAAATTTATTTCTGCTTGGCTTGGAAAAATTACTTTTTGGAAAAACAATTCTCTAAATTCACAGCCACCATAGCGACTGGCTACATTAGCTGAGCTGTAGTCCAAAAAAGTAACTTTTCCAAATGGTTTTCTGGAACAAGTGTTTGTGACAACCTCTTGCCCAAGATACAGTACCAATAAAATGTAGCTTAGTACCTTTATTAAAAAAAGACAAATTGTATAGAAGACATTAGATCTCTCAAGAGTGATTAATGATAGAAACTCTAGCCCTGAGGTGTTGGCTTATTTATAACCAGATGCTAATAACAAACAAATGGAGAATGCATTTTGCTTCTGTACTTTGCTTTGAAGAACTAGTGTGGTATACTGGTTTGAGTGCTGGATTATGACTCTGGACACCAGGGTTCAAATCACCATTCTGCCATGGAATCTCATTGGGTGAGCTTGGGCAAGTCATATTTTTCAGCCTCAGAGGAAGGCAAAGGCAAACCCCCTCTGAATAAATCTTGGCAAGAAACCCCTCAGATAAGTTCACTTTAGGGTTGCCATAAATCAGAAATGACTTGAAGACACACAACCAACATCAACAACTTGCTTTCTTGTTGGCTGTTCACAGTTTCACAGTTTCTTGTTAACTGTTCATAGTTCAGTGTTGACTTTACCACTAAGTAGACTGAGGTGGCCATCGGAGGCATCCCAGCTTAGCAATGCTGGCCTTGGGTATTATGCCCATTAATTTGCCATCTGGTGTAATTTGCTCTTCCTCCCCAAGCAATTACAGGCCTTAGGCCTCTCTCACTGTTTTGAATAGACTTCTGCTCTAGTTGGACCCTTGGATCTGATGCAATAAGGCCTGCAGCTCACCCAAGAGATGTGACAATGCAGACATGGCTTGAGAAGGAAGTTGTTTTGTCCTCTGTTTCCCCCTCCTGAGCTATCCCTTGGTTCAGACAGGGCTTATGTGGCTATGATTCACCTGTCTCTCTTTGGCCACAGACTTAGCAGAGGTGAGAAGAAGAGAAAACAACATTCCCTGGCAGCGGTGGATGCAGGGTGGCACTCAGGAGACAGGATCAACACCTTGAATAGCTCTTATAAAGTTCAGACTGAAATTTTGTGTAGATTCAACATCCCACTGATATGGAAGCTACCAGCCAACTCTCTGCTTTCCACCCCTTCTCCTCCTCTCTCTTTCTCCATTATCCATATGGGAGACTATTACACATAGAAAGACTGTGTGATGTAGTGGTTTGAGTGCTGGACTACAACTCTCAAGATCAGGGTTCTACTCTCTTCTCAACCATGGAAACCCAATGCATTACCTTGGATGAATCCCATTCTCTCTATCCCAGAAACCCTTCTGATAGGTTTACCTTAGGGTTGCTATGTGTTGGGAACAACTTGAAGGCACACAACAACTACACACATAAGTCTTCAACTAGCTTTATTTGCTTAAAATCTCCTCAAACACAAACCAAAATTAAAGGAGCATAAATATTAACCAAATAGACATAAAATTGCCTGGCCTCTGAGGGGGTGATGTCCTCAATTGCTCCTCCTAGTTCCTGCTCCAAACTGAACACGTTCCCTTCTGTTCTCCCCCCATGGCCTGCCAGCACTGGGGAGTAGCAGAAAGGAACATTGTCCCTCCAGAACATCCAACACCCATCACTGTTTGGTAGATTGCATGCAATTTTATATCACTGAGTGGCATTCCCAACCTGTGGCTTGTGTACTGGTGGTTTAGGCCATCAATGTTCACAGCACCATCTCTCCCTTATCAGGATACACTAGCATCCAGTAAACATGTGTACATCAAGAGATCCCACTTTAAACCATTGCCAGGCCACCCCTCCAGTCAGTGATGGGCTGTTAAGAGGAGTTCAGGAAGTAACGTACTGGCAGGAATGAGTGGTGTCTCATCCTACACATATGTACTGGCTGGTGTGACCATATTAACTACATTCAGTAAATAGTCAGTAAATCAACTCTATGTGAACACAGAACTTCATTGGTTGTGCTAGGTTCTGCAGGGCCCCATCATTTGCCCCATCATGCTGACAACGGGCCCAGTTTGGGATACAGTGAGGGTCCATTGTGAACAAATGCAGCTGGACTCTAGATGCAGATATTGTCTGAGGTCAGATTGGTGGCTACAAAGAATTCAATAGTTATGTCCTCACTGAGCCCAAACTTACTGGGGTCTGCTGTCCTTTAAGCATCAACAGCTAATTAGTTCTTTTTATTCAATGAATTCTGGGGCTGGGTAGCTCAAATTTTGTGGAATGGTAATGCACTGGTTTGTTGCTGTGCTACATTTTTGTATCTACTAGGTGAAGTTTTTTTTTTAAATCAATTGATTTATATGGTTTTAATGCTTTATCATGGCATTTGCTGTTTGCTGGCCAGAGGTCCTTTCTTAGACCAGGATAAACATGCCAAAATAATTAATGAAATGCCAAATCAAGACTGGATAAGAATGCAGATTGTGGCTGCCTACCAGGATTGGGGTGGGTGGGTGAAGGCTGAGATGAATGTGCTGCTTGCAGGTGAATGTGCCAAGAGATCATGGGGAAAGCAGTTTCTTTAAACAGGGGGAAAGAAAAGATGTAATTCAGGGGTAGAGCACATGTTTGGCAGGTTGAAAGTCCCAGTTTCACTCCTGCATTTTGGTTGGGGCTCAGAAAGATATCTAACTGAAACCCTGGAGAGCTGCTGAAAGTCAATAAAGACCAGAGGTGGGCATCTGTGGCAAGTCCAGGGGGGACCTGGTGCCCTCCAGGGGCTACATAGGCTTCTAAAAATATTGGGGGGGGGGAATCCAAAGTGCCTGTTGGTCTACTTGAAGCTGTAAGTCTACTTGAGGCTTGCTCCCTCTCTCCCTCTCTCTCTATATATAGGTTTTTGGAGGTACTACGGGAGTTCTCTGTCAGGAAATTCTAAATGTGTCACCCTAAATGGCACATCCCAGGATTCCATAAGATATAATGATGGCAGACAGGGTAGAATCATAGTGCTATAGTTCTCTACTATGAAAGGCTCCCTGGGCTCAGATCAGCTTGGGAACCACATTCCCTGAATGAAAGTCTTATCTGCTAACCCCCTACGCATGGAGGCAACTTCAGGCTTGATTGGTAAGGAAAACACACTGAATATGCTAGGAAATAGTTATATTTTCATTGTTAGTTGAAAGACGCAGAGCCTCCAGATTCAAACAGGTTCTGTAGACCCATGTTAGAGATCAATCCTGTCAATAATAGGAATCTTGTACAGAGGCATTAAACCTGAGAGTGGCTCATGATTACTGGTGTGGCTGCTAGGATTTGTTACCTGTCCTTCAAGTAAAGTAAAGGGGTTGATGGTACCATCATCAGTGCTTTGTTATTCACTTAATACTTACCGAGAGCTATGACCATTAGAGCGGCAGGAACACCAAAAGCCAGAGCATAACAGTCTCCTCCAAAGCACTCCACATCTCCTATGGTAATGAGAAACAGGAGTCCATTTCATCAAGTTTCAGTTCTGAATTTCATACTTTCCCTCCACTGCTATAATATAAAGATGAAGGATTCACATCATTTCTAGTTGAAAGCTGTGTACATGCTAATTTCACAGTGCTTAATCTATGTGTTGAATCGGTCATGTGAATGGCTTGAGACATAATGCAAATCTAGAAACAGCTCCATCTTCTTTCTATGATTTTTCAAGATGTCTCATTCTGAGCATGTGCTGAACCATTCACCTTGCCTTAGCACAAATCCACGGCAGTCCAGCTTCTTCATATTTCAACCTTAAACATATAGTACAAGTGGTGGACTGTTTGACTTTCATGTGTTTCATTGATAACAACAGTGAGGCTGTTGGGTCTCTGGTGAACCAATGTTATAGTTGCATCACAACATACAGTTTAACATTATTGTGATTATTTATCACGATTCTAGACTATATTTTAAAAATAGTAGCCTGGTTGCATGAATTAATCCCTTGTGTCAGAACTAACAGTCTGGAAGTGGAATAGGCGGTCTCCAGGGGTCCTTTCACACTCCAGAATTATTGCACAATGATTCCACTTTAGGTGCCATTGCAATATCAGATGGTCCTGGAGTTTCTAGTTTGCTCAGAGTCACCAGAAGATATCTCTGGTTGATGATTCTAAAGGTTTCTCCCTAAACTATCAATCCCAAGATTCTGTAGGACAGAACCATGGCAGATAAAGTAGAATCATGGCACTAAATTTGCATAGAGTGAAAGGGCTGCCTATGGGCAGTGAAGTAACATCTAGGAGCAGCAAAAAAATAATCAGACTACTGAGTTAGGGGAGGGAGGGAAACAGGGATATTGGGATTTCATATAAAGTTTTAATCTGTAAACCGCCTTGAGTGTCTTTGACAGAGAGGTGGGGTATAAATAAAGTTTTTTTATTTATTTATTTATTTATTTATTTATTAGAGCAGCAATTCCCAAACTTTGGTCTTTGAGGTTCTTCAGCTTCAACTTCCAGAAGCCTCAACCAGCTGGGCCAATAGTCAGGAATTCTGGTAGCTGAAGCCCAAAACATTTGGAGGACCAAAGTTTGGGAAACACTGGGTGGCAATTATTGCTGGTGTAAGGGCCAATTTTCACTCCAGTCGACCTGCATTAGGCCACTGGCCTAATAATTCAACCCTGGAGTGACTGGAAGTTACTCCCCAGATTGGATTTCCAGAGTTTTCTGATGATTTCAGTTTGAGGGGCATTAGAAGGAAGGCTCCAGGAGCAGCAAACAGAGCATTTTCCCCAGATTGGGGTTATTTTAGGGAAATTTCAAATGCGGGATTTGAGGGTCTGGGCCAAGCCTGTGGCCCACAGAAAGTCTCTAGAATCTCTTGGATTCTTGCTGCTTCTGACTGGAAATAGCAAGGCTGCACATTGGGCAACTGTGGTGGAGGTTCTGAAATGCAGCAGAAAGGAGGCCAGAAAACTTTCCTGTTTTCCTTTGGCCTCTACAAAATAAAGTGCATGGGTTCTTCTGTTAGATTCCCTGTTCTGAATCTTCCTTGTGCTAAGGAGAATCTTTACTAAGTGACACTCAAAGCAACAATTGTTAAAATGCAATCAAGTTCTGTAAGTACTGAAGCAATAAACGGAGAAAGGGATTAGGTGTACAAGGCTGTTTATACAGCTGAAGATAACAAAATCTGGAACAAAGCAATTAAGTGCCTTCAGCATTTTGGCCTTCATAAAACAAAGTATTGCATTTCCCCCCAAGAATGTTACTGCTTATAGTAAGACATGCCCGACACCAATTTTGCATTGGGCAACTGTATGATGAGTGTGTGTACATGAGAGGTAGTAAGGGAAACAGTTGACTGGCATCCTGTTAGTGATATGTATCACTGTGGTGGAGGAACTAGGCACTCTATTCTGCTATGATGCCCTCCCTAAACCACCTATTTGTTTTTAGGGGGTTTTTGTTTGTTTGTTTGTTTGTTTTGGCTAGGAGCGATTCAGTGCCCAGGAAAGGATAGGGGGAGGCCAAGGAGCAGACAGAGAGACACACAGGAAGATGTCTTTGGCTGCCTTTAATTCACCCCCCCCCATCTCTTTTGGCTACTCAATGGCCTGGGAGGAGTGCTCACCCTCCAAAATAGACAGGTCAATCATGCAGAGAGAGAAGAAAAACATATAGCAGCACCTGGCAGAACTTAATGATCCATCAGTGTGACATAAGATTTCAGCCAGTTGTGTTTGCATCTACAAATATTTGTAATCCTACGTTTGTATTGGTAGTCAGAACAAAGACAGTAAGCAGCCTCTAGTTGTTTAGACACATGCCTTCTACAGATGCCAGCACATCTGTGTGTGTATGTATGTCTTGAGCAAACAGCAAGTAGGCCTAGAAGTGTGCGCGCAGGAAATGAACTCCAGCAGGTATTCCACACTGCATGAGCAAATGAAAACAAAATTCTTACACAGCTGAATATTCCACAAAATAAACATTTCTAATAAAATGTTGCTGAGAATTACAACTTTATCTGAAGCACACAATATTGCCTTTGTACGTGTGCCTGATGCTGATTTGTTTATTATTTTTCTTTCAGATGCATTAGAAGTAATTTGACCATCTAGGAAGCGTTCTGTTCTGTTCCCATATTGTTTCTGATTTGTGGAAGGAGTGGGGGAGTTTGCCCAATTTAGACTTACTTACCAGACCTGATGCTGATAAATAGCTTTGCACTCTGTCTTGTACTTTAAAGCAAAAAAGTGTGTGTTCCTAGCCATAGCAATTAAATAGATTTTTCCCTTTAAAAATATGCACATTGTCCTTTGAAACACACACACACTCCAATAACTCTTGATTATGAATAAAGAACATACATATACAGAGAGGACTTGGCTCTAGTTTTGCTTCTCTGTTCCATCTAGTGAACAGGCAAAACTAGAGCTTGGTTTCAGGACATAGGATACCTTTGCTTCAGCTAACCATATCTGGACTTGGGCAATGTATTCCTAATGAATATATTTTCTAGGATACTTGTGGCTGGACAGTCTTGCTCAGTTAAAGTCAGTGAATTTACATAAGGCTCTTTCACCAAGTGTTGCTGATCAAGCTGCATTCAACTTTCTGTTTCGCTTCATGGAAAAATTACAGAATGCCCTGGCTCACCTTTGCCTACATCATAGTTTCAGAGATGTAGGCAAATGTTCCTGGCTCTAATGAAATCACAGGTGTTTTCAACACATTGCCAGGCTGAACCTCCTACCACATAGAAGGTTCAAAACACATAAGGCATATTCAAGCAGAAGAAGGCATTTGGCCAAATGTAGACATATTGGAAGATAGAACATGGGTGACTGAAATGGGCCCTTGGCAGGGGTGTAAAACTTCAGACTCAACTGGCTTTACTAAACCACTGTGCACATCTGCTACAATGTTCCTGAGAGCCAGCACAGTGTAGAAAAGAAAGTAATATTCTGGTGTTTCCAGTTCCATGTTGTTTTCCTGGATACATTCCAGAATACATAATCCTGAATCCAATTGCTATTCTCAACTAGAGTAGGCCCATGTCAGCAACGGCAACTTGGCAAGTCAACTTTTATGTGAGTTTCTTCCATTGATTCAGTGCTGGATTCTGGTTGGAATAGCAAATGGATTTAGTCCATAATGCCCTCGGCTCTCACAGCAAAATCCACAAGGCATAATTACAATGGTTTGGTAAAGTCACTCTAAAAGGACCTTATGGTTTCTTTTCATTCAGAACGTGGAAGTCAGGGGACCAAGGCTGTGGCATTCTCAATGGTTCATCTAGTTCTCACAGTAACTCTAAATCAATACTGACCTCTCAGCACAGGAGTAATGAAAGTGGAGATCAAACTTCCTGCATTAATAGACAGATAGAAGACAGAGAAGAACTTGCTCCTTTCCTGGGCCTAAAATGAAGCAATATCATATCAATATCACATTTTTTAAAAAATACATACCTCTTTGAAACACAGCACTGGATTTGTATAAGGAATTCTATTCAAATCCTATTCCAGTATGTATTATATGTGCATATTGACATAAAATAGAAGAGAAGGTTAAAATTAAGGAAAGATGTAGCGTCTTTCTGTTTTCCCTTATGTATGTGCACACATACATAACTAGAAAGAAAAATGTTCTTCTCTTTGCCTGGTGAAGGGAGGGAGGATGTATAAAGAGAGTACTATTTACTTATTCAGAACAGGCATTTGAATTGAGTCCCAATATAGTTTTACACAGTCCAACTTGGCACTGTGTGACAGCTCATCATGTCTAGACAATATTCTTCAAAAAGCATAAATATAAAAAGAAACATATACTTTTAAAAAACCACACACTGGCAGCTCAGATAAGGAATAGTATGGAAGACACTGGTATTTGAGAGGATATAATTGGGAGGACAGAAATTACACTTCCTTAAGTTGTTTTGCCTGGTGGGGGTAGCCACCAGTAAGGGCTAAAAATATCCTTGCTAGACAAATTGAACAGGCAGCTTGTTTTTTGTTTATGATGTTGACCAGGAGGAAAGCGGAAAGGTGGATTGTTGTTGTATGCCTTCAAGTCATTTCAGGCTTATGGAGACTCTAAGGCCATAACGGTGGTTTCTTGGAAGAATTTGTTCAGAGTGTGTCTGCCCTTGCCTTCCTCTGAGACTGAGAGAATGTGACTTCCACAAGCAAGGTCATCCCATAGGTTTCCACAGCAGAGCAGGGATTCCAGTCCTGGTGTACTTCTATTCTTGTCCTACACTCAAACCGCTACATCATGCTGGTTGAGGAAAGATGGTTATTGCTATGCATTATATTAAGGATGGGAAGAATGCATTTGTTGAAGGTTGAGTCCCAGAAACACTAGCCAACATAGTCTATCGTGAGGAATTCTGGGAGCTGTAGTTTGATAAATCCCAGAAGCCAACACAATTCCCAATCTTGCATTATATTGCACTGATATAAATGTTGCAATGTAGGCTTTCCCTGTTAAGAGTTCAAGATGACCACCAATCTTGTTTTCATCCAGAACATCTCTCCCTCTCTATTTCTGCTTTCCCACTTCCTCTTGATCTTTTTTTTTTTTTTTGTCCCATTTGGAGTTTTCTCCCTAAAAATGGATGTACACCTTTTAAAAAAAATATTCCCCTAAGCTAACTGACACCTACCTTTTGTGTGTGGACTAGAGATGGAAAGAATATTCAAAAAATATTCAATCAATAGTAGAAACAGGACAGTCCCAAGAGTTTGGAAACCTCAATGAGAAGAATCTCCCTTTGTTGGGAACCTTTGCAATTTGAGACTTTTCTGAATGAGAAGTCCCATATGAGTTGTGGGTTGTGTGTGTGAGTGTGTGTGAAGAAAACAATATTTCTGTGAAGGGAATGTAACCTTCTGTGCAAATGTCCACATGGTGTGTGTGTATTTGTGTGCAGAAACCTCTTGAACTGCAAACAGTCTTTGAAAACTGCACAGTTTCAAAGGCTTTCTCACCACAAAGAAAAAAATGCTAAAATTATGTGTTGCTTGCTTTGAGAATGAAATTAGAAACAATTTACATCCCTATGTGGACAGTAGCATTTTATCCAAACGAAGATTCACACATGAAGAATGACTTGTCTGATACAGGTTGAGCCTCTCTAATCAAATGCTTGGGACCAAAAATGTTTTGGATTTTGGACTGTTTTATTTATTTTGGAATACTTATATTTCCATATCCATACACAATGATATTTGAAGATGGGTCCCAACTCTAAACATAAAATTCATTTATGTTTCATATACAACTTATACAGATAGTCTGAAGGTAATTTTATATACTAGTATTTTTAATAATCTTGTGCTGGAAACAAAGTCTGTGTACACTATACTATCAGAAGCAAAGATGTCACTATCTCAGCCATCAGTGAAAAAAGTTTTGATTTTTAAAATATTTTGGATTTCAGAATTCCAGGTAAGCAAACCTCAAGCATAATATACATCAAATATGGGGGACATCTTGGAGTCCCAATTTAAATTTCTGGGATTGCCTTTATGATTACCTCCCTTCCTCCAATATCAACATTTAGTGCTTTCCAGCTTTTGTACAGTTTTCCTTCATGATATAAGAATTAAATAATCTTTCTCTGAAGACTTGAGTACTGGCGGAAAGCATATATGGGCTTGAATATGCTGGTATTTTTGCCCCTATCCTTTTGCCTTTTGCATGGAATGCAGCTGGAAACACACACCTCTCTGAAACCGAATTCAACCCTAAGGCTAAAAGATGTTCATCAGTCTTCCAATTCTTTACTGTGTTCAGGATCATAAATGAACATCAAGATGCTATAGATGCAAAAGATTCACACAGAAAAACTAGTTTTTCATTAAGAGGTAACATGATGATCAAAATCTAGATTTTGAAGAGGAAGCCTGGGAGCATTTACTGAGTCACTGGCCAAATTACACAACACAGAGATATCTGCCTCAAGTTGGCATGCCAGGCTCTTGGGCATCCATTGTTTTGGAATGTTTAGGGACATTTCAAAACAAGTTGGAAAAGCCATTCAACAGTTTCTGGCTGCTTATTTTCATTAACTGAGGTACAACTCAAAACTGAATTAACCACAAATATACCCTTTTGGTTTAACATGCCATGTTAAGGCTTTCCACATCCACCCAAGCTCCAAAAATGTCAGAAAACCTCTCTCTTTCCCCTATGCTGCAGTTTCAGGCCAATCTGTTGAGACATCTTCTCTTAAACTCAGACTTAAAGTCAGTCCTTCCCTTCCCCAAATGTTATGATGTTGCAACTCATCCAACTTGAAACTTAACACACAGACGTTCCTGCGGCTCTGTAATAAGCCCTATAAAGAAGAGGGATTGTGTTGTGTATCTCAGGAAATTACCCTGTTTCCCCGAAAATAAGACATCCCCAAAAAATAAGACCTAGTAGAGGTTTTGCTGAATTGCTAAATATAAGGCCTCCCCTGAAAATAAGAACTAGTGTATCTTTGGGAGCAAAAATTAATATAAGATACTGTCTTATTTTCGGGGAAACACAGTAGAATCAGACAAGAGCATCAATTCCCAGCTCAGCCATAAAACCCACTGGGTGACCTTGGACAAGTCATACGTTTTCAGCCTCTGGGGAATGCAATAGCAAACCTCCTCTGAAACAAGTCTTGTCAAGAAACCCCCATTATACGCTTGCCTAGGTCGGAAATGACTTGAAGACACAAATCAACAACAGTGACAAGTATCCAAGTATCCAAATAAAAGGCCAAAAATTTAGATTCTATACTCATTCAATTGTGGCTGATGTGACACAACAAATCACTGTCAGGGAAACTAAAGAATTCAATCTGCACTTGAAAATGTTGACCAGTTTATAGCTCTTCAGTCCCACTGCTGAATTGATTCTGAATCTGAGGGCAATTATCAAGATTCACAGTTTTCTTAAAACCAAGCAAGGTTATTTTTGTGTGAATAGTAGTGGGAGAGATCACAAGATATTTAAATATTGGCTTCTCTACAAATTTTAAGAGTCTGCCTTTTTATGTTCCATGGGTATATATAATTAACTGGAAGAGACAGAACTGCTATACAGCAATATACAGTTCCCCAAATGGATCTTTTAAATCAATGAGCATTTGGTCCTTCAGATGCTGGAGAACTATTACTTTCCTACTTGCTATACTGTACTACCTGGTTGGCTAAACTTTACACACCTTCTAGATGTGCCATTAAATGCCTGTTTGGACCGTCATGTGGACTATATTCCAAGATTTCATTTTTGGAGACAATTCAAAGTGCTGCTTATGACCTGGAAAGGTCTATACAGGTCAGGCCTGATTATCTGAAGGACTGTATCTCCCATGGCATCCACTTCACATTTTGAGATGTTTGGGGAAGGCCCTTTTCTCTGTCCAGTCTTCTCCTAGCATCAGGCAAAGCCTCTGGGGATTGGCTGCTCATGTGAAAAAAGCTTTTATTAATGTCTTGTCTGTATTTGTTGTTTTTTAATGGGCATGCTTTTAAATTGCTTTTAATTCTACTGATAGTTTAATTATGCTTTAACTCTTGTATGATGTGAAAATAATGTGTCTATTTAAATTTGCTAAGTCACCTTCAGTCCGAGGCACAAACCGATAGAAGAAGAAGAGGAAGAGCAGAAGCAGAAGCAGAAACAAGGAAGGCAAGCAGGCATGATGAAGGCATAAAGTGAGGCAAAGGAGAAGAAAGAAAAAGAAAAGAAGGGAAGGTGAGAGATATAATGGCAGAATGCAAGGAGAATAGAAGGAGGCATGAGGTGAAAGAAGACACAAAAGGGATGTACAAATGGCAGAGTGTGTAAAGCAAGAAAGGTGCAACTGCAAAACATGGGAGGGAGGCAATGTGAAGGCATAAGGTGTGCCAAAAGGGAAGAAAGAGGGGAACTGAGGGTCAGAGATGCAGTGGGAGAGAGCAAGGAGCAAAAGAGGAAGGCAAAGAGGCAAGACAAAGTCCTAGGGAAAATAGTGTGGTTTGTATGTTTTTCCTTATTTTCCTGTGCCTTTCCCTCTCTCAGAGTTTCCTGCAAGATTTCTGCCATCAGTTTAAAAAGCTGATTTTTTTTACTACAGTGATCTGATGAGAATAGAATCAGAAGTGCCTGTGTATGATAAAATGATGTTGCTGTTCTTGTCATCATGACCACCACCACCACAACAACACACCAGGAATGTACAAAACCACTTTACAGGGTTCCTGTCTAGTTTTTAAGCCCCACAGCAACTTTGTAAAATAGGTTAGCTGAGAGGTAGAAATGACCCAAGGGCACATGATAAATTCTGTGAACAACCAAGGATTTGAACCTGAGTCTTTCCATTTCAAGTCCAGCACTTTAAATGTCATTCTTTATCAGTTCTCTATATTGCTTCTCGTTGAAGCTTATCACGTGGTGTTTTAAACCAGCTCCAGCCTCCCGGGATGCATCTGGGATGCAGGATGGAGGCAGGGGTTATTGTACACTAAATCTATTGGTCCGGGTCCCAGCCAGGTCCAAGCTGAGCTCCACTAGCACTTTTTAGAAGTTGGAAAGCTTTCTGACTTCTAAAAAGTGATGATAGAGCATGGCTGGGACCCTGGCTGATGGCAGCTGGTGATTCAGCGGCAATTTACTGAGTGATAATCCCCACCTCCATCCCGCATCCCGGCTGCAACCCAGGGGGCTGGGGCCAATTTAAAAGCTATACGCTCCTTAAGGTAGTTACTATACAAATGATACTGAGGCTGAAATGTAGTTATAGGAAAAAATGCAACTATTACTGTGCTGAATTTGCATAGCTTGAATGCAAATTAATAATATGCATAATTATAACATGCAAATTAAGGCCTGAATATGAGGACTTAGAATATGGCAGCTCAGCCATAGAGTTTCCCATTGGCTAGGCTGGCTAAAACTAATAGGAACTGGAATTTAGTTGGATAACAGTGAATTTCCAGTACTGATTTAAATGCAAGGTGGAGTAGAGTGTGTGGTGGAGAAGGTAAATCCCCTGGGGTCTGAACCTCAGAGGGCTCAGGCATCTTGGGACCCAGACAGTGAAAACGATGAACAATACATTGCAAAACCCATTATGGTAGCTGAAGGGAGGAGAGAGTGGCTATAATGTCTGTTACTAACTTTAAGGAGGGAAGCCTGAGCATGCATCTTGCTTCAAGGCCTGTGCCAACAGTGGTTGTATTTTAAATGGATTGTGGTGCCTATGATCATAAGAAGCAAATGCTGCTAATGAAAGGACGGAATGGAATACTATTAAAAGTGGATACTGGCAATAGTAAACGTTTAAGGATATTTTTGCATGCAGCATTTTTGGAGGCCAGGAAGCAATGAATCTAGTCCTTTCAAATCTCAAAGCACTGGCATTCAGCTTTCTCTGCGTAACACTATCTTCACTACTGATGTGTAGAATCTGTAGCAACAGAATATCAAGGGACTGCATGCCTGACTTCTCTGAAAGGCTATGTATTGCACCTTTAATGCATCCAGAGATAGTACATGAATAAATGTAATGTGAGCCCCATTTGAGACAATCTGCAACTTAAATAAGCAAATATTATTTTGCAATTAGGGAAAATAGAAAGGGTGACAGTCTTAGTGATTTACGCAGTAAACTGAGATATAATCAAAAAGGAAAGATAGAGTTGCTAATTCTTCTGCTTCCAGATGGGAACTAGGCCTTGTATATGTGAAGATGGACAGAGTGGTGAATTTCATTGCTGCAGCACAAAGAAATGCACAAAGCCTAACAAACAAAGAAACAAAAAGCCAGCTGTAATTTTAAAATTGTTTTGTTGCATTAAAGCATGCTGCTTTTGATACAACTCCCTTTTTACAACAATTCCATTGGTTGTTGGTCTATTTCTGGCCACAATTCAGAGTGCTGGTTATGACCAATAAAGCCCTGTATGTCCAAGCTATCTAGCCATGGCTTCCATGTACTGTATAAACCTGCCTAGGCCCTGAAATCCATAGGAGGGGCACTTCTCTCAGGCACTACCCACCACCTTCCCAGGTATGAATGCAGGACAGAGCCTTCTTGGTGACTGTTCCTTGGCTCTGGCACTTCCCCCTGGGAAGGCTATATGCCCCCCCCCCCCATAGCACAAAAGGATTTTTTTTTTTAATGTCAACAGGTTTTTGAGAACAGAGTATTTTTCAAAAAGGGTTTTTGACAAGGAGCTGTATAGTTTTTAACTATATTTTAAGTTCCCTTTAAATATTTTAATAGGATAGATTGTTTTGAATTTTATTGACTGTTGACCTTTTGTATGATTTAAACTGTATTATGTTTGTTTAATCTGAAAACTGCCTTGAGTCCTGTTTTACACGGGGTTGAAGTGGGTTATAAAACAGAGATGATGATGACGACAATGACAGTGACGATGATAATAAGAACTACATGTCTAAGGCTGTATCCACACTGCAGAAATAATCCAGTTCCACAGCACTTTAACTGCCATGGCTCCATGGTATGGAATCTGGGATTTGTACATTGTTGTGGCACCAGAGCTCTCTGGCAGATGAAGCTAAATGTCTCACAAACCTACAAATCACAGAATTCTATAGCATGGAGCCATGGCAGTGAAAGTGGTGTCAAACTGGATCATTTCTGCAGTGTGGATGCAGCCTAATGAGCATTTGGAAATGAGGTCTATTGAGTTGCTATGCTCAACTCCTTCATTAAAAGAAAACCATCTTCAATCAAGTAATCAATCAGCAATGTGTGTTCTCTCACCATGATCTGAATCAGAAAATATTCTACACACATTAATCTTAATCTCTCTAGCAATGACAAATGAAGTACCAATCAACGGATCAATCAATGAGAGAATGGGCTATATCAGGAATGGGGAATATGAGGCCAATGGCTCAGTTACAACTTGCAAGTGCTCCTAGCCCCTAAGCTTCTTCAATACACCCCAATTTCCCTCTCTCCAGCACTGCACTTATCTCCAATTATTGATTTAGATAAGAGCTGCTGAGGAGCATAGTTGTTACAGTACTGGGATACCAATACTAATGTAATCATATACTAATTAATACATACAATGCGAAGCAAATTGAAGGAATTGTAGTACTGTCCTATTTCTTAGGAACTTTACATTTATTAAAGACTCTCAATACAGATGAATATCAATCCTGGACAAAGGCATGCCTTTAAAGAAAAGCCTACTGAGATGTACTAACAGGCAATATATAATTCTTGAACAGGACCTGTGGACAGTTAACCTTATGGATAGCATAACCATGCAGGATTAAATGAAACTATCATATCTATAAACTAACAGTGAAAAATCATATAGAAGGAGCACTTTGAAAGGAAATCAATACAGCACCATCAAGCTGAATACGCACCAGTGAATCCATATAGAAATCAATTGTCTCACATTAGCTCATGGTGAGTAAAGATTGCTTTATACTGAGGAGAGAGTTGGAAAGAAAAACTGAAATTTTGAGGAGGCTGGAAACTGGGGTCATGCTGTAGGAAATATTAAAAACTACCCTGATTTGGGGGCACTTCAGGCAGAAGTGAGTTGTTTGTTCCAACTCCTTGTTTTAGGAGTGGGAAGTTGATTAATTTGTGTCCCACATGCTAATTGATCAAAGCTTAAAGGCTAGTAGTTACTAACAACTGTACAGTTACTTGTTTTTAGTTCCGTTCCCTAATAACTAAAATGCAATTGCATTACATTGTGACGCTAACTTGACAAGGACTAATAATATTTCTTTTCTGGAATAAAAATAATTTTTTAATTCGATTGGCTTTGAATAGCTTGGGTTTGCCAGCTAAGGAATTCGGAATACATTCCTTCAGAATTGGAGCAGCTACATCTGCAGCCTAAGCTGGACTGTCAGTGGACTCCATCAAAAAGCTGGGCTGTTGGAACTCTAGGGCCTATTCGGGATATGTTCGGCCAGGCTTGGACTTATTTTCATGTCCTTAATGGTTCATGTTTGGTGTTTGGCTCCTCTTTGGTTTGATCATAGGGTTGGCGGCAGGGGGCTTGGCTCTTCACCACCTGTGTGGCGGCAGCATAGGCATGGATCTGGGTTTAGGGGTTTCCAGGGCTCTCTGGCACTGGATCGGGAGTCCTCATGGCCCAGGTGTAAGGAGCGAGCTGCTTGGCCAGTGCGGGGGCCACAGTCATTTAACACCCGGTGATTAGAGTGCCTTGCAAATCGAATTGAAGCAGCGCAGTTGCGTGACTGCGCAATAGGGCGGGGCTTGGCACCTACATTATCCTGATGCTTAGCTCTCCAAGCAACCGTACATTAGCCAACGTGGGTTTTGGCTTATGTCCAGATCTAGACCTTATGCTTTGGGCCAACCCTATGGATACGTTCTGGTTATGTTTATTATAATAAAGTTGTGGCCATGTTTCCTCCAGCCAAGTGTCCTTTGTCTTATTGGCAGCTGACCTGCGTGGCAAATGGGGTCATGCTGTAGGAAATATTAAAAACTACCCTGATTTGGGGGCACTTCAGGCAGAAGTAAGTTGTTTGTTCCAACCCCTTGTTTTAGGAGTGGGAAGTTGATTAATTTGTGTCCCACATGCTAATTGATCAAAGCTTAGAGGCTAGTAGTTACTAACAACTGTACAGTTACTTGTTTTTAGTTCCGTTCCCTAATAACTAAAATGCAATTGCATTACATTGGGGCTTTCTAGATTGGCAGGAAAGTGTGACATGAAGTTGCCTTTTGTTTAATGCTTAGCAGCTGCACCACAGCCTTTAGATGGAGCTGCGCTGTTCCGCAGTTTTTAAAAAAGAAGCTGGGAAAACCAGCACCTTTTTAAAGGTGCTTCTTCTCCCCTAAAACGCAAAAAAAAGCATTTTCATGGCATACTTTCCCTTTTTCTCATCTAAAGGCTAGAGTTTCATGCAGCCATGAACACACTTCTTTTTGCCAATCTAGAAAGCCCCATTGTGACGCTAACTTGACAAGGACTAATGATATTTATTTTCTGGAATAACAATAATTTTTTAATTTGGATTTACAAATTACAAAAAAAAACCCTTTTTAATTCATTTGGACGTGGGTGTGGATTAAATAGTGGAGGAGGAAGATCACATGCGGTTGTTTTTGAGAAATGGTAAAATAAAGAATTGCTTATTAAAATTTTTAAAAATATACAGTGATCACTAACTATTGGGATCTGGTATTATGTATGTGTATGTCCCTTTAGGTCACTTACTGACTTACAGTGAATTTCATAGGGTTTTCTTAGGCAACGAATACTCAAGAGGTGGTTTTGCCAGTTTCTTCCTCTGAAATATAGCCTACAGCATCTGGTGTTTACTGGCAGTCTCCCGTCCAAGGACTAACCAGAGCTCACCCCGCTCTATTTCTGCTTTTATTGCTATCCGCCAAGGGAAATGATGAGGGAAATTGAGGTGCAATGTTTAAAAGCCTTCAGTCTACCATGTTAGCTACTCAAAATTCAAAAAAGCAAACCTTGATTTTACCATGTTATATAAGGGATACCATTTTACTATGGCATTGTATTTAATGGGACTTGAGCATCCATGGATTTTGGTACCCACGGTGGGTCCTGGAACCAAAGCCCAGCAGATACCAAGAGCTCACTGTATATAAAAAAAAACTTTTGTGAACCACAATCCACTTCATCATATGTGAGTGAAGCCTCTTCTGTCTATCTGTCTGTCTATCTGTCTCTAGATGCATCTGATGAAATGGACTGTAGCCCACAAAAGTTTACAGTAGAGATTTCTTTTCCTCAATCTCAAAAGTGCTGCACAATTCTTTCATCTCTCTGGGTGAAATAGGCTTCTTTTCTGTGAATAACATTTCAGAGGTAGAACAATAGATTATTAAGTACAGATAAATCATCAAATGATTGCCTCTTCTGGTCCCATATGATCCTGTTCCCGTCTTTAAGATCTTCCCATCTTTAAGATCTTTCTGAGCATTTTCATTTTTTATTAATTGAAACTCTTTTGTATTGATGATGATTTTGTATTCTAACTAGCTCCCCCTGGAATCTATGTTGTTAACATAATATTAATATTTTAAAATAGCAGAAGAAAGAATATAATGGTAATAGGCTTTTCCCTTTCAACATGCTCAACAGAAATAGAAAATAGTTGCTCTAGCAGTGCAATCCTAATTGCCAGAGTTAGGCTGGAGAGGGGTAGGATGGATAGAGGTACCCTCATGCTGACAGAGGAAAACTTTGCCTGCAGAAGGGGCGGGAGATGTGCTACCATTTGGTGACCTTGTTTATGCCATAGAAGGTTCTGGGGATGACAGCAGCCAGATTCAAGGCCCATCCATTCCCCTAAGAGGCTGCAGAATTGGATCTCCAAGTAAATTGGATCTCCAAGTTAACATTCAACTCTCTTACACATGTTCTTTCTCTCACTTTCTCTTCCTTCCTTTCTCTCTCTCATTTTAGAAAAGATTAATAAACAGAACTTAAAATGTTTTTGCTTCTGTCTTCTTCAGTTTCCAATTTCCAAAGATAAAATTAATCTTTGATAAAACTCATACACTTCTAAGGCTTTGCCAGCTTATTCTGGTCAGTGCTGATGGGAAGACATTTTCAGATATATATCTATATCTATATCTATATCTATATCTATATATTCAACCTGCTACTTTGTGCAGTGTGAACCTCAAGGAAAATAAGCAAACAAGCTACATGCCAAGAATCCCAAATGGCTTGATAATACTGAAGTCTGCTTTGGGAATAGCTAAGTGTCAGATGGCTAGCAGTACATAATTAAAAACAGATAACACAGAACCAATATTAAATCCCACTGCTTCCATCAGTCAGCTTGGTTGGAGCCTCCAAAGGATAGCTGCAGAAAAAGATCTAACAGATATTGCTCAGATTTGGACTTTGGTGATTAGGCACATAGGCAGCCATTGGTAGCTTAAAGTCCAACAGGGTTTTCAGGCCCCTGTAAGCTGGACGCTGAGGCTCCAGTAGTGGATGCTGGGAATCATGGTTGCCTACACCTATATGAACAGAATGTGAGGAATCTGGGTAAGGATGAGACTAATGGACAGTTTCTGTAAAATGTAAAGCAACACCACCAGCAGCACCAGGAGTTCCTTCACTTAAGAAGCTAGTGAATCATGGATTGAAACATTTCACAGATTGTTTCAGTTTAATTTTGTTTTATATATTTCCCTTTCTTTTTCTTTGTGTTTGTGTATGTAAAATTAGTAAAAAAGCCAAGCCTATCTGAACAAAATAACATTTAATATATTTACTGTGAGCACCTAAGTTTTTGAATGTACTAATTATGGTCCATACCTCTGACAGCACTTAATTTTTGTAACTAAATGACAGGATAAGTATGGGCTTTCATGAAAAACAGTGCCTTAGCCACAGTTCCCTCTTGAGATAATTAAATCCCTTAAGTATAAATTATTCTACATCCATTAGATGACACCCTGCTCCCCAAACTGGCATCATCAGTGTTCCAGTTGACCTATCATCCACAGTTGGGTAAAGAACGTCTTTGTAATCAAGAAGTACATGGAAAGCTCAGGAATTCAGGTCTGCAGATAGACCAGCAACACAATGTTGCAGAATTGTTGCCACCAAATAGGATTGTCCAAGTTTCCATTTGGAAAATCTGGAAGATCACTGTGCAAAGGGAACTTGTAGCACCTTTTAGACTAACTGAAAGAAAGAAAATGGCAGCACTGCAATAATCCCACCATTGTTCATATGATTACCTACTCACCTTGGCTTTAGGCAAGTTCCTTCCTCTTGACAACTACCATTGACCATTGACTTGTCACCTCATCTCCAGAACCACAACTTTTGCATTTCTATTGTTACTCTCACACACAACCTGCTTATATAGGTCTGTCCCAGTACCATCCATTTCATGCATCTGAGGAAGTAGACTCTATCCTAAGAAAGTTCATGCTACCAGTTTCTTTCTTTCAATTAATCTGTAAGGTGCTAAGATCCCTTTGTAAATCTGAAGTAACTGTTCCTGATTAAATAAATTTGAACCAATGAGGGAAAATGGGAGAAATCTTGAGCTCATCAAGCCTAGCACTCTATGTGAAAGGAATATGAAAGAGTAGTGAAAATGAAGTTTCAACTGAAGAATTGAAACTTAGCTTGTTAACTCAGGCCTGGCAAAGGATGTGCTGCTGGGCTGATCTGTCCAATAAACTCTTTCTGGTTTCATCCATGAAATGTGTTAATTGAGTCAGATAGAGACAGGGAATTACCCATGTCTTGTTTGCTTGTTGTCACTGCTTACAACCTTAAAGCTATGTAAATAGTTTTTCTTCAGAATGCAAGAGTGTAATAGACCACTACTAAGTCCTAAAGGGGATAAAATCATAGGAGATTATCACATTGCTTTCCCCCCAATCTGGTCTGAGACCGGGCTGGTAATATAAGCTACCACACAACTCTGTACCCAGATTGTTACCATCCTATCTCTGTGGTTCCTGTGATGGAAAAGAAGCGTTTTTAGCTAGGAATGGGAGAAGGCCAAGATGGTAACAATCTGGGCCTGGAGCTGTGTGGTAGCACATGTTCCCAGCCCAGTCTCAGCCTATCCCCAGATCAGGAAAAAGCTGTTGGTGCGACAATCTCCAAAGAGTTGGAAGAAACCACAAGGGCCATTCAGTCCAAATCCCTGCTATGCAAGAATATACAATCAAAGCACTCTGAGCAGATGGCCATCCAGCCTCTCTTTTAAAATTCCCAAAGAAAGAGAGTCCACTACACTCCAAGGCAGCATATCCGACTGTCAAATAGCTCTTACAATCAGGAAGTTCTTTCTAATGTTTAGGCGGAATCTCTTTTCCTGCAGTTTGAATCCATTGCTCCATGCCCTAGTCTCTGGAGTAGTAGAAAACAAGCTTGCTCCATCCTCAATAGGACATCCCTTCAAATATTTGAACATGGCTATTATGCCACTCCTTAACCTTGTCTTCTCCAGGCTAAACAGATCCAGCTCCTTAAACCATTCCTCATAAAGCATGATTGCCAGACCTTTCATCATTTTGGTCACTCTTCTATGGAAATTCCAGTTTGTCCACATCCTTTTTGAATTATGGTGCCCAGAATTGGACACAATAATCTAGATGAGGTCTGACCAAAGTAGAATAGAGTGGGTACTATTACTTCCCTGAGTCTAGGCACTATACTCCTATTGATGCAGGCTAGAATTGCATTGGCTTTCTTAGCTGCTGCATCACATTGCTGACTAATTTCAGCCTGCGGTCCACTAGGACTTGCACAACTTCATTACACCCCAGTGTGCACAGGCAGCATGCACTCAGATGCAGCTCCATCCCTCCTCCAGCCACTGGTTGACTGCCATCCTGGGCCCAGGAGGTGTCTGGTTCTTGTGCACTTAGAGTAAGAAGAAGTCATTGTGCCTAGCTACATTATTATTGGCAGAGAATTATGCTTCTCAGACATAAGGGGTATGTTTGCCCTTAGTTATGCCCTTAGTTATGTCTCTATTACGTATCTACATAAAGCTCTGCATATCCCAATTTGCTAAGGCATTCATGAATTTAAAGCACAAGAAATAGTCAGGAGACAGAAGGAACCTTGAGCCTCAAGACTGAAATCCGCTTCACTTGATATAAGAAATCGCAAAAGGTGGCACACAACACGCATCAGAAACTAAATCTTATATGGGCTTGGAAACTATCTGAGACCTTAGGCAGGCCATCATACTGTGAGTTCTATCAAGGTCTAGTTTAAGAACTGGGCTACAAGGAAAATAGCCCCACATCAGCAAACACTTATCTTCATAGCACAAGATGCAAGTAGTTAATTTGATCCTGGTTATTAAAGCTTCCAGTTTACCTTGCTCAGCAGGCTGAACAACATGGTTCTTGTTTCTGGACTTTGTGATAACCTACTTCTGTAATCTGGTGCTTCCCCAGTCTAGTTTCCTAATCCTCAGATGTGTTGGATTTTTATTCTCATGCTGGATGAGGATGGAAGACCAAGATAATTAGGAATGTGTGTGTGTGTCAATACTGAAAAGTGACACACACATACTCACACTGCATCTGGAACATATGCATCTCTGCATGATAGCAGACACACACATTCATTCATTGATGGATTGATTGACTGATCAATGGATTGATTAATTGATTCATTGATTGATTGCAGGATAGGAAAAAGGACAGAATACATGAGTGTGCATGCTGCTACATAGTTTTGGCACTTGAGAATAAGACCACAGAATGTCGTAAACTATGTTGCTTGGGTTGAGGCTATATGATAATGATTTTTAGAGGAAAGGGGAAAAAAATAAAAGCTGTTTATTTCATTTGGAGTTTGAATTTTTTAGTAGAGTCATTCAAAGTTCTTCTAACTGTGTTAACCATTATCCTTCAACAAGCAACAGGAATCTGCCTCCTGTTCTGTAATCTGGAATCTGTAGGTAATGTTTAACCCTACAGACAAGAGAGCAGTGATTAATTTAGAGGAAATGTGTAAATCATTTTGAAAACATGTGCTGCATGTGGTCTCATTATTAAAATCACATCCTAATTATCTGTTAATTAAAACATGATTGCAAAATACTAGTAATTATTATTATTCATAAATGGTACACTTGTGGGAATTACAGAACCACCAAGAGCTGCTTCTGTATGATAAGTGATACGAGGTTCCTAATTTCTCTATTAATATTTCTCTCTTTTTAAAAAAGTCTTATTTGTGGGGTTGGGAGAGAGACTCACTGAATTACATGACTTAGGTAAGACAAATCTTGTTGGCAATCAGCTTAACAAAATCTTGCTGTACATTCAGTCTATTCTTTTGCGTGCATTGATATTGTTTTCCAGACATGAGTGAAGATCCAAACTTCAAGGCAGAGATATACAATCTTGGGTCAAATCAACAGCCAAACTATTGCCCTCCTTATTGTTAATAAAGAAGTATTGTGGTTTTGATAGAATTTCTAATATCCTGAAGTCACACTATTGTTTGTTTCCATAAAGATGATTTAATCATCAAATGGAAGATCTTACAGAAGAACTATAATGTGCTAAAACCTTAAGATGTTGGTTATATACTAGGTCACATTCCTCACTCTTTGATTCTAGATGATTTTTTAAAAAGACATCCACACACCTTTATGCTAATAAGTCATCTTCCCATGTATAACAGGGAGAAATTCCTGCGTTCTGGGCATGGGATGTCAAGACTGGAGATGTCAACCTTTCCTTGGTTCATTCTCGCACACAAGAACAGAAAATTGCAATAGTTTTCTCCACAATGCACAAAATTACATTTTTTTAACAAATGTTTTTCTTATACATTAAGATTTTACTGAAAACATTTTATTTGTACACGCAAAAAATTTTTGCACAAAAGTAAGCATTTTTGATGTGAAACATGACTTCCTGTGCATTCCTCCCCTGCATGTTTAAGGACAAACAACATTTCTGCAAAAACTCACAACATTTGAAAATTTTTTACAATTCTTGACCCTTGCTAAACTAGATATCTTGGTGTGCCTCGAGACAGCTTTTCCAATCTAATAAAAAAAAATGCAAGTGTTCTTTACCTCTCCAGGAAACATAACACAGACAAGAGGCAAGATTATGGAAAGGCAATGAAGGAAGAGCGATTATGGAATGAGGTTTCATGCAATGGAGGCTTCCAATGGCCAACTTTGTATATGATTTTTTTGTGGGTTTTTTTAGCGATGAGGCCATGTTCTACAAGAGTTTATTCAGCGAAGATTCCAGCCCCAGCTGCTGGTGAATCATCAGGAATAAACTCTTCTAGAACATGGCCTCATAGCCCAAAAAGCCACCAAAAAACCCAAAAAACCTATGAAAGCCTTTAACCTCACTTTGTGTATGATTTTTATTTGAAACTTCATTAATGTTCCAATCACTCCCTTTAAAAGCAGACTCAAGTAGCAAGTGTTGACTAAAATGCAGACAAAATAAAGTCAGTAAGAAGCAAAAGGCATGCTCAGCTTGAGGTCTGCAAATTCCACTTAAGAACAAAACTTGGAGGACCAAATCTCCCCCTTGATTCTTAGCCATGGCATCTTGAATGGCAGCTGGAAAAGAAAAATGGTGTGACCTGAATTCCTCCTGGGAAGAGTATGTATATTGCAATCTTTTGTTGGGTATTTCACTTGCCACCTGTGCTTTTAAGGCTGGGTTTCTCTCAGTAGTCTTTTTGGACCTATGTACTATCTTCACAAAACCATTGTTAATATATACACACACAAGATATGTCCATAAGTACAGGGGACGGCGGGAAGAGAGATTGTTTTCTTCCATGCTTTGGTGTTGACACTAGAGAAGATGCCTGTGGGGTGGAGTAGACGGCAAAACAGGTTCCAGTAAAATAGATCGCAGCCTAGTGAATCCAAGATGTAAGCCATGGAATGAAGGCCCATCTTTGGCTATGAAGCAGTTCTGGACACAATAGCTCACACTAACTGAAGCCAGACAATGTACATCAGGGACAGGCTGGGGGGGGGGGACCAGCACACACACACCACATTGAATACCAAAGTCAGGATTGCCCATGCCATTTTATATCCAATTTCTATGTATGTATAAAAAGCTATGGATCTTGCTTAAAGAAATGGGTGTACCAAAACATGTGGTTGCCCTGATACATAACCTGTATAGAGGGACAAGAGGCTGGTGTTGGGTTTCCAATTGGCAAGGGGCTTAGGCTAGGTTATATTTCATTACCCTATCTGTTTAACTTGTATGCAGAAAATATCATACATAAAGAAGGATTAGATTCAGAGGAAGGAAGTATGAAAACTGGAGGAAGGATCATCAACAATTTAAGATATGCAAATGTTATCATACTACTAGCAGAATATAGCACAGACTTGGGATGATTATTGAAGAAAGTCAAGTCAGAAAGTACAAATATAGATTTACAACTGAACATTAAGAGAACAACAACAACAACAAATTTGTATCTTGCTTTTCTCCTGGAATTCAGACCCAAGGCAACTTACAGTCTAAAAACACAATACAATTAAAAACTTACAAAAGTGACAATTAAAATGGAATTAAACTAATGCAATTTTAAAATAGATCATTTGTTTAAAAAGAAAATACAATTAAAAAGATAAAATACACCACCCTAGGACATTCTTTAAAAACTTCCTGTTTTAAATGCCTGTCTAAACAAAAATGTCTTAGCCTACTGGCAGAATGACAACAAAGATGGGGCCATTCTGGTCTCCCTGGGAAGGGAGTTCTAGAGTCTAGGGGCAGCCACTGAGAAGACCCTCTCTCATGTCTCCACCAGCTGTGCTTGCAATGGTGGTGTGACTGAGATAAGGGTTTCTTCTGAAGACCTTAGAGCCCAGTCCGGTTTATACAGAGAGATATGGTCTGCCAAATAGCCTGGACCTGAGCCATATAGGGCTTTATAGGTCATAACCAGCACTTTGTGGTGGCAGCCAGTGGAGCTGTTTCGACAGGGGCGTTTTTGTGGTCTCTATGAAGTTTATCATACTAGTGAGATCCCACAGGCAAACAGGATTTAAAAATGATTTAAAGCAATGAAAACCCAGAAATGCCTGAAGTTTATCATACAACATTGCAGTTAACGTGAAGCAGTGCGAGTTAAACCACAATTAAGGCAGAGAAAGACAGAAGCTTTTTACTTTCAGAAAATCCTGAAAATAAAAAGGTCTCACTTTTCTCCACTTTAACTGTGGTTTAACTTCATGTTATTTCATTTTAGAAGCAATTTGGTGTGATAAACTCCCAGAATTTGCAAGTTTTGTTTAAATTTGATTGTACTTTAAATTTAAACCCTGTTTGCTTGCAAGATCTTGCTAGTGTGATAAACTCCTATAACCTGCCCTTGTTAACAGTCTGGCTGCAGCTCTTTGGACCAGCTAAAGTTTCTGAACACTTCAAAGGCAACCCCAAGTAAAGCACATTACAGTAGTCCACACGGTATGTACCACTGAGGCCAGATCTGGCATCTCAAGGAAAGGGTCCAGTTGGCACACAGGTTTTAAATGTACAAAGACACTCCGGTCACTGCAAAGACATGGGCCTCTAGGTTCAAAGCTGAGTCCAA
This sequence comes from Urosaurus nigricauda, assembly GCA_034509955.1. Taxonomy (NCBI): domain Eukaryota; kingdom Metazoa; phylum Chordata; class Lepidosauria; order Squamata; family Phrynosomatidae; genus Urosaurus; species Urosaurus nigricauda. The sequence continues at coordinate 136,897,824 of JAOEGL010000001.1, read as the reverse complement.
GAGTACTCCCACAGTGCAATAGGCTGGAATCCTATTCCCTGATCTGCCTTCTCACTGACAAGGAGCACCTCTGTTTTATCTGGATTAAGTTTCAATGTGTTTGCCCTAATCCAGTCCATTATTGATGACAGAAACTGGTTTAGGACCAGGACAGCCTCCTTCGATTGTGATGGAAAGGAGTAATAGAGTCAAGAATAATTAATCAGAGTCAAGAAATCAAAAGAAGACTAGGACTTGGAAGGGCAGCTATGAAGGAACTAGACAAAATCATGTGTCAAGATATATAATTGAATAATAAAGTTAGGATAAACCATGTCATCACACTTCCCATTGCTATTATGGCTGGGAAAGCTGGATAGTGAAGAAAGTAAACAAGAAGAAAATTAACTCATTAGAAATATGGTTTGACCATATCATGAGAAGACACTAGAAAAGATTATAATACTTGGTAAAGTGGAGGGTAGTAGGAAAAGAGGATGACTGCATTCCAGATAAATACACTCAGTCAAGGAAACCATGACCCTGAGCCTACAAGATCTGAGCACGGCAGTGGAAGACAGGATGACTTGGAAGTTTTCCATTCATAGGGTTGCCGTAAGTGGAAGTCAACTTGACTTCTAACAACAACAATGCATGGTTGTGAAAGCTGGACAGAGAAAAAACCAGATAAGAAAAGAATAATCTAATTAGAAATGTGATGCTGGAGGAGAGTTCTGTAGATACCATGGACTGAACAAAACACAAATAATTGGGTTCTAGAGCAAATCAAGCCTGAACTCTCCCTAGAAGCCACGATGACTGAGGTGAGACCATCATATTTTGGACATATCATGAGAAGATATGATTCACTAGAAAAGACAATGATGCTTGTTAAGGTAGAAGGCAATAGGGAAAGAGGAAGATTGCACTACAGGTGGATGGCCTCAATCAAGGAAGCCACAATGCCATGGTTGCAAGATCTGAACAGGTCTTTTGATGACAGGGTGTCTTGGAGGCTTCTCATTTATGGAGTCTCTGTAAGCTGAATCTGACTTGACAAGAAACAAAATTTGAGAACAAAAACAACATTTGAGAACTGTCCAGTGACATCTCACAATGATTCCACCCCAGCTTTTATTATACATCAAGGAATAATTAGCTCCAGAATGCCAATGCTGTGGGTTTTTTTCTTTGAAGCTCTGGGAAGCTTCAGTTTGTTACTGAGAAGTGACACAAGAGAATATAGGTCTGTACATGGGGAAAAGCTACCTTCTTGGACCACAATTCCCTAAGTTTGAATATTATTTCCAAGTTCCAGGTGTCCTAACAGAGGTCTTGCTTTGGTCCCAGGTTCAGTCCCTTGTATTTTGAACTGCAAATCAGTAGGTGATGAGGAAGACCCTATTCCACCTGAGAGCATGGAGAGCTGCCAGTCGTCATAGACCATAGAGGGCTAGACAGTCTGGCCTAGTATCAGGCAGCTTCTTGTGTTCTCCAGGTATGGAAAGACATTTCTTGCTGCAGTTTGTAACTTTCGAAGCCATCATTTATACAGGGAATTGATAAATAAGGAGAATGTGTGTTTGCAATATCAAACTGAATTGCAGTATGGCTAGTAAGCTAGAGGTGGTTCTGTGTCCAGCTTGAAGCAGTTATTCATACTTTTGTTCTCAACTATTCCTCAATTTAATAAAATTGTTATTCATTGGAGAGACATTGGTCTGGTTTCTTTCTGTGACATAATGTAAGAAGTCTAACCTCACACCTTGGAGGAACAGCTTGCCATGGCATAGTTTTCAGCCTCAGAAGCCTTCAGCTTCTACAGACCCTGAGGCTCAAAGGATAGATTTGCTTGTTTCTGTATATTTACAAAAAATACATAAGAAGACTGGAAAAGTCTAGGCTAGTTCTCTCATCTATGTATGAAGAAAGGTGCTGACCGTATTTTCAAATCCTTTACCTTTGCCCACAGAACAGAACAACCACATGAAAGAAATCATTCCATCCATCTGGACCCATCGGCGGATTTACTCACTGTAATCCAGGCAGAGAGAAACATACCCAAAGACAGCCAAGTAATTACTCAGTAGGGTCAAGGTTGTCAGGAAACCAATTTGCTTTGAAGACTATCATTAACTGGATATATTCTATTGTAAAAAGGTTAAAAGTGGCTGGAGGGGGAGCTGTGATGTAGACTTTAATTGCAGCATTGCTGGCACTATGTCCAGCTTGAAGCAGTTACAGATTGAGTCTCCCTTATCCAAAATGCTTGGGACCAGAAGTGTTTTGGATTTTGAATTTTTTTGGATTTCAGAATATCAGTATTTGCATATATATACATAGGCATATATTGGAGATGGGACCCATGTCTAAACACAAAATTTATTTATTTATTTATTTATTTATTCCCCGCTCTTCAGCTCTACCTTATCTATTTATGTTTCATACACACTTTATACACATAGCCAGATGATAATTTTATACAATATTTTAAAATAATTTTGAACATGAAACAGAGTTTGTGAGGCTGGCGCAATTTTCTGTCCAACAACATGTGGAAGACTGCATTATTCCCACCTCCAATATAGGGACTTTGTTGTTGATCCTTTTCTACCACCGATGAGTAAACAATACATCCTCGTGTAATTGGTTTGACATTTAAACTACGCACACACACACACACACACACAACTCTGAAAATAAAAGTATTCAGAAGTGATACAGAGAAGAGAAACAAACAAAAATCTTACATGCTCCTCTTCAAACTGGTCTCCACCGAATGCTGCCACACAGGGTTTGATACCTCCCGTTCCAAGAGCAATCAGGGTCAGGCCCGTCATTGAGAGAACCCTTCAAACAGGAATGAAAACCTCAGCACTAAAGAAGGACTGGGAGGGAAGGAAAAAGCAGAGCCCCCTAATGACATTGCACACCACAATACCCTCAAGCATGTCCCTGATGAGGGCCATTTGCACTTAGTGCTGGTTCTGTGATAACCACTTTCTTGTTGCAAGATAACACATGGCTGCTACAGGAGGTAGCTGAGTACAATATTATTCACTGAAGGCCAGTTTGCACAAGCCCATTACAGTACCCAACCAATTGTTACCCAGTGAGGGAGAAAAGCTTCAGTAGGTGGCCCCAGCCTGGGGAAGTTTGGATTTTGGCAATTCCTCTCAAAAGAGGTCATCAGAAAGCCTAAGGTTTCCTCTGTGTGAGAGAGCAATCAAGCTACCATGATAGAAGACTCTACTGCTGTGTGTTTTATGGAAAAGACCAACACTGTACAGTGTCAATCCCCATGTAGTTTCTCTGCAATTTTGTAGATCCAACAAAATTCCCCAAGGCAGCCTCAGAGATAGCTGACAAATGCAGGAATAGCTCAGAAGCACTAGGACAGACTGTCCTTAGCAGGAGACCCAGTATTACATGTCCACCCACCTATCCTCGTCCCAAGCACACACCACCATTCCAGTCTCCTGCTGACAATGGGACTGTAGACAATAACTCCACTCTCTCTCTTCCTTGCTGATTTGGGCAGTACTCTAATGGGCCAAGACCTGATCCAGACCCTGGCTTCCCTCCTGGTACAATACCAGCACTACTTGAAATATTGTGGTGATAGTATAAGAGAACCAGAGTGGTGTAGAAGTTGAGCTTTGGACTGGGTGACCTTGGATGAGTCGCACACATTCTCATCCCCAGAAAACCCCATGATAGTGTTGCTTTAGGGTTGTTGTAAGTAAAGAACTATTTGAAGGCACACAACAACAGTGGTAGCGTTCTTTCAATTTTTATCCAGGGAAAAAATAATCCAATTTTAATGTTAATCCAAGAAAAAATGGCCTCGTAGCTATATTCATATGCTTAGTGTGCTGCTCCAGGAAATTCTGTCACCAGGAAGTTTTTCCCTTGCCACTAGCATCAAGTATGAATGAGGCCTCAGGCGTGATTCAGACATCCAGAAAAATCCCATTATACATTCTGGAATGAGAATTTGGAATGTGCTGCCAAAAGAAGGCTGCTTATGTGCTTCTTTAATGAGATTTAGGTAGCGTTGCAAATCTTATTTATTTAGGCAAGCTTTTGAGAGCTGAGCTGTTCAAAGTGATTAACAGGGGTTGTCTTTTAAATGCCATTTGGATTCATGTAGTTGCTGCTTTATTTTTATTTTTATTATTTGGGCTTATTTATTTATTACATCTTTAAACCACCGCGATCCAAAGAGTTTTCTGGACAGAGCATTGTTAAACAAAACAATGTGACATCCAAGAACATCACTGCACAAAATACATTTTTAATTTAGTTATGGTGACTTCATATATTTACTACATTAATATGGACAAGAGGGATATTATTATATTTTTTTAAATTAAGTCTAGGATACAGACACTGGCAGCACTCCTGAAAGTCAAAGGAGTCATATAGTGATAGGTGATGTTGCTATGGTTGAAAAAGGAATGGGAAAATTTGCCAGTCCAGGTTCCATGGTGTTTCCAAGAATCTCACTGGCACCCTCATCTTGCCCCAGCTCCACATTGGCTTATAATTCCTTATCTTTTTCTTCTATCATGGAAATTTGTGTCTACTTTTGTGCATTTTTTTTAAAAAAAATGTCCTCTTGTACATTTTTTTAACTAATGTAGATATTTTAACATATTTTCTCAAACTGACATAACCCATTGACCACCTTTCAAGTTATCGATAAGAGAGAACTGGTTTCTATAACTATGTAGTACAAAAAGGTCCAAGAACTGACTGAGTTTGTTAAGCTACCACCCCAGTGTCTTTGCCTTTGTGGCAAATGTCACTTCGGTGGGGGGGGGGGGGACCTCTTCAGAACAACCTGGATCTCTAACGGAGTTATTTTTTCTGTTGCTAATGGACTTGACATGTTATTGACTGGATTTTATGGTTTTTGCTTCTCATATTCCCATTCTCATGTTCCCATATGGCCAAAGAGAGGAGTGGCCTCTGCCTGCACTGATATTGCTTCCAGGTCTTAAGACAAAATATTGACCTATCAATCTCTAACATAATTTCCCCCTCTTTTTCTCCAGTATGATTAGAGTCACCTTTACCGGATGAAGAAGCCAGTGGAGCTTCAAAAGCTTGCATGACATATTTTATACTTTTCAGTTGGCCCAATAAAAGCATTGCTGTTTTGAGGATTTTGGAATTTGTTGTCTTTTGCTGTATGGCCAACACAGATATCCCTGAATATGTCTTCAGATGGTGCAAAAGGAGGGGTTGGGCAAGGTGGGTTGGTGCCACCAATCACACTTCAAGGAATGCTCTGAGGAAGAAAGGATACAACACTGAGGCTTGTCTCTGACATAAATCAGGTAGAGGAAAGCTGTACTAGAGACAAGGCAGTCAGCCAGAGGGGAAGAACTGAATGGGGTTTTGGGGAGCTGTGAATGATTAAATGGTTCAAGTTTTAATTTATGATCTGTGTATTAATAAACTTCTTCTGTTTTATTCTTTTGTACAACTGTGTCTGGCTATTCCTGTTAGGTTTCAATAGAGTGCAGTGAGCCCACTGAACAACAAATCCACTGGTTCATTCAGGGATCACCTTGTGACCCAGGCACCTGATCCAGGGAGGGATCTCGAGGGACAAATGGGGAAAGGAGATTGACTGGAGTCCAAAGGTTTGGAACTGCAGGGCCAGCCTGGATAGATATTTTCATATTTTCCCCTGTATATATGTGCATTTAATACATTGCATTAAATTAGGATGGGCAACCTAAAGAATGCCAGGTCTTGTTGAACAGAAGCTTCCATCACCTCTGATTTCTTGTCATGATGCTTAGGGCTGATGGGAAGCAGAATCCAACAACATCTCGAGAGCCACACTGACAAAAAGCAGAGGAGAAGGAATTTGATATCATCAGCTCTGATACTATAATAACAAGGCTGCTGCAATATTTTAGAATATACTTGCTGATATACACCTTTCACTTCTGAGATTAAGACAGCCAAACATTTCTTAAAATGTGGTTTAGTTTTAGAGGAATGTGGGTTGAAGCTTGCTTCTCAGGGCTAAATCAAGTCAGCCACATATGGCTGCTATCCATGGGTTTGGGGTTTATGGTCTAGCTCTGGAGAGAGGTTCATCTGCTGCTCATTGCCTTCTATGGGTTTGGTCCAACAAGCAATGCTGTTGATTCTGAAATGAAATGGAGACTATGCTGGAATGAGTTTTGGTGCATTGTAGCCCAAGAAAGCAACTCAAGACTGGTGAATTTTCTAATGCACATCTCTGGCAGCTTTCAAGACTACAGTGTCCAGGGATAGTTGGGAGAAAACACCATTGTGCCAAGAGAACAAAAGGCCTGAAAGAGAGCCACACAGTGCTTTTTGCAAAGTACATCTGAGAGATCCACACATTCATACAAGTTTTAATTAATAATAATGTTATCGAAACACAGCAGGCTCATTCCTTCATTACTTACACATGAACAACCTGGTTTCCCAAATTCGGTATTGCCCCGACTGACTTGATCACATGCCCAATAACGTAAACAATGGAGAGATAAATGATTGTTCTGTGGCAGAAGAGAGAAAAAGTGGGAAAACACTATCAGCCAACGGCAGTGTCATGATTTATAATCTGAAAACAGAATGTGTGTCTGTGTTTCCTGATAGGGAAAGGGACAAGCATTTTTCTCTTATCTCGCTTTTCACCAAAACCATAACTCCCTTTTCCTCACCATTCTTCAAAGTGTTGGGGAAAAGCTATGGCTGAGTCAGTTGTGATGTACACAGCAGGTGCAACTGCAGCTGGTTGTATTTTGTTCTTCTTGTGGTGACCCCCATGGGTCATCCATATCTCTTCTAACCAAAAAGGAGGAGGAGGAGGAGGGGGGAGGGGGAGAGAAGGAAGGACGGAAGGAAGGAAAAGGGAAAAAAGGGAGAAAAAGATGCCTCACACAAAGTATTGATCTTGAGCAATAGGCAGAAGCAGTGCTGTTGCTTGTGCTCTCTATTAACATGTGTGGGTGCAAATCAGAGAAATGTAGGTTAATTTAAAATCCATTGAAGACAATAATACTAAAGCATGTGAACAAACAGAAACTGTGCAGTTGTGCCCCACAGATTTCCATGCTGCTAGCCAAACTTTACTTTTAAAAACCCCACACACATTTCTTTCATTTTGTGAAAATATTCTGCTCTATACCCAGTCAGGGCTGTATTAGTGTAAACAATTTAAAACAATTTTCAATTTTAAAAACAGTAAAATACATTTTATAGTTGAGAACATGTTAAACTATCTAACAAAATAAGTTAAAACCAAGTGTGTGTACATGCAGGATAAAATCCTTAGCCCCCCCCCCCCCCTACACACTCACACAAGGCTTTAAACAAACCAGACAGACTAGACGTGTTAGGGTTGCTGTTCACATGTTGTCCCATTCATTTAGGTGGTGTGTTGGATGTGCCCTCTGTAGGGTTAACAGGGGGTTGAAAAGCTTTTCCTTTTATATAGACTAAACAAGATGCCTCCCTCCAAAGCTGGGGTATGCGCTCTTCATAAAAAGAGAAATGTGGGTATCATGTAATTTATAAAATGGGCAATATGTTAACTTTGCAGAGAAACACATGGCTAAGTAAAGTGAATCTTTTCAGTTGGTATTTATGTAGAACACAACTTGTTAACAACTGCTTTCAGATTGTCAACCCTGCCTGCCATGAATTTCAACGATGCCTTATTGCTATTTTGAAAACCAGGGAACATTAATCCTCCTTCACCATTGGTGAGGAATCTTTGGCTTTCTAGATCATTTGGACTACAGTTGTTATGATACCTTATTGATGGCTATCATGGCTGGGGCTTCTGAGCTTTGAAGTCCAATACATCTGGAGGGCTAAATAATTCAATCACTTTGTTTATATCTTGCAGTTTCCATACAGAATCTTTAGCAATGTTTGGTGTATCAATGTTACTCATAAAGTGGAATTCCCGCATATCACTGAATGTAATGAAAATAGTTGTGATATAAACAAACTAGATTTTTCTATATCACTAGAACGACAAGGACTAACAATAGAAATAACATCTCAAACAAAACATAGGCCTGTCTCTAAGGTCATCACTTTTCTTCTCCTGTATGATTTTTAACATTTTTTCACTGACGAAGACACTGTGAAACTTTGAAAGCTTGCATGATGTGTCCTTTGCATGTTGGCTGCCCAATAAAGATATAGCTCTTTTATGGATTTTGTATTTTGTTGTATTTTGCTGCATGGTTAACCAGCTAGCTCTAAACACACAGAGACACATCAGTAATGTGATGCATACAGTTCTCCAGTCCAGTTAAACACATATATTGTAATTGCATGGCACCCTTTCAAGAATGATGGATTCTGACTAATCAGCTCTACAGATGTGATGAGTGAGTTTATCCATTTCCCATGCCACATTCTCATCTACAGAACCCAATAGGATTAAATATTTCCTTAGCACAGATATCCTTCACTGCTGCTGAGGACAACAATCTGGCTTTTAGATACACTTAGCTTTGTTCTCTAAGACTCACAACGGTCTTCTTGCTTGAGACAGCAACCCACTCAACGTAACCGTGAAGATGGATCTATGTAGTCCTGCTTTATCAACAGGCTGAAAGTTTATGTGCATACAACTGTGGCTGCTTGGCTTGCACCCTTTGGATTGAGGTCACAATTAACCATGTTTAAGCACATTGTCTCAATATTTTCCCCCGGATGGAGTGCCATACGACATCCAACATACAGGCTGAGATCCTACAAGTGCACGTGACTTCACATACACAGTTTTGTATGCTCCCATTGCCCAGCAGTTGCCAAGCCTTAAGAGGGCTCTTGCTGCTGTTGCTTACTGGTGTGGATGGGTGGGATGCAGCAGGATGACCTTTTCCAGGACATGCCCTCACTTCAACCCTCTGTCCAGGAGGAATTTCAAAATGTCCTTCATTTTGTGCATGACTAAGAAGCATGAATGTATATGTATATTTATATTAGTGTTTTTAGCTTTCATTTTATTTCTCTTGAATGCCCTACATTTTGTGGTGCTTTGTAGTGATGACATCTGGTCATTCTGTTGATGGAAGAGCAATCCAGCCCATAAACAGATGGTTTCACTTCAGTTGAGAGGGAAGAAATGAAGGTGAGCTCTCAAATGGAGTGCACTAGCTTTTTGCTTCCCTCAGAAGCCCAGAGCAACCAGATCTTCATCATCTGAAGCACATCCTGCTCTCTTTCCTCTGGTAGCTTCCCTAGGCTTGATAGCTGCCAGGCATGGGAAGTTTCTGGACAGAGTGCAAGGGCAAGAGAACAGTCTACTGCACACTGTCCAGAAGGGATTTATGTACACATATATTACGCCCATGCAAGTCAATAACAGGATGCTGGCCATAAAAGGTCTGGCCCCCTAAATACACTAAAGTGTGCTGTGCTGCTGCAGAAAAATGTGTATTTTGAACTGGATCCTATAGCAGTTCTTCGGTTTGTTTACTACCACGCTACAAGGCCTTGTTCTTTTAACATGAAACGGTCACCTCTGTTTTCACCTCTTTTCAAAATGTATACCATGCATACTCTAAAATAGTGTATAAATATAATGGAAAGAAATACTGGCCAAGGTTTAACCATACCTCATAGCATGAAATTATCACATATGCCAATGCACAAGATGTTGCACTTAAATTCATTGGCAAATTAAGAGATCTACCTACAAGAATCTATGCGAATGTTTTTGAAAAACATAAACTGATTTTATCCATGATGCACATGTCTTATGGGTGCACTATTTAAAATTGTTTTAACTGTTTTTAAAATGTCTGGGTTTTATTGATAAACAATTTAATGTATTTTTAATCTTTTAAATTATGGTTATTTATTGTTTTAAATTTATTTTATTGTAAGCCATCCTGAGATTTTTGAGTACAGGGCAGGATATAAATATTTTAGATAAATAAATAAATAAATAAATGTCAAAATTGCTTACAGGGGGAGGGGGAGCCAAAGTCCATATGCTTGAAATAATTTAGTTCATTCTTACTTGTATTTGCCCAGCCATGAGTCAGCCATGAACGCCCCAAGGACCGGTGTAAAGTAACATAAACTTGAGAAGGCATGGTAGACCGAAGTGGAAGTATTCTCATCCCAGTGGAGGAAGTAGAGAAAGTACAAAGTCAAAACAGCTGAAGGAGAAAACACAAGAAAAATAAGATAATGGGTTTCACCCACAGTATATGAGGGCAAGATCTTGTGTATGACAATAGTTGTTGGGAGGTTGCAGATAGCTTACCACCTCAATGCTTTGGGCTTTTATCACCAGGACATTAGATATAAATGGGGTTCTGCTTTTATTGGTTTGAAAATATAGTGCTGAATGAGTTGCCCTTTTGGAATTGTTGACTATTATGCTATTGATAAAAGCATACAGCTGGCAACAGGGGGAAAGATGGCAACCTAGGATACTGGACTGTAGTCCTTTCTTCCTTCTTTGCTTCTCTCCCCTGTTCTCCCAGTCATTCTCTATGGACTTCTGAAAGAGTTCTAGATCTGCTTCTCTTCCTGTCCACCAAGGAAAATAGGGAACTGAGGTGCTATGCTTAGAAGCCTTCAGTCTACTATGTTAGCATATATGTGTATCTGAGGGTGCACTCACAAGGGAGAAATAATGCAATCTGACACTGTTTTAAGTTCTATAGCTGCATCCTATGGAATCCTGGGATTTGTCATTTTCCATGGTCTTTAGTCTTCTCTGCCAAAGAATGCTGGTTTCTCACAAAACGACAAATCCCAGGATTCTGTAGGATGGAGCCATGGCAGTTAAAATAGTGTCACACTGCATTATCTCCACAATGCAGATGCAAAGACAGGTGAGTTATTTTTAAGGCCGTGACTCAAGATCTGTAGACTAGGAAACAGACATGGAGTCATTTCAAGTAATTCCTACCATTAATTCCCCCTTCCCACTCTCACCTCCACTGCCCTCAGTCTGTCACAAGACAAAACAAATTGCAAAGGGAGCCAAATGTTCTGTAGAAAAACCAAGGAGGAATCTTGAAAGATACACACACACCTTTCATGCCATAGTAGGAGAAGCGTTCGCAAAATTCATTCACCACAATGAAGGCGATGCTGAGAGGGTAATTGGTACCACATACTTTCTAAAGAAGCAAAGCAGAAAGAGGCAGTGTCACTTTTTTTAAAAAAAAGCATTCTTGGATCATGTCTAGAGTTGGCGTTATGACACACACAGTCCCAGAAACAAAGATACATACGTTTATTGCAAAATGGAAAAGACATATATCTCTGGAGAAGGCATTCAAGGAGAACACAAAGCTTTCAATAAATAAAGGCTTGTCTCAAAAACTGATGATCAACACAGTGAACTGATGTCGAATGCACTCTGTGTGTGTTTGTGTGTATGTGTATGTTTTTCCTTCTGGATACCATTTCTACCTACAGAAGAAATAAGTGTGACTGGGTTTGCACACTGCATACCAGTGCTGAAACAGTAAATGTCAGTGAGCATCCTTGGTAATGTATTAAAGAAGAGCTGAGGATTTGTCTTATGGGGAGACACATGACCCCCCCCCTTAGTAAAAAGGACAGTTACTGAGAGGGGAAACTATTGTTGTCAAAAATTTGAAAAGGGGGGCGCTTTATGTGTCCCTCAGAGGGGATCTACTGGATGAGAGTGAACATCAGTAGATTTCTGTAAAGTTCTTTTTGTTTTCCTGACTTACCAGTTCCCATCAAGAACCAAATCTCAACATATGTGCACTTCAGCCATCTACTAGTTTACAGGGAGTGCCATGAAAGGGAGGAAAAATTGAAAGGGAAAAGGAACATACTCATTTCAGTGTCGGTAGGATCTCCATGTATCATAATGCAAAAAGATTACTACATGCCCAAAAGCAAAGTGACAGTAATATTGCTTTCAGAGCCAAGCCCTTACTTTTGTCTTCACTTATTGTGAGGCTTCACTGTACAACAAGGAAACAATGCTAGCTGGCATTTCCCCCAGAATGCTGTTGCATAATTTTTGTGGTGTTATCCCAGGATATAAAGAAGAAGCATAACCAACTGAGAACCACAAACACATTTTAAATGGCAAAAACAATACATTCAATGTTGCTGACATGAGTCTGACAGCAAGTAGCTGTTTAGGTGCACATCAGGCACCATTCTGCAAAGCTGAAGGCTGTAATTATGCACCACAAATTTGAAACTGGTAATTAGTATTGCATTTCTTTAATGTATGCTTTAATGATCCTTGGAAGGAAAACATTCCTGAAGATACACTGATTCATCCATTACAGTATGGCAGGCAAATTCAGGCAGCCAGGGGGCCAAATGCTCAATTTCCACATCAGTTGTGACTTTTGTAGAAACTTTGCAAAAGCACATACATTTTCATGGGTATTTTTCCTAATACGCACATTTTTGTATTTCAGGTTTTCCTAATAACACATAGAAATTTATTTTCCTATGAAAATGCATTTGTGTATGCTTTTTTTGAGTGGAAGCCTGTATCAAAAATGTAGGAAAGTGTGGATATCAAAGTACAAATTGTCTTTTCTTTTGAATACTGAATTGGGAAGTCCGAATTAGGCAAGTTCACATTCAGGTGTAAAACAAATGAATTTTTCCCCCTATGACAATTGTCTAGAGAGTCCCTAATGTTCAAATTAGCATCCACTGGGAGAGACTAAAACCAAGTGCAGTGCTCCCAATTCTTCATACACATGTTCTTAGAACATGGGCAAATGACACTTTCATGTTCTTTTTATCAAGAACATTCAAATATCTGGTGCAAGCTACAATGTTGTTAAACACTGGGATAAATCTATAGTATACCTTCCATGTTTGCTGGGTTAAGGGGCACAGGACTCCCATGAAAGTTGAAAAAACACAAATAAAAACACTTTTTTAAAACCTGAGATAACACCTCTTTGGGAATCTCTAGATCCTCCAGTGCAGCTCCATAGTCAACATCTGGCAGACGCTGACCACAGAATCACTCTGGAGGACCTACAAATGCCTAGAGAAGTGTTATTTTCTAGGAATGTCTAGGTCCTCCAGCATGATTTTATGGCTGACCTGGGGTTTCCTAGAGATAACATATTAACCAAATTCACAAATAATCAAATCCACAAACATCAAAGCTGCAAATGTGGAGGGCTGACTGATGGGGATTTGCCATTGCCTTCCTCTGAAGCTGAGAGAATGTGACTTGCCAAGGTCACCCAGTGGGTTTCCATCACCAAGCAGGGATTTGAACCCTGATCTCCAATCAGTGGTCAAACCACTACACCATGCTGGCTCTCAAATGCAGATTCATTGATAGAATAAATGTTATATTAGTTTGTGTCTTAAATGTAATCTTTGTACAATAAACTATACAGTGTTACACTCATGCATGAACTGTATGTGGACTCTGTTTGGAGTCATTCAAACTTTCCTCATTATTCAGAGAATAATAAAATTCTTTTCAAATTACTCTTTGCCTAACATTACTACCTGCATTGTTCCTCTTAATCGATCAGCACACATTAAAGCCAACAAGGAAAAAAGAAAACAATCTCTTTAGGTTTATACTCAATGCAATAAGCAAACAGTATATTTCAGGATCGTAGTGGTATTTCAAAAGGACAAAGACTAGAACTGAAAATCATTAATGAAAATGGAAATGAACATTTGAATAAATTACTGCTACTAAGTATGGTATTCACCATCAGGTGAAATTACACAACCCAGCATTAGTCCTTCATAATACTATTATTATTTATTGCCAAAACATCTGTGATAACACAATTTTCTGTAGAGAAGCAAAACTTCTTCTCTTTGAAGTTCTCTCCCACCATTGCCATGCCCAGTTTCCTTTCCTGTGTTTCCATGTTAAACATAGGCTTGGAAGGTCTGATGCTGGTAGGTGATAAAAACGTCTAATAATCTGTAATGTGTGCTTTAAACTGTGAGTGTGTTTTGTGCCTTCAATTCATTTCCAACTTCTGGAAACCCTAAAGTGAACCTGTCACAGGGTTTTCTTGGTAAGTTTCTTCCTCTGAGGCTAAGAGAGTGTAACTTGCCCAAGATCACCAATAGTTGTTTTCATGAGCAAGTGGGGATTCAAACCCTGCTCTCCAGGGTCATAGTCCAATGCTTAATCCACTACACCACACTGGCTCCCATGGTTTAAATTAGCTCTTCATTATCTGTGTTTCTTAATCTGTAATAGTCACTACTCAAGGTCCTGATGGGTCAATGGTATTATCTTCCTCATTTTCTCTCTACATGTAGTGGGGAAAGAAAGACTGCATCTTCCTACCCTGCCCATTGCCTCTTCCCATTTTGTCCATCCGGCATGTCTCGGCTTTGATCCGATATCTGTATGTGATGTAGTGAATGGGCAAAGTAGACATGCAAAAAATCCAGGAATGTGGACACAAAGTATGTAGATGTTGTCAAAAATGTATGAAGGAATTCAAACATTTCTCAAGTGTAAATGCATTAGATTTTAACCATTACAAACAATTATGTTCTTTCAAAGTGAGAACAGTTTATTAAATGTCATCCGCACACGTTGATATTTAATAGGACAGGTATGCCAGATGGATGCCATGGGAAGTCGTAACTTCACTTCCTTACTACATATAAGAAAAAGTTCAGAAGGAGAAAAAGGACCACTCAGTCATGTCCCAGACAAAAGTGATATGCAAGGAAAACAAAACTTTAAAGTTTTGTTTACAGTGTTGCCATTTTTAGTTCATAGTCTCCTTCAAAGGGCCATGAATATGGCCTTATGGGAAACAGTACATAAATTTTACGAGTCATTTTTGGAGATAATTCTACCATGAACCTATGAAATTGCACAGATGGCAAAGCTAATGTATTCCTTCATTGGGCCATGAATCTGGATAAATGACAAACCTGCATAGAGTGAAACAGTTTCATCTGATCAAGTTTTTAAAAAGAGAGTTTTTCTGGGTGACCATTTTTTCATGTACTCTTTGTGTATTCTCACTTGTTGCACAGGACATCATCTATCAGGGTAAAGCATGACTTGTAGGATTATTTTCCTTGCCATAATGTTCAAGTCATAACATTTTCTCACTGAGAAAGGGAAGTTCTTTCCCCAGACCCAACAAATATGTCCTTGCCATATCACAAGGGCAGTGTGGAACTTGGTAAGGGAAACCTGTTTGTACAGAATGACAAACAGAGCTAGAACCACTCCTTGTCTGCATAATTTACTTACTCAGAATTCTGTGCCTTCTGGTTTTTTTTTTAAAGGAGCTTTTTAAAAAAGGATTTTTTAAAAATAAGATATTATTTTACTAATTAAAAGTTACTAAAATTGTTGTCATTGCTATTAAACGTTAGTGTGGAAGCTTGTTGTTGTTTGCCTTCAAATCATTTCTGACTTATGGCAACCCTAAGGCGAACCAATCATTGGGTTTTCTTGGCATGCTTTGTTCAGAGGAAGATTGCCATTGCCTTCCCCTGAGGCTGAGAACATGTGGTTTGTTTAAGATCACCCAGTGGGTTTCATGGCCAAGCTGGGAATCAAACCCAGTTTGTCCAACATTCAAACCACACTGGCTCATAGGACCTTATCAGATGTTGGAAATTGGAAGTATAATCTAATGGCAATTCGAATGCAATCATGGGGTTTCACATTATTGTGAATTAAAGTATCTCACGCAATTTCGGGCAAAAGAGAAGTCATTCCGAATGCAATCATGGGTTTTATGTTATTGCGAATTAAAGCATCTCACGCAATTTTGGGCAATGGGAGTCATTTTTGGGTAATAGGAAGTCATTCTGAATTCATTCCGAATGCAATTGGAATTCACGTAAATTTTCTAAACTAGTGAATTCAAGTGAATTTGAATTGGCTCCAATTGGCTCTGTTCAAAATAAAGAGAAATTCCTCCCGTCTGATAAGGTCCATGGTGTGGAAGCTAAGCGATTTCAAACAACTCATTGAGTTCACAGACATATTAGATGAAAGCAACAAGCTGATCCATGGACTGAGGATGTGTGTGCCTTCAAGTCACCTGTTGATTTATGGTGACCCCATGAAAAGTTTTCTTAGGGAAGGAATACTCAGAGATGATTTTGCCAGTTCCTTCCTCTGAAATACAGCACCTGGTACTTTTTGGTGGTCTTTTATCTATGTAATAACCAGGGCTGATCCATCTTAGCATAGAATAACCAGACATCCTCCTTTTCCAGGACATGTCCTACATCTCAATGTTCTGTACAGGAGGAATTTCAAAATGTCCTCCACTTTGAGCAGGACTAAGAAGCATGAATTAATATTTATATTAGTGTTTTTTTCTTTTGTAATTACCTACATTTTTCTTGAATGTCCTACATTTTGCAGTGCCTTGTCCCCCTTTGCAGTTATGACATCTGATCATCCTAGCTTAGCATCCATGATCAGATGGGATTTGGTGCTTTAGGGTATGAGCTGCTGATAAAAAGCAATGGATATCAGCAAGGTTACCCAGTTTTCTTCCCCACACCCTGCCTCTTTTTGAACAATTTACCTTGTACAAGTGTATTTATTCATCTATTTTATCTTGCTCTTTGAGGGACACATAATTCTCTGTCTGGAACATGACTGCCCACCCACCCTTGATTTCTTTCCTTTCCAAGCAGTGAATTCTTTATCACAGCAGGTCTTCCAGGCCATAGCATAGTGAGGAAACCACATCAATAGCAGATTTGGGGTATTGTGAAAGCATGGCAAACTTCAGCATTTAATTGGTTAGTATTATATTTTTACTGCTAGGGAGGAGGAGAAGTTTTTGTAAAATGTTATGCCTCACATGCTAAAATATCTTGGCTGGCTTCAAGTATTGTATGTACCTTTACTTAGATGCATGGAAGGCACTGTTTGCTGCTCTGCCTCAGGCATCAAACTGACTTTGGCCAGCTCTGCATTTTTTCCACTTTTGGAGCAACCTGTAAATTAACGTCCTATCCACTATAATGGATATAATAATAAGTATGTTAAAATAGGTATGATATAATAAGTCACCTTCTTGGTGCTGGACCAGAGCTGGAACCAATGTAACTCAAAATATTTGCAACCCAAAGTTTGTTTTAGCAACCCAACACAGGGCTGGGCAGAAGATAAATCAGGATGTCCAGCTGGAATTCTAGGAGATTTGGAGTAGCTCACCAAGATTTCTGACTTCCAATAATTTGATCATAGAAATAACTCCTTTACCCATCACCCTCCAAAAATTAGGTTGCTGAAACAAAGCAAGACAAGTGGAAACCTGGAATGGATCACGGCATGAGTTTGGATTTGAAAATGTATTGCTGTGTAGCTGAATTTGGAAGTGACTCTCTGTTTCAAATGCATCAAGCAAAGGTGAATGCTTGCTTTGTCCACCCCCCAAATCTACTGTTCCTCCTTACTTCAGAATGAGAACATTCTTGGGAGTGGATTTTCCAGACAGAAAATAAGAACTACCATGGCAACTCCCAAAGAAAGCTTTGGTTCAAAATTTTCCCCCTTCTCTTGCCTGAGCTGCCTTTTTAGTCGATTAAACGGATGAGTGAGACAGCAGTTCATTCTGAACTTCTAATGCTAATACTAACCCTAGGCAAGGGACGGAGTTTGTCTGAGGCCAAAACACAACAGGGAGAGAGAGAACAGCCATGGCTTTTGAGAATTTTTCCAGGAAGGTTAAAAAGAAGCAAAACACCAAATACTTACCGAGGATTTTTTCACAGGAGGGCAAATTCCTCTGGGGGGATTATCTCCTGAAGAAATAGAAGTGAACAGAGTTTCCTTAGATTCTCTTTTCTGTAAGAGGTCCATCCTGCTCTTTTTTTCCCTTTTTCTTTTTTTCCTTTTGGTCAATTTGCCTCACATAACTCTTTGCTGTCGTGGTGAGTTGTCTGGGAAGACTTCCAACCGTGTGGCTTGGAGTTTAGTTTAGAATTTAAGTTAACCCTGATTGTGCACGTTTCTGCCACACTGAAGCAGGGAGGACACTGTTACTAGGAAGGAGGAGAGCAATATTAAATTGGACACAGCAGTCCTTCAGACAGGAAGGTCAGAGCCAGGGCTGTCATCCTCAGTGATTGTAATCTGGGCTGCCCAGTTACTACTCCTGTGGCACACTTCAGATACTCTAAGTACTCAAAAGGTTGAGTCAAACAAAATGCACACAGAATGATAATCCCTGTTCCAAATGTTATAATTAGGGGGCAAGGCTGGTGGCTATAATAGTAGGCTTATTCAGCAGGAACCACAAGCATCCATTTCTGCGTACTTGAAACTAGCTGCCTCAAGCAAAACGATGCACTGAGGGCACAAAGCAAATGAGCTCCATGTGGTTTGCTGCCGCTCCTTCACTATTTACATGCTTACCCATAAAGAGCTCTTGTATTTCACTAATAAACTGTTTCCCAGTAATCTTGTTGAAGAAAATGCACGACACAATCATGACAAATGCACACATATAGTAAATAATTATGACGTTCCCCACGTTTCTCAAAGCCTTTTTGAATGAATAGGGGGTGATCAGTATATTCACCTATGCCAATGCTTCTTAACTATCTGATGTGAGGGATCAGCAGGATGATTTCCTCAGTGTGACCTAGACCTAGACCAGCATTATATCTGTGCTCATTGACTCCTACTGTGTCTTTCTTTCCTGGAAAATCGCTGACAAACAATAGGTAGCTGAGCGGTGCCAGTCCATGGATTGCCACTTTGACCAGCACTACTAGCACAAGTTTAAAGTGGTCTTCTCATATATTCCTCAGCAGAGATAAGCATAGGGTTTGTTTCATTTTGGGTTTTGTTTTTGTTTTTTGGATTTTGTGTTTTGTGGGATGCATTAGACAGAGTTGTTTATTGTAGCTTGCCATGCTGAAAGTGGGTAGCTACCATAGGCAAGTCTACGCTTACCATAAACTCTGGATGGGCCACAGGTTTTCCAGAATCACAGCAACTCTGGGCTTATCCACACTATTAGTACAGACATCAGGACAAATTGTGGCAAATTTAGCTGAAATGGACATATGTTCTCTCATTCCAAGGTTGCCTCGTTGCACAATGGCAGCCCACAAGCCAGTTTCCTTGAATCATTGTCAGCCACACGTCCATGGCTGCTCTTCTTTAATTTTTTCCCTCTGTTTGCCTAGCATGCAAACAGATGCATTTCCGCTTTTTTGTCACACTTCCATTGGGTGGTCTGGTACAGACAGGAACCCTAACAACACATTTTTTTTCTGTATTAAGCAGTTAATTGGAGGTCCTCAGATACAAGTATAAATAGCAGTCAAGCATATATGATATTCCATTATGTACACAAATGCAGTACCCGTTTTGAAAATGGTGAATGAGCCACTCAAACTTCTCTCCTCTTAAGATTTGTCACTTCCTGGCAGAAAGAATCATGTGACTGTCATTCCCTGTCTGTCCCGTCCCACCCGACACAAGAGGAAGAAATCATAACAATGTAACACAACAAAGAGAAATGTCTGGGCTTTTCTCTTCCTAGTTTGGTCTTGATGTATGACATCTGTGCTAGAATGTTCTCATATATTTGTTACTACTTGGTTCTAGTCAAATAATATTAACTTAGTCATATCACTACAGGCATCACAGCTACCTCTAGCCATGGAGAGGTGGCATTCTGCAGTAGCTAAGCATACAATCTGACAACCGAGAAGTCCTTAGTCCACATTGGAGACTCACCAAGGAACTCATTACTTGGCCTAAGGTGATCATTGTCAGGTCACCGGTCAGGCTTGTGGTAAAGGTCTTTGGAAATGGTGGCCATGAACTCTTTTTTATGTAAAGCATAAAATGTTAAGAGAATTCTCATTCTGGTCATGGAAGCAGTGAGAATAGTAAAATGGTGTACTGGTAGCATTCAGATATCTTCCTTTACTGTCAACTGTTTTATGGGTAGCATCTTCTTTCCTCCAGGTGTGAATGTCCCTGGCTTCCCTCCACTTTGTTACCAACCCACTCCCACACCCATAGTGTCCATGGCCTATCAAACAGATGTATGGTGCAGGCATCTCTGCAAAAGAGTGGACTGGGTCTTCTGAAATGCCTTTGGTCTATGGTTGGCACTGCCAACTTGCAAGATAAAGAAGTCAGAGAGAACGGAAGGGGATGTGGTAAAGGGTGGGCCATTCCTGAAATCTTTTGTCCAGACAATATAAAAGTGCATCAGTTCCCCCATCTCATTTCTTTTACAAATTAAAAAATTTAATAATTTGATCTGTCATTTGTGAACAACATATTCAAACTAGAAACACCTTAGGGTTTCTTCTGTTTCAATACAGTCTGCTGACACATAGTAATTGGGTCTATCAATCCTTGACACTGATAAGTTGTGGTCAATGCACAATAAGATTTGTTGCTTAACGTTCTCACCAAATGGTGCCTTCCTGGTCCCAGTTGTAATCAAAGGTTTTGCTAATGCATGTATATAAGGACAAGATGGTCATACTGCATATGCAAAGAAGGCATGACCAAAAAACCCTTCTGTTTCAAATAATTTCTGCCTCTTGTCCAACTGCCTAGAATCTGGACAAACAGGTTATAAACAGGAGCCAACCGCCATTAACGTTCAAAGACTTTCATTTATTATTACTCACTTCTAGGATTAAATTACCTGTTATTTCCCTTATCAATATACAAAGAGGAAACATTATTTCAACTTCTGTGCTCAGTTTTCTAGGGACATCCACTACTAAACATCCTTCTTGTCAACAATGGTTTACCAGCTTCTAGTTGTAGGTTTAATTTTGTTTTTGTTTTGATAACTTTACTTTTCTGTGTGTCACTTTGCATATTAAAAAAATTACATAGAAAATGGACACACATCATTCTTGCCCTGTTAGCCAGTTCAAAAAGGCTTTGGCAAAGAGCTTTACCACCTCCCCCCCCCCCCACCACCAGAATCATTGAATACTTTGTTAAAGGCCAATGGCCCCAAAGTGGCATAAGAGGGCAAAGACCTCCCTCTAGTGCAGAGCTTGGAAAGTAACTTTTAAAAAATAATTTGTCCCGTTAGTTGTTGAGGTGTTCGAAAGGTAATCTGTTGTCATTACTTGTTAGAGTGCTAAAAGGGGAACTTTGTGCATTGCTTACTTTCTTTATTGCTCATTCGTTAGTTGCTAATTTAGGGGGAGGGTTGGTTGATTTGCAAGAGAAGAAGAGAATGGCACAAACTTTTAAAGGTTCCTGTCCAAATGCCTCTAAAATTACCTGAAAGGGCCTTTCAGGGTAACTTTTAAAGGCTTTTAAAAATTATACCAAAAAATGTAATTTCTACTCATTATATTGTTTTTGAAATGTAAATATGCAAAGGTACCTCATAGCACCTTTGAAACTGATTGTTTGAAAGTTGTAGCATGATCTTTTGAAAACTTGGTCTACTTCCACAGAAACATGGAGAAAAGTAGACCAAGGGGATGTACAGACTGCCCAAAAGGGGTGGTCTGTAGGCGCCCAAAGAAGCGTCGGGATGGGGCCAGGGCTGCCTCACCAGCAGCCCCACAGACCCCATCCCGACGCTTCTTCAGGCCACAGAGAAGTGGCGAACTGCCACTTCTCCATGGCCTGAAAGCCATGCACCTTGGGCGCCTGCTGCACCCCACCATCCCTGGCAGTCCTGGGGGAAGAAAGGGGATGCTGCGGCCCCTTTCCCCTCAGAGTCCTTGGTGAGGCCGTGTAAAGTCCGTGCCAAGGACAAGCAACAAAAATGATGGAACAGAAGGCACACTTACCAGATTTGCAGATGACACCAAATTGAGAGGGAATGTGGGACAGGATTCACAATAACCTCAACAGATTTGTGAACTGGGCCAAAGTTACCAAAATGAATTTTAACAGGGATAAATGAACAGGAGCACCTTTGTTTTATCTGGATTAACTCATTTTGTTCATCCCCATCCAGTCTGTTACTGACAGTAGACATTGTTTTAGTAACAAAATACCTTCTTGGTCATACTGGTGACACCAAAGTTGTGGGCAACATCTCCCAGTAGTTTTATGTGTATGTTAAACTACATGAAGGATCCCATAGACCAATGGCTAAGGTGTCCAACACAATCTCCTCAATTCACCCTTCTAGGAAGGACTGCAACAACTGTAAAAAAGTGTCCCCAATCCCACTCTAGAGAAGCAGTCCAGAAGGATACTAGGGTCAATTGTCTCAAAAATTGCTGAAAGATCAGAACCAACAAGGACATAATCTTCCTGTCCAGTTTTCTCCACAGGTCATCCATCGTGGTTACTGAAACTGTCTTTCCCTTTGGATTCACACTGAACTAGATCTAGGCAATCCATTTCATATAGGTACTCCTGGAGCTTGGAGACCGCCATGTGTTCCACAAACCTGTCTCAAAAAAGGATATTGGAGACTAACTTGTAATTATCTAATGTGGTAGGTCCAAGGAAGATTTTTCCTTCAGTAAAGGCCTCACCATAGCCTCTTTTGGACAGGATGGAACACTGTCTTGTTGCAATGAAGCATTTCCCAGTTCCATTGCCTTTCTCTATTCAGCCAGTCCTCCCAAGTTATTTATGAGCCAAAAAGGACAGCTGTCCAATATGTGGTGTGTGTTGGCTCTCATATCTTTAAGAATCTTGCCCACATCGTTGGGCTGCACAAACTGAAATATATCCAATAACAGAGGACAAGAAGGGGCCAACACCACCTTCACTGGATATGTATTACTTATAGCACCAATTTGTGTGATTTTATCTGGAAAGTGTCAGGCAAATTATTAACAGTGGACAATCATTCTTTAAGCTGGACTTGCCTGGACACCCCTTCAAGCAGAAGACACTTGCAGCCAGAAGATTGTCCTTTATGAACTTGTCTACACCAGCAAAAATAATATGGCTGCCATTTAGAGTATTCTGCCCCAAGCTGCCCCAAATTCACTCTGGTAGTGCCATGCCTGTTTGTAATATGTAATTGTAATGTAATATGCTTGTAATGTGGAACTGAAATGATGTCCACAATTTCCCATTCCCAAATTCTAATTGACACCACTTTTTCCCTCCTTCTCCTCAGGGCCTCCACCATTGCCTTCCCAGCCAGATACCTTCCCAGCAGGGAATCACTGGTGTCATCACTTGCTTTGAGGTCAGAACAAGGTGCCCAGCCATGCTATCAATGGTGAGATTGTAGCCCAATCAGCCGTCCCCCCATCATTGATCTCACGACTTGGCACCTAATTCTGATCTCAGAGGAAGTGACTTCACCAATGGCACTCTATTGGGAAGACAGCAGCAGCTCTGAAGCAGAAAAAAAAAACTTCATACTTTTATTTTTCAATGTGGTTGGTCTCAGTTGGAGAATGGGTAGTGACCTCTATGCTAAGCAAGTAGCACTGGGCATTTTTTTAAAAAAAAAAAATGGAGATGCTTGCCATACACCTATCTGTCCCTCTGCCATCCTGATGCATATGGACATATGTTTTAAAAATCTGAATTTTCCTGGAAGCTTCAGAGTGAGAAGTGAGTTTTTAAAAATTGCACGAAAGCCTAAAAGAAGAAGTTTTGCTATCAAGATAGTCATACACTATCTGTTCCAACAGGATCGGAACTGAGGTCGGTACGGGTTCTTTCCCTGGTACAGACAGGCCCTATGACAACCCTTCCAATAGATTATTTTCCTCTGTCATGCAGGACACATAGCTATCCTGCATCTAAGCCAATGAAATTTCATCAGTTCGTAGCACTGACATTTTACACCCTAGTCCATCATCTCATTGCCGATCTAGGACCTTACATATTTATGCACACACCCAAAAAATCAGTGAGAGAGCACAGTGCAAAGATATGAATGGCAATACATTCAGATCCACTATTGCTGTATAGAACTCAGTATTCACTAAGCAAAGCTTGCTTAGGCTGCAGCTCCATGTGTACATTGAAGTGTGCAAGGTGTGCATAATTGAGAAAAATGAAAGTTTAGAATTTATAGCTCACATCAATCATACAGTTTCTTCAATCTGGAGTCATTTGCAAGGGAAAGATGCTAAAATAATCACTGACCTCTTAACTTCTCTTTTTCTCTTCTTGAACCGTTCTTCTCCTCAACCATTTCTGCCATTTCTGCCATTTCCTTCGCACCCTGCCAATCCAGCTGTGTGCTGACAGAGGAAGATTTTTTTCCCTGACTGCTCTTGACTGTCTCTGTTCCAAGTTGTGTTAATATTTTACTTTCCTGTATTGGTCCCTTTAGTCACTTAAAAAATACATGCCAATTCCCTCGCCACTAGCAGCCTCTCTTCCACTAAAGTTTTTATAACTGCAACATTAACTGAGGTTACTTATTCTCAGCTTTGGCCAAATGTTAAAAAACAAACAGAAAACACCACCATGCTCTGCACAGAAAGGCCACATTTGCGTTTAAATGTAGCCCATTGATTTTTTTGGGGAAAAAACATGCTTTTGAAATTGAACTTCAGAAATCATTAGTTACAGCAGTGCCACTTTTTAAAAGGGGGGATTGTGCATCTGGGTTCATAATTGCATAAACAGGATGTTCGCCCCAGATTAATTAGGCCCAACTCGTTGCCGGGCATAAATTGTCACGATTGCCTTGGCTTGGATGAAATTAGGCCATTTTACACCAGCTGCAAAACAGATCTCGAGTGGGTCCATGTGACAGTTCTTAACTGTGGAAGACGAGACAAGCTTCTTTTCAGTCCAAACAAGCCACCTTTTATTCCTGTTTCTGCTTAAACAGATAAGGTTGTCATTGTTCATAATTGTCATCGGCGATTCATTTTCCAGAATCATTGTCCAAACTAAATAGAAAACATGTTTTCATAATATTTTTAATATAAACTAACTATTATTTAGGATTGTTTTCTATTTAAAGGTTTACTAAGGACAGTCAACTGCAAAGATGAAGAACTGAAGGAGGGGAGGAGACCTAAAAGCTGCCCAGCAATGGGCATCTGAGTATGAGACAGAATGGGGACACTTGGTCACATTTCTTCCCACTATAGCAAGATTGCAGTTGTTCCACACACATTTACAGGTTTGACTTTTGCGGATTTGATTACTGATGGGTTATTTGCTGACGCCTCCTCTGCTGCTTTATGCCATTTTTAATGGGGAATGCAAGCCTCACGAGACTGAAAGACTACGAATGTGTGAGAAGGGTTGTAAGTCCATATTAAAAATAGTGTGGGGCAGCAGCAAAAGAGGCCACAAGCCCCACCAAGTACTGGTTTCAAAGAAGCTTTATAGAAAGGAAACAGAAGGTTGGGTTTTCTAAGATGCTTTCCCTTTAATGCAGAGGTATCCAAGATGTTTCTTTGACTATGTGTGTGTTGTGTGTCCTCAAGTTATTTCTGACTTATGGTGACCCTAATGCAAACTTATCACAGGTTTTGTTTTTTGTTTTCTGTTTTTTTTTGTTTGTTTTTTAGCAAGTTTCTTCAGAATGGGGTTGCCATTGCTTTCTTCTGAGGCTGAACCCAGTAGGGTTTTTTCATGGCTGAGCAGGGATTCAAACCCTGCTCTCCAGAGTCCAACACTTTACCTTCCTCTAAGGCTGAGAGACTGAGATTTCAAACTCTGGTCTCCAAGGACTTTATCATACGACGGAATTTGGGGGTATAATGCAATGGCAATCCAAACGCAACCATGGGGTTTCAAGTAATTGCATATGAGTGTATCTCAAGCAATTTCGGGCAAAAGGGAAGTCATGCCGAACGGAATCATAGGTTTTACGTTAATGTGTATAAGAGTATCTCACACAATTTCGGGCAATGGGGAGTCATTTTCGGGAAATGGGAAGTCATTCTGAATGCATTTGGAATGCAATTAGATTTCATGTAAATTCTCTAAACTAGTGAATTTACATGAATTCGAATTGGCACCATTCAAAATTGGGAGAAATTCCTCCTTTGTGATAAACTCCCAAGAGTCCTAGTCCAACAGTCCAACCACTACCATCACTCTGGCTATTGAGAGGGGAAAGCAGCATCCTTTCCATCATTTCAGCTCCAGTGTTTTCTAAATTATTATCTGCTGAACTTTATACTTAAGAATCTAGTCCTTGAATTTGCCCCCCCCATCCCACCCCACCCCATATTTTCTCCTTTCTTTTGTGTCTTTTAAATTGTAAGCCTGGGGACAGGATTTGACTTATTACTGATGTTTGTAAACCATTCTGAGAGCCTTCTTCAGCCAAAGGGCACATTAAAAATGCTTTCAGGAATCAATAATAACAAACAATAGCTCAAGCTGCGAAGAGAAAAGCAGCAATTAAAGAGCCCCCCCCCCTTTTTTTAAGGGAGCAGGGGTTGACAATTAAGGACCAGTTCATGTATGCTGTGACCATGCTAATTGGCAAAAAGAAACTAATAACATTGACCAAAATGGCCCTAAGAGGATAGAGGTAAGTAAAATGGAAGGGAAAAGGCTTCACTATAATGCAGAGTGGAGCAACATGAGTCCCTCCTTATGTTGCTGGGATGCAACTCCCATCATCCTTGACTATTGGCCATGCTGGCTAGGGGTGATGGAAATGGCAGTCCAGCCACAGAGTGCCCACCCTTGCTATATGAGAAACATTTTCAGCAAACACATAATGAGGATCTTGCCTGTAAAGGCAAGTATAGCAGGAGTTCATGGGGCATGTAGTGTGCTGGAAAACATTTTGCAGAACTGCCCTTCTAATCCCACTTCTTGGTGATTATAGAAGTGCATTTATTTCACATCATTAAAGGATGTGGTTTTTCCCCCTCCTACAGAATCAACTGCATTAACTTTGCATTCTTTCTGGTTAATGAACTAGGTCTTTCGCCCTGGAAGAAAGGTGATACTGCTAGTGACGCCACTGGGAGGTGATTCACGGTAAAACATGTAAGGATCTTTTGGTAATTATATTGAAGAGGACGACTGCAAAACAATCAATGGCTCAAAAGCCACAGAAACTTTTCACATGGGAGACAAGCGTCATTAAAACGTGATTAAATTCTGCTAATAGTGCAATCAGGGGGAAGATTATCACACCCTTGTGTCATTAAGTAATAATGGACGTGTCTTTGGGTAACAATGGGAGTTTTCATTATTTACCAATGACGCATCCATTACTATTTACGCACAGGATATGAACAGGAGAAGTGCATGGGGGTGTGATAATCTTCCTCCGATCATGCTATTAGCATGATTTAATCATGTTTTAATGATGCTTGCCTCCTCCATGTGAAAAAGTCCTGTTTCCACCCTGGGTGGAACCTGGTTGAGGCTGAATCCATGGAGCTTGCCTTTAAGGTACTATGTTCAAATGGAAAGTTGGGGAGATAGCAGTCATTCAAACTAGGATAAGGTAGAATGTAGCAATATTTCATCCCTGCAGGATGGCTAGAAAGAAAAACTAAGCATGAAATGGTTGAAACTTT
Organism: Urosaurus nigricauda; assembly: GCA_034509955.1. NCBI lineage: Eukaryota > Metazoa > Chordata > Lepidosauria > Squamata > Phrynosomatidae > Urosaurus > Urosaurus nigricauda. The sequence continues at coordinate 136,870,419 of JAOEGL010000001.1, read as the reverse complement.
ATTGTGAAAATATAACATTCAGCTGTTACTCAACTCTGTTGTTTGGAGCTGTAAGAAGCAAAATACAAATTGTGTGAATTATTGTTTTGCAGCATCCAGATCCTTTTCTTTGCTGCCTGCCTTACTTGCCTTTCTCTGTGACAGATCTAGATGCTGACCACCGTGGTATGAAAAACTACATTATAGTTGGAAGGATGTGTTCTCCCCCGTCCTATTGGAAATGTCCTCAAAATTACCCTGAGTTTTATTGGGAAAGAAAATAACTCTCTGCACTGACTTTATTTCCCACCACACCCTCCAAATCATAATTTAATGGAATTTATATTAATGCATTGGTTGCGATCTCGGTGACATAGCTTTGTTTAGGCCTTTGGAACAATAGTCAGGCTTCAGCAGGCATCTTCACTGAAAAGGTCAAAGTCTTCAGAATATTAAAAAAAACATTTCATAAGACCAAGCATGCTTCAAGGGCTAAATACCAAAGAGGCACCAGATCCCATCTGATCTTGGAAGCTAAACAGGTTCAGCCCTGGTAAGTACAGTACTTGGAAGGGAGACCACCAACAAATATCAGATGCTGTAGGCTATATTTCAGAAGAAGGAACTGGCAAAACCACTTTTGAGTTTTCCTTGCCTAAGAAACCCCTATAAAATTCATGGGGTTGCCATAAGTCGGCAGGCGACCTAAAGACACATACACACACACAAGCCATCCTTCCTGAGTTATCTGGAGGATGGCAACCAGAATGGTTGCCTGAGATGTAAAAACTCATTGGTGTATAACAAATAAGAGAAAATAGGTTTTTGTAGTTTTTTCAGATTATGAGGCCATGTTCTAGAAGAGTTTATTCCTGAGTTTATTCTAGAAAACAGCCTCATAGCCCAAAAAAACCCACAAAAAACTATGGATGCCAGCCCTGAAAGTCTTCGGCTTCACAATAAGAGAAAATGTTTATTTTGGTAATACTATACACATAACCAGGCTGGACTAAATTAGCTTCTGCTTGTAAACTTTTAAATGGAGGGATATGGGATTGTTATTGACTAATATCACCACTACCATTGCCATCATTACAATGGTTATAAAGGTCTTCTTTTGCTGGCAATCTTGGCCTAAATCCTATTACAGTTGGCCCTCCTCATCCACAGATTTTTTTTTATCCATGGATTTGAGCATACACAGCTTGAAAATATTCCCCAAAAGTATACATTCCAAATAGCAACCCTTGATTTTCCATTTTATATATGGGACACCATTTTGTTGTGCCATTATATTTAATGGGACTTGAGCATACATGGATTTTGTTATCCACGGAGCATCCTGGAACCAAACCCCAGAGGATAACAAGGGCCCACTTGTATTACTCACTAGAGCAGATCCATTGATTCAGTGGGATTTACCTATGTGTTGACTCAACTACTGATTCAACTACTGATTGAAAGGGTCTACTCTACTCAGGACAGGACACTAGCCCTAACTTCAAAAGATGTACACACACACACCATGTGATTTAAAAATCAGGCTCACATTCTGACCTTAAAATGTAAGATCAATTGAAAATGTTCAGACCATTGTCCTTTGAATATTGCTTGAAAGTTCACATATAGTAGCAGCACATGTTTTCACTGTCTCAATTTGTTTTCTTTTTTATTTGTTTTTTGAATTAGTAATGCTACACACACAATTTAAGCCATTTCAGAGTGCAAGCCATTTTAAAATAAAATCACAACTTGGCACAATCGATAAACAGTTGCACAAAGAACATTTACTGTGAAGGTCAATGACATCATCATCCATGAAGATTTTCTGGATGAAAAGAAAAGGAGGACTGAAATGTTAGGAAAAGAAAAATTAACAAATGTTGTAATCTGGAACACATAGAAGGGAATAATAAACCCTGCTGAACACAGAGAGTCTTGCTGCTGAATAAACCTAGATACATTTGCATGGCACAGCAGCAATCCAATACAGGCTTCTCAGGGACTAAGGAAATTATCGCATTGACAGATAACCCGACATCTCCCTAACGGGATGCAGCCGGGTTGCAGGATGCAGGCAGGTATTACCACATGTAATTTGCTGCCACTGCCACCAGGCGACTACATGCCAGCTGCATCCTGGGTCCCAGCCATGCTTTGCAGAATGCTTTTCAAAGCCAGGAGCTTTCCAACTCTGAAAAGTGGCCTCTGAAGTGTGAGTGGGACCCGGAATGCAGCTGTCCAGTGGCAGCGGCAGCAAATTATGAATGGTAATACCCACCTGCATCCCGTAACCCACCTGCATCCCATTAGGGAACAGTCGGGTTATTTGTCAATGCAATAATCTCCTAAATCCCACTGAATGCAATGGGAATTACTTGTAAATAGACCTGGTCAAACATTGTAAGTGGCCTAGTCAAAAAGGATACTGAAATTTGCCTTTTAAGCAAATTCAGGTCTATGACTCTTAAATGGATGGAGTGGACAGTAAGCAGGCACTATGCCAAAAAAATACACATACTAAAGAGATGGGGATATAACCAACATGTATTATTGGATCAAGATTTATTTGTATTACTTATTAAAATATTTCTATCCTGCCCTCTCTCTAGAGATCTCAAGGCAACATTCAATAAAATCAATCTGACAAATGTAAATATCTGAATCCATATGCTTTTCTGTTTACATGTTTCTCTCCCTACTTCAGTCACATAATTACTAGGATCCTGAACCATACCTTCCAACATTTCACAGACAAAAATTGAGACATGTGTGGCTGAGCCACATCAGACTGTGTTCAGATAGATGTGTCCAGGCAACAAGAGCCAAAAGGTATTAATGAGGAAAAACACTCAAAACTGGTATTTTAAGCATAGAAACCCTGGAATTTATATACTGAGTCTAGGAGTGGCAAGCCTCTGCCTGCTCCTCTCCATTCACAATTTGAAGTCAGTTTGCAATAACTGAAATAAGCTGAGAACAGAGGAGAGAGGAGAGAGGAACTGGGACATTTTAAAAGCAGCTGAGAAAGTGGGATGGCAGAGGATTAACTGGGACAGTTGGAGGGTATTCTTCAACGTGCGGAAGACTACGCAAGCATTTTTTATTTAGGCTTCTTCACTGGAAACTTTAGTACCATTACGTGCTTGGGTACCACCTAGTACTGTAATTATATAATCTCCTGTGTCCTTCACACAATTTTCTTTCTTTAGCTTCTGAGCAGACCTCCCCTCCCACATGTAAACATAACATAGATGGGATATTGTGCCATGTACAGCTCCCCTTCATATCCTGATTGCTTGGAAAGGCCAGGAACATTAGCCTGCCATTTTTCTGAAACCATCAAACTTTACTAGGTGGAGTAAATAAATTTTAATGTGAATGCTGTGGGTGAGACCATAAACCCTAAGGTTCTCTCAGCTCTGTGGAGATGGCCTTTTGCCCACAGCCCATTTCTTTAGACAATAATTCTTCTACTAACATGCCTGGCTATTGCTTCCTTACTTCACAGGTGATTATATTTTTAGTGACCAGCATAGTAGTTCTTATACATCTGATGCAAAGGAAATTGAGAAATGTGCATGTACTGCATAGTAATCCTGAACATATTTTGATTATAAAGTCTTTGACTGGAAGATCAAACTATATTATATGAAATAATTGTAGCCTGCCTCTAGTGACACATTCACACAACACAATTATGACACAATGATGCCACTTGAACTGTCATGGGAACATCATTATGAGATCCTGGGATTGGTAGTTTAGGGAGGGGAGGGGTACTTAGACTTCTCGGCCAGGGGGCTCCTCTATTGCTTCTGATCAAACTACAAGGCTCAGGTTTCCACAGCTAAAATGTAATCATTGTGCCATAATTGTGTGGTGTGAAAGTGTTCAAGGTCTGCAACAATCACTAGACTGAGGCTGCATCTACACTGCAGAATTAATGCAGTTTGACACTGCTGTAACTACCATGGCTCAATGCTATGGAATTCTGGGATTTGAACTTTAGTGAGATTTTTAACTTTCTCTGTCAGAGAGCTCTGGTGCCACAACAAACTACAAATCCCAGGTTTCCATAGGATGGAGCTGTGACGTTAAAGTGGTGTCAAACTGCATTAATTCTGCAGTACAGCATAAGCCTAAGCCAATACTTTCTCTTGACATTCACAAATTTCATCTGAACTACACAAACTGTAATGAAAAGTAGAATTCAAAGATATAGCCATGTTAGTCTGTAGAGTATGTTAGTATGTAGAGAGATCTTATAGCACCTTTGAGACTTAATTCTACAAAAGCTCATGTTGCAACTTCTTTCTTTCAATTAGTCTCAAAGGTGCTAAAAGATCTCTCTAGATAATGAAAAGTGTAATACTTTGCACAGCCACATTTTCTCACTGACAAAGTCTTCAGTGAAGTATTTCTCCACAAGATAAATGTTTCTCAGAAGAAGACATCTGGATACCCTTTAACAAGTGATTCACAATTACCCATTTACTGCTCATGTTACAAAAAGCATAAAACAAGTCTTAACTTCATTGTTGACAGTTTAAAATGAAATTTGTCGCTTCTCCAGAACCTGAATTTTGCCCATCAAATAATTTCATGCTTGGTGGCTCAGTTATTAAGCCACCAGTGCCATGCTGGTTCTTTAATACGGACCTTTGAAGAGTGATGTGTTAATATTTAGTGGGGATAAACAAGCCATGAAAGTTGCTTGGGAACTTCCTCAGAATAAATTGCAGAACACAATAATATGCTGCAATGTTCTCTGGTCATCAAAAGACTGGAATTAACATTTCAAGGATCTGTTGCATGTCAAATTTAATGTAATATGACACAGGAGAAACGACACTGGAGTAATGTTAATGCAAATTGAGGGAAAGTATCAGTAAAATTACCACCTCTGTAAGAGTTTCCTGCTGTTTAGCTTGGATCCAGGCTCTGAATGCCTATATACAGTACTCTGAAAGATGACTGTTTGGAATTTGAAATCTTTGAAGGAGGCCCTTCTCTCACATTGCTGTCTTCATAGGGACCACTGGTGGAGATGCAAGAGAAGGCCTATTTGGTAGCTGTTCCAAGGCTGCAGAATTTCCCATCAAGGGATAATAGATTGCCTCCTCCAAGTTATCCTTCTGTAGGCATTATTATTACTAGTAGTAGTAATAGTAGTAGTAGTTGTACTCAGGCATAGGTTTGGTAACTAACTGATTCCTGAGAAATAAGTTCTTATCATATTAATGCTGTACTTCTTCATTAACAAGTTTGTAACATTTGTCTTGGGGTGCATTTACATTGTAGAAATAATGAAGTTTGATGCCACTTTAGCTGCAATGGCTTCATCCTACAGACTCCTGGGACTTGTAGTTTTGCGAGGCACCAGCACTCTTTGGCAGAGAGGGCTAAAGAAGGCTGGTAAAACTATAAATCCCAGAATTCTATAGGATGGAGCTGCAGCCTTTGAAGTGGTTTCAAATTGCATTATTTATGCGGTATAGATGCACCCTGAGTTCAATAGACTTAGGACTTTATCCCACCAGACTAAAAAGAGGAATTTTAACAGGCTAAATACATCTTTGGCCAGTACATATCACACAATACTGTGTCTGTCTTGCTGCTGCTTTGCATTCGATTTGTTACTGTTATCCACCTTTTCACTAACAGGCAAAACCTGTCAATAAGCTCTCAGTCTTGCTGCTATACCATTCCTGCCTTTGTGCAATAGGTCCCTTCCACTGCAGTTCTGTCATGTAATGACAGTCATGTCATGTAAGAGTATGAGATTCTGTTCCTCTTCCCTCCCCTTATCAGCAATTGCAATAGCCAACACCTTCCTGAAGCCAGCTGCTGTTGCACATTCACACAGCAGCTGGCTTTGGGAGGCACCTGAGACCACTTGTGCAGGGCTGCTGTGTGAATGTGCACACAGCAACTGTGCACTTCGAGAGGGGGCAGAAAGTGGTCACAACTACCAACTACCAACCACCTCCCGGTATGCTTCTATTCTTAAACTAGTGTGATTATAGTGGGACAGCAAGCTAGTGTGATAAAGTCCTTAATGGGTTTCAGCAGAACCTTTTTGTTTGGTTTGATTAATACCTGATATTATCTGTTTTCATCTCTACCTATTTTCATCTTGTTATGAACTACTTTGAGTTTCATTCCTGGTATATAAGTCTCTCTCCATATATATGTATATATGCATGTATATGTATGTATGTATGTATATATATATATATATATATACATATATATATGAGAGAATACCAGGATTGGGACTCAAAAGTACTTTATATCGAGATGGAAACAGGTATATGAGTGATTTCCCCCACTAGAATGCTGTGATTGCCATGAGTTAAAGGTACTCTGTGTGTTTGTGTGTACCTTTAAGTAAGCCGTTGATCTATTGCTTCCCCAAAAACTTCATATGATTTTCATGGGCAAGGAATACTCAGAAACGATTTGCCATTGCCTTCTCCTGAAATACAGCCCACAGCACCTGTATTTGTTGGCAGTCTCCCATCCAAGTACTGATCAGGGCTGATTATGCTTAACTTCCAAGATTAGATGAGATCAGATGCCTTCAAGGTAATTAGACCTGTTGTTAAATGTAGAATATCTTTTTTTTAAAAAGGCATTCTGTTGAAATTCTTAATGTCATCATTACTAACCTAAATTATATTGATTTCAACAAGTCTCTGCTCAGTATTTCAATATCTGGATCCAAGCCATCAAGCTTTAAATAATATATATGTAAGTTCGGGTCACATGCTGTACACACTGGAATCAGGAATAAAAATAACAGATAGCTCTTTCTTCCTTGACTAATTTTTAATTCTAGCTCTCCAAGGGACTACTGTGAGGCTGCAGGAAGAAGTATAAGACATCTCATTTGGTAATTTATTTGTGGTAATCATCCATAACCCACCACCAAACTGTCTGTTCATTGAAAAGAAAGTGCTGCAAAGGGACAGTCAAAAGTGAATCTAGAAGGTGATCCAGCTCATTACTTTGATGGTTTGCATCCAAACAGAAAATGCAGTGTAGCAAACTGGACCGGGGGGTGGTGGTAATTTTTTTAAAGGGGGGAGGGGAGGTAGATTCCAGAATTATTATTTCTACATATGATCAGTAAAGAAGTATGAGAAGTGATAAATTATGGGTTGCACCTATGGAGGGCAAAATGAAAGCATTGCTTCTGCTATTAGAATTCTGCATCACACATGAAATTTTCCTTCAGTCCCCAAATTTCTACAGTGGTAGAAATTTGGGGACTGAAGGAAAATTTCATGTGTGAAATTAAAACTTCAGTTGAGCATTTAGAAATACTGTTTAGGCATTCAAAGAAAAGGGTCAGACAAAATGAGAAAGACAATGGAGTTTATCAGATGACAGAAACTGGAAGCATAATCCAATGGCAGTCCAAATGCAATCATGGAGTTTCATGTTATTGTGTGAGAGACTCCCACATGCATTTTCAGCCAATGGGAAGTCTTTCCGAGCAGAATCATGGGGATTCGCGTTATTGCATAAAAAACTATCACATGCAATTTTGGGCAATTTTGGGCAATGAGTAGTTATTCAGAATGTGATGCACCGTCAATACACATTCATGTAAATTTGCTGAACTAGTGAATTCACTCATTTCCGAATTGGCTCCACTTTCATTTCTTTCAAAATTGAGAGAAATTTCTCCAGTGTGATAAACTCCAATGAAAACAGCAAATGAAACCAGTGTCATTCCGTAATATACACACACTAGAGGAGACAATAAAAAGTTACATTACAATCTTTACTGAGAAAATACTCCTGCTACCAACTGAATATGGCCTCTTGGAACTTTTCTTTCTTTCTGAGTCTAGCAAATATGGGATCCCTCTCTTTCCTACCCGATGGGAAATGGATAAATGGGCGCAATCACAGCTCATGAGTCAGACACTGAGCTGATTTGCATGAAAGCTAGCTTGATCCTTTCTATAAGTCAATGAGTCACATTTGGGATGTGATTCATTCCCAGTTTCTGGCCTTGAATATTTGGAAGCTGTGCACTGGGTTGAGGCATTTTTACCAATCTCCCTCGTCGTTGGCCATTTATATCAAGGAGCTGACTACTTCCAGAAACAGGCTGATGTTTTTCACTCGAGGGTTCTGGGGTGACTTGATGTGTCCTTCTTCTAAGCAATCTTTTTTTGGTGTGAACAGAAATTCCACTCCCCTGAATGTTTGGAAGAGGGCCCTTTTTCTTACTTTTTGGAGCACTCTTGCAATGTGCTGGGGTCTCCTTCACCTCAGACAATATCTCCCCACCTCCATTTGATGGGTCATTAACTTCAGACTCTCTATGATGATCATTGAGCACCCTATTTTTCCGGGCCTGAGATCTGCTTCTGCTGGTATAGGACCTGTTTCTCCCAGCCTGAGATTTGCTTCGCCTGCTGTGCAGTCTTCTTGTCCGATTCTGCAATTCTTTTTTCAATGGCTGCACGCTGGCACTACAGAAAGTCTGTGGTCTTTGAAGATCTGGCTTAGTGTCAGAGTCAAAGAGCGTCCCATTGAATTCTACTCCCTTCTCTGGTTCAGAAACTAAAGTGGACCCGCCTTTCTTGTGTTTGTGTTCCAGTTTTTCTTCCTTCGTTCCCAGGAGCTTTTCACCTTTTACAGCACAGGGATCATTTTCCTCAGCCCATGGCTCACCATGTTTTTCAACATGGAGCTCTCTGCTCCCAGCCTGAGAGCTGCATTCAGAAGCTGTCTTGTGTTTCATGGGAAATACATGACACCTGGGGTCTATTTTCAGGGGATCAGGGGATCCCTGAGCTGGCCTCTCTAGTCCATGAGCCACCTTGTCTCTCTTGGACTGTCCTTCCTCTGGCTTAGGTTGTCCTTTTTTTGTTTTGCTATGCCCTTCTTTTTGCTCAGCATGCCCCTCTCCTGGTTTAGGATATCCAGGATTACTCCTATTTTCCAAAGGAGGCCCCTCTTCTGGCCTGTGCTGTCCCTTGTTGGTCTTCAAATGGCCTTCATCCACTCCACAATTCCTCTCACCTGGCTTGGGAAACACAAAATACTCTTTATCTGTTCTAGTGTTTTCCTTATGTGGCTGGCATTGCCCCTTATTTGTCCTTGAATGCCCCTCTTTTAGATCACATCCTGGCATGGGAAATCCAGGGATCTTTCCCCCACTTTGGGGACAACTGCTCTTATCTGCCCTGTGCTTCTGTTCTCTCCCCTTGGAGGTTTTTGCCTGGTAATGCCGGCCATGAGACCCAGAGGAACCTTTCTCTCCCTGAGTGTGTCTTCCTTCAGCCCAGTCCCGGCACTCTTCTGCCCAGTCTCGCCATTTGTTTGCCCAGTGCCGCCATTCATCTGCCCACCGACGCCTCTCACAAGTCCAAAAACTCCACTTATTTGGACAATAGTGTCCTCTGTCTGGCCTGTAATCCCATTCATTTCCTGTTCCTCTATTGATTTCTCTATCATAAACTGGGATGCCTGCAATAAACAAAGTACACTGGTTACCCAAAGCACTGTTCCAGCAACAGAACCCTAGAAATATCTCAAAGAACAGCATTCATGCTGAATTCATGTCCACTATGACTGACCCTAACTTGCTGCTTTCATTACTATAAGAAGCTCAGAGTTAAGGATGAGAATTGAATGCTCCTCCAGATATTCTTTAACTGCAACTCCTAGCAGTTCCACGTAGCCCTAGCTAGCATGATAAGGAATGTTGGGAATTGTAGTCCAACAACATCTGGTGGGCTACATAATTCCGAGCACTGCTCTAAATTGCTCATCAACTTTTAGCTATTATATTTTTATATTTGCTATATATATGTGTGCTATTTTAATTTATATCCCACCTTTGTCCCAAGATGGGATCCAAGGCAGCTTGTACTTGTACTTGTTGTTGTGTGCCTCCAAATCATTTTTGACTTATGTCAACTCTAAGTTGAACCTATCATGGAGTTTTCTTGGCAAATTTCTTCAGAGAGGTTTTGTGATTGCCATCCTTTAAGGCTGAGAGAATGTGACATTCACAAGATCACCCAGTGGGTTTTTATGATTAAGCGGGAAATCAAACCCTGATCTCCAGAATCATAGTCCAAACTACACCACACTGACTCTCCTAGGCAGCTTACAATCACTTAAAAGATTAAACTTAAAAAAATTGAGATTATCATACTAGGGGTCAATTCCAGAACCATCCCACAATTATCCCATTATTGGCAATGAATACTCATTATTGGCAATGGGATAATTGTGGGATGGTAATGCGATAATTGTGGGATGGTTCTGGTTCTGGAATCTGGTTCTGGTTCTGGAATTGACCCTAGTATGATACTCTCAATTGATTTGCAAAACTTAAAAAAGAAGTTTAAAAAAGTTAAAACTATTTTTTAAAAAGATTAAAAATAGTTTAAAAACACTTCAAATGTACTTAAAACATAATTTCCAGTAAAAGATTAAAAATACAGCACACCACTTTATATGCAGACTAGTGCTCCATAATTAAAATTAAAATGCCTACATTAATAAAAATGTCTTTCACCAGTAGGAAGAAAGCAGAAAAGGGGCACACCACTTCCCATGGATGGGAGTTCCACAACCTCAGAGCACCCACAGAGAAGGTCCTCACCAAACACATCTGCAAAGGTAATGGGACTGAGAGAAAGGTTTAGTGAGGACCTTCTCTGTATAGGGCCAGAATTCTTGGATAGTCACTAAATAAAAGGATAAATATTCTGTCATCTATTTATCCTATCTGTTATATGACTCTGGAGGTCAAGCTTCGGTACCCTGCTCAGCCATTGAAACCCACTGGATGACAACAACAACCAATTTACACTTAGGGTACACTGACAACAAATGTTACAAAAGCCACTTAACGAGAGGCAGAAAAAAGCTTATATTTGCTATGCTGGCTATTAGAGATACATATATCTTCAGACTATATTATGCTTGCTTGCTTAACATTTTTTTCCTGAGTTGGCCTATCTATAATTCAGAAAACAACAAATATTCTTATTGTTTTTGATGGTGAGTCATGCAGCAGCTGATCAAACAAAAGTTATTGTGGGGAATTTTGTGGGGAAGGGGTGTCTCAGTTTTTAACAGTATTCAGTACTTTCTGAAAATCAGGTTCTTCTGAGGTGCTCAATGCAAAGGAAGCAAAAGATTTAACACTGGTCATGAGGTATAATCCTACCCAATCCAATTTACCATTAACATGGATAGATACCGTCTCCCCGTCCTCTTCAACTTCCAAGTACTTGCTCTCATTCTCAAGATGTCTGAAGGAGGAAAGTATCATGAAAGGGGGAACAAATTGTTAGTTATTTGATTTATTGTTCTGGTATATTCATTCCCAGGAAGAGATGCTCTTGGGATTTTCTGCCTCAGGTACCCCGCCTCAGATGCAAACCATCTGAGATCAGAAAGTGTACTGGGAGGGACAACCCACTACCAGTGGCATCCCTAGGGTTGGTGTCACCCGGTACGCTCACTCATGGTGTCACCCCCTCATTGACTTCCTCCTTCCATTTCACACCATATAGAATCCTTAGTTTAAAAAAAATTGCATTAATGTTGCTTGTAAATCATAATTCCCATATACCACTGAATGCCATGCTAATAGTTGTGACATAAACAACTAGTGAAATTAAAACTATATCTTTAAATTACAATGTAATATGCATAACCTACATGTATTTACATATACATAGTGAAGAGTTGGTTAAAATGTAATGATTTTAAAGAAAATTTTAAAAAGAATATTTTTTTAAAAAAAAATCAAAATTTAATTTTAAAAAATGCTGGGGGCCCTCATTTCTTTTCCCACTGCGCTTCACCTTGCTCCCACCATCTCTTAAAGTATTTTAAAGAGATGCAGGCAAATGCCTCAATGTTTCTGCCAAAACGCAGGTGTTTGAGCAGAAGTGGTGTCATCCCCCCTTAGGGTGTCACCTAGTGTGGACCATACCACCTGCATCCCCCTAGTGCCCACTACGTAGAGTCATGAATGCATTAAAAATGGCCAGTGCTTTTATTAGTTATGGCATACAGAGTGTTGACATGGTGTATGAGTCATGGATCCAGTTATCAGGCAATCTGACTGCTGGACAGTTCTTATCCCAGTCCACATGCTGTCTAATTTTGAGAGTGGTGGGGTTTGGGGGTTCCCCCCACCATCTGAGAAGATCATATGGGTCTTTTCAACCACCAGGGGAAATGGCAGACCTGACAACCTCTGAAATGGGTCATAGCCTTGAGGCCTATCACACAGTTCTTTAGGAGGACCATCCCTTTGGGGGTAAGAGAGTACCCCATATTTGCTTAATCTCTAAAGTGGATCCAGTCCAATGTCCACCTCAATGTAGCTGTGAAAGAAAAAACACGTTTTTGAGCTATATGTGGGAGAACCTTACTAAGCCCCGTATGTGTATGGAGACCTCAAGCCTCAAATTGTTTTTTGATAAGTGTTGCCTTCACCAGTGGCAGCTGGTGGCCTGGATGTCAGTGGTGAGTGAATCCACTTTGGCTTTTAGTCTCACTTTTAAAGAAATTATCCAAAGTGCTGAACCATGGAACAAAAAATTAGGTTCAGTAACTTGGACAGCTCCTGACTAAACGTGGAGTGGATTTATTGCCCCACAAAGGTCAGAGCTGCTGGTGCTCTCTTGTATTCTGTCAGGCAATCATCCTTTTCTCTCTCTCTCTCAATCTCTCTCTCTCTCTCTCTCTCTCTCTCACACACACACACACACACACACACTTCATAGTTTTCATGTAAAGACTTCCTGGCTACCATCTATGATGTGCACAACCCCTTTCACACACCATACAACTAACAGTCACACACACTTGTCTTCTTCTATATATTCTTTAATTAGAAGAATATTTCTCCAAGGCAGAGATTTTTTCTTCTCATTCAGCAACTGATGAGTTATTTCTTTATAGAAGCATATCCTAGGCACTCACCTGCAAAGCTGCATTCCACAAACATTTAATTAATATGTTGCTGCAATATTTTGCTCACAAACAAACTGCAAACTGCCCTGGTAGTGTAGTGGCTAAATGCTGGTACTGCAGCCACAAGTTTGTGAGTTCGATCTCAGGACTTCAAGTTTGACTCAGCCTTCCATCCTTTAGTAGGTCAGTAACATGAGTACCCAGCTTGCTGGGGGCAATTGGCTTACAGATTGTAAACTACTTAGAGAGTGCTGGGTTAAATGATAAGTGGTACAGAAATGTAAATGCTATTGCTACTGCTATACTCCCTCAGATGTCCTTATTACTCTCCCAAACTTACAAGTGTCACATACATGGGGCACTCTAAAGGCCTATTGAAAAGACTGCCTTTTTATCTTCCTACTTAGTGAAACACACCCAGAAATACACTGAGCATCTTTAAGAAAGATGTGGGTTTTTTTCCACCCCAGATCCATTTGAGGGAGGGATTAGAACATGGGGCAGTTTCACATTCACTGCCAGCTATGTTGACCACACTGGCTCCATTTGGGTATCAGGAGCACTGAAATAAACCCATAGCAATCACTCATAAATTAAAACTGTGCCAGATTCATACGACCACAGTTTTACAGTACCATTTAATTATGATAGAAATCTAAGGCTGTTGTTTTTAAACCCTACCAGCATGTGTTGACTATCCTTGTAATAGTACTTAAAAATGTATGTGTATCCATCTATGAAAGCTAGTTCCATAAAATATGTAATTGTGAATGAAGCAAAATTTGAACCAATACCCCTCAAACACATTCATCTATACAGAATTCTCTTCTACAGTCCACAGTTAAAAAGATAAAATATAGTCCTCCCACTTACTATCAGACTACTAGGCTGTAGTTTTACTGGAGGAAAGTATTTGTATTAGGACACCATATTTGTGGAGCATTGTTATATAATGAGACTGTCCAAGAGGTTTATCACACTAGAGGGCAAACAGGATTTAAACAGGAATTAAACAGGAAATGCCCTATGTTAAACATAAGGCAACAGGAAATGCCCTATGTTAAATCCTTGAGAGGACTTTCTCATGATCCTGCTATTGTCATAGGTCCATCTGGTGGGTACTCATGTCCTTCTAGGCTGTGGAATTCCCTCTCATGGTTGGCTGGGCTGCCCCCCTCCCTGATCTCCTTCAACCCAGCAGACAAAAGCCTTTGCATTTAAACAAGTATCTGGAGATGAACTAGGTGTACAGAAAGAGGTTTTGTTTTTGTTTTTTTAATATGAGTGTGTGTGCATATGAGACCATTACTAGCTATTGCACATTCTCCTCCAAAGATCTTTGTGGGAATTAAGAAAACAGCAGAGATCTTTGCTTGGAGGATAGTTTCACCTTGTTTGTTATGTCTTTTAAATAATTTTATGGGTATTTTAACAGTATAGCTAAGAGCTAGAAGGGCCCGCAAGGGTCGTCTAGTCTAATTTTTGGGGGAGTGTATGATTTTTTTTTTATAAACATTATCATATCTGATTTTAAACTTTATTGTAAGTTGCCTTGGATCACCTGCCAATCTTGTATGGAATGCGCCATGAGGTACCACCTGCTTGTGACAAACATTTTGTGAGCAGAGAGATTCAAAGCTTAAGTTAAAGGTGAATAACCAGTTCTCCCCTCTGATGTTTTGGACTTCCACTTCCAGAACCCCGGCCAAAATTAACAATGGACAATGATAAGATATTATGGGAGATGTAGTCCAAAGCATCTGGAGAGGTGAAGATTTCCAATCTCGGCTTAAGGGAAAGATTGGTAGAAAGACATCCACTTTCCTCTCTTACCTTTTAGTTGTGATTTTTTTGCCATTAATGATGGCTGTCATGATAGAAAAGTGGTGAAACCTTTTAGGAGCACTGAAGAAGGATACAGAAAAATCTGAAATAAAGATTGGCACATGCTCATTGATTAAGTGCTTTCAGGCCATTTGTTCTGCCAGACCCCCACCTCTCCACTCCTCAACACAAAATGAACAAATTCATTCCATTTCCTCTCTTTCCAGCTGTTCCAGGCAATTATCACAGCAAAGCAAACTGTGGGCCTTAAAAAGACCTCTGGAAGTACTGAGCCCAGTTCCCATGGATCAAGGCATCTTCACATCTGCTGCTGACCCTGCAGCTTCAGCAATTTTTTTTTTTACCACCAGCTGTTGGGAGAGCAAGGGGAGGAATAGTTGCTCTTGCTCATATATAAGACTGTCAACACATCCTTCAGTACAAATAGACAGTGCTTCTGCATTATCCTCCTTATTCCTTTCAGCTTTGTTTCATACTTATGCATGTTGTTCACTGTTAAATTCCTTAAAATCTGACCATGTAAATACATTACTCTTCTGTGGCAGATAGAAGTCTACCCATAAATAGGTAAGGTAGCTACCCACATTAGATTAACAGCCTAAATTTGTGGTGTGGGAAACCAACAGAGTTCATAGCAGAATCAAATTCCAGATACGGTTTAGAGATTACCTGAAGAGGAACGTTTCCCTGTGAAAAATATTTTGATGCCATCTTGATCAAACACTGACAGGTGTTTCTCAGCTTCGGCTTTTTCTAAGGAGAGATAAAGGGAGACTGTTATGACTGTTTTGTGCACTAAAAAGTCTGTGTAAATAAAATAATTGTTTAAAAAGCAATAATGAGATCATTACTAGCTATTGCACATTCTCCCCCAAGGATCTTTGTGGGAATTAAGAAAATAGCAGAGATCTTTGCTTGGAGGATAGAAAGGCTAGCTCCTTCCATTTATACATTCCAATCTTGTCTTCACTGACCATGTTTGTGA
Source organism: Urosaurus nigricauda (assembly GCA_034509955.1). NCBI lineage: Eukaryota > Metazoa > Chordata > Lepidosauria > Squamata > Phrynosomatidae > Urosaurus > Urosaurus nigricauda. Next base: position 136,854,635 of record JAOEGL010000001.1, on the reverse strand, counting down.
AACAGTTGCAAAAGATGCCCGCTTTGTCCTCTGTCAAAAATTTGACTATGCTACTCTCTTACTTTAAATTCTAACATCTGTGTTTTAGAAAACTAGGCTTCCCTGGTTCTACTACAGCTACTTATTTATTCCAAGCTACTTCCCTCTTTATCAGGATGGAGCCCCCAAGGAACCCCTCTGAACAATCTGCACATGCATATTTACTACTTTGCAAATGGCAGTATACCACTTTGGGCAGTGGAAGGAACATGTTCTGGTTCTCTCTAAATATATAGAAGGAAACAAGACCTTACTGAATCTCTCAGGGTACGATCACTACATTGTCAGCCAATCCACCAAACCCCTAGGCATGATCAAGCTGTTGAATGGATGCAGGCCTTTTCATTCCTCCAGGGCACTCACTTGCTTCTTTGAAAGTGTCCTTGCTGCTCCCATCATAGTGGTCACGCATGATTTCTGGAACAGAAGGCAAAACTGATGGGAATTTGGAGCACTCCTTATTTTTTGAATGATTCTACTTTTAATGTTGTTATCCCACATTACAGCCAGGAGACTGACCTGTGAATCAGGATGTCTTGGACAACCATAAATTCACCCTCTGTTCCAGTAGTGGGAATAATGTATTCCCACCACCGCCGCCAAGGTGTTGTTCAACTGCAAATCCCATCCTAACCATTGCCTCTACTGGCTATGACTGCTGAGAGCTGCAGTCCTACAACAGCAATATTGTCTACTTCTGCACTATTCCCTGAACCTTAGGTATGTCCTCTACTCAGTCTCCCACACTTTATCTGTAATATGGGTCTTGGACATAATTATTCACAAATTATGTGACCTTTAACAACCTACAGTGTGTGAGAAAAGTGTAATAAACACACATTCTAAACACAATAACAACAAAGTCGCCTTATTGCTGTGTTCGTTACTTTTGGCAAATACTTTTGAAAGGCATTTGTAAGCAGGGATTTTTCAAGTTTAATGCCATTGTGGAGTCGAAGGCTTTCATGGCTGGCATCCATGGTTTTTTGTAGAGCTTTCGGGCTACGTGGCCATGTTCTAGAAGAGTTCCTTTCTGACATTTAATGCCATTGTTTTATCAATGTTACAATTCCAACCCCCCCCCCCCCAAAAAAAAAAAGCCAAAGAAGAAGTAACAGAAAAGTAACGAGGTATGCAACAAGGAATGCAACAGGTTACTTCTCAAACATCATAACAAGCAATGGAAACACATCACTTTGCAAATACTATAACTAATAATGGAAAAGAGTTGCTTTTTAAGAGTGAATTTCCAAGCTGGGGATTTGGTTTATGTTGCAGGGCAATGGTTAAGAATGGATTTCAATAAAGAATATATGATTTGTGTATTTCAAATTTGGCAATGAGAAAACACAGAGCATGTTGTTGTTCTGCCTAGAGGGAAACCGTGGGAATCTGTCTTCAGCAAATGCATTGAAAAGATGGAAAGAAATGAGCCTTTTCCCATATTGGGTCATGTGTCCTACAAAGTGGCTAAAGTAAATCTGAAGGAGATTATTCCACCCAGGTGGCACAGTGGTTAAATGCCAGTACTGTAGCCACTCACTCACAAACAACAAGGTTGTGAATTCAATACCCGCCAGGGGCTCAGGGTCAACTCAACCTGGCATCCCCAAGGTTGCTAAAATGAGTACCCAGCTTGTTGGGGGCAATTAGCTTACACATTGTAAACCACTTAGGGAGTGCTTGAGTGCACTGATAAGCAGCATAGAAGTGTACTTGCTATTGCTATTGCTATGCGGCCCTGTTACTAGCCTCCCCAACTTAGTGTCCCCATAAACTTTAGGCTTCAAATCCCATCAAGGCATAGCCAGCATACCTAATGGTCAGCAGTCACGGAGGTTGTCATCCAAAGCATCTAGAGAGAACTGATTTAAGAAAATCCACTGATATTGTTTTTATTTAATCTACATTTACTGATTTAAAATATTTTATGCTGTCTGTTATCAGATTCAATTCCTTAGTAGTTTAATCTGTTTTAATAATGTTTTGTATTGTAAATTAATCAGTCAAAAATAAGTGAGTGTGATCCTGTGGGATATCCCTTGGCAGTAAGGAAAAAGTATGGCACAGCTGGAGAGAAACTGGGTTCCTTACTGTCTGAAAGGACTTTGTAGGCTTCCACAATCTCTTTGAACTTCTGTTCAGCTTCCTTCCTATTTTCTGGATTTTTATCTGGGTGCCATCTGAGAACTTTACTCCGGTACCTGTATAGTGTAACAGACCTGAATGGGAATCTATACATGGTAGAATTAAGTTATCATCCCCAAAATTATTATTCCATATAATGTCTTATTTTCCATGTGATTCATAACTAAAGTCCAAAACACACTGTAGAAATAATCCAATCTGAGACCGCTTTAGCTGCCCTAGTTCAATGTTAGGGAATTCTGGGAACTGTAGTTTTGTGAAACATTTAGTCTTCTCTGTCAGAGAGCTCTGGTGGCATAATGAAATACAATTCCCAGGATTCCCTAGCACTGAGCCAGGGCAGTTAAAGCAGCCACAGAATCATAGAGCTGGAAGAGGCCACAAGGGTAATCAAGTCCTACCCCCTGCCATGCAGGAACTCAGAATCAAAGCACCCCTGACAGATGGCCATCCAGCCTCTTTTCAAAGACCTCCAAAGAAGAAGACTCCACCACTTTCCAAGGGAGTTTGTTCTACTGTCGAACAGCTCTTATTGTCAAGGAGTTCCTCCTAATGTTGAGATGGAATTTCTTTTCCTGCAGCTTGCATCCATTGTTCTGGGTCATATTCTTTGAGGAGCAGAAAATAAGCTTTCTCCATCCTCAATGTGACATCCCTTCAAATATTTAAACAGAGCTATCATATCTTCTCTTAACCTTCTCTTCTCCAGGATAAACATACCCAGCAACCTAAGTCACTCCACGTAGGACATAGTTTCCAAACCCTTCACAATTTTGGTTGCCCTCCTCTGGACACATTCCAGCTTCTCAACATCCTTTTTGAATTGTGGTGTCCAGAACTGGACACAGTATTCCAGGTGAGGCCTGACCAAGGCAAAATAGAGTGGCACTATTACTTCCCTTGATCTAGACATTATACTTCTATATATCACAAACTGGATTATTTCTGCAGTGTGTTTTGGACCTAAATTGCAATAGCAATGGACTGCAGTCCATTGATCCTGTGTCAGAGCTAAACTGTACATTTGAGAGAAAATGTTACTTTTTTGGATGACAGCTCTTCAAATCCCTCAGTCAGCAGGCTCATTAGGAACTAGTAGCCAAAAAGCAGCTTTCCCAAACTCTGCTACACACTGCATTAAAGACATAATGTGCAATTTAATATCATTCTCCCTTTTGCAAAGGGATCTTGTAGCATCTTTAAGATTAACTCTTTGAATTAACATTTGAAAGAAAGAAGCTGTTAGCATGCACTTTTGTAGACTTCTATCTCCTCAGTTAGACTCAAATTTGCTACAAGATCCCTTTGCATATTGATTTTCCAGACTAACATGGCTCTTTGAATTCTCACTTTTATTCTTATGTAAAGACACACAGGCATGATCCAGACTAGGACCATCACACACAGGTGAAGCAGGTTTAAACATCCATGCCCTAGCCATTTTTTTAATTGACCATCACCCTCTCTACCTGAGAGAGACACCTTTGGAGCCATCGTACTGCCACAGTTGTTGCTGGAGTCAAGAATAAACAAATGACCAAAGATATCAGGAAGAATCCAGTGGCTTCATAGCAGATCCTACCAGTAAATGTTAGAGAAGAAAAAGTGGGTAAAGGTTGGATGGCTGGGTGGGATTTGATCTGACAAAGCATTTCTCTTACGCTCTTTTGATATCGTTCATAGAGGCACTTTGTGGAACATCCAAGATTTTGTAGTAATCCACCATGATGTCCATCCATCCAATGCACAGACTGTCAGAGAAGAAATCAGAGAAGGAGCCAAACCTGAAAATAAATTGGAATTCTCATATGTTAAGTTATATTGAGGTAAATGGAGATATGAGACCCAGTGTGGTGTAGTGGTTTGAGTGTTGGACTACAACTCTAGAGACCAGAGTTCAATTGCCAGCTCAGCCATGAAATCCCTTGGGTGATTTTGGGCAAGTCACAGTCAGCCTCAGGGGAAAGTGATGAGAAATCTAATTGAAATCCTGTGAAATATTGCCAAGAAAATCCCATAATAGGTTTGGCTTAGGGTCACCATAAGGAAATCACTTGAAGGCACATAACAACAACAACAACAACAACAACAACAACAACGTGGAGATAGGATTTATTAAGGTTTAGAAGATTTGCAACTCCAATTTGGAATCAGTGCCACAGTCCCCAACCAACTGCTTCAGCTCCCCCAGATGTGTATCCACATTATGGATAGGGATGCCAGTACCTAGTACCAGTCTGCAGTATGGCATCATTATATATTGCACTGAAGTCTCTGCTGAAGCTATGCCTTTAGTATGTGATGCCATCTTGAAAGGATCATAGTGACAGTAATTCAGGTCAACAGCACTCCCAGCTGCTACAGCAGAAAAACTGAATCAGTTGGACTTGACTACTATTCAACAAGTAATTCAGTGGGTCTACGCTAGTTGGGACTAATCAATAAGAGTTGAGCCCTGATTGAAAGACATGACAAGATTAGAAAGGGAGACATGGGTATCCTTCTTCATAACGACCTATCTTCTCACTTCTCTTTCTGCCTCCACTGTTTACTGTACTTCACTAGCAACTTGGGATGGGGAAAGAGAAGTGTTCTACTGCCACAGATTTCCTTCCATGCTAATTTCTCTGCACTAACTGAAACAAGCTATAAGGCAGGGAGTTCTTAATGTATGGTCCATGGGCCCCCAGGGGGTTCTATGAGTGGTTTTCAGGAGTCTGTGAGCAAGGTGTTTTTCCTTTTCTTCAATTTATTTGAAAACTGTGGTTAAGTGCAATTTTCTGGGAAAGTCATTCATAGCTTGCATCAGATTCCCAAAAGGTTCAAGAAAACTGCTATAAAGCAATCCCCAAAAGGAGGTTCTCAGATTCCTAGATGGGTAGTATGAATTAATAGCACAAGAAATGGCCCAGTACATTTTGCTGTGAGAGGCAAAATAAGAAACGAGGCCTCTTCTGCCCTCACTGAGTCAGGGTGTGTAGCAGTCAAGGGTAGCCAAATTATTTCTTATCTGAGAGTAAAAATAGAGTAACAGCACCTTAAACAGTTATTATGGCACCATCTTTCTGCAGTGGTGGGATTCAAATTGATTCAAAGGCCAGCTCTTGTTTGTTCACTCAGGATTAAATTATAAGAACTGTGCCTTATGAACATATATTGCAATTACACTTCTTAAAAATGCCCATTATAATGTTATTGACATGGTCTCACATTTCTTTTATTTTATGCAAATAAAACTATTGCTTTCCAGTACATCAAATTATCATTCTTCAAGTAATAGTCATTCAGTGCACAGAATAATATTGGCTGGAAATACACGTGCTTCCAAAAGACTATAGATGTGTTCACACTGTACTGTTATAGCACTTTGGCACCACTTTAACTGCTAAGACTCCATCCTAGACATTCCTAAGATCTGCAATTGTGTACATGCTTAGAATTCTCTGCGAGGGAGTTCCTCTAGTCCTGGAGTTTCTAGGGACCTCACCAAACTACAAATCCCAAATTTCCATAGGATGGGGTAATAACAGTTAACAGTGGCATCAAAGTGCTATAACTGTGCAATATGGATATGTCCTCATCTCAGGTAATCTTCAACGTGGGGTTGTGGGGAGGCTCTATTGCTGCTTTCCATTCAGACCAAAACAGACTTCAGAGCCACAGTTATGACAACAACTGGTAATATGTAGCCAGATCCTGTGTACTTTTACTTTAAAGGAAATCCTACTGGGATAACCCACAGCAAACCTAACACTCAAGTAAGTATACTTGAATTAATCATAATCTGCCAGCACTGTTTACTTTTATTCAATTTATTTAGAATCAAGTCTTTCTTCCTGAATATTGTCTATGTAACAATACTGCAGACCTAATTGCCTTTCCTTCTATCAATCATTAAGCAAGACTTATGCTTACTTCACCTAATTTCCTTTTGCTCACATAACAGATTTCTCTCCCCTCCCTTACTGCTTAGAAAGGACATCCAGAATATAACATTTTATGTTTTCATTTTAAAGCTTTTTTCACAAACCTCCATTTTCATAGCTCAGTGCGTAGCCATCCTGTTGGCATGGTGTGAGATGTTCCTGTTTGTGGACATTTTTCATCTTCCCTTAACCATCTGACCTTTTCTTTTCTTTCAGTCATTTTTTTTGTATTTTATATGACACTTACTTTTTCTTTTCCTCCTTGATGGCTGGTCCTTGGAGCAGTTATTACCCTGTTATATCACTGTAGCCAGTTCTTAAGTAATTCTCTTGAAGTTGAATTCATTCTTCTGCTTGCCTAACGAGTGATAAAAATTTACACCTATTGTAAAACTGTGAATAAAATCCTGATTGCAGAAAGTAAAGACAATCATGGACTCTTAACATTAACTAGCTCAATTGCACTGCATCACTATTTAAAAGAAAATGTCTCTTATCATCCTAAGAGTGGCGATTTCAGCTTCTTGTTAAGACAATGGTTGTTTTAAAAGTAAACGCATTTTTATTACACCAGTACAGTTAGATGGAATACAACTGTGGCCTTTACCTTGTTGCCAAAAGTGATAAATCTATTAATTATAAAACCAAATGGTTCCTCCGAGAGATGTGGGCACAATTCTCTTGCTACAAAGCAAAACAAAACAAGGTTTTAAAAAGATAAATCAGCCATCCTGAGTGGGAGAGAAGGAAGCATAAGTCAGGGAGGCAGCAGGGTGTATTGTCCTCCAACGGTATATGGAATGAAACCTTCTGAGAAGCTGAGCCTGAGTTCCACATGCAAAACAAGGACAGTGATGTCACATACATGTAATGGAACCAAGGCCCTTAAATCAGGGAGATTCTTTCTTTAAAGAATGACAAGTCATTGCTAGGAGAAAATTGTGTAAATCATTCTCAAACTAATTTGCATGTGTCAGTTTTGTAGAACCACATATTCTGTTACAGATGCAGACCTCGCCTCAGAGCAAATATTAAACAGCTCAAGTAGATGTAAATATAGTGATCTGCAAGATGGAAGTGTCATGTTATCACGATCTGATTGTATGTCACCCTGAGGTCCTTGGTTGTGCTGTGCTGTTGTTGTGTGCCTACAAGTTGTTTCTGAATTATGCCAACCCTATTGGAGGGTTTTCTTAGTATGATTTTAGTTTTTAGTGGGATTGGCATTTCCTTTCCTGAGGCAGAGAGAGTATGGCTTGCTCAGAGTCACCCACTGCGTTTCTACAGCTGAGTGGGGATTCACATCTTGTTCTCCCAGAGTCCTATTCCCACATTCAAGCCACTACACCACAATGGCTCTCCTTTGGATATAGATATTTAAATCAGTAAGTGCCAGGCCATCGCTTACTGTCTGAAGCTGTTGCTTGTTTCTGTGCAATGAAACAAACACACATCAGGGTATCCCAGATGGAGTAAAGTGCCTGTGGAATGTGGATGCAAAGGAAAGACATTGTCTGGCGCACATCTAAACAGCCACTCTTCCATTGGTTCTCTTCTTTAAAAGTACCCTCCTTCACTATTAGATCTTAATATGGTACACAAACAACATGAAGGAGTTGTTTTCTCCTCTTTCCCCTGCCTGATTTTGGTTAATATGTTGAATGTTTGCACAGGTGATCATGCTTTTTGGTTGCCCTAATAAAAGTATTCCTACAATATGGACTTGGGGGTTATCTTATGGTCAGCATCCTTCCACTGTGGTAGAATATTCACTGTGGCAAGATAAGAAAGAGTGAAAAGAACTTAATCTTACACTTTGCCCTCACCCAGGTCTATCACTGCTCCACGGCTTGCAGGTGCCCTCCTACTGCAAAACAATAAATCAAGAAGATGTGAGAACAAAAGCCAACCTCTGCATCTGAATTTGAGTCATGTGTAGATTAAACATTTGTATCATTCATTTGTAGAGAGGGATTCAGGATCATGCCTACTGGGAGAAAAAAACAACTTCCACACACTGATCAGCTCTTCTAGATTGATCTTAGGCATCTATAGCTTGTACATGTATAAACTATGTTCAGAAGGCCTGATCAATATGTAAAACAGGGGTGAGCAATATATGGCCCTCCAGAGGTTTTGGACTTCAACTAACATTATCTGTCACTACTAGTTACACTGGGTAGGACTCATGGGAATTATAGTCCAACAGCATCTGCAGAGACACATGTTCCTCATCTCTGACAGGGGTGTTAGGAGCAGGAATGGCAGATGCCAGTTAATTCATGTTGGTAGTCTCTATATCCTAATTACCAGTGCAGGGCTTTGGTTGCTGGGAAAAGGCACCTTGGGGCCCATTCATACTGCACAAATATGGTGCTGTTATTCCACTTTAACTGTCATGTTTCTGTCCTATAGGATCCTGGGGTTTGTAGTCTACAGAAAAGCATCAAAGTTGCTCTATGGCTGAGAATGATAAAGGTGTCTCCTTAAACTGCCAATCCTGGACAGGGTTGCCATGAGTTGAGGTCAACTTGAGGGCAGTTAACAACAACAATAGCAACAACAGCAAAGGAGCAGATGAGAAATGCTTTCAGGGTTTGCCTTGCCCCAAAGAAGGGATATATATGCATTGCTTGGACAACATGCATTAGCTTGTTTGCTGTGCACAAGGCAACTGATATGCTGCACTTTGCTGCCTGTCCTGCCAGTGGGATTTCTCACAGCAACAAACAGTAAAGAAGGGTGTTGTTATTGGTGACAAGATCTGGTAATCTGCTATTTTAGCAGTACATTCCCATAATCAAAACCTGGTGGAGGCTAATACATTGAGCAAAGTGCAGGAGAAAGATTTAAAAATTACCAGAGGCAAGAGCAACTGATTTATGATGAAAAGATCAAAAGAGATAAATATTGCTCGAAGGGATTATTAGATCAGGAGAAAGTAGCAGCCCACACATATTGAGATATAAATTTCTCAGGAGGGGGCAGAATTATCTTGCAAAATGGAAGAGCATAAACAAAACACAAGAGGTGGAAAGAAAGGAGGAGAAGGTCTTGGCTGCTTTAAAATCACCACAGCCACGTCAAGCATAATTCACTATCATTCTGATCTGTTGCGTGGTAGAAATGAATCTGCCTCGGAAATGTCAGACTTAATGCAGCTTGCTGCCCTATGCCAGTGTGCATAGAGATACAGTGCATTGTTTGAACAAGGAACTCATAATAATCACTGTATTGGTGTATATGTCCTCCAGTGTGACTCTCAGCCTCCAACAGAGTCATGCTGGGGAATCTACAGATTCATAGAGAGAACATATTGATCTAATCCACAAATAATCAAACCCATAAAAAGTCAAAGCTGCAAAGGTGGATGGACAATTATAGAAGTCATTTTCCCCAAAGGCTCCTAAGCCCTGGGGTTCATCCAGCAGCTGCTTCTTGGTTGGGGTGTGGGTGGGGATTCATTTCAAAGCATGTCTTGATTAGAAACCTTTGACTTTCCAGAAGTTTGGGACTACAGCTCTTATAATTCCTTACCAATAGCCATAATGAGGGGAGGGGTGGTTCTGGATTTGATGTCTAACATATTTGAAGGACCAAGAGTGCCCCAAATGTTGCATTGCCATCCAGTGATTCCATCCCAGGAACTGTGTTTGTGTTACAACCCCCCTGATGTCATTGAAGGAAATGCTTGTGATCTCAAGCAAGTTCCTCTCCTCTAAAAAAATGTTGGTAGAGTGACCCTGAAGACTGAGCTATTGTTGTTATGTGCCTTCAAGTCAACTCTGATTTATAGCAACCCTCTCATAGGGTTTGCCATTGCCTTCCTATTACACTGAGAGAGGATGACTTGCTCGAAGTTACCTGGTGGGTTTCCATGGCTGAGCAAGGATTGGTTAACCACAGTGAACCAACATATTTTTGCTGAAGCTGCATCTAAACCTTGGTTGCATGTCCACCTTTAGCCCAGAGATGGGCACCCTCTACTGCTCCAGGAATCAATTTTCTCCCCTGTTACTGGCTGTGCAGGCTTTCAGAAAATGGGGGGAAATGGGGAAAAAAGAAGAATCAGAAATGACTGAAAATCCACTTCTGTATTTGAGATATGAGTATTGCTTTGACATTAAACAGTGCAAGAGGGCCTAGTGACATTTTAAAATTTTGAGCTACCATTCCAGGAAAGGAAATTCATGTTTTTCTCTCAGAAAAAGGGCAGAACAGACAAGCCTGTGAATGGCTGGAGCTGCAATGAATCACTTTGAATGGGGAAGGGCACCCTTCGCATCACAGTGATGTAGCCTAAAACTCCACATGGCACCATTCAAGGTCCTACTTGGTCCCACCAGGGCTCCTGCCAATTGGACTCCGACTCAAATGTATGCCCCAGTCCAGTTAGGCTCATCACCCAGAACCAGATAAGCCTGGTCTAGCCTACTCACCTCTCCCTCCTCCCCATAATCATTTGTTGTTATTTTGTGCATCCATGTCATTTTTGACTTATAGCAACTCTAAAACAAACCTACCATAGAGCTGTCTTGGCAAGTTTCTTCAGCGGGGTTTGCCATTGCCATCCTCTGAGGTTGAGAGAGTGTGACTTGCCCAAGGTCACCCAGTGGGTTTTCATGCTTGAGTGGGCAATCAAACCCTGATCTCCAGATTCATAGTCCAACACTCAACTACTACACCTCTCTGGTTCTCAATCCTTCAAAGTAAAATAAAAAATAATTTCATTTGTGCTTTTGCAAAGGAGAAGTGTACATTTTATTTAACATATATATATGCAACACTTTTAAATATATTTTTTAAAACCCAGTGGTTGCCATAAGTCAACAGGTGACAATGTGCCTATTTCCAGAAGCATGGAAAGAGAAATGGCTAGACAGACTCCTGAACCTTTATTAATTTGTGGACAAATATGTCTGCCAAATTAGTTACAAAGGAGGAAGATTAATGGGCTCAAAGCTGGGGAAAGGGCCCACAGTGAATTCTGATTTGCATTTTGTACCTGAACTCATCCTAAAATACTCTGCTTATATCTTACAGAGGTTTGATTATTTGGAGCCATATACCATCCCCCTGTCTTCCTGCTGTCTAAAAATCCTCCCATTCAATGTGGGTTAGAAAACTGGAAACTCAGGGAATGATTTTTCCCATGTGCAAATGTGGTGACTGAGGCTATCCTAGAAGATTTTTGGGAGGGGGGGGTCCCTTGGATCAAAGATGGTTCTCCATATACTTTTTAACTATATCTCCCAGCATTCCTCACCATTAGCTTATGCTGGATGGGACTCCTGGGAGTTGTAGTCTAACAATATCTGGAATACCACATGTTTGTTGTTGTGTGCCTTCAAGCTGAGAATCTGTCACCTTGACATAGTGCATGTGTTGGTGGGTGTGTTGGTTAACGTATAATAATAGTGTCGTTGCTGAGGACAGTATCACTGTGGACAAACCGAAGACTTGCTTGGAATCTTGGAGAATAGATTGTTTGCACTCTTGCTTCATTCTGGAAGCTGTGCAGAAGGAGTGATCCAGTTTGGAGTCCTATCATGGAGTATCTACTCAGCTCTCTTCAATTGCTCAGCAGCAGAGAATGCCTGCCTCATGCCTCATTTGGCTGCTGATACGGGAACAGCCAAGAGAGGGTCAGTGCCACTGGATCAGTTCTGACAGTTCTTCTCATCCATTCAGGCAAGCGTAAGACAGCAAACCCACATGCTCTTTCTCTCCTTGTTGCTCCTGGAGGTACTTCTGCACCAGCAGGAAATCAAGCAGCTACGCTTCTTAACCTTCTTTCTTTCTTGCTCACACGTATGAGTCACCTCCAGCAGAGCTATTAAGTTATTACACTGCATTTTTATAGGAACATCATTCCCATTTTCAGAGAGAAGATAAGCTTTCAATTAACTGCAGATTTAAACAGGCTTTATTGGGAGGGAAGCCAGCCTCATTTCTCACACAAGCCGGGGCGGTGGGGTTAGACAGGGAGGATTTCATCTTTTTCTCTCTTCATTATGATGAAAAGAAACATCTCTATTCATTATTATGAACAACTTTGAGTAGATCAAGGGGGCTAACCTCCAACCTGGCTTTTTGGTAACTGGTTTTTAGTCTCTTACAACTGCACAGGAGAGCAGTGGGGGGTCATAGCTTTGGAGAATGCCCAACCAAGTCTAACACAAGGATATGAGAATACTAAAGATATTCCAACACAGCTGGTGGAAAAGTTAAGTATATAATGGAAGGGCATTGTGCAGATTTTAATTACAGATTTTCTGTAGAAATCCATAAAAACTGTGATTAAACTTCTAATTGCTTTTAAAGAAATGAATAAGCAGTCAATACGATAAACAGCAGCTTGTGTCTTTCCCTCCTCCTCCTCCTGAGGAGATAGTGGTCAGGTAATAACAGCTAAATATGATTACTGACCACCAGGTTTCTTGCTGTCCCACCAGCATGGCTTCTATCAGAAAAGTGCCAGCTTGTGGTTAACATGTTAGCCTTCACCCAGAGAGTCCTGAGTTCAAATCTTCACCCAGTCACAAAGCTCTTTCAGCCAGTCAGTCTCTTCCAGCCTATCTTATTACACAAGATTGATCTGAAGATAAAATAGAATAACCCCTGACATTCTTCAAGAAAAAAACCTAGACGTAAATCTAATCAATACATTCTAAAGTCCTTAGATCTATTCTATGCCTGGCGGATTACATTATCAAAGCCCTACAGACTTTAAGTACAAAGTAAAGTGGCAAAAAAAGGGGGGGAGGGGGAAGCAAAGTGCTGATAAAACAAAGTTAGACTATTCAGCACAAAAGGTTTGAAATGCAAGTAGAATTCAAATTACAGCATAATTTCATTTCTAGAATATAATGCAACCATTTTTACCCCCAAAAGGGAGAAAGCCCTGGTAGAGAGGAAGATATGTCTCTGAATATTTCAGCATGAACATGAATGGAAAGTGTCATTTATAGCAAACTGGCCCATAGGAAATTAAAACCATGTACACCAACTAACATGAGCAATGTCTTACTTATCTGTGGATTGAAAAAGCAGCTCCTTCAGAGGACATACCTGTGGATTCATGCATCTACATGAATAAACACTGGATCAGGGCCCTCTCATCCTGCCACTTCAGTTTTTAAACATCATGGTATCAGGAGAGTCAAATAGATGTCAAGTTGACCCAAAGAATCAACTTCCGCAAAGACCTTCATCATAAGAAGGAGATCTCATGGAAGTTTATTTTTGTCTCAAACCAGATAAGAGATTCTGAGACTTTCTGAATGTTTTCAAAAAGATAGGCCTGTTAGTCTATTTCAACATAAAAGGGGGATAGAAAAGAAAAAGGGGGTGGGTGGAAGAAACAAAATCTGTTAATACCTTAAAAACTAACTGATTGATTCTAGCATGAACTTTGATAGCTATCTATCCATCCGTGAAAGCTCAAGTTAAAATAAAACAGTCTCAAAGGTGCAGCTAGATTTCCCCTTTTTTTCTTTTTCCTTCTTTTTTTTCTAAGTGTGCTAGTGCAAAAAAAAAATCAAATGTTTAATAAAGGGATAGCTTAAAGTTACTTCACTTTCAGAAATAAGCATGTGAATTATAGCAGCTGAACTATTACACCCTTCAGTGTGGATGGGTTAAGGTCAGGTAAGTATTGCTGGCTGATATGTAGATAGTACACCTACAGCATCATTCCTTGTTTAGCAGAGAAGCTGTCAAGGAAACAGTAAGCAGAAAAGGAGCTCTGCAGATAAGGGAAAGGAGGGAAATGTCTCTGGTATTGTGCTGGATATGCCCAAAGGCATTACAGGTTGGGCCATTATGTTTGAAGGGCAACAAGGAAAAAGGGAGATGAGAGAATGCAGCATTCCAGACAGATGTCTAGGACCCCTCAGCTCTACATCTTTGATAAGCATGGGGAAACTGGAATAAATATATATGCCATTTAAAATACAAAGGGAAATAAACATTATTAGAAGAACTCAACCTAGAGAGGGGAAGATAAATTTGACATGCTATTATGACTTGAATCCTCTTGCTGGCCCAACTAGAATTTGTTGGGCCTTCAAATTGTCCTCAGTATATGGCAGCCCTTATCATAGGATTTTCGTGGCAAGATTTATTCAGAGGATGTTTGCCCTTGCTAAGGCTGAGAGAGTATGACTTGTTCCAGGCCAACCAGTGTGTCTCCATAGCTGAGCAGAGATTCAAATCCTGGTCTTGCAAGATCCTAGTCTAACAGTCAGGCCACAACACCACCCTGGCTCTCTCTCCCAACTAGATCCAATGAATCGGTGGGGTTTACCTGCATGTTGACTCCCCATTCAAGAACTGATTCAATGGATCCCTTCTAGTTGAGACTAATCAATAAGACTGACATCAGTTTCTTGGAGATGGGGAGATGGGACAAGAAGGAAGTCAATCCTGCTGAGAAGCAAGTTGGACACGGGACAAAGAGGGGGACACCCAGGTATCCCTATTTGTCTCCATCTCCCCCACAGTTGTCCTTTGCATGCAAGTAATGGGTGGATTTTTACACTCCACTTCCAAAAACAAACAGGTCCCAAAACTCTAACAACTCTGAAATTGATTAACTGAATTCTCCCATTGGTTTCAACAGAACAGAAATTTTAAATGACAAGGGAGGGAAAAACCCTGGCGAACCACTCTCCACATTCTCTCCTCCATTATTTATGATTGCTCTGTAAATTGCAAGACGCAGTGTTTCCAGATACTTTTTTTTTTTTAGGCTTTCTGGTTGTTCTGCTGTTCTTTTCTTTCTTTTTCTTTTTTGGGCAGATATTGTATATATTTAAAAAGTGAGTCTTGCTGTGAATCCCATATCCTCTAATCTCTTCCAAATCCAATCTGAAATTTGAAATAGTGACCCCGTGCCACGGTAGGGATCTTCTTCATACCTCAAAAACAAACATCCTTCCACTGATCTCAGAAGGGGAAATGGTCAAACCTCACAAAAGAACTTCCTAGTGCTTAATTTTTTTTATTTCCCAAGGCTTAAACACTCGTGTAAAGCTGCTGCCACCTAGAGGACATATTGCAATAATTACAAATACATTGCCTGACTTGATAACACAAGTTGAGTCTCCCTTAAGCAGAAATCCAAAATGTCCCCAAATCCAAAATTATCCATATGGGTGACTGAGACAGTGATCCATTTGCTTCTTGGTGGCTCGATGTAAATAAACTTGGTTTCGTGCACAAAACTATTTAAAATATTGTGTATAAAATTACTTCAGGCTATGTGTATCAGGTTTATACAAAACATAAATGAATTTTGTGTTTAGACTTGCGTCCCAGCTCCAAGACATCTCATTATGTATATGCAAATATTCCAAAATACAAAAAAATCCAAAATTTCAAACACTTCTGGTCCCAAACATTTCAGAGAAGGGAGGCTCAACCTGTGGAAGGAGAAATCGTGAACACTGGGATTTAAACATTTGGTTTTTAAAGAAATGTTTCCAAAAATCAGATGATAAGAATGATAGCTATCTCCACCCCATAAGAATTTTTTCTAATGTCAAATCCAGTAGTAGCAAAATGATATAAGATACTAATTCTAATACATATAACATAATGCCAATCCCAAATAGGGTTGCTGGCTCAGATCCTGAGATCTAAGAGCAAACCTGACTGAAAAGAATCCAGGCATTCAGATCTAGGAACTCTAATTCCCAAAGACTTTAACACAGTAGTACACTTAGGAGTTTATCACACAGGGGAAATCCTGTGCAAAAACAGGATTTAGAAGCTGGGAAAAACCTGCAAAAGCTGGTTGATTTTCACACACATTGCTGTTAAACTGGTGTTATCCCAAACAGAAAGTAGACAAAAGCCACTCCTTTTTACTTTCAGGGTTTCCAAAAGTAAAAAGGAGCAGCTTTTGAATACTTTCTGTCTACTTTCAGTTCAGGTTAACACCACTTTAACAACGATGTCGTGTGAAAATCAACCCCCTTTTACGATGAGGAGAGATGTCTCAGCCAGAGCATCCTCACATTCCTCCTGTTGTGTTTCTGTGTACATGCACATACCTCCAGCATTAAATGGTCTTATTTATTTATTTATTTATTCGAAAGGATTTGTTTCCCACGTTTCTCCTTTGAGCCCCAGTTTTAGGAAAAAGGTGACATGTAGATTACGATGATCATGATAACCGCCTTGAATCCCATTGCGGGGGAAAGGTGGGATGTAAAACTTGGAAATAACTAAATAAATAAATAATGATGACACTAACAATAGCAGCATCTGGCTAATTAAAATAAAGGTAGGACAGAAATACCCTAAGGGTGCCAGATCCTGTTTGATCTATAAGCTAATCAGGGTCAGTCCTGGTTAGTATTAGTATGGAAGACCGCCAAAGAATATCAGGTTTATGTTTCAAAGGAAGAAACTAGCAAAACTACTTCTGGGTATTCCTTCCCAAAAAAAACCCTATGAAATTCATGCTGTTGTCATAAATCAGCAGGTGATTTGAAGGTACATACACATAGATATATGTACATGTATATCTGTGGGTGGATCCAAAGCTTCAGGGAGCAGAATTCCAGTCCAGGGACATGGAACAAAAATGGGGCAGCTAATTTCCACTAATTGTCCCTACCCTTTGCACACCTCACCTGCAGAAGAATGCAGAAGGTAGCACGAGGGGATGGACAAATGCTGACCTTCTTCCACAAGCTCATGCCTCCAATGGATTAAAGGCCACCTTTGGATCCAACCCATAGAAAATATTTTACTTGGCAACTGAAAAACATTAGATTTTTAAAATCAGAAATGAAAACATTGTATGTCAAGATGAAATATTTGCCATGTTCTGGAGGTTTAGTTGGTTCCAATGATTATCCAAGAGAAACTAAACAGAATGGTATCACCGCTGACTGAAATTCTCATCTACATGTATCACAAAGAAAGTAAACAAATGCTTAGATGTAGCAGATAAAACTTTTGGAAAGGTAGAGCCAAGTGGCTGATCAAAAAGATGGGTATTTCAACAAATCAGCTTTGACAAAATTCTTTCTTCTTCCTCTCAGTTTCAAATTTCTTGTGTATTTTTTGTTCTCATCATAGTGAGTAAACATACACCCACCTTGGCCATGTTCTAATTAAAACCAGTGAGTCACTATGGGGTTTGTTAACCGGGATTCATGTTTGCACATAAGTTGTCAATGTTCAGAGAAACAACAGGAGAAGACAAGCCAAGGAGAAAGGAAATGCTGAAAGAATAACGTGTTCCCATTTGATATGTAAAATAGCTATAACTTTGGACCACTTCTGTTCAGTCAGCATTAGCAAAGCCCATGGAAATTTTAAATTACCTCATAAACTGGAAGCCAAGTGAAAGCACAGTATTACTTAAACAATCAAAAAAGTATAATTTGCTACTGTGGATCAATGTAGTACCTTATTAAATAGAGAGAACATTCCACCGCCACATTTATGAGTTATTATTTATTAATGTCACTTTACTACTTCAGCTCTAGAGCTTGGTGCTAGGAAGTCAAATGACGTTATGTCTTCACAGAGAATGTTGTCTGCCTAGTTTTCAGCTCTGTATATTTATTTTCAAAGTTGGCACTATCCAGGGATTTTTCATTTGCAGCCCCCTAGTTTACATGCTGAGATTAGATGTGAGAAGAACTGGATTCCCTATAGGATTCAAATTCAAGATGTAGAATTCCCCATGAGTCACGCAGCAGAGAGATAATGACTGTCCTCATAGGGTTGTTGTGTGGATAATGAGCTTGTAAAAATATAGCTTGTAAATGGAATTGCTGTGCAAGTTTTATATACAATCTGTGCCTAAAATGGCTACTCCTGTGTACAAACTATATTGCAGAGGATAAAGTACTATAAAGAGTCCTGTTGTCGTCAGCCCAAAGGAGCTTTGAGGCTTAAATCAGGTTTTTGTTGAATCAGCTCCTGACACAAATGTTAAGCTCACATGGATGGCAAATGTGCCCTCGGTTTCATTTCCAATTTCAGTCCAACATTAAATAGCATTCATGCGAGGAGCAAAATGATGAGGGAAACTCAAGCCCATGTTCAGTGTCCCTCATGGAGAGCAACAGCAAGCACTGACTGAGCATTGACTGATTTAAGTTCTTGCATTTCAGACGTTGACTCCCCTGGGAAATAGTGTGAGCATCTTTCAAAGGACAGATGAATATTCTGTAGTTGCATTTTGGGGGATGGAAACAGGTTTTAGTGGAATCATCCCAATCCTAAGGAGATTCGGGGGGAACCCTCCTCAGTGTCAGGGAAGGTGAGTGGTTCTGATTTCAGTGAGGCAGTGAATGCACTAAAAAAAATTTAGTCTAAACTTTAAAAGAGCTATCCAAGATGCTGGGCCTATTTTGGGACAGCATTTAGCACCTTGGATAGCACCTTTAAAATTCAGTTTGGAATCCAAACTAAATGAATTCCCACCCCACTGATTCTGTAGCCGTCCACCTCCTTTATGCATTGTGCCATTGGTGGAAACAGTGTATTATGTGGAGAGAAAAGAGAGGTCTTCTTTGCTGTGGTACCCTGGAAAGCCTGACTAAGGGTGACACTTCCTCATTTCAGTGCCATAATAAAAACTGGTTCTTTGCCTGAGATATTGGAGCCCAGTAACCTAAAACTTTAATTTACCAGATTGTGGATTCCTGTACTCTGGCTGAGATCCTAGAAGAGCTGTTCATCCAGGACATCATTTCTACAGTCCATCTCCTGATCTGACTGCCAACACTTACCTTAAAATCTAGCTAGCCGCACTTCAGGGTGGGGTTCAGGGTGCACTGAAGGATGATCCATTCCAGCCCCCTCCTACTAGCAAGCCATGGTGTGCTGAGGTCTTGTAGCAGTTCTCCATAGGAGCGCTTCACTGTAGTAGGGCAGTAGGGTCCCCATAATTTGGAGTCAGTTTGGAGGCACATAACAAGAAATGCAAGATATGGTCCCGCTTTCATGGGAAACAACATTTTCTCAAAGTTCTAAGAGAACACTGAGCACTGAGTAGTCATTCTAGAACAAAATCAAAGACATTTCTACAAATATATATGCAGTACATAGTATAAATGTTGTAGATGATGTCAGGGGCCAAAAGCAAATATGTCTTACTTCTGCTTACTTGCATTGTGGGGCTTGAGGGTACAGGATTCTTTCAGAGACAGGAGCCCATTATGTAATGTTCATATCTACAAAACTGTTCCTTCATTTTTCCATATAGGATTTTAACATTTTAAACCACAGCCCATAGATAATTTTTGTCCAGATGTTCAATAATCTTTTGGATCATATCCAAAGCTATGAATATTAATAGAATTTTTTTCCTGTTCTTTTCCAGCTGTAAAAGTACATGCCATGAATTAAGCATTGTATTAATCAAGGGCTACCACATTTCTATTACCATTTTGCTGTCTCAAAAGCATAATATTATTGTCATTTTTGCTTCCTGTCTATTATTAGTGGTAAGAACAATATCTCCTATTTCACCATCAGATAACCAATTAGCAGTAATAATGTACAAATTTATTCAATTTATACCCTGCTTTTGTCCCAGTATGGAACTGTTTGTCCTTTTCCATTGACTATGTACTGTGGGATATCATCTAGATCAGTGGTTCTCAGTCGCTGGTCTCCAAAATTCTTGTCTTCCAAATTCTGGGCTTCAGGTCCCAGAATTCCTGACCATTTTCCAAGGTGGCTAACATTTCTGGGAGCTGAAGTCCAAAATCCTGGAGGCCCAATGTCTGAAAATCACTGATCTAGATATTCAAGTGTGGTCAAAGTTGAACAGGATGGCCCTTGATATGAGACTACCTTCATTAATCAATGCACATAGAACTCTTATTGCTAATAAAGGGCAGGGGTCACCCAGAGAGGTACCATTCAAAGAGGTGTCACTACTTTTCCACAAGATATTTTAGTGCATTCAATCAATTCTGGTCTGCAATCAAAAAGCCATTTTTTAAAACTACAACTCTCTGAA
Source organism: Urosaurus nigricauda (assembly GCA_034509955.1). Lineage (NCBI taxonomy): Eukaryota > Metazoa > Chordata > Lepidosauria > Squamata > Phrynosomatidae > Urosaurus > Urosaurus nigricauda. Next base: position 136,834,523 of record JAOEGL010000001.1, on the reverse strand, counting down.
TTGTTGCATACTGGAGGAGGCATAGTCCACAAATGTGATCCCCCACCCTGGAGTGCTCTCATCCTGCATAATCCCTTGAAAGGCATTTTGGGTGCATAAAAGTATTATTTATTCATTATTCAGTTCATTTATAGCCCACTTTTTTCTCCGTCCTGGAGCTCAACAGTTCAAATCTCCCTCTTCAAGGACAGTAAGAAGAGGTCTGATCTTGGAGATGCAGATCCAGTCTGAGATTTCCTCCTCTTCAGCCCTTGGAGAAATCTGCTTCCTGAGTCCTTGCCACTCAGCTGTAGAAGTTCTGATGCCAGAAAGGGCAGAAAGGCAGGAACCATGGCTATGCCCTTGGTGGATCAGGGGAGGTTTTGGATCCAGAGGAGCTCTGGAGCTGCTGTGTTTAATTTTCTTTCCATAGATTCCATTGACACGTTGTTGTTGTTGTTGTTGTTGTTTTAATGACCAGAAAACGAGGATTAGAAAAGGAAAGAAGAAAAGCTGCTTTCCCCTTCCTATCACCATACCAACACATTTCCAATAGGATTTTGGATACAATTCCTCAGCATTCCCAAGCTGCCTGCCTGTTCCCAGCAGTAGGATTGCTCTGTTGGACTCTTGGGTTATCATCATCATCATCATCATCCAACAACAAAGAAGCAAAAAGACAGAAACAAAAAGATAAAGCATCTATATAAATTATATTTACGTTCTGGCCTACCTTGGATTTTCAAAGGACAGCAACAAAGTGCTGAGGTGTTTCCTATACCAGTTAAAATTAACTTTTCAAGGTACCAGATCCTGTCTGATCTTGGAAACAAAGCAGGCTTAGACCTGGTTAGGAGTTGGATGGGAGACTGCCAATGAATACCAGGTGCTGCTGGCAATGGCAAAACCACCTCTAAGTATTTCTTGTCTAAGAAATGCCTGTGACATTCATGGGGTTGCCATAAGTCAATAGGCAATTTGAAGGCAAATACACATGCACACACATCTTTTCAGTTCTGTAAAGGAGATAGATTGTGGACACATTTTCATCTGCCAAGAACAGAGCAAGGGTCATTTCCCAGTTTCTCAGATCTTTTTGATACCTCTCTTAGCCACCTAGCCTTTCTGCAGTCTTCAGAAGCAATTTAATCAGACTGACTTGTAACTTTTATCACCAAGGCTAATGAAGCTACAAGAAATGAAATTGGGTTAGAGTTGAAACATCTTGATCTAAGTTTGCTTTTACTTTGTGAACAGGGCCCATAGAGAAGTGCTGGCTTTTCATGTTTAAGGCCATTAAATGATGCAGTCACACTGTGAATTCCCCTCAGCTAGTACTGAATTTAATTGCATTGAACAGCATGGCAAGGATGGGAAGGGTGGGGTGACAGAATACTGGACGGATTCTTTCAGTACTGAAAAACCACACCTCTTGGACAAAATTGCACTCCATCCCTTTTGGTACCCAATTTGGCAGCCACCTGTACACCAATTTCCATATTTTAATTGTGTGCTGTGTGAAGAAGTAGTTCTTTTTATCTGGTTGAATCTCCCACTCATTCAGCTTTAGCTGATGACTTCAGCATGAGAGAGGGAGAGAAACTTTTCCACTACCATGTATAATTGTATACACAGTATGGTTGACAGGCTGGGCTGACTTGAGAGACATGGATGCCCACATCAGTCTGCTAGAAGGAGTGGAGCAGAGAGACTCTGAGTTCTGGAAAGGTAGATTTCTTGCTGGGACACCCAGCATCATATAGTGGTTTCAGCACTGGACAATGACTCTAGAGACCAGGATTTGATTCCTCTCTCAGTCAAGGAAACCCATTGGGTGACTTTGGGCAACTCCACCCTAGAAAACCCAATGACAGTACTGTGGTAAGTCTGAAATTACTTGAAGGCAACAACAAGAGATTTCCTGCTGTACTTTTCTGTAGTGTACTTTTCCATCTGCCTTGGTCCTGGCCCCAGAGGGGGAGAAGAACCACCGGACCTCACCCCCTTTCCCATCACCTTCCCCTCTTCCTTTTGTGTTGTCTCTTTTAGACTGTAAGCCTGAGGGCAGGGATCTGTCTAATTTAAATTTGTATGTACAGCACTGTGTAAATTTACAGTGCTATATAAATAAAGGATAATAATAATAATAATAATAATAATGGTGTCCTTCATTGGCCTTCATCTGTAGCCTAGAGCACATTCTTCTTCTTGGTGAGACCCACCAGCATGCAAGTCAAATATATTTATTGCTACTGCTCTTAATCCAAAAAGGAAGAATAAGAGCAATAAAAGGAATGCCATTTTAAAATATAAAATGTTCAGGAAAAAGCTTTATATATCCATAAAAACAAGGCAAAGTAAATTAGAAAGCTTATTAAAAGAGCAGGAAGAAATATTGAATATCAGATCTTAGAAGGGTTGTTGAGAGACTTTTATCATCTGAACACAGCACTCTGCACAGAGCTTCTCAATAGATAGAATACATTTTTTAAAATAAAAATAAACATGTGGTACTAAAATGAAAGGGAAAAAGCAGCAGCATCTGATGAAACAGTAGGATTTATGAAGCAATGGAGACAAAGAAAGAGAGGGTGCCAATTTAAATGCAGAAGATATGAGGACCTCTCATTATAAGGTTCGGGACTATATAGGATGAGAACAGAGGGGTAATAGGGAAGAAAATAAAAATAGGCATAACCACTTCAACACATGAATAAAATTAATGAAAGCAGGGGTTTGCAATTCTTTTGAAAGATGAAAGGGGAATCAACAAAGAATCCTGTCTAGGAAGTCAAACTAATAGGGTTAGTAGCTTCTCCCCGCCAGAAATTCAACATGAGCAACTTATTCCAGATTCTGCAAATAGCTACATACTGATTTCCAACCTGCAATTTGAGATTCTGCAACTAATTCTAGATTCTGTGATGGAGAAAAGCTGTACCTCCTACATTTTTGCCTGTTGATAAAGATAATGAATAAGCCAGTTTTAGGAATCAAGTGGTAACCCTAAAAATGTCTATGAGGTCCCCAAGCTGGAGCCACATGCAGCTTTTTTTTTTAAGGTAGGGAAGGTGAGGTTGTTGGGAGCTAAGGGCAAAGAGAATTCTTGCCTTTCAGAAAGTGCACTGGAAGGAGGAATGCCTGCCCATCAAGGGTATTTGGAAAGGACCCAAAACTGGCTTTCTTGTATAAATTAATTGCTAGGAGCATGTCTTGTATGACTTTTTTACTACCTTGTGTTTTTGAAAAGAAACATCCAAATGTTGAGATGGCCCATTTTTATTTTTAATTTTGTACAAATAGCTCTTATTATGGAAGCTACACCAAATTTTCATGCAAGTCAAGATTGGAAAGCCATTTTCAAATACAAAAATATTTACCAATGCATACACACACACACACACACACCTCTTTCCATTCTGTTTCCCTGATCTATTGCTGCTTAGGGTAGAGAAGGTAAGAAATCCTAGTAAAAATTCTGACACATGGGAATGCCCGTTCAAATGTGCATTTTGTTTAAAGTTAAGAGAAATGATAATCCACATTCAGATGCGCATGAAAATGTATATTCTGTTGAAGGTACTGCAGTGCAGAAAAGCAACATCTGTATTCAAATGTGCTTTGAATGTGATGCCAGCTCATGGAGCATTGGACTAGTTCTCTCCACAATGCACACTGTTGTTATTGTATGCATTCAAATCCTTTTCAATTTATGGCGACCCAAAGACAAATCAGTCATGATATTTTCTGGGGCTGAGAGTGTACAACTTGCCCAAGGTCACCCGGTGGGTTTTCATGACTGTGAGGAATCAAATCCTAGTCTCCATGGTCACAGTGCAATGCTCAAGCCACTATGCCACCTTGGCTCACAGTGCATGCACTTGCCTCTAAAACCAAGATCCTTTTATATCACTATAGTGTCTGGTGTGTGTCTTCAACTTTTTTCTTATGGCAACTGTAAGGCAAACCTACCAGGTGATTTTCTTGGCAGCATTTGTTCAGAGGATGTTTGTCTTTGCCTTCCTCTGAGACTGAGAGAATGTGACTTGCCCAGGGTCATCCAGTGAATTTCCATGGTCAAATGTGGATATTAACCCTGTCCTAGTCCAGCACCCAAACCACTACACCACACTGCCTCTTAACAGTTTAAATTCGGTGACAAAAAAACCCCCCAAAACCTGTGTTCTATATATCAGCTCAGCAGTGCTCCCTAGAGTGCTTGGTACAATTGGCAACCTGCATAACCATACATTTAGTAATGTTTTTCAAAGAAGTAGCCATGTTAGTGTCTTGCAGCATAAAAAGGAGGGGGATGGGGAGAAAAAAAGAAATGTGGTCAGCAATGTGTGTGAACAATAAATCTGCTTACCAAAAGTCAGTTTCTCTGGGCTCAAAACACTCTCTGAAAAGATTCCTTTTATTATTTGTGCAGTAGCTAGGACTTTCTCCTACTATAGGGACCCAAGGTGGCTACCAGCTGATTTGAAACAGTACAAATTAAAAACAACACAAAAGCATTACAAAGTTTAAATATAAAAATTTAAAAACTATTAAGCAATTTAAAAAGTTTAAAACATTACACATTAAAAATATTAAATGCATTAAAAAGTGTATACAAACCTTGACATCTAGAGTTTCCAGATGAGACTACTCATTATTTGATGTCCAGGAAAGGCTAAATGTTCTGTAACTGGATTTTGAGTACTGTTATTTCTAATGTCAGATTTGTATCCATTTATCTTCCTGTGTAGAGACTGTCCTTTTTGTCCAATGTAGAGTATAATGGAGCATTTCTGGCATAAGATGACTTATCTTATTGGAGGAAGAAGTAAATGCACCTCTGACATTGTGATTGATATTTTTGGCCCCTGTAATATTCTCCCACAGAATAAATATGGGGACAGAGTTGGCATCTAGTTGGTGACAAGGTCTTGCCCCTGCATTACCATTCATGTTATATATACTGCTATAGATCTGGAAGTTGTCTATGGTTCAATAAAGGCCTGCTTCCCAGAACTTGTGAGAGGGCCCCGATATTCTTCAGAATAGGTTGTAGCTCACTGATGGTTGAGGGATCTCATCTGGGGACTGCAGGTGACCACTAGGGATGTTCTGTTATTTTGTGGGTTTAGTTTCTCTTATAGCAAATGTTTCCTAGGTATCAATCTTGCCTTGCTGATTTGTTTCTTCACCTCCTTAGGACCTTTGTGCTTTGAGAAATGCCTATTGTAAATCCACATCCACACTAAGAGGTTGTACAGACTGGCATCAAAGGCCAGCACTGGGGGTGGAGGTGGGGGACGTGGTGTCCGCATGATGCACAGCCCGATTCTACCCCCATGCCAGCATGATGCCACATGCCCCACCACACAGTGAGTGGCATCACAGTGCTCCTCTGGCGCTGTGTCCAGATGACAGAGTGCCAAAGGACCGCCAAAAAGCCATGGCCTCAGAGGCTATGGCACCCTTTCCACAGCTCCTTTTGCGCTGCAGAAAGGCAAGATCAGGGCTGTGGTGTGTAGTTGCCATGGCCCTGATCTAGCAAAGAAAGAGGCGGTTGCAGGTCATGTGTTCAGCCCCTAAGTGACCATTATAAAGAGCTGAAAGACCTGCATCACGTCACCACCTTTGAAAAATAAAATAAGAGCATGGGACAAAATTTGCATCTTTCTGGATCCTATTACATTATGCTTATACACAACTGTATGAATATGCTTTATACTTGCAGATGTAATGCCACTTGATACTGCATCCAACAAGTAGATTTATATCCACAAAAGTTCATGCTAAAATAAAAACCAGTTAGTGCCAAACTTCTTTTTACCCTGTGTTTTTATATTCTTTTTGTTTATAATACCTCTCTGGGTTTCATCTGACAAGCTCTTTTGTAATGTAAGCTTAGGCTCACAAATAAGGTGAGTTCAGTTGCTCAGTAATCAGATTTGCTGACTAGATCACTGACGTCACCAATGGAAGATATTGCAAGGCTGGAGGAAATAGTAGCTAATCACTGCAGCTGACACCTGCTTTTATTGAATTCTAATTCCCACGAAAATGTGAGCATCTGTGTTAAGACTAGTAAGTTATTGATTTACTTTTACCTTAGGTTTATCTACTCCTGCATGAACTAAGACAGAATAATTTAGTATAAACCTAATTCTTCCCTTACATCTGAATAAACTCCAAATATCTCTTGTTAGGTAGGTGCTTTTTGTATCCTGTTTATTCCTTTGCTCCCTGCTCCTTGATGTATGTGGAGTGTTAAACAGTTATTCAGGCACTGAGATTGGGTTCCTTGGCTGAACACTAGGATGCTAGGACAGGTTAGACTAAGGTTAATTGATATTAGTTGCAGATTTAGCTCCAGGTTCACTGCATGGAAACTGAAAGATCACCACCATAAACTGCAGAGCTCCACGTAAGTACAAACTTTATAGCCAAAGCAGCTATATGGTGGGGCTCTCTGGAAACCATGTTCAACTGAAGCATATCTTTAAATCAGGATTTAATATTGTTTGACTGTAAGTTTCAGGAGCTCTAGCCAGCATTGGCCAATGGGGAACTATGCCAGGAGCTTTAGTTCACTACCATCTGAAAAGCTGCACAAATTCCACCTCCGCATGGCACACTTTACTTTGTAACTAAGCTGTTTGTCCCCCACATGAACTTCTTAACACAAGCTCCAAATCTCTTTATTATCAAAACTCAAATCATAAGCCACCACAGAAAAGAATTGTGTTTATACAGCTCCTTCATTAGATAAGTGTATTAATTGGCAAAAGGAAACTTAACAGACTTGGCAAGTTGGTAGCTGAACAACTGGTATGACAGAAAAGTGCAGACTTCATGCTCATGGGATCTACTTTATTTTCATGTTTTGTTTTATTAGAACTTCCATCATCTGGAGCTAGATGCAAAATGGTGGTTCAGAGAAAATTGTTATGTATACTATCCCTTGAATCATGCACTAGTTTGGCTTGTATACACAGATCTACATCAGAATCAGCACAGATCAGGGATGTATACTTTAAAACTGCTACTGAAAAATAACTGGGAGAGAGTCCCTTGCCAATCAACTACTAAACTGCTAAGATCTACTGCCTGTAGACAGTGATCTACTTTTTGCCCAACTCTGGTTGGCAGTCAAGTTTCCTTGGCAAAATCCATGATCATTACTTTATGTCAAATGCCAGTCCCAAGACAACAGAGTCCTTTGGCATCTAAAAACCTAGCAAGTTTTATTGGGCATAAGCTTTTGTGGATTGCAGCTCCCTTCATCAGATGCATGGAACACAGCCTGAGTTGGCAGTACACTTCAGTCTGTGAAAGCTTATGCCAAATAAAATGTGCCAGTTTTCAATGTGCCACAAGACCCTGCTGTTTTTGCCAGTTAATACCCCTCTCCCTCATATATGTGGTTGTGTGTGAGAGAGAGAGAGGGCGGGGGGGGGGGGGGAGATAGTCAGAATTAAATATGGCAAATGACAAAAATTAAGAAAAATGACAGGACATTAACAAGTTATATCTACCTAGGCTTAGAAGTAGGTCAGAACAAGTGACATGAACAATATGCTGTGATTGGCTGGGACTGGGAAGGCCTAAGCTTACATCTCTACTTCATCTGTGATGGCCCATGGCTGACTGAGCATCTCTTATTCTCACCTACTTCAGGGGATAGTTGTGAAGAGAATATGGGTTACCTCCCTGTATGTTGGGTTAGCCAGCATGGGGTAGAATCATAGAATCACAAAGTTGGAAGGTTTGAGTGTTGGACTATGACTCTGAAGACCAGGGTTCAAATCCCCACTTAGCCATGAAAACCCACTGGGTGACCTTGGGCAAGTCACACACTCTCAGCCCTCTGAAAACCCTGTAATAGGATCGCCTTAGGATTGCAGTAAGTCGGACACAACTTGTAGGCAAACAACAGCAATAGATGCTACCCTAAACACCTTAGAGGGGAACTAAGAATCTTATGATATATAGACAAATGGTGCAAATTAAGAACTGTTCCATAAGTACACTTTCTTTTGCATAATTAAGCTGCTGCCCTAGACTGCCTTTGCAAGAGATTTACAATGTTCTGGTTAAGGTTGTGCTGACAAAACAGAAAAATGAAAGGGCCTAGAAGGAAACAGGGACACAGAAACTGGGCTTAAACAGCTCATTAGAAGAACCACCAAATACTCAGGGCACCTACTGGCTGCTTGATCTTCCTTTGCTGCTTCATTGAGCTGCTGTAAGAGTCCAGCTAGATTCCTTCCCTTTTCACCAGGGATGGGAGCACAGGCGCCATATTAATTTGAAAAATGGTTGTACAGGAGAAAATCTTTAAAGCATAAAGAACTTGCATGGCATCCCGTTCTAACATAATGACATGAGGTGCTGCTCCAGAAAGCTCAGGAGTGATGGGCTCTGCTTCCCTCGGTCCCCTCCAACAGCACAATTAATACAATTCCATTAACTTCAAAAGGTGTTTTAAATAGTAATGCACTGGGTCATTAATCGTAACAATGTCAGCATGCTCTTGCTATGACATTTACCCTAATTAGTAATACAGCCTGTTATTTAGCACCAGCTTTCACTAGGGATAATTTATACCTGGGCTCCATAATCAAACAAAAGCACTTTAGATTCTGCCACTAGAGGAACAGGACCAAGATCCAGACGATGAAATATGGGCCATTCGGGCAGCATGTCTCAAACTGCCCAAAAATGAGGGGGGGGGGGTGCGCGCATGCAGACGTTGTAGACTTTTAGACAATAAAATCCTGGTTTCTCATGACAGGAACAAATCAAAAGCATGCTATTACAGGGATTTCTGTTTGCTACCTGTAGCAGGAACATTATTGCCACTGTCACCAGAGTTCTCTTCTACTGTCAGAGCTTCTGCACTGGCATGACTCCTCTTCACCAACAGCAGGGGCAATCCAAGATACATTGCTGTCTGAGGGTTCATAATTAATCAAACAGATTTGATTTGTGTTTGTAATCGCCTCCAAAATGTTTTCTACTTCCACCTGCAAACTTGGTAAATTATATCAATATTTGTTTTTCTAATGATTGATTTACCTCATTAGCCCTGTTAAGTGTAACTTGACTGAAGATGCCTCATTTTTGGGACTGGAAATAGATCATGTCCTTTGCTGAAAACAAATTTTCTTTATCAGCTAGGATAGCGATTTATAATATATATTTTTTCTGCTGAGTATCAACAAATTATGCATTTTAAGATCAGTGTCTGGTTGGTGATGGTGGCAAGAAAGAAAGAGATAGAGAGAGAAATGAAGGTGTTAATCATTGCATGTTCATTGTTATTATGGGGGCTGTTTTTAATGCTATAGGTCTGGGATGGAAAACTGAAGTGAGTCTGCAGGGCAATTCCCTCCTCAGAGATCTTCTGTGGGCTGTCCAAAATAGGTATGAGTATGCTGAAGTTGTAGTAAGTCTACTTTTCATTTTGAAAAATTAGTATTCTTTTTAGAAAATGTGAAACAATACAGGAGGATCCTGTAACCTATTCAAAAGTTGACTAGCAGCTCCTGGATGCTTCCAAGAGGAGCAACTTGTTCTTTTTTATGGGCTGGAAAAAAAACATGTTCCAGAGAGCTTATAGAGAAATCAGGGGCCACAAAAACAGCCTCAGGGAGCACATGTGGTCCCAGGGCAGTGACAGCAGTGGATGCTCTTCCTCATCATTCTTCTTCACTTTATTTATGCCCTACCCTTTCCTCAAGTTTGGGACTCAGGGTGGTTTACAAATTAACATGATTACAATGTAATTGAAAACATACAAAATGTAAATACAGTGGGCCCTTGGTATCCGTGGGGGATCCCCCCACGGATACCAAAATCCACAGATGCTCGAGTCCCATTGTTCTTAATGGTGGTGCAGCCATGAGACTTTGCTGCCCTGATCCTCAAAAAGCCTGCTTTGATGCGGTGGGCAGTTGCCTCCCTCCCTCCCTCCCTCCCTTCTCCTCCTCTTCCTCCTCAGGAGCCCTGGTGGCACAGTGGGTAAACGCCTGTACTGCAGCCACTCACTCAAAATCATAAGGTTACGAGTTCAATACTAGGCAGGGCTCAAGCTTGACTCAGGCTTGCATCCTTCCGAGGTCACTAAAATGAGTGCCCAGCTTGTTGGGGGCAATTAGCTGATAGTTGTAAACCACTTAGACACTGCTAGTTCAGTATGAAGCGGTATATAAAGGAAGCTGTTTGTTTTTGGTTTCTCCTCTTTCCCTCACTGCCAGGCTTCCTCCTCTCCTTCCCTTCTCCTCCTCTTGCCCCCTCCACCACCACCGCTTTTCCTCCTCCCCCCTCTTCTTCCTTCCTCCTCCTCCTCCTTCTCCTGCCGCAGCTTCCACCTCTTCCTCTTCTTCTTTCCTCCCTCTTCCTCCTCTTCCCCCCAACTGCCACCTCTTCCTCCTCTTCCTCTGCCACTTCTTTCCTTTTGCTCCTTCCTCCTCTCCCTGCCTCCTCCCCTTCCTCCTCTGCCACCATCCCCACAAGGGATACGGAGAGCAGACTGTATTGAAATAGAAATAAACTAACTAATATTAAATCAGTTAGAAACATATGCTTCAATAATAATAATAATAATAATAATAATAATAATAATATGTAAAAATCTTCAAAAATATTTTTAAAACAGTTTAAAACAGCACAACTTAACACAATACAGCATCCTCTTATAACCCTTTCCTTAAAACTCTTCAATTCTCAAAGCCTGTCTCAATTTTTTAAAAAAATCTTGACCTGCCAACAGAATGACAGCAAGGTGGGTGCCACTGTAGCACCTGTAAGGAGGAAGTTCCAAAGTTTAGGGATAACCACAGAAAAGGCCCTATCTTGTTTTCCCACCAGCAGAAATGGCCTGTAGCATTTGCCTGTGTCCCATTAAAATGCTAAAGAGATTGTGTGGTGAGGTTTAATGGAAGGAGAAAGAAGAGGTCCCAGGGTTGTTGTTGTTTAAATTTTATTTTAAAAAATAAAAATATTTTTTACATTTAAAAAAAATATTCTCTTTAAATTTTCTTGGAAAACATCAACTTTTACCAAATTTTCACTTCAGCTACCTAAAACTATGTATATGTAAATGCACTGAGGCTGTGCATATGATATTGTAATTTAAATTTAATTAAAATTAAATAATTTTAAATTTGCTAGTTGTTTATGGCTCAACTTTTACCATGACATTCAGTGATATGCAGGAATTATAATTTATGAGTAACGGTATTACAATTTTTTTTAAAAGTAAGGATTCTGTCTGGTGTGGTATCTGGGAGGAGGTCAATGGGGGAGTGACACTATGAGTTACCTCACCAGGTGATGCCAAACCTTGTGAGACCACTGGTTGATGGCAAAAAAGAACAACTGGAAACAAACTGATAGCCGGCACCTTAAACTGGTAGTCATTATCTGTGTTGGGAGAACAGACAGATAGAGAATTTATTCTCTTAACAGAGAATAAATAATAATAGCCAGAGGATTTTGCACCAAGAAAGAGCATAGCTGAAATCTGAAGGTGGTGCATTTTAAAAAAAAACCCACCTGTTTACAGCACAGGGAGAAGCAATGAGATAATATCAGACCTCTACATTTTGAGAAAGAAGCAGCTCAAGAATACTTTCACTGAAGTTCCAATTGCTTATTAGAAAATGATAAATGGGGTTTTGGATCCAATGTTGCTGTCACTAAGTGGTCCCATGTTGCTGGTTATTGTTTTAAATATTACTGGCATGGACATCCTTCCAAATGGAAGGAAGTTCTGTCATGATAGCCAGGTCTCTAATATTATCCCTCCTGCTGCAGACAGATATGAAATCTAATTGGATTGAACACTCATGATACTGACAAGGTTGCCCAGGATAGAGACAGCAAAAAGCACTTTGAGAATAAAAGCACTGAATGGCAGCTACAGACTGTTCATCTGAAATGCCTTCTGACATTCTTTATCAATTCTGCCTTAGTATCAAGAGGGCAGAGAGCATCAGACTCTCCACAGAAAGCATACATGGACCGTTCCTTCTGTACCCTTGCTGTAGATTCCTAGTTGCCATAGATTTTTCTCCTGCTGTCAGTTAACATCTTTCTTGCATTCATTTCCTCTTCACCAGAAACCAGGCAATGGAACATGAGAATCAGATAGTCCATCAAAGGCACTGAAGGCTGCTGCCAGAGGGAGAATGTTAAAATGTTTTAGCATCTCTCTGGAACACAGAACTGGGAAAAGCAACTTTTCTGGACAGCAACTCCCAGAATCTCCAACCACCAGATTTTCTGGGGATTCTGAGACCTGTAGTCCAAAAGGTAATTTTTCCAGGTTCTGGACTTAATAATTTGTTCTGTTGCAAATTGTTGTTTCTTGGCTCTTTGCTTTCTGTTCATCCATGTTCTGCCAACACTTGCTTTGTGAACAGCTAAACATTTGTTGTGAAGAGAAACCCAATTAAATTAGGAAGCCCCTGACAGAAGATGGGTAGAGCTGATCACTGGGCTGCAGAAGGAAGAGCATAGTCTTGCTAGTGTTTATCATCTATTCAAGGACTATATGAATCTGCATTTAAAACAACAACAACATGGAGGGTAAAGTAGATAAAAAGCTTGGCCTCCAGAGCAGTCTTCTCAAACCTCATACTCTCCAGATATGTCAAACTACAGTTCTCATCATTGTCAGCCAGCAAAGCCCAAGAACTACAATGAGAGTCATGGAGCAACTTATCTAGTGAGCTGAAGATTAAGGGTGAGATGCTGTAAAAGAAGGAAACATTCCTATACCATAATAATGTGGCAAAATGAATAAGGAAAGAGAGCTGTGTTATTTACTCACCACTCAAAGTACCATGGGAAGTTTCCAAATGCTGATGATATGATACTTGAACAGCTATCTTCCACAGAGTATTTATGCTCACAATAGAGTTGTGGTTTGACTATTGGGAAGCTGCAACAGAGCATCACTTGGCAAAAGGTATTTGGATATTACAAAATGAATGAGCAAAGAGAAACATCTCTTGATTTATGTTCAAACACAGAGTAAAATTGGAAGAGGCCCATGTACACAGGCTTCATTTTAAAGTAAAATTTGATTTCTGTTAAATAAACTCTTCCAACTCTATGATTCTATGATTCTATGAAACTCTTGATAAACTCACACACATCCTCGCATTTCATTCAGCTGGTCAGTATTTAGATATTTGCAGATCTTGGCAATAGCACATCAAAAATAACACGCAATGATGCATTGTTCTGGACATTACTCATGAATAGCAGCGATTATCAATGTAAACAGCGTGTTGTTTGAGTAATTAGCACTAACACATTAAAATTAATTTCTTAACATTTTCAAACCATGGCTATTTGGAATCATGCCTAAATATAACAGTCTGGAGTATAATAGTCTTTTCCAAAAGTCTTAGTTTTAAGAAATGAACACTGCTCCTTACCAATGGAGTAGCTTTCCACAGTGAAAAAAAAATCTTTGAAGGAAGAGGCAAGTGAAGCAGAAGCAGAAACAGAAGCAAATGCCTCCACAATTCACCAGCTTTGATCTGACACTGAGCATGAAAGCTGTGACCTGATAAGTCACAAACCTCCACTTACACCAATCTACTCTGTACATTGCAAAGAGATGTAATTTACTGGAAGATAAAGCACATGAAAGAGACATTGTAAACAACCGAGAAGGTGCCTTTGAAAAACACGCAGCCAGGATACTGGTACACAGGTCAACCTACCTCATAGCAGCATGTCCCAGCCATGTAAATTTTCGTTTCCTTTAGGTGGTAGACCTGCATGAATATTGATATTCTTATAAGGACATCATGAACCTCTTTTTAAAAATAAAGAAATCAAATTGAAGGTGAGACTCATTTTAATTATAATAAATTCTGGGGGATTTATAGAGCATGACTCTCTCAGTAATAATAATGGGCACATCAATCAAATGCTAGCCTGTCATCCCAAAGCTGACAGCAACTACAGTTGTCCTCAACACCGTGCTGTAACTACAGCATTTTGTGTCCATTTTCCTCTAGCACATGAAATCATATATATCTCAAAATGCTGTCTATGCAACTGGATTGCACAAAATATATAATTAAAAGAGCTGATTTTACACAATAAAGCAATGGTGGGAATCTTCTAGCTTCTAGCATCTTCTAGCATGGGCTACATATCCCAGAATTTCTTGCCATTGGTTATGCTGGGCATCAGGTTAGGACATTTCACTTTTTCCAGGCATTTGAATAGATGTGATTGGCCAATAGTTAAATATTGGTCTTAGGCCACTGAATTATCCTTACAGTTTAAAAGGGGTTGTTTTACATCAGATGTGTTTATATTTGTTTTCATACTTGTGTCTCTCATCTGTCAAATGCCTTGAATCTTTTTCAAAAATGTTTTTCAGGAAATAGCTATGTTAGAGTGTTTCAGCATAAGAAGGCAAAGGGGAGAAGGGATAAGTATTTGCCAAAATTAATTGCAAAAGTTAATTGCAAAGATGCTGCTAGATCCCTTTTCCTCCCATCTCTTTTTTTCCCAGAAAATTGTGTCCAAGAAATACAAAACATCACCATCATTGCATGTAAATACCCTTCAACTGGCCTGATTTGGCACAGACGATCCTGATTAATCTTCTGCCATTTTACTTTTTCATCTGCTTTTATAATGTCCCAGTTTCTCTCTGCTTCCACTTTCCCCCAGTGAAATCCAGACCCATATGACAAAGGAGCAGAGTATTGCAATGGGTCAGCAATCCTTCCATTCCAAATGTACTGTACAACTCACATACATGAAGATGTTTCATGGGTTATGGTTTGATTTGCCTTCTAATTAATTAAATAGAATTACTTACATTACTTATAAAGCAAGATTAGAAAATAGAAGAATAAAATAAGTGCAATTTTCAAGCAGTTCTACAAATCACAGTGTGGTCTCTGGCCCCATCACACAGTTGCCCATCCCTGGTGTAGAAGATTCAGGATTCAGTTTCTGACATCTCTAGCTAAAATGCTCATGAAATAGGTAACAGGAAAGACCCTTCTGGAGACCAGGGAGAGCGACTTCCTGTCAGATCAGGCATGGACAATTTCTGGCTCTTCAGATATTCTTGGGCAACAGTTCCCACCATCCCTGATCATTGACTATGCTAGCAGTCTAATAACATCTGGAGGGCCATACGTACCCAATCCTTGTTTTGGAGATGAGTCTCCCACAAAAAAAATCTGATGATGGAGGATATAGATTGAGTCAAACAAATGTAAGACTGCCTGTGAAGTTTTATATTTCTTTAATTGGTTTGATTAATCAATTAAGTGAAATTCAATTAATGAATATTCTAGATTGTTGCATTTGACAATCTGACAGCAGTTCTTGCCATAGCAAAAAAAAAAACAAAAAAAAAACAGCTGTCATTACACTGACATTTGGAGTACCCTGAAATAAAGACACTGAGTCATCACATTTGTTGTTGTTGTTACTATTACCACTATTTTTTTGTGTAATTAAGTTTCTTAAATATTTCCATCTAGGCAGAGCTTGTTAGTTACTTTTTTGGTCATGCTGGCTATAGGATTCTGGAAGTGGTAGTCTAAAGAAATATATAATTTCCAGATTCCACAGTTAAGGCAGAATCTTGCAGTAAGGATATATTTGATACAATACTTTCTCCTGAGAAAGCCAATGTAGCAGAAGGAAGTAAAATGGTGGAACAGGACTGGGAAGACCTCCCTTCACATCTCCAGCTAGTTGGGAAATTCATTGGTTTATTTTGAATCAGTCATTCTCTTTCGCTTAACCTTGCCTATCCCGCAATGTTATTGTGACGACAATGTCAAGGCCTATAGCTGTGTTCACTGCCTTGAGTGAGATTTAACCTGAAGAATAAGAAAACATCTTGTTCTAATCTACACTTATTTACCAGTGACATGAGCACATAAGTCTTGTACAATGAGGCCTCTGTGTGGAATCAGCATTAGTGTGTTTGGCAGTGGTGGCATTTTATTTCCTCTGAAATCATTTTTGTTCTGTGGACTGGTTGAAAAGACAGGTCTTCAGTGCAAAAGTGCTGAAGGAGCAATATGAAAATCAGCTCTGCTGTGTCATGAAAAGCAGAGCCGAAGCCACTGTGCCAGCCACAGTCTTTTGTTAACTGTAGATTTCTTTGACAGAAATGTGCATCCCATGGCAACAGGATCAATCACTTGGAAGATGAGATTGTTATTGGAAACCTTCCCCTCTAGCAGCAATCTCCTTCTGCCTAAAACTTATTGGCTGATTTGGTTGTAAGAAATGACTGTCAATGTTTGTGAAAATGAAAATGGAAAAGAGTGAGGTAAAGGTAGGACACATCACATGGGCTGTGTGGCTGTCCCCAAATGATGAGATAAGCAGATGCTTGGCCACATATGCTGGAAACACAGGTAACATTCTGTTAGTGACATATGTAAGTCCACATACACCAACATACATCCTGTGTGTGTGTGTGTGTGTGTGTGTGTGTGGTTGCTTCAACGGCTGGTATTCTCTTCCTCCCCCTGCAACAACCAAAACCTCCCCCTCCCCCAGGACTCTCAATTTCACTGATATAACACCTTCTCTGGCCATTCAATGACTGCTGGAGAAATGTGTGTGTGTGTTCGTGTGTGTGTGTGAGAGAGAGAGAGAGAGAGAGACAGACAGACAGACAGACAGACATTGCAACAATTTGTGGCTATGTATAGTCCCTGTATAGCTAAATACAGAACACTTGTCACAGCCAGCATGGCAGAGTGGTTTAAGTTTTGGACCATGGCTGTGGAGACCAGGGTTTGATTCTCATTTGGCCATGAAACCTAGTGAGTGACCTTGGGCAAGAAGCACCCTCTCAGCCTCAGAGGAAGGCAATGGCATAACCCCTCCGAACAAATCTAGCCAAGAAAACCCCATGATAAGTTTGTTTTAAGGTCACCATAAGTTGGAAATGACTTGAAGGCAACAACACACATAGAGAACAGTTGTCAATTACATAATCCACTGAGTCCTCCAAAAGATGCCAGCAGATGTCATATGATGTCATAGTCTGCATCTGGCCATGGGGGCATGATTGGACACTTCTCTCATCTCCCCCTTGATCTCCACCAGCCTCTGAATTCCCATGGGGCAAGGGTGCAGCAGCTATTAACTGTGAGTCAGGGGGATTGAGAGGAGAGACATAGTGTACATCTGCCTCCAGGACTTTTACATTACACTCTGCAATACAAGTATTGGGCATAATTTATTAATTCTTCTTCATTGCATTTAGCCCTTGCTTCAAGGAGCCTGATGCAGTATGCAGGGATTTATGTGATATTACCTTTTCAATTTTCCTATATGATAAGTCAAAAACAGGGACTTGTCCAAGGCTGCCTCAGGAGCATCATAGCAGACCAGGAAAAGAAATTGTAGCTGTGTCCCTTCAAATCATTTCCAACCTATGGCAAGCCTAAGGCAAACCCATCTCAGAGTTTTCTTGGCAAGATTTGTTCAGAGGGGGTGTGCTGCCCTACAATGTCTTCTGAGGCTGTGTGACTTGCCCATGGTCACCCAGTAGGTATCCATGGCCAAGCAGGGATTTGAACCCTGGTCTTCAAAGTCTTAGTCCATCACTCAAATTGCACCACACTGGTCAAGGTGTGGGTTTTTTCTACTACAGCATATTAACTTTAATAGGAGACTGACATAAGACTTGGTGGCCCAGTGTACCTCCTGCACAAACCTTGTTGTTGTTAATTGTCCTTGCATTGATTTCAACTCATGGCAACCTCATGGATGAGACATCTCCAAGTCTCCCTGTCCTCAGCCTCTCTGCTCCTGGCCTGTAGGCTCAGGCCTGTGGCCTCCTTGATTGAATTCATTCATCTGGCATATGGTCTTCTTTTCTCCTGCTCTCTGCCTTTCCTAGCATCATTGTCTTTTATAATAATTCATGCCTTCTCATGATGTGGCCAAAGTATGACAGCCTTCATTGGGTCATCTTTTCTTCCAGTGAGTTCAGGTTTGATCTGTTCTAGAACCTGTTTATTTTTCTTCTTGGTTGTCCACAGTATTCTCAACCAAGAAGTGGACATGTTCTCCAGCATCCACGTGTCAAAAGAGTTGATTTTCTTTCTATTGGCTTTCTTCCCTGTCCAGCTCTCACATCCATATATGGTAATTAAAAGTTCTATCACTTGGACGATCTTCACTTTTAGTGTTCATAGTCATATCATTGCATTTTAGGAACTTGTCCACTTCTTTCATAGCTGCTCTTGCCAATTCTAATCTTCTTCTAATTTTTTGACTGCAGTGTCCATTACAATTAATGTTTGATCCAAGGTATGGGAACTCCTTGACTATTTCAATTTTCTCACTATCTAGGATAAATACTTGTAGATCTGCTGTGGTCATTATTTTTGTTTTTCTAATGTTCAGCATTAAGCCTACCTTGGCACTTTCTTCTTTTGGCACAAACGTATTGAACTCTTAAAATACCATTGTCAAGTGAAGTGAGTGGCAATAAGCCATAGGGCCCATTCAGTCACCATTAACTGTCTGCTCACAGGTAAAGATTCCTGTGGATAAAAAGGGGTTTTCTTGGCAACATTTGTTCAGAGAGCTTTGCCTTTGCCTCCTGCCAAGGCTAAGAGAGTGCGACTTGCCCAAGGTCACCCAGTAGGTTTCCATGGCTGATTGAATCCAAGGAGATTATCATACTAACCTTATGTCCCATGGCAATCACATTATTAAAGGAAATGAGACCATACCTCAGTAAAACATTTCTTATCACACATCTCTTCATTCATGGCATTGTGCTCCTTTGATGACCCTCTAGTGTAATAATTTCCCTCACTTCAGTTCTGGGATAGGTGCAATGCAGACCCTCGGCATGTGGGGACTTGATTCTCTTCCTCTCTCCCTCTCTCTCTCCTCCTTGATATTCTAAAGCAGGCTAACTCAAAAACTTCAGTTTTTGTTGTGCTCTTGAAATTATCGCAAAATGATTAAACCACTTTTAAAAAAATTAAATTACTTTGTAAACAGAGATCATGCCGACAGGGAAGGGGGAGTGTGGAAAGGAGATCTGGGCAGGAAGGGGGCTTGGGAGAGAATTGTCCTCCTGACAGAGAGAAAGAGAGAGAGAGGTGGAAAGATCTTGAGGTGTGGTGGATGATCAGTCAGCCTGCCTTGGAATAGCAATGGGTAGGGGGAGAGGATGAGAATCATGCCCCCCTCATGCCATGTGATTCCCTAATCTCAGAATTTACACACACTTGAGAAAAAATGGCATAGCAGCAGGGAGCTTATTCATGGGTTTCCCTCATGGATGAAAAGCTATCTTTTATCCACACTTGGGAGGCACAGAAGCAACAAGTAGGAGATGACATAATGTAGCAGCTACCAGGCAAAAATGCTTTTATCCTGTTAAGATTCTGGGTTTTATCTTGGTGTGATAATTTCCATAGTCGCCAGAGTCAAAATCCATGCCACTACACCACACTGGCTCTCCCCTGCATACTTCATGCTTAATGTAGCACCTATCATAGCACCTGGGGCTATTGACCTGAGGTTTGCCCTGGAAGACGTTATTTTTCTTTTACCAATATCCAACGTAGGAGCATGTGTGTAGTGGGAAAGATATTGAGACCATGATAGTAAGGTTTTTTAAAACTCTTTATCTCCTGCAGTAATCCCCTATACCTGCTGTTTTCATGGAGGAAAATATTCAGTCACTCCAATAGGAGCATGTAAATAGCAGGCATGAGGGGCCCAATCGAGACCACTACAGGAGACAAGGGTCTAAAAAACCATCCCATCATCCACACCAGCGTCAAAATGGAGCGTTCTTCCCTCCACCCCAGTCCTGGCTAGGAAATAACCAAAATGGGTAGTTTTGCAAGAAAACTATTTCAGCTTCCTATTAGATGTTCTACTTGCTGGAGAAATCATATAGGTTCTACATGTGGATTTATGGGTTCCTCTGACATCTCTGTGGGTAGCCCAGTCATTGTCAGTATTAACCAAACCAATAACTTAGCCTGTTAAGTCACAGCACTGAGAAATATGAAAACATAACATTTGTCAAAGGGGAGAGGGGAGAGAAAAATAGGCAAAATACAGACTATCAAAGGGATAAATCCACTGCTGATGAGCCATTTTAATCAGAAACCAAAAGTTCAATCCTGTCAGCCATTCCTAACTGATTTCATTCCAAACTATAGATAATGTGAATTAGGAGACTGTCTTTTTTCAGTGCCCAAGTTATTAAAATCCTGTGCCATCATGAATGCTGTCTCATGGAACAAGCATTGCAGAAATGATAGTAGCAACAAATGCAACTTTTACATTTTGCCAGATGGATTGAGGCAGTCCTGGCTCCTGATCCTGGCATCTCTCTCTCTTCTCTCCCCACCCTCGCAACCAAAATATAAATAATCAACAGGCACTTATCCCTTTTTATTATTAGAATTGGCTGGATAGACATTATAAAGCTGCCGGATTAACATCTGGAAACCTTTCAAGGACGCTTTGGCTCCTGTTTACTCCTAAATGAATAATGACTATCAAATGCAGTTCCCTAAATTCTTGTGTATAAAATGCTTCTTTGCCCCTATACCCAACATGATATATCATTGTTTCCTTCAGGTGACCCTCAGTTGAGATGCAGGACAAATGTGCCGGGAGGAGGGGTGTGCGATAAAGAAATGAAATATCCAGTCATTTACTGTTTGAGTGCTTTTCTGGCCAACTTCCATTGACTGGGTGGTGACTATCAACACTAGTGATATATATTTGAAGGAAAACAGGAAGAAATCTTCTGGGTCAGTGGCAACCTGTTGCTGTTTGGTGAATCAGATCCAGTCTTGGATGAGAGAAAGTGGTCTGGCTCAGCCACTGTGTAATGAAGAAAGTGGTAGTTCAAAGTCTGGATAGTGCTGTATATGTCACAAAAACAGTGATGGCTTTGAATGATAATAACAACCAAAAAATGCAAAGGTAGAATAAACCAGCCTCTTGCCATGCTCTGGGTAAGCAGTCCAGACAATGTAGTGTTTAATCCCCATATCCAGCACAATCTGGATGATGTTTAGCACCAAACCTGAGATATACACCTCTTGTAACAGATTTTTAAAACTCGCAATTTGCTCCAGATCTTTCCAGAAGGTCTGGAGTCCTCCATTCTAAGGCCAGAAAGCTCTTTAAAACATGTCCCACTATGTCACCTAGCATGGCCACTGGTGCTGCGCATTACTCATTCTCGGGTCAAAATGAGGTGTCCAGCCATGGGATTGATGCTAGTTGCCTGGTTCTGACCTCAGAGCAAGTGGTGTGCAACAGTGGCAGAACATGCATGCAAACAGCCACCCAGCACTGGAATGGTAAAAGGGGGGGGGGGAGGGATCAGGGCAATTCTGGGGCCAGGATACTCTGGGCTGCTCCCAGAGTAACCTGACCAACACAGACAACATCACAGAGTTGGAATGGGTTCCAAGAGCCATGTAGTGCAACCATTTGCCATGCAGAAACCCACAGGTAAAGTATTCCTGAGATATAGCCATTCAACCTCTGCTTCAGAATCTCCATTGCCTTCCAAAATAGTTCATTCCACTGTTGAGCAGCTCTTACTATAGAGAGGTTTTCCCCACATACATGAATACGTGCATGCGTGTGCACACACACATACACACATACATACCAGTGGCTAAAATTCTAGCAAATTATACCTCTGCATTCTAACCAATTCAACAGCTCAAGTGGTTTTAGGGAAGAAGAAAAAAGAAATGGATGATCCCTGGCCTGGGTATTCCAATAAGAAACCTCAGAGACAAGCATTATGACAAGAACACCCAGAATTTTTAAACTTGTTTTTTTGCTTTGCAACTTCATTAGCAAAAAGCGTCCTGATCTTTCTTCAATATTCCAGTCCCTGGTCTTTGTGAGCCCCCCAAAGGCTACAAGTGTAAGCACACTTGCTAACTAAAACCTAAGTGAAAGAGACAAAAAGACAACACTGCACATAACATTAGCCAACCTTCTCCAAGCAAAACCAGATGGTCACCTGTCCCATTTGATCCATTTAGCAGAAGCAACACAGGGGCATTTGTGCCACTACAACATCATCCCAGACCCGGAAAATGTTTTTATAAATATGCCTCTTTGTGATTAGGTTTTAAAAAATCCTGTGGGGATCCTGTGGAGGGGAATGCATGACATACCCCTTTTAGTGTGTGAATAATTTGTAATATTCTGTTTTTCTGTCTAACAAAATTTATCAAAAATGAAGAACAGAAAAGGGATATGGAGTAAGACAGGATACCGAAACTTCTGCAGCAGAAATGTTTTGAATGCTGCTGCTGCTGCTACTCCAGTATCTAGTCACAGGTGAACATGGAAAACATTAACCACATGTACATAAATGCACATAGATAGTTCATTCTAAAGCACAGCATACCTCATTTGATTTTAATCCTTACAACAAAGGAAAGTCAAGCTAGAAAAAGCAAAACAATATTTAAACATTTAAAAGATCTCCTTTGGAGAGACATAGAGCTAGTCTACACATAAGCATAATATGTGAATTGCTGCAGATTTTTGCACATTCACATCAGCACTTAATTGCCTTCATTTTCGTGCACAAATTCACATCTATTCTCTCTCCCTCATCTGAAAATGCACAGCCATGTGAATCCATGCAAAGTGGATGGAAATGCAAAGCAGATGGAAAAGTGCATCATTGTGGATACTCTAGTAAAGACCACAAAACTTTTTTTCAATAGAATTTATGGAATTCTTCTGTGCAAAGAACCCATTTTTCTCCAAATCACACATGGCTGGATTGCAGTCTATTCGGTTTGAATGAGGAGTATTTTAGTCATGTAAACAAGCCCATAGTCAGAGCTTTCTGCAATTGTAAATGGCCTTGGGAGTTTCCTCTATATGTAATGCATTATATTCCTTAAATATAATGCATACTGATCAAGGTGTAGCTTTGCACCAAGAATGAAGAACATTTGGTCCTATAGATACTGTTTACCCTCCAGCTCCCATCAGCCTCAATCAGCATAGCCAATCATGTAGTATGATGGAAACTGCAGTTCAACAATATCTGGAGAGCACCAGATCCTCCACCTGTGCCCTGTATCTTGTGTTTGGTTTCCTCATCCATATAGAAGAAACTCGCAGATACCTGATGAATACAGTTAGCCTCAAAATAACTTCTCACTGAGCCAGCATGAACTAGGAGAGTGTTCACATTAAGCTTCTTCAGTCCTGCTGCTTGAGACACACTGGAATTCATAAAAACTTTTGGTATTGGGAGGGTGTGGACTTTGATTTTATTGGAAAAGATTATCTCAGTCTTTATTAACTCTGTTGTATTCATTTCTTCAGTTTCAGTTTTATTCCTTAGTGACTGACAATATATTTGCACAGGAATACTCACTTTATGTGGCTTACTTTATGTACAATATCCAATGTGAGTTGATTTTTAGATATTTGCATGAAAAAAAGTTGTTGCATTGTATATGAGTACCTCTGGTAGATATTTCCTTTCGCATAATCTAGGGGAAAGAAATGCAAGCCCGTTTGTTTTCTTTTCAAGTAAATCCATGCTAGTTGACAAACAGCTGCCAACAGATGGACGACACAGGCACAGCTCCATAGAGCAATGTGAAGAATTAAGCTGATAAAGGCATCCAGCAGGTGGCACCGTTTTCTTATTGTTCAACCATCTTAACTCTTACACAGTAGGGAAATCAATCTTTTTCACCACAGCTGTTTTCTAAGTACACAATGCCTAGATCAAAATGAGTGGCAGTAATAGGAGGAATCTTGTGTAATTTCTGACAGATAGAACCAAATATAAGCAGTCTGCTCGTCTTCTTTAGAGGTGATAATTCATTTCTCAACCAGCGCTGAACAGGGCTGCAAGTGGAGAGATGTCATTGCTGGACTCCAATGGGGAAGAGGCCAATGTAAATGGGTCGAAGCATGGCGCACTGCAATGGAGAGTGTAGGGTCTTAGCTGGGTGGTTTTATAAGTTCCTACCACTCTTTCCTCTCCTTCTTTGCCTGGACATCATCGAAGGGATTGGATCAGTTACAGAAATCCAGATCCCCCACTTTACAGTTTGGCTGGATGACTGGACAGCTGGATGGCCACTGATAGGGTGACCAGACATCCTCCTTTTCCAGGACATGTCCTACATTTCAATCTTCTTTCCAGGAGGAATTTCAAAATGTCCTCCATTTAGACATTAAACAGCTGTGGTCTTTTTGTTTTTCATCTCTGAAAATTTCAGTATGTTCATGACATCCTGTCCAGATGGTAGTTTCTAAATTGGGATGGTTTTGGTTAGAAACATTCTATCAACATCTCATTTGTAGACACCAGAATGTTCTTTTACACAGGAATAAGATGAAAAATAACTTTATATAGGGTCAGAATTTACCACGTGATGTGCTGTATAATCCTTTGTTCAGGGATGGGCAACTTCTGCTGGAGTTGAGGCTGTTTTGTATATTCCTAACCCATTGGAGGCTGCATTGGTTATATCTGTCAAAATTTGGCAGTGGCTAGTAGATTTGTTGCTGTTGCGGTGGCTGCTGAACATCAGTAGCTACTGCAACCACTCACTATGATGCAAGGGGTGGTCAAAATGTCTTTCAAGATACTACCACATGAAGCAAAGGATCTCCTCTTCTGGAAGGGAAAGGAAGAACAGCTTTGGTTTTGGCAGCAGCAAATGGGCGCCATGAAAAATACCAGAACAAGCTCAGGGTGCTACATGAAGCTCACAGCCTACTTGTTATTTAGCTCTTGTTGTTTTTTGCCCTATAGATATAGAGATCTAGGGGCCGTTCAGACTATCATAATAACCGGTTTGTAAACTGGTTTAAAATTGAGAAGTTCATACTGGCGCCGAATTTAACACTATGGAATCCAGATCTTGCACATCCATCGCGGGGCAAATCCCCCTAAACCCGGTTTCTCCCAAAGTGATATATTTACCATTTCTTTTGGGAAAAACTGGTTCGCAGGGAATGTGAACTTGGCTCAGATCATGATCGGGTCAAGTTCAGGGGAGAGGAAAAGGCCAGGGGGGTGGGACATGCCTCCTCTCCCGGCAAAATCGGGCACTCCAGCATTTTTAAATATTTTTTATTTTATTTTATTATTATTTATTTTATTTTAATTCATTCTATTTATTATCTATTTTATTTTATTTCATTTTATTTATTATTGTATTGTATTGTATTTTTTATTTTTTATTGTATTTTATTTTGTTTATTATTATTTTTATTGCATTTTTTTTTTACTTTGAGAGCTCATGTGCATTCTACAGGAGGCCCTTTAAACCGGAGGTTGCCTTTTTATTCATTCATTTCAACTGGAGGGGAAACCCCCAATCCATATATGGATAGTTTCCCCCTCCAGTTTGAAAATCCCCATTCATAAGCCCCAGCGAGCCCCCTCCTGAAGACATCATCTGGCCACCTAGAAGGGAGTGAAAGAGGCCTAGCAGCACCATCCGGCCTGGCAGCAAGTTAAAGAGCCCTCCCTTCATGACAACATTATCTGGTTGCCTAGGAGGGAGTGACAGGAGAGGCCAAACTCCATCGGGCCTAGATTAAGAAGCCAAGCCCTCCCTCCAGTCCATCTGCCTTGGTCCAGGCCTCAGAGGGAGAGAACAACTGCTGGATCTGAGCCCCTTCCCCATCACCATTCCCTTCTCTTTTTGTGTCGTGTCTTTTAGATTGTAAGCCTGAGGGCAGGGAACTGTCTTAAAAAATAATAATTGTAAGCTGCTCTGATAGCCTTTAGGGCTGAAGAGCGGGGTATAAATAAATAAATAAATAAACCAATCAGCTCACGTGGCCAGTGGCTGCATCAGACGTCACCATGACATCATTTGATTGACAACCAAGAGGCCCCATCTTTAATTGTTACTTTTTCATGTATGAACTTACGTGGGGTAAAATACACCAGGAAGCATCGATGGGGGCAAAAGGTAGTAAGAACTTCTTTCTGGAGAGATTTGGTAATGGCATGCATGATCTCATCCAGATCTTACCAGGGCAAATGGACTAGTATGAATGGGGTCATATTTGTCTTGTGGTCAAAAGCTTGGTTTTAGCCTCTATGCCCAATTCCTTGACTGATCATTTCAAGAGCAGCTGTGGAACCAATTAATCATAATAAACTGAGAATGAGAAATATGTTAATTTAATTGGCTCAGAAAGACTATGGGCATTCATTAAAACAGCACCTTCTCCATACAGACAATACCTGGTTCACCCAGTGTGCATCCTTTAAACACTTTACTACAGAGTCCTACATTTTGAAAGGGAAACATGTTGACTCCTGGGTTATCTCAAGCTAACAAAATCAGAATGAAAGGCTGTGATGCAGTGTAACTTTTTTTTTTTAATTTGATCAGCTCTTTGACTCTAAAAATAGATTGAAAGCCTTATTAAAAAGTTAACTAGTTTCACTCTTGGGGTGTTAATTTACTCACCCATGAGAAGCCAGTGTTTCATCATCTGTAACAAAGAAGAGCCAACACACGGGGGAAACAGAAACTCAAATCATTCAACAAAGTGGTGGTGGTGTGTGTGTGTGTGATTCAAATTCATGGTCTTTTTGTTTTTCATCTCTGAAAATTTCAGTATGTTCATGACATCCTGTCCAGATGGTAGTTTCTAAATTGGGATGGTTTTGGTTAGACACATTCTATCAACATCTCATTTGTAGACACCAGAAAGCAAGCACACCCTTGCTAATGCTGCATCAGCCATTTGTGATCTTTCAGTAAATCACTCACATTTTTCTGTTTAATTGGAGCAGAAAGCAAACAAAATGCTACACACACTTGGTAGCTGGGAAGAAGGAGTTGATGTAGTCTATGGGGAATCCACTTACCAGTCTAGGCTTTCTGTTTCCAAATGTGCTCTGGTTACAAAAGCATAAACTCACAGAATTTGGACTTTACCACATGAGCCCCATTCTCGCCGCAGTCACACTTGTCAACGAAAACAGAATTGTGTCTGTTTTGTGTAATAGCCATTACTGCACATCTTCATAATTGTGCCACTGGAGCTGCTGCCACCACCATGGCACTCTTTTCCCAACTCTACTTTTACCCTGCTTCTGTGACCTATATCCTACCTGCATGCCCTTTGGGAGTTTTTTAGTATTATTTTTAATATTTATATTTTCACTTTTTCATGCAATTCTGGAGTTCTATTATTATTATTATTATTATTATTATTATTATTTCTTACCCGCAGGGTACAACAAGGTTAAAAAACAGTTACAGTAACAGTTACAGTTAAAATACTTCAACAATCCCATCCCCATCCTCCCACCCCTTAAAATAGAATTAAACTAACAATTTTTTAAAAGAAGAAGAAGAAATAGAAACAGCAAATAATTAAAGGGAATCAGCTTGGTTGGGAATAGTGAGGGTGAGGGAAGATAGAGAGGAGGGCACAGTGATACGTTGATTTTGTCATACACACACGTGCACACATGCGCACACACACATAAATCCCCAAAAGCAAACCTTGATTTTGACCTTTTATTATGCCATTGTATTCAATGGGACTTGAGCATCCAAGGATTTTGTTATCCATGGGATTGGGGGGGGGGGCACTGTAACCTCCTTTGAAAGGCCTTGTGGGCAGCTTGTGGCTTCCCCATTAGTGGGGTGGGAAATTTGCTCTGGGTTTTATGGGAATGCTTTGTTCCCAGTGTCACGATGCCAGGAGGAGGAGGAGCTGGATTGAATAAATATACATTCAAAGAACACCAACAACACCTTGAGAAAATGCAAGCCTGTGACTAACATTATTATTTTTTCCTTGTGTATGATTCTTAACACCTTTGCCTGATGAAGAAGCCAGTGGAGCTTTGAAAGCTTGCATCATGTATATTGTGCATTTTGATTGGCTGATTAAAGGTATCACTGTTTTGTGGATTTTGGATGTTACTGTACTTTGTTATATGGCCAATGTGGAATATGTTTTCCTGTAATCTACCACAGTACTGAGCTGTGATTTACTCACAGCTTTCAGTCTGGCTCTCATATTACTATACCAGCCATAAGGGATCAAGATAAACACATAACTTGCAAAGGGTAAACATTATCATTAGGCTGAATCAGATGACTGCCTCAAGGCAAGTTGATCTGACTATCATGAGAAAGCAGTAAATCCACAACTACTGTTGTTGTTGTTGTTGTTTTGCCCGGGATAGGAAAAGGTTTCAGTTTCCTACATCAGAAGCCAAAATAATTTGGCTACACATGGCTCCTATACACCTAGGCTTTAAACCATTAGCTTTTCTAACTCAGGCAGCAAAATGTCTTAAACCTGAACCCCTTTTGTCTATTGCTTATTTCTAGTGCCTCACATTTTACCTCTCTCTCTCATATTCTCTCTCTCTTTCTTTCTTTCAAACTAACAATGCTAGCTTCTTGGAAGAAGGCTGAGCTGCAAATGCAATAAATAAATCCATAAGTGGTGAGCAGGTGCAGTTTAAGTGGAGATAATGTTATTGCTGGACCAGAGAGAACTAGATTTTAATCACTACTCAGCTATAGACTCGGTGGAATTACCTGCTCACAATTCAATGCCCAAATGTAAAATAGGAACAACAATAATGTATCTCATACGCGGGCAATGAGAGAGACTGATGACACTAATGCATTTAAATTCCAAGTGCTCTACATAATAATATTTAAACTTGTCATATTTTGTCTTCAAATACTCTTGTACCGTTAATGTGTATGAATGCTACCTGTATAATCCCTGAAAAGCTTACCTTTTTATATTCTGCAGCTGGCACATTACTTTTTAGTATGAAGTTGATATTTGTTTGCTATTTATAGAGCACTTACGAAGATGAAGAAAAGAAAGGGTAGCTCCTTCTCAGGATTTTAGAACAATCTAAAGTATAGCAGGTAGGAGGGACAAAACAGGGAAAGCAATAAATCTCCCATTGTGCCAAAACTCAGTTTGTGTATATACGTTTACATACACATTTTAAAAATACTGCCAAGTAAGGAAAACATAATCTTCCCATAGAAAAACATGCAGTAGTCATTTTTCCCACAGAAAATTGTGATATGTTCATGCACTGACTCCCTGGATATTTAAGTGTGAAAATGGAGAAGGGATTATGAACGTTGATACTGGTGGGAAAAGATTTGGACAAACATTGATTTGCTCTACACTCTGAAAGTGTATTCAAACAGTGCATCATCTGATTCTTTGTTTCTGATAGCAGGCCAAGTTGAGAAAATTTTGTTATATAAGAAGCAAATATAATAAGCATCCCATATACTCCTTCCAAAATGACACCGGGGGGGGGGGGGGTAGGTCAGCACTATACCCCTGAAATTTCTCACCTCTCAGAGTAGTGGTGTGCATCTAACAATACTTTGCACAGAGGAAACACCTGCGGACACTGCAATCAAGTTTTCTTATTCATTTCCTTCTTAAAACAGTAGCCATGGCCATCCTTTCTGGGAGGCTCTAGGGCGATGTTGGCTGCATCTACACTGCAGTAATAATGCAGTTTAACACTGCTTTAACTGTTATTTAGCCTTCACTGTCAGAGAATGCTAGTGCCACAACAAACTACAAATCCTAGGATTGCATAAAATGGAGCCATGGTTGCTGCCCCTGGCTGTGGAATGACATTTTAGAAGAGATACAACAGCTGAAATCACTGACAGCATTTAAAATGACGTTAAAGGCACATCTCTTCTGGCAGGCCTATCCAATTTTAAACCATGGCTTTTTAGTTGGTATATTTTAAAGAATGTATTATATGAGTGTATTTTAGTTTTATACTATTGTACTTTATTGGTAAATATTGGTAATAAATAATTTTATAGACAGCTAGATAGATAGACAAACAGTTAACTATATTTAAACATCTACATATTGCTTGGGCTACTTTTGTAACATATGACAGGATCAGACTTTCCACAAATAATGAGGATTGTCCAACTAATGGCGCAAATACATTTCTCTACAGCAGTTTTTGTGGAAATGGCAGCAGGGGGGAATGGCTCCCAAACTACCTGACAAACTCTCCCCACTTTTGAAGAAGTTAGTCAATACAGAAGATCAATATTTTAGCCCACCTGCATAAAGATGAAAAATGTAGTCACCCAGAGACCTTTAAAAAAAGAATCCACAAAGAACTAGGCTAAAATTACAAACATTGTTTGATGTTGTCACCCACAAAATTGTAATCAATTCCCAAAATTCCAGCCATTTACTATATACAGATTTTTCTTTAAGGAGCAAAAGAAACCAGATGGAGCCCAAAAATAGTCACAATAAAGTCACACATGTGTGACTGTGGTACAGTTGATGTTGTTCCAGTCAATGTAATGGTACCCATATGAAACTTTACATCAAACCATGATACATCGAAGCAATAGATATGTGGTTGTTAGTAGATGGCCCTATCTGTGGGAAATTCACATTTCTTCTGTTGCAGGACAGTGGAATTAAATGGAGTTGAAGAATGTCCTACACTGCAATAACTTTTAATTTTTGTTTTGTCTTATCTGATTTTATTTTCTGCATTGTTTTGCATTTTCTGGCCTTGGATGTTTGGGTGCAAGATGCAAACAGTCCTTTGGATATTAGCATTTGAATACCCTCCAATGTGTTAGAATTTTCAGTGTAGCCAGGAAATAGCCCACAGCTTCCACGGTGCAAGCTTACTTTTAAACATTCTTAGCACATAAGGGTTAAGTTGTGTTCCCTGTTGCCAAGACTGTGTTTTTGCAAGCACTCCTGGAAGACGTCAAAAACTGGTAGAGCAAGATGCTTGGCGTATAAATGTGAAGCTGGAGGTTAATAAGAGCAAATATATTTGTTCATGAGATTGCCTCTCTGTGGCAGAGGGAGCAGAGAGGAGATAATATGGCTAGCATGTGAATCGCGGAATGATTGCAAAGCATTTTCTGACTCCCAATTCAGAGATTTCAAACGGTGGTAGGTGCAAATTCAGACATGAGATAGATTCTCAAATTGCAGAACAAGAACATAAACAGGTGAGACTGGGAATGGTGAACAGCCTGGTGCCTTTATTAATACCTGCCCTTCAGGTACTATATTTAAAAAGTCATCTATGAACTCTCAGGGGTGTTTTAGCAGTTGATTCCTAAAGTGGCAAACCAGATGGTTGAACTGGGTGAACCATGGGGATGCCTTCCAATTACATATTTCTAAGAATAAAATATTTATTCTATCTAATGAAAGCAGTGCCTTTCCAAGGGCCCAATCCTATGTGTATATGTGCAAAGGGATTCACTCCCAATAATGAGTAAGATTAGATGGCATTTCTATGTAATTTAGAACTTGGTGTGGATATCAGGAAACCTCAGAAAATTTGCAATCTCTTGTCATCATCTGCAAAAAATAAAAATAAAATATTTTATTAAAGATAAAAAAGCATTAAAATAGCATACAAGTACATATAAAGGCAGAAATATAAAAATAATCAAAGAAAGATAAAGATTGAAAGAAAAAAGGAAAATAAAACAATTACTTCCAACACTCCTAACCATGGTTATACCAATAAAGTTTTACTTCTTCCACTTATCCATGTTTCATGTTTCTACCGTTTAGATGCCTTTGATTATCATTTCATAGATAAAATATTTTGGATAAAAACTGACTCAGCTGCCATTGTTATAACAGAAGTTGACAATGAGATGTCCCACAACTCCATAAATAGGAATACACAGGATTAGTTTCAGTTGGTGAATACCACAGATATGGACAAGCTGCTAGGAAGAGCAAGGAAGACAACTTGGCATTTCAATCCCACTCCATATTGGCTGGTCATCTAAGGAGGAGATGCAATTAGATTTCAGTTACAATATATTATTAAGTCACCTCTCGGGGGGGGGGGGAAGTTTTCCATCTTGTTTAAAAGAAGTGTTAGTACCACCACTACTAAAAGCTCTTCCTTGGACCCCTTGGATTTAAACAACTATAGACCACTATCAAATCTCCCTTTTCTGGGCAAGGTGATTGAGGGCTCCTTGGATGATACAAATTAGCTAGACCCATTTCAAACTAGCTTGAGAAGGATATCAAGCTGAGACTTCTATGGTTACCTTAGTGGATGATCTTTGCCAGAGCATAAACAGAAGGAGTAAGTCCCTGCAGGTCTTTTATTACCTCTCAACAGCATTTGATACCATGAACCATGTTATTCATTTCCACTAAATCCATCAGTTTCATTAACCAATCTTCTTGCTTCGGCATCTCTGTATTTATAACAGTATCACTACCCTAATCAAATATTGTAGTAATCTTCTGTACTTCTTTCTAGATGTTCATTTAGGAGTCCTAATAAAAACATTTCTGGTTTCTGTAAATTCACTTTCAAAATCTTTATCACTTTATGTATGTGTTGCCAATATTTTTTTGCTTTGTCTCAAGTCCATCACATGTGATAAAAAGTCCCATTTGTTCACACTTCCAACACCAACTCAACAGCCCTTCATACATTTTAGGGAGTTTTCAGGAGTTAAATGCTATCTTGTACATCATCATATAAAAATCCTCTTTAATATCATAACACAAAGTGCATTTTAGTCCCTTAGACACATATTTCCCCATTCATTCTAATTTCAACAACAGTAATTTGTACATTTTCCCAATCAAATGTTCACCATATGTACATAATAGTATTACAGATTCAGATTTTCCACATAATTTCATTCCAAAACTTAACATAGTTATTTTGGAAAAGCATACTATTCTTATATAACAAGATAATGCCCAAATATTTCACCTTTGTTCTGGTTTAAAATAAGAAAATTTGCATTGATTTCCAATTTTCTTCCTTTCTCATTTTATAGAACCATAGAATGTTAGGGCTGGAAAAGACTCCCAAGGGCCAAACAGTCCAACCCCTTGGCATGCAGGAATTCACAATCAAAGCACGCTCTACAGATGGCCATCCAACCTTTATTTAAAAACCTCCAAAGAAAGAGACTCCACCACCCTCCTAAGCAGCGTATTCCAATGTCAAACATCTCTTATTGTCAGGAAGATCTTCTTAATGCTGAGATGGAGTCTCTTTTCCTGGAATTGCTCTGGGTCCTATTCTCTGGAGCGCAGAAAACAAACTTGTTCCATCCTCAATATGACATCCTTTCAAATATTTAAACATGGCTATCAGCTCTCAACTGTTTCTTCTCCAGGTTAAACACACTCAGCTCCCTAAATCACTCCTCCTAGGACATGGTTTTTAGAACTTTCATCATTTTGGTCACTATCCTCTGGACATTTTAACATCATATTTTGACCGCCAATTTGAAAAAACAATCATTTCTCTGAATTGTTTTCGGTTTTCTAACAGCAATGCAAAATTTTATAGGTTAAGGGAAGGTCCCATGGTATAGTTCCATATGGAACATTAGAAGGAATGAGATCACATTCCTTCTCCCCAATCACTTGAGCCTTCAGTGTTCTGGGGTTTCCCAACCCTTTTTGGAGTGTATGGAAGAGGGATTGCAAGAAGTAGGGAATCACTGATTTTGACAGAATGAGTGGGGATCCATCAGAAGTACACTATTACATCATGACCATTGTTTAAATAAGGTATGTATATATTGTGTGGTTCACCAAGGACCCCAGTATGGCTGTCAGTCTGTCCTCTTTTGGGGGGGGGTGTGGAATTGGCTCCAAAGCAGATAATTGCCCCCTAAAACCTCTACTTGAGGTTGTTTCAGGGAGCCCTGTGCCTTTCCAATGCATGAAAGGCTTGAGGCTGAGTGGCTGATGTGGGTGGAGCAGGTGTGGTCCCCAGATTGTTATTCAGTTTTGAATCATGTGCTTTTTTTATTGACCTCTCTGGAATGCATGCGGTCCTGGTCTGTTGCGTGTAACAGAACAAGTCCTATGCCCGATTACTTGGAAGTATGTTCAGTGGAAGGTATATCTGAGTGTGTTCAGAACTGCAGTTGCAACTTAACTGTGCAATCCAGTATGTGTACTCAAAAATAAGCACCACTAATTTCAGTGAAGCTGGCTTCCAGGCAGAATTCAAAGATATAGCTGTGGTAGTCTGGAAAATTAGAATGTGAAGGATCTTGTAGCTGCTTTGAAACCATCTGAAAGAAAGAAGTTGCTAGCTTGAGCTTTCCTAGACTTGAGCCTTCTTCCTCACACAAGTATGCTCAGATCTACAAAAGCTCATGTTACCTCCTTTCTTTCATTTAGTCTCAAAAGTACTACAAGATCCCTTTTCATACTTGCTTCTAAGCTGTTAAGCACAAGATTACAGCCAGAGGTCACTTCTAAGTGAGTGGATCCTAGTGTCAGTTAAAAGGTATTGTACAACTATTCTATATTTTCCTCAGTAATGAATTTTCTGCAATAAGAAAAAATAATAATAAAAGAAACAGTGATAAAACACTGGAGAGTTACAAAATTTTATTTATTTTGTTCAAATAGTATCACACCTTTCAATATGGGATCCAAGACATCTTATGGTGTATGATTAAAACAAAATATAAAACTATGATATCTGGATAGCTGCATCCACACACACACACACACACACACAAATATCAATGAACATGGCAGGGCACATTGAAAGCCTTTTTGGGAGCACCAAGCTCTTACCAATTTAAGGAAATTTATTACATATTTCCATGTGATTTCTGTGGAAGCCTGCAATCTAGAGTATCTGGGTTACCATTCAAGGACTTTATTTAAGGATGCGTGCCAAACTCAAGTCTAGTTTTCATATTCTACTGTTATGAAGGAGCGGGATATAAAACATTGGGGTCAGAAAGAAGTATTCCCTGATATGTCTCTGTTAAGTTCAAATAAAAGCAAGGCAAATAACTACAGTATTGTAAATGGCCATTGTAACTGGACCTCTCATACCTACCAGCATTTTTTTAGTACAACAAAGATAAGAACGTTGAATTACTGCTAATTATTTACTGTTGATATCAGCACCATTTTTTAATTATTTTGCTTTTTGAGATTTCTATAACTGTCACACCTATTGGACTGCTCCCATTTTAGGGCTATATGTTCCCCACTGCTTCCATTTCCTTGCTTGTGTGTCCATTTGTGTATGTCACCTATCATGCATCTGATGAAGTGAGAATTTATTCACAAATAGTCAATCAAATAAGTTATGCAGAATACCACAGGGCAGCTTGATTGGGAAGATCAGATTTCCAGACAGCCAAAGTGTGTTGGGAGGGGAGCATCATTACAACCTTCCTTTCATCACTCCTCTAGTTAATCATCATCAGTCATCATAATTAGTGACAGCTTTGTCAAGGATTTCTGATAAGGAAACATATTCCTTCTGTTGACTCAGCATTTACTGGCAAAATATGCAAACATTTAAACACCCCTGCACTCATCAGAGGGACTCAAGAAGATAAACGATAGCTGCATTTGTTTCAAAACTGATTACAGTAGCCCAACAACAATTGAGTAGGGCTGTGATTACAAGATTTAATTCTAAATCTTGCTGACATCTGTAAAACGCTCACACCTCCAATTAAACTTATTTCAACAGGAGCAAAACACTTCTAATAAAGTCAGGGGTTGGAGGGAAGGAATCTAGACTTTGATTTCCCACCCCATTTATCATGTTTTAACAAGTTTATTTCAGATCTATGACTTCCAATTTGGAAACAACTTGGGTATTTTTCCTAAGTTGTCAACCAAGGTGTCCCATCTCTCCTGCCCGATAGTTCCTGTATAAAATTTATACACACACAGATGTCACCCCTCCCTAAGTTCGTATTTAAAAGTTAAAAAAATTATGAGATGATGATGATGATGATGATGATGATGATGATGATAAAATTTATTTGTATTTCCTGCCTCTCCCTGCAGATCAAGGTGGGATTACAGCAAAAATAAGCAACAATATAAATGTCTGTAGGAACTGATATTTATATATACCAAACATTAAGCATTACTTAAAGAGGCAGATCTTTTCACAATAAATTCACGATCAGATAAAGGATAGCAACATAGAATCTAGGATTTATGAATTTTGGGGGGCTGGTTTACAGGCAAATGCCAATAATGAGTCTAACCTTTCTGGATTTCACTTGTGGGGAAAAGCCTGTTCATAGAGTAACTCAAAAGCTCAAACTGAAAGGCAGTATAAAAACATACTAATTGTTTTGTCTGTTAAGGTACAACACTTTTGCATGTTTGTGTGAGAAAATAAGGGCAATAGTTTTAAAAAATGACAGAAAAAGTATGCATCCATAGTCAAACTTTGATAGACGAAAAGTACTTCTTCACAGAGCACACAAACTACAGGCTCACTGTTTCAACAAATAATCAATGCCAACTTGAACCCCTTGAAATAGTGAGAAAATAAATCCTGGTTAGACTTCCATCAGCTAAGTGAACCTTTAAAATCAGCCTTGTCCACACCCTGCCCATTTTATATATGCTGTAACTATATTATTCAGAAGCACCAAACATACATTGTATTACCAAGGTAGATTATCTACTGCCAACAAGGAAGGTACCTTGGGCAGGAGACAGCATATCAACCATGTTATTAGTGTGCACACCCAAAGCAAAAGCTAATGTTTTTTTCTGATGGTTAACAATTATCTTGTAGCTTTCAAGAACTTGACTGAGCAGGTTTTGGATCTAAATAACTAGCTTTCCCTTACCCAACTTTATACATCTTCTATAGAATGCATTTGTTTTGCACTTTATGACAGTCAACACTCAGTTTTGGTCTACCTTTGTAAGGATATTGAACCCACACCAGGACAAAACATAAGGCTAAGCTGTTGAATCAAGGCTCCAGCTTTATTGAAAGAAACTCATTCCTGACTCATATCCTGTCTATATTTCTGTCATCTTACTTTAGCTAGCAGTAGCAGGCTTTATCTGGTTAAAACAGCTAACAGGCTGGAACAAGCAACTGGCAAATATAGTAATCAAAACAGGACATCTGTAATTCTGGAAAACTATCCCAAAAACATAGTCTGTGGGGCCTTTTGTTCTTCACTGTTGAGGCAAAACCCTGCTGTGCTTTTTTGAGAGAGTGAGGAAATTTAAGACTGTAATGCCTTTCCTCCCCCCAGATGTGGTTTGTTTCTTGGGTGGAAAGGGCAGAGTTTGGCAACTCTTTTGGAAAACCATGCAGCCCAATTCTTCTTTGTCTTGTCTAAATTCTGACTGTGGTAACAACAAAAAAAGATACATGCCGATTGCCATGCCTTTTCCTGACCCCCTCAAAGGCTCCAGGCCTCTATGGTCTATTCTTTTATCAAGAAATTTGGTTGGCAGGGGTCAATGTGCCAGTCAACAGGTCATCTCAAGACCACAGAGCAGAGTACATTCCCTCCCACCCACCCACCCCCTCTCAGCTGCAAGTGTAGCATATGAAGCATGCTATAGAAGGGCTGAAAGTATTATCAAAGTATCTCATCAATTCATGCCTCTGAAAAATATCAATGAAATTTAGCATATTAACCAGCACAATAAAAAAGTTGTTAGCTTAAGCAGCTTAGAGTTTACTCCTACAGTTCCAAGAATTAACTGAGACAGTATCAGAAATGAGCAATACCATGGGGGGTGGGGATAATATTTTCATTTCTTACTTTCTCACTCACCCATCCACCCCCAATGTCTCTCTTGCCATCCTTACCTTATTTTTTTTCCACTTTGAGGCCATGTGTGGCAAGGAACAGTAGAATTACAGGCAAAAAAAAAAAAAAAAAAAAAGAACAGGAGATAGGAAGCAACAGGGAGAAGAAGTCTGTGGTGCTCTCCCATGCTGCAGTAGCACACATAAGAAGAAAGAAAGCCTGCCTGTGCAGAAAATGAGAAGAGGGTAAAGAGTGGGTAAGAAAAATTGGAGGTAAAGGAATACATGGAGGAAAAGCAGGAGTGAATTACATGTAACAGCAGTGTGAGCATGTGAACAAGGCAAAGACAAAATAGAATGGTAGGACAGAAGGATATTGGGGGAAAGAAAGGAAGTGAAAGGACTTAAGAGAGAGGGACAGTGGAGAGATAAGAGGAAGCAGCCTTAGGAATAGTATGTGGCTATGCTTTGCTAACCCCTAAATATAAATCCATCAGGTATCATATTTGACACCACAAATGTGCTGGCCATGTTTTATAAACAAATGTGTATTCTATGGCTTCACTGTAAGAACAATAATCTGGATAGGAGGGACACAGAAAAAGCAGTGCGACATTATAGTTATCGACTTTGTACACCTTGTGTATCTTCCTGGTTTTGACTATTTAGACATTGTGTAAAAGTTCCAACACTTCATGACTTTTTTTGTAGCTAGGAAAGCTACATCTTGTACTATGCCTGTTCCTAAAGAAAAACGGCACATGGAAGCTTAAAGAAAACAACTGGTATCAATTAAATGATAAATAATTTATTATTATTGAACTCTTATCAAAAGACATGCACTGATCTCAACAGAATTTTTAAAAGACAAATGATGTTAATCAAAATTTATTATAAAGGCAGAAACACTAGTTAGATTCATGAGACACAACAGATTAGGTAGAACATGGAAATTCAGAATGTGTTGAGCCACTACTTTTATACAGCTTCAGGGAATAAAACTGTAACAGATTTCAGCTGTTTGCCCTCTTCTACTTATGCATACACACATATGCAAATTCTTAAATAAAATCTTGATTCAAAATATTCTTACTATACACAAGAATTTTCTCCAGATATAATTTACAAAGAATGATCCACTATCTGAAATTTTAAGTAAAAGGAGGTAGTAGAGAATACTCTGGACCCACCTAAAAATAATGAATGCCAGAATCTTGAAATTTGAAAAAGCCATATAAAGTTATGGAAAAGGAATGCTGCTGAAATTGAAGGCAGAAAAATTAAGTCAGTTTTATTAAAGTTGGTAACATTCTTCTGTCTTTCTCTTTCCAAATGTAGTGCAAAACCAACATTTGTTCATCAAGGGAAAAGATGCCTCCTTAGAACACCATAATGTCCTCAATCATCACTGTCACTTCCAGTTTCACTCAGCTGAAGATCATTCCCTAAAATTAAACAAGGAGTCACACCATCAACTAAAGCAAATATTCTCCTCCAATTTTCTATTAATTTTAAGCATGATATGTTATGAAACACTAATTAGATGTAAGTCAGACGTATGTCAAGAGCAAAACATGCAGGAACCCCCGTAAAATTTCCCTGAGCAGGACAAGCAGCTAATGGGAGCATTTTTCACTGGGAAATTGCACAGACGAAAGGTTTGTTTAAAGAACCACAAAGTACTTGGATCCTACCCCTGTTCCAGAAGCTGCTTGTTAAAAAGTTAAAAGGAATAATAAACCACAGTATGAATCTCCAGTGCCCCAATATCCTAATTCATTATTCTACAGTCACATAACCCACCAGATTATCATTTACGAGGGGGTATCATAAAGTTTTAATTATCACTTTTTTAAAAATTTGACAGAAAGTTTGTTTTGATTTGTAGTTGTTAACTTATCTCTATGTAGTCACCATCCAGATTTACACATTTTCCCCAGCGTTTCTTGACCCTCCACATACCATTATTATAAAAGTCTGCAGATTGCGCCTGACAAGGATTTTACACTTTAGTCACTTCTGGCAGAGCCAGACACAAAAATTAAGGATGCAATGAGTTAATTTTCTCAGCAGCGTGTACTTAGGGATCAATGATGATGCTGACAAAATTTCATCAATATGCCATAATATCTTCCGGGTGGTAATTATTATGTTAGGGCTTTTTAAATTAGGCCAAGTGCCACAGGCAGTCTTATAATCACAAATTTCCCACCCGGCTTTACAGGATCCAACACCTATTGACAGGTAAGGCTGTTGCATGGCTTTTCTCAAGCACATTACACAACAAGCACTGGATTTGGGAGAATCAGGGTCTATTCCCCCCTGGGACTCACAGGGACACTTTGGACCATTAACTCCTTTTCAACGTGACCTACCCCATAGAATTGTTGAGAAGATTGTTATATAAATTACCATAAGCTCATTGCAGGAAAGACAGGATATAAACATATATGTAACACATAAATAATTGATGGAATAGCTTCTAAAGTCATAAAAAAAATAACCTTTGGGAATGCTTCTTTACTTCTGCAATATCTCACTCCTGTCAGATTGGATGCAAGACAGTTCAAAGCTTTTCTTATTACTAAAAACTGACAGGTATCAAAGAAATAGTAAAACAGGTCTACAGTTGTCAGTGGAGCCACTTCTCTTAAAAGTAGAAACAATTTAATATAATTTGTTAGAACAGATGTAGAATATTAAATCACAAAAACCTGCATCAAAATCTATGTCCTTGTCTTACTGCAGAACTGGAAAAATAATTTTTCAGACTTTTGTCCCTAATCCCATCAAAATGAATTCAAAGTACTTTTTAAAAAAATAAATATATAAAATAAAGGCAGCTATTATAGACTGTTGTAGCAAACAAAGATTTTCACAGTATCTTACAGATTGGAGTGAGAACTGTGTGGCACCCCAGATATTGCTGGACTGCAACTCCCATTAGCTATCCTGGCACAATAAATGGAATTTGTAATACAACAGCATCTGCAGAATACGCAATTCCCACCTGTTACAGATTAATAAATTCATTGTGGCTAAAATTTAGAAAAAGTCATTAAATTTATTCATATGCTCCCTAGACAAAACATGAAATCCACTGGCTGCCTGATTAATAGAGAAGGATTAAAATTGGAGGAAATGCACCACATGGTTCTGTGCTGTTTAGTTTAATTTAAGTATGAATCATGGATTTCAGAACCAAGAGAATAAAGAAAAGAAACACTGAGGCCCTACCCGGAATGGAGAAATAGAATGGGCCATGATTTCTTTACCTGTCAGGACTGAGACCCTTAGGCAGCTATGTCCCTTTCAGGTCATGTCTTTTAGAGCTAAATGCTGGCATTCACCATCCACCTCTCTTTACTGACCGGTATACAAATTGGAATCTTTTTGGGTGGAGGTTTTGTGACTCTTTTCGATTCTTCTTTAATTGTTACTTATTTCATTCTCGTATCTGTTGTAATACTATCTATGGTGAGCAGTAATGAATCCCTTTATACTTCCTTTAGTATTTTTTGTTTTGCTAAGACAGTGGTATGTATATGCATAATAAGATTTTTAAATTTTCTTATCCCTCCCCCACCCAGCTTCTCCCCCTCACCTGCCTTGGCCCGTGTCCCCTTCTGCTTTATAACCACTTTCTCTTCAGTGGGTCACACATTTACTGTAAATCCCAGGGCTTGTTCTGAAACTAATGACTTAATAATAAACATAATTCTATGAACTAAAAGTTTTCAATTACTATGGGAAGGACTTAATCTTCCCTTTTCTAATGATTCATATTAACAAGTTAATTTTCATACCTTGGCATAAGCTGTTATAAAAGCAATCACTTCAAAGATTTATGCCATAATAAAGTTATTAGTCTAAGGTACCAAGATAATCTTTGCTGTAAAAAGGGGTGCGACACAAAGGAACACAATGCACCATCTTTAGATGGCTTTTAAGCTGGCGTTGGTTGCATAGCTACTTAATGCACCCACCTCTCTGAGCCTGCATCACATCTTCAAAATAAGGATTATCCCCCTCCCTCTCCCTAGCCTCAATTCTGAAGTTAGAAAGAATAATGGAAGCTTGTTCCATTGATCCAGCAGTATTGAAACATTGAGCATCTCAGAAATGTAGCAGCCAAGTAAACCCCACATCTTCCTTCCAGTCTTGAAACTAGGAGACACCATACAACTGTAGGTATCATTTTTCTATACCTTCAAGGTTGCAAAGACAATGAACTAGGGCTCATTATACTTAACAGATAGCAATGAAATACCTGCAGTAAGTGAAAACATGGAACCCTATCCATTCAGCCTTTCCCAGCCTGATGCCTTCCAGATGTTTTGGACTTCCATTTTCCATCAGACCAAGCCACATGGGCTATGGTTAGGAATTTTGAAGCTACAGTCCAGATCATTTAGAGGGCATGCAATTGATAAAAGGATTCTTTATGTAATCTAGATCTGTGTCTGAAAGTAAGCCTTTCTTGCCCTATAAATAGATCAGGCATCTTACTGAATCCTTCCAGAATAAATTACTGATTTTAATCTCAGTGTATACAATTCAGAGGCTGCCAGTCTCTTCCATGACATACTGTAAATGACATAAGCTACAATTTAGCATCATCAGTGGTTGAAGTACCTTTTATCTTAGCTTCTTATCCCAACCTCAGCAGGCCAAACCCTTTCCATACAGACATTTCAGTTGCATGAAAAAAGCTGTAAAATCATGTGGTTTCTTTTCACATTCCTTACATGAGACTTAAACATGTTGCTCTCCTTCATGAACTTACGCAGTGTGTTCATCAAATGGCCACTTCCCTCTCGACTTCTGTGGTATCCAGCATCCATATCTGGGAAGACCTGTTGTGAAACCATCATTGTGGGAGGCTGTAAGCGTTGGTGTGACATTGACGAGGGAAAGGATGGCTTTGCTTCCTCATCTTCTGAATCACTGGAACTATTTTCACTGCTTGAGGAAGAGGATGAACTCTTTGATTCAGAAGAACTGTCAGAGCTATTCATTTCCTCTATAATTTTAGCTTCTGCCTTTAGCTCTGAAAGTAATATTTAAATGGAGAAAAAAGGCTTTTAAGATTAAGAAGACATTCACCAGTTTAATTAGAGTCAACCTTCCATATCTACGGATTCTTTATCCACAGATTCAAGCATCCACAGCTTGAAAATATTCAAAAATATAGAAATTATATAAATTCCAAAAAGCAAACTTTGATTTTTGCCATTCTATTTAAGGGACAACTTTTTACTACCCACTGTATTTAATGGAACTTGAGCATCCATGGATTTTGGTATACACGAGGGGCCATGGAACCAAACCACAGCAGATATCAAGGGCCCACTGTACTTTACATTCACAAGATTCAATTTTCAGAATTTCAGAATCTAAATAAGTACAGGGAAGTGAACAGTATGTCAAGGCAAGTTATGTATGCCAGTGTGGTGTAGTGGTTAGACTATTAGATTTTTAATGGGCATCCCAAGTTCAAATTTATTCTTTGTTAAAAAAAGAATACACCACATGAAGGAAGAACACCCAGACACATAGGAAACTATTAAATTAAGCTTGAAATATTTTGAATGGAAATATTTCTTCTAGTTTTTGGGCACTACATAAGAATAATCTTTCCAGGATAGTGGCAGAAGAAATAAGACCATCAGGCCTACCAGAACACTACATCATAATGTTCTTTAGCCAACAAGTTTTCTTCTAGAAACTGTTGAACTAAATTCAATGGCTGGAGCCACTGCTGACATTGCTTTTAGTACACTAACTATCTGCATTGGCAAGAGCTGAACTAGTCACGATCGTTGATTTCTGCTGTCACCCACATGATCCTGAATCAATTTTTCATGCATTGTGACAACCAGAGTTTTTCAAGTTATTGCAGTGGTAGGCAAGAAACCACTGTAGGATTGGCAAGAGGAAGACATCTCTCCCCCCCCCCCGCCCCCTCTCTATTCACAGAGAGAGAGAGATCATTCTACACCATCAAGTGAGAAAACTAGTTTAGCCTGACTAAAAAGATCATCTGCTGCAGGTTGAAGTAGTTGTGGGGGAGGGCTCAAAAGATCATTTGTATTTTACATCTCTCAAAACTTGCTCTCTAGAACCTACCATGAAAAAAAGTTAATAAGATATAATTATGAGTCATCAAAAGAGGACTAACAGCATTAGACTGCAATTACTGCTTTGAAGAAATGTTGTTAGCTTCTTTCTTTTCTGAGAGCACTGCTGCTATAGAGTGATTACCACATTAGAATGTCAGCAAGTGGGAACAAAGTGCTTCCATGGATTTCCCAATCAGCCACCAAACCAGCACTATGGAGTTCGTGTTCTGGAGACCAACTCAGTCCAGCCAGGTTATGTTGCATTACTCTTACAAACCCTAACTGCTCTAAGAAGGAACATTTTTTCATTTAATAAGAGGTCCCTGAGCAATGAGCTCTGAACTGCAGCAACATTTAACACTCTAATTGTTCTGTAACGCTGAGGTACTGTCTTGAACATTCCCTTACTAAGACAGTGGTGATTTGGGCAGGGGGGTTGTAATGTTTGTATAAGACCTCTGGGACCAGTTTATAACACAGGGGGGATGGTTCATGTTAGCCAACAGGAGGTGCATAGAGAGACCTGGCTAACTCTGACATTCACAGGGATCTGTTAGCTAGCTCATGGAAAGTGAGAAGCTGGGGAGACTACATTAGCCCTGACTCCCACTCGGGTTTTGTTAGCCAAACCGGAGGGGAGAAAGGAAAAAATGGCAAGGCTTCTATGGGGTTAGAAGGAGAGAAAGAGATCAGTAGGGTAAGCAAGGACTAACTGCTCATGTCTAAGTGAGGGAACGACTCCTGAGTAGACTATAGGAAACCAAGGAAAGTCTAGTTACATGGGTTAGGTTTTCAGTTCTTTTGAAAAGGGATTGGAAGACAGGGATGGCAACAGGTGGAGTTGGAAAGTATTGTGTTATACTCACACACACATCTCTTAAATCTGTGTTGTTTTTCCTTTTTGCAAGTAGGAGAAAGACACTTGGAAAGCCTGTGTACTTTAAAGCAGTTGAGTTTTCTTGCTGTAACTTCAATTAATTCTTACTTAGCAATTTTCCCTAAAAAATGTTGTT
Organism: Urosaurus nigricauda; assembly: GCA_034509955.1. Lineage (NCBI taxonomy): Eukaryota > Metazoa > Chordata > Lepidosauria > Squamata > Phrynosomatidae > Urosaurus > Urosaurus nigricauda. Next base: position 136,789,773 of record JAOEGL010000001.1, on the reverse strand, counting down.
ATTGAAGTTTTTAAATATGTTATTAAAATGTTGTTATTATCAGACTTTTAAAAGTCTGATTTACTCCTCAAGTGAGAGTTAAGGGGAAGCTCTGGTAATATGTCTCCATGATCAGCACTACCTGGAACCCTATAAATATTATTCTGTGTTCCTAATAGCTACAAAAGAGAGGGGGAGGGTGTTGAGCCCTCAGGAACCTAAGGAAGATTTAATCCCCAACAAACGGCTTGGTGGCGGCACTACTGTAGTGCTGCACTAGGAAGAAGAGGCAGGTCTGGGTAGATTTCAGCTGCATCCCAGGCCCCTTTTCACCACAGGGTGTTGAACTCCCAACCCAACTCACACTGTTATTCAGTCCCTTTACTTTCATACAGCAAAGAGGCATGGAAGACAAAAGGTGTCCTTATCCCTTCTGCCAGTGTACCCACGTTGTACAAGGGATTCTCACTAAAACCTCCTGCTAAGGATTGGCTGTGAGCTTATAAGACAGGTGGAACAGCACTAGAGGCACACCATCCAAAGTGAAGCATACATACATAGAACAAAAAAGAAAAAAAGAAAAAAAAGAAACTGTATGGGTCTTACATGAAAAGAACTTTCCCAGCAGGAAATAATCAGATAACACAATGCATCCTGTATAATGATGTTGACAGAATGTGGGTGAACTGCTTTGAGATTCTGTGACTCACTCAGCTCTAAACCAAACTAAAAATGCTTAGAGAAGGGTCTTAATGTTCCCTTCAACATCCTCCACTGCACCACCAGGTGTTTTCAAGCATCTTTTCCAATCAGAGTTTAGTTATAAGGAAACACCTGCATGAGACACTTTCTTTTGAAATGTGTGTTCAAAGACTGTGCCTCAAAAGGGATGTCCTACCTAGCAATAAATAAAGCTACCACTTGCCAGCGTTAATTCATACACCACCTCCATTCCCTGCTGGCTGCCCCAGCTTTCAACAGGAAACTCATTATGCCACACAATATGACATTCCTACCAGTATTAAAGTCTAAGAGGGAAGCATACGGGGTAAGTTTCAAGTCACCAAAGAGATTTTTGATTTCTGCACCCATATACAACACATACGATAGCACAGACTGTGTGTAAAATGAACTTTTGTCTCAAACGATAGAATGCAAAGACATAGTAATGTTAGCATGGATCAGTATGTAAAGGGACCTTGCAGCACCTTTGAGACTAACTGAACAAAAGAAGTTGGTAGCATGAGCTTTTGTAGACAAGGGCCTGATACAGAGGGGCAAAATGAGGCGTGGCAGCAGCAATTTTAGGGTTAGGGACCGCACACCAACTGCACAGTCCCTAGTATGTGTGGAGGGTGCTATTGTTACATAGTGCCCTTCATACAGTGCGCGTAGCAATGACATCACATGCTTGCTGCCTCTTCGCACCACTCCAGGCTGCTTATGGTGGCTTGGCTGTGGAGTGGAAAGGAGCTCCGTTTGGGACCTCCTTTTTGGAGCTCTCCCCTGGGGAGTTCCATTTTGGAGCTCCTTCGGGAGATCTCCCTTGGGGAGCTCCGTTTTGGAGCTCCTTTGGGGAGAGCTCCTTTGCGGAGTGCTCCTTCGGGAGCTCTGTTTTGGAGCTCTTTGGGGCAGTAACCAAAGCACACAGCTCTGCTGAGCAGTAAGAAAGGAGTGCTCAGAAGCACTGGAAAAGGGGTGTGTCCATGAGGCTTCATGCCCCTGGACAGCCCAGGAGCCATGAGGAGAAAGAGGCCACCCCTTTCTCTTCATGGTTCCTGGGCTGTCCAGGGGCATGAAGCCTCACGGACACCCTTTTCCCGTGCTTCTGAGCACTCCTTTCTTGCTGCGCAGCAGAGCTGCGTGCTTTGGTTACTGCTGCAATGCTCCACAGCAAAGAGGGACGACTGCAGACTGCCCTTTTTAAAGGCATACATAGTCAGGCATTTGGCTACCCATAGTTGAAACAAAGAAACTATGCAAGTTGTTAAGTATTGTAGTGTTTCATGGTCTAACAAAATCCTGCTGCAAGATTTTACTGCAAAGGAAAACCTTAAACACATTGCTAGTGTCTGATTTGAACACCGTTCAGCAGATATGGACACTCTAGTTACATTTCCACTAAAATCTTTTATCATAAGGAAATGAGAGCATGAGCCAGGTGGGGAAAGCTGTAGTAACCAAAGTGGTGGTGATGGAGCTCTCCTACCACCATGCCCTCTATGCTTTTGGTGGGGGGGGGGGGACAAAGTTTAGTCATGTCCAGAAGCTTTCAAGTTGCACAATTGACCATTTCAAGGCTATTTTGGTCACATTATTTTGCTTTAGGCTCAAAATAGCCTCCTGCCTTTGAAAAAAAGTGCAAGTACAGCCATCTGTCACCTGTGTGTGTGCCTAGATGGACAGATGTAGGTCCCAAAGGTTCGGCACCTGCTATATGTTGGATCAAAGGGGGAAACCAGAATATAAAGGCCAAGAGGATAAGGAAACTGTCACCAGGTCCAGAACCAACATGAGTGAAGGACCTAGCTGTTCGATTGACAAAATCACACTACCATTTATATTCTCATATCATATGATACTTTGTTTTCACTGGTGGCTGGGACAACAGGGATAAATAAGACCGATGAAAGAGCAGAACAGCAGTTGAATGTTTTCATTCCCTGGCTAGAATATCCAGTCACAGGAAATACCAGATATCAATTCTTATTTCAATTATGCTCCAACAGGAATGGGAATCATGTGGCCCTCCAGATACTGTTGGATTGCAGCTCCCAGCATTCCTCACCACTGACTAGGACTGCTGGAAGTTTCAAAGCAACAATACTGGGGAGTAAGATTGGGTATTCCCATCTTCTGGTTTACAACTTCTCCTTCAATGGATGCAAGCACGAACTGAGATTTTCACATCTTTTTCATTCATACGTATCTGATTTTTCTGGGAATAGACTTTGCAACATGATGGTCGAGCAGCCTCTACTGCAGTGATTAGCACGAAGTTTAAAGCATTCAGAGTAGATACCATTTATTACAACCTCACATTTAACTGTTCATCAGTGTAGGCAACCAAGTATTCTACACAGGTATACTCACAGAATTCCATCCAGGTGAGTGAGCAGATAGAAGCAGCTCTACCAGAGCAACTTATCCCACTTCCATCAGGGCACTATTTGCCCCATCCTAGATTTAATGCAAAGGATTCAGGGTACTAGGCCGTTTGGAGATTAATTTCCATTACATGTTGAGGTCAAGGGAAGTTCCCAAATGCAACACAAGCCTAGTACCAAAAGGAATCTGGAGCATCGGCCTAGTTCTCAGTGATAATAAGCCAGGTGAGAATCATGTTGCTCTCCAGATGCTGTTGGGCAGTAACTTCCAGTATTTGTCACCACTGGTTATGCTAATGAAGTTGCTAAGACTTGCAATCCAACAATATCTGGATGGCTGCATAATTCCCACACTTATGGTAAATTTACACCTGAACTTTGTCACTTCAGTCTACAAGTAGGACCTCACACTGTGAACTGGTCCTGTACATGTATGGGCATGTGAACATATTTATGTTTTACCAAGGAGCCCCCACTATCTGAGTGATGCAGCCCAGAAAGGCTTTCAGTGAAAATTAGGCCACAGACTATTATCAAAAAAACTTCAAATTACACATTAATCTTAAGGCCCTCCAGAACCCCTTAAACACCATCGATTTACAATTTACCTCTTTCAATATCATCCATAAGACAAGGTGGGGACAGCTTCTCTTTTTGTGGAGAACATTTAACACTGTTTGGAATTTTATTTGCATTTCTCATTAGCTGTTGTTGCTGCTCAATACGAGACTGGACTTTACTGCTTCCTTCACCTCTGCAAGAAAGGATTTTTTTTAAAAAAAAAGGTTATACACCAGGATGTTGTGGCAATGGCTGTTCTTTTCTTTGTTTCCAAATGAATTTGGCACAACTGACAGTACATCAGTATGGCTGAATAAAAAAACTCTTATGTGAAAAATTTTAACTAGTATCATCTTCAGAGGCCTTTGGCTGGATGCCCCAAGTGAGAGATGCACTGAGTGTTGTGCTTCTCACTACTCAGTTATGTTAATTCCTCCCCAGAGAACCTTACTAGCACTTTCCTTTTGTTGTTTTGATGTCAGGTAACAAGAGATTTTTTTAAAAAAAGCTTTTAAAATGTGATGCTTACTTTTTATTATTTCTTAAAATATTTATACCCCAGCCTTCATCCAAAGATCTCAAGATACTATACGACAAAAACAATACAGTATAACAAAATGTAAAATAGTATAAGGCTAAAAACATATTAAACAATTAATAAATTAAAGGAGAAAGTAAAATGAATTGAAGCCATATATGGGAGGGTTTGATAAGCCCCCAAAACTTTCATAAACAACCATGTTTCTACCAAGCACCTAAAGAGCAGCAATGTTAGCACCAATCACGCCTCTAAGGGGAAGAAGCTGCATAACTGGGGTGCCACAGCAGAGGAGGCTCTCTGTACATATTATACAGGCATCCTTCAGTTAATAAAACCTCTGAGAAAGAAGTTCCTTTTTACAAGTACTGTACAAGATGGATTTTTTTTAGCAACATTAGCACTTGAAGGATGGTGAGGAAGGGCTAGAGAAACAGAGACTCTGGGTGTTGGTTTGTAGCAGTGTGTCCTTAGTAAACAATGCAATAAAGTTTGAAATGGGAAAGAATAGCATTCTGCTCTAGCTAATCCTACTGGAGCTGTGTGTCCCTGCCTACAACAGGCATGGTGAATAGCAGATGCACCAAGAATCTCTTAATGAGCATGCATGAACAGCAAAAGAAAGAGAAAAGTGGAAAGCAGATAGCCTGCCTCCCCAACCACTCCAAGCATTTTAAAAATATAGAGGGTGGGACCTCAGTATCCACAGGGAATCCATTCTGGACTCCCGCCCCGCCCCCAATTGGATACCAAAATCCATGGATACTCAAGTTCCGTTGTCCCTAATGGCAGGGCAGCCACATTTAAGCATTACCACTGGAGTCAACAGGGGCTTGCCATCCAGGGATGCTTAAATCCGCAGATGACAAGTCTATGGATACCAAGATCCCACTGAATAGCATTACTGTATATATGTCTCTCTCTCTCTCTCTCTAAGTCTGGCCACTAAAACTGAAACCATAAGAAAGGTGAAGGTTGGTGAATGAAAAATAAATCCTTCCTGAATGCATTTTAGAAGAAACTTTCAAGAGGTCTCTGGAAAGTTCAAAGTATTTTAATTTTTAACTGTATTGTTCAAAATACAAATTTTTAATTCTATTGTTTTTTTAATATTGTTGAGCTGCTCTGAGTTCCAGTTCTGGGAAAAGAGCAGGTTACTAGTAATGATAATAATAATTGTTGTTGTTGTTGTTTAGTAATGCAATGCTTGGTTATTTCATTTGACACATGCTTGGTTGTTTCATCTGAGACATGCATATTGTCAGTTTTGGATAGTTTGCTGAAACACAGTGAACTGCTATTCTTTTTATGGAATAGGAACCTATATCTATTCTTTTCCATATTATTCCTACATCTGGTACCAAATTTTCTGTTAAGGAAGTAAACCTTGGGAAGAGACCACAAGGGCCACGCAGTCCAACCCCCTGCCATGCAATCAAGGCAGCCCTGACAGGTGGCCATCCAGCCTCTGTTTAAAACCTCCCAAGGAGGAGATTCCACTACTCTCCGAGGGAGAACATTCCACTGTCAAAAAGCTCTCACTGTCAGGAAGTTCTTCCTAATGTTAAGGCGCAATCTCTTTTCCTCTAGTTTGAATTCATTGCTCCGGGTCCTATTCTCTAGAGTTGCAGAAAACAAACTTGCTCCATTTTCAGTAAGACATCCCTTCAAATATTTAAATAGTGCTATTATATCACCTCTTAACCTTCTCTTCTCTAAACATAACCAGCTGCCTAAGTCTCTCCTCATAGGGCATGGTTTTCAAACCTTTCACAATTTTGGTTGGCCTCCTTTGGACACTCCCCAGCTTCTTAACATCCCTTTCGAAATGTGTACCTAGAACTGTGAACACAGTATTCCAGGTGAGGCTTGGCCAAAGCAGAATTGAGTGGTACTTTTACTTCTCTTGATCTAGATACTTCTATTGATGCAACCTAGAATCACATTCCACATCTATTCCATTAACTGAGATAAACTTGTACTGTTTATTTGTTAAGGATGTTTTTGTGTGGCTTTAATGTTTTGTTAATATTGTTTTAAGACACACAGAGAATATTTTATTGGGTATAATATGTGGGGACTACAGTCAAAAAATCATAAGAAGACTTAGGGCAGCTATGAGAGAACTGGAAAATATCCTAAAATGTAAAGACATACAACTGAGCACAAAAGTTAGAATCATACAAGCAATTGTATTCCCTACTACCACATATGGATGTGAGAGCTGGACAATTTAAAAAGCAAATAGGAAGAGAATTAATTCATTTGAGATGTGGTGCTGGAGAAGACTGCTGAGGTTGCCATAGACAGCCAAGAAGTCAAACAAATGGGTCCTAGAGCAGATCAAGCCAGAAATCTTTCTGGAAGCCAAGATGACTAGACCGAGGCTGATGTGGTCACAACATGAGGAGGCACAACTCACTGGAAAAAAACAATAATGCTAGGAAAGGTGGAGGGAAGCAGAAAGAGAGGAATGCTACATGCTAGATGGATGGACTCTATTAATGAGATCATGGGTATGAATTTGAAGAACCTGAACAGAGCAGTGGAGCATAGGGAGTCTTGAAGATGTCTCACCTACAGGATCGCTATGGGTCGAGATTGACTCAAGAGTGGATAACAACAATAACACTAATATGTCTACTGTAAATAGAACTGTATTGCTAATCTGCCCATGTTCCCGTGAAATAGACTTCAGCCACCATCACCAGAACGCAATAGTAAGCAGAATTCAGGAAAGCTACTAGCACATGCTCACACATATTATATGAAACCAGATTATACAGATCTAAAGCACTATGAAAAATATTTTAGATCTTAATCACTCTGGCCTGAAACAGTCGACAACTTCCAAACTTAAGTGCATTTCTAATATTTTTAGCTTGCTTTTTGAACTTGCAATGTTCTCCATGTGCATTTATGCCTTGCAGCAGCACTTCATAAAATTATTTACTGGTTAAAACTAACTTTATTTTTCACTAACAGTAACAGAAGGAAGAAGTAGACTCTACTGACATGTGTAGATTACAGCTCCAGCTACAAGGTCTCAGTTGTAATTGTTTCATAGGAATATATTTATACAAAATCTTAGCCTAACTCTGGAGTTCTTAATGCATAAAAATATAGCTATATTTGTGTGAGATGGAGATTTTCAAGGTGGCCTAAAGTGCTTTACAGAAAGCTCATGAAAGCCGCCCTTAGAGAGCAAGTAAATCCAAATACTCAAAGGGGAAAAGACAGGTTTCCATCTAGTGATTCAATGATATTTAGCAGATACCTGTAGATGTCACAGCAAAACACTAATAAGAGCATGGTTTATCATGAGGAGAAGTAGCCTTAGTTAGCTTTGGGCGCCTGCACTACTTTTCTTCCCCTAGCAAAGCTGTGATGGAGATCTGAAGCTTTTTGCTTCCAATTGCAACTAAATATGGTTTAGCATTCAGTGCTCCTCACATTGTGATGGCACTTGTGGGGAGGGAAGGGGGACCATTCACAAACTCAGGTTTTGCCTAGGATGCTTCCATGAAGACTGAGATGTCAACATACAGCTATTCTTTTATTTAGTCTCATTGCTAAAAATATGGTACTTAGCTTTTGGTTTTCCAACCAGACACACCAACTAGTCATTATGAGAATGCTACACTGAGAGGAACAGCTTTTCCAGTTTTCAACCTACCTGGTTTTCTTCACAGTGATATTGCTACTAAGCTTTTCTAATCTACATTCTCCAGTATCATGGTTGATTATCAAGATGCATTCCTTTTGATATGGCTTCTTGGAACCCTTAAAAACCGTTACAGGTGGAGTAGAACCCTATTTTAAAATCAGAAGAAAATTACTTCTGCTGCTGATTTTTTAAACAGTTCAAACAGATATATATGTTGCAGTTAAGAATCCTGTACATTCTACAACACTTTGTCCCAAGAGCATTTTTTTCAGAATTATAAATGTAGTCTTAATATCAAAATGGATTGACTTGTCACAACAAAACCAATGCTTTAAAAATCTTTCAGGGTTATTTCTAAGATCTTGAAGTCAGCCCAGAGGAGGGTTGACTCATTCTCCTAGCTCATTATTAGTAGAGACTTTCAGCCCAGCTGCGTAATTATCATGCTTCCTCATTAGGAAACAGTCAGAAAGGGATTCCTTGTTGGCATCAGCAATCACAAACAACCATTAGCACAGACTGAACCATCACCTCATTTTTGGGAGAGTTTTTACCAATATAACATGGCAATAGGAAATTTTCCTAAACTATAAACTTTCAATTGTCATTCAGGCACATACTTTTTCCATTTACATTTGATTAAACATTAGGACAACTATTTTCTAATCCTAACCTATGCATTATTTCTTGAGAATATTTTGGTATCTTTCAAATTGAGGATGAGTCTGTTCCAACAAAACCAAGGCCTTCAACAAATTTCCATTTGAAAAAAATGTGAACATACTTCAGAAGAACACTATTCTTTCTACCCAGAAACTAAAGTAAAGATACATTGCCAAGCAAACCATGAGGAAGGACAATATACCAGGCAACTGATCAACTCTTCCAGAAACACATGCAAGAAATATTAGATTTTTCTGTACAACCGTAAGTAGCAATCATGATATTTTATATACAAACAGTAGTATCTTTTTTAACACAGTGTAATTAAAAAAGAATGGTGCAAAAGTAAAGCTCACTCAGCTTTGGACCATTCTTTTGGAACCACCCTTTACACCATACTGGATTCTTTGTTTCAAAGGCAAATTCCAAGATTTTTAGTACAATTACCTTGAAAATATTTAGAGATTTATACATACATAGCACAGCCCAGATTAACCAAGTATTATAGTATCATTCATCCCAAACACTTTGTTATTGGGATTTATCATTTTATAACTGTCTCTCAGATACTTCAGCTCTTCATTAAGCTATAAGCAGTTCATAATGGTTTAAAAAAGGCTGTCTAACACAGAAATGTGGTATGCTTTACTTGATTCTTCAGGTATTAAAAGTCACTGTGGTTTAAGACATCAGCTATGCCTTTCTTCTCAAGGAAAGAAGAAAGCTTACCTGAATATTTGGTAAAGTGATTGTCACCTGTTCGCCTTTACCAACTTCAAGGTCTCCTTCACAAGATGTATCAATTGATGCAGGCTTGAAGTCATCTAAGAAAAAAGAGGAAAACAAACACTGGTGATAATTTTCAGGACTGGAACACTGATCAGGTCAGAAGAGGGAGAGAAATGCTGGGTTTTTCAGCTGGTGTCTTTTCTAGTGGTGGATTGTGTGGCACGTGTAGTTTAGACTCTTCCCCTAGAATATGCAGAAGCTACACAGCCCAGAAGATTTCCTCACTATCTATTGTTTCCGAGTTGTAGTGTTGTCAAATTATGTCAAGTAATTTTAGATGGAATACAGCTGTTGATCTCTACCAAATTATCACATTCAGCAAAAAATAGCACAGAATCAATACTCACGACAGAAAAAGTCTACAAAACTGAGTAGAAACGTAAATTACCATAAAAACCAGGAGAAATCAATCCCTTAACAGTTATACTTACCACCTGAATTTAGTCCTTTCCAAAGGACTGTAAACAAAGCTTGTTTACTGCTGGGGCAATGTTGTTTTTTTGTGTGTGATATCTGTTGTGGTATTGACTCTGCTAACTGAACCTGTTAAAATACTTTGTACAATGTCAATGATTATCACGTTTTAAATAAATACACCTCCACATGCTTGGGAAATAACCTATGTTCAAGTTTTAAGCCAAGATTATCAATTTTCTTATAAAACAAAGACAACTCTTTAATATATAACCCTAGATGTATTTATTAAGGGGTATGCCTCAGTAAAGACCATAGGAGTTACTTCCAAGAAACCTACAAAGGACTACGTAGCAAATATTTATTGGTACCCACTGAAGAATGTGCATAATTTTAGAGGTGTTAACGTTTGATCTTGCTGAGCATAAAATCGATTTTTGACAGACAGTGCCTGAATTATTCATCTAAGAACAGTAGAGATTGCAGAATTAAAGTGTATGGGAGAAAACTACACTGTCTACAAAAATATACACACAGAGAAGTTTTTGCTTCTTTTATATCCCTCATAAGCTGAACCATAAAAGCTCATGCTGCATTAAGCTATTGCTAAGGTGCCCTTTTTAGATTTGTGTGGCACAACGTGTTATTGGGTAATGTGTAGTGGTTTCCCCACTTCATTACTGATCACCTCCTATTTATTTAAGTTTGCTGATTTTCCTTTTTCTTGAGTGTTTGCTTCTTGGAAACACCACAGGTTCTTGGAGGAAGTGGAAACCACTGAATGAAACTGCTATTTGGTATGAATTTAACATCAGAATAGGACTAGCTCTTCCAAAGTTACTTTGTGAAGGCAAGAATTCCACCCCCCCCCCCCCCAGTTATTGACACCTTGCTCGCTCATTGGTCTTGCAAAACAAAAGTACAACTCTTACTCTTTTAAATAAATTAAAGCCCAAAGCACCCCTTGCTTCCAAAATATCCCACCCAGCATTATTTTAAGTACTAACGACATTATTCCGCACTTTTAAAGACTATTAGAGGTTTTCGTGGAACTAATAAGGGTGGGGGAAAGACACATCTCAAAGTTAACTTGCCAGACCACCCATGATGTTTGATTCTCAGTTATTTAGCAGGACTAACTAACAAAACAGGGCCAAAAATGGTATCCCTGAAATAAAGCCAGGTTAGGGCAATGCAGACTTATTTATTTATTTAGCGGTTCACGTTGTGAGTCTTTGGCACCCGGCTCTCCTTCGCAGATCCCAGGGTTCCAGTCATATATGAAGTAGGGCCTGCCACAAACATCCATCCCACCAGAGCCAACGACGAGTCTTGCGTACCCTTAGATCCACTAAGTCGAGAGAATTCAAAGACATAGCCAGGTTAGTCTGTAGAATCGGTCTGGGGAGAGATCTTGTAGCACCTTTCGGAGGCGCTACAAAGATCTCTCAATCAATGAGAATCTGGTTAGGATTTCGACAAGCGCCACCAGTGCAAGAGGTCTATCCTAGTTGGATCGAGCCAGTTAAGTCTTTTAGTTTTTTACACAGGCATCCTTTATCGCCTACAAATATGACTGCACAAGCCTTTGGCTCCTCCTCAATCAAACTCTTCTCAATTTCTAGGCGTTAAGGCCCGGCCAGAGAAACCCGAGGATCAAACCCCTTGTCGCTTTGTCACACAGTATTCTGTTTAATACCAAGGGCTGTAGGCTACGGATGGTGGTGCTGCCGCACTGCAGAATCTAAGGGCATCTAACACTGCAGGAACAGCACAGGTGGCTCCGTCCCTATGGGATCTGTAGTTTTAACAAGGGCTTTAAACCTTCTCTGCCAAAGAGCGCTGCTGCTGCTGCTTCACAGAACCACAAAGACAGTGATAATCGTGGCAGTAAAACGGCGTTATTTCAACAGCAAAGGTGAACCCTCGACGCACCGCTTTAACTGTCATGATGGCTCAATGCTGTGGAATCCTGGGACTTATAGTTTTCAGCAAGGTCTTTGTCCCTGTGTGCCAAAGAGCGTTTCTGCCTCACAAAACTACAAACCCCGTGAATCTGTATATATATATTACGTGTGTGTGTGTATATATATATATATATATATATGTATATGTGTATATATATGTATATATATATATATAAAATCTCCTTTTCTATATCTCTCTTAGCTATCTTGGGAAATCGCCTAATTAAAAATAATAATCGTAAGCCGCTCTGATAGGGCTGAATGGCAGGGTATTAAATACCATAAAATAAAAATCTTACATCAGAATGACATTAAAGCTATTTAATACAATGTCTTATTTTATCTTGAATTTCTTCTTCCTGTATAAATCCTTTGCTCCTTCCTTCCTTCCTTCTTTCTTTCTAGTTCATTGATGCATGTTTTCCCCTTCTTTTTTGTCTTCTTTTTTAAAAAAAAAACTATTCTGTTTTTCTTCTCCCTTTTCTACATACATTTCTACTAGTATTACTTTATCATATATATATATATATGTATATATATATATAAATAAAAAGCTACAGCTCGAAATAAAAGGCATAAACTCTTTGTTTGGGTCAATTCCTATGGAATTCTGGGAGTTGGAGTTTGTTGTGGGGCCCTCTGGGCCCCACAACAAACTCCAACTCCCAGAATTCCATAGCCTTGAGCCACACAAAGACTTAAAGCGGTGCCAAACCGGGTTAACCCTCCAGTGCGGATGCAGCCTCAGGCTCCCCCTCACTCACAGCGCACGGTGTGGAAAGCACAGCGCGGCTGCCTCTCGAAGCTCTCCCCGAGAAGCAGGACGCGTTCTTTGCAGTCGAACAGCGGCCTCCCGCCCCCGTTCATCCCCCCACTCCCTCCCCCTGCGACGCCTCCGTCGCGACTGAGGCTGTCTTTCCTTCTGCCAGCACTCCCCTCGCAGAGGCCACGCCCCTCCCTCTCTCATTGGCCCGTACGGGCCAATGAGAGAGGGAGGGGCGTGGCCTCTGCGAGGGGAGTGCTGGCAGAAGGAAAGACAGCCTCAGTCGCGACGGAGGGGGAGGAGTTTGTATAGCCCCGCCCCTCCGCCGCCGCTGTCAATCATCACCAAGGAGACATATTGGCCGGTAAGTAAAAAAAAAAAAAAAAAGGGGGGGGGCTTTTTTTGGAATTATATCGGAGCGCGAGCGAAGAACGTCGTTTATGCAAATGAGGGGTGGCGGTTGAGAGCGAGGGCCGGGGGCCCGTTTTGTGACGTCACGCAACAGCAAGGCGGTTGCTGCTGCTGCTGCTGCTCATACACAGGTCCAAATAAACAAACCCAAAACCACACACTGCAGGAATAATAATAATAATCCAGTTTGAGGCTGCTTTTAACTGCCCTGGCTCAATTGTAGGGACTTCTGGGAACTGTAGTGTTTGGGGAGACGTTGAGCCTTCTCTGTCAGAGAGGTCTAGTGTCAGAATAAACTACAACTCCCAGGATTCCCTAGCACTGAGCCAGGGCAGTTAAAGCAGTCTCAAACTGGATTATTTCTACAGTCTGTTTTGGACCTTAGTCTTCTCTGTCAGAGAGAGAGAGAAAGAGCTCTGGTGCCACAATAAACTACAATTCCCAGGATTCCCTAGCAGTAAACCAAGGCAGTTAATTCAGTCTCAAACTGAATTATTTCTGCAGTCTGTTTTGGACCTGAGGCTGCTTCCACACTGTAAAAATAAACCAGTCTGACACCACTTTAACTACTGTGGCTCATTGCTGTGGAATTCTGGGAAGTGTAGCTTGTTGGGGCGCCACAGCTCTCTGTCAGACAAGGCTAAAAATCTCTTTAGATCAGTGGTTTTCAACTTTTGGGCCTCTAGAATTTTTTTTTTTTTGAGACTTCAGCTCCCAAAATTCCTGAACAGTACTGACTGGGACTTCTGGGAAATGGAGTCCAAAATATCTGGAGGAGGCCCAAAGGTTGAGAGAACCACTGCTTTAGAGACTGTTTTTCAGGCTTGATCTGCCCAAGCACCCATCTGTATCTGTTTGCCCTTTTTAGTGGTCCACAATCTCCTCAGCACACGTCTCCCTCCAGCCCCACATGTCAAAATGAGCTGTAGTCCTAAGGAGGAAGGAACTGGCAAAACCACCTCTGAAGTATTCCTTGCCTATAAGAAAACCTAGAGACATTCATGAGGTTGCCATAAAAGTGGCGAGCAACTTGCATTCACACACAAACACATGCTACTCCAAGGGACTGTTGCAAAAAGCAGCCTACAATTTTCACAGCTGGCAAAATTGTTAGCCCTAATAAAGTGCATAGAGTTTGGTTGTATCCACAGTGGATACCGCTTTAACTGCCCTGGCTCAAGGCTATGGAATTCTGGGAGTTGGAGTTTGTTGTGGGCCCAATTGAAAGAGTCAATTGAATCGATGAAATATTCCGGTAATTATAAAAAGCCACTTTGCTTGTTTCTGCTTGGGCAAGCATTTGCAGTTATCTGATGATAATAAGTCCACAGATGGTGAATATAAGGAATGTATTGGCAATCCAGCGTGGGTATCTTTGTTCTAATTGGCAATTTGGCATCTGATTCCCAGGTTCCCACAACTTTTACATGAGGTCACTAAACCTAGGACCTCAGGAGTTAACCTGGGACCTCAGACAGACTAGGACTTCTGCTATAAAAGTATGTTCACAGCCTTAGCTGTGGGCAAAGCAAAACACATACACATACCTGTATTATAAACGTAGGAAGACAAAATTATCTTTTAAGAAAATAGAATTTTTCCAGTGTGAATTTTATTACCTACATTATCTAATCCACTGTTCTCTAACTAAAGGCAAAATATCTTGCTGAGTTTGTATTTCTTTCTCTTTATTAAAATGCAGTTCCCATGTACGAAATGAAGCCATTACCTGTGGATTCCAGAATATTGTCACTGGCTGCCCAGGTCACTGAAAGCTCTGATCAGGATGTTCCTGTGTTACTGCTGAAGCTGAAAGGTACATAAATAATTTATTTTTTTAGCTCAGGAATTGATAATATTCAACTGGTGATTCCTAAACTCTCCAGTGCCTTGGGGAAAGTTGTGGGGAAGGGAGGGAAAGGAAGTCTGTGTCCCCCTTTTTGTAAGCCATCAGCCTTGGAGAAGATTGTGGGGAAAGGAGGGACATTGGAGGTTTGTGTCCACATTTGGCATGCCCAGACTGTGACCCTTGAGAGAGGGAGAAGGAGAGTGCAAAGTGGTGTTTTCCCCTTCTCCATTTAGATCCTTTGTTACATGCCCCTGAGTCTGACCCTCGACTTATCCGCAGGTCATATCAAAATCCATGATTTCCCCACCCAAACCTGCTCTCAACTTATACATGAGATTGACTTATAGTCGAGTATATATGGTACTTGCACTTCCCATGATACTAAATTCTTTTCTGTGCCATCACACTGATTTCTTTGACCAGCCTATCTTGGCCATCGAATATAATCTATAGGGCAGGGCTGGACAATTTGTGACTGCAGATGTTATCAAATTGTATCATCCAGACATTCCAGCCATAATAACTGATAGGGATTGTAGTCCAATAGCATCTGGAAGGCCACAAGTCACCTACCCTTGCTCTAAGCCCTCTAGATGTGAGTTGTCAGCTCATGTTTTTTGGCTTTATATATGGCCTACAAGGCCATTGTTCTCCCTCACTGTTAAGATAATGGGTATAGTAAGAAGGCAGAAGAGGCAGCAAGTGGGATTCTGTGTTATCTGTTTGTGTTATCCTGTTGAAGGGTGTGTTTTAAAAGAATGGGTTAAGTCAGATGATGCATGGTTTTATGTGCTACTATTTTTTAATAGTTTTTAATCTTTAACTGTATATTATTAAGTATAGTATTGAACTGATTAAATACAGTACTGTGATTAATGTTATTCCATTTAATTGTTCACTTTTTATTTGGTTTTAGTTTTATTATTTTTTGCATGCAGCCTTGAGTCCAAATTCATTCACAAAATAATGAATTGGGAGAAAGGCAGCATACAAATAAATAAGATAATGATGATGATGTGAATGCAGCCTTTCTTGATGTGTAAATCAGGGGTATAAATATTACAATTTGTTTTTCTGCCCTAGATATTTTAAGAAGTGTGCCCACTGAAAGTAATGAATTACAAAAAATTAAGCAAGACTTGTACTATTATGATCTGGTTCAATATTGCCTATTTGTCCTTAAGCAAGATTATACAAGAGTGTTGGGAGGTTGGACTACTGCTGCCCAAATAGCAGAGATACTAAGGTAAAATACATCTCAGTTACAGTGCTTTATTTGTGAATTACTTCTAGCCTTTCTCTTTTTAAATTGTTGTATAATTGACAGGAGATAACCTACAAATGCTAAGGGGAAAAAGATGTGCATTTGTTTTATCTTCTCAGCCTATGTTGTGTGGGTCTTGAGGTGAAAGAAGAACCAGAGGAATTTTACAGTAAGCTACTTCCTTCGGCTGTAGACAATCTCCTCTTCTTAGGAAAGCGCCTTCAAGCACGATTTGTCCGTGCAATCAAGGTATTTCAACTGTCTGGCTTATTTTTACATAGTAGGACTGTTTTGTAACTAGTTCCTATAGTCATTAATATTGGACTACATAATAAAGGCCTCATTGCAGAGATTCAGTTAAAAAATTATAGAATACAATAGAAAAGAACCAACAAAATTATTTTTTAAAATACGCATATGTTTAAATAAGCTTCGATGGTCGCAGGTAATTGAATCAATTCTTCTTTCCAGATCTGGGGGTGGGAACAGAATTACAGAATATAGATTCATAGAATCCTAGAATTGGAAGAGACCTTAAGGGCCATCCAGTCCAACCCCATTCTGCCATGTAGGAACTCACAATCAAAGCACCGCTGTCAGATGGCTTTCCAGCCTCTGTTTAAAGACCTACAAAGGAGGAGACTCCACCAAGGGAGTGTGTTCCACTGTCAAACAGCTGTTACTGTCAGGAAGTTTACGTGGCATCTCTTTTCCTGTCACTTGCATCCATTGTTCCATGTCCTATTCTATGGAGCAGCAGGGGAAAAAAACTTGCCGCATCGTCAATATGTCACCCCTTCAAATACAGCATGTCTGTGCTGTATGTGGGCTCACCATATGCGGGCTCAAGGTCATGTGGATGGTGAGCCCTGGTAGAGTGAATGGAGCATGTGCCCATAGCGCACCACACCATGCACCATGGGGGCAAGCCCCATTCAAACTAATGGGGCTTGAACACACGTGCCTTAAGTGTGTTAAGCCAATCCAGAGGCAGTATTTGACCAGCCAATGGGAAGCCAGCTGGGCAGGGTAAAAAAATGCCATGCAGAGGGTGGAACTGGAGAGTTGGGGGAAATAGTTACACCTGAGGGAGGGTGTGCTCTAGGAGTTCCTGAGGGAGCAGTTTAGAGGAGTTTATTGACCACATCCAAGAAGGGACAGTGTTAGGCTTGGGGAGTCTAGTAGTGAGAGGCTCAGAGCAAGCCGGTCTCTGAAAGAGAGGTTTTGGCCAGTTTTCCTAAGATAGTATTGCCTGTGTGGCTGAATTATTATTAAGATTATAAAGAACATTTTGTAACTAAGTAATAAGTCAATATTAACAACTTTGAGTCTAATTTATAGTTTATTTTTACATTTTACAATAAACTTTTTTTTAGCATTTGAACAACTATTTGGCCTCTGTTTTATAATCAAACCACACTACTAAATATTAGAGACTCAGAGGTGCTATGCCATCTTAAAGAGCAGTGCTAAGGTGAAGGTTGACAGGAGTCCTTCACATAAATTGATGGCAGTGGTGGGATCAAAATACCCATAGGTATTTGTGGGTGGACCGTGGGTGGGTCACCACATAATTTGGTGGCAGTGGTGGGATAAGATCTCCCAGGTGCCTGCCACAATAGGAAGGAGATTGTGGTTGTTCACCACAGGGAGTCTGGAACAGATCCCCCGCATATGGCAAGGGCGGACTGTACTTAAATAGGGCTATCATATCACCTCTTAACTGTCTCTTCTCCAGTATAAACATACTCATCTCCCTAAGTCTTCCCTCATAAGGCATGGTTTCCAGACCCTTTACCATTGTGGTTACCCTCCTCTGGACACTTTCCAGTTTGTCCACATCCTTTTTAAATTGTGGTGTCCAGAACATGATTCACTTTTATCTCAGAAACTGTTTTGGGTAATGTTTGGAGGAATATATGCCACTAATATACCTGAGTCTAATATAATATGGCAATTCCTGTGATCCTCTCAGGAATGTGTGTCTGTAAAAGTTGCTAGACACTTCTGCTGTTAGATCATAACAGAGATATCTAGTGTTTGACTTGCAACTCCTAATTTAGATAAATATTGTTTGCCATTTTCATTTAGTACATCTTACTAATAGCACAGTTACATGGATTCACTTGGAAAGGGATGACATTTCAGATGTTGTTGTGTGCCTTCAAGTTGTTGCTGGCTATAGCAACCCTAAGGCAAACCTATAATGGCATTTCCTTTGCAAGAATTGTTCGGAGGGGTTTTTCCTTTGCCTTCCTCTGAGGATGATAGAGTGTGACTTCCTCAGGTCACCCAGTGGGTTTCCATGGTCAAGTGAGGATTCAAACCCTAGTTTCCAGAGTCATAGTCCAATGCTCAAAGTAAATAGCCATGCATAAAACATCCTAAACATGTTTTGACTATAAAGTTTTCTTTACTAGTCTGACAACTTTTCTCAAAATTTCTCTTATAGACATTTATAAAATGTGCCAATAATCCTATATATTTTGAAATTATATTATTTCAGATATGTGCATATTTTAACTATATTTTTGGTATCAAGATTGTCAAAAGGGAATTGTCGGAACTATTTTGCAGGGAACAACTGTTAAGTCAAGTTGTTGTTTTTTTTACTCATCAACCAAGCCAACTGAAGTCATCAAACCCTAAAGGGAATTAGATAAGGTCTTGGGAGGCTCCCCCCCCCCCCTACTGAGAGCTGCTTTCCTGCAGGGGTAATATCTCAAGCTGTATGTTTGTGATGTACAGAGTTTAAAGTTTAGGCTCTTCTTGTCACCAAAGTTCCATTTCTCCCTCCTCCTCTTTGTCTCTCTCTTCCATCATTCCTGCCCAGTTGTTTGCTCAGGTCTGGGCAGATCACTCAAAAGGTCTGAAGTGATTGCTTACAGAGGAACTTGGGTCACTAGGCCATAGATGCCTACCACAATTTAGATATCTTGCATCCATGTTTCACTAAAACAAGTGTGATAATGGACAGAGTGAAACTGATGTCAGTGATCATCTCAGAAACTGAGCCTTGGTTTATTGGTTTGTTTGTTTGTTTGTTTGTTTGATTCTTGAGTGCCCCTGCAATATGATCAGCTGTAGAGATAGCCTCAGTATTGTCTACTGTTGCAGTTTTAAATTCTAACGTTTGTATTTTTAACATGTAACATTTTAATTCATCATTGTTGTAATTTTTAAAATTGTTTAATTGTTTTTTAAATTTTATATTTATACATTTTAATGGTGTACTGTTTTTAAATTGTATTGTTTTTGAATTTGCTGTTAGCTGATTTGAGTCTCTATGTTGGGAGAAAGGTGGGATAATAGAGATGAGCAGGAAGGTTGTGCCTCAGGAGCAATGGGGAATAATTTGAGACTTTCCACTTACTTAGGCAAGTATTAGTTTAAATCACCTTCATATGTGATTCAATCACCTTGAATTTTCACATTCAATCACCTTGAATTTTAGTTGTATATGTTATGTTTTATTTAGGTATTTTATTTATTTGTTTATGCAAATTGTTTATGTATTTTATGTAATTGTTTATGTAATTTTGTTTAATTATGGTTGTATTTATGTTAAGGGAAGTGGGATGGAATTTTAGTTTGTATACGTCATGTACTGTTTAGGTATTTATTTGCTTATGTAAATCATTTATGCATTATGTGTTTTTTATGCAATTTTGTAAATCGCTTTAATCTTTTTGGAAAGGCGGTATATAAATAAATTTATTATTATTATTATTAGTAGTAGTAGTAGTAGTAGATGTCATGTTACTCTGGTTATGGATCGATTGTAAATGAGCATAGCATTCCAATTTCCACTCCATCGCATCATACCCCAACTCTAACTGGCTTCTTCATCTTTGCACCAGCATAGTGTTACATGCCATGGCAAGGGGGAGTGTCAGAATTACTTATCCTGTTCAACATATATAGCAAGTAGCAATGTCAAATTTGTTTTAAAAGTGCTTGTTCCAGGGATTGTAATCTTAATGATGGTGGGAGGAGCAGATTTCTTATTTATTTATGTTTTTGAAGGATGAAGACCGGAGTGAATTTTCACAAAGTTTCAAGACAGTAACTGATGCCCTCTGCTGGCTGTGTGAGGGGCATACTCAACTAACAGGAAAAGGTAAAGGAAGAGAGATCTGAATGTCCATCCGTTAGTGGAAAGAAGAATGTTCTGATCAAATATTTCTTGTTTTGTTGTTGTTGTTTTTATTAGAGACCTGTTTTTTTATTTTACAGCATATTCAGGAATAGTGTTTTCCTTTATTTGAATTAGTTTTCTTGTTTTCCTCTTAGTGCTTCAGAATGGACAGTTTCAGCAACTGCTGATGACTGATGATGTTGAAACTTCAACTGTGATTATGTCGGTGTTGCAGAAGATTTTAAAGACCAACATGTTAAGTCACACCTAAATTATTTTTTTTCATTTAAAAAATTCCTCTTAAAGATTTTTAAACAAAAATTCATCTTAAAATGCTGATGACTTTTCTTAAGTAAATTGGCTCATTTAAACTCTGAATTTACTTCCATGTGCAAAGGATAATGTTACAAGTGAAGAAGACTAAAATTGCAGAAGACATTTCTGTGGAGTCACAGGAGCTTTCTGGATTCCTATTTTAGCTCCAGATAAGCAGCCACATAAATATGTGAATACTACAAATAAATATAGAATGACGGTCATAGCAAACATCCAAGGTTCTGAACATATAGACTTTTGTGTTTATTGTATTGATTTCTTATTGTATACATGTTAAAGACTAAGATTTTGTTAGGGAAAATTTAGACCCCTTTAGCAGTAACATCTAAAATAATCTTGAATCTGAATAACACTGTTCTTCCCCTTTTTAGCAAAAAATTGGTCTTGGAATCAGTGTATACTATGTTCTGTTCCAATGTTCCCCGCTGGATATTTTTTCAATAGAAGAAGTGATATGAATCTACACACTGTCACCACACATAATGCAACCAGTTTGGGGTGGGTGGGTGGGTGGGAGAGTTCAGTGTTTTGATGGCTTCATAACAGATACCATGTAGCTCCATACACGTTTGTATACAAGAACTGGCTAAAATTCTAAATTTAGACAAAATGCCTTTCATTGCCTGTTGACTTAGAAGACTGATAACCCTTTGTGCTATCTATGAACAATAGTATCTTCTTATTTCTCTACAAGGCTTGTTGTATAGTTTGGTTATTATTTTCATTTATTTGTTTCTTCAGTTTGGCCCTTCTTCAGTAACCACAGCAGTGTCCATGGCTGTTGTCCTGATATTATTCTCTCAACAACCTTGTGAGGTGGATCATGCTGAGAGCGAAAGACCACCCCAAGCTTACCCAGGAAGTTTCATTGCTTAATAGAGACTTAAACCTAGGCTGTTCAAGTAATATTGATCACACAAGTCATATTGATTATTGTAGGGGTGGGCAATTGTTACCCTCCAGATGTTGTTAGACTGTAGTTCACATATTTCTTCACTATTGACTGTTACCATATAGGTGATGAGAGCTGCAGTCTAACATCTGGAGGATTGCATTTGCCCAACCATGTTCTAACCACTACATAAACACTGGAAGACCAATACAGCTAGATTCAAGCAAAGGAAAATTGGGTGCATTTACATTTTTCTGGTGATTTGTCCTGCAAGACACTTGACTGAATGTCATTGTGTAGAGTACAGCATTGGAGACCGATTTTAAAGGACCTTCTTGTGTTTGGTACGATATTAGCTAGTTGTCATAACCTACTGTTTCCCCAGCATTCTTGAATGGAATCCAGTCCCATCATATCTTTTATTTCTTGTAATTTCAGTACTGTATTACTTGAACTGGATGAAAAGTCCCTGCACTGCATTTTAGATGAACTTGTTTACAAGCTTTCCTCTTCCACCAATCCTGTCATAGGAAATGCAGCTGTAAAACTGTTACTGTTGATCACAGAATCTGATGCCCAACTGTTGATGACATTAGTTATCCGTTACAAAGGTTTGTCGCACTGTTTGTTTGTTTGGACTTGAGAAGAATTCTAAAAAATAAATATTGCCATACAGGGGATAATGTTTCTCTGTAGTTCGAAAAGAAATAACGTTCTTTGAACAATCCAGCCCTCAAGAACCCTTTATGAAAGGTCTTAACTGTGTATCCACTGAAATGATAAATGATAAAATGAAGTTATAAATCAAATGATAACATATTGTTAGTTTGACTGAGACTTCAGTAGGAGTTAAGTTCAAATTGCACAGTATGGATCTAGCCCTCTTTCAAACAAGCCATGTTGAGATTTTTATTTTACTAGAGTATTTACATTTAATATGCTACTGTCATTTGATGCAAATGACAATATATTTCTTAAGATGTAGCCCAAAAAACTAGCAAGCAACAAAATTGTTTGTTTCTCAGTGTTGTTGTAACTGAGATCCTGAACACACCAGCGTAATAGGCTGGCTTGGGGGCACTGTGGGGGCGTAGAGTTTAGATGACACAACCCCAACACCACCCTCAAGCTGGGGTTGTGGTGCTCCAGCGGTGTGGTGTTCATACACGCCATGCCACAAGAGCACCAAAAAGTTAGTGCCATGGCAGAAAAGCCACCCTTTTTCTGCTCCCAAAAGCAGTGTTTTGCTACTGCTTCTTGAGCCGGAAAAACACTGGACCAGAGCTGTGGCATGTGGTTGCCGCAGCCCCCATCTGGCATTCACATGGGTGGCATCATGCCGCTCCTTTAGGGCTGTCTCTGTTGGCCCTGAGGTAAAATATTTGGGCTTCCAAAATTATTCTTAGCTATTGGATTGTTAACACTGGTTTTAAACTAGTTGACTTTTCTGACCCCCTAAAATCACATACTTCTTGGAAAGCATAACCCCTACAAGTTTACCTGGAGTTGAATGTCTACATCCAGCAAATTGGTCACTCTGTGTAAATGAGTAAAACTTTATTTGGTCAGTGAAATTACCTTGAAGGGACATGACATATGCATTTGAAAGCATGCTAGATCCAAGTCTAAAAGGTTGTGATTCTTTCCAAGTGTTCATCTGGAGGCAAATGTGGGATTACCATCGTGCCTTTGTGAAGTGGCCTTTAGTTGGTTCAGCTCTTTCTGAATTTTTTGGCCCTTTCTTTCCACTCATGTATTTGGCAAGAAAGCATCATAGTTGCCTGCTCCTGCAAATGCAATTATAATTCTTTATTGAGGGACTGAGAAAAACAGGTGTTTTTTTTCAAAGCACCATGTTTATCTTGTTGTATCTCACTGATTAAGGGCTACAGACTCTTTTAAGTAAGCAGTGGACTGGCAAAGGATTTGACAGGAACCTCAAGCAACTTTTGGACTTGTTGTACTCTGAAAACTACAAAGTTGACAAAACACAGGTGGGCCTGAAATTTTATCTACTTATTCATGCAGTGAAAGTAGCTTATCCCTGTTCTAATCCATGCATTATTTCTAAATTTCCAACCAGCACTTGTTCACTAAGTATTAAAGGTCCAAGAGAAATGCCCAGAGCTCTCAAATACTTAGTTTAGAAAATGTGCGCTCCAATGCTGCTCCAGTATTTATTTTAGCAAATTGGAACTCTGACTTTCAGCCCACAAAAAAGCCTCCAAGGCAACTTCTAGATGAAAAATACAATAAAATTGAGCTTGTCAATTAAATCATTAAAAGAGCAGCATGAAGGAGCATAACATAACTGGGTTGGCTTTGAAATATATTGTCATGGTGGGAAGATTAAAAGCATGGTGGAATGGAAACGTCTTTGGTGGCCTCCTGAAACAGGAGCAAGACACCTGCTTCGACCTACGGAGGGGCCGCTATTGCAGCAGGTGCCTGGGAGGCAGCACCCGCTGTTTGCTTCCCTCCATGTGGGAGCAAGGAGGAGCCATCTGAGGCTTGCGATGCTGGCTGGCATTGTGAGACTGGGCTAGGGGACTGATGGGATTTTTAAGGCCAGACACACATGGCTGCCACCATTCCAGCCCCCAGCAGCCAAGTGAGCAGGTCCGCAATATTGCAGCCCCTCCCTTGAGCTGATTTGGTCATTAGAGTTAGTTACCCCTCCATGGGATAGCAAATGATTTATGAGGGGGTAATTCAAATTATTTATGGCCATTATAATTGATTTATGATCCACTGTCATGAATGATTTATGATCTCAATGTGATTGGTTTATGGCAGTGCTATGATTGATTTATGGGCCAGATTATGATTAATTATGATTAATATGATTGATGATCATTTGATGTATGACCTGCTTGATTGATTTATGACCCTGTCACCAGAATGATTATGCTTGTTGGGATAAGCTATTGTATATTTCTCTTCTATTATGATTATGCACCACATCATTGGTCAAACCATTACGCTGTACACATCACCTCTATGTAAACATTAAAGTTGTGGCTAGTTTTAACCCATTCAATCCTGCTGCAAGGGCTGGGTCATTTCTCTACCAAATACATTTGTAATGGGATATCATTTTTGACTCAGGAAAGTAGAAGTTTGAAAAATAGTTTGAAAACTTCTCCAAAAGAAAGGTCTGAACACAAAGTATGGGGCAGTGGAAAGCATTACAGCTGGCTTAATATTTTCAGTGCACCCAGTGGAAAAAATGTGAGTGATTCTTTGCCTTGTTGATTTCAGGGACTGCAACAAGCAGCATGCATAATCCAGGCAGCATGGAGAGGATTTCGGACCCGTAAAAGATTAAAACAACTTCCAAAAGCAGTAACTACCTTGCAGAGGAATTTTAGGTAAAAATGGCGATTTATTTTATTAAAAACCTGTAGGTGCATACATCAAGGATGGTGTTTCCGTGAATGGGGGGAAAATTAAGACTGAGTGGCAGCTGCATTATGCAGTACAACAGTGTAAAAAGAATTCTCCATAGTTCTTCGTCAGTGGTGTTTTCCAGGGTTAGAAAAAAGCCTCCATATTTACACCAATTAAAATCAGAAGAATTATAGGCCTCACTGCTGACACAAAACAGGTCCACATATATGATGCACATGAACTCCACAAGAGTTGATGCATGCATTATCATCTATGGGGTGAAACAGATGGGCAGGAAAAAGTGTCTTGAAGCTATCTTTTCTGAAGCCACATTGAAACCCCACCAACCGCACCGCCGACTCCCAAAGCAGTTGGAGTGCTCATGACATGACCACATGACATGGCTTCAAGCCAGGAAGAAGCGGGGGAAAAGCTGCTTTTTGCACTACGGAAAGGGCGCGCTTGGCGCCTTCCCGTGACACAATGGTGTCATGGTGCACTCAGCATGTCTAAATGCTGCATGCGTCATGACACCATTATGGCGTGTCCATATGGACGCTGCCATTTAAAAATGGCGGCGCCCATACACTTTAGGGCTGGGGAGGGTCTAAGCGCTGCACCCTCCCCAGCCCTAAAGGCGGGCTTTTTAGCCCTAAACGCGCCGCTTTGTGCCCATCTAGATCGGGCCAACATGCTTTTCTATGTGGAAATATCCCACAGTCTACAGTTTGTTGTATGAATTAATGTGGGTTAGATTCAATATTCAAACCTGAATACTGGTCCCACTGTGTAAAGGTGAAGACTTGATCTCGTAAGGAATCTAGAAATGTAAGTTGCTTCTTTAAATACAGTATACTTTAAATATACTTTCCTTTCTGATTCAGGGACACTTACTCTTAAAAAAAATATTTTTGCATGGCTTCTGTTTTTATGGAAATGTATTTTGCCATGAAATACATTTGGTGCCTATTTTAAAGCTCCATAGTCTCATTGCAGGCCTTGCTGTGACTTTGGTTTAGTTATTTTACTCTTGCAGTTTCCATTCTAGCAGAAATGAATTGTAGAGAGCCTGTGTCCTTTAACATAAAAGCTACTAGAAAACTTCACTTGATAGTTGCAAAAAACAAAATTGTGGAGGTACACTGTACTAAATTTTTGCTTTAAACAGAATGCACACCTTTTTAAAAATCCAAACAGAGGCTAATGACCACCTCTCAGAGATTCTGTAGTAATGGATATAGTAATGGTATATTAGTGGCATCACAGTACAGTATTAATAAGTGGAGACCAGTTTCAGAGTGAAACTCAAAAGCCTCTGGTAATTACTAACCATTTGTTGTAGGGCTAAACGAGAACGGGAGTTGCAAGATTTAAAAAAACAGAAAGAGGAGGAAGAACTCCACCAACAACTGCAACTTCAGAGACAGAGAGCCATGAGGTTGTTTCACGAACGACAGCTTACAGCGTTGGAAATAGTCCATGCAGGTATAGGCTTCGCAGTATCTTTTTCCCCCAAATCAAAGCTAATGTTCATTCTCCTGAAAAATTTTGTTCTCCTGAAAAATTCTATATATTTTTAAATTAATAGTCAATGCACTAAAGGGCTTTCCTTAAATCTGGGCAAGCTACTATCATAGGTTAATGGCCACCAGAGAACTTAGGGGTCACACCCTCCTTACTGTGTTTTCCCAAACATATATTTCAAAACAAAAATTGGCCCAAATGTCCCCTTTATGCCTCTAAGGAGCATGGGGGAAATTACCATGTTTTCGTAAGTCAGAAAAAGACTTTAAGGCCCAAAACAGATGGGCCAAAAGGAACACCATCGGGTCACACTGGGAGCTTTGTGTTTAGATGACCCACACCCCAAACACAGCCTGAAGCCACCGATGCCACTCTAAACGAAAAGAACCAGCCTGAAAAGGAGCAGGGGGGGGGGGGAACGCGCCTTTTCAGAGGCCTGTTTGAAACAGTGGCAGTGGGTCAGATTGGGGCCACATGCATGTGGTTGAGAGAATACCTCTCTAAAAATATGTAGGTCTTCCAGGGCAATTCTGTGTTCAAGATTTTCCAGAACTTGACCATGAAATTGCACTGGAGGACCTACAAATGCCTAGAGAAGTGTTCTCTCTAAGCATCTTTAGGTCCTCCCGCATGACCTTTGGCAGAAGTTGAGAACAGAGTCACACTCGAGGACTTTGAGATTCCTAGAAAGAACATATTAATCAAATCCATTAATTATCAAATCTGCAAAAGTCAAAGCCACAAATGCGGAGGGCCAACTATAGTTTTCTCTGCCCAGGTTTCTGGTGCATTTTATTATACCTATTTGCTTCAATAGGTGGCAGTCTTGACCTTATGTGCCCATGTCTGGAATATATTCTTATTGAAAATTACACATTACTAACCCAAAAGTTCTATATGTAAACTGTTTCCTGTGATCTTGCCTGTGTAACAGTTGAATATGATGTACATAAATTACCTTGGCCTTCATCCCCCCCAACCTCCACCCCAGTATCTAGGTGTTGATTAACAAAGAAATCTGTGGCCTGCTGTTGCAGCAGAACTGTCTTGGCAACCACTGATTTTTTCCCTGTCTTGTTTCTGAGTAATTAAACCCAGATCAGTTCTGCTTCAATGTTTGCTATCTTTGCCCTTTATCTCCTAGGTCAAGTAGACAAGCATATACATGAAATGAAGGAGAAATCCGCTATAACAATCCAAAGGTACTGGAGAGCATTTAAGGCAAGAAAAAATTTTCAGCAGCAAAAAAAATCTCTTCAGCAATATAAGGCAGCTGTGATCCTTCAGAGAGCAGTGAGTATTCAAACTAGGAGCTAACGTGAGACACAAATATTATAGACTAGTGTAATGATTTGAATTTGTAATTGTGCAGTTTACTTTTGTTTGGATTTAAACTGCATTAATAATTAAAGAAGTATCTGTCTGAAAACTGTAAAAATCCAAATGTCCTTTTTAAATGTAGATAGAGGAGGAAGTGGCAACATCCTGGGGACAATAGCTACTGATGCTTCTAATCCTTTTTGCCAACTCATCAAAATATTTTTCTATTCCATATGATTCTGGAAGCCAAGATTTTAAGTTGCTCTTGCAGAAACATATTCTCTAACCAAACTGTGCTTTACCATAGGAATTCCCTATCTGAAGAGAAGAAATTAGCATTATGTCTCTGCCTTTTCAGATAGTTGCAATGGTTTGATTCTGGTAATATGTACCTGAGAACAGGATGCTGAATTACATAGCACTTCTAATCTAAAACAAGACTGATTTTTTATTTGTTAGATGTAGGACTTTCTATTCATCCTGAAAACAAAAAGAAAAAAAAACAAGGAAAAAATTGAAGAGTGCAATATTAAAGAATAATCAGTGTCCATCTTTTCACCTCAACACTTGTTACAGACCGAGCTAAACTTGTGTCATTATGTCTTTGTTGAAACTCAGAGCACTGAACAAAGCGTTAAACATTTTGTGTTGCGTTAGGAGGCACACACATGTTTTACGATAGCTCATGTTTTAAATGAGTTACAGAACTCCTATTCCTGAAAGAGATTCCGTGACTTTTTCTTGAAAGATTTTTCAGATTCATCAGAGTACCTTTTTATAGTACCATTTGGCTATAAAAATGCAGGTTGTCTAAATTGTTTTCATCATGTATCTTCTAATTTGTTTTTCTTCAGGTGCTTAAATTCTTGGAAAAGAGAAGGAAAAGAAAGGCCTATTCTCTCTGGAAACAGCCCAAGTCCCTTTCAGATCAACAGAGGTTATCATTGCAGCAAAAAGTAGATGACTACATCAGACTGCACCCGGTACATTGTCTCCATCTCCTTACTCACAGGACATTTTTTCCACATCAGTTTGTCAATACACCCTGTATGTTGTGGAGGATATCTGGCAGATATGGAGTTTATACTTGTCAGTATCTGGATCCATAAATCTCTGCTATTGTGCCACCTCTGCTGAATGTAGCCTGTAATTAACCCAGTGTTCTTCTACTGAATACTGTAGACAAAGACAGATGATGGTGAAGTTCAGTCAAGCTGCTTTCTAGGGAAACTTGTTTGCCATCACTGTTATTCTCATTGGATGTGTTGAAATATTACAGTGAAGCATACCTCTTTAAAAATCTGATTTATGGTGAATAAGGCAGAATGCTAATGCATGCTGCCGAATCATTCCTGGGGCAAGCATGAACAGTTAAACAAACCAGACTCCCCCTCCATGGTACGGTTATCATGCCATTTGAACCTGGTAATTCTGGTCTGTCTGTCTCCAAACAAGCCAGTGAAGTAACAAACTGTGGCTTATTTCTGTGGCTTTTCAGCAAAGAGACAAGCAGGGCCCATATGTCATGATAAGCATATCATAGATGGCAGGTCCATGGTTTCCGTAACTGATAAGGCTATATGTACCAGTGTGCTGCTTATAAATTATAACCCAGGTTTCGCCTAGAATCCTAGCTTACCTAGTGGTGAGCACACCCAGACACTATGAAATGCAAGCCATCTGGAAATGCTGTTTGAAAGCCACCTTAGCACTAGCTCTCCTTCAGCATTAAACAGCTGGTACAGATGCTACAAGGAATTGGAAATGGTTCAATCCTATCCTAATCGCCATTCCTTTTTAAAATCTTATATGAGTCAGTGAAGCAGCAAAACATTAACAGTGGTTATAAGCAGCTTCTAGACTAGCCTTGCTTCATTTCTGATATTAAAAAGTTCTTGAAATGCTTGGGCATCTTTTTTTACTCCTTATCCAAAGGCTACATGAGTATTCATATACATGCAGATTTAAACATGTTTAAGAAAATATTTTTTGAAAAGCACTCCAGACATTTGAGGGTTTGCATATGTTACCAGTCAGTAGTACTGCCACAAGTACCACTATACATATGTTGCCATAAATTGTGATGCTAGGAGTTAGCTTTTTCCAAAAACTTTTTGAGCCTGAAAATCTGGCTAGACAAGGGGCTATGAGAGGAGTGATGAAACTGATGGATACTGAAGATAATATGGCTCTGCAAGATCACTTCTGAGTCTTGAAGAATTAAAATCAATATACAAACTTTATTAGCTCTACATTATTTCCCCAATATAACACACAAGAAATGCATAAAAATCTGTGCTTTCTATAAACTCAGGAAGTACCATGAACATACTCTTTTCTCTTTATTTGGCTTGAAATACATAAGATACTGGGGTTGCTTGAGGCTTTTCTTAACCATTAAGGTAATAATATGAATTTGCTCCTTCCTGAATCCTAATTAAGAAAGTAAATTTATTCAGTGATGGATTGATAGCTTCAGGGAGAAAACACAGGAAGAAGCACAGTTATTAGATTTACAAGTGCTCAAGGAATGCAAATGTTGTGTTGCAGAGATTCACAAAGGTTTGAAGCTGATAACAGCTAATAGTGACAGACACCATCATTTTTCTCCAGGCTTCTGAGATGTCAGAAGAAATGAGCAGGGAACTTCATCATCAAGCCCAGGAAAAGCTGGCAAAGTATTTGCTGAGACAAAGGCAAGACCACAAGGCAGAGCAGCACAGAAAGGCGTTGCTAGCCCAGGTCCATACGGATGTGGATCAGCTGATGTGTATGTGTCCAGCTCTTTTTTTTCCCCCTTTTGGTCTTGTTCACATCTTCCTTCCATGTTATTTTTACAGTGGTGAAATGTGGATGAATAGTATTAGAACCGATTCTTATGTTTAGATGTCACTTATCCGAGCCATAGCCTTTCTTTAGGGATCATCACCACTATGTGAATTGTGAACTACATATCTGGTTGATATCACAACTTCTCTTTAAAATCTTTCTGGTCAGAAACACTTAGCCATAGAAACCTAAGAAGGGCTTGCCAGATCACATTAAAGGCCTATCTAGTCCAGTCAGACTCTTGGCCAGTCATATGCCTATGAGAAGCTGACATCAGGGCACAAGTGCAACAATATCCCTCCACTCATATTCTCCAGCAACTAGTAGACAAAGACATATATCTCTGATACATCAAGTGCTATATAGCCATCAGGGCTAGCCATATCTTCAAGGAATTTCTCTAAATCTCTTTTTAAAGCCCCCCCCCCGCCCCAAGTTGATGGCTGTCATTATATCTTTTAGCAAATTCTATTGTAAGTGTGGGCTGTGTGGAGATGTACATTCTTTTTACTTTTCCTCTGTCTGGCTCATTCATTTTAAATTAATGCTGCTTGATTCTAGTATTATGAGAAGAGAGAAAAACCTATATAATCATATCTCTCCTTACTCGTTCTTTTCTCACATGGTTTCTACACATGTAATCTTTCTTCACAGCCTTTGTTATTTTAGTTGCTTTTTTTCTGTGCCTTTTCCAGGTTCTTCACTGTTTCCAGCTCTATTCCTAACTATTTATACCTGGAAATAAACCACAGTGCTGAGTCCCTTTGTGAGAATAGGTTTTCTGAAAAACATAACAGAAATCTTCACTATGCAGTATGGACAATTGTTTTAGTAACCTCACAAGAAGCTTTCATGTCTGAAACATTAAAATCCAGGTGGGCATCCCAGAATAAATAATGGTAATTTTCTGGGTTAGAAGAATAAATCCAAAATCCATTTGCTCTCCCTCCCTGATAATTGTCCCAACCCATGCTGCTGTCATTCCTCTATTACTTCTGTAGTCTATACCCAGCCTATTTATTTATTATTCCGATATCAGCTGGCTTGCACTTCCAAAACATGCAGCTGCTGGAATTTCTGTGTTTCTGCCATCTTTAAGTTTCTCCCACTTTTACTCCTTCCTTCCAAAACAACCACCCTCCAGAAAAATTGTATAATCAATCTTTTCTGCTGTCTTCAGACAAAATACCAAATTATGGTTTAGTGTTAAGAGAATGATGAGCTCAGGTTTGCTAGGTCCCATCTAACCTGTTCTCTGGCACAGCCAAGAAGAGACTGAAAATTTTTATTTCTATTTTTAACTAACGAAAATGTATCCTTATGTCTGAGTCCAGGCAAAGTGTAATTAATCTTAACTATAGCTTATGCATCACTTAATACACTAAATAACATGCCCTATACAATGTCATGATAGAATACTGTCCTCACATCCACTAGGGCCTCTAGATTTGTTTGCCTGCTTCAGCACTGTTTCCAGCTCTAATCCTAACAATGTGTACTTAGAAATAAGCCCTAGTGCTGAGACCATTTGTAGGAATGTCTGTTCTGATAAACATTGTATTTATAAACAACATGTGGCACATACTGGCCCTTTGTTAGAGCTTTTTGTTTTTCTTTAATTGTCCTACAAAGCACAGAAGAAAAAACTGAATACATTGAACCTTGGGATGTTCAAACTAATCTCCTATAGAAAAAATAATAATATTTGTAGAATGTGATTTTTCCCCTTTTTTTGCCATAGGTGCACCAAGTCTTGCAGAATCTACCTTGACAGATCTGAATGTCTTCATGAGTAGATCTGTTCCTGTGGTAGCTAAAGCCAAACAGTCACACAACAGCATGTTAAAATATACACGATGGCCCTGGTGGAAGAAGATTGGAGAAGAATTTTTTGATGAAGATACCGTCTCAGAAGATCTTCTGAGTGTTGAACTGGGAACTTTGTTTGTTGGAGGGAGTAAAACATAGTTGGGAAGAAGAAAACAACTGTAGCTAAAATCCGTGTGATTTGTACCACTGTGTCTTCTGTGACAGAACCTATCCCAAGACATTATAGAGAGCAGTTCCCACAACATACTTGAATGAATGCCTTGAGTGATTTATTGAATTAGTCTAGAGACCATTTCAAATTGTTACAAATTTACCTTAAAACAATTAAAATGACAGCTCATATTCAAATATTAGAGGACCAGAGTAAAACTATACAAATTAAACACACTAACCTCTTTGTACCACATTTTTCCTTAAGTTCCCAGCCTTGGATGCATAGAATGATTAGAGCCACGTGAAAAGAAAGGAAGTTTTTTTGACACAGGCCAGTGGCTCATACTGGACAGAAAGTGGCCCAGATAATATTCCCTACAGCTTGAATAACGATGGCACTTGAGTGGATAATGTGTTTTGTCTTCTATTACTTGGGCATAACTTATACACAGCCTATCTGGAAGTGGAACACCTTGAAATTTTCCCTGGAGGAACATTGAATCCATCACGTCAAGCCAGAGAGGAGTGAAAGCAATGTGTATAACACACTTGAAAGGCTTCATTTTTATAAGAGTTCATTTTTCATAAAATGGGTTTGTACTGAGGCAAACAATATTTTCATGTTTTTAAATTAAGACTAGATTTCTATGCTATAGACGCAGAAGTTTGTATTCTGTTTAGTTCAACTAAATGGAAAATTCACTTATTAAAATTTGTGTAATTCTGTTAAAGCAGGATTCTCAGTTTATGAAGATAGGGGCTGGATACTAAAAAAATTTATGGTATTTATACACCGCTCATCAGCCTTAATGGCTATCATTAAGAATGGAAAAGGAAAGA
The DNA here is from genome assembly GCA_034509955.1 of Urosaurus nigricauda. Lineage (NCBI taxonomy): Eukaryota > Metazoa > Chordata > Lepidosauria > Squamata > Phrynosomatidae > Urosaurus > Urosaurus nigricauda. Next base: position 136,756,549 of record JAOEGL010000001.1, on the reverse strand, counting down.
AATAAATGGCAGCAACAATGGGAGATTATATTTTAATAGATGGGAAAGAACAGCTTTGGAATAAAAAGCATCAGTATGACTTGGAAACATCATCTTAAACTCACTCTTGTTGGAGTCTTGAATGCTCCTATTAAACATCTACATGTTTAAGTGTTTAAAAAATCTTTTGTTTTAGTAAATTGTCATATAATGCTATCTTAGGTTAGATTCAGAGAAGAAAAAGGAATTTCAAGTAATGTGTGGATTGGAAGTATATACATTCCAACTAGTACTAGTTGCATTTTTTGGCTTATAGGCCCACATTCTGGGCTGTAGTAAGATTATACAGATTTCTCAAGCAAAATAAAAATGCAGGAATGTTGATTTCATACCTTATAAATGTCACATTTCATACAAGTTTAAATATATGTAACAGGAAATCAGAGGTTCAAAAATAAATTGCATATAACCCTTTTAGAATTTTCAAAGCACCGTTGCTCTGCAAGCAAATGTTCCAGCCTTTGGAACAGGGATGGGACCTGGCAGTCTTATGGATGTTGTTACATTACGATTCCCAGCAGTTCAAATCTGCTTAGCCAGGGGTGCAGAGTGCTAAGAGTTGCAGTTCATCATCTGGTGGACTCAATAGTTACCCAGTCTGAAAAGTTGAGATAAAACACTGATTCTCAGATTCACACCATTAAGCACTCTAGAGTACATCTCCTGTTTCTCCTCAGTATTTCAGGTGGTTTTTAGTGCTATCGGATTTATTAAGTAGTGTGACCAAATCCTACAGCTGCTTCCTCCATCCCAAATTTGCCTGTTCTTCTCGTCTGATTTAGTGTTGCAGTAACCTTGGTATTACTTAACTGCTTTCACACTAAAATGCTATCTAAGAGTCCTTCACTAGTGCAGCTTTTGCTAAATAAAGTTTTGCTGTAGGACAACACATAGTCAATATCTTCCTAAAAGACAAATTACCTGACATGAATTATATTTTCAATATATGCATTGTAAGAAGAGGGTAGGTTTTGACCAATAACTGCATGCCTTTTTTTTTTTTTTTTTTTTTGGTAAACCAAGCTTACAGTCTGAACCTAACATTTGATACACAACAGTTGTGATTGTGGTGAGGCATAACCAGAGATCACTTTTCATGAAAGCAGAACAGTACTGGCAGGGACAATGAAGTCTCAAACACTAATACCAGTAAAGATGTATCATGTTTCTTTTTAAATAAAAAATCACCTGGGGGTGGGGGTGAGGGTAGGAAGTTGTTATACCTTGTAATCTTATAACTTATATGTGTGTGAATGTGCATGCCTTCAAGTCACCTGTCAACTTCTCTTGACCACAGATTTCACTGCATTTTCTTAGGTAAGGAGTACTTAGGTGGGTTTGCCAATAACTTCCTCTGAAATATAGTGTATAGCACCTGATATTCTCCCACCCTCCTTATCATTCGAGATCATACAGGATCTATTGCCTTTAGCATCCTTTATAGTGGAGATGTGCCAACCAACATCCCAGACTTTCCACTACTGAGTGGACTTCGCACCATTTCATATTCCAGACACACTCAAAGTCTTATTTAAAACAGTGTAGCATAGTACTCATAGTACAGCAATAGCTTTGAAGCACCTAAAGTTTCTCTGTTTTAGGATGTGTGAAAGCATTCAGAGAGCTGGCTGGATTAGGACCTCCAGCAGACCTGATCCTCACTCCGCCATTTGGGTTTTCTCTGTCTCCATAATCTTGGCTGATTTCTTGCCATGGCCTGTGTACCACACAGACTGAGAATCCTTGCTTTACGAATCTTTGCTGAAAGTGCAGTGCTCTGTGCTCAACTCTTCATAATTATCCACATTGCAGCATCTTTTTATCATGGGGGGATGTTCACAAAGGTGTCCTGCACAATCCATTTTCTTGAAAGAAATGAACCATTGGCCTCTGTTAAATAGCTGATGAATTATAAAGCTGCCTTACCAAAAGGCTGATCATTGTCATGCTGATAGCCTTTGCCACTTACCACTATTGAACTAGATTATAGACTTCCTCTTTGTAATCTGAAGTTTTCTGGATAATGCAGTTTACATTTTTAACTCCCTTATCAGTGCCTGATTAAAACTACAAAAGTGTCAGTGGAGTTCACCTTACAGGACGAGTTATTATCATAAACATGACTTTGCTCTTCTCCAAAGCTGTGTGGTCCCTACCACCAAACAGTGGCATTACTGAGGAGTGCAGGGGGTGTGAACTGCACCAGGTGACACCCTAAAGGGGCAGTGACACAACTGCTTCCCAAACATCTGCCTTTTGGCATAAATTGACTGTGGCATTCACCTGTGTCCCTTTAAAGTGCTGAGGAGAAGGGGTGAGTGGGGTGAGGCTCAGTGGGAAGAGAAAGGAGAGGCTTCAAGTTTTTTTAAAAATTAAAAAATTAAACTTTAAAAAATTATTCTTTTTTTCTTTAAAAAACATCACACCTCACCAAATTTTCACTTTAACCACATGAAACAATGTACATGTACATACAGTTAGGCTGTTCGTATGATACTGTAATTTAAAGGTATAATTGTAATTATGCTAGTTTATGCCATAACTATTGCCATTACATTTAGTGATATAGGGCAATTACAGTTTATGAGTACCATTAGTACAAAAAACATGAACAAAGATATGGTATGGTATGGTATGGGAGAAGGTCAATGGGGGGGTGGCACTACTTGTGTTACCATTCTGGGTGATGCCACCCCTAGTGGCGCCATTGCTGCCAGGTAATCTTTGGAGCATCTTGCTTATATAACCCACATCACTGAATAGAAAAAGATAAAAGTAGCTTTACATTCTCGGTCAGTTCAGTCTTGAGTTACCTAGATTTAGTACCAGCATCTTTCCTCTCCATCTCTACTAAATTCTCAATGGAAAATTCCAAGCATACATGTTGCACAGTTTATGTATTTTTGTGCCCCACCTATCCAGCAAATGCCTTTTTCTTTGACTCCACCACTGAAAAGGAGAAGCTAAGAAAAGCAGAGGGGCCTTCAAGGATGTGATAAAGAGATTGCAATCCTGTGGTGACTGCAGTCGTGAAAAATGGAAGTCTAAGGGCAGATAGATATCCCTGAGGAACAGAAAAATGATTGTTTAGATGGGCGCCATTCCTTGGTGGTTGAAGGAATATGCTCTTCTGCTGAGGATAGGGATTGGAGGGTGCCTGTGGTAGTGAGATACAAACAACACAAACAGGTAGGTCAGTACAAGCATTGGTTTGTAAAAGGTACACAGGCATGTCATTAATTGTCTGCCTGATGTAAAGGGTGCAGGTTCATTGTCTAGATAGCTTGGTAGAGAGTATTCTGGTCATGTAAGTGTTTGTAATACACTTTGACACCAGTGATGTGGGGAAATATAATTGTGAGGTCCTGGATGCAGCATCTAGGTAGGAGTTAAAAATCAGGGTGTTGGAGGTAGCTTTCTTTGAAATATTATCTGTGCCAAAATGCAAGGATAACAAAGCTGAAGATGGTTAATGTGTGGGTGAGATGATTTTGTAAAGTGGAGGCATTCAGATTTGTTGGGAATGGAAATACACTGAGAAAGGCTAGCCCTGTACATAAGGGACAGATTTGATTTGAGCTAGAATGGAACCAGACTGCTGCCATTTTAATGTTTAAAAGATAAAAGAGCATCTTTCAAACTGCAGCCTCAAAGAATGAATAAAACTGATAAAATTACCAGTTTGGGAGATGAAGGGAATGCTGTGGATATAGTATATCGTCCAGTTAGTCTGACATCAATTCCAGGAAAGGTTCTAGAGCAGATCATTAAGCAGAGAGTCTGTGAACATTTAGAGGCCAATGCCATAATCACAAAAAGCCAACATGGGTTTCAGAGAAACAAGTCATGCCAAACGAACCTGATCTCTTTTTTTGATAAAATTACCAGCTTGGTAGATGAAGGGAATGCTGTGGATATAGTATACCTCGATTTCAGTAAGGCCTTTGACAAGGTTCCCCATGACATTCTTGCAAACAAGCTTGCAAAATGTGGGATAGACAAGTTAACTGTTACATGGATTTGTAATTGGTTGACTGGCCGAACTCAAAGGGTACTCAACAATGGCTCCTTTTCATCCTGGAGAGAAGTGACCAGTGGGGTCCCACAGGGTTCTGTACTGGGCCCAGTGCTATTCAATATCTTTATTAATGACTTGGATGACAGAATTGGGGGTATACTTATCAAATTTGCAGATGACACCAAATTAGGAGTAGCCAATACTCCAGAAGACAGGATCAAAATTCAAAATGACCTGAATAGACTAGCAAGCTGGGCAAACGCTAACAAAATGAAATTCAATGCGGAGAAATGTAAGGTACTTAGGACGCAAAAATGAAATGCACAGATATAGGATGGGGGACATCTGGCTGAATGAAACTACGTGTGAAAGGGATCTAGGAGTCCAAGTAGACCATAAGTTGAACATGAGTCAACAGTGCGATGCGGCAGCTAAAAAGGCCAATGCTATTTTAGGCTGCATCAATAGAAGTATAGCGTCTAGATCAAGGGAAGTAATAGTGCCACTCCATTCTGCTTTGGTCAGGCCCCACCTGGAATACTGTGTCCAGTTCTGGGCACCACAATTCAAAAAGGATGTGGAGAAACTGGAGCGGGTCCAAAGGAAGGCAACTAAGATGGTGAAGGGTCTGGAAACCATGCCCTATGAAGAACGCCTTAGGGAACTGGGGATGTTTAGCCTGGAGAAGAGAAGGTTAAGAGGTGATATGATAGCCCTGTTCAAATATTTGAAGGGATGTCATATTGAAGAGGGAGCAAGCTTGTTTTCTGCTGCTCCAGAGACTAGAACGCGGAACAATGGATGCAAGCTGCAGGAAAAAAGATTCCACCTCAACATTAGGAGGAACTTCCTGACAGTAAGGGCTGTTTGACAGTGGAACACACTCCCTCGGAGTGTAGTGGAGTCTCCTTCCTTAGGGGTCTTTAAGCAGAGGCTGGATGGCCATCACTCAGGGATGCTTTGATTGGGAGTTCCTGCATGGCAGGGAGTTGGACTGGATGGCCCTTGTGGTCTCTTCCAACTCTATGATTCTATGATTCTAAAACTAAGAAGCATCATCCCTGAGGATGAAGGTGAACATGTTCTGATTGCTGAAATAGAAGGGAGGGGAAATGAGATCTTGAGCATGTGTTTGAACATCATATATGGGATATGGTGGCTCAGGTGGTTAAGATGCTGACTCTGTTGATTGCCAGATTGGCAGATTGGCAGTTCAAGGCCTGGGTGCCGCATGATGGGGTGAACTCCTATCACTAGTCCCAACTTCTGCCAACCAACCTAGCAGTTTGAAAGCATACAAATGCAAGTAGGTAAATAGGTACCACTCCGGTGGGAAGGTAAACAGCATTCTGTGCAATCATGCTGGTGGAATATAAATAAACTATTATTATTATTATTATTATCATCAGTCTCTGACAACGCTGGCTCTTCAGCTTAGTAACGGAGATGAGCACTGCTCCCTATGGTCAGACACGACTTGATAACCTTGTCAATGGGGAATACCTTTAACTTTACCTTTTTAAACTTGATAGCCAGTCATAGAGGAAAAGGCTAAAGCAGAAAATGTATGCCCTGGAGACACCTCTAGGTGTTTTTGTGTTAAAACTAGAAGCCTGTGAACCAAAATGGGGGAAATGGAGTACTAGATATAATAAGCATTATGTAAATTTAATGGACTGGAGATGGAACAGCATACTACAGGCGATATCACTCTGCCATTCTGCCTTGTGACATATGAATATATTAGAAACCTTTAAAAGGGCTTCTAAGAATCACTGAGTGTGTGACAATTTCACACTCTAAGTGACAATTTTCACTGTAACCATAGAATCATAGAATCATAGAATCATAGAGTTGGAAGAGACCACAAGGGCCATCCAGTCCAACCCCCTGCCATGCAGGAACTCCAAATCAAAGCATCCCTGACAGATGGCCATCCAGCCTCTGCTTAAAGACCCCTAAGGAAGGAGACTCCACTACACTCCGAGGGAGTGTGTTCCACTGTCGAACAGCCCTTACTGTCAGAAAGTTCCTCCTAATGTTGAGGTGGAATCTCTTTTCCTGCAGTTTGCATCCATTGTTCCGTGTTCTAGTCTCTGCAGCAGCAGAAAACAAGCTTGCTCCCTCCTCAATATGACATCCCTTCAAATATTTAAACAGGGCTATCATATCACCTCTTAACCTTCTCTTCTCCAGGCTAAACATCCCCAGCTCCCTAAGGCGTTCTTCATAGGGCAAGGTTTAATACTCTAGGATGTAGTTCATCTGGTCCTGGAGATTTATATTCATTTAGGTTAACCAGGTATTCCTGTACTACCTCTTTACTTATTCTGTGCTGAATTTCCTCTATTCTGTCTCCATTATCCTTAGGTTGAGCACCCTTTGCCTTTTCTGAGAAGACTGAAGCAAAGAAGGTGTTGAGTAATTCTGCCTTTTCTCTGTCTCCTGTGAGCATTTTGCCATCTTCTGCACGCAGTGGCCCCACTGTTTCCTTCTTCTTCCTTTTGCTGCGGACATATCCAAAAAAGCCCTTTTTATTGTTCTTAACCTCTCTAGCAAGCCTGAGTTCATTCTGCGCTTTAGCTTTTCTGACTTTACCCCTACATGTGCTGGCTATTTGTTTGAATTCCTCTTTGGTGATTTCCCCATGTTTCCATTTCTTATACATGTTCTGTTTAAAACTTAGCTCAGTTGTAAGTTCCTTAGTCATCCATCCTGGCTTCTTGAGACATCTTCCATTTTTCTTCCTCATTGGAACTGTTTGAAATTGTGCCTTCAATATCTCCCTTTTGAGAAACTCCCATCCGTCTTGAACTCCCTTTTCTTTTAGTATTCCTGACCATGGGATCACTCCCAGTATTTCTCTAAGTTTATTGAAATTAGCTCTCCTAAAGTCTAGAGTGCGTGTCTGACTATGCCTAGCTTCTCCCTTCCACTGTATTACAAACTCCAGGAGGACATGGTCACTTCCACCTAAGGATCCAACCACTTGCACCCCATCAACTAGGTCTTCCCTGTTGGTTAAGATCAGATCTAAAATGGCTGATCCCCTTGTTGCCTCTTCCACCTTTTGTCTTCCAGGCAAGTGAGGAATTTGCTAGACTTTGAGGATTTGGCTGAGTTTGACTTCCAGCAAATATCAGGATAGTTGAAGTCACCCATCACTACTACATCTCTCTTTTCTGAGTATGTGATTATCTGTTCTAGAAAGGCATCATCCAATTCCTCTGCCTGAGTCGGGGGTCTGTAGTAGACTCCCACAGTAACATCCCTGTTATTTCCCTCTCCTTTAATTTTTATCCAGATGCTCTCCACCTGGCTTCCAGTATTGACTTCCTGCATCTCTTCACTGGTGTAAATATCCCTGACATATAATGCTATTCCTCCTCCTTTCCTGCTTGGCCTGTTTCTCTTAAAAAGGTTATACCCCTCTATTTCTACATTCCAATCATGAGACTCATCCCACCAGGTTTCAGTGATGCCTATTATATCATATTTCCCTTGTTGTGCTAGGAGTTCAAGTTCATCCTGCTTATTTCCCATACTCTGTGCATTAGTGGAGAGGCATTTAAGACCATGTGTCCTCTTTACTTGCTGCTTTTGCACATTTTTTTGCCTCCTACTGTTGGGTCCTTGCACTGTTTGCCTTGTTCCCTCTATGCCACTTGGACTATTCTCTCCATCCCTTTTGCCTTCCAGTATAATGTCTCCCTCCCCGACATAACTCAGTTTAAAGCCCTCCTGATCAGATTCTTCAGACTGTTGGCAAAAACGTTTTTGCCAACTGGCGTGAGATGCAGTCCATCCCTTGCCAGAAGTCCCTCCTCATGGAACCGCAGCCCATGATCCAAGAATCCAAACTGTTCTTGGCGGCACCATCTACGGAGCCAGTTATTCACCTCTGCTATTTTCCTCTCCCTTCCTGGACCATGCCCTTCTACCGGGAGTAGAGATGAGATGACAACCTGTGCATCCATCTCTTTCAGCTTCCTTCCCAGAGCCTCATAATCCCTTTTGATATTCTGAAGGCTGTGCCTTGCAGTATCATTGGTTCCCACATGAACCAAAAGAAGGGGATAACGGTCAGTAGGCTTGACAAGTCTTGTCAGCCTCTCCGTCACATGATGGATCTTTGCCCCAGGGAGACAACACACCTCCCGAGACATCTTGTCAGGCCCACAAACCACTGCTTCTGTACCCCTCAGCAAGGAGTCCCCCACCACGACTACACGCCTCCTCCGAGGCTTAGCAGTGGCTGTTCCTTTTCTTGATACTCTCAGGCTCTCCTGCTCTGTCCCTGATGTCTGTCCCTGCTGCTTTTCCTCATCATCTCTGACAACAGAGAGAGATTCAAAGCTATTCTGTAGCTGCAAGCAGCTCACAGAATGTTCCCTGGTTTCCTTACTTCTGTGTGTGACCTTCCTCCAAGCATCTACCTCTGTTGTATGTGGAGTGACCTCCTCCGCCCCAACAACTTCCTCAGTCTGTTTCCCACCCAAGACATTCTGGTCTGATCTGTTCAGGAGAATCTCCTGCTCATATCCCCAATTTCATATCACCAAATGATTTACTATTGGAAACATCTGCCTGACCAAAATGTTCCAGGTGGGAAAGATATCAGAGAGCATCCAAAGAAGAAGGTGCTAAAATAAGTGGTAACTTAAGTTATCCTTGCAATGGCAGAGTCAATGTATGTTTTAGTCATTAAAAAAGAAAAAAGATTCCACATATTCAATATTTAGGAAAATACTGGGTGTGATCCCATGATTAGAAATACTAAAAGAGAAGGGAGTTTGTGAGCTATGAGGTTTCTTAAAAGTGAGATATTGAAGACATAATTCCAAACAGTTCCAGTGATGAGGACAAATGGAAGGTGTTAAAGAAACCAGTATGGATCTCTAAAGAACTTTCAATTGAGATAAGATTTAAAAGGGACATGCACAAGATATAGAAAAGGGGGGGGAATCACTAAAGACAAACTCAAACAAATAGCTGGCTCATGTAGGGAGAAAAGCTAAAGCACAGAATGAACTCAGGCTTGCTAGAGAGGTTTAAAAACAGTAAAAAGGAATTTTTTTTTGTTATATCTGTTGCAAAAGGAAGAACAAGGAAATAGTAGAGCCCTTGCATAGAGAAGATAGTGAAATGCTAATGGGAGAGAGAAAAGGCAGAGTTATTCAATTATTTGTTTTAGTCTTCTTCCAAAAGGAAAACAGTACTCAGTCCGGGGAAAATGGAGGAGACGATGCAGTAAGGGAAATACAGCCCAGAATAGGTAAAAAGGTAGTACAGGAATGCTAGGCTACTCTAAATGAATTCAGGTCTCCAGGGCCAATGACACCAGATTAGGAGGGGCATGGTAATTATCCCAGAGGACAGGATCAGAATTCAAAATGACTTTAGAAGATTACAGAGCTGGGCCTAAAATAACAATGAATTTCAACAGGGAGAAATGTAAGGTACAACGCTTACCTGCAGTATCTTTATCCTTTAATGTTCCTTTAGCTTCACAGCCATCTTGATGATCCAACTACCTCCTTACCTAACAACATCCTTATATTGGCATTGCTTGTTAGAACTGTACAGTTGTATTCTCCCTCACCATGCATGGATGTGAGAGCTGGACAGTGAATAAAGTGATAGTGAATAAAGCTGAAAGAAAGAAAATCAACTCATTTGAGATGTGGCTCTGGGGATACTGTTGACAGCCAAAAAGAAAAAAAAAATTAGTCCTAGAACAGATTAAGCCTGAATTCTCCCAGAAACCAAGATAATTAAACTTGAGGTGGTCCTATTTTAGCTATATTATGGGAATGCATGACTCATTAGAAAATACAATAATACTAGGAAAGGAAGAAGGTAGTAGAAAGAGAGGAATGCCGCTTGCCAGATGACTAGACTCAATCAAGGAGTCCTTGGTACTTTCCCACTTAGACATACAATTACATTGGATAGCACTATGGCTTCCAGAGGCAGCTGTGTCAGGGGGAAGTAAATCTACTCTAGGTTTCTTTTTTATCGTTTAAAGAGCTATCCAAGATGTTGAACCCTATACCCCAAATAGCAAATTCAGTGACCCATGGTGACATGGAAGCCACCATCCGCTACTGCTAACCACAGTTTCAAATTGTTCAACAACATTCACATCTCACAATAGGTTCTGCAAGGCAACATTTAGACTTTAGTCCAGGAGTGCATCCCCTCAGTTGGTTCCATAAATAACCAGCTATTCTAAAACACAATCATGCAAGAATCATAGAATCATAGGGCTGGAAAAGATCCCAAGGGCCATCCAGTCCAGCCACCTGCCATGCAGGAATACACAAATCAACGCACTCCCAACAAATGGCCATCAAGCCTCTGTTTAAAAACCACTAAAGGAGGAGACTCCACCACTCTCCAAGAGAGTGTGTTCCACTGTCAAACAGCTCTAACTGCCAGGAGGTTCTTCCTAATGTTGAGATGGAATCTCTTTTCCCTTAGTTTGAATCCATTGCTCTGGGTCTCATTTTCTAGAGCTGCAGAAAACAAAGTTACTCCATTTTCAGTATGACATCCTTTCAAATATTTAAACAGGGTTACTATATCACCTCTTCTCCAGGATAAACATAACCAGCTCCCTAAGTTTCTCCTCATTGCAAGGTTTCCAGACTTTTCCCCATTTTGATCACCCTCCTCTGGACACTCTCCAGCACTCTCAACAGCCATATTTAATTGTGGTACCCAGAAATGGACACAATATTTCAGGTGCAGTCTAACCAAAGCAAAACACAATTAGTATGGTATCTGGTTTGAGATGCTTGTTCCCACAGCTGTTATTGAGATACTAGACCAGGACATGGCATCTCTAATACATGCAGTACATGGAGGCAACTATTTAGGATTGTAAGAGGCTACCTTATTCTGAGTCAGACCAGGGCAAGATGATTTCCTAGCTATACCTGGAAATTCCTGGGATCACCTGGTGATTTCATATCAAAATACAAATCAACCCTACCTAGCTTCAGAAACCAGATGAAACTGGGTGTGTTAATGATAATTTTAACTACAGAAAATGGTAATTTAAACTGCATAACAGATGCGTGGGCAGGAGGGATGAGGAATTGTTCCCAGTCACATGTTTTGTTATTTGAATTGCACATTCCACTTCCTTTTATTGGAGCAGAATCACATTTAAAGACATATGTTACCCACAAAGGTGCAAGGCTCTGCTAATTTCCACTACTAGTAGCAATCTATCTTTGATGTGTTAGGAAATTGTCTAGCTTGGTTGCAAGGGTGGGGTGGGGTGGTAACATCAGGACTGGAAGCACTAACTATACCAATACTTACTGATGGAGACTCCACAGGTGGGTGAATTGAGAGAACTTTTATTTGGAAAGAATATGAGAGAAACCACATATGAGAATGAGTAACTGTAACATCCAGCAATAATAATCATAATAATAATAATATAGCCCGCCCAATCACAGAGAACCCAGATGGGTTACAAAAATAAAAATACAAAGAAAATACAATAAAATTCAAAATTAGTCCCTCCCCCACCCCCCATCCCAGTACTAAAATTACAATTAAATAGTCACAATTTAAAAGCAATAAAATTCAATAGCATTAAAATTGGAGAAGAGTCGGTGGACAGGGCAACGTTCACAGTATGCAGGGAAAGGAACTAGGTTGGGAAAGCTTGCCAGAAGAGATCCATCTTAAGAGCTTTCTTGAAGGCTGCAAGAGTGGAAATGTGGCAGATCTCATCTGTCAGGTCATTCCATAGATTAGGAGCAGCGGTGGAGAAGACCCTCTAGGTAACTGAAGTTAGCCTAGATTTTTTTGGCTGAAGTAGACTCTTCCCTGAGGACCTTAGTGTGGGGGGACACAGTATGGAAGAAGACATTCCCTTAGGTATTCTGGACCCAAGCCAACACCTTGTACCTTGCCCAAAAACTAATTGGCAACCAGTGAAGGGACTTCAAGACCGGTGTTATATTATCATGGCGAGAAGTCCCTGTAATCAGCCTGGCTCCATATTTTGTACAAGCTGAAGTTTCCGAACTTGGCAGGAGGGTAGCCCCATGCACAGTGCATTACAGAAGTCCAGTCGAGAGGTTACCAGTGCATGTACTATTGCTTAAAGGCCTCCTGGTTCCAGGAAGGGGCGCAGCTGGCATATCAACCGAAGCTGATAACAAGTGCTCCTGACTGTCGCATCCACCTGAGCTGTCAACTCAAGTGACGAGTCAAGGAGTACCCCCAAGCTGCAGACACTTCAGAGGAAGTGTGACCCCATCCAGAACTGGCTGACATAACTCCATTCCCAGGTTTGAGTTTCCTACAGCGAGTACCTCTGCCTTACCTAGATTCAGCTTGAGTTGGTTTTCCCTCATCTAGTCCATTACTGCCCCAAGACAGGCATTCAGAGGAGAGATGCCATCCTTAGTCACTGCATCAGTCCGAGACATAGAGAAATATATTTGGGTGTCATCAGTGTACTGATAGCACCTCGACCCATGTCTCTGGATGATCTTGCCCAGCGGTTTCCTGTAAATGTTAAACAGCATGGGAGACAGGATGGCACCCTGAGGGATGCCACATTTTAGCAATCTTTTGGAGGAGCAACTGTCCCCCAGGGCCACCATCTGGAATCTGCCTGAGAGATAGGAATGGAACCACTGTAAAACAGTTCCTCCGATATCCAGCTCTTTCAGGCGTTTCAGAAGGATACCATGGTCTATGGTATTGAAGGCCACTCAGAGGTCCAAGAGTACCAACAGGGTCACACTTACCCTGTCAATGCCCAGACAGAGATTATCGACTAAGGTGACAATGGCAGTCTCAACTCCATATCCCGTCCTGAATCCAGTTTGAAATGGATCCAGAAAATGTTTCCTCCACATAAAGAGCTAACAAATGAAAAAAGGGAAGGGGATGGTGGAGTCTGAGAGTTGGATTGAGGGGTAATACCTACTTATCTTGCAGAATGGTCCACTGAAAGTAGGAGCAGTTCAGACAGCAGCCTGGGGATGACATACACTGAGCATAGCAAGGAGGTTGACTGTGGCATGGAGACAATTGGGCTTTCTAGATTGGCAGGAAAGTGTGACATGAAGTTGCCTTTTCCTTAATGCTTAGCAGCTGCACCACAGCCTTTAGATGGAGCTGCGCTGTTCCGCAGTTTTTAAAAAGGAAGCTGGGAAAACCAGCACCTTTTTAAAGGCGCTTCTTCTCCCCTAAAACACAAAAAAAGCGTTTTCATGGCACACTTTCCCTTTTTCTCATCTAAAGGCTAGAGTTTCATGCAGCCATGAACACACTTCTTTTTGCCAATCTAGAAAGCCCCTAGGTTTGCCTAGTTGTGTGTTATCTATGATTCTATGATTCTATGTACTTTCAAATAATTTGTCTTATGACAAAGCCAAGGTGAACCTTTAATGGGGTTTTCTTGGCAAGATTAGTTCAGAGGAGTTTTGCCATTGACTTCCCCTGCATCTGAGAACACACAACTTGCCCAAGGTAACCTAATGGTTTTCAATGGCCAAGCTGGGAATTGAACCCTAGTTTCCAGAGTCACAGTCCAACACTCAAACTACTACATTGTGCTGGTTCCTATATTTAAGGCCAGCCCCAGGGTAAAATGATTTCACAGAAAACTAAGACTTGATACCTTTTGAAAGGACCAAAAAGGGTTTCTGAAGTGGTGGATTGCTTTGATATCTAGAAGATGAAAAAGACTAATCTGGCTGATGGTAGCTTCATTGGCTTTACAACACACTGATAAAACATAGAGTACACCAAAATGGGTAGACAGGAAGGGTGTTTAGGAGCACAGTAAGGGATGAAAGGGCATCCAGTCTTGTCTGTTCTGTTGTAATGAGTTATCTTTGACTTTTGGTTTTCATAAGAAATACAGAGCAGGGGTGTGAATGCATCCTCTAGCAAACCCCTTCATCCTTTGTTTTCAGCCATCAATATGTCCAGGGTCTATGTGAGATATTCAAAATACTACTTTGTCCCACGTTTCATAGGTCATCACAGCTTCTAGAGCCCATGCTGGCATCCATCAATGTGATATCAAAATATTTCTGGATCATGGGGATATCAGGGCACTTACATATAGGTCCACTGAAGTCATTTATTATTGGGTCCAGAGTGATCATGCAAAAAGATCTTCCACACACACAACGCATCACGTATAAATAATGTTGGTTCTTACCAGCTTCATTATGTTCTACCATTTTCAACAACTCAAGGTGCTGTCTGAGTCTAAATTAGCAGTCAAGACCAATTTCTTCCAGCAAGTTATCCAGATTATCTTTAAATTATGTTTTTTAAATCATTTGCTGATGGATTTTAATATGTATTGGTTTTATATGCTCTCCTAACTGATGATGGGGCTTTTTAGATTGGCAGGAAAGTGTGACATGAAGTTGCCTTTTCTTTAATGCTTAGCAGCTAGACTGCAAGCCCCAGGTGTGCATTGAAAAGGTACAGGGCAGCTAGACTGAGGGGTTTGGGAACAACTTATCTGAAGTCTTTTCTGTGGCTCAGCAGCTACATGGGAAGCTGTCAAAACGCTACAAACACAGGCAGAGCAGCTACATGGGTGGCAATGAATGCAGCTTTTAGCCGCGCTTTAAATTTTTTTTCCTTGCTGGCTGCGAATTGCGCACAGGTACACAATACAGTGACATTGTCATTGCCTGCTGGGAACTGCACAATTGCGCAATTCGCAGCCGGCAAGGGAAAAAAAAATAAAGGTTCAGTGGTTTATCACTGCGGTTCCTCTGCCTTTTTAAACTGTGCCGTTGCACTGATGCATCATGAATGAACCCCCTTATTTTGTGAATGAATTGACATGTTATCCACAGTAGAATAACAGTAACGGCATCCCAGAGTCCCTACTGCGCATGTCTAGGGTTCGGATTAGGGCTGGAGCTAGGGTTTGGAAGCTTTAAAAAACTGCGCGGTTAAACCCCAGCTTTTACACCTGCAGGGCATTGAGCGTTTTAATTAGAAGTGAACTCCACACCACGCATGCTCCCAACCCACGATCCATTATGATCCACACCTCTATCGCTGCCTTTAAATGGGCGCCTTAAAGAGACAGAGCCCCATTTAACTGCGCAACTACACCTTAGTCTTTAGATGCACTAGCGCTATAGCGCTCTTTTTTAAAAAGGAGTGGGGAAATCAAGCACCTTTTAAAAGGCGCTTCTTCTCCCTTAAAGCGCCAAAATAGCGTTTTCATGGCACACTTTCCCTTTTTCTCATCTAAAGGCTGGGCTTTCATGCAGCCTTCATCACCCCTCTTTTTGCCAATCTAAAATGGGCCATTATGTGTTATATTACTTGTGGTTGTTCCCTGCCTCAATCCACAGGGAGAAGCAGATAAGAAATAATATATTGTCGCCCCTCCATTTTCATGGGTGATCTGTTCCAGACCCCCTGCAAAAACAGAAAATCACCAATATTCAAGCCCCATTGGGTTGGATGGTAGCACACACCCTATGGAAATGACGGCGATACTGTTGATGCCCTAGTTAACACCTGGGACACGGATCTCTCCAGGGCTATACACAGTATCGCTCCCAAGCGCCCTCTCAGGCCTGCTTCCAAAAAAAAGCCCTGGTATACGGAAGATCTCCGGGCAAGGAAGCGGGTTCTGCGACGGCTAGAGTATGCCTGGTGGAGACACCAGCGCTTATCCGACAAGGCTCTCCTAGACCACCTTTTGGAGGACTATGGAGAGGCGATACAAGCAGCTAAGAATTCATTCTTTGCTGCTTGTATCGCATCCGCGGAGTCGCGTCCAGCAGAGTTGTTCAGGGTAGTGAGGGAGCTAACTCAGCTCCCTCCTGCCCCGAACCAGATCCTTGAACCCACTAAGGCCTGCTGTGACCAATTTAACAACTTCTTCGCGGATAAAATCTCTCGAATAAGCGAAGGTCTTGAAACCAGAATTGAAGCAGAATCCAGAATAGAGGCCTCCAGAGCTTCCGTGGACTCTGTTGTACTGGATCAGTTTGAGTCGGTTAGTACCGAGGATGTGGACAAGATCCTTCGAAGTCTCAGGAAGACAACCTGCTCTCTCGATCCCTGTCCCTCGTGGCTAGTAGCACAGGGGGGACCGGTTGTAACTTCATTGTTACACTGGATTATTAATTCATCTCTGAGGGAAGGGCAGTTCCCCAACAACCTTAAATTGGCCACTGTAAAACCTATTCTGAAAAAGCCCTCCCTCGACCCCCTGGATCATAGTAATTATCGGCCTGTTTCGCTGCTGCCATTTTTGGGGAAGGCGATCGAGAGGGCGGTTGTACTCCAACTTCAATCGATCTTGGATGAAACGGATTTTCTAGATCCATTTCAAACCGGTTTTCGGGCGGGCTACGGAGTTGAGACTGCCATGGTCGCCCTGGTCGATGATCTCCGTCTGGGCATCGACAGGGGTAGCGTGTCCCTGTTGGTGCTTTTGGACATCTCAGCGGCTTTCGATACCATCGACCATGGTATCCTTCTGGAACGCCTGGCGGAGGTGGGAATCGGGGGCACTGCGCTCCAGTGGTTCCGGTCCTACCTCTCTGGGAGGTTCCAGATGGTGCAGCTGGGGGACGTGTGCTCCGATAAGAGGGCCCTCACTTCTGGGGTCCCTCAAGGAGCCATTCTGTCCCCCATGCTATTTAACATTTACATGAAACCGCTGGGAGAGATCATCCGGAGGCATGGGGCGCGGTGTTATCAGTACGCTGATGACACCCAAATAATTTTCTCTATGTCTCCGACTGATGCAGTGACCAGAGATGGCGTCGCTCCTCTCGTGGCCTGTCTGGAATCGGTAATGGACTGGATGAGGGAAAACAGACTCAGCCTGAATCCAGAGAAAACGGAAGTACTCGTGATAGGTTCCCCCGGCCCAGGTCTGGAGGTGGTTCCACCTGTCCTGAACGGGGTCACACTCCCTGTGAAGGACACTGTACGCAGTCTGGGGGTGCTCCTTGACTCGTCGCTCCATCTTACTCCTCAGGTGGACGCGACGGTCAGGAGCACCTGTTTTCAGCTTCGGCTGATACGCCAGCTGCGTCCCTACTTGGACCGGAGGGACCTTGAAACAGTAGTACACGCCCTGGTAACCTCTCGGTTGGATTTCTGCAATGCGCTCTACATGGGGCAGCCTTTGTATCACACTCGGAAGCTACAATTGGTCCAGAATATGGCAGCTCGGGTGGTCACTGGTGCTCCCAGGGCCGCCCACATAACACCAATACTGAAAGATCTTCACTGGCTGCCTATTCGCTTCCGGGCCCAGTACAAAGTGCTGGTTATCACCTATAAAGCCCTAAATGGCTTGGGCCCAGAGCACCTGAAGGACCGTCTCTCCTCATATAGTCCGCCCCGCACACTTAGATCAACTGGGCAATCACTGCTCAATGTTCCAGAGGCCAGATTGACATCTACTAGGAAGAGGGCGTTCTCTTCCGTTGCCCCGAACCTCTGGAACGCATTACCTACGGAGCTTCGTCTGGCTGCCTCCTTAACTCAATTTAAGAAGGGGTTCAAAACACATCTGTTTGACTCAGCTTACCCCTGATTCCCCTGATGCCATCTTCCCACATTAGGATTGGGTTGGAACATCTCTATCCTGGGATGACACTGTGATATTGTTATTCTGTTTTAATCATTGTTTTAACTTTTGTATATGTATAATTTTTGTATGTTCACCGCCCTGATCGCAGGAAGGGCGGTATACAAATAAACTATTATTATTATTATTATTATTATTATTATTTTGTCCCCCTTTGTTTGCTGCTTGTGAACAGGTGAGGTATCCTGACTCCAAGTCTGCAAAAAAAGAGGAGCGACTGTAATAGGTTTTTGTGGGCTTTTTTGTGGCTATGAGGCCATGTTCTAGAAGAGTTTATTCTCGACATTTTGCCAGCAGCTGTGGCTGGCATCTTCAGAGAATGCTGGCATGAAAGACAGTGTGGTATTATTATGTAGCTTGTTACCTAGGGGAATTTTAATTAGCTCAATTAATTTTGCTTGGTTACAGCAGCCGGGTATACATCCCAATTTATATGGTGGCTAGGACATTGAAATGACAGAGGCCAATTTTCTTCAAATAAAAATATCCTTACTGAAAATACACATACTAAGACAAGTATTAACACAGAACAAAGGAATTTGGGGTCTTATATAGCCCAAAAATAGCCTAAGGCAAAGGTTGTTTACTGTACTTCAAAGATGTCAAATTTGCATGGTAAAGATCACTTGATACAGATAGAATCCAGAGGTGGCAATGGATCTTCTCCAGCTAGGACGGAAAACATCCTGGTCCATAAATTACTTAGCCTTCCTGCCATTATGAAGTTGTTAATCTTTTCCTGATTGCAACTCCTAAACTAGCTGGCTGATCTCTGTTTCAAGCACTGCATATGCGGTCTGCCCGCTTTTGGGTCCATGCCAGCTCAAACTACAATTCCTTCTAGGGCCGTGGAGGAAAAGCATGCACACCCAAAATTAAGGAAGATGTTCAGTACTCATAACAGTATATATACTATTGGTTGATAAGAAGCAATTTACATGTTAATCTTGTTAAGGCAAGGAGCATGGGAATTATAGTCATAGAAATGCAAAGCTGTATGTGAGAACCAAAGTCTGTAAATTTCCAGCACGAGGTGAGATAGTGTAGTCAGACACGTACACAACAACAACAGATGTGGGTATAGCCATAACACACACGGAATAGCAACACAAGTTCCAGAAAGGAAGGTCATGGAAAAGGTAAACAACGACATCATTGAAAACATCACATGAGTGTTTAGGTCATAGTAAGAGGTTGGACTATAGTATGGGAAAGTGTGAAAATAACCAATAGTATTGATTGTACACACCCAGTACACACCCAGTGCACACCCAGTGGGTGGTAACAAAAGTTGAACTATTTCAGTATTGTTCCGGTGAGCCATTGCAGCCCTGCACCATCCTCCACACCACACCATCAACAACAATGTGAACTAGAAGGTGAACCTGAACTTGTAACTAAGTTTTTGTGCAGGAGGAGATGAGTATGTATATAGCTTGACTAGTATAGCCAGAGTGTGTTTAGCAAGAGCAAGAAATGTGTTGCAAAGATGTTTATTGTTTTACTATAGAGTTTGTATTATTCAAGTAGTCAATAAAGATAGTTTAGTGCACAGCTCGCGTGGTTTGTTGACTGCATGAAGAGGGAAGCAGCAACAGTGATTCCAGAAGATCCAGAGCTGATGTTTTGTTCCTGAGCCGCTTCATGGGCAACTCTGCTACCTGCAACACATCACACCATTGATCAGTTCTGATCAGCCCAGTTTGACCAGATGGTGAGGACCTGAGCCTGGGTAAAGTGCATCACCTCCCATCATCCCCAACAAATCTGTGTATTGTTCTGTTGCTGAATGGCAAGGCCCCAGGGTGTCTATTTAATTAGTGATCCATTGTCTGCTGGAAAATTCCCTGACCTTGGGTGGTTTTCATTTGCATTTACTGGGTCTTGATTTTGGTGTTTTTCAGGACTGGTAGCCAAATGTTGTTTACTTTATGGCTTTCTTCTTTCCTGTTGAAGTTGTCCAGGTGTTTATGGATTTTATGCCCAGGATGATTTATAACACACTCTGCTAGTGCCGATTTTTCTGTCTGACCCTGTCTACACTGTCTCTCATGTTCCTTGATTAGTGTTTGAACACTGCATTTGGGGATCCCTGTGTAGACTTGTCTTCAGCTGCATGGTATGCAGTAAACCCCTGCGCCATGAGAAAGGTCTCTTCTGTCTTTCGCCGAGCACAGCATTTGCTGGACTTTCTTGGTTGGTTTGTAGACTATTTGGAGGTTGTGTTTTCTCATCACTTTCCCTATTCTGTCTGTGACTCCTTTGATGTATGGTAAAAATATCTTCCCTTTTGGTGGTTGACTGTCTTCACTCCTGTGGGTTTTTTGGGGTCTGGCAGCCCTTCTGATGTCTAAGCTGGAATAACCATTCACCTGTAGAGCCCACTCTAGGTGCTTCAATTCATCTTCCAGGAAGTGCGGTTCACAGATACTTTTTGCACAGTCTGCCAGTGTTTTTATTGTGCTTCTTTTTATCCTATGTGATGGTTGGAGCTCTTCTGTAGGTATCTGTCTCTGTGTGTAGGTTTTCTGTATACTGTATGGCCCAAACCTTGGTTTGGTTTGCAGATGACTAGGACATCCTAGAATGCCAATGTTCCTTCTTTTTCTTTTTCTGTCATGAATTGGATATTCGGGAGGCTGTTGTTCAGATAGTTCAAAAACATGGTCAGATCTTCTTCTCCATGGCTCCGGATGGTGAAAGTGTCATCTTCCTATCGAAACCATGTTGTAGGCTTTTTTTGGTGCTGTTACAAGTGTTCCATGTAAAAGTAAATAAAATAATAGTATAGTATAGTATAGTATAAATTTTATTTTATTATTACAAGGTTTCTGGCTTCTTGCAGCAAAAACACCTTCTGTGCTTTTAAAGCCTTGGGAGTGAGGTGGGGGAACTGGTGTATTTTTCTAGCAGTCTAATGGCTTTTGCATTTGTAGCTGGTGATATTTCCTCAATAAAGCACTCATTGCTTTTATAATTGTTGTGTGAGATATGGGTATTTGCATCAATCATATCACTGCCATTTATTCTATGACCTCCAGTACAAACTGGAAATCAGCACAGAAGAGCAGAAATATACTTGGTATGTGGTTTCCACAGCTACACTTCCACAACAATGAATGATGGAAGTTCATTTGATATGCATAAATGCATAGGAGCATCCTTCAAAATCATAATTGGTAATCCTAATGCAAAGTCAGTAAAGCAACGGCTTTTGGGAATCTGAGGGCCAATGGATCATCAGAGCATTAAATAACAAAAGTGTAACTTCCAGAAAACCATGATCTACATTTTTAAAATGTATTGAGTTGTTTGAATAAATACATGTACATATACTGATTCATATGCAGCTAAAACTGAATAGATTCATGCAGAACTGATTAATAAGGAATTTCTTTAACTTCCTGCCCACAAAGTTGTCCCTGGGAATAGATTATGCAGCCTGATCTTCAGAGACATTGCATTTGTCTGCAGTAAGCTTATGGATGTCTATGCTGCATGGTATCAAAATGACAGATAGAAGTATGCATAGCTATCCATAGCAGGTATGCGGTGGAATTTATCAAGAGTATTTTCTAGTTTATGCATTGCCCAGGATCAAACACTAATGCTTTTCCTGGGTTGTGCCACTTTAGGCTGGAGGGGTAAAGCTGCTAGGTTAAATACTTTGATCATTAAAATAAAATCTTGACATATACAACTTGATTGTCACAATGAAAAGTAAGCTAAATCTTTCTCCTTATTAAGCCAATTTCCTACATGCAATTTTCTGCTAGGAAAAGCATTCATATACCCTCTCACCTTTAGCCAGAAATGAGAATGGTCCTCTATCATGTTCCTTTCAGCAGGAGAAAGATCGCTTCATGTTTGGGTAGAGGATGAATGTCAATTTTATTGCTTATTCAGGGTTGAAAAAGCAGGACTTCCAAGAGCTATGGTGAATGTTACCCACATTGGTTAGTCAGGAATAAGGCAAGCATAGGGCAATCTAGAAAAAATACACCTCATTACTTCTTTCCTACATAACTGTACCTTAAGAAAATCTACACAATTGTGTTTGAATAACATGCATGTCTATTTCACCATGTATAAACATGATGAAACAGGTACATGCAGCAGCAGCCAGTGACTCCCGTGTCAGAGACCCTGTGAATGCATTCCAGATTTTTTATTATTATTATTATTATTATTATTATTATTATTATTAATCATTTGTATCCTATCTTTCTCCCAAAAATGGGATTCAATGTGTTCCCATTCTGTTCTGGCTAACATTTTAAACAATACCAGTTAAAAACACTACAAAAGTTATATAAAAGTATAAAATACACAATTAAACAATTATATATATATTGAAACAATTTTAAATACTAAAATTTATTTGAACAATTAAAAGAAATTAAAAACCTACATACATACCTTTAAAAACCTCAAGAGAATGTGTATTTTGCCCCCACAACAGGATTCTCCAGAGATACAGACCACCGCAATCAGATGTGCAAATTAAGCCTGTGTTTATTTCCAGTAATTAATAACAAAACAAAGCATTATAAATGCACAGGTGAGAAAAATCACATGTTATGACTAGCAGACATCTTTCTGTTAAAGAGATGAACAGACAGAGGCAAAAATGATCCAAGAAGAAAGTCTCATGCAATAAAGAGCAGTAAGGAAAAAGGATGGAGCCACTGAAAGTAAATGAGATATGCTGGCCCATTTTACATTGGCAAAAAGAGGTGTGTTGAAGGCTGCATGAAAGCCCAGCCTTTAGATGAGAAAAAGGGAAAGTGTGCCATGAAAACACTATTTTGGAGTTTTAAGGGAGAAGAAGTGCCTTTAAAAAGTAGTTTGATTTCCCCACTACTTTTTTTAAAAGGATGCAACATTGCTATTGCATCTAAAGGCTAAGGTGTAGTTGCACGGTTAAATGGGGCTCTGTATCTTTAAAGCGCCCATTTAAAGGCAGCGATACAAGTGCGGAGGGAGGGAAGGTGCCAAGACAAGAAGAGACCTTCAGAGCCCGGCCAGAGTGCGCCTGCACCTTCCTTCACCTCCTCCCTTTGGCTGAGAGAGTGTGACTTCTAGGGAGACAGCAGGGCACTGGAGGCGCTCAGCCAGACCAGGGCAAGCTGGCAAGAGGAGGAGGAGAAGGGGAGGGACCTGGAGCACCTCCGCTGCCCTGCTTCCCTGCAAGTCACACTCTCTCAGCCAAAGGGAGGAGGAAGGCAGCGGGGAGGGAGGGAGGGAGGGAAGGAGCCAGGAAGAGACCCCCAGAGCCTGGCCAGAGCACGCCTGGCCCTCCTGCTTCCTCTTCAAAAAGAAGGCTGGAAAAGTAGGGTGTGTGCTGGCAAAGGAGGACTTGCCTGGTCAACTTGGAAAAGGGGGGCCTCTGCTCAAGAATGGAGGACATATGGGAATCCCTCCTGGACAGAGGGCTGAAACCTCAAGACAACTCAATATAATGCTCTGACAGAACACAGACTACAACTCCCATGAGCCTTTGCTACCATTTCCCAAGATGCCTTAATTTGCAACAGAAAGCCGACCAGTATGTTCACATGTGATGAATTCTTTCGTATTGACTCTGCATTTTCTTTTTGTGTAGATGCTTTCTTGTCTTGTGTGTGATGAGCTTGTGCATAATCACGTGCATTTCCGAACTGACCTCACTTTCTCCCTCTTTCGGAATGGTCCTGTACTCCCCCATGTGATAAGCTCCGACTGTATGATGTACCTGCGCAATTGCGCAATTCGCAGCCAGCAAGGGAAAAAAAATGTTTAAAGCGTGGCTAAAAGCCATGTTCCTTTCCGCCCATGTAGCTGCTCTGCCTGTGTTTGTAGCGTTTTGACAGCTTCCCATGTAGTTGATGAGCCACAGAAAAAACCTCAGTCTAGCTGCCCTGTACTTTTTAAATGCACACCTGGGGCTTGCAGTCTAGCTGCTAAGCATTAAGGAAAGTGCAACTTCATGTCACACTTTCCTGCCAATCTAAAAAGCCCCATAGATATCTGTGCATACTTGCATACATGCTTTAAAAGAGCTCTCCAAAGTTCTGGATGTGTTTAGGAATTAGGATTGAGCACCTTGGAGAGATTGTTCAAATCCTCAATTAAATCCTGGATTAGATCCACCATCCTACTAACATGGAAGCCACCAGTGGGTACATATGTAACTCTCAACTGTGCATTGTAGATGGTTGTTTTGCTCCTTCATCCCGACCAGCAGAGGAAAATCTCTATACATAGCTGACAGATCTAAAACTGTAAATGTCTAATGTAGCCTAGTACTATCCCTTCAAAGCCATAGCTTATTTAGTGTTTGGTGAATGTACAGCAGGGGTGGGAAGCTATTTGGTAGGTGGGAAGTATATCCTCACATCCCCTGTACTAATAGCCTTTGTACTGGGTGACAACAGCCAAATTTTATTGCTCACCTCTCACCTTTCCAGTTGGGAAGTCCATTGGCACACAGAGGAATCTTCTTGCCTGACAATGGTATAGCTGAGAAAACTCTCGGCAGGCCAGATTGGGAACCTAAATAGAGTAGATTAGGTCAAGATACATGTGTTGCCCTCCTCTGGTCTAGATTTTTAATACAGGAGACAGTACACATAGATATCTGCCGCACATTATGCTCAATTAATATGAATATTAGACTTCGATGCATAAAACAAGAAAGCTATCTGTTGCCAAAGTTTGTGCAAATTTTGAAGGATTCATACTAGATAGCCTAAGGTGGCTCTGGTCTGGACCCCTTTTCCATCTTGGAAAGGCCAAGCCTTATTCCAAAGGCAAACTGGGAATTTCCAGTCCCTGGAAGAGCTCTTTACCACAGACCAGTAAAACCAGGGCACTGCTCTTAACATGTCTTCAACTAAAAGTCATTTATTTGAACACAGAGCAACATTGAACTTTTAAGAACATACTGATTGAATGAATAGGTTGATAGCTGTCTTGGACTGTGAGGAGTGAGGCAGACTGGTGTCTTGGGGTGGTCTCTGGCTGCTCCAGCCCCAGTTGGCCCCCCATTGGCATGGGGCCACGGTGACCAGATGGCCTGCTCTGAAAGTGGACCACTACCATGGTCCTGAATAGGCCGCTGGCAAGGAGTGCTTTTTCCATGCTTCTTTTTCAGCAGCCCAAAGCTACCTTAGGTGACCCTGATGCAGCTTCCAGCCTGAAGAGACAAAGCAAACCTCAAGGGGTCTTTATCATCTGTTCATCCCACAAGATCTGCCAGTAATGATGCTCTCTAGGCTTGCCTTGTGGAAAAGTGAATTCTTTACAATAGGGAATGGAAACTGTTCTGAGGAATCCCATACAAATATAACATTGAGTGGTCAGTCAGTGTAGATTCCCTTCATTTTGATCTGAATGTGTGCTAAATCAGTTATATTAGGGTCTGACTAATGGATACTGTGTAGTCCTAATGTGCATAGCCTACCAGAGACCAAGAAAGATAACATAATGGATTCTGTTAACTCGGTTGCTTATTAAGAGCCTTCTCACTTACCCCCAAATCAGCACATAACCAGGGAAGAATGATACCATATCATAAACCTGCTTCATCCAACCTGGTCTAAAAACACATTTAAGATAATTGTAGGCTTTTGTTGTAATTAACTGGAGGAATTTATTGCTCATCTCCCCCACACTACACCATCTCCTCTCAATCTACTTAATTTTTTTAAAAAATGCTGCTGGGGAATTATTCTCAAGTTGAGCCTCTGAAGGACAGAAATTAGAGAAATAATAAACAACAGCTTGTCATTTGTTTATGCACAGCATCTGAAGCAACATAGAATACATTTGGAAAATTAATCTGATCAGAAATGTGAAGTAAGAGAGTCCTAAAGACCACTGGTTCCTACAACAGCTAGATTCTCCTTCCTGTATTAGGATCCAGAAATAGTTCAAGAACAATTTATGCTCCTCTCTGTGCTTTTTTTTCCTAATAAGTTCCACTTCAGACATGCTCAAAGTCAAATTCTATGAAAGCAAAAGGCTCCCTGTAAAGCAAAGGGGACCACTCATGGAGGATATTTTAATAGACTGATGTCAATGGGAACAGTGTTCCATGCCCAAAATAACACTCCTTGATTATCACATTAGCAGGAGCATCAACAAGAACACATCTGTTACGGAGAAATTACAACATTTTTCCAGGAAGCAAACAGATTTAATGTATTGTAAATATTAAAGAGCAGAGAAGGTAGAATGATGTTTTTAACAACTGTTTTTGCAGCGGATATGTCATGTTGCTTCTCTTTTAGCATTTACATATATGGGCTTCTTTCAACAGGTCTTTTATACATGCTGGATGCTCAGAGGAAAGCCATATTCTGTTAAATGCAGAAGCCCATTCAACAGCCCTAGATAAAAGAAAGTGGCTCCCAGTCCTGGCTCTGTAGACGCAGACGCCATCACCAACCCCTGCCAGCATGAATTATACTAAAGGGTTTCTGGGATCTGTAGCCTAACAGTATCTGGGGATGCACAGTTGGAAAACCACCAACAGTCAGTCATGAGGTATTAGTGAAATGGCTGTGTGATCTTTCAGACAAGGGCTCCTAGCTTTATCAAATAATTGCTGTAGCCGGAATTGTAATAGACTTTCTAGACAGCCCTACTCTTTTGAAGTGTTTTGTGATCTATTCAGTCCACATTATTATTATTATTATTATTATTATTAACCTTTATTTCTATAGTGCTGTAAATTTACACAGTGGTGTACATATAATCTTATAATTAGACAGTTCCCTGCCCTCAGGCTTACAATCTAAAAGAGACAACACAAAAAGAGAAGGGAAAGGTGGTGGGAAAGGGGATGAGGTCCAGTGGTTCTTCTCTCCCTCTGGGGCCTGGACCAAGGCAGATGGACAGAAGGGAGGGCTCTGCTTCTTAATACACAATTAAAACTAGGCATCCTGGGGCAGATGGCACAAACCTGTGAACGCTTCCCAGAACAACATAGTCTTTAACTCAGTTTTGAAACTGGTTAGAGAAGTGATGAGAACAAAAGGATGTAATGGGTCAGGAGAACAAAGAACAAGTCTTCTTCCCTCATTTTTTCCTTTATTATAGGCTTTCTCAAGAGGCTGTGTTGGTTAAAGAAAGATGTCTTGGTTAAAGCAAGGATGTCTTCTCTCTTCCAGTTTACCTCAGAAAGAGAATATTGTCCATAAAACAAGGATGTCTTTCCTCTTCCAATTTATCCCAGATAGAAGAGAATACTATCCATAAAATGGAGAAGTATTTTTCTGTCCTATCTTACTTCAAAAAGAAGAAAATATTGTCCATAAAATAGTCTTCCCTCTCCCATTTTACCTCAGTAAGAGGAGAATATTGTTCAGAAAACAGGGATGTATTTCCTCTCCACTTTACCCCAGAAAGAAAATAATACCCATAAAGCAGGGAATTCTTTCCTCTCCCATTTTACCTCAGAAAGATGGTAATATTATCCCATAAAATAGGGATGACTTCTCACTCCCAGTTTACATTAGTGCTTTAAACTAGGTATACCCATGCTTGGTAAATGCAGTTTTAAAACTTTCCCTTCTCCTTGTTTGAAAACATCTATAGTGGTACTGTACTCTTTCCCTTACTCAGTAGCAACCAAAAGGACATTACAAATAACAACAAGCTCCCCTCAGAAATAGAAACCTCAATTGTAATTTCACTCCTGAAACATGTCAAAGTTGTATTGTTTCATGACTTTAAAGGGAATAACCAAGATTTTCTGGTCAGAGAAAACTACACAACAAAATCCACTTTAATGTGGAATTAAATATGGAATCCTGGGATTTGTAGTTTGTTGTGGCACTAGAGCTTTTTGACAGATTTAGACTGAAAGAAGCTGCCTGAGTTTCTAGTTTGCTAATCATGCCTTTCTCATTCTCCCAGAAAGCCTGAACAGGAACCTTAAATTTCTAATTGCATTCGCTACTTCAAGGTTCCCTATCCTACTCCATTCCATTTTGTTTCATTTTTTCCCCTAGAGTTTTGTGGCTCATTGACTGGAATGCCAAAAAAGAGGAAACACTTTCTGCTCCATAGTCAAGAAGACAAGGAAGAACAGGGGGTCATCTGTGCACTCGCACAAATGAGTTATCCTCTGCCTGCCCAGAAAGGCTTAGAAATGTCTAAAGCTTCTAAACATGCATGTCCAAGCATGAGTTATTTGTGGCCCATCACAGCAAAGTCATGGAAGAAATAAAAGAACACATATGAGACAAAGAGCATGGGGTTGTGTGAATTCACATAGAACCACTGAAAGGATCATAGCAAAGGAGGGAAGTGTGTTACTGTATTACAGAACAGAGAAGTATGGGCTGACCAAACAATGCTTCTTGCGTTTGATGAAGGTGAACACAGTAGGAATGGATAAACAGTAAAAGCTGAGTCCAAGAAGCTGCACTGCAAATGTCAGACAAGGACACCTCTGTGAGGAAGGCAGATGAAACTGAAAGTGCTTTGGTGGAATGTCTTCAGATATGATGAGGCTGTGGCTTGCAAGCTGACACCATTTAGCAAAATGCTGAGAGAAAAAAAATAAAACTTTGCCAGGTGGCATCTAACAAACAAAACAAAGAAAAACTAACAAAAATCTTAGGGATCTTTCTTAGAAATTTCTTAGTATGATCTATGTAGAAGGACCTTGACATCTAATGTGTGGAACTTGGTTTCCAAAATGATTGCAGTAATTTAAAAAGCACCCAGCTTGTTGGGGGCAATTGGTTTACAGATTATAAGCCACTTAGGAGAATGTTAGTTCAATGATAAGCAATATAGAAATATAATTGCTATTGCTATTGCTATAAAAAAGAACAGGCAAGTCAATCTTTTGGAAAAAGGGGAGGAGAGGTGTCACACTCAGAAGAAAAAGGATACTAGGCTGAAGAACTTCCTTGTGAAAATATGTAAACACAGGATCATGATGGATTGCACAGAGCTCTCTGGCTCTCCTGGATGAGATAATTGCCAAAAAGAAGGCCGTCTTCTTTTTGATGAGACTAAGGTTACAGGTAGCTTTAAGCTCAAAGGGCTTAGAAGTAAGGTAAATCAGCACCAGTGCAAGTCCCATGCAGGAACTGGGTTAAGTATGTGGCATGTACACATTCATGAAACCCTTCAAAAAAGGTTTGACTAATGAAAGGACAAACCAAAGGCAGCCTAGAGAAGATGTGGAGTGAGCACAAGTGCCTCATAAAGGAGGAAAGAAATAAATTTTTGTCTCTTAGAAAAAGAGTAACAGGATCTGTCAATTAGTGAGATGAATTCTCAGCAAACCACTCGTTTTCAAAAAGTGGAGGTACTTGATCCACTTCATGTGATAATAGAACACTGGGACCTTGGTATCCACTGGGTTTTGGTTCCAGGGTACCAAATTCTGTGGATACCAAATTCTGTAGATGCTTCTCCCATTATATACAATGGCATAATAAAATGGCATCTTTTCTATGAAAAAAAACAAAACCAACGTTTTGGAATTAATTTTTGGTGAATATTTTCAAACCGAGGTTGGTTGAATCCATGAAGCCAGAATCTGCGTATATGGAGTACTGACTATAATGTAAATTGTCATCTCATGAGTGTCCCTCATACATTGTTTAATATACTCAGGAAGGTTTAAAATTGACAGATCCTCCAAGACATTAGATGGATACTGTCCATGTTGCAAAGATGGATCTGCCCTCAAGACTGAGTTAGAAGGTCTAGTATTGTGAGGAGACAAATGTGTCAGTTGTTCAGGAGAAGCAGAAGGTGAGCAAACCATAGTACACAAGGCCACCATGGAGTGAATGAGATACAGTTTGCACACACACACACACACACACACACAAATATATATATATATATATATATATACACCATTGAGGAGAAATTTCACTTCACTCTTGTGCAAGAGACAAGAGGAAATGGAGGAAAGATAAAGAGAAGAGGACCATTCCAATTATAGAGGATTTCTTCCTCGAATTTTCATTCATTGTCTTTAGTGGGCAAAGACCAGAAGCCAGTTGTTGAGGTATCGAAACTCTATAACTCTTTGGGTGTAGAAGCATATTGTGACAATAAGCAAGACATTTTGTAAAATTCATTGGTGTTAAGGCCACAGTTAAGAAGAGGATGTGGTACTGAAGTGGTTAGATACAAGGAATCTGAGGACTCTCCATGCTGAGGATGAACAGCAGTGTGGAAGTGCATGTCTTTTATGTTCACCTTGGCAAACTAGTTAACCACTCAGAGGAAGGATGCTAGAAAACATATTTTGAGAGTGATTGAAGTGTTCTGACTGAGGTCAGAAAGGGAACAAATACCTTTGTCATGCTTTGGGACCATTAAGTATCTTGAATAAAGTATTTACCAGTACTGAGATGTGAGAACTCTTTTTAATGCTCTCTTTTGAACAAGGTACAGGGTTTGTACTTCAAAAATGGCAGAAGGGGAAGCAAAATGAAAAATGCCTGAATTGGGGAGGAAGAAGCATTCAATGGCATAGACAGCTCAAATGAGAGTTAACACCCAGGTTTCTGAGGTAATGGTGTCCCAGACTTGAGAGGAATGACTGAGGGCTAAGGGGGCTGAATGGAAGCAAGTGCTGCCCTGACATCAAAGACGATATGAATAAAATGAAGCTGTTTGTTTAACAAATTGTAAGCCGCTCTGATAGTCTTGGCTGAAGAGCGGGGTATAAATAAAACATTATTATTATTATTATTATTATTATTAAGAACAATAAGAGTGATATTTGGATGGCTGCAAGGCACTTTTCACAGATGAGAAATGCTGAGAGTGGGGTCTCAAAGAAAAGAAGAACATTGCATGTATAGTTGTCAATACTGGGTGGCAATAGTCAGAGGTTTATTTTGTAGATGAAGAAAACACCCTTTTTTCACAAATGCATGTAATTTCTTGTTATGGTCTAATTTGTTGTTCATCTTAATACTAAAAGGCCCTGCTACTGCTGCCTTCACCTCAGAAGTAAGGCTGGAGGAATGGAGCAAGGCATGCCTACAGAGAGTAATTGCTGCTGCACAGTCATATAGATGGCCAGATATGCTGATTTGTTGGTTAGCAACCCTGTGGGCCTTTGCATGGAAAATACAGGCTGTTTTACAATCTGGAAGCTTGTTAAGAAAGAGGGATATATTTTTCCATAGCAATGGCTAGAATGCTGATATGTATGCTAGGTAGTTTGCATTCCTGACAGAGCAGATGGCTGCAGAATAAAGCTTGTGTTCAATATTATCCAGTTTACGACCTTCCTTGTCAGGGTTGATGGGACTGAATCCCTGTGTTTACCTTGGACCACCACATCTGTAATGGAGTTGAACATTGGGTGCTTAAACAAACAAACAATATCACAGCCTTCATATTGGACATGGTAAAGGCTTTCGATCTGATTTATACTGTGGGGTACAGTGGATGTATGTTTCCAAGATTCCAGTAGGAGTAAATCCAGCATAGGCAGTGCTGCATCTTGAAAACCAGGTCTGTAAATGGAGGGGTGATGGTTTCACTCAAACACTGAATGGTTTAGCCATATGGAGAATCTGCTCAGTATAGATGTGTAGTGTGGGAGTCCAATGATGAGAGAGGATTTTTATTCTTGACCAAAATAACTGGTGAGGTTGTTGGACTCTCAGGAATGGAGGAAGCTGTGTCAGAACTATAGTCCTCCTTGAAATAAGAAGAATTAACATATGGATGTGGAGAAGATGAAGGACAGTTGATGGAGGTGGAATGCAGCAGCAAGAGTTGCTTTGAAGAAGGCTGAAAAGGAGGTTGTTAGAAAGGGCAGCAGATAAATAGCTCCCTGAAGACTGAGGCAGAGAAGGGCATAGGACTGGAAGCAAGCTCAAAACCAAAACACAAGGTAAAAACCATGGAGAAACGGTGGTTATATGAAGCTGGAACTACAGTAGATGCTGGCATTAGGGGCAAAGGATCACCATGAAAGTGGGGAAACGGCATATAAAAAAACAATTTTTTTAAATCTGAGAGAACAGCTCTCTAGGGATCTCTAGGTCTGCCAGTGGAGCTCTATGGTCAACCTCCAGCAGAGTCATGGAGGAGGACCTAGAGATTCCTAGAGAGAACATATTACTCAAAACCATGAATAATGAAATATCTAAAGTCAAAGCTGCAAATGTGGAGGGCTGAATGTAGTGTGGGAGTTGGTGCCGAGGGTGAAAAGTTAGATTGCTGATGTGCAGAAGGAAGCTCAGGGAGATGAACTACAGTAGCTGAAAGGGCCTCCTTTCCAGCTGACTGTTTAGGTGCAGAAGCTGAGGGTGAGAGAAGGGATTTTAATCAACCAGGAGACATCTAACATCTTTGAAAATTACCAGGTTGAGGAAGGCTGATCTGGGTAAACCAGTGAGATATTAGTTGCTGAGGAGGGAAGAGGTGAAATAACACAAAGGACAACCAATTGGCAAGGAATAAGGCCACAACTTTATTCAATACAGCAAACAGTGAAAGGAAGGTTGGCCTGAAAGCATGAGGTCTGCAATCCGCGTTGGTCGATCAATCGAAATGCCTGGTCACGGCCAGACTTCGGGATGACAGAGGAGTAACCAGCCTAAGCGTGCATGTCACTTAAAGACCTGGCCATGCACATAAGCGCATCTTCGCCCCATGTCATCGGGAAACGCTGAATGAATGTCGCCTCCACACTGGCGACATCGCTACCCACAGCACCCCTGGGTCCCAGTGGGACTCCTGATCCGATGCTCCGCAGCACCGGAAACCACAGCCATAATTTCCGAGACCTATGCTGCCACCGCCCCTAAGAATTTGTGACAAAGCATGAGCCTGAACAAGGGAGGGAGGGTAGGGAGCCGGTGTGAAAATGGTGCCCGTGCCAGGGCGCCCAGGGCCTGCTTAGGCCCCTCAGCCGGCCAATCTGCAATGGCTCCAGCCGGTGACCAATCAGGGGCCACTTCCACCAACCAGCGGCACAGGCGCTTCCCATCGGCCCCAGGGGAGTCTGGGAGTCGTAGTCCACCCCTGTGGACAGGAAGCGCTGCCACAGCTGCCGGGATGTTCGCTGACTGCCATGCTGGGGGCTCGAGCAGTGGCGAGGGCTCGCACAGTGCACAGGCTGCCCACCAGGCCCCCAGATGCCCCCCCCCACCTTATGCCACAGCAACCGAACCAGCCCGGGGAGTCGAGTGGTCCCATCTGTTGAACTTTACATGAGTTGAAACTTTTAAAAATAATTTCAAGGGCATCTTCACATACAACATGTTCCAATCTGGAGATTGCAATACAGCACAAGCTGACGCATATAATAAAGTGTGGATTAAACAATGCAATTGTTAGGTGGATTAGTCATCCATTGATCAACCAAAGGGTTTTCAGCAATGGCTCCTCTTCATCTTGGAAAGAAGTGACTAGTGCCACAGGGTTCTGTCCTGGGTCCAATACTATTCAACATCTTTATCAACGACTTGGATGACAAAATTGGGTGCATACTTACCGAATCTGTAGATGAAACCAAATTAGGAGGAGTAGGTAATATCTCAGAGGAGAGGATCAAAATTTAAAATGATCTTAATAGATCAGAAGACTGGGCTGAAACTAACAAAATGAATTTCAACAGGGAGAAGTATAAGGTTCTACACAGAGGCTGAAAAAATGAAATGCACATATATAGATAGGATTGGGGACACCTGGTTTGACAACAGTACATGTGAAAAGCATCTAAGGAGGCCTAGGAGGCCAAAAATTGAACATAAGACAATGTGATGCAGCAGCTAAATAATAATAATAATAATAGTACGTTTTATTTCTAGCCCGCCCCTCTGAACGAGCAATCAGGGCGGGGTACAAAAGAGAATAACAATTAAGAAAGCAAAAATACATGGCAGTTATAGCAACAACAAAAATACATAGTAATTATAACAAAAAATAAAATTAACAAAGCAAAATACATAACAATTAACATATCAAAACAAGTAAAAAGAAAATGTGATTCCAGGCTGCACCAAGTATAGTGTCTAGATCAAGGGAAGTAATAGGTCCACTCTATTTTGCTTTGGTCAGGCCTCACCTGAAATACTGTGTTCAGTTCTGGGCACCACAGTTCACAAAGGATGTTGACAAGCTGGAGCATGTCCAGAAGAGGCCAACCCAAATGATGAAGGGTCTGGAAACAATGCCTTATGAGGAGCAACTTAGGAAACTTGGTATGTTTAGCCTGGAGAAGAGAAGGTTAAGAGGTGATGTGATAGTCCTGTTTAAATATCTGAAGGGATGTCATATTGAGGATGAAGCAAATTTGATTTCTCCAGCTCCAAAGAATAGGACCCGGAGCAATGGGTTCAAACTACAGGAAAAGAGATTCCATCTAAACATTAGAAGGAACATCCTGATTGTAACAGATGTTCAGCAGTAGAACACACTGCTCTGAAGTGTGATGGAGTGTCCTTTAGAGGTTTTTAAACAGAGGCTGGGTGCTTTGATTCTGTGTTCCTGTATGGCAGGGGGTTGGACTGGATGGCCCTTGGGGGTCTCTTCCAACTCTATCATTCTATGATTATGACTTCCCAGAATGCACTCTGACTGAGTTCAATGAATTACTCCTAGGTAAGAACGCCCTTAAAGACATGGGCGTGCCAACACATCTGATAGTCTTGATGAGAAAACTGTACTCAGGACAAGAGGCTATTGTCAGAACAGGACAGAGAATGGTTCCTAGTTGGCAAAGGGGTCAGACAATGCTGCATTTTATCACCCTACTTGTTCAACTTATATGCAGACCATATTGTAAGAAAAGCAGGTTTGGACACAGAAGGAGGAGGAGTGAAAATAGAAGGGAGGAATACTAACAATCTGAGGTACACAGATGACACCATAATGCTAGCAGAAAACCTCAAAGACCTGGAACAACTACTAAGAAAGATCAAGGAAGAAAATGCAGGCTTATTGTTGAACATAAAGAAACAAAAATGATGAACACAGAGAACCTACACAAATTTGAACTGGACAATGAAGAAATAGAAACAGTAAAAGAATTCTCATACCTGGGACCAAAAACTGATAGAAATAGAGACTGTAGCCAAGAAATCAGAAGAAGATTAAGAATGGGAAGGGCAGCTATGAAAGAACTAGAGAAGATCCTGAAATGCAAGGATATACAACTGAGCACAAAAGTTAGAATCATGCAAGCCATTGTATTCCCTCTTGCCATGTATGGATGTGAATTCTGGACAGTTAAGAAGGAAGATAGGAAGAAAATCAACTAATTTGAAATGTAGCGCTGGAGAAGAGTGATAAGGATTCCATGGACAGCCAAAAGGACAAACAAATGGGTTCTGGAGCATAAAACTGGAAATCTCCCTGGAGACCAAGATGACAAAACTCAGGTTGTTGTACTTTGGACACATTATGAGAAGACAAGAATCAATGGAAAAAAACAATAATGCTAGAGGGAAGTAGAATGACAGGAAGGTTGCATACGAGATGGATGGACTCTATTAAAGCAGTGAGGGACAGGGGGTCTGTTATGTTCAGGGTTGCCATGGGTTGAAATTGACTTGAGGGCAGTTAACAACAACAACAAAGAATACATAAGACTGCAGAGCCCAAGAGTGTGAGCTAGGAATTCCTGTTTTAAATATTGTCTCAGCCAAGAACACTGCAGATGAGAGCCAAGCTACTACTCGCACAGTGTACCCAAATTTCACTTCCCTTCAGTTTACAGTGGTGTTCTGATGTCTTTAGATTTTCAGCTAAGATTCTGGGTCTTTCACAATACACAGTTATAACACCATGAGTTTGTTTTAACTGCCATGGGTGCACCCTATGAAATCCTGGGTTTGGAAGGGCATGAGGTACTGTAGACTATATTTCAGAGGAAGGAACTGGTAAAACTACTTTTGAATATTTCTTGCCTAAGAAAACTCTATGGACTTTTTCACACAGGGAAAACTGGAAGGTGAACCCAGGGTCAATCCAGAGTCATCCATGGCATTTCACGTAATTTCACAAAAGAATATCAAACAACGCTGAACACAATTGGAAGGCAATCCAAATGCAATCGTGAGTCATCCCAGAAATAGCTGTATTCAGAAAACTATCAAATTTATAAATCCTTTCCCACAGAGAATTCAAAGTAAATTTGAATTTGTGTTAGTATGAAATGCATCTCTAGTTTGGCCATGGCATCCCACCCCCCTTAGAAACAGACTACAATTCCGATGAACCTTTGTTGTTATTTTCCTTCCTGTACTCCCTGGCTGCAGAGAGCAAAGCAGCTGTTTTGGAGGAAAGAGCGAAGAAATCTTGCCCAGAAAATCCCATTATAGGGTCTGGCATAAGTATGAAATGACTTGAAGGCGCACAGCAACAATATAAAAACTCAGTTTACTGCTCTGACAGGAAACGTTTCCAAACAAGAGGAGGAAGAAGGGGGGTGATTGGTCTTTTTGGCTGGCTTCCAGATGCAATCCTGTCCTCCATGTACAGGTGCAGACACACTAATTCGCAATGAAGAAGCCAGTGAGTACCTGCTCATGTGAAGAATGAATTTGCATTTACACTGCTTTCTCTTTGGGATGGACACTGTTGTCTTTGATTGTGATGAGCTAGTAAGTAATTTCGTGCATTTTCAAACTGGCCCCACTTTCTTCTTCTTCTTTCGGGATGGTGATACATTCCTCTGATGTGAAAAAGTCCTATGAAAACTCTGGCAGAGAATGCTAAAGACCTCTTCCTAAACTATGAATCCCAGAATTCCAGACATCAGAAAAATGGCCATCAATGTGGAATATAATGCTATAATTGTGTAGTGTGAAAGGGCCTTTGTTTACTCTTCTTTATATTCAGAGAAGTGTGTGGCTTCCAGGAACTGGATATTTTCCATGGTGGCATCTGGACCTTGCCTAATGCATTATGTTTTATGTGATAATTAAATACATATTTATTTTCTTAAGCCTTTGGTGATATCTAGCCATTGTCATGGGTTTTAGCTATATTTAATACTTAGCTGTTATTTCTGTTCTGCTGCCATTGTATCAAAACACATTTTAAAGCTACATGCAAACACAAAAATCTTATTAAATAATATTGCAGGGGAAGCAGAGTAAAACACTTTGAATAAAAACATAAAAATACATAATCAGATATCTTTGAATATTGTGAAGCAGTATGCTACGCTACATATTGGTTTCCCTCAAAAGTAAGATATGTCAGAAGAGATTTGTTTACAGGGTCTGGTTTTGAAAGTGCCTTAGTGACACTTAGTGTGAACACCTTTAGACAGTTTAAAGCCTTACTAGTGTTAGTTTTTTCCACATAACACTATTAAATTTTGGGACTGGTCGTTTTGATGAGACATGCCTAATACTGAATACTGTACTGCGAACAGGTTATAGAACTAAAGGCTTCCTAGTTCATGAGGTATGAGCACATTATAAACCCCAAGAATGATTTTTTTGTGTGTGTGATTTGTATCTCTTCTCTCTTGCTCCCTCTCCTAATTCGTCACTGTCCTCTCTCAAGCTTTTCAATTTTCAA
Organism: Urosaurus nigricauda; assembly: GCA_034509955.1. Lineage (NCBI taxonomy): Eukaryota > Metazoa > Chordata > Lepidosauria > Squamata > Phrynosomatidae > Urosaurus > Urosaurus nigricauda. The sequence goes on along the minus strand of JAOEGL010000001.1, from coordinate 136,719,332 downwards.
TTGGGATTTTGGAAGCTTCCTGATTAGTGTTGCAAAACTTTGAAAACCACAATCAGGGTTCTGTTTTATCCAAATATTAAATTAGAGTATTGATTTCATTTAACTTAGTCTGACCATAAGCTGAACATGAGTCAACAGTGTGATGCGGCAGCTAAAAAAGCCAATGCAATTTTAGGCTGCATCAATAGAAGTATAGTTTCTAGATCAAGGGAAGTTATAGTGCCACTCTATTCTGCTTTGGTCAGGCCCCACCTGGAATACTGTGTCCAGTTCTGGGCACCACATTTCAAAAAAGATGTGGAGAAACTGGAGCATGTCCAAAGGAGGGCAACTAAGATGGTGAAGGGTCTGGAAACCTTGCCCTATGAAGAACGCCTTAGGGAGCTGGGGATGTTTAGCCTGGAGAAGAGAAGGTTAAGAGGTGATATGATAGCCCTGTTTAAATATTTGAAGGGATGTCATATTGAGGAGGGAGCAAGCTTGTTTTCTGCTGCTGCAGAGACTAGAACGCGGAACAATGGATGCAAACTGCAGGAAAAGAGATTCCACCTCAACATTAGGAGGAACTTCCTGACAGTAAGGGCTGTTCGACAGTGGAACACACTCCCTCGGAGTGTAGTGGAGTCTCCTTCCTTAGGGGTCTTTAAGCAGAGGCTGGATGGCCATCTGTCAGGGATGCTTTGACTTGGAGTTCCTGCATGGCAGGGGGTTGGACTGGATGGCCCTTGTGGTCTCTTCCAACTCTATGATTCTATGATTCTATGATTCTATGATTCTAATCAGCACTGCAGAATTAATACAGTTTGACATGGCTTTAACTACCACGGTTCAATGTAATTCGATCTTGGGACTGGTAGTTTTGATGAGACATTTAGCCTTTTCTGTCAGAGATTTCTAGTTTCCACAACAAACTGCAAATCCCAGAATTCCATAGCACTGAGCTACGGCTATTAAAGTGCTGTTAAACTGCATTAATTCTGCAGTGTAGGTACAGCCTTAGCAATGTGTTTCTCTGTAAAATTAATATATCAGACGTATTCATAAATTACCCAGTGCACACATTTCTGTCCTTATGAAGGGCAACCCCTCCCCCCACCCAAATATGGGATTTTGGATGGCATCTTGTACCTTCTATATAATTTCCAAACTTCAAATAGGAGGTATCCCTTATTAAGCAAGGGACAAAATTTCTGGCCTTCGTGAGGGACATCCCTTATAATAAGAGATGCCTTCCTGGCAACTCTATTCTAGAGGAAAAATATGTTTCAGATGAAACGAGCATTTGGCTAAAATAATATGGTTACATATTAACATTAATGAGCTAAGATATGCAGACAATATAACACTACTTGCAGAAATGAACAAAGATCTTGAACAAGATCAAGGAGGAAAGTGCCAAGGTAGGATTAATTCTGAACATTAAGAAAACAAAAATAACAGCCATGGAAGAACTACAACAATTCAGCCTAGATAACAGGAAATTGAAATAGCCAAGGAATTCTTATACTTTGGATCAAATACTGGCTTGACAACAGTTCATGTGAAAGAGATCTAGGAGTCCTAGTAGACCACAAATCGAACATGAGTCTACAGTGTGATGCGGCAGCTTAAAAAGTCAATGGGATTCTCGGATGCATCAATAGAAGTATAGTGTCTAGATCAAGGGAAGTAATAGTACCACACTATTCTGATTTGGTCAGGCCTCACCTGGAGTAATGTGTCCAGTTCTGGGGACCACGATTCAAAAAGGATGTTGACAAACTAGAGCGTATCCAGAGGAGGGCAACTAAAATGGTTAAAGGTCTGGAAACCATGCCTTATGAGGAGAGACTGGGAAGCTGGGTATTTTTAACTTGGAGAAGAGAAAGTTAAGAGGTGATATAATAGCCCTCTTTAAGTATTTAAAAGGGTGTCACATTGAGGATGGAGCAAGCTTGTTTTCTGCTGCTCCAGACACTAGGACAGGGAGCAATAGACACAAACAATAGGAAAATAGGTCCCACTTCATCAATAGGAGGAACCTCCTGACAGCAAGGGCTGTTCAACAGTGGAACACACTCCCTGGGAGTGAGGTGGAGTCTCCCTCTTTGGAGGTTTTTAAACAGAGGCTGGATGGCCATCTGTTGGGAGAGCTTTGATTGTGAGTTCCTGCATGGCAGGGGGTTGGATTGGATGGCCTTTGTGGTCTTTTCCAACTCTATGATTCTATTGACTAGAATGGAAATTGCTGTCAACAAATCAGGAGAAGACTAGGACTAGGAAGGGCAAATGTGAAAAAATTAGACAAGATCCTAGAGTGCAAAGATATACAGCTGAATACCCAAGTAAGGATAGTCCAAGCCATTGTATTTCTCATCACTGTGTATGGATGTGAAAACTCCACTGAAGAAAGATAACAGAAAGAAAATCAGCTCATTTGAGATGCGGTACTGGAGAAGAGTGCTTCGGATACCATGGATGGCCCAAAAGACAAACTCAAATGGGTCCTTGAACAAATCACACCTGAACTCTCTCTGGAAGCCAGGATGACTAAAGTGAGGTTGCCATACCCTTTGCAGTAAACTGAGATTGGCCACATCATGAGAAGGCGTAACTCATTAGAAAAGACAATGAGGCCAGGAAAGGTGGAAGGAAGTAGAATGAGAGGAAGGCTGCATGCCAGATGGATGGAGTCTAGCAGAGAGGCCACAGGCCTGAGCCAAGAGGATCAAATTGTGGCTGTTGTATTTGGCCACATCAGGAGAAGGCATGAATTACTGGAAAAGACAATGATGCTAGGAAAGGTAGAAGGCAGCAGAAAGAGAGGGAGACCACATGCCAAATACCGTAACTGGATTCAATTGAAGAGGCCATGAGTGTGAGCCTACAGGACCCAAGGAGAGTGGTTGAGGATCGAGGACAGGGTGACCAGAGGCACCACAAAATGGAGAACCTTCAAGAAAAATGGAGGAAACAACTAAGGAAAAGCTCAAAGCACTCCTAGAAATGGAAATCCGGGCTTCTTTATCCTGGTCCAAACGGAGGACATTTGGGAATTCCTCCTGGACAGAAGATGGAAAAGTAGGAGGTGTCTTTTTGGAAAAGGACGAGGATGGCCCGGTCACCCTGACCGGGGCTCTTGGAGATGTCTCATCCATCCCCAGGGTCACCATGAAGTGGAGGTCCACTGGAGGGCAGCCAGCAACAACAACAACACGTGGAGTCCAAGGCTTTCATGGCTGGCATCCATAGCTTTTTGTGGATTTTTTGGGCTATGTGGCCATGTTTTAGAAGAGTTTATTCCTGGCGTTTCTCCAGCTGCTGTGGTTGGCATCTTCAGAGGAAGATGCCAGCCACAGTGGCTGGCAGGAGTAAACACTTCTAGAATGTGGCCACATAGCCTGAAAAACCCACAGAAAAAAACTAACTAACTAACAACATGGTTTATCATTTCACAACAGGTTTTTTACCATCCCCATCTTAACCCTGCTGACTGTGCAGTTTCCCCACTAATGCCAAGGCTGTGTATGCTTGCCAGCCATCCCTGGAAGCCTGGGTGCCACCTGAGCAGCAGCAGCAGCAGCAGCTGCATCATGATCCTCCAGCCTTGAAGGAAGGGAGGACCACCCTCCCCAAACCCCGCCTTTTCTCTGCTGCTTTTTTTGGTGGGTGGGTTTTTGGGGGATGATGATGATGATGAGTTTTTCTTTCTTTCTTTCTTTTTTTTAACCAGCCATTCAGGCTCTCAGTAGCCAATCAGCGCCTGCCTTCTCCCTGGCCCGGGGTTGCTGTGGCGACGGGCTAAACCAGGGGCTTGCTTGCTTTGCAATTGCAAAGAGCTGCTCCTCCAGCCCAGGAGGCGAGGAGGCGCTGCATTTGGTCCAGCACCAGCATGCCATGCCAGGTGCTGCTGCTGCTGCTGCTGCAGGAGGAGGAGGAGCAGCACCAGGAGAGGCCAGGAGCAGCAGAAGAAGAGAGCTTGGGCTCTGGCTGCAACAACAAAGGTGTGAGGTGAAGGAGGAGGAGGCAGGTATCCCAGGCAAGGGGGCCAGGTAAGTAATGCTGAGGGTGGAGGCACAAAAGCAGTGGGGAGGGTGGGGGTCTCTGTAAAAAAGGGAAAGGGGTGTGGGGAGGCTGGGTTGTTGGGGGGAGAGTGGGTCCCCTTCCCTTTCCTCCCTCTTTCCCTCCTTGTGCAGCTTCCTTCCTTCCTTTGTGTGAGCTGTGCGCATAAAGCCCCTCTTGAGGGTGGGTTGGTTTCCTTCTTCCCCCTCTTTTTTATGGCAAAGGCTCAGGGAAAGCCTTAAAGTTTCTCCTAAAAGAGGAAGGAAGGGAAGTGGTAGGAGCTGCTGCTGGAGGAGGAGGAGGAGGGAGGGAAGAGGCAGAAGAAGAAGAAGAAGAAGAAGAAGAAGAAGAAGAAGGGGCAGCAGCAGGAAGCCGTCTCCCCTGGGCTTTCCAAGAAAGAGGAGCCCCTGGTGTGGTGTGTGTCAGGGGCAGGTCTGTGGGCAGAGAGGAGGAGGAGGAGGAGGAGGGCTGTGTGTAGCCACTTGTGGGGCAAAATGCTGCCTGAGGCGAATACTATGGAAGAAAAGACCATGCCCAAGAGCTGTGGAAAGGACTTGGAGGAGGCATCCCTGGGGGTCTGTGGGAGTGCAGGGTTCTCCTGGGGGAACTAGTAGTAGGCACACTTGTTTGAAATAAAAGGAGGGTCAGGAAAGAAAGAAAGAAAGAAAGAAAGAGGCAACTGATGATGGCTCAAGATAGCCTCCTTCAGCAGTTGGAAGAAATCCCCCCTGCCTTTCCCATCCCAATCCCAAATCCTCTTTTTTTCCCTCCCCTTCCCTTTTTTGCCCTGGTGTTTCCTATCTGTCTAGCATGGTGTAAGAAAAGGCTGCCTTGCAGAGACCAGGCATTGCATGCTCCATTGAGAAGTCGAGCAACACTTCTGAAAAGGTTTTCTTCCCTTCTCGCTTGTGTTACATGACTTGGCTCTTTTCCTCTTTACCTATATTGAATGTTTCTTAAAACACTCCCCAATAGTGTGTGCTCTACCATCCCCTCACTCCAATATATATATATATATATATATATGATATTTCTAATGTAGCCAGTCTTGTGGGAATCTCATCCCTGGAGGGGGTGGTGGTGGTTGTAATAAGAAGATGGGTTTGTCGAAGCTGCCAGTGTATTTCAGAGAAGAGCATTGCAGAGAAAGCAGCTGAAAGGAAGACATGTTCCAGCCCCCCTGGCTGCATGCTGACCCATGCTTGCATGCCTGTAGCATAGGCTTTGCCACAAAGGCAAATGGCTGAAACGGCTGCATAGAGTGAAACAGAGAGCTGTGAGACTGAGGTTAGTGAGCAGACTAAGCCTTCCCACCTTTCCTGAAGTCTGGTAATTTATTTCTGCTTGAAATAGCCAAGAGAGAACACTTTAAAAAATATTAATAACATCTTAGATGACGATTAGGGTTCTTCCCAGCCACCTTCTTTTTGCTATGAGGTCTGCTACCTCACCTGCCATGCATACGGCTAGGATCATGTCGGATTGTCACATTGCAGAGGCAAGACCTTGCTTCTAAAATCTGTTAACTCCTTTCCTTGCTGCATCAACAGACTGGTTCTAGAGTCTAGCGACCAAGCTGTGCCTTTTATTCCTCTTCGTAATGGCAGTTTCTGACATTAATGACAAATTAATGAATGCCCAGATCACGACCTACAACTGAAAGGACTACCAGTGACTGATGAATTTTCCTTTCTCCATGCAAGAATTTGCATGCAAGTGTTTGTCTAAGTACATAGTTATTCACACTGGATCTATCAGTGTGAGAAGCACTGTTCTTTTTGGGTCCATTAAAAATGTGCATTTTGTTCCATTTTCCCTTTGCTTGACTGCATAAAGACTTAAGAAAAAACTGTGGTACTTTGCAGTCACTCATTGAGGCATTTGTAGCTCAGTGTCTGTAGCAGGCAAAAATACTATACATTTGCAGAGCAGCGGAGCAAAAAAATTGCGCTGCATTTATGAATGATTGTTTCTCATGTAGGATAGCTGATTTTGTACATGCGATAACTGGGATTTAAACAGCAGATAAGAGAAAGAAAGAAAGCCGAATAGCATCTCACCCTTTGAATCAGCAGGATGTGAGTCATTTTTGAAAACCCATTCACAATTCTGATTCATAATATTTTTTCCTCTCTGGATGGTTTCTTTATACATATAGATTTGGACTTCTGGAATGAGTTGGCAAGGTCATCTGTTTGAAGGCATGTCGGTAGTTATTTCAGTATATTATTTCAAAATGTCAAGTGTGAATATAATTTCAAAATAAATAAGTAGCCAAAGCTAGAACTGCCATTCTTCCCCTGTAATTCCATAGCAGAACCTTTCATTGTAATTTTGTTGTTTACTTTACCAGGAGGCTAATATTTTCATAAAACGGGAGATAGTCTGTCATTGAGGAGACTCAAAATAAAATCTCATGTCAAAAATAGGACTTGTAGGACAGCTTGGGGGAAATTCCTGGCTTCCCATTCTTGTAGTTTTATTTGTTATACAGGAATGACGATGGAGAGGCTTGGGATGCTAATGTGCTATATAATAAAAACGTTATTAACAGTCATACTTTGCACTGATAGTGTCTTCTCCTAATATCATTTTTAGGTATAAGAAATCATGGTATAAGACAGTGAGAAGTTCTCCTCTGGCATTTCTGTTACATTTCAATGAGTTCAGTTTTTACTTCAAGGAGGAGAACATAGTTAAGTGATAGAGTCTAGATTTTGCATGTAGACGGTCCCAGTTTAAATCTCTGACATCCTCACCAGAGAAAAAGAACACAGAATATGGAACGTCTCTGCTTAGGTTCGTCAATAGCCACTGCCAGTTACAGTGCACAGTATTGGCCTTATAGAGAAACCAGTAGTCTGACCTGGTAGAAAGTGGCTTTTTATGTTCATTTGCTCAGGATAAGTAATATTAATGAATTCCTTGATGGCTGTTTTTACCCCTCCATATGCTAAGAATAAACATCTTGTAAAGCTATGGCATAATGCTTTTCAGATAGGATATTGCTGTAATTATTTGGGAGGGGCGGGCTCCGAAGAATGAGACTCAGCTTTGCAGTTGGGCATGCTGCAAATCTGAGACAAGCAAGTCTTATGGTATATGTGTACTGGCTGCATTATTGCATCTCCTGCCCTCTTCTGCATAGCAGATATAGGGAGTATATGCTTTGTTTGGAATGGTAGAAAAGACTGAAAGTTCACATTGTATCATCTGTGTACAAGGATGGTGAATCGTGTTTCTGGTAAAGTGCTGTCCTGAATTGTCTTATGGACACATCTGTATGGATTCAATTATGTATCCCTTGCTTTCTGAGAATTTGGAAGCTAAAGCTCTTCTTTTAGTACAAGTTTGCATACCATTTGAGTACCATACTTAGATTAACTGATTTTATTGTACAGTAGTGTCTTGCCAGCAGAAATATTTTCTGTACCAATAGTATAGAAAATGTGGTGTGCACATTTGTGGGAGATGTATGTCAGGGTAGAAGTAACATGGGAAGAACCATACCCCTAAAGCAAACTGATGAAGAAATGTGGTTTTAGAAAAATCAACTTATTTACTTAAAGGTGAGAGGTGCACAAGATTTTTTGAAAGAAAGCAAATGCAGAGGAAGTCAGAATATGAGGTGTTTGACTTATACCGCTAAGTACAGATAGGTTACCTGCTTTCTGCTCCAAATTCACACATTATGGGCATATAATCTAGAGTTTGCCTACAATCCCTTGTAGAAAAATGATGACAGTTCCTCATTCAGTATATATATGTGGTATGTATATTTGTGTTAAGATGTATACTTAAGTATCTTAGAAGTATATCTGAAAATGTAACATGTGAAATGTTCCCGACACAAAACATTTATACATTACCATATTCTAAAATTAATCAGGAAGCTGCCACTCATTTCTAAATGTTATAGATCAGTGATTCCCAAACTTTGATGTTCCAAGTGTTTTGGACTTCATCTCCCAGAAGTCTCAGCCATCTTGGGCCAATGGTCTGGGATTCTGGGAGCCAAACTCCAAAACATTGGAAGGCCAGAGTTCGGGAATCACTGTTATAGATGGTTTCTCTGTCTTCTTCTGGGATGGAATTGAACCTTCTTCCCTCTTCTCTTTCCATTTTTATTTTCAAAAAGTGTATCATTATGTTGTTGTGAAGGGTGCCCCAGTCCTCAGTGTCAGTTTTTGGTGCATGCAACAGGCTGTGGGGGATTGGCCAAAAGAAAAAAGGGAAAAAAGCGGTATCCTGCCTTGTAAAGTAGAAGTACGCTGCACTAGTGGACCACCATCATAGCACAGGAAAACATACCCTTTTTAATATCTTGCCTTAGTTTGTGTTGGTTTTGTGGAATTCTGTTCTTCTTCAAGCTATGTTCTGCAAAAGCCAGAACAAGCCTTTAGATTGTGTCATAAGCACAAGTAGAGTAGACCTGTATACATTCTAAGAGTGCTTACAGAATGCTCTGTGAGATACCAAGACCTGTACTGTACTTGCCAAAGCTTATGTACACCTTTTAAAAATGAAGGGGGAAGCTATTCTTTCTCTCAGGAGTGAATTAACCAGAACAGAAATGGCTTGTAATCTAGTCTAGTCAATTGCCTCTTGCATGCTCATTCCAGGGTTGTTATTGTTGCATGCCTTCAAATAGTTTCTGACTTATGGTGACCATAAAGTGAACCTATAATGGGTTTGGGTTATTTTTTGGCAAAATTTGTTCAGAGGCTGAGGGAGTGTGACTTGCCCAATATCATCCAGTGGGTTTTCATGGTTGCATGTGCCTTCAAACCCTGGTCCTAGAGTCCTAGTCCAAGACTCAAACCACCATACCACACTGGCTCTGCATTCTAGAACATGGGGTTCCTAAAGTTTGGTCCCCAGTGATTTGTTGACTTCAACTACCAGAAGACACAGCAAGCAAGGTTAGTCATTCTTGGATTTATAATCCAACAACATCTGGGAACTTGAGAGTCCTGAAATACAGGAATTGGTTGACTCAGATAAACAATAAATAGGCATTTGTCACCCTTCACTGATGCTTCCTCCTGTCTGTGTCTATGTGTCTGTGTTATTATTCCTAAGGTACTGATGGTAGTCCACATCTAGTACCATGAATAATTGCAACAAGGAGGCAGTAGATTTTGTTACTCAGGAGAGAGTAACAGTGGTAGACACGGGGGTAGGTTTTTGCTTGATTTCATAAAACTGTCATAATTGAGATCAGGATAGAAACTTTCTCCAGGGGTCTTTTCACAGTTAGAGTACTATGTACTCTGATTCCAATTTTACTCTCATGGTTACATGCTTGGGAGTTGTCAGCCTCTGTAGTGCCTCTGTATCCCAGGACTCTGCAGGATGCAGCTGTGAGAGTTAAAGCAGAATCATAGTGCCACAACTGTGTAGTGTGAAAGATTCCCTGGTCTCTTTTTGGAGAGCTGAAATTGGTTGGTTGGCCTTTTCCTTTCTTCCACTGAAGCACTTGGTGTAGTTCTTATTTGGCAGTAGGGAAAGCATGTCTTCTCAGCCTGATACCAGCTTTTGTGAGGAGGGGGCATTTGTGTAACAGACTGCAACACGCAGAAGAAAAAAACCCAGGTCATTATGAAAGCACAATCTTGTGAATATCTTGTTTATTATTTATTTCTTATTAGGAAGTTAGAAGATGCATGCAATATCTGTGCTTTGATAAACACTGTCTGGTGTGTGTCTGTGAACTGATCTGGGTTAAGTGCATGTTGCATACCTGTAGTCTCCCACTATTGTGTGTGTTGTGAAGCTTGACATCTGAGGAGCAGGTGCTTGAATGGGGCTGTCTTTAGGGAATAACACAAGGCAGTAGGCGACCTTTGTGACCTTGTACAATTCTATAAATCCTTTATTGATTTTTACCAGGAGTTTTCCCAGATCAAGTGACAGTTATATTAAAAACATAAATGCAGCCACAAGTAGCAAAAGGTCAATGCAGATAGAAGAGGTTATATAGTGAGGGTATCAAAATATGCACAATTTGTTTTGTCAGTCCTTCTGTATGCTTGTTTTTAAAAATTGTTCTTCATGGTAAATCTATCTGCTTTGTAATACACCCATATATATCTCCTTTGTAATGCTCCTGCTGTGAGCTCCTGTAGGTGCTTACTCTGAAATAAATTTAATCCAGTTCAGTTAGAATTTAGGTCTTGGTCTTCAGGATTTCATTCTTATTTAGATCATTATATATGAGAGAAAGATATGCCAAAGCAAACAGATACATCTTCTAAACTCTCTGCTTGGAAAAGAAGCATGCATGTGCACAGAACTATACTATCTTTTTAAAGAAACTGTTGATGCTGGTCATGATGAAGTCACTACACACCCACTCAGTAAAATGTTGTATGACACTAGGACCAGCATACGTAAGAGCAAGACAAAAAACAGTGTTTTCCCCAAAGCTCAGTGTTTGTGCATAATCCTTAAGTTCCTAATAAATAATAAATGGACAGCGAGATATTCCACCGGTCTTGCTTTAACAACGATCTGGTTCCAATGTAATGTTAAACTACTCTTTCAGTGTTATGTGATCATGCCTTTGACTTGTGTGGTGTCCCTACTGCTCTTCCCCTCCAAGGCAGCCTGAGGCTTGCTTGCGTGGCATAATAACATAGTTTAGCGTTATGCCTGAAAGAAGCCCAGCATATGTTGTGCTTGGATAAATAATCTCATGTCTTCCTTGAAATATGGCCAGACATAAGGTGCTACTTGATAGCATTCTTTGCCAATAAGATAGTTAATAACTGTGATTTAATTTGTTCACAGAAAACCTTGCATTGAACAGAAATGTTATTATCCTGCAATTGGGGCAAGGAGGGACTTTTATCTTTACACTTGTTGTGGCCTACAACTCCAATGGCTGATGGTAAAAGCTTGTGGGATTTGAAGTCCCAAACAGCTGGAGAACTATAGGTTTGCCACGCCTACTGTAAGCAGTGTATTGTAGAACAAGAAACGTCCAGAGGATGTTCATATCAGGGTACACATATAAAAACTGCTATTTGAATTTACCCCTTAAAAATGCTTTTACTATCATTTGCTAGTGGCAGCAGTGAAGCTCATGATTTTTCAGACCAGTTTGTTACAGTGGGCTCTTGGTATCCGTGTTCCAGGATCTCCATGGATAGCAAAATCCATGGATGCTCAAGTCCCATTAAAGGCAAGGGAATGGTAAGATGACACCCCTTATATAAAATGGCAAAATCAAGGTTTGTTTTTGGGAATGTATATATATTTTAAAATATTTTCAAGCTGTGGAAACTTGAATCTGTGGATTAAAAAAAAACTGTGGACATGGAGGGTTCGGCTGTATAACTTTTTGGATTGAGTGGCTTTTTGGAAAAGTACAGTGCTTTGGAACTTTCATTGGGGTGGGGTAGTAGCATCATCCTGCCACAGCTCATTAGTTCTGTGTCCTGTTATCACTTGCTTAGCATGTGATGCAAATGCAGCATGATGGGCTCATACTATTGACTGATTTCTTTTATTCACAGTCCTATAATTTAGATGAGAAAAAAGAATTTTGAATTATGAAATCTTGGGAGTATTACTTGTCCTCCTCCCCTTTCCCATCCTAAAGCAAGTTCCCTTTTTGGCACTGCAATCCCTTGAAGTCTTTATGAGTGTATGTTTTGGGCAACTGAGTGAATTTAATTAAAATCCATAGTGTATTCTCTAGTGCCGTTTCATACTGATGAGATTTTTGGAAGATGGAAATAAGAAAACTCAGCAGTGGTCATGGCAGGAGCTCTCTGCTGGGACTGGTTGGGAACACAATTTTCCTAAATAGAAGCACAATGTAATTAAATTTGTGTGTACTAGATATTGCATATTTAACACTGCAGGGCATAGTGCATAGCATTTTGTTGAGTTTGGAAATAGATTTCTGTTTCATCTCAATTTTCAATCAATGGATTTTTGGGTACACTAGGCAACCGAGCCCCTGGGTGCATTAGTGCACATATTTCCCTATATGAATAAAGGCAAACCCATTTTTGTATAGTTCATTTGAACCACATGGTCTGAGTGGTTTTCTGATTGGACCCTTTAAACTGGAAGCAGTGTCTGCATTGATCTCCTAGCCTTTAGCAAATACTGTTTTTATTGTACAACAGGTGCTGAGATCTTTAAAAATCCAAAATAAATGTTATCTGCCCTTGTGCAGGATGGAAACAGCTGCTAAGACATGGACTGTGGCAGTGGAGTATTCCACTCAGGGACATCATTTGTCTGTCAGCCATAATCCCAAACACAGCAGTTAGAAAGGCACTGCATAGAATCATAGAGTTGGAAGAGACCACAAGGGCCATCCAGTCCAACCCCCTGCCATGCAGGAACTCTCAATCAAAGCATGCCCAACGGATGGCCATCTAGCCTCTGTTTAAAGACCTCTAAGGAAGGGGACTCCACTACACTCTTACTGTCAGGAAGTTCCTCCTAATGTTGTGGTGGAATCTCTTTTCCTGTAGCTTGCATCTATTGTTTTGGGTCCTATTCTCTGGAATAGAAAACAAGCTTGCTCCCTCCTCAATATGACATCCCTTCAAATATTTAAACAGTGCTATCATATCACTGCATTAAAATAGAAAACCCTATCCATTTAAAAAAAATTAATATTATTTGTTATGAATGTTTAAACTGCTCTGTAGGAGTTAATGAAATCTGAAATTGTTCTTATTCTGCCATTCCCTAAACTAAGAATCCTGTGTTTTTTGTTGAGTGATAGTTGACTTTGAAATCGATGCAGGACATAATAACAGCCCTCCTAATGAATGATGATGTCTGTACTACCTTCCTCAACTTGTAAAGTATTTTTAGTGAGTAATTTTAGCAAAGCATCATCTTCTGAATGAGCAATTTGTTTACTTAACAGAGCATGTAGGTTCTGTCTTAAAGCAACACTTGAGGCACATCTTGCAGAGAGCTTTCCTGCATTCCTGATTTGCCATTTTAGCATTAATGTAAAAGTTGGGGGAAAAAACCTTGATGATTGTGCTGACTTTGCTTCTTTCTCCATACAGATTACACCTGCTGAGTTGGCCCTGTGATCACGTATAGATGCATGACTGCAGTGCAGATGAGTAGAATATTGATAAGGGCAGAACACAGGCATGGGCTTAAAAGTGGAAGATGAGGATCAGATACTATCTAATATCCCATTTCAGTGGCAGTCTTATAAAACATTTTGGCCCCATATAGACCACCCAAAAGGGGCGGTCTGTATCTGCCCCAGGAAGCTGCGGGATGGGGCCGAGGCTGCTATACCGGCAGCCTCCGTGGCCCCATCCCACCGCTTCCAGAGGCCGTGGGGAAGCGGCAAACTGCTGGTTCCCCGCAGCCTCTAAGCGGGGTGCAGCAGGTGCCCTGGGTGCCTGCTGCACCCCATTTCACTTGGCGGGGCTGAAGGGAGAAAGGGGCCGCCGCTGCGGCCCCTTTCTCCCTGGGTCTTTGCCACAGCTGTCTAAAAGCTGTGGCAAAGACCCGTGGCACAAAGGCGTCATGGCGTGCGCAGCGTGTCTAAAAGCTGCACACGCCATGACGCCATCATGGCGCGCCTGTGTGGATGCCGCCATTTAATTATGGTGGCGTCCATACGTGCTAGGGTTAGGGAGGGTCTGAAAGCTGCCCTCCCTAACCTTATTCGCACACTTTTGGGCCCTAGACGCGCCTCTTTTGGCACATCTAGATCAGCCCTTTGTGGTCAAAATTGTTTGCATTTCTATTTAGCTGAACTATGAAATTGGTTGGCCTTGCTGAGGTCATGTGGTACACGACCAATTTCAATTATTGTGGCTTTAGGAGATGTGTGTGTGTATATATATATATATATACACATACATACATGAGATACAGATAAGATGCTTTAGTGCAACTTTATGCTTTCCTGAATCCTGCCCTTCTTAACTGGTGAAATCTAGCAGAGATGGGTTGTCTGGAAGGCTATAGGAAGTAGCTTATGCCTTTAGCATATGAGGTAGTGCTTCCAGTTGCATTGAAGAAGGCAATGGTGTATTGTTTTTTGAAGAGTCCCAACTTGAACCTAGAGGATTATGGACCTCTTATACCATTACTGACCATGTAGGGTGATTGAAAATGTGGAATTTGCATAGTGACAGGAATATTGGATGCAGTTGATTACCTACACCAATTTCAGTCTGGTGTCAGAGCTAGATGCAATATAAAACCACCTTGAATGTCCTGGTTGATTACTTTATTTGGAAAAGATATGCTAAATCTGCTAATTCCCTTTGACCTCTCAGTGGCTTTTTGTACATATAGAACATGCTTATTCTCAATGGCTCATGGCTTGGGTGTAGGAAATAGTGTGTTACAGTAGTCCAGGTTAATCTCAAAGGTGTTACAAGATTCCTTTGCATTCTGATATTACAGACTGAATCTCATCTTCAGGATCATTGTCAGATAACAGTACTGGGATAGTTCTGCTCAGGTTTTATAGGGTTCTCTGCAAGGTTCCATCTTGCCTCTCATTCTTTTTAAGAGCTATATGATGCTTGAGAGTTGTCTTACAGGAAGGTGAAGTCACCAATAAACAGATGATAACCAGCTGTATTCATCCAACTCGGGAGAGGCTATGCAAGTGCTGGACTGGTGCCTAGAGTTAGTGGCAGCGGGGGGGGGGGGGGGGAATGTTTAAAAAATAGAAATTAAATCCTTAGAAGATTGAGACTGTGGATAAGGTGGTTCATAGGCCAGAGAGTTAGGCAGAGGGGCCGTTTTGGATGTTGTAGCACTCTCCTGACATAACAGAAATGTAATTTATGAGTACTCCTGAATACAAATATGTCATTGGAAAGCTAGATGGACTCTGTGGTGAGGAATTAAAATCGAGTTAAAATCGATACACTTGTTCTGGCCATTCCTAGACTGGGATAATCTGGTCAAAATTATTCATGTTGCACCTCCAGACCTCCATATCTGTGAATTTTCAATAGTTTAATGGTTTAAAAATACAGTATTTTAAAATATATAAATGCCAGAAAGCAAACCCTGGTTTTGCCATTCTATATAGGAAACACCATGTTACTATGCCACTATATATAATGGGGCTTGAGCATCCATGGATTTTGGTATGCATGGGGGTGGGGACCTGGAACCAAACCCCAGCAGATAACAAGGGCCCATTATAATAACCTTCTGATATGGCTACTGTAATGCTTCCTTTGAGGTGGGCTGGTGGCTGCAATTGATATAGAGTGTGCCCAGTCTAGCCTGGCAGGAGCAGCTATATGCTACCCATTATGAAATTGCTGCACAGGTTGACAGTGAACCATTATTTATTTATTATCCTGCCTTTTGATATTGGGGCTCAAGTTGAGTGACACTATACAAATTTAAAACAGTATGAAAAGTATTAATACAAGATTTAAAAAACAAGCAATTTATGACGTTCAAACACAAGATATTAAATTGCATTAAAATACTATTTCCTAGCCTTAAAACAGAACTGCACAGCATTAAAAGCCCAATCCTATTTAGTTCGTAAAAGCCTAGTGGCACAGAAATGTTTTGACCTGCCATTGGAAGGAGAGAAAGGATGATAACCTTTCTAGAGAGAAAGTTCCAAATTTGGGAGCAGCCACCAAGATGTTCCACCCTTGTTCCCACCCAATAAGACTGAGAAGAGTGGTGGGTCAGAGAGAAGGGACTCTCCAGGTGATCTTACTGCTCTCTTGGGCTAATAAAGAGAGACAGGATCCTTCATATAACCTGAACCCAAACAATATAGGGTTTTATAAATTGCACCCAGAAATAGACCAGCAGCCAATGGAACTGTGGCAACAAAGGAGTCATGTACTCCCTGTAGCCTCAGTTAAAAACCTGCACCTCTTTGGGCCAACTGAAGTTTTTGAATACTTTTGACATGTAGCCCACATAGGGCGCATTACAGTAATCCAAACAAGATATAACTAAGGCATGTACCATTTTGGCCAGATCCAACTTCTCGAGGAATGGGCACAATTTGTTCACTAGCTTTAACTATGAGAAAGCAATCCTGGTTCCTGCTGAAACCTGGGCCTTCAAGATCAGAGCTGAATCCAGGAGCACACACAGACTGCAAACCTATGTTTTTGAGGAGGATAGTGTAACCCTATCTAACACAGGTTGAATCTCTATTCCCAGATATGTCTTTTGACTGACCAGGAGCACACTCTGTCATGTCTGGATTAAGCTTCAGTTTGTTTACCCTCATCTAGTCTGTTACATCTGCTTGGCACCAGTTTAGCACAAGGACAGCTTCTTTGTGGTGGAAAGAAGTAATAGAGCTGGCTATCATCAGCATACTGGTGACACCTAGCTCCAAAACTCCAGGCAATGTCTCCCAATGTTTTCTTGCAGATGTTAAATAGCTTAGTAACGAGACTGAGCTTGGATGGTCTCCACAGGACAATGGTCAAGAAATTGAACAGGAATCCCCCAGCATCAGCCTCCAAGAGTACCTCTCAACAAAGAACAGATCCACTGTAGAACAGTACCTCCAAGCCCCATCCCAGAGAAGCAGCTCAGAAGGATACCATGGCCAATGATATCAAAATCCACTGAGGGGTTCAGTAGAACCAACGGGGGACACATTCCCCTATCCAGTTCCCTGCGTAGGTCATCCAACAAGGTAACCAAAGCTGTCTCTGTCCCATAACCAGGTCAGAAACCAGATTGAAATTGATCAATCTAATCCTCCTCATCCAGGAATAGCTGGAGTAAGAAGTTGCCACATGTTTTAGCATCCATTTACTTAAAAGGACTTCCTGATCCTGTAATGTCATAAAGGAAAAGCTCTGATTGTGGTGCCCTGGAATAATATGGCCCATCGTTACCACACAATGCAGGGCTTTCTCAGCAGTGGCACCTGAATATGGAATTCCTCCCATGAGGGATTGAGTTGCCCTTTACTTGTTTATCTTTAACATGCCTATTAAATGTATACTTATTTATATAAGATTTCAGTTAATAATGTCTTTGCTGCTGCTTGTTTTGTTGTTGTTATTATTATTATTATTATTATTATTAAATTATTATTTTAGGTGGTTATGATTCTTAAGACTTGTGTAGTCTGTAATTTTAACTTGTGCTATTGTTTGTAATTTATGAGTTAAAGTATGTGCTTTTATTTATTTATTTTATTGTTACTCATCCTGGGCTGTTTATGAGGAAAGGTGTAGTGTAAATCAAATAAATAAGTGTTTTCCTTCTCACGATCAGATCACATCCTGGCAAGGCTTGGGTGTTCAATAGCTTTCTCCTCCTACAGGGGTGAAGGGCCTGATGAAATTTTGTGCTCCTGGATGTTAATATACACAGTGGAATTTTCTGCTGGTGGGGTAGTTGTTTCTTTCCAACTTTTGGTTGGTCTTGTGGGATGACTTGGGCATTTGTTACACTTGTGCCCAACTGACCCCTCCCTATCTTCAGAAATGAACTGGTTAACTTGGGGGCACCACCAACAACAACAGTTGTTGTTGTTTCCTGTTTCCTGTTTTTTTTTTTTAAATGACATAATAGTAAAATATAAAAGGAACCTGTTAGTAGACAGTAACTCAACAAGCCAGCTATCTGGGCTACAGTAACAAGTGCTGTTGGGTGATCAGAGTAATGAGTAAAGTAACTAGTTTCCTTCCAGGCTCTGTTCATGAAACATTACCTCAGTTGAACTATCTGCCTAAAATGCTACAAAGCGTTACTAAAACTGTCTCTGACTGAGTCTCTATTTCCAGTTTGGAAAGCTACTGTATGATTAAAATACGTTAGCTTTAGCAGACTTCTGCCCCAATAATAGTAACATCACATTAATTGTTGTCTTTGCTCTAGGATGTTTTTAAAATCCAGTTAATACTCTCATATACATTTAATATTAATCAAGAGCTGAAACCAAAATCTCCAGATTCCAAATACTGTATCGTGTTTCCCCAAAAATAAGACAGGGTCTTAAATTAATTTTTGCTCCCAAAGACGCACTAGGTCTTATTTTCAGGGGATGTCTTATTTTTCCATGAAGAAAAATTTACATTTATTGTTGAACAAAAAAAAAAAAATAGACATGTTTCCATCTTTGCTAGGTCTTACTTTTAGGGGAGGCCTTATGTTTAGCAATTCAGCAAAACCTCTACTAGGTCTTATTTTCAGAGGATGTCTTATTTTAGGAGAAACAGGGTAATTCTAGTATAAGAGGACTTCAGGAGCCTATATCTCTTCAGAGAATCCCCACTTTCCATGGGCAATGGCCTTTCACGCTTGCTTTGCATGAATCTACACTATTTTGGCTTGGAGCTTTATTACAGTTGTTCTGTGTAAGAGCTATGTTACTGCCTTTTGGAAACTTCTTCTAGCAGCACTAATGTAGAAATCTGACATTTTCTGTGCAGATAGAACTTCGAACTTGCAGCTGATTTAAACATTGCAGCCCGCAAGTCGTGGAAGCTGCCAGAAATCATTTTCCTGTTGTAGTTCTCATCATAGTAATGTAATTTCTTTCCCTTTTTAATCTCTTACCTTACTTAATTGGCCCAGATGTGGACAGCAGCCCTCTGACAGCAAATGCTGGAAGACTGTGTGACCTTATTTGGGGGTGATAAAAGGACCCTCTCCTCCTATTAAAAGGAAGACCGTGCACTCAGTACTTTGTGTAGTACTGAGGAGCAGGAGTTGAAATGTTTCCTTCTTCAATTGAGTTTGTACCTTCTCTTTTTTCACTTGTTAGAATCAGGATGAAAAGGAACCATTGTTGAGCACCCTTTGGGTTCGGTCAGTCAACCAGTTACAAATCCATGTAACAGTTACCTTGTCTAGTCCACATTTTACAAGCTTGTTTGCAAGGATGTCATGGGGAACCTTGTCAAATGCCTTACTGAAGTCAAGATATACTATATCCACAGCATTCCCTTCATCTACCAAGCTGGTAATTTTATCAAAAAAAGAGATCAGATTTGTCTGGCATGACTTGTTTCTCTGAAACCCATGTTGGCTTTTTGTGATTATGGAATTATCTTCCAGATATTCACAGACTCTCTGCTTAATGATCTGCTTCAGAATCTTTCCTGGAATTGATGTCAGACTAACCGGACGATAATTGTTGGGATCCTCTTTTTTCCCCTTTTTGAAGATTGGGACAACATTTGCCCTCCTCCAGTCTGCAGGGACTTCTCCTGTTCTCCAGGAGTTCTCAAAGATGATTGCCATTGGTTCCGATATTACATTTGCCAGTTCTTTTAATACCCTAGGATGTAGTTCATCTGGTCCTGGAGACTTATATTCATTTAGATTAACCAGGTATTCCTGTACTGTCTCTTTACTTATTCTGTGCTGAAATTCCCCTATTCTGTCCTCTGCCCCATCATCCTTAGGTTGGGCACCCTTTGCCTTTTCTGAGAAGACTGAAGCAAAGAAGGTGTTGAGCAATTCTGCCTTTTCTCTGTCTCCTGTGAGCATTTTGCCATCTTCTCCACGCAGTGGCCCAACTGTTTCCTTCTTCTTCCTTTTGCTGCGGACATACCCAAAAAAGCCCTTTTTATTGTTCTTAATGTCTCTAGCAAGCCTGAGTTCATTTTGCGCTTTAGCTTTTCTGACTTTATCCCTACATGTGCTGGCTATTTGTTTGAATTCCTCTTTGGTGATTTCCCCATTTTTCCATTTTTTATACATGTTCCGTTTTAAACTTAGCTCAGTTGTAAGTTCCTTAGTCATCCATACCGGTTTCTTGAGACATCTCCCATTTTTCTTCCTCATTGGAACTGTCTGAAATTGTCCCTTTAGTATCTCCCTTTTGAGGAACTCCCATCCATCTTGAACTCCCTTCTCTTTTAGTATTCTTGACCATGGGATCACCCCCAGTATTTCTCTAAGTTTAATGAAATCAGCTTTTCTAAAGTCTGAATGCGTGTCTGACTATGCCTAGCTTCACCTTTCCACTGTATAACAAACTCCAGGAGAACATGGTCACTTCCCCCTAAGGATCCCACCACTTGCACCCCATCAACTAGGTCTTCCCTGTTGGTTAAGATCAGATCCAAAATAGCTGATCCCCTTGTTGCCTCTTCCACCTTTTGGACAATGAAATTGTCTTCCAGGCAAATGAGGAATTTTCTAGATCTTGAGGATAGCGCTGAGTTTGACTTCCAGCAAATATCCGGGTAGTTGAAGTCCCCCATCACTACTACATCTCTCCTTCCTGATTGTGTGGTCATCTGTTCTAGAAAGGCATCATCCATTTCCTCTGTCTGACTTGGGGGTCTGTAGTAGACTCCCACAGTAACATCCCTATTGTTTCCCTCTCCTTTAATTTTTATCCAGATGCTCTCCACCTGGCTTCCAGTATTGATGTCCTGGATCTCTTCACTGGAGTAAATATCCTTGACATATAATGCTATTCCTCCTCCTTTCTTGTTTGTCCTGTTTCTATTAAAAAGGTTATACCCCTCTATTTCTATATTCCAATTGTGAGACTCATCCCACCAGGTTTCAGTGATGCCTATTATATCATATTTCCCTTGTTGTGCTAGGAGTGCAAGTTCATCTTGCTTATTTCCCATGCTCTGTGCATTAGTGTAGAGACATCTAAGACCATGTGTCCCCTTTACTTGATGCCTGTGCATGTTTTTTTGGCTCCTATTGTTGGGTCCTTGCACTGTTTGTCTTCTTCCCTCTATGTCAGTTTGACTATTTTTTCTAGCCGTTTTGCCTTCCAGACTGCTGTCTCCCTTCCCCAGATCACTTAGTTTAAAGCCCTCCTGATCAGATTCTTCAGACTATTGGCAAAAACGTTTCTTCCAACTGGCGTGAGATGCAGCCCATCCCTTGACAGAAATCCCTCCTCATGGAACCGCAGCCCATGATCCAAGAATCCAAATTGTTCTCGGCGACACCATCTGCGGAGCCAGTTGTTGATATCTGCTATTTTCCTCTCTCTTCCTGGACCATGCCCTTCTACTGGCAGAAGAGACGAGATGACAATCTGTGCGTCCATTTCCTTCAGCTTCTTCCCCAGAGCCTCGTAATCCCTTCTGATATTCTGAAGGCTGTGTCTTGCTGTGTCATTCGTTCCCACGTGGACCAAAAAGAAGGGGTATTTGTCAGTAGATTTGACCAGTCTTGTCAGCCTCTCCGGATCTTTGCCCCAGGGAGACAACACACCTCACGAGACATCTTGTCGGGCCCACAAATCACTGCTTCTGTACCCCTCAGCAAGGAGTCCCCCACCACAACCACGCGCCTCCTCTGAGGCTTAGCAGCAACTCTTCCCTGCGATGGAACTCCCAGGCCCCCCTGCTGTGTCCCTGAAGTCTGTCCATGCTGCTCTTCCTGATCCTCCTTGATAAGTGAAAGGGCTTTGAAACGATTCTGTAGCTTGTTCTCAGTGCTTGTCTTATCCCTCTCACCCACTCAGAATTTTAGTGAAATAATGTCATGATGATGATGATGATTCTGTTATATTACAAACTTGTGCTAAAGATTTTTTTTTAAAAAATGAAACAAACACAGATAAAAGCATGTGAAGAGAGATAAGCAAGAAAATATCCAGATCTTGTCTGATATTGGATGCTAAGTGTGGTCAGGCCTGGTTAGTACTTGGATGGGAACTACCAAGGAATACCAGGGGCTGTAAGTTACATTTCATATGAGGGCAAGGATAAATCACCTCTGAGTATTCCTTGACCAAGAGAGCCCTATGAAATTCATTTAGTCATCATAAGTTGACAAGTGACTTGAAGGCACAAGAACACACATGCTGAAATTTGCTAAATGCAGTTGAATTATCATTTCTCATTAGTGCTTTATCATTGTCCACAAAAAGTCACTAAAGTTTCATCACAAAGGATAATGGGATATGTCTTCTCTCCTCTCCTTGCAATTTAGGAAGTGCTTTAAAAGAGTATTGGGGGTGTGGGGGTGGGGAACAGTTTCAGGATGCTACAGTATATTGGACATTAAATGTGCCAAGGTGGGTTTAATGTTGAACATCAAGGAAGCAAAAATAATGACCATGGAAGAACTACAGGAATTCATCCTAGATACAGTAGAGTCTCAATTGTCTGGCATAAATGGGACTGGCTGATAGTTGGATAACCGAAAATGTCGGATTATCCGACTATCACCGTTTATGTCTTCCCTCTTTCTTCCTTCCCTCCCTCCCTTCCTCCCTGTTTACCTGCTTATGGCTTGGCTGTGTGTGTGTGTGGAGGGGTCTCCTTGGCTGTTAACAAAATCATCATGAAGAGGCCTGGGGCACAGCTCAGCCCACTTCTCTCCTCCGCGGCTGCAGAGGAGGGAAGTGGGCCAGGCCGAGCTCCAGGCCTCTTCTTGACAGCTTCCTCTCCCCCCCCCCTTTTCCTCCCTACCTCCATTCCCTGATTCCTTCCTGTCTTCCTCCTCCTCGCTGCCCGACCTCGGCAGCAGCCCTGGAGGATGTTGGAGGATGCCGCTTGCCTCTGTCTTTCCCACGGTGGCAGTGGCGGCAGTGGTGGAGAAGAAGGCTGCCAGCTGGAGCTCCTTGGACGTACTTCCGTCTGGCATGCCTCGGTCCTCTGTCCTCCAGGCTGCCAGGACTCGCTGGACGTGCCCCTGTCCTGGATGTTATTGGAGGACCGAGGCACGCCAGACGGAGGCACATCCACGGTGCCCCAGCCGGCAGCCTTCTCCGTCGCTGCCGCCACCCTCACTGCGGGAAGGACAGAGGCAAGCGGCATCCTCCAACATCCTTCAGGGCTGCTGCTGAGGCACTAGGAAGAGGAGGAGGAAGACAGGCCTGTTCTGGGCCCTGTTTTGGGCCTGATACCGCTGCCGCTGGGGCATGTTCTGGCTCTTTGCCCATCACAGCCACCATTTTGGGAGCATGCCTGGGGGCGTGTCCTAATTCAGCTGACGTCGGATAATCTGGAATGTCGGATTACCGAATGTCGGATAATCAGGACTACTGTAATGAGAAAATTGAAATAGTCAAAGAGATCCCATATCTTGAATCAAATACTGATCGTAACAATGACTGCAATCAAGAAATTAGAAGGCTAGGACTGGGAAAGGTAGCAGTGAAAGAACTGGGGAAGATCCTAAAGTATTAAGATATAACTTTGAACACCAATGTAAGGATCATCCAAACTATTATATTCCCAATCTCCATGTACAGATGTGAGAGCTGGACAGTGAAGAAAGCTGGTAGAAAGAAAATAAACTAGTTTGAGATGTGGTACTGGAGAAGAGTGCTGAGGATACCATGGATGGCCAAGAAGACAAACAAATGGGTTCTAGAACAGATCAAGCCCATACTCCCTGGATGCCAGGATGATTAAATTGAGGCCATATCATGAGAAGGCCTGACTCATTAGAAAAAACAACAATGCTAGGAAAAGTAGGGGATTGTACAAAGAGACATACCTCATGGCAGATGTTAGACTCTATCAGAGAGGCTACAAGTCTGAGTCTTTAGGACCTGAGCAGAGCAATGGAGGACAGAGGGTCTCAGAGATGTCTCGTCCATAGGGTCACCATGAGTCGAGGTTGACTCTCAGGTAGTTAACAAACAACAAACTACTAATCATCACTGTAAGGAACACAGAACCATACTGCTTATACAGGTTCTGCTCCAGGGCCAGCATTCAAACTGGTATAGAGGAAGGGTTAGGAGGCTCTGCTTCCTGACAACTGGCCATGACACCTAATGTTAGCAACAGTGGCATTTGTAGACTTTTGTCTTAGACAGAGGTGCAATGAGCAATAGCAAGTACAATTCTATACTGCTTATCAGTGAATTATCACTCCCTAAGCAGTTTACAATATGTAAGCCAGTTGCTCCCAACAACCTGCGAAAGGTTGAAGGCTGAGTGGGCCTTGGAGCCCTGCCTGGGATCGAACTCACAACCCTGTGACTGCAGTACAGGCATTTCATCACTGTGCCACCAGGGCTCCCTGGCCTGGAATGAATGATTCTATTCTGGATTATATTCCAGACTTTAAAAGAGCTATCCAAAGCAATGAATGCATTCAAGGGATAAAGTTTGGCACTTTAGATAGCTCTTTTGACATTCAGACTAGAACCTGGGGCAGGTTCACCATCCCACTGACATGGAAGCCACCAACTTCCATTAATTATCAGGTGTCACACAAATAAAAAAAACCATGATTATGCACAGAAAACCAGTAGAGTGGTTGTAGTGGTGATGGATGGAGGCAGAAACATGGATTTTTTTTTAAAAAAAATAGCAGTTGTTTTAAGCCATGAGGTCTGCAATTCATAGCTTAAAACATCTAGCTATCAAGACTTTGATGTTTGCCTTCTGCCCCCTTTTTAAAAACCACCTACTCTCTAGAAAGGAGAGAACTTTCATTCCATTGTGGAGTGGTCATTTGTCCATATTCTTTTTTTTACAATTTGCCTTTAATTTTGTTTGTGCAGGTCAATACAGCTACCTTCATTTTTTGAAAACAATAGTGTACAAAGGAATGAACCAGCTCATATGAATACAAAGGTGTAAGCCAAATCTTGTTCAGAAAATTGAATACATAGACTAATGTTTTGTCTATGTGAAGAAATGTGTGTTGCCTTTCTGGAAAATAAAATGATAGCAGCTTACTCCCACATTTAAGCAAAGCAATTGTTATCAAATGAAAGGGAGCGATCAGGGTTCTTTCTACTTCTGCTAGTACAAAATTACTGCTACCAAGGCAGTCCTCTTTCAGGCTTGGCTCTCTCTTGATACTGTCAGTGAAGACCAATTTTCTACTCAAGACCAATTTCTTGTCAGCCTCCATATGCAGGACATTTTTGAAAGTTCATGGCATTCAATCAATATTTTTTACAGCTTTCCATAAAATGTATATTTTAAAAATATACAACTACATATAAAATCAGTTATTTACTGTATAAATGCTTCTATGGTTTATTCTCACTGTGAAAAGACAAGGGATTTCTTTTCCCTTGTCTAGCATATCAGATGTAATTTTGCCCCTCAGGAAAAGGATGGATCTTCTGTCTTTTTCTTTGCAGGCAGATATTAACTTGTGAATGAGTGGGCGACTTTCATATCTGTGCTAAGCGTAGGCGGAAAAGACCCCCTTCCCCATCCAATATTGCCAGCTGCCAACCCAGAGATCCTGTTTGTGTTTTTAAGGGCTCATTCACAGAAGCTCATTCCCCATCTATTTGGCATGAATTTAACATTCTTTTTTATTGAAAAAGTTTATTAAACAGTTAAAATTACAATAAACATACATATCATTTGACAATCTTACAATCTCTCTACCAACACCCTTACATTAATCCCCTATCCCCTTGATTCTTCTATTACTTTACCATCTTATCATCTTGACACCTCTATCACTTTTCATATCATATCAGATTACCATCTTATCATCTTATCCCTTCTGTCCTTTTCCATATCATATCAAATTGTGGTCACGAATGGAGAAGAGTGTTTCATAATGGGATATTTTGTTGTTGTTTTCCTTATATTCCCTCCTTGATTTGCATCTACCTCTTTCCTTTCCTTCCTAAATCTCTTTCCTATTTCCTTCTTATTTTTTCTCCCCTCTCCGTTTAACTTCACCACCCATTTACATCTCTGTCCATGAATTTCACATTCTGTTTGCCTTGTGAGGAGAGGAGAAGAGAAGTTTAGTTTCCCACAGGCAGGAAGGCAGTGGCTTATTGTTAACCAGATGGGGTTATCAGTGATGATGTTATGCCCAGCCTGGCTGAGGACTCAAGAGAGGACTCTGAGGCTGAGCTGGAGCCTCAGTCTGAACCTGAGCCTGGCCCTAGCTCTGCCCTGAGAGCTCCAGCAAAGGCTGTGGCTTTAGAAGACAACCAGGAGCCAAACCTCCCAGCAGCAGGACCTTCTGTGGACATGGAGGAGGATTATATACCTACCTTCAGCCAGAGAAGATGAGAAGGGGTGTGTCTCTGGTGACTGAAAAATGCTAGCTCATTAAAATCCCTTGCACTAATGAAGACTGTTGATAAAAAGCTGGGGAAAGACGCCAGAGCTTTTTTCAGAAGTTCTCTGAGTTCTCTGGAGAAAGTACTTTGCTTTCTGACTCGGTTCTGATTTCTTGACACTTTGGACTATGGACTGATCTGACCATGCTGCTCTTCTGGAACTCTTGACCTGGACTGCCTGACTATGCTCTTAACT
Source organism: Urosaurus nigricauda (assembly GCA_034509955.1). Taxonomy (NCBI): domain Eukaryota; kingdom Metazoa; phylum Chordata; class Lepidosauria; order Squamata; family Phrynosomatidae; genus Urosaurus; species Urosaurus nigricauda. The sequence continues at coordinate 136,693,128 of JAOEGL010000001.1, read as the reverse complement.
TGACCCTTTGGCTTATACTCAGACTGATTCTTTCGTCTGCCTTACAAGACTTAACTTGCTCCACAAATTCTGTGTGGAGTCTTTTTGTCTTTGTTTGGATTCGTAATCAGCTGTTGGTTGCTTTCCTGGACAGATGAAGAAGACAGTGTGTGCTGTCTGAGGTGGCTTACCTTGGTCAATGATGAGATATAGCCAGAGGACAAGAGAAACAACTTGAATTCTGAGTTCTGACATTAGCTTGCAACATGCCACTGTGGAGGAACACCAAAGGGAGTGCTGTTGCTTCGGTTCTAGGTTGCACTTTCAGTTCAGAAGGGTAAACAGTGAGGCCTCAGGCAGCATGGCCAGCATCCCAAATTACCTGAATCTGCACCTAGAACATGCTGTGGTTGGCTCTGCGCTGGTCAGAGGTTCTGTGGCAAGTAAATCAATGTGGAAAGTAAAAGTAGAAAGTCTTCTCCCAGCCCGTCCGGGCAGGTGACATTAGGTGAGATGGATTTATTCATTGTTCACCTGGATATAGAACTTGTTTCCTGAACATGTTGTTCAGCTGCTACTTTGTTACAGGCACGCTTTGTGTTCAGTGTAGTTCAGCGGCAAGGGAAAATGCCATTTAATTCAGAGAATTAAAGAGTTTGGGCCACAAGCATTGAAGGCAGCCTTTGTATGTGATGCTTTGGCACAGAACCTCTGCCAAAAGTGAAACAGAGGGTTTTAAAAGTGCCTTTTTATAAATGCATGGCCATGCAAAAGCAGGCCATTCTTTTTTTAATGCTCTCTTGCTAAAGTTGGAGTGATAGAGGGGTACAATGAATAAAAATAAACTGTAAATAAAAAGGGAGAGCATGTTGAATCCCTGGGAGGTTGCTAAAATACCTTATTTTAGCTTTGACTACTGGAGGGGAGTCCTTGAGAAGAGAACTGTGGCAATAATGACGTCATTTTGTCATGCTGTTTGGAGGGCTGTCAGCAGCGCTGTTGTGCTGGGAAAGATGAAGCACAGGATGACTCCCCTTACATGCCATCTTCCTTTGCAAAATCACATCAGTGGCAGGGGAGAGGACTGGGTAGTACGGCAGAAGCAGCAGCTTCAACACATGCAGCAGCCAACACAGAAGATCTCAGGAGGCCACATATGGTTTATGGGGTATCATTATAGGTTTCCATCCTATTTGCTAGTGCTCTTACCACATCTGTAAGAGGGGTGGGAAGGACGTAGGCTGTATGTGGTCCATTTGGCAATGGTAATACTATTTCAAGATTTTATTTATTTATTTATTTATTTATTTAGAGAATGTGCCTTAAAGCAGTGGTATCCCCATCCCTGGTGTCACCTAATGTTGGGGGCTGCCGAGGGGAGACCAAAAGGGCACGCTGACCTCTTTTACCTTGTTGCAATGGCAGTCTCCCCCTGAGAAGACTGTTGCCACCACGGCAAAGCCAGGCCAGGTGTGCTCGGCTTTCTCTTTCACCGTGATGGCCCCCTTGTGATGGTTGCACTCAGCCTTCTCTTTCACCATGGTGCACTCAGCCCTTTTCACCCCACAGCAGAAGGAGGGACCGATCAGGTTTCACCCCTCTTCTGGGTGTCACCCAGTGCAGGCCATATCTCCCTAGTGACACTACGGTCTTAAAGACAACTTGGAAGCTGCAGGTAGTGTTCAAATTGATTTTATTTTGCACCACCCTGAGATCCTTGGAAATAGGGCAGGATATAAATGTTTTAATTAATTATTTAAAAATAGCAGAAGGATCTGATGAGACAATTAAAGGTAAAAAGCATATGGAAATTTCATGGTTATGATTTTTTAAAATTTCAGTTGCATCCTTTCTCACTATGTTTGTAAGTCTGATACAACTATTGCCTATAATAATAACATAGATCATAGTTAATTAGAATGATATGCCTCTTGAAAGAAATCTATATCACATTATGAATTATGCAGCAATACGGTGTTGTTGTTGTTTTTTAAAAAAAATCATTATAATGAAGTACTTGTATATCAGTGCTTACTGCATGTGATATTTATTAACCAGTGTTTTGCTGCATTGATATCGATGGGGATTTTGCAGTGGGGAATACTGAACATGGGATATGTGTGAAGACAAAATGAACAGAGAAGATGACCCATGGTCTTTTGTAAGTACAGTACTGCACCTTGGACAGTAAAGGACCACTTCCTCCTGTAGGTGGTTAGATGTTCTTTATAGTCTTCCTTGCAAGTTTTTCTTCAGATTCCCCTGCTGTCTGATCTACATTGGGGGATTACCTAAAATACAGAATCTTTTCCAAACAACACAATATTCTTGGAAGTTCTCCTAATTTATATCCTAATTTTCTTCAACACAGATACAACCACAGAAGCTCATAACAAAAATGTTCAATAAAACAAACTATCAAATAGATATATTAGTAAAAGAGTATATTAGGGAGGGGGGGGGGGGGAGATGCAGTAGTGGTAGTAAAATGTGCCTTGTTGCACAAATATTTTCACATCACAGGTATCCCAAACAGTGAGATGCAGAAGTTGTGACATCATAATTTCTACAATGTGTGGCAATAGCCATTAACATGGATGGCTTTAAAAGAAAATTAGTCAGTTTTGTGGAGACTAAAGGCTACCATGGCTACTAATCATGATGTCTCTATCCTTATTTCAGGATTGTAGCCAGCACACCACTGAATAACTGAGGAACAGTTGTAGGAGAGGGCTATACACTTTGCTAATGGTCTTTCAAAGTGGTTAGTTAGGCACTGTGGAAAGTAGAATGCTACCCTATATGCCTTTGGTCTGATCCAGCAGGTCCCTTCTTAGGTTCATAATGTTTAGTTTAAGCATCTCCTGCACGTTGGTCAGGATACACATCACACATTATGACAAACATGTGCAGTTCTAAACAGACACACATTTTCATGTAGAAGAAAAAAGTGTGATATGGTCCTCAGAAAGCCACAAAAACCTCTTTTTCATGTAATCATTTCTGATACAGATTCAGTATCCCTTGTATCTTGAGGGAGTCTAGCAGAGAGAGGCTTAGAACAAGCCAGTGGTTGAAAAAAGGGTTTTGGTCTATGTTCTGTAGATAGGATTGCCTGTGTGGCTGTATTGATATTATTATTTTAAAAGAACTTCTTGTAAATAAATAATAAGTCATTAGTGACAGCTTTGAAACCTATTTATAGTTTATTTTTATATTTTATAATAAACTTTTATTAGTGGTTGAAATACAACTTGGCCTCTGTTTGAATTAAACCATGCTACCTAATATGAGACACAGATGGGCTGTGTCTTCTTAAAGAGCAGTGTTAGGGTGAAGCCTGGCAGGAGTCCTTCACAGGATGCTCCGTCTGTACTCAGTTCTAGCTGTTTAGCAATCCCATTAGAAGGTCCTTATCACCAGAACTCACTGGTAAGTCTTGGTTTATTTTTTCGTGCAGTTGCCATTTTGTATCATTTGAGAGATAGCTGCAATTCCAGTCTACTTGGAAAAATAGACTGTCTTTCCGCAGAAATCAGTCTTGCTAATTCTGTGTTCTAGATGTGAGCCTTGGCACTAATTAAGCTCTGCCATTGTAGAACCTAAGATCTCTGCTCAGTTGTGTCATGGCCTCCTACTCATCCACTCCACAGGATTATATCAATTTCCAGCGCATCACAGAGACAGTAAAATTTTCTATTCATTATACCCTGAAAATGGAATTGACCTCTTAACAGAAAAATCAGATGACTGCTTCACTAGCCAGCCATCTGTAATTGGAAACCAAATTAGCTGACCAACATAGCAGGATGGTCATACGAATCAGCCTGCAATAGTGCCCTGGTGGCAAAAAGTGGCCTTCTGCTCAGATCACTTAAGTTCAAAGGTCTTGTTTCCAGTTTGCAGTAGATTCTGAAATCCTGTTAAAATTTCTAAATATTGGGGTTTGAAATTTTCGTGGGGCAGGATGAAATTAACCCCTTCATCCCCTGCACCTCAGTTCAGATCACTTTTATTGGAAAACTAGTGTTTGAATCCCTGTAGAAAGCCACTGGGCGACCTTGAGCAAGTCACATATTCCCATCCTCAAAGGGAGGCAAAGGCAAGTTCCCCTCTGAACAAATCTTGCAATAAATAAATAAATAATCCCATAATAAGTTCACCTTAGGTTCGCCCTAAGTTGAAAACAACTTGAAGGCATAGAACAACAATAGCAACAAATTAATAAAAAAGTGGTGGCTTAGTGGTTAAGATGCCAATTCCTACGATAGTAAGATTGGCAGTTTGAGGCCCAAGTGCTGCATGGTGGTTGAGCTCCTTTCACGAGTCCCTTCTTCTGCCAGTTTAGCAGTTTGAAAGCATGCAAATGCAAGCAGATAAATAGGTACCACTTCAGTGGGAAGGTAACAGTGTTTGGTGCAGTCATGCTGGCCACATGACCACCACAGCAATCTTTGGACAATGCTAGCTCTTCGGCTTAGAAATTAAGATGAGCACCTCCCCCTACAGTCGGTTACAACTAGACATTCATGTCAAGGGAAAACCTATACCTTTACTTATTATATACGAGGGGGTATCCAAAAGTTTTAATAATCACCTTTTTAAAAAATTGACAGAAAGTTTGTTTTGATTTGTAGTTATTAACTTATCTCTATGTAGTCACTATCTAGATTTATACATTTTTCCCAGCGTATCTTGACCCGCCAAATACCTGATATTGTAGAAGTCTGCAGATTGCGCCGGATGTGGATTTTACACTTTAGTCACTTCTGGCACAGCCAGTCTGTCATTTTTTTAAAAAAGGTGATCATTAAAACTTTTGGATACCCCCTCGTACTCATCTCTTTCTTAGATCCTAGGTGATATAGAGGTCTTTAACATTCCACAATTATAGCACTTCAGTATTATATTAATTGCTATGATTTCATCCTGTGGCATCCTGGAATTGGTAGTTTGATGTGATAGCAGAGCCCTCTGGCTGAGAATGCTAAATGTTATTTCCTAAACTGCAGATCTCAGGATTCCTTAAGCTGGAGCCAAGGCTGTTAAAACAGGATCAAATACTATAGCAGTGTAGTCTGAAAGAGATGTCGCTTGGAGCAATTCAAGGGTGGTTGTGCTTTCCCCGCAATTTTTAACATTTTATTCATTCTTCCATTTTGCCCTAAAGTAAATGCTATTGCTAGTGTCTATTGTTTGTCTTGGTGGTACAGGTCTTGATGCTCCAGAGTGATGTTGTTTCTGATCCTGTAGTGATATATTAGTACCAGTCCTCATTGTAGAGGGACCAAGGAACTATGATCAATTCACAAGCTTTAACAAATAGAGCTATTGTTAAACAATAGGGTTTTTTTGTCTAAACGGACAATAGCCTTTTAGAAGGTTTTCAAGATCTTCTACAGGAAGCTGCTCTATAAAGCTAAGTAATGGCTCTTTAACACTATACAACCATAATACTATGATCCCACTTTGCAAAATACTGTGGAATCCCAGTAGTTTGTAGTTTTGGGAGGCAAAATCCTTTGGAATCTTGGTATTTGCAGTTTAGGGAGGTATTCAGAATTTTCTGCCAGAGATTTCCTCTAGTGCCTCAGTAAACTTCAAACCCTAAGATCCCATATGGTGCAGCCAAGGCAGCCATGCTATAATTCAGTATTGTGAAGGGGTGCCTGGTGAGAATCAGATAACGGGTGACTCATTCACTGAACCTTTGAAGTTCTATTCCTAGATTCCTGTTTTTGAGATAGCCTACTTACCTGAATCATCTTGCAAATGGTACCCACAGTGGTGTCACAAGGGGGTGTAAGAAACGTGGACCCACTGTGTGACACCTTAGAGGAGGGGAGACATCCGGTTGGGCCCTGACTTCTGCAGGGGATGTGTGTGGTGCTGCTGCTGGTGGTCATGCCTTCTTCCTTGTCCTGGTTCTCTTCACTGAGGAGGAAGCTAAGGCAGTTGGAAAGGCAGAGCAAGCACACACACTTCGTGGATTCTCCACTGCCCTAGCTTTCTCCACTGAGGAGGAAACCAAGGTAGTAGAGAAAGAGGAGCAAGCTCACACCCCTCTGATGCCATGGCTATCTCCACCAAGGAGGATGTCAAAGCCGTGGAGAAGGAGGGATGAACACACCCCTTCCATCTCTTCCTACTGCCTGCCCCTCAGCATCCCTGGATGGGCATCTGAACAGCCAAGCAGCCAGGCAGTGATAGCAGAGGACAGTGAGGGGAGTTTGCCATAACTGCCCAGCAGCTCTTTCTGGTCTGGCTGGGTGACAGGTGGCTGTGCAGCCACAGAGAAGGGGGCAGACAAGTGTGGCAATGGGAGGATGGGCAGGTTTGGCTGCCACTGCCCCCAAGCAATAGCACCAGGCTGCAGTGGATGATACCAACCCTAGTGATTCCATTGTGTGATCATGACATTTACCACTTATCCCTGTTTTGAATAACTTGGACAACGTCCACATTGGATTATTGCACCATATTGTATCTAGGGGTGTGTGTTTCAGGAATGTTTGAAAAGTCCAGTTAAATCAGAATAAAACAGCTGGGGCTTTTGTCACACCAAATATGTGTCCTTGATGCATAAATATATGTGGTCTTTATACATCCTCTTGAATAAAGACTTAAAACAGCATGGGGCCAGGGTTTCTGGGCCCAGAGTTTTTGAAGCTATATTTTCCCCTCTGTGAAACTATCTGTTCATTCAAATAATTGTATGAAGTTCCACTCTGAGTGGCCTTCTTTTAGGAAGTCAAGTAAGTAGCGGTCAAGTAAAAGTCACTGTCAGTGCTCCAAGGATAGAGTTCCTCCCTCAGTAGCCATTTGCCAGTACTTCTGTCTTTTTTATTTTATATATATTCTGCCTTTTCTCCCGCTGTCAGACTCCAGGTGCCTTACAGAATTTAAAACTGAAACAGATGAGAGCTCGCCTCAACAAAGATATATAAAAGTTAAAATATATAAGCCATCAATATAATTAAAAGCAAATTTGAAGCATATCCATTTAAAAAAGACATACAAACAGTATAGCAGCATACTCTTAAAAGCCTTTCCCCTCCATAATCAGTTAGTTCTCAAAGGACTTCTGAATGAAAAGTTTTCACTTGCTGTTGGAAGAACACCATGAAATGAGCTATGTTTTAGGACCCAGGTTCAGACCAACTTATTCTCTCATGATATTGATACACCATAACTATATTTATATATACACAGTATATACACATATAATCATCTCATCCCCCACATCACCATCCTTCTGTCACTGGATCATAGGTGTTGAGTGTGGAGTGTTTTTTTTTTTAAGATTAATTTCATTTTAATGAATGTGAACTGTGTTTGATAATGTTTGGATCTAGATTGTAAATCAGGTTTAAAGACCTGTCACTACTGGGGAAGCACAGTATAAAGGTTTTAAATAAAACCATATAAATCATTACAGCTTTACCACACAAGATATGTATGGTCAAAATATGGTAGAAGATCACTGATAACCAACCACAGGAAGTGAAAATTATATAGAAGGATTTAAGATTTAATAAAATAAATGAAGAGAACATGGAGCAAGCCATTGATCTGTCATAGTTGGCAGCAAATTCACTTTGTTGCTGCTCCTCACACATCTGTTTCCAGCTGACTGGCAGCTATGCTAGTGCCAAATTACAGTTTAATGCTGGTAGAGCTCCTATATAACTGGAAGAAGAGTGAAAATAAAATCCCGTATGAATTTACTCCCACTATGGTAGATCCACTGGCTGCTGTAGAGAGGACATACAGGAACATGGGTGCCTATGCAGAAATATCTTTAATGGTTCCCAATTGGCAAGGGGATCAGGCAAGGCTGCATTTTATCACCCTACTTGTTCAGTTTGTATGTAGAAAATATATGCAGAACCAGTTTAGACTCCAAAAAACAAGGAGTGAAGATAGGAGGCAGGAACACCAACAGTATTAGATATGTGTATGACACCATGCTACTAGCGGAAAACATCATAGACTTGGAAAAATTACTAAGAAAAGTGAAAGAAAAATATGAAAGGTGAGCTTAATGATGAACATAAAGAAAACAAAAATATTGACCATGAAGGATGTACATAGTTGACATAGTTAAGGAGTTCCCATACCTTGGATCAAATATTGATAAGAACCAGGATTGCAGTCAAGAAATCAGAAAAAAGACTGGGAATGGGAAGGGCAGTGATGAAAGAACTACTGGTAGACAAAACCCTAAAGTGTAAAGACATACAGCAGATCACTAAAGTCAGAATCGTCCAAGCCATTATATTCTCCATCACCATATCTGAATGCGAGAGCTGAGCAGTGATGAAAGCAGATAGGAAGAGCATCCATTCATTTGACATGTGGTGCTGGGGAAGAGAGCTGAGGATACCATAGATAAACAAATGGATCATTGACCAGATCAAGTGTGAAATCTCCCTAGAAGATAATGAAATTGCGGTTGTCGTACTTTGGCCACCTCATGAGAAGGCTTAACTCACTGGAAAAGATGCCTCTAGGGAAGGTAGAAGGCAACAGAAAGAGAGGAAGACCATGTGCCAGATGACTAGAGTCAATCAAGGAGGCCGCAGGCCTGAATTCAGACCTGCAGCCACATCCGTCTTCGGCAGATCAGGGCTACAGCAACTGCGTGCTGTAGCCCCCAATCTAGCCGTTCCATGGCGCAAAAAGGAGCTGCAAAAAGCGGCTCCTTTTGGTGCCCTGGAAAGGGTGCCATAGCTGCCAGCACTGCAGCTTTACCATGCTCCTTTGGTGCTGCATCATCTAGACGCAGAGCCTGAGGAGCGCTGTGACACTGCACATCATGTGGTGCGGTGTGTGGCATTATGCTGGCCTGGGGTGGAACCAGGGTATGTGTCATGTGGATTGCTACGCCTCGACTCCACCCCCTGGTGGCGCAGTGGTTAAATGCCTGTACTGCACTCAAAACTATAAGGTTGCAAGTTCAATAGTAGCCAGGGCTCAAGCTTGACTCAGGCTTGCACCCTTCCAAGGTCGCTAAAATGAATACCCAGATTGTCGGGTACAATTAGCTTACAGTTGTAAACCGCTTAGACACTGCTAGTTCAGTATGAAGCTATATATAACGAAGCTGTTTGTTTGTTTGTTTTGGCCTTTCCTGCCTGTCTGCACAGCCTCTAAAATGATCAAATTGGCACTATCATAATTTGGCCAGATAATGAGAAGGTACATATCACTAGAAAAAACAATAATACTAGGAAAGGTAGAGGGCAGAAGAAAAAGAGGAAGATCACAAACCAGATGGATAGGGTCAATCAGGGGGGTTATGGGCAAGGGCTTGCAGGATCTGGGCAGGGCAATGGAAGATAGGGATTCTTGGAGATGTCTCATCCACAGGGTCACCATGAGTCAGAACCGATTTGAGGGCATCTAACAACACCAACAATGACCAAGTGCTCTTGTGCAAGAGGCAAGCAGGCAAGAGTTAACAATTCCTCTTTTTTTAAAACGAGTTGTTGTTATTGCTGCTCTTTGCAGCTACAGCTCAACAATTAACATAACAAGGTGAACTGATCTCTGCTGAACCTCTTCTGGCTTCTATGGAATTATGCTCAGATTGAATTTGGCCTGTGGATTTTAATTATCATCCAGTAGAATAATGGCGAGAGGCAAGGAGACTGTGATGATTGCATTTTCTTTTTAATTTGCTGCAGCGCTTTGGGTGCAGATTAGCTGTCCCTGCTCCATGTTTACTATTGATCTGCTTTGCTTTCCCTCTCAGGGAGAGCAGCATATAGTGTGACAAATAGGTGCAGTTTCTGCTGTGGGTTTGGTTTAGTCTTTTTGTGAGACTGGACAAATCCCTCCACTTGTGCTGAAGTAATTTATATCAGGATACATGCTTTAACTCTGCAGTTCTGTCAATGGAGTGAAAGCATTATTTGAATGTACAGTATAGATATGCTATGTATGTTTATAATACTTGTATCAAACATGTCTCTTACAAAATGATTTTGAAATACTAATAATGCTGTTGTAATTCAGTGTAATGTACATGGCTTAATATATTTACCAGATATGTAAGATTTATTGCAGTGGTTTGAGTGCTGGACTAAGACTCCAGGAGGCCAGGATTTGATTGCACACTTAGCCATGGGAACCCACTGGATGATCTTGAGCAAGTCACATTCTGTCAGCCTCAGGGGAAGGCAATGGCAAACCTCCTTTGAACAAATCTTGCCAAGAGAACTTCATGATAGGGATCACCTTAGGTTGCCATAAGTCAGAAATTACTTAAAGGCACACAGCAACAACAACAACAACAATCCATCTTGAGTCTCAATATTAGAACAAAAAAAAAAACAGGATCTAAATGAATAATATAAGCAAACATAACCAAAAGAACAACAAACAGTTTTAAATTTTTGTCTGTGGGTTTCTATACATGTTTTACTTACGTATACATGTTTCACTTACGTATAGTAAACATGCATAGGAGGGAGCAGTATTGAGCCTGCAAAGCTGGCTCTGTTTACACCTAGGATTCTCATCATGTTGGCATATCTACACGTGTGTCTATTGTATCTCTGTAGGTTCTGTCAATACATTTGGTAATCCTGTAGAACCCTGATTACTTATTCAGAATTTATTCATTATGTATGTTTCTGAAATTTAGCTCTTTTTAAGTGTTCCTATTTTGTTGATATTAAACACGTGTGAGTTATAGAAAGTGCATACCATCATTGCCAACCATACACATGCTTGTCATATGTGATGGGATTGTGAAGCATGATACTGTTCACTTGCTCACTGCATTATATTTACATTTGGGGTCCTCACTTGAGTTTACCCCAGTTTATACAGTTCTTTGGTGATAGCTTTCATAAATGCAAGTCACCGACTGAAGAATCTGTATTTGTATTAGGCCCAAGAATGCAATAGCTGAGGGGCATCCTGCGTCCTAAAACCCAACATGTATCATTGTGACATTTTCACATACTGGGAGGCCAAACTCTGCAACTGAGCTTGAGAATTGGACACTTAAAAAGAAGCACTTAAAATTTCCCTCACCAGACTGAAGTTTTTCCCCCTATTTCTGTGGTGAGCTTTGTAAAGAATAGTGAGATTTTGTAGCAAAAGTCACAAAATGACACTGACTGGTAAGCATCTGGTAAAACATCACTGAAATAATTTTGTTTCAGTTTCTTAGTTTTGTTTTGTTTTAGGGTCTGGAATGAATGTATAAATAGCAAGCAGGCTATCTAAGGCTGGGATGGCTGAATGCACCTCAGAGGCTACTTGTCACTCCCGGGGTCTCTGTTGCAAACACATTGTGTGCCATAATGTACTGCTGGTTCAGTTTACTGATTGTTCTCCTCTTTAAAAAAGAAATCTCTCCCCCCCCCCCCCCCCCCCCGTTAATGGCAGAATATGGAAATTCTTATGTTAGCACTCGTGCATTAAATCATGGAAGAAAAATTAATTTATTGTCAACGCATTAAGAAATTCACTTTGTCATGTTGAATTGTTAAAAAAAATCATTTAAAACTACTGAAAATGGCAAAGAATGAATTTAAATGATGAGGATTGTAATCATTGCTCAAAAATAATGTCATTTGTCTTGAATGATTAAAAGAACAAATACTAAAATATTTTGATTTTTCTAACAAATTAGGAGTAACAGATTCATGTTTAACAATTTTCTCTGAAACCTTGGGTGATGGGGGTTTCCCACAGCCTGACCTAGGAACTGTCATTTAGCTGATATGACTGTGGTTATGAAGTGCTGAAGAATTGGAAGGGGGTATGTATATGCTTTGATTTCTAGAACAACAGCAACACAAAAAGTGGTTATTAAGTGATTTGTTGAGAAGTATAGTGATTTTAAAGTGGTCTGTAGGGGAAAACATGTGAGAATTGTTGGAATAGGTCAAACTAGATGTAGCATAAGTTGTGCAAATGCAATTAATATGAACATTTTTATGTAAACAGGATCCAAGAAAGAGAAGTGTCTGAAGTACTGGGATGGGGGGGGGGGGAAGAGGGGGATACTCTTGCCTTTTCTTTCATTTGGATAAAAAATCTTTTATCTGAATAACAGCTAATTTAGGTTTCAAGGCAGGCTTCAACTAGTGCACATCGAGGCTTCCCATTAAATGCATATAGCAGCTTCTAACCAGCAGCAAGCCAAGCCAGAAGCAGCCTTCTTTTCTTCCCAATTCCACCTGGGCAAGAAGGCAGCAGAGGCCAGGCAGCAGCAAGAGGGTGTGGCAGGAGTGGTGAACTATAAAGCCACTCCTCTTCCACCCCTCAGGAAGACCAGCAGCAAGCCAAGCCACCAGCAGTCTTCTTTTTCCCCAACTCCATCTGGGCAAGAAGGCAGCAGAGGTCAGGCAGCGCGGAGAGGCGGCGGGGAAGGAGAAAGCAACACCTGGGACTGCCAAGGCCACCCCTCCATTCAGCAAAACAACGCGGCATTGGCCGCAAGAGGAGGAGCTAAGACATTTCCATATATTGCTTTCCCCGTCATCATTGCATGGCTAGGTTAGCCATTAAGGAGAACATTCTACCTCAGGGCCTTTTGTTTTTAGGCATAATACTTATAATGGGAGAGCTGACTAGACAGGAAAATGTTAATATCTGTCCATTGTCTGTTAGACATGGAGCTCCTATTCTGGGTCAGAAACTTCTGACGGATAAATCATTTCCAGCACCAGATGATGGAGCCGGGAATAGCCTGGGAGCAGGAATTGAGGTTTTGTGGGGGCAGGGAAGGTATGGCGGCAACAGAGTGAACAAATGTTACAAAAGAAGAAGGGATCGATGTCTGATATCTATCCCTTCTTCAGTTCACCCTGTTTCCCAAGATAACATGGAGAGCGCACCAACCATTCCACAATCCCTTAATCTGCTCCTTTGCAATGTCAGGTCGGCCAAAGGTAAGACTCATATCATCCACGATCTTCTCGTGGATGAACAGGCCGACCTGGCATGCTTCACCGAGACTTGGCTGGGAGATGCCAGCGCTGCTACCTGGGCGCAGGCCCTCCCAGCCGGCTACATGGTTAGTGAGCAGATAAGGGAAAGTGGGCGGGGGGGCGGTGTGGCAATAGTTCACAAAACTAACCTAACTTTGATCAGGAAACCTGTCCGGAAAACGATCCACATCGAGTGTGTGTACCTTGGCCTGAAGACCAGGGATAGTTTGGGGATTCTGTTAGTATACCGGCCACCCCGTTGTCTAACAGATTCCCTGACTGAGCTGACTCAGCTGGTCTCTGAGTTGTTGTTGGAGTCTCCCAGACTTCTTGTATTGGGTGACTTCAACATTCCTCTTGAGACCAGCTCTTCTGATCAATCTGGAGCAGCTCGGGAGTTTATGGAATCCATGACAGGCATGAATCTATCCCAGTTGGTCAATGGGCCTACCCATTGCGCGGGTCACACACTCGATGGAATCTTTAGTACGGAACAGGAATATCCGTGGGCGGAGGTAACCAAAACCTCCGCACTGTCATGGACGGATCATTTCCTGATCAAGTTGGAACTAAAAGCCACTTCTGTCCCCCCCGGGGGTGGTGGACCCATTAGAATGGTCCGCCCTCGAAGACTAATGGAACCAATTGGTTTCCAGAAGGCCTTAGAGGGTTTAATGGTTGGCAACGCCGGTGACTCCGTCGAAGCTTTGGTGAATACCTGGAACACCGATCTTCCCAAGGCTCTCGACGCAATCGCCCCCAAGCGTCCTCTCCAACCCGCTCCAAATCGCAAACCCTGGTTCTCGGAGGAACTCAGGGAGATGAGGCGGGTTGGACGACGACTAGAGCGCAAATGGCGGAAGACTCGACTCTTCTCCGACAGAACTCGCCATAGGCAGCATCTTCGCGCCTATCGGGAGGCTTTGTGTGCAGCGCGGAGATCCTTCTGCTCTGCACGCATCGCGTCTGCAGAGTCCCGCTCAGCAGAGCTGTTTAGGGTTGTGGGGGAGCTGACGCGGGTGCCCCCTGCGCCAAATCCCCTACTGGACCCAACAACAGCCTGCTGTGATGAGTTTAACACCTTCTTTGCAGACAAAATCTCTTGGATAAGGGCCGACTTGAATGTCAATGTTTTGTCAGAGCCCATAGGTGAGGTGTCCGATAACTCCGTTGCTGTTTCTTTACTGGATGAATTTCAACCTGCAAGTACCGAGGATGTGGACAAGCTCCTTGGAAGTTTGAGAAAGACGACTTGCCCTCTCGATCCTTGTCCATCTTGGCTGGTCGCCCAGGGAGGGGACGCAGTGAGAACATTCCTTCGGGATGTGATCAATGCGTCCCTCAGGGAGGGTTCTTTACCATCTTGTCTAAAGGAGGCGGCCGTTAGACCCCTCCTGAAGAAACCCTCCCTTGATCCCTTGGATAAAAACAATTACAGGCCAATCTCCTTGCTCCCATTTTTGAGCAAGGTCATCGAGAGAGCAGTCGCCTCCCAACTCCAAGCTGTCTTGGATGAAACTGATTATCTGAATCCATTTCAAACGGGCTTCAGGACAGGACATGGAGTTGAGACTGCCATGGTCGCTCTGGCCGACGACCTTCGCTTGAGCATTGACAGGGGTAGTGTGACCCTGCTCGTGCTCTTGGATCTCTCAGCGGCCTTTGACACGGTAGATCATTCCATCCTTTTGGGTCGACTGAGAGAGTTGGGGATCGGAGGCACTGCGCTTCGGTGGTTCCGGTCCTTTCTCTCCGGGAGATCCCAAAGGGTGAGGCTCGGGGACAGTTGCTCTTCTAAGATAGAGCTTAATTGTGGCGTCCCTCAAAGCGCCATCCTGTCCCCGATGCTGTTTAACATCTACATGAAGCCGCTGGGTGAGATCTTTCGGAGGCATGGAGCTCAGTGTCTTCAGTACGCTGACGACACTCAGATTTACCTCTCCATGACAAGATCGTCGGCTCAGACTTCAGATGGCGTCTCTCCTCTCAATGACTGTCTTACGGCAGTAATGGATTGGATGAGGGAAAACAGGTTGAAGCTCAATCCGGACAAAACGGAGGTACTAACTGTCACAGGACCGAAGCCAGGATTGGGAATACACCTCCCGGTCCTAGATGGGGTCACACTCTCCTCGAAGGACCCTGTTCGCAGTCTGGGGGTACTCCTTGATTCGTCGCTTCACATGACTAGTCAGGTGAATGCGGTGGTCAGGAGTGCCTGTTATCAGCTTCGGCTGATCCGCCAGCTGCGCCCTTTCCTGGAGCCAAAGGACCTGGAGTCAGTGGTACATGCTTTGGTAACCTCACGATTGGACTTTGCGCTCTACATGGGGCTACCCTTGTGCCTAACTCGGAAACTTCAATTAGTTCAGAATATGGCAGCCAGGCTTGTCACGGGAACATCAAGGAGAGAGCACATAACACCAGTGCTCAAATCTCTCCACTGGCTGCCGATTAGTTTCCGAGCGCAGTACAAGGTGTTGGTTTTAACCTTTAAAGCCCTACATGGCTTGGGTCCATCTTATCTGAGGGACCGCCTCCTCCCATACGAACCCCTCCGCACACTCCGGTCTTCTGGGAGGAACTTATTGCAGCCTATGAAGACTAGACTGACGCAGACCTCCCAGAGGGCCTTCTCGGCTGTCGCTCCCAGGCTATGGAATGGCCTGCCAGACGAGATGCGTCTTATTACATCTTCTGATTGCTTTAAAAAAGCCTTGAAGACGCATCTCTTCCGGCAGGCCTTCCCAGAAAGTTCTTAACCTCCCGGCTCTGTTTGGGTTAAGCTCTCCCATTAGCATTTTAACATCTTGACCCTGATCTCTATGCAATGGGTTGCCGTTTTAAATTGAAATTTTTATTATGTCATTTTAATTGATGTTAGTTTAATTTAATTTTAAGGGGCGGGTGGTTGGGTATGGGTCATGTATATTTTATCTTGCATTTTTTAATTGATGTAACCCGCTCCGATTGGATACAGAGGAGCGGGCTATAAATAAAACATTATTATTATTATTATTATTATTATTATTATTCTAACAAGTGACTTTTGTCAGAATCAATGCATATCTAGTTAAATTCTAATTTGGTAAACCGCGAGTTCACATCTGGCAACAGAAACCTTGTGACCACTGTTTAAGTACATGTTAGATGTAAATGTATGTGAAGATTCCATAATAGCATTTTTATTTAAAATACTGGGTGGGGGCCATTAGAACAGAGAAGAGCCCCTGCGGATAAGACATCTCCAGGATTCCCTGTCCCCCACTGCTTCTCAGTTCCTGCAAATTCATACCCAAGACCTCTTTTATAAAGAGTCCATCTAACATGTAGCGTTCCTTTCTTTCTACTTCCCTCCACCTTTTCTAGTATTTTTTTCCCAGTGAGTCATGTCTTATTATCTGGCCAAAGTATGACAACCTTAGTTTAGTCAGCTTGGCTTCCAGAATGATTCCATTATAGAACAAATTCAAGGTTCTTAGGTGTAGTTTATTTGTAAAAGGTACTGATTCAGAGGTATCAGGCAATATATTTTGTAGTCTTCCATACAATAAGTCAATATACTACAGAAAACTGTGCAGTGAAGAAAGCATCCTTCACTGTACTGCATCTCTGCTGAAAATGCCCTGCTTCTGATAGTGTAAAAATGCTCTGTGTGTCTTTCCTATGCGTATTCTTATGTAATGTGTAGTTGTTATTATTATTATTAACCTTTATTTATATAGCACTGTAAATTTACACAGTGCTGTACATACAATCTTAAAATTATACGGTTCACCCTTGAATACTGTATCTATCATATTTTATTTTTTTGGGATAGAGTGAAAACTTCTAAAAAATGAGTAGTTTGCTACAGTCATCTTGTGATATGCTATATAATCCCCCCCTCCACACATACACAATATGTGGGCTAGGGGAAAGCCAGCTTCTAGTGCAATCTGGGGACAGGTCTACCCAGATGCAGCCAAAACAGTATCGTAGCAGAGTTCAAATGCACTGACCACTTTTCACACTCAAAAGAAACACTCACAGATGTAGTTGATGCTTTCAAAATTCTAGAGGCTTTATTTTCAGTTGCAATGTGTACAATATAATACAATACACACACACACACACACCTCTCCATCAACTTCCAACCAGCTGATGTCTGCTCCAAACAACTCTCTAACTTTCCAAACTAGCTCAAACAACCCACACGTTACCAGTATCTCGGTCCACTTATATAGAAGGTTGGCTCTGAGTGCCACAAAGCATGATACAACTTTGCTGTAATTTTGCCTCATGCCATGTCCTCTTGACTCAGCAGTCTGTGGTTGTCCCATGGAATATATGTCACCTGTCAGTCAGAATATTTTTCTGTTGTTTCATGCACTATTACTCGAACACAACATACTGTATCTGTCATATTTTATCTTTTTGGCACAGAGTGAAAACTTCTCAAAAATGAGTAGTTTGCTACAGTCATCTTGTGATATGCTATATAATCCCCCCCCCTCCACACACAGATAATATGTTGGCTAGGGGAAAGCCAGCTTCTAGCACAAACAACATTATATTTGTGCTCCACCGGTTAAAATCTTTGCTGGAAACTTACCAGGGACTAGCAGCTAATTGCTCAAGGACTAGCACCAGTCAAGGAATCACTACTTTGTATAGTGCTAGTTTACAGTACTTCATATTCCCTGGCAGTCTCCTTTTAAATACTAACCAGGCCTGACGCTGCTTAGCTTCCAAGGTCAGACATGATCTGGTACTATCAGAGAGGTGACTAGGGAGGTACTATACATAATGTGAAACAAATGCATAATACTGATGGCAGACTTATCTTTCAAACATGTGGCCTGAGTAGCAGCATTGCCTGCAATCTAGGTATTTTATTTTATTTCCAGGATTTATATCTCACCTTTCTCCCACAATTGGATTAATAAAATCATGCTGCTGTGATTATATATATACCGGTATGCCAAAACTGCTTCATGCAATGCCAGTCTGTCCTTGTGTTTTTTCTGAGATGTGCTTACCCTGCTATTTTCTTTCTCATGGGTACCTTTGCAGAAGTCATATTCAAATATCCACAGGGCAGACTGAGAGCTCTTTTGCCCTTCGCTATTGCCTGAAGGCACTGAACAAAATGGCGCTTCTCTCCTTAGATGAGAAAAAGTCTGTGAGACTGTCACTTGAAGTAAGATCTTAGTAACTTGAATGGACCTGAGGGCAGCAGCCTAGCTTAGCAGGCACCTGGTTGGCTAAATGGCACACGCACAGCAGTGTCCTCCTGATATTTTGCTGATTGTTCCCTGTCCTTCCGTGTTTGCCTGCTGAGGCTCTTGCCTCAGTGGCCCTAATGGTATTGCTGACCCTGCTTGTGAAGTAATCAGATTGTATTAAGTCATCTCTTCCCTTGCCATGTAAGCTTCATCAACCAGAGGCAAGCTTTCCAGAGTCCAGTGTTTTTCCATGTATTATTAAAATGTAGTTGTGTTATGCCGCACCATACAATGTCACATGGAGGGACACCAGGTGCCGCATGTAAATAGATGATGTAACTGTCACACAGAAGATCATTGGTGTCTCAGAGTTTCTTTATTGTCATTACTGCACACCCTGCAGTTTTGCTAATTATCCTACTCCTGGTCATCGGTGCCTTTGGGGCATGTGTTTTATTGGGTTGGCTAAATCAATAGTAGTAGCTTTTCATTTTTAATCTGCAAGGAACCAGCCAAAGAAATAATTTCAAACATTAAAATGTTGTCTCTTCTCTCTCTCCAGTATGTGTTTGTACTGTCCATATGTTATCAAGCTGATAAAGGAAAGAGGAGATGAAGTGTAATGTACAGTGGTCCCCCGGGTTACGAAGGTAATCCGTTCCGGATTACCTTTCGTAACCCGGAAGCTTTTGTTTCCCGGGGGACCGCTTTCGCGGACGGACCGCGCGGCCATTTAAAGGGGCCGCGCGGCTTTTTTTATTTCGTATCCCGGGGGATCTTTCGGATCCCGGGGGATACAATGCCGGTCCGCCGCCTTTTGGATCCTGGGGTTTTAGTAACCCGGGGGATTCGTAAGGCGGGGGACCACTGTATTACTGACTTCTGGCCTTCACTTGTTGACTCCATTGCTATAAATGAATTTATAGCTCAGGGTTTCCCGTCTAATTAAGCAACCTCAGAAATTACAAAAAAAATTACATTTGAAACCACTGAGATCATATTATCAGCTGTGGTGAATGGTTTTAGGATCAGCTATAAAAGCATGCTTACAGATGCATCTGAAGCTTGTTTTGGAGGTAAAAAAAAACACCTCCCCTATTGCTAATTATATCCCATTTACATCAGGCCTCGCAATAACTTCTCTCACTGAAGAAATTATTTCTGTCACCCTAGTTGCTTGGTTATTGTCCATTACCATATTCTTGAAGGTGAGTTCATATCCTTTGAGTCCAGCTTCATTTGTTGCATTTTGCATTTTGAGTTTTGTTTACCCAGCTGTGGGGAGAATCAGGATTGTTACTATCTGCCTAGGGTAGGCACTCCTAAAAATGGCAAATCAGAAACAGATGGGCTTTGTATAAACCTGTGTGGCCCAAGGACTGTTTAAGAAAATTGAAAACTTCCTAAACATAAGCTCTCCCATTAACACGTTAACATCTTGACCCTGATGTCTATGCAATGGGTTGCTGTTTTAAATTGTAATTTTTATTATGTCGTTTTAATTGATGTTAGTTTAATTCAGTTTTAAGGGGCGGGTGGTTGGGTGTGGGTTGTGTATATTTTATCCTGTATTTTTTAATTGATGTAACCCGCTCCGATTGGATACAGAGGAGCGGGCTATATATAAAACTATTATTATTATTATTATTATTATTATTATTTATTATTATTATTATTGTTGTTATTAACTTCCTGACAGTAAGAGCTGTTCAGTAGTGGCATACACTGCCTCGGAGAGTGGTGGAGTCTCCTTCTCAGGAGATTTTTAAACAGAGGCTGGATGCTATCTGTCATGAGTGCTTTGATTGTGTCTTCCTTCATGGCAAGGGGTTGGACTGGAAGGCCCTTGAGGTCTCTTCCAAAACTCTGAAACTATTGATTGGTTGTAGCCATCCATCATTTGACAGAAGAAAATCATCCCTTTATTTTCCATTAATGAGTATTGCTCAGAGTGTGTTAGTCATCAATGTGAAATAGCCTTGTAATTATGTAGTACATTCCAGAATAATCCTAGGTGTATATGTGGCTGTTGTTCTTGTTGTCACTGTGTGCCTTCAAGTCATTCCTGACATTTGACAACCCTAAGGCGGAACCTATCAGGAGGTTTTCTTGGCAAGATTTACTCAGAGGTTTGCCAATGCCTTCCCCTGAGGCTGAGGGTATGGACTTGCCCGAGGTTACCCAGTGGGTTACATGGCTGGGCTGGGAGTAGAACCCTGGTCTCCAGAGTTGTAGTCCATTGCTCAAACCACTACACCACATGGACAGGGAATTAATTGATTCACCACTTTCAAAGCCCTGCACTTCCAAAGCTGGAAGGCTTAAAAGGATATGTCTGGTGGATCTTTGTCTTCAAGAAATTCCTAATTCCCTCTAACTAGGTTCCTTGTTAGGTTCCCTAACATAACAGTTCCCTGTTATGATGATGTTATGACAACAAAACATATTAAAGACTAATGTTGTTCACAACTCTTTGTATTAAGAACATACTCGAGTCTTGATTCATAGATTTTTTGTATTGTTTCTAAAAGTTGAAACTAAAATCTTTTTATAAGCAAAGCTATAGAGGTAAAACCAATTGCACAGCAGGTCTAAAAATACACAACATGTAAACAGTGTTTTACAATTCAAGGCTTTAAATACAGAATGCTCAACCCACTCAACTTCCTTAAAGATTGCCTTTTTGTTGTGTACATATTGCCTGTTCTCAGCTTGCAGAATCCAAGTGGCTTGCAAAATAGTGTTCACCCACCTCCAACCAGATAGTTGCGTGTATTGCTTTTTGAAATATAGTAGTAGCATATGTCATGCAGCTCACTAAATAATAGTGGCTGCAGAGTCACTCAGCTTCTTTTCCCAGCTCCACACCTCCACTATTTTATAACTTTTCAAATATTTTCAAAGTATAGAGTCCTTCATTGTGGAAGTCCTAATCTAGAATTGTATTGTATATGCATTGGAGAGCTGTCGTGCTCTACCTGGCACTGATGTAATATGTTTGGAGTACCCACTTCTTGCTCATGGGGAAAAGTTGCAGTGTAATTGTTGCCCTTTCACATTATGGTCTGAGGGGCACATTATTAACAGCAATTAGCTATGGTAAATATGACAAATTTCTACCTCATTTTCATACTTCTCCACATTGGAGTTTAAATGCAGTTTTGCACAAATTTGAATTTAAAATTTGTACCGTGCTGGCTCTAATTACATTAGATAAAAAGTAAAAGCTGCAATTAGTGTGCTGGAGAGTATAAGGAACAAAATACCTACAGTGTAATCCAGTACTGTATTAAATAAAAATATGTTTCTTATTTATTCTAACTTTGCCCACTGGTTGGCCACTATGCCTAGTGTTAGAATAATGTAGAGCTTACAAATCAAGAGCAGCCTTATGAACAAAAATTAAGTGAAGAGGAGCTGATGGTAGCAATCCCCTTAAGGAAGAGTGTGTGACATGGTGCTTGGGTTTGCCACTTGTGGGCCGAGAGAGTGCCTAAAGTGAGCAGTTGAGGCAGGATTGCTACAGGCAGTGCTTAGCAGTGTGATCATCACAGTGGGATTGCCACTTTGAACATCTGATGTTCAACACTATAGAACCTCTATGCAGATTTCCACATCAGACTGAGTGTGTTTTCAGAGCAAAACGTATTGATGGTAATGTTCAATATATTTTCACTCAAAGGCAGAGAGACTGGGATACGGTATGGGGGGTCTTAGTATTACATGTCTAATCCCCATGGTAAAGTATATTGCCTAACAAATTAATACAGTGGTCCCCCGGGTTACGAAGGTAATCCGTTCCGGGATTACCTTTGTAACCCGGAAGCTTTCGTTTCCCGGGGACCGCTATTCTAAATGGACCGCGCGGCCATTTAAAGGGGTCGCACGGCTTTTTTTCTTTCGTATCCCGGGGGATCTTTCTGATCCCGGGGGATACTTTAGCAGTCCGGCCGCCTTCGGATCCCGGGGTTTTCGTAATCCGGGGGATTCGTAATTTGACACAGAAATTGTAGGAATCTCAATATTTACCTGTATAAATACTTACATTTTAAAGTACAATATGTTGCTTTTCTTTTCTTTTCCATTTTGTATGCCTTTGCTTCTGTTGTGCTATAATATTTCATTCAAGAATCCATTAATGAAAGGTCTTTTGAAAACACAGATCTAAAACAAGTCAGGTTTTTTTGTCCTTGGGCTGTGTTTCAAGGTGACCAATTACACATCATCAGAGAGGGAGACAGAGACAGAGAGCAAAAGATGACACAAATTTGCATAAAATCTGCATGTGCTGATTTATATATACACTTGCAGATTTAGGCATAATTGATATAATATGCATAGAAATACAATACATCATGCACAATGAGAAACACATCTGTTTAGTCTCCTGTCTGGGTACTAGCTTCAAGGTCCCTGTTTTTCATCTTTATGGATTTTTATTTGGACTGGATAACCCTTCAAACAGAGAACTGTTCCTTTTCAGAAGAGGACTGCCTTTAGTAAGATAGCAGACATGACCATTCTGAAGTATGGTACTTTTGCTTTTCTCTGCTCAAAATGATCAGAATTTCTTCCTTTTTCAAACAATTAATCTTCTGTCCATTACATTATGCCCAGTTGGTGTACATGATACCAAGTATAGTGTCTCATTGCTCAGAGGACGTGCTGTAAATTATTGATGACATCTTATATAAACAGTAAAATTACATCATGTTTGTATATGACTGATGTGAGAAGTTCATTGTCTTGTAAAGTAGTACAGATACTATGTAAGAGGCCAGTAAGATTATAGACGTTACTGCACAAGCCCCATTCTTGCCACATTCGGGCTTGTTACAGAAAATTGAATTATACCTGTTTGTGAGCAGCCATTATCACATATCTCAATCATGCGACTGGAGCTGGTTCTGCCATTGCACTCTCCTTCTGACTGCCCTTTTACTATGCCTTCCTTCCCTATGCCCTATCCAGTATGTCTTTTGGAGTTTTTCTTTTTGGGAGTATTTATTTTTATTTTCAACTTTTTCACACAATTCTGAAGCTCTGCTACTGTGGTTTGATATTTAAAAATGAAGATAAGAAATAGTAGTAGTAGTAGTAGTAGTGGTAATAATAATCATCATCACCTTTAAAAGGAATGCTGTTGTTTCTTCTCTTGTATGAATGTGCTTATTTACTGGGAACATCAACAGAGATTCTGCTTCATGTGCTACTACCTTTCAAAAGTTCAGGAAAGTTCATGCTTGGCATGGCTGACTTTTAGGTTAAAACTCTTTTATTCATCTGAGCGTTAAGTAATATTGATCAGAGCATCACCCCTGTTTGAATGGTTGCTCAGTTGTGTGCAGTTTTAAAGAGTTTCTGGTTTGTTTTTAATTTTGATGGGATTTTTAGGCAGTATTGTTTAAAATGGAGTTCTAACTACCCTACAGGCCCAATGTAGTGGAAACTTTGGACGGAGTTTTTAAAAATTAAAGTTAATTCGAGAACTGGAGTCAAGATGATTTCATAATCTACTAGTCCTCTACAATTGAAATTGAGAAGATATTGATGAGACTTCCAAAAAGGTATAAAGTCAACCCTCCACATTTGTGGCTTTGACGTTTGTGGATTTCATTATTCATGGATTTGATTAATATGTTCTCTCTAGGAATCTCTAGGTCCTCCAGCATGGCTCCTCATGCTGGACAATGTAGAGATTCCTAGGGAAAAACGTCTCTAGGCATTTGTAGGTACTCCAGCATGATTTTGTGGTCAGCTTCTGGCAGATGTGGACCATAGGGACACTGAAGGACCTAGAGATTCCTAGAGAGGTGTTCTTTCTGGGTTTAAAAATAATGTTTTTTAATTTGCAGTTTTCCTCTTTCGTGGGAGCTCTGCACTCCTGACCCCAGTGAACGTGAAGGACCCACTGTGATCTTTTTGATAACACTTCTATGAAGTGTATCCCTCTGACCTTAGTTTTTTTTTAATTTAAGGAATGTTCTGTACTATATATTCAAAACAAGTTTTCAGTCAGAGCCCATGTAATGCGTGGTAAGCTTTGATTGATACATTCCAGTTAGTTATATCTCAAGATGACTGTGCAACATGAGATCATTGTAGTGAAGTCATCTCTATAACTACTAACATATAAACATCAGCCTTTGGAATTATTGCTCCTCATAAGAAGTTGTCCACTTGGATTGACAAAGGCTTTATAACTGAATTTTTTTGACTGTTAATGGTTCTGTCATTTACTGGAAGCTTGGCTACTTCTCACATGATCTTCCTTTTTACTGATTAGGTAGTTTTGATCAATCAGAGATTGTATTTCCATTATTATCAAATGTATCTGAATGTATTTTACTCCTTTATCTAGATGCTTATTACTTTTATTACTACCAATTTTCTGTCCAGTCAATTTTAGTTTTATTTCTATTTTGATAGTACATTGATGGTTCTATAATTGTAATTGTTTGTGAATGTTTGCTTTTGTTCTCTACTGTTAATAAGAAATGTGGATGTTTATACACCAAATTATTGACTTTGGTTAATGATCTTGCTGTTCGTAATGGTTTTAATAAGGAAACATGGCTGGCAGGAGGAAGTGATTTTCATGGTAGTTCATTTATAAGAAAATTAGCTGTCATACAGGCAGGCAGGACATTTTAGTTGATTTGTTGCAGAATTCATACAGAGCTAAACAAGATAGGCATTTGATGGCATTTTTACCTGAAGAGATGTAAATGGTATCCTGGGTTTCAGCCACCTGGCAAGTATAGTTTCCCCCCAGAAAAACAGCAAGGACAAAAATTGACCGAACAAATCTATTCCATTTATGTTGTTGACAAGAAGGGCTGACAGCTACTCAAAATAAATGTTCCACCTCATGTGAATGTGTTATATTCCCATCTACCCCATCTCTAGCTGTTTGGGTATTGTAGAATACCCTTGATTCTGTGTGGAAATAGGGTATTTTTATATCCCACAATGCAACAGATTTCTCTTTACAGTTTTTTAAAAATCCAGATTAAGATTTTTTAAAAAAAATCTGCCTGGATCAGGATTATTATGAGGGGAGTTAAAAAGGAGAGTCTTTAAAATAATTAAACAATATCAACCCAACTTCACTGTATAAAAAGCAGAGTATAATTACAGGAGTAATGGTTTTACAGTTCCTTCTTATTTACAAGGAAAAATTTTAGACTGCTTGTTCTATAAAGTCAGATGGTCAGTTGTGAATACAGAAAGTTCTCTGTGAAGACATCCATAACCTGCTCAGCCATTGCAGAACTATATCCAGTGTTTTCTGGAAGAGAGGATGATCTTTAGAACCAATACGAAGTTTGTCATCTAGATGTGTCCTGGAAATTACTAGCCCAAATGTTCTTGTTGGTGTATTGTGACATATCCATTGAAAAGATGCTCTATTGTTATGACCATATTAAATGTTTGCGTCATTTTTTTTTTTTTTTACTTTTCATGTTAATTTAGTTTTGGATACAATGCAGTACAGAATCATTTCTTCAAGTGATCGCTTGCTGTGATCTTATTACCTCAGTGGCAGTTGATGATAAGTAATGAATTATTTAAGAAGCAGTTGAGTCCCTCATTAAATTTAATAAGCCCAGAGTTTTCCACAATACCCTTCTAGGCAGGCCAGGACCACTAGCTGAGGCACCAAGAGGTGCTTTTGCCAAATGCTGTCTTGTACTTTTTAAGTTTGGAAATGGTGGGAGCTTGTATCTTAGCCACTGAAAAACAAGATGCAGATCACAATGTGGCTAACCTAGCTTGATTTCAATAAGAGCTGGGGGAGTTCTTTGAAATTAATGACATTTCTCTGGAACCAAACTGCACTTAGTTAAATTTGATACAGCTTCACTGGAAGCTGGCAACACTTGAAAATGTTGCTGTAACCTTGAGGTGGAGAACCTTTGGCCCTCCAGATATTTTGGACTTCAGTTCCCAGAGGCTTTAGCCAACTTAGCCCATGATAAGGCTATGGTTTTGATTCAAATCATCCAGAGGATAAAGCAGTCCTTACCTCTGCTCAGAGCTAACTTGTAAGATGTGTTGATTTACACTTTTATACCAGATGTGAAAAATGTATGGAATGTCATTTGTTGTTAGCCTCCAGCTTACATTGTCCACAGCCTGAATGACGGATGATAAGAGCTGTAGTTCAACAGTTGGAAGGCCATGGATAACCCAACCCTGCTTTATATTGATTCAGGCCAAAGCCCAGTATGCCACAGTTAGAGAGGGGTGAGAATTTCATTTAGGTTATCAAGCTTTGCAAAACCTGAGTGGTGGAGAAAGCAGAACTTAGCAAAACTGCAGCTGTTCCTAGTAACAGCTGCAGGGATCTCAAAGAGCCTCTCTACTGGGAATATGCAAAAGTAGTTTCAGCTCTTTCTCTTTTTTACTACTACTACTACTACTTCTTTCAGTTTCAAACCCTATCAAGGTGCTACTATGAAATACTATCCTGGGATGAAACTTGACATAAAGTCTGGGTGCTCAAGTGAATATGCTTGTGACATAGCTCTGAGAGTTTTAAGTAACAAGTCTCAGCCACATTATATATCATAGTGCAAATACATTTAATCCAGCATTGGCAGTGGCTTTCTAATAGGTCTTTCTAAGCCTTAGTACTTGAATTCTTTTTTAATCAGAATTGCCAGAGCTTGTACTTTGACTTCTCATGTGTACTGCTATCCACTGCTGTGGGGATTCCCCCCCCCCCCCCCGAAAAGTTGTGGCACTGTGATAAGTGTGGTATTGATCAATAAAACACACCTCTTGCACACATCCCACTGTAAAAGAAAAATACTCATCTGGTTCCATGTTCAGCAGAATAGGCTTATGCTTACAAGGCAGAAGAGGTCAAAAATGCCACTTGATTATTCTTTGACCAACCATCCTCACTTGGTGCATATTAAACAGGCCAGAAGCCACGGGAGACAAAGGCATCCTTTTCTCATTTTTCTGCTAGTGCCATCACACTATGCCAATATCTAGTTGGTTGTAAAATAGTCATCAAATTATATACTTCTGTCATTCATTTGGAACAGGAAAAGTGGCTAGTATTTATTTACAGGGCAAGTACTGTGCATTCTCAAATCAGATCCCTATTCTTACACATAATTTTCCTCTAGGGCTCTGTGTTCGGTGTCTGTAGCAGATTGCAGCTCTGAAGATGCCACATTTTAAATCCCTCGGGTACAATGACTGGCTATACATCACCACTGATTGCCTCTGATCTTGTACATATGGCTTTGGCAGCTGAAGTCTCTCTCCACCTCCCCTTCTGCCACCCACAACATCCCTCAGCTGCTGAGGCAGCAACCCATGTTCAATAGTATTGAATGCATTGCTATGCTCCAACATCACCATAGGTATCATCTGGATAGCTTTATTCCCTCTTTCAAGAAAGGAGAAGACCCAATACTGATGCCCTGAAAGTATAGAAATGCTCTCAGGGTCTTGATCTGGTACCTTTAGGGTGAAACATAAAGAGAAAACATGGAGGAGAGAAAGAATAAAGGCAAGAAAATATTTGCGTATACAAAAATTAAAGCTAGGAATGATTTCTAAGAAGAAAGCCACCCACCAAAAAATATGGAAGTAAGAGACCAGCAAAAGATAGTTCCTTCCTAGAGGTGTTACAAGACATCCTGGTGCCAGTAGCAAAACATCAAGTTCATCCATGCAATTTAAGAATACACAACAGTTTATGTTATAGACAATTTATGATTGTTTAGGAGTAACCCCATTTCTGTGTTTGAGCCCAACCGTCTTAATTTGCCTGATGAGCTGGCCTTGTTTGTCCTAGCTGTTCTTACTATTCTGTTTCCTCTGCTGCTAAAGATAGACCATTAGACGATGGTAGGGGCAATACTTTATCCTTGCAGATTGTTTTCTCCTACCAATTTACATTGTGTATTACCAGTTCTCTTTGAAGTTAAGAGGTGAATTTTTCTAGTAGATGTGCTGATTTGTAGAGCTAAAGTTTCTGTATCCAGCTTCACGTTATTCCCATACATTCTCACCTCAATTTGAGGGTAAATGTGAGTACTGACAGTTGCACACTGGCCACCAAACAGACCCTGAAATACTCTATTGTTAACCTTGCCACACAGTATGTGTTTTTCAAATGATTGGTACATTTACTGTTGACTCAAGAATGATTCCCAAATATACTTATGTATGTAGGGTAGGATCTTATGCAAACATTACACCCACCAGGTATACAGCAGTCAGGACAGCTGTGTCCAGTGAATCCAGTATCATCATAGATATAAAAATTCTCCTGATTGTTTCTTACCAATGAAAATTGGGGGGGGGGGGCACAGAAGTTTTATTTCTCCTGGGAATGACTACAAGAGTTTCTGTGTATTTTTCTTTCTCCTTTTTTGGATACTTGCGTTTCAGAACATTTTTGATAAAAATGCCATAATTTTTGTGTAGGGGCAAAAGAAATCTCACATTGATTGGTAGGCTGTTGCTTTTTTTGACAGAGTGTTTATGTATTGAAGCACCTTTCCTTGTCGAGGATGAGAACATTTGTGGATATTTTTTACACCTCCTTTCCAACATCATACCTAGTTAATATGTTCAGGGCACTTAACTGCCTGATAGGGAAATGAACTCATCTTCACTTGATTAACATAAATTCAAAACCCCATGGTAATTCAAGTGAGCATCTGAAATGTGTTCCTTGCAGGATAAAAGTCCCAAAATGATTTTCCCCATAGGCAGTATTTGTTCAGATTCATCCCCAGATACACTATTTGACAAAAGAGCAATGTTTGGGGGCTTGATTTCACAGTATATAGAGAACAATGATTGGTGTTCATTGTAGTGGCAATGGATAGCACTTTTGTATTGTTCTACAAAATAATTTTTAAATAATAAAGCCATCTGGTGGGCCAAAATATCTAGTTATAAATAACAGAGTAAAGCTACAATTGTATACAGAGCCAGATTGAAAGAGGCTTGTTCATTCTGAGATGATACTCATGAAAATATTTACTAGAATATAATGTTGTAGTCCTGTACCTGGAATAAGTCTCATTGAACCCAGTGGGGCCTACCTCTGAGAAGGAATGTACAGGATTGTACTCTTAAGTCCTATTGAGCCTAGTGGAATCTTCTCCTGAGTAAAAATGTGCATAGGTTTGCTATGTTACTGTGTGCATCATTGTAACCAAAGCCTTCAAGAATAAGCATATTTATCAGAAATATTTTAACATCAGCGGAGCTGACCATTGAGAAAAACCCTGCGTAGTTGCAGGCTGTTTCTGGCATAATATAGTTTTATTCTGCTTGGGCTGTTTGTATAGAGACAAATTATAAAGAGACAGTACTGTCAATGTACCAAGACCTTGACAGTTTTTCAAGCAAAGGCCCATGCCCTGACAGTGAGCAGACATGATAAAAAGGGATGAATATGCAGGTATATCAGTGTGAAATTATGCAAGTGACTTTGGCAGGAAGTACCAGTGTGTTCGATGAAGCCCATTCAAGGATAAGTGTATAGGATTCTAAGCTTAAGCTTTGTTTCAGTTGTCATGAAGATTTGAGGATGAAGCCACACAGGAAAAGCGAATGCAGAGGACAGATTATTTCTGAAGACTAATATGAGGAACTTTTTACTTAAAGCTATTGCTTTGTCCATTGCATGGATGAATATTTGCAACTTGATTCTGCTAGGGATGGCATTTTGTGCCCGTCTAGATGTTATTGGCCCTAGTTAGTCTAGTCAATGGTGAAGGCTGATTGGGAGATGTGTTCCTACCAATATTTAGATGGTTGCAAATTGCCCATATGCATCCACCACTACTCCAAATGAATTCTAGAGTGCTTGGTGCTATTGAAAATATCAACTACAGTAGTCTTTAGTTAAAATAAATAGTACCAAGCCCTGGAAAGGTCCCCTGTGTTAGCCTGTTGCAGCAAACCCAACAAGGAGTCTAGTTTACTTATTTATATATACAGTGTTATCAACATACTTAACTGTTTTCTTGAACTTGAATCCACTTTATTGGACACATGGCATTGAGCTACGTGGAGGCTCATTTTGAATATGTACATGGCAAGCATCAGCATATGTTTGCATTATTGTAGAACTTAATGTGGTTCAGTTTTTTAAAAAAATTTTTTTTTAATGCCTTTGGTTCTTTCTTATCTGTACGTATTTGAATATACCATGTTGGGATAGGATCAAGTCATTCCAAAATGAGGAAGCCACAGCATTATCAAGTTATGGAGCAGAAACTTTAAAAGAGAAAAGAAAATGCATGCTAGGTAGTGGAGGAGGGAGAACATTGTAGCCTAAGAACCTCTTTTGAAGTGTAGCTGTTTCTTTCAGCTTTCAGTTCCAAACTTCTGATTTCCTTATGAATATTTAAACCACCTCCAGTCTATCTCTGGCTTCTGTTCCAATGAATCAATGAGAGTCAAAGCAGAGCAGCTCACCTGCAGTCCTGACACAGGGGAGCTTTTTGATTGATAGATCAAAGTTCAACCTTGCTGAAGGGACTTAAGCCATTGGGACAGTTTTAATGATCTGTCCTTTGGATGTAACACATGAAAGAAGACCACCACACAACATGTCTGCAGCAATCAGTGATATTGGATAATCTTTATAAAGAAAGATGGAGGAGGAGGAGGAGAGGCAAAAAGAGATGCCTAGTCATGTGAGTGAGACCCTAACTGTGAAAGTAAAACATGCAGAGATAGCAAAAGTCCACATTTTGGCAAGACAAAATCTATGCAAATTACCTATTGTAGATCTGGGCATAAGAGTAAAGGTTAGTCAAAAGTGCTCTGTAGCTTTTCAAAATACATGGCAGGGTGGGAGATGTGTGGACATTACTCATGTTGTTGGACTGCAATTCCCATCAGTCCTGACTTGCATTATGAATGGTAAGGAATGCTGGGAGTTATAGTTCAGCAACATTTAAGGGCCACAAGTTGCCCTCTTGTAGCATTGAGAGTTTCAGTATATTTTAGCCCTGTGGTCCTATTAAATTGTGGTAAGATCTGTGTGGCTTTCTGATTTCAGGGTTTGAGGAATTTTCAATGGAAGGTGCACTGGGCTTGTGCCGATCACTCAGCAGTTTACTTCTCAGAAATTGTTCATTTTACACAGCTGGCTTCTAAACTAAGCATGGAAATCGCCAGGCAACTCTCTATGTCCCCATTGATTGACTTTAATGCCTAATGAGGAGTGCATAAAGTTGTCACCTGGACATGACCCAGTTCTCCTTTGTCTAGTGCTTTCTACACGTGGATGAAGCCTTTTTCGGTTTCTCCTTTGACGACAGACTGATAACAGTCTGAATTCATACTGAATTCTCCTGTATGAAGATCTAAAGTATGGAAAACACACGTGCTCAGGCACACACACACACACACCGAACTAACTTGAGTATAGTGACTATGCCTCATTATGTGGCTTGATGCCACAGACACCTGACCCTCCACAAGGTTGTAATTGCCCTGTTGATAGTTAATAAATGGATTGCATGTGCCAATGAATGATGTAAGACAGCGTCTTACACCTTCATTACATTTTGGGTGAAGCTATGCTAAATCCAGAGCATCATCCAGCTTCCTGGTGGGCGCAAAGCAGTTCTACATTTTGCTTTTCATAATGCCCTCAAGACATCAGGGAGCTCTGCTTCTTTATATCTAGTCCAACTCAGTGGCTGTAGCCCATCTCAGCTGGAACCTATTTGTTTTCCAAGATCCCAGCAGGACTATTAGTGACCTTTCTTGCCAAGAAGTAATTAGGCCTCTTATTTGGTAGTACGAGATTTAGCTTTTGCAGACCAGATTAGACACTGGACACAGAGCCACGTGTATCATTTTCTTTCTAGAAGCAGCCATAACTTTTTTAGTTTCACTAAAGTACCAGTAGAGTAAAAGTGAGGTTCATTAACCCTTTCCCTCTCATTTCCCCCCCTGTAAATGACTGCCACAGCTGTTTTTCACACCATGGTGGCTACATATGCACATAATGATAAGCCTTGGTAGTCAAGTTTTTTTTAAAAAAAAAATCTGTCTTATTGTGATCTGCGAACATATCTCTTCTAAAAAAAATTATAGTGTTTTATTCAGCTATAATAAATTAAATCATGGTTTATTGACTATTGAAGTCTGGTTACTTAAAACCGTTGTGTGCTGCGATGCCTTAACCATTAATTGCAGCTTGTATCAACCCTGAAAGGAGAGTTGAGAAAATAGGTCAGGAGATAAACAAACCAGAGTTGGAGAAGCAAGCCGTGATTTATTTGGCTGTATGCCAGGTAGTTCTAGGTTTAAGCAGCCAACCATGGTTAAACCAAACTGTGGCTTGTCATCACATGGGAATGTATCCAATGGATCTTTACAAAGCAAAACCTGGTCTGAGCTTGCAATTCTTAGGGTTAGAAAATAACCAGGGAAATGGATTAATCAGTAGCCACTGCCGCCTTGTTGCCTGACTCTGAAACTCTCATTCTCTGATGCCAATTTCACTTTTTTTCTCCAGAGACAGAAAGACAATGGAGAAAAGATACACATGGCTGGATACAATGTGCAATTTCACCAGAACATTTTGATTAAAAGATCAACTGATTTGAAAGATCTGGCAATAAAAGGAAATTGATTATGCACAGTTTTGGTATCAGTTGCAACACAAGTCTAGTGGTCATTATACTGCTTGCCTCTTTAATGATGCCCTCCTTCATTTACATGCTTCTGTGCAACATTAAAATAATGAGATAAAGCACTGTATGGCTTTACATAAATGGAAGAGCTACTGAAAATCTGCATACTTTTGCTACCTATCTGAGGAAATAGATGGGTTTGAATGTCACTCAGCTCTGTGGAGGGGAAAGCAGGAAGATGTATTGTGCTGGCTTTCATCCATCCATCTGTTCATCTGGCAGGCCTAATGTTCAGTTCCTCGTTGTCCCAGTTGTCTTAAATAATGCTGACCTACAGGATATGGGATGACAAAGGTCATGCAACTGATTTTCCCGTTTGCATTGTATACGCGATGATCATTAAGCTCCCTGAGACATCATAATGACACATAGTGATGACAGCCGGATGATATTTACCTAATGGGCAATGCCTTTGTCAGATGTACAAAAATTACCTTAGGAGCTTCTTCATCCACAGAAGAATTCATCCATAGGGTCACTTCTTTTGGGTAACTGACTGCTCTCAGCAAAAGCTGTGCTTCAGAGGCATATCCAGCCAAACGTTATGCATTATGCAATGCTGAATTCCCTGACAAGTGGTACAGTTCAACAGATGTGTTGCTTATTTTGTCTCTGGCAGCCACAGGAAGAGCAGGGATCTCTGAGGGACAACAAAAACCCATCTCATGGTTGCTAGATAGGAAAAATCTAAAGACTACCAGTTAATTTCACAACTCAGTAGGAGACAGAACCAGTAAGGTGAGGTGGGAGTACCACTCTGCTACAGCCACTGGGAAGAAATCAAGGGGGACGAGTCCTCCATAGCCAGTGGATGATGCAGTTTAGAAGTGGAGGTAGAGGTTTTTGGGTCATCTTTTTGCTGATTCAAAGATGGTGGTTGGGCACCAGTACCCTCTCCCTGATGTCCATGGTTTTCTGGCCACAGCACAAAGATGCATCTCTACAACTTAGTTCCATAGTCTCTCTCCCATGCCACAACATGGCTCCCAACATGGTGGACAAATATTATTTTCTTCCCTCATCTCGCCAGCTATGCCTTGTCTGACATAAAGGCAACAGGTATCTCCACATAGTCCTCTGATAGTCTTCTCAACACCTAGCAAGAGCTGCTGCATTTATCTAGACAATAACTACAAGGGTATGTCCACTCTGCAGAAATAAAGCCATCTGACATCACTTTAACTGCCTTGAGGCAATGTTATTTAATTCCGGGACTTAAGTTTTGTGAGATATTTAGTCTTCCCTGTCAGATAGCTATGGTGCTCCACCAAAATACAGATCCCAGAATTCCATATCATCGAGCCATGGAAGTTAAAGTAGTGTCAAGCTGTTTTATTTTTGCAGTGTGGCAACAGCCCAAGAGTCCTCCAGCCAGTGTGACCAGTAGACATGCTGGCTGGAGGTTTCTAGGCATGAGCATCCAAAAAAATAACTTTTCCAAGCTCTGCCTCTGCCCAATGATAAGAAAACTTAGCTCCTTCCTGTAACCTCTGAGACTCTTACCGATCATTGCTGGTCCTTTTCCTCCTTTGATGGTTTTGAGAAATTACCTAGTGTCCCTTCTGTATGATAGTGGGCAACATCATCAGCCAACAGCTATCAACTTATTGCGGAATTAAAAGACCAATATCTGTTCCAAACTAGGATTGCTATGGAGCACTGGAGGGCAATTTAACATTTGTGGTAAACTCAGAAATAAGATTTGAGTCATCTGTCCTAAGGTTTCCTACAAGAGTAAACAGATCATTTCTGCTTAGCTTCCAAGTAAGATCAAAGCATGTCTGAATTTTGGCCTATGAACAGTTCTCACCCTGCCCTACCAAACAGAGGAGTCATGGAGTTTTTAATTAAATCATGGGGATAAAATAAAATAATAGGGGAGCTGGAGAGCTTTTTGCAGTAGCTGGATTACTTGTTTAATTCATTCCCTTTGCCCATTCCTGACAGTACCATTAATCACCAAGCATAAATTAAGATTTGATTGCAATAAAAGCCAGCTATTGTTTTGTGGGAGGTTTATTTGTTACTGCCATTTGACACCAAGAAGGAAAAAAAAAGATCTGTTTCTCAAAGATTTATATGATTCATGATAACTCTTCTCACACCATTCCCTCCATAACTTGTGCCCAAATGTGCTGTCTTCTAGTGCATAGTTCAGCTGGTGTGCAAATGGGATCAGAGCTTGGTGAAGTGCCTTTTTTGGATTATAGTTCCCAAAACATGACTACTGGCCAAGAGATTCTGGGAGTGGTAATCCAAACCACTCTGTCAGAAAGTTGTGGTGCCCCATCAAATCATCATCATCATCGTCATCATCATCATCATCATTCTAGGCTTCAGGTGAGATATCATCTGTCATCATTCTAGGCCTCAGGTGATATCACCTGTCATATGTTCAAAAAGATTGTTCTTATTTTATTTGCAAGCAAGAAATGGTCAGCCTGTGTCTGGGTGATGCCACTTCAGACTGTGGGAAAAACATCTGTATATAAAAGAATTCCTTCCATGCAGAAAACTAGGCATTGAGGAGAAGTAGCCTAGCGTAGCCTTCTCCTCCCAGGTAGAAAGGTTTTTAGTGTGCAAAGTATTATTTAGGGTGAGGGGAGAGGAGGAAGCAGTTGGTAAGTTCTTACCAGCAATCTGAAATGGGACAGCCTCACCCCACACACAGGTTTTCTCTTTGAAAATTGGATAGGAGAAACTGGACAGGAGTGATGCAACCTGACTCTTCGGAAGTCCCCCCCCCCCCCCCCGCCATAGAAGTGTCAATTTAGCCCCATTGTTCGTACTATTTTAATCCTGCCCCATTTTGGCCAACATGTTCTGACTTCACTGTGTGTTGTGATAATGTCACAAATCAGTGTGGGCAAGGCTACTGCGATTCAGTTTAGTAAGGTACCTGTTGTTTTTATTGTTGTGTGCCTCCAAGTCATTTTTTACTTAGAGCGACTCTATCAAAGGGTTTTCTTGGTAAATTTCTTCAGGGGGCTTGCTATTGCCATCCCTTGAGGCAGAAAGAGTGTGGGTCACCCAAGATCACCCAGTGGGGTTTTATTTTAATACCCTGCTCTTCTGCCAAAAGGCTATCAGAATGGCTTACAAATTGTTAATTAGGCATTTCCCTGCCCTCAGGCTTACCATCTCAAGAGACAAAACACAAAAGGAGAAGAGAATGACAGTGGGGAAGGGGAAAAGTCCAGCAAATCTTCTCTCCCTTTTAGGCCTGGACCATGGCACATGGACTGGAGGGAAGGCACTTCTTCTTACTCTAATTAGCCCTGATGGAGCTGACTTGCTCTTCTCTCCCTTTGGATGACAGTGGATGGAGGGGGGATCTTCTTCTTTCATGCAAGCCTGATGGAGCTAGGGATTCGAACACTGGTCTCCAGAGTCATAGTCCAACACTCACACCTTTACACCATGCTATGTAGGAAGCCTCCTGCAGAACCCTAATATGACACAAAACAGGCAAACAGGCCAGTTGCTGTGCCAGAGGATGTGTTGTTGGTAACTGCCCTCGAGTCGATCTCAACCCATGGCGCTCCTATAGATGACACATCTCCAAGACTCTCTGTCCTTTACTGCTCTGCTTAATTCCTGTAAACCCATACATGTGACTTCTTTAATAGAGTCCATCTATCTAGCGTGCGGCCTTACTCTCTACTTCTCTCCACTTTTCCTAGCATTATTGTTTTTTCTGATGAGTCCTCTCTTCAGTCTCAGTTTTGTCATCTTGGCTTCACGGGAGATTTCCAGCTTGATCTGCTCTAGAACCCATTTGTTGGTCCTTTTGGCTGTCCACAGGATCCTCAACACTTTTCTCCAGCACCACATTTCAAATGAATTTTTTTTCTTATCGTCTTTCTTAACTGTCCAGCTCTTGCAACTATACATGGTAATAGGAAGCACAATGGCTTGTATGATTCTAACACCAGAGAGTAAATGGGCATAAATCAGACATTAGGAATGAGAATACATCTCCCTGGACATTCCATCTCAGACCCCAGAACTGCAGTCCTTGAACAAATGTACTACAGAGGCAGATTAAAAAGAGAAACAACAGAATTGGAATTCATCTACAGACTACAGTCCCTCAGCGAACAAAGATAATGGCTTCCTGGCACACTACACACGTTTCAACACTATCTGACCCCATCCTCATAGGGGTGTCCTATACTCATCTATTATCTTCACTTACAGGCTAGTTTCCAGTGCCAAACTGGACTTGCCACTTCATTTCCACTCACAAAGGTGAGTTCCCAATGCCTTTGTTCACAAACGACCAGAGTTAAAACTGGATATACCACATTATTTCCATACACTAAGGACTGTGAATATGATTTGACATTCTCACATGCCAATGACATATATAGGTCCATCCCTGTTTTCCACTCCACCAAATGCCTCTGAGAAAGGAGACTTCAGTTTATGAAAGCTCATGCTGCCAACTTCTTGCAGTTAGTCTCAAAGGTGCTATGCATACTGGTGCTCTCTGCATACTGATTCTACAGACTAACACAGCTATACAGCACACCCATGCCATACACATCTTTAACCTTACATGGAAGGTTAAGCCACAGGAGGTATAGTGGTGTGTGCACCGCACCACATGCAGGAGCGCTCCCCCGTTAAAACAAATGGGAGCTGAGCGTACGGATTTTCCCCCATACACTGGGGGTGGGGGTCTGGAACAGACCCCCCGCACATGGGGAGGGCCCGCTGTATATTCGAATTCTAACATGACGCAAACATTTCTGGGGTATATTTTAGGCTTCATGTTACAGTATTTGCAGTGCTAACCAAAATGCTTCTTTGCTCTTTCTGTGTAGCTGTTTTCCACTGTAACTGCAGTCTAGTCTGTGAGCTACATAAATTTTAGCTATCCATGTATCTGCCTGTCTTGGAACACCATTCCTTCCTTTGCATAGAGAACAGTCCTCTGTCTATGCAACTGAGCTCTGTAAGGATAGCTTTGTCTCCTGTTTTCCGTCTCCTAGGAACACCTTGATAAAGATCTTCCTTGACCTTGTGACTGGTGAATTTGTCTCCAGCAATTTATTCTAGAGAGTGAGGTTTTTGAGACTTGTTAACAGAAAAAAATATTAAAGTACCCCCAAACACATCGTTGTACCCTAGTAATGATAAAGGAGCTAGTCATGGACTTTTAAGGTCAAATCCTCTGAAGAGATACCTTTGATTTTTAGAGTCGTGAGCAGTTTATTAACAAGGAGACATTGTCATCTTTCTATCCTCCCTCCCCAGCAGTGTTTTTCTCTCTCCTCTCAGTAAGTGTGAAGAGTCTGGGTTTGTTGTTTTTTAACACACTCCTGTTAGATCTGAAAAGAAAAGGGCTTTCCTTCTCTTCTCATTTGCACATAAGGCTAGCCAATTAGAGACAACCTGACTTTGTTTTGTGAATGTGAAGAGTCTTTTTTTGTGTGTGTCCTGTCCTTATGGAAAGCTGTGATATAATGGTCCTCCAACAGACTGGCAGTGGATGATATAGTGAATGCTTGCTTGCTAGTATTTTGTGGGCTTGTCTTCCTTCTCCATCTCTTGAATTCAGCTCTTCCTGTTTTTGCATTCAGGGAGAGTGCTACTGCCGCAAGGGTGACAGCGAAATGGAAGATGGTGTCCAATATAAATTGCTTCCCTCTCTGTTGCTGCTCTTTTTATTAATTTCCACGCTGGTTGATTTTATAGCTTTCTGAGCCTTTTATTCCACCCCTCCCCTTTTTTGGAGGATGTTTCTGACTACAGAATATTGTTTCTGATTTTTAAAAGCATCCTAGCATTCTGATGCTACATTCAAAAGTTTATGACTAAAATCCCCCTTCTTGTTATACAAAACATTGCAGCCTGGTCATAATGCTGTGTTTACCAGCATGTGATACAGTTGAATTGCAAAATGGGGGTGGAAAGTCTGTTGAAAAGAATCATGGCAAGTCTCTCTCCTCTGCTGTTTGGCATAGACCCTTTTGCAAACAGAGCTAAGACACAGATCCTCTGCTAAAGATTACCCCCCCCCCCCATAGTATATTAACTAAGGACAGAGACAACAAAATGCAGGCATCTTACTGACATCTCTAAATTTTCTCCTGTTTGGTATGTAGCATCTTGCCAGATGAAGAAACCAGTGGAGCTTCAAAAGCTTGCAACAAGTGTATTGCGCAGTTTGGTATGACTGTTTGGTGGGTTTTTGTTTGAATTTACTAAATGGCCAACACAGTTACCCCTGCATATCCTCATTTCTCAGTTACTGCCAGTGATAACTGATATGTTTGAATGGAACTTGCAGCTAAAATACCAAAACCAGAATTTTTTATTACATGAAATCCAGTGCTTTTGAGTGGAGTTGGCCAACATGCCCCTCTTTTAGTATCCATGAGTTATTGTTTAGTAGCTCAGTATAGGGAAATTAACATGATGTATAAGTAAGTTTGTTAAATCTGATTAAGTGTGGTTACAGCTGGCAACAGGAATTGGACTCCTTAACTTTTCCCAGTGAGGCTCCCTCTAGATATGCTGTACTCCAGCTGCCATCATCATCGGCCTGCAGCAGCATTGGTCTAGGTATTATATCAGTTCATCTTGGATAGTGCGAAATTGGAAAAGGCTGTAATGGTGTATGACGAGGCAGTCCGAAATCTGTAGGTATGGCTGCTACATGCATCCTGTCTGGTGTATATCTGGTGGTCCAACATCTGCAACTGGGAGGAAAGGGTGTGAATAGTGTGCTTCCTGTGTTTTAAAAAGTGCAATCTTTGCTTAAAACCCTGTTTTAAAATACTATTTTTTCTTAAATAAATACATCAAAACACCAGTCAGGTATTTATAGAATTTTTCATGGTATCACAATTATAATTATTTGATTCCCCAAAGTAAATGGAGATGAAATCTGTCATTTATGTTATTTCTACCAGGGATGACCAATATGTTTAGAGGAAAAAGTGACTGTCCTATTCTTGTTTACTGGATCTTAAAGGGAAGTTGAGTTTAGAATTGTTGATCAAAAGTGTAGGTTTATTTATAGCAGTTTCTGCATTCATGATGGTATGTCATAGAAGAAAATCCCAAGATGGCATAGCAGAAACAATATTCTAGAATAAATCATATTTTAAAATCAAATCATACTTCTATATATGCAGTATATATAACTGTTACTGATTAGAAGTAAATAGCAGTGGTTAACATTGCCCTTCTACCTTCTATCTGTTATAATGTGCAAAATCACTTTTCTATAATAAGATATAAACGAGGCAAAACCATCCTGACCCTTCAGTAGGACAGTAACATAGCTTCTTCAATCGTCTGACATGAGATGTCTCAAAAGGGCACTAAAATGTTACTGGATTTGTTACCATTGTATTTACAAGGATTGGCACTTGTGGGGTTTTCAGACTGAAATAACTTGTAAGCAACTGGGCTGGGTCTTTTGGGGAAGGTCATTGTTGGCCACTTTGCCTCAGGCAGCTAAATATTTGGATTAGCCGTGACCCTCAAATGGGTGCAGCATCCTGTATAGCACATGTGGGCATGTACACAGACACACAATATTTTGCTTTCTCATAAAATGACCCATCTGGATACTTGCTGGATGATAGCATATATTTAAAAGAAGCAGCAGTAAGCTGCAAGACACAAAGCTTCATAAATGACTTTAGTCAATCATTTCCACCTCCATTTATGGGCAAATTTAGGCCTTTCCCAAAGGGTTTTATGTCCTGAATTTTATTATGCCTTTCCTTGAACTCCTCACCATCTCAGTTCTGTCAGTCAATAATGTCATAGCAACAAGAAGTCATTAAGTGGGTCATTGCCTGTGGGGAAACCCAGTCCTGCTAAATACTGGGCTCTTCCTTTTGAAATCCTGGACACCTTTTGCTCCATGATCTTTTGGGGGAAACAACAGAACCTCAGCTGCTTTAAGTAACCCTTACAGACCTTGTAATAGAGGCATGTTCCTGAATTTTCACTCCATCTCTCCCTCTATCTACTCAGCCTAGACTTGGGCATGGGTATAACTATTTTGAGAATATGGTCCAAAGGTTAGCAGGAATGGAGTCATCCATCAAAGTTCTCTTAAGTGCGTAATGCTTGAGTACAGTAGAAACATAATAATCTGGAATAAGCTCAGGAAAGTGAGTAGGTGTAGGATAGTAAATGAAGAATAGTCATTTACAACTTTTAAATATGTGAAGGAAAAGACACAATGCTGTAAGGCTTAGAGAGGTAAGCCAAAGAACGGACCCTTTCACACTACATAACTACAGCACTATGATTCCACTTGAGCTGCCATGGCAACATCCGGTAGAATCATGAGGCTCCCTGGCTGGCAATTATAAATGCCCTTCCTCAGGTCAGGATTTCATAGGACAGAACTGTGGCAGTTAATGTGGAATGATAATGCTATAATATGTAGTGTGATAACATCCCAAATTAAAGTATTCCATCTAATAACTACTGAAGTCTTCCTGTGCTTGTGGTGCTGGAGCCACCTGGTAGAACAAGAAGAACCAGAGGTCACATTAAGGTTTGCTGACATCCAGAAGTATGGAGGGAGGGTGGACCCCTAAACCAAAACAGTCCCATAAGAACTTTGTGGCACAGAATAGCAAGTGAGTGAGGGGGGAAATGGGAACTATGGTATCTCATTATCTTGGTTGGTTAGTTCCTGGTTTCTGCTGGAAAGCAATTTTGTAATGTCCCCAAGGACAAATGTAATTGCTGCCAACTGAAATGAAAGGGAAAATTTCAAGATATAAGTGTAGCTGAGAATGTGCATAAATATCACCACCCCATCCTTCTGTAAGTCAAATGGGGGAGGGGGGAAATGCCCAAACAGACTATATGGCATGCAGAAAGATCAGTGACAGACTGTTTATGGAGTGAAGGAAAATTTGGAGCGTGGGGAAAGAGGAAGGAGTGGTTGTTACCCTGAACAGAAGCTGTCTACAATGCAGTATTTTGTCACAGGGATCCACTTGCCTCTAGCTGCTATGTTGAATTTCTTTTCTCTGGTCTTAAATCAATGGAAGTGTGTGTCCCCTAGAGCCATTTTATGGCCCCAGGGGTAAAAAGTATTCTAAAAATATTTTTGCTTCATAATACCTCCAGAGGCACTCTAAGGTGCATGGAGGGCATTTCTAACACGTTTAGCAGTCCTAAGTGTTGTGTTATTTTGACAAAAGTTTTCAAACATTTTTAAAAACTCAAATGTTCCAAAATATCTGTTAGGGGGCATTAAGGGCATTTCCACCACGTTTTGCAGGCTCTCTGAGCCCAAAAGATGCTTTTTTGAAATCCAAAACAAAAGAATTTGGAAGCAAAAGAGTGTTTGTTTCTAGGA
The DNA here is from genome assembly GCA_034509955.1 of Urosaurus nigricauda. Lineage (NCBI taxonomy): Eukaryota > Metazoa > Chordata > Lepidosauria > Squamata > Phrynosomatidae > Urosaurus > Urosaurus nigricauda. The sequence goes on along the minus strand of JAOEGL010000001.1, from coordinate 136,650,938 downwards.
GCGGGCATAGTACTCCAAGGACTCCTAGGGCTGTTAATGCACCCCCTAGTCTTCCACAGTTGTCCATCCCATCTTAAATCCATGCAGGCTATGTTCAGTCTTAACCCTTAAACCAATTATGTTCCCTTAGATAGATTCAGGATTTGTTATTTCACAATACAAAGGATCCCACATCAGAAAATGGATATATAGCATTCTTGTCATATCTTGCTGAGCCAGCATGACAGAAGGCGGGGTATACAGTTTAAGTCAGACTGTGTTGCTGTTTGTGATCTCAGGGTCTTGCTTACCTTGGACCGGGCTGGTGGCTGCAATGTCATTTGGAGGGTGAACTTCCAATGAACTTGGAAGGAGCTACCCAAGGTACTTAACTGATTCTGTGGGTGGCATTCAGCACTCTGGATAGTCTCCTTTAATGTTTGTATTAAAATGGAGTACATTCTCTGCTCTGCTGGTATCAACACCATCAACCTCTACCATTTCTTTATATGATGAAAATGGTAAACAAATGGTAAGGGGAAATATTTGAACCCTTGAGCTTCTCCCTTGCCCTTTACTACCAGGTTCTAGGTCGGACAAACTTAGATCATATCAATAATAGATAAGTTTAAATGAACCAAATACAGCTCTCAGTTTTCAGCAGTAGGCTTCTAGTATCATTGATACACATATACGCACTGCAGATACATGGATAGGAAAATGCAGGTTTTAAATAGTTTTTTCCTTGCTGACTAACAAAATAATAGCCATGCATCTCTGTTGTAGTGCCTTCCAGATATGTTGAATCATATAGGGTAGAATCAGTATGTAGAGAGGTTTTGTAGCACCTTTGAGACTAACTGAAAGAAAGAGAAATTGGCAGCATGAGCTTTCATTGACATCAGTCTACTTCCTCAGATGCATTTGGTGGAGTGGTAGGTTACGAGAATGTAGTTCAGCACATCTGGAGGGCACCAATTTGGGAAACTCTGGTGCTAAATCCATCTATAGTCCCAACCAAAGTATACTTACTGAATCAGTACCTTAATCCTTATTCTTGGAATTAAGAATGAAAAGAACTTCCTAATTCCTTTACAACAAATCACCAGATTTAGTAATCTGTGGAACTGTACTTTTCCATAAAACTTGCAACTTTTTTTACAGGAGACTATGTGCTGTAGAAACTTTAATCCAACCATATTTGTTTACTTTTATTATAGATGCTTCCCTGGGTGCCACAAATTATTAATATTTTACATAACTGCATCTGACAGTTTACTCCGCCCCCCTCCCATTATGTTTGCCTTAATGAAATTTGTCTTCTTTGGATGCAGGTTTAGAGAAATTATTATCATGTTTCCCAATGTCTTTCTTGCACCATGTTGCACTGCAAAGGATACTCAAAATGTGTGAATGCATAGTATATGCTACAAAGGAGCAGAGGTGATAGGTCTGAAATCCAAGTATTACACACCGCTATCCCAATAAGGCTGCTTATGCAGAGGAACTGTGGGTCTCCATCTTGTTGCATTGTAGCCTAGGGTACATCCTGATGGCCCAAATATGTTGCTTTATTAATAGTTGGTGTCATGGTTTGAGTGTTGGACTATGACTCTAGAGACCAGGGTTTGATTCCTGGCTCATCCATGAAACCCACTAGGTGACCTTGGGCAAGCCACACTCTCCCAACCTCAGGGGAAGGCAATGGCAAACACCTCTGAATAAATCTTACCAAGAAAGCCTCAGAATAAGCTTGCCTTAGGGTTGCTATAAGTCAGAAAGAACTTGAAAGCACACAAGAATAACAACAAGTGGTGGGTTTCTTTGTTGAAAACACCTTTTCCCTCCAAGATCCAAATTATATTCTGCTTTTTATAGGATTTTGCATACTTACTGATCTCCTTTTGCAACTTTTTTTTATACCAGAGAAGTGATTTATTTTTTTTAAAAAAAAGAATATTTTCTGGATGCAAATCAACTAGTGTGGCTCATGAAGACAGTATGTTTTATTTCATCTGTGGATGTCTTGTTTCTGATGTGGGTAATATAGGTGTGTCTATATTGCTGGTCCCATATTTTCAGTCAATAGTTTACTTTGCAATCAGTGGTTATTCTCTCGGTGCTTCCTTTTTGTTTTGGTTTTTTTAAAAATCTGTCTACTAGATTAGTGCCAAATTGCTAAATTGAAATTGGATAACTGCTGTGATCAGAAAAGATCACCCCCACACCTTGTACAAAAATGAACCAAAATGTACTGGTTTTAAAAAAAAGCAGGAGGAAAATACAAGCAGTGTTTGAAAGGGTGAGTGACAATAGGTGACAGTAAATATCAATGAACAATGCAGCACAAATTGCTCTAAAATGCCTAGTCTTAGGCATCCCTTAGGCACTGTGCTTGTAAATGGGACTTAGCCCTGAAACTACAGAGGCTAATCTTGATATGATTTACTTTGCTTTTTTTCAGTTTCATTCATCAGCTCAGTCCTTGCAAGCAAATATTAGCTGTCATAGCAATGCTTAATGGCCTTCGGAAGTAGAAGTAATAGTTTGGCACAATTCTTGTGTGCAGTTCTTGTCCTGTGTTGTTTTGGAATATTTTGGAATATTTTACTGTTCAGGTGTTGTATGTAGTTGCCTTTAACATTCTCCTAGTTTAATAATAATCCTCAGCCTCCCCTCCCCCCTTTTGTGTGTGTGTGTGTGTAAAATCAACCTTTCAGACTTCAGGTTTGATTGGTAGTGTGGCAGAGAGAAGGTGGCAATGAACTCCTTTTTTATCAGTCATTATTTTGTATCTTGATCAAAATAAGGGGCTTTGTTTGTTTTGTTCCTCTACCAAAAAGCCATTGGAAGAAGGGATTGGCTAGAAAAAATGGGGTGGAGAAAAAGAAGGTTCTGCTGTTCTCCCTCCAAGCAAACTTCTAACACCCCTGAAAATGCTTTTCAGTTTTTAAGAAAGAGGTAGGAAAATGGAGAAAGCAACAAACATCTGTCTGTAGTGTCTAGTTTGATCCTAAGACATGTACTGAAAAAGAATGACAAGTAATGTGGCTTTTCAGTATGTCAGTAATATGAAAGAATGGTGGTTAAATGTACTTCAGAGAGTCTAGATATGTAAATAGAACAGACCATGTAAGTCCATCTGCCCCTACTTGTGGCCCTGTGCTTGATAAAAGGCTTCCCTCTGGTCACAGATGCAGAGAGCTTAAGCAGACTTAATTTGTGGGACATTTGGCATTCTGTCATAAATGCTGTTGGGAAGGGGCTCTGATCTACTGCACGTATCTGAGATAAACCGCTTAAAGAAAGGAAATTGTGCCTTTCCATACAAGAATGCTGATGAATTCTGTATGTCAACGAATAAAAAGAGGTCTGCTGATTGACAACACAATCCTGCATGTGTCTGCATGTAATTAAGAACCATTGGTTTCAATGCATCTTACACCCAGGTAATTGCCACTGAAGCTTTCATGATGGTATTAAGATATCCATTTGCCTTTTCAACAAATCCCTTGTCAAAAACTCCTGTGGTTTTAGCAAGTTCTCTCCCCTGCGGAGGCTCCTAAGGGCCAAACTGTCTGAGGAGTTAAAAATGTAATTTTACAATGGAGTCCAAAATACCTTACAGGCACCAGAACCTGTCTGATCTTGAAGCTAAGTTGGGTCAGCTCTGGTTAGTACTTGGATGAGAGACCATCAATTGTAGGCTATATTCCAAAGGAAGGAACTGCTAACACCACCTATTTCTTGCATAAGAAAACACTATAAAATTCATTGGCCATAAGTCAACAGGTGACTTGAAGGTGCACACACACATGCACACAGACCTTTTACAAAATAGCAGCTAGTGAAGGGAAGTATGAGAATCAGGAGTGTTTTGATAGAATCATAGAGTTGGAATGGACCACATGGCCCACCTTTTCCAACCTTGCAATGCCACTATTGTATGGAGGGGGGTTTAATTATCCCCCTGCCAGCCTTGGGCCCAGTGAAAATTTCCTTCCCTCACTCTTCCAGTATGTTATAATGTTATCCCAGTGGGAGGATGACGGGAACAGATGAAGAAGAGAAAAGGATCTTAGAAGACAAGTAGAACTGTGTATGTGCCATAATTTCTAATAAAATCAAGTGACATGAATTTGGGTGCCATGGGGAGAAGAAGGGGATCAATTTGGTGCAGCATTGCCTCTGCTCAGTCTGTGTTTTAACGTCATGTGATGTGAAGGTGAAGGTGCGCAGGTGCAGTTCGGCCTTAAAGATGGTTATAAAATGTCATTGCATTCAGCCACACATCTGAAGCATTAGTTTTTAAAAATGTTTTACTTCATTTCCAAAATTGTTTTTTATTTTATATTATATCATATATAAGTTTTCATATGAGTTGTCTGAAGATTTCACAATATTAAGTGATGTCTATGTTATGATTTTTTTTTGGGGGGGGGGTCCCTTTGGCAGAATAGTATAGCAAGTCAAGTTCACCCCGGAACAGTTTGGCCATCTGTGTAGCTGAGACATTTTCTATCCTGGAAAATCAGCAGCTGTTAAAACTGCCATAATGTTGGGATTCACTTTCAAGGGTTGACTGAATACTGCTTTAAGCATTACATTATACAGAATATTTCTTTAAAAGAAATGATATAGCATGCTTCATCCTATCAGGTTTTTGTGGCTTCATATTGTCAACTGCACACAGAACAGTGAAACAACTGAAGAAATCTGACATAAATTTACAGTTAATTAATTTTCCTGGCTGAATAATAAAGTAATCCTTTAATGCTGAAAAGGCAAGCTGGTACGGAAAAGGCAAGCCACTTTAAAGAAAGTGTTCGATAGTTGAGGCACCCCTATGGACAAAGTTCCTTCTCAGCATACCTCAAGGTTTTTTCAGAAAACAAAACAAAACCTGAACTTGTTACTTCATTACTATACCCACAAGTTTTGCATTTCTATGGCTATTCTTATAGTCTGGATGTAAAGGTCCTTCCTGGGTGACAGGCCACTCCATGCATCTGTATGTAGGCCAAGTCTACAGAAGCTTATGTTACAATTTCTTTTGCACAGCTTGTCTCATAGGTGCAATAAGATCTCTTTGTTTACTAGTTACAGTTCTGGCAGATGCAAGGTATTTTGTATAATTTGAAACATCCAAGTCAATTTCTAGTAGCAGCTGGATGTGTAACTTCATATCATATAGAAAATAGTTCCAAATATTTAACTGTAAGGTTTTTAACATTAGGGGTAGCTGAGTATATCCTGTATTAGAAGAGAGGTACCCTCTGATGTTTTTAAGGAGAATGTTTCTGTGAAAATATGAGATACCAGAACTGACCACGAGTCAGTGCATATGACCAAACATCCATATTAAGAATACTTGTTGAATGGATCATGCAAAATCATGGGCTGGTAAAGCAGCCATATATTTCTTTAACTACAAATTAAGCACAAAGTTGCATATATAAACATCATGTAATTTTTATCAGTGCTCCTCAAAGTGGGTAGGTAGATTTATTACACAATGAATGGGAGTTGAATTCAGAAACAGGTTCTTGGTTAATGACCTTTCCTCCCTGTTGCTGACATGCCTAACTGTTAATTATTTTGCTCAATAAAGTCTTTAGTTATACTCTGAGACAGGTTAATGCACTTTAAAAAGATCAATAGCATTCATGGTGATTTGGTTATGAAATCTCTGTATCAGTTCTTACAAGTTCTACTAATTACTAGTAGAAACTGTAGTGAGGAATAGGTGATAAATGGGTTGCTGCTTACCCTGCCACATGGGATTTCCAGCATTTGACCACAATCAGCAGACAACCCCAATGTTTTCACCCAGGAGATCTGTTCTTATAATGGGTTGTATATTTTTATTTTTTAAAAGAAAACCTAAACTGCTCCTTCATCTGAGAGGGATCTCAGGGCGCTGCACATACATTGTAGAAACAGACAATACAGGAAACAGTTGTTTATAATGCCCGAGGAAATGAAACTTGGTGCCAAGGAATATAAAATTGGTGCCTTTTATATTTTCCTTAGGATCACCACCACAGAAAACATCCTTGTGCTTATAAATGTGTAATGGACTTCTCCCAGTAAGGGGTTTCAGAGAAGAACCCCCTCTGATTATCTCAGCATATGAAATTTTGGGGAGAATTTTTGTTTCAGAGGTTTTGTCATAACATTTTGTCTATTTTAGAAACACTCTGAACCAACTCACACATCTCTGTTTCCTTTGGCATCACTCTACTGATCATACCTTTCTTGGAGCCACTACTGGTTATTTGGATGAGATGCTTAAACAAACCATTAAAACACAGTTAAGAGAAAGAAAGCAAATGTAAAGAGAATGTGATCAGTACATGCTGGATTCATACCTACAACCTTGTTTCCATGCATGTGTTGAGGGGTTGTTTTAGGTTTTGTTCTGGCAGACTCCTTTTTCTGGTCTGACAGCAGCTTTGTATTTCCAAGAATTTTTGAGAGGCTTTGGGATTGGGCATAGCTAACTTGAGCCCTGTCTAAAATGGTGCTTCCCTCTCACAAAAGAAAAAGGTTGCTTAAATAAAATTCAAATGATACTGCAGTGGTTGGATGCAAGTGATACCAGAGGCACTTTTCATCTAAACTAGTAGGGCTGCAGATTTGAGAGGAGGCCCGTAACTGTGGTATTCACCTTGTCAGTCAAGATAGTGCTTCACAGAAATAGGGGCTGCCCTACCTTGGAATCATAGAGAACTTATGTGTCATTAGCATCCGAATGTCATTGCTAGCTGACATGCTTTAACTGCAGCCAATAAGGTACCGGTAATATCAATGACTGAAAAACCAAAGGGATGTGATGCAGATTAAGATGTTGCAGTCTCATCATGGAAGATGCCCCAAATCTCTCCTGTAGGGTGCTACAGGATTTCTTTATGCATTGTTAACTTTTGTGGACTAGGTTTAATTTAAGCTAAGCTCCTCAATAGAAAGTTGTATTATTTATAAATCAGGTTCAAATTAAAGTGTAGTTACAGAGTTTTAAACAATTTGGACCAGGGTATTTAAATGCCTTCCTACAGCCATATGAAATTAACACTAATTTGCTGTAGAGGTGCCATTCTTTGGTCCACTCTGTTCTTGGGTGTGTATGACAGAGATAGAGATCACTTTCATTCTCCTCCTGTGTTGATTTATTCTGTTTTCTTTTGTACACTACTATGTATATTGCATTATATTGTGAAAGGTTTTCCAGTCAGCCCCACACTCAGTTTCTATCTTGGCTTCTCTTACACTTTCCCTTTTGCCTTATTTATGCTTTCCGTCTACTCTGTGATTGGGTGAGTCAGACATTAAGGGGTTTGATGGGACTGGAACAATTAATTTGGGGCCAAATGATTAATTTAGTGAAACCCATGCACTCCTCAGGTCTGCCCAGAAGTCGATCCTGTTAAACCTCTTTATATTGTTTTAGTGTGTTTATTATTGCACAAACAATATAGGACACTTTGATAATTAAGTTGAAAGATTACTTTACTCACTTACCATTTCCTTCTCTCTTGGCTTTTCTTTGTGTCTCCCCCTCACTTTTCACCTACCCTCTTCTTCAGTGGATCAACACTTTTGAGAGGATTGGTAAGAGTGGAGCCTAGAACCAAAAGATAGAACTAGCTAAGTGCATTTTTTCCTGCCTTCTCAGAAACAAGTCCCATTGATTTAAATGTGTAAAATATGTTCTGTGCCAGTGATCTTTGCAGATTACACTTTGATGGAAAGTGGGGAGGCAGAGATCATGCAGTAACTCTAGTTGTGTAGAAAATTTTTCTGCATATGCTCTGAGGCACTCAAAACATCTCTGGTTTAGAGTTTTCCATCCTTGATATACTGATCTTTGTAATTAGTCACTTATTGCTGCACTTATTGCTGTGGATTAGTGTTCTGGAGACGAAATTAATACTACATTCCTTACTCACCTTTAACACTGCTCTTTATTAAACTTTAATAAATGTAATGTTCAAAGGCCACGTGAAGAGAGTACATGTTGGCAAGTGTGGGAGGGGTAGGAAAAAACAGGTAAAGATCAGTGCTGAAACTTAATTGAACTGCTTGTTAGATGGGATCCTGTAATTTAAGACAACCTTTACCAGCCTAAAAGTTTAAAGGCATACTGAATTCCACGATCCTAGGCAACAATCATATTATGCAGTTTGTAATTTTGGGGAAAATCAAGTTTAAGAGTATGTCAAGTTTATAATGGGGGGGGGGGGGGGGAGGAAGACTTTTGAAGGTGTCAATAACAAAATGTGCTCTTAGAACCAAGTGGGACAACCTTGATGCCATTCTTTGTAAATCCCCTGGTCTGTTTTGCAAATCTTCATTTTTTATAATGAGTTAATTAATGATAACTCGACTAATTAAAAAAACAGTGAATAGTGTTGGTGCTAATGAATTAATTTTCCAAAATCTCATGGTGGTTGAATAATTTTCAAATCTAACATTCCAAGCTCTTAGATGGATGGATACATAAAATAGATAGATACGCACGTGTGTGCGTGCACAGAATCGATTTCCATAAAATTGGGGACCCCCTGCTGGATGTTCTAAGTGGTGCTGTCCTCCTGCCAATTTACTGCTGAGATTTGAGAAGACTCAATTGTGGGTATTAAGGGAGGCAGGAGATGATGCTTTCTTTCTCTCTGCCCTCCCTGCCACTGCTAAAGCAGACGGTCCCTCTTGGCCTCTGCTCCTTATGTGTCACTCCCTGGAGTCCCATTTGACATTATGTCGTAAGTCACAAGGTGCTTTGTTCTCTGCTAATTGGGAGCTATTATTCCAGGAAGTCAAAGAGGGAGGGAGGAATGGGGGTAATGTGCCGTGGAACTGCCTTCACCCTTCCTTCCCTACGTGGGTCCCTTGGGCTTCTGCCCACTTTAGCAAAGGCTTAAGAAGCAAACGCATGAGTAGCGGGGGAATCAGGCAAGCAGGGGTTGTCTCCTGAACTGGAAAAATACAAACAAAGCTGCTTTTTTTTTGCAGGGCTGGAAAACAACCTCCAACCTGTCAGTCCATCAGAGCCAGATCTCTCCAGGACCAAATGCCACACTGGCTAATTCCTATCTGTCCAACATAGGAAGAGTGAGCAACCTTTCCCTGTGTAGTGATGGTAGAGGTAGTGGGGAAGAGGGTTTTACTAATAGGTTGCCATTTCGCCTTTTCCATTCACTAAGCTCCTGACATGCCAGCACAAATCTTAGCAGAATTAGGCCTGTTTTCAGTTTGTTCCTTATAGTTGTTTTTCCAATCCATGTTGAAATGTGTAGCCCTTTTCCTCATCTTATTTATCTTTTTTTATCCTCCTGTTGCTTCCTCCACTAATTCTCCTAAGGCAGGGTCAGGCAGGCAGGCTTGGGAGGAAATGATTGATTCCAGTAAAGCTTAATCCTCTAAATATGTCAGATTGGTTATAGCTGGGTTGGGGGAAGTGGGCAGGGTAGAGTTTTGAACAGTAATGAAGATTACCAGACAAATGAGCTGATATCTCTGTAGAGTAGATCCTCGACTTGTTATATTTGGGACCATATGGTTTTCGAAGAAAGTTGGTGCCCAGTACAATGGGCCCTTGCTAACTGCTAAGGTGTGATTCCAGTACACACACCCCCTCCATGAATACCAAAATCAGTCCCATTATATACAATGACATAGTAAAATGGTGCCCCTTATATAAAATGGCATCTGTGGATGCAGAATTTGTGGAAACGGGGGGTGACTGTAATTACTTTTCTATGGTCTTTTCCAGAATTTGCTTAGATTTATATTTTCCCCAAACCTGAGAGGTTCAACACATGGATTTTTAAATAATCTGCTTAATCATCTTATTTATCACTCTATAATTCCTGAACTAATACAGTGGGCCCTTGTTATCTGCTGGGGTTTGGTTCCAGGACCCTCTGTGGTTAACAAAATCCATGTATGCTCAAGTCCCGTTAAATATAATGGAACAACAAAATAGTGTCTCATATATAAAATGGAAAATCAAGGTTTGCTTTTTGGAATTTATACTTTTTGGGAATATTTTCAAGCCATATATGCTCAAATCTGTGGATTAAAAAATCTGTAGATAAGGAGGGCCAGCTGTAATGAATAATGGAATGTGGCTCGTTTGTTCATTATTTTTACAACCATTTTGATCATTTCGTCCCAGGCATCATGGTATTTTGAAAACTGTTAGGTTAATTATCCCTTTCTTCTGTAGATGCCTTAATAGAAACTTATTTAACTGAATGAGCCTATTCCACAGATTTTGCCAGTCTTTCTATTTGGAATCTTTAGGTTTCTAGGGAATTGTTGGCAAATAGAAAAGGTGGCTTTCAGTTAAAAAAAAATCATAACTAAAGAGTCACTTCCCATCCATGATAAATGGAATTCCAACCATTTATTTATATCTAGCTGAAGTGCTAAAATAATTTATTGTGATTCAGTTTCACTAGCTCATCTACATCCTCTTGTTACCCAGATACCAAGTATTTAATTCCTGAAGGTTTATACCTTATGACAGGCTGTTTAGATAATCTGTCTTCACTTTGTTCTCATAAATTAAAGTCTGTCCAAACTGATTTTGAAAAAAATTATTCTTTATCCCAGCAGTTTAAAACATTTTTAAAACCAATTAAAGTAAAAAAAAAACTTCTGGAACTCAGACAGTATCACTGTACTCTATTATTTGCATGTAACAACAGAAATATTTTTTATTTTGAATATCAGTACCTTGAAATGTAGCTTGCTCTTATAGTGATAACTAATGATTCAAAACAAATTAGCAACAGAGTTGGAGACAAAGGGACTGTCTTGACATTGTATCCTTGGTTAGATCAGATATTGGTGATAAAAAAAAAAATTACTGCAGCTCTTGCCATTGGATTGGTATGTCAATTTAGCTTAGTTGTATTTAAGCACAATCCTTAGTTTTAGACATTTTGTGCAGCTCTTCCCTTCCTAGGTTGTTGAGAAAGCAACAAGATGAGATTGAGTGGGTTGCATAGATGGATATGTAGGTCTTGTTCATAACATAGTTTATGAAGCCAGGATTCTAATGTAGTTGAAAAAGGCCCTAGATCCAGTCTCCTGCTCTGTGCAGGATCTCCAGCTAGACCATCCCCAGCAGGTAGCTGTCCATCCTCTTTTTGGAGAGAAGGAGACCCCAGCACCTCTCTACACATTTGGTTCTATTGTGAAGCCACTTTCACTGTCAAGACGTTCCTTCTAATGTTCAATCAAAATTTATCCTCCTGTATCTTAAAACCTTGATGCCTATTCTACCCTCTGCTAGGCAGTAGAGAAAAAGCTTGCACTCTCTTTTCTGTGAAAGCCCTTGAGGTATTTTTATTTTATTTAATTTTTAAATCTTAACCAGAAATACTGTTTCAGCCCATCACAGCAAGTGCTTTTCATGTGACCAGGTGACAAATATATTCATGATGTGACTTTTCTTGGTTGTAGTTGAACTGAAATGTTGAAGAACACTATACAGTTACTTGTTTTCACCTTTTTCAGATTGTAATCTCTTATTGATGTGACTATATGTGCTTCGGGCGCTCAGAAACTCCAAAGACTGAGGCCGCAATTATATGGAACTAGTGTCTGCTCAGAGACTCTCTCCTCTGTCATTCTGTCGGATGAGATGCGTCTTATTACAACCTTGGATGGCTTTAATAAAGCGATCAAGATGCATCTCTTCTGGCAGGCCTTCCCGGATAGTACCTAATCCTCCCGCCACCTGAATGATGTCTAGCTCCTCCTATCTCCAATTGACATGTAGCTGACACATTGGACCTTGAGACTGAGTGTTTTTTTAGATTTGATACTGTTTTAATTATGACTTAGTTTAATCCTGTTTTAAGGGGTGGGAGGTGGGTATGGATTGTATAGATTGTAATTTTTTAACTGTATATGTTTTTAATTGTTGTACCCTGCCCCGATTGCTTGATCAGAGGGGCGGGTTAGAAATAATTATTATTATTATTATTATTATTATTTGGCAACATATTCACTGACCTGTGGCAAACTCTGTAAGTGAAATACATAGATTTTCCATATGGTTTCAGAAGAAACTCATCATTCATTTTACTTCTTATTGCATTGAAGTTGTAGTCAGCAGCTATTAACGAAAACCTGTGTCAACAACAAAAAGTTTCCTCTTTAGTTCCAGAAGCAATTATAGTTTAATATGATGGATGAACACACATACTGTATATAGACCCACGTATAAGTCAATGTCATGTATAAGTTGAGGGCAGGTTTGGGGGCCAAAATTATGTATTTATATATGACCCTTGGATAAGTCAAGGGTGAAACTTAGGAGCAAGTAACAAAGGATGTAAAGGACGAAGCAAAGGAAAACAATGCCAAAGAACTGTTTGTGCTCTTACTAAAGGCTCGATGGATGAGAAAGTAGAGGGGGGTCAGAACTTCTAGAACAGATTACACTCCTGCCTTTTGCCAGAGGATGGTTTCTTTTTAAAAAATAAGAATTAAAGTACAGTATTTACACTGACCCGTGGATAAGTCAGCTCAATTTTTTGGGTAATTTTTTTACTAAAACTTCAAGACTTGTTCATGAGTATATACAGTATGTTTATTGTGTGCATCTTCAAAAGTTACCTTGTGTGCATGCAGGGATGGAGTTAAGATGGAGAGTTCACTCATTTACTTATCCAGCTCCTCCCCCCCCCCCCCCCCCCCCGCTGTGTGTGTAAGGAAGCATTTACCACGACTGCCTCAGTGGCTGCACTCATGTGTGCACTTCCCTGGAAACAAGTCCTGTTGAACACAATGGGATTTGTCTCTTAAGTAAATGTGGATAAATTGTGATTTAAACTGTTTGACTGGCAGGTTTTTCTTCCTCCTTCTCTCTTATCATTATTTCTTTCATAGTTGCACTGTGTGAGCCATCTCTGTTTTCCCGTGTTACATGTTTCCCCTCATGCTGCTTTTATTCTCTCTCTCTCTCTCTCCCTGCCAGATCAAGTTGTAACCTTTGATCACACAAGAAATGCTTCTTTGCCATTACCTGCAATCTTCTCTGGAGAGAGCATCTGAGGAGAAATAATTAAAGCATGAACAAAATCAAGTATCTCCCAAAACAAGCCCTTCTTGCCTGGATGAGGACCAGGTGATATGGTGGGCTAATGACAGAAAATACTTTGGGAAAGCACCAATTCGTTATTCATCTGTATTGGACACACTCCATGTTATGATTTTTCTTAGCCCGCAACAGTGGCCAAAGCACCTAGAGGATAGCTCTCTTTTGTGAAAATTGTTGAATCAGTATGCAGAGGGGCAAGTACGATTCATACACTCATTTGTCATCAGTTCCATCACTCTGCTCAGTAATAAGCCAGAACTGGAGAACTTCCATAATCTGTTGAGGATTTCCATGCAGTTTGGAACCCTAAAAAATCAGTGTTTTCAGTTGCTTGAAAATCACCCATGTGTAGGAGAAGCTGTCTGTTTGTTTGTTTGTTTGTTTTATATTTTATTAAACAATTTTAAGTTACAAACATAAATCCTTATAGATTCATCTTACATTACATTAATTGTTCTGTTACTATAACTTTGACATCATAAAAATGTTACAATCCCCAGGTAAGATGTACAAAAAGAGGAGTGTTCCTTCATATGTTGCTTAATGAGAAATTTCTCTCTTAGAACTTTGCTTCATGCTTCATTCCTACTGCATTACTTCTTCCTTTTGCCTTTCCTTCCTTAAATCTCTTCCCTAGTCTTCCTACAATTTCTCCTCTGACTGATCCTCTGCTTCCCATTCTCCACATTCTTTCTACCATCCTACATCCACTTGCCTTCTACAACTTAGGAGAAGTTGTATTTTGAAAGCTCATGGAGTGATGGAACTGGAGAGAGAAGTAGTGAGATTGACATACCTCTGTTTCCATATTGATGCAAATAAGCAAATTCAGGTTAATGCGACATTTACATAATTTCTTAAAGAACATTTAAATACTAAGTTACAATGACTTTTGTATAAAATAGAATGGGTCATTCTCATCCATAGAAGTGTGGTTCCAGGGACACCCGTGCATGGTAAAAATATACAGACCGTCATGCCCCTTATGATTGAGTGGTAGTCCAAAGTAAGTTTATTGTTAAAAACTAAGGGCCATCACAATTCAATACTGGTCCAATCAAGCATGTATAATAGTAGTGATGTGTGTGCAGGCATTACAGCACATCTGTGTGCATGCCCCATTATTGAATACTATGGGGCATGGCAGTCGATGGGCAGTCAGTTTCTCAGGTTGGAGCACTGCACTTGAGGCCAAGTGGGAATCATAGGTTCAGGTCTCTGCTTATTTTTATTTGTTTATTTATTCTGTTTATGTCCTGTCTTTCTCCTGGCAAAGGACCCAAGACAGTTTACAAAATTTTAGTTGAAAATTTAGCTTAAAATGTTCTATTTCAAAATTTAAAATAGATATTTAAACCATTTTAAAATACATTTAGAGCATAATTTAAATATACAAAATAAAAACAGAACATCACATTGGCACTATTCTGTCATAGGATTAAAATATTATATTTAGCCATGATGAAATTGCTTGAGTGGCCTTGGATAAGTCTCTGGCTGCTTTTGTGGAGAGTGATCTGCCAGAATTCTTTGCTTGCTGTAAATGGCCAGTATTCTCATTCACAAAGCCCATTCACTCTCCCTTCATGTAAGTGAGTAAAACTAGGCTGACAGGGATAACTAAAATGGTAATGTTGTAATCTAGGATCATGGTTTGTTGTTCCCAAACAAGCCAAGACTGTAAGATCATAACAAACCTTGGTTTCAGAGTGATTTACAATCCTGTCTTGTTTGAAAGTAACAAATCAGTAACAAATAGTTTTTTGTTAAGTGGAAATCTAGCTGTTCTCTCTCACCTAATGACTCCTGGAAAGAGGCAATGCTCCTAAAAGTAGTTTGCACCAACCATTACTAGTTTTAAAGTCACCACTCAATTCATCATGCTCATGCTTCTTTGCTTATATATACTGGGACAGATTGGTCCTCCAGAAGAATGCCCCTGAATCTTGTCATAAAGCTATTTCCCTTAGTCTTTATGAACCTTTCAGTTAGGCAGACACAGAATGGTAGCACGTGTGTTTCTTCAAGTGTGGAGCTTGCCAAACAGTGGTGATGAGTGGAGGTTCACCTTTGATTACTCTACTACTGTGATCACTGGCTTTTCATCTCACTAATGCCCATCTCTGAGTGGTGTGTGTCTTCTGTAAGTTCCTTTTTCTTCTTTGCATTCCCAGGTTTCTTTTCTGCGTGTGGGCCCACGCTGATGATTCTGGAGATGTGTCTGCTCTTTAATGTGAGTACCCAGAGACCAGAGCCCTGCTGTTTGTGGCGAGGACTTCCAAACACCACCTGAGCAGTCTGGCAACTCCTTCATCCTTTTGCCCTCTCCCTTCTAAAAACATCAGTCTGTTAGATCATCCGTGTCAATTTGCTATGACATACATCAACGCTGATGAGAGGCAGGAGCACTGTCGGGTAATTTTGAGCTGCCAGAATAATCAGCTGTATGCACAACATGGCTTAAAGGATTTCTCAATTAACAGCATGCATCCAGTAAAGAACTTAGACTCTTGTATTTTTACTGGTAACTTCAGTCCTGTAAGAAGGATAGACAGCAACTCAGGGGCACATCTGTATCGGAGTATGGAAAACCTGCACTGGGCTACAGTGGCTGACTCACATGGCCATCCCCGATGTGGGAGTGTTGACAGTGAACTTGTTTTCCACTACAGAGGCACAACACATTGGTCCAAGTATTCCATGGAGGGCACCCCATCCCCCTGCTCACCTGAATGCTGCCGACATTTCCCCTTTCCCTCAGAGCGAATGCCATCTGCAGTACGAGACGTAGCCCTTCCTCCTTGTGCTAAAGTACCTCCATGGCTTTTCTCCTCAATAGACATGGATGCCAAGAAAAAACTGAAGGAAAAGCTTAGAACTCACAGTACTAAAGTGGCAGAGGTTTGCAAGCCTCTCAGACCACAAACTTCCTTGAACAACCTAGTTGCAAGGGAATGTTCTGAATGTCAAGCATGCCAGCAATATAAAAATGGTTGTTCAGTGAACTGCTGTACCATATTTGTGCAGCATGCAAACATTGCCCATGAACGATGGATGGCACTGGGGAGGCAACGTCGATGTTTTTCTCACAGGTTAACTAGTCCAGAGGACATCAAACAGGAAGCTCAAAGAAGGTTGCAGATCAGAAGACAGAACAGCTCACCCAATTTGACTCTGCACTGTGCTGGCAATGGCCAGGAGATGGTCAAATCCCAAACTACTGGATCCTTTAAATGTTATAAGGGGGAAGGGGACACGAAAAGGTCTTTGGCAGTGAGCAGAAAAGGAGACTGTAAGGAAAGACTCTACATTCCAACTTTTGAAGAATTCAAAAGGATGAGAATCAAAGGCACATGTTTTCTCAGTGAAAGCAATGAGACAGCAAAATGTATGAAGGAGGAGGCTCCAAAGTTAGAAGAAGGAAACCAAAACCTTTGTTCAGGTGTTCAGGAGGATCTTGCCAAAGAAACAGTTTCAACACTGGATGACTATGATGAGGTATTCCATGAAAATAACCAGAGCACTTCTGGTCTTGTTGGCTATCAAGACAGCTCATCCACATGGGACAGAAGTTTCTGCCTGATGAACACACAGATAGCTAATAACAAGAATGATGAAGTGCCATCTTCAGATACAGTTCCAGTCCCCATTTGTTCTAGTCCAGTTCCAAGACAACTTCTCCAGTCTTCTGCTGTTCCTAGGGAGGAGGGAGAGAAAGCCTTTGTTGGAGGGGAGAAGCCAGGACTGGATGCAAAACAACTCAACAATGTCCTTCAGCATGGTGGGCAGTCCCTTGCACCTGAAACCCAGTCTTCTTGCTGCCCAATGTTATTAGAAGTGACAGATATATCCAGCTATGGAGCTAAGCTACAGAAAATGAAGGATGAATTTATAGGTTCTGCATTGGACCTCATTAAAAAGAGGTAACTGATTCTGTTAGAGTTCCTGACAGCAATTTTAGTTGAAAGATACTTAACAAAGGTACTTACGAATTCAGCTGGCGTGAGTAATTTCTAGAGCTTTTTTTTTTAATTAGTATGCTGGAGAGGTGATGTAGTTTTGCTTTCATTAGCATAGGAACTCTTGGCTTTGAGTAGTTCTCCTTTCAACAACCATGGAGAGTTTCCTCCTCTGAGGCAGTAGATAGTTGTAGTCAGAGACATAATGTTGGGGCATGTGAATTAATACAAGAGGATAGTGCATTTTTTCCCCTTTGAGAGAATTGACTGGTGTATGCTTGCTTACTTTCTTGAGCCAATTAGAATAAATATATTTGATAAACTGTTGTTTCCCATGAGTGTTCAAGGGAAACAATAGTAAATTATGATTTGGTGTTTGCATATTTTCCCTAAATATTGACAAGAGTAACTTCAGTTTGCCCAGACCACATGGCAAATTGAAGTTAATTGAAAATGAAACTGGAAGCTTCCAGATTTCTCACGTCTGTAGCAGGGCTAGTATGCATGCCTGTGAGGAAGCTGGATTCATGATAAAAACCTTAAACTGTGGTTTAACACTGTGTCTAAACATACCCTTCTGTCATTCTTGTTCTTATAGTGCATTACCTTACATCTGGGTTATCATAGGCAAGGTTAGTTTCTGGCTTAGGGCAGTGGGCTGCATGATACGTTGTCTGGGGCTCCATCCGCACTGCAGAAATAATCCAGTTTGAGATCTCTTTAATTGCCTGGGCTCAGTGCTATCAAATCCTGGGATTCATAGTTTGTTGGGGCATCACAGCATTCTGATAGAAAAGGGTACAGGTTTCACAAAACTACAGTTCTCAGAATTCCATAGCATTGAGCCATAGCAATTAAAGTGGTATCAAACTGGATTATTTCTGCCATGTTGATGCAACCTAGGACATTATCAGCTGGGCCACTGTCAGTGACTTCTAGAATGATCTCTGAGTCACTTCTTCACTTGAGGAGACAGAGAACTTTATCAAAGTACTGTATACACTCATGTATATGTTTAGAAATTTTGGTCAAAAAATTGACCCCCAAAACCTGAGTTGACCGATCCATGGGTCGATGTTAGTACTGTACTTGAAATCTTATTTTTTAAAAAGGAACCATCCCCTGGTGAAAGGCAAGAGTATGATCTGTCCTGGAAACACTGACCCCCCCCCCCCCGCCCCACTCTATTCTGTCATCCATGCAGCCTTTAGTGTGAGCACAAACACCTATGCCTGCTGGAATTTTCTAAGTTCTTTGGCATTCTTTTCCTTTGCTTCATCCTTTAGATCCTTTGTTGTGTGGCCCTAGGCTCTACTCTTAACTTATCCATGAGTTATATCAAAATTTTGGCCCCCAAACCTGCCCTTGACTTATACATGAGGTCAACTTATAGTTGAGTATATATGGTACTTCACACCATCTGGCTATTCAAAACCTCTAACAATCAGAAGTTGGGACCAGTGTTTCCGTAATGATTAGTAGTTATTAGTGGGTGTGGAAATAAGCTAGATTGCTAGATTTCTAAACCATGCATTGGAGGCAGTGTATTTACACAAGCTGAGCAAGATGATGTAAAGGATCATAGAATCATCGAATCTTAGAGTTGGAAGAAACCACAAGGGCCATCCAGTCCAACCCCATTCTGCCATGCAGGAACTCCCAATCAAAGCATCCCAGCCTCTGTTTAAAGACCTCCAAAGAAGGAGACTCCACCACACTTCAAAGGAGTGTGTTCCACTGTTGAACAGCCCTTACTGTCAGGAAGTTCCTCCTAATGTTGAGGTGGAATCTCTTTTCCTGGAGCTTGCATCCATTGTTCCGAGTCCTGTTCTCTGAAGCAGTAGAAAACAAGCTTTCTCCATCCTCAATGTGACATCCCTTCAGAGTGAAAACATTTGCAATATCCAATTTTGTGTCTTAATAAAGACAGCTATAAGAGTAGGTTTGGAAGCCTTTGGTCTTCTTCTACAACAGACAATAGGATGGCTGCTTCAAATTGTGTCTCTGTGCTACTTATGAAGTATCTGTTTGCCATGTCTTGCTGTGTCGTTTGCCCTTTGCTACTTGGGAAAACTGGAGGGTATCCACTCTGTGTGGTGAGTCCCTGCGTGTCAGTAGCTCTTCACACAGAAAAGCAAAGCACTGCCCAAAATATTTTCCTGCCTGAGCCAAATTATAAAATGGTACCCCTTCCCATTCCAGATTCAGAAATTGAATGGGATGATCATTGAGCCTTGGCAATGAGACAGTGCTCTCCACCTTGCCTCAGGACAGCCAGATGTCTTAGGGGATTCAGGATAGGTTGCATGGCCCCCACAGCTCTGCCCTCCAGCTGGTCCCATCCAGTTCCCAAGCACCTGCCACCTGACGATGGGGCTTTACAGACTGCCCAAAAAGGGCTGTCTGGCGCCAACTTTTTTTACTATGCACCTTCGCCACCGCAGTTAGACAGAGCGACGAAGGTGCACAATAAAAAAAAAGAGTGCGCAAACCCAGCTCCTTTTTTGCGTTGCAGTTGCAACCCAAAAAAGGGAAAAGGCACCATAGGGTGCCTCTAGTATGTTGCATCTGTGTAGCTCCATATAGAAGCTGCCCAGCTGCGGCTGTATCGCTACATACGCCGTTTGAATCATGTGCTAGGGTTGCGGGACATGTGTAAGCCCCATCCCGAGGCAACCCTAGCACGTGACGGGGATGCCTTAAATGACCGGTCTGTACCTGCCCACAGTTACCTCATTCCACCTAATGGCAGGGCTGGCCCTGAAGCAGCATTCAAGGCACAGTTTCAGGTAGCATGCATTCATTCATATGAAATAGTCTTCAAAGAGAATCATTCCAGCATTAATATTCTTGATTCTAACACTGTAAGGCGGTGCTGAAATTCTGCCCATTTAGAACGGCACACAGCAGTCCTGCCCTTTATTTTTTAATTTCCTGCCTCATAATCCACCATTGCTTACTCAGCTCATTATGAAAGCAGCTTAATGTTTTAATTCTGAGCCCCTGGGTTGTCATGTTGATCATCGGAAAAATCTAAAGCCTCACATAAATTGCTTAATGTTTTTGACTTAAGCAAAAAGCATGACTGAAAGGGGATACTGGTTTATTATGTCATCATTTGAATGTGAATTGTGTTTACCAAGCTATCTAAACCAGCTGTTCCTTAACCTGGTGCCCTCAAGATATGTTGTTCTCCAATTGCCATCATCCCTAACCAGGAGAAGAATTGGCTGTGTGACTGGGCATAGTGAGATTTGCAGTCTAGTTCATTTGGAAGCTACTCAGCTAGGAAGGCTAGTCTTAACAATCTGAGTTTAATGGCAAGAACCAGAGAAGTGTAGGAACTGGAGCATTACTAAATATGTCTCAGTAAATGTCTAGGAAGCTAGAGATACAGTAATTATGTATAAGGAAAATGGAGGCAAAATTTCAGGATGATATGGAAGGTGGAGAAGGAAAGAGGAATCCCAGGGTTAGAGGTTCTTTAGGTTTATGCCTGCAAAAACAATAGGAGTTGCTAGTTGTGAAAAAGTATTTTTGTCAAGATCAAGACATGAATTTTTACCAAGGATTATAGGGAAGATGAGAAGAATTGAACAGCAAAGTTTATACTAAGATTTTTTTTCTACTGCACAGCCATCTTGAAACAGAAAATTTTGACAAGAGTAGTGTAGTATATATGTAGTAACATATGATGGTATTAATATAAAGTTATGAAGACTGAAAAATAACAGTAATTCTTTTAATTATCTACATCTTTTTTCTTTTCTGTTTTTTTCAAGAAGTAACCTAGTTCCTTATGAAAACTCATAGTGTCAACTGTACAAAATCCTATTTCCTTCTGCACATTTTTATTTCTGCATAAAATGTATCCAGCTCCTCATTAGAATAATGCCTGGATAAAGAGCAGTTAAAAAAAATACAGGTATTAACAGAACGCCCTGGGCTGTACAGAAGATGGATGAGTGCTAGGTGGCAGGGTGCCTCAGGAAGAAAATCTTGTTCAGTGACCGAAAGGTAAAAAGAAAAGGTCGCTAAAGCAAAATAAGGAAGGAATTGAGCCTCTAAAGATCTCCACCATGGGAAGAAGTAAATGGGCCATAGTATCTGGCCCAGTTTTATTCACTTGGAACAGGTCTTTGGACTACATCCCTGCTCAAACACTACTGTTACATGTTCAGGAACACTGAATCCACCCAAAACCATCAAGTACCTGCATTTTCTCATGTAGTAATCATCCTAGTGTTTCACAAATTACCGTAGGCATACTTCTAGGTGGCCCACTTCTACTACAAATAACAACTTTGCCATGTCTAAATTTTCTCATCTAGAAGTCGTAAGTTAGCCCCTTACTGTACTGCCACATTTTCTCTCCTGATAGAATGAGACAGAAAAGATGAAAACACAATGGGCTTAGGAATAGTGGGAATGATACCATGATAAGTAAAGAACCAAGATGAGTAGAGAAATAACCAGTAAGTACAGGGATATGTTTATGTACACATATGGTTAAATATAAAAACAGGCCTTCTGCAAGGAAAGTTCCCAATATTTTCAGATAATGGGGTAATTTTCTTATGTCTGAAAGTAGGGATGGAGAACATGTGCCCTTCTGTATGTTGTTGGAGTGCAAGTTCCATCATTCTCATGGTTTGCAATATTGTGTAGAGCTTTTGGGAATTGTATTACAACACAATGTGTAGGGTCACATGTCCTCCACGCCTAAACTAAAGGCACCTTTGCTCCCTTGATCATTCCTTAATAGTCTGTAAGAGTAAGGGTGGCTAAGGAATTCGTGGCCTTCCAGATGTCAATGAACTCCAGTAGCAATCTGTTCTAGCCAGCATGGCCAGTGACATGGGAGTCAAACAAGGGGTGTCCCTGGGCCCTCCCTCTCCTGTGCTGGAGCACTGTAATCACATTGTGGGGCAGAGCCATAGAGTTGGGCAATGGCAAACTGTCCCCACAAGGCAGGATTATCCATGCATCAACTCTGTACAGATCAATCCAGATCACAGTGTGCCATCAGCTGAAAGCAGGAGTGAGCAAGTTACATTGCCCTGAGCTGTCTGCAAATCAGATAATGTCAAATGATATATAGAAGGGAACCATGACATGTGGAAAATGTATATATGCATGTATGCATTTTCCAAGGTCATGAAACCAGCTCAAATTAGCACTGTTTAAATAGCGTTGTTGCTCATTGTTTCTTTTGTATACACTATGGAGGCATTTACACACTACTTAAGAGGTTTCTCATTACACCGTTGGCAGTTCTGTTTCAGCTGAAATGGACAGAAAAATGAATGAAATTAATCATTCTGTCTTTACCAAAACTTTATTTCATGTATTATTTGCATATTGTAGGGCTGGGGAAACATGACTGTTGATGACCTCTTGCTCCCATCATACCTCACCACTGGGCAGGTTGGCTGGGGCAGATAGTTCCTATCTGAAGTCTTAACAGCTTCTCAGGGGCCACAAGTTCCCTAACTTTGGCATCCATTGCCATAACCAGTATTATCCTAATTAATCTTAACACTCCTCATATGGAGATACATGCATATATCTCTTGTGTCTTTTTCAGTATGTCTCAGATTCTTCATTATAGGGGAAAAGGTCTTTTGAAATAGCCGCAGTCTTCTAATTTATTTCCAGGCCCAATTCAGAGTAGTGGTTTTGACCTTCAGAGCCTTAAACAAGATGGGTTCTGGTTATCTTTGGGAATAATTTCTTTTACCTGAAACTCTCAGCAATTAAGGACCCGGACAGACAGGCCAAAATAAAGCTGCTTAGGGTCAGTTTGGAGGTATGCTATTTAAATCATGCATGCATCCTAAGAGGCCTGAAGCCACACGCCAAAGCCATGCTTCAGTCCTAATGACTGGAGTGTAGCTTTGGCACAGCTTCTGGCCTCTTAAGATGTATGTGTCATTTAAACAGCATGCTTCCAAAGTGACCAGAAGCAGCTTTATTTTGGCAACTGGAAAATGCTTTAAAATCTGTTTAGGGAGTGTTAGATAGGTTAGATAGAGTGTGAGAAATAGGGCACTCGTGGTGTGATCTCCTTGTAAGGAGTTTGATCTAATTTTTTGTGTGATGCAGCTACCTCACTTCCACCATTTTGATTTTGAGATTGAAGAGTATATTTTTTAAAATAAATATATATGACTCTAGAGAACAGGGTTCAAATCTCCGCTTGACCATGAAACCCACCGGGTAACCCTGGGCAAGTCACACTCACTCAGCCTCAGAAGATGGCAATGGCAAACCCCTTCTGAGCAAATCTTGCAAAGAAAACAACATGATTGTTTTTTCTTAGGGCTGCCATAAGTCGGAAATGAAACAACAGGAACAATGAAATACTGTACATATCTTTATACAGAGATTCTAGAACAGAGGCATTCTAGTTCTTGAGGGTCTTAGAGTAAATATAGGAGGATTTTGTTATTTTTTAATTTTTTTATTTGTGAAATAAATAAATCACCAATTGAAATTTTATGTCCAACCTCTTCAAAGTTTATAGTTCTTTTGTAAAGATATATGAAGCAAGATTGGTAATAAATGAAGACATATGGAATACCCACAACATAAAAAGAGAGGGACCAATTTTTGATGGATGGATAGAATGGAGAAGAGCTTGCTGGGATGTTTTCTTCCACTCAGTACAGGTTGATGAGAAATTTATTTGAGAGAGTGCGCTTTCCCTTTCTAGAACTGCAAGGAACTGCAGTGATTCAGGTTGAAATTCTCTGCCCCTGGACTCTCTGGGGACCACTAAAAATACTGAAAACAAACTCAGAAGTGGTCCGAAGTCCACTTCTGGTTTTGAAAAACAAGTACTTTTTAAATACGAATTTGTGGTGGGTTGGTTGCAGCCTGTTTGATGGATTATAATAACTGCTTCTGGAGGCATCCAGGAGATGAGATTCACTCTCCCCCTTTTTTGGCCATGAAAAGGTGGTCCAGGAAAGTTGGTGGAGGGGTCAAGTGCTGGGGGGGGGGTGAATCTGGCAAAGGTGGTCATATTTTGGCCACCCCAATCCACTGACTGAGTGTGAAAAGTAACGTGTTAGACAAGAAGGACCTTTAGTCTGATCCCATGTTTCATAGACCCTCTGTGATTAGCAAGAACATTCCCCAAATAGAAGCCTTTTCTTTGGGGATAATGTCTAAATCTCAGGCAGCAAATGAGTAAAACATGCATGTTTGTGTTAGTAACAACTAAAATGGTTCTTTAATTACTGTATCCACTTTTACACAGTATGCACTCAGTGCCGAAAGAGCTAAATACTTGTTTCTTACTATTATTGTTCCTATGTGTAATGGCCACTCCTGGGTAGACTATTTCCTCCTCATTTCTAGATGACAAATTATATATAGCATCTAATAAATTTGAGTGCACTTGCTTACATTTATGCTAATGAACAGAAAGTTGATCCTCATCAAAGTGAAACCACAGTGAACACTTTTTAAACTGAGAAATACCTCTCTAGGAATCTCAGGTTCTCCAGCGCAACTCTGTGGTCAACCTGTACTGCAAATGTCTAGAAAAGCATTCTCTCTAGGGATCTCTGCATCCTCCAGTGCAGCCTCTGGTGGATGGTGGCCATAGAGTCATGCTGGAGTACCTCAAGATTCCTAGAGAGAATATATTAATCAAATCCGTGAATAATCAAATCCGCAGAAGTCTAAGCTGCAAATGTGGAGGGACGACCATAAAATATCTAAGAGGAATGAAAGGGTTAAAGAATCAATGCAGTTTCAATCATTTTTAGAGAGACATCTTAAGAGGACAGTCTCTAAAATTTACTAATAAATGTCAGTTAAATAGAAGAATAAAGGTATAAGACATTCTTAATTTTACATGAATCAAGAGTAACCCATAGAATCAGGGTTTGCATTTGTGATGCATGCATGTAATGTGTAAATCAGCTGCACATTTTTAAGGATATATCTTACTCTCTACCACAAAACATGGCTCTAGATTTTTGTTTGTGTGTGGTGCTGATCTAATCCTATCCCTTACCTTGTAGCTGCAGTGCTGAAACTGCGTCTGACCCTTCCTCCAAAGGATCATGCGAACTCAAGAAGACTGATTTCTCTTTTGTGGAGGATTCTCATCAACCTGCAGTGAGTTAACCTGTTTTGGGACATGGCAGTTTTAGAAATTTGTCTGTCTGTTCATTCATTTATTACATTTATGTCCCACCTTTCCCTTGAGTAGCTCAAGGCACGTCCTCCTCCTCTTCCTCCTTATTTTTATTTTAACAATTACCCTGTGATCTTGGTTAGGTTTGAAAGACTATGATTGAACCAACATCATGCAGTGGCCAACTGGGAAGCTGAGCTGGGTCTCCCCAGTATGAGTCCAGAACTCTAGCTGTCACATGCCTTAACTTGCAATTGCCATTCTTAGCTGTCCTGTATTTGGGGCACAAATCTCCTCCTGGCTCTGGCTCTCTTTTCTGCTACTTCCTGGTTTCAGCAAAGAATAGACAAATGAATAAAAGACCTAAGGCATAGCCACACTATGGCACAAATCCTGCTAAAGTCCCTTGTGACTAATAGTGTTGTCCTACTCAGAAGCAATGTTTTAAATGCAGTGGAATTTATTTACAGGTAAGTGGATAGGGAATTGCAGTCTTAAGTGCCAATGGAAATGTCAGCTTTGTTCTGTTGGTTTCAATAAGACTTAAGTCACTACCAACATTAGCTGGACATTGCCTGCTATATTTAAATTGGTCTGAAAGCCATTTCCACAGCTTCACTCAACAAGTCCTGTGTGAACTATAGCTGTGGGAAGAAGTGAGTCTTTTGTTATCAATATACAGATCCTTTACAGAAACAAAGTAATGCCTTTGATGTGTTGGGATTCATGACAAAACAGTTTGATAGTAGTTTAAATTAATAGTATAAATATCATGCTCAACCTTCAGAAAGTTTACCAGATTAGGTGAAACAGAAATTTCAGTTTCATCCTGGAAAGTCCCATTTCATCCTGGATCCATTGCATTCAGGTTGAAGATGAGGATGGAAAGATTATTCATCATTATTTTATGTTTCGTATCCAGAAAATGGTTTTCCTGACGCTGGGAAAACCCAGTTATCAAAAATCTTGCCCTGATATTGCACATCCCAAACTGTTTTCCAAAATTGTTCAGCGCAGAAATCTGCATGGGTTGTTTTTATTTGCTTTGATTTTGTTTTGGGGGGGGGGGGTTCTTGGCATGAGAATTATGCAGCTTTGCACACACACAAAAAGGAAGCCACATGCCTTTTTAAAATGTAAGATTGCTATTTTCTAAGCAAAAAAACCCAGCAATCTTGCACAACATAGATCTTGGTCAAATAGCAACAGTCTTGCTCAACAAAATACTAATATTAAAGAATTTTGTGCAAAAATGCCAGCATGTTGCATAAAAAATAGGCCTTTTGTTTTGTTGTGTAAGACTGTTTTTGTTGTGCGGTTTTGTTTTTTTCTCTCTCTCATAGAAAATTTCAATCTTGCACAGAAAATACATTCTGCTGCTTGGAAACAGTGGTTTAGTCTATGCAAAATCCCACAGTTCTCATGCTAATAAATCAGATGTATTTTGTGATGTATAACTACTGGATGAAAATTGCACAGAAATACTTCTTTTCTTTAAACAGAGAGAAAACTTTGTAAATTACTTGTTCTCACGTGACAGAATGAAATAATCAAATATTGGCATACCTGGTTGGAGAATACATAGAATTAATTAATTAAGTAATATCTGATAGTTCTCATGAATAAATTCAGTTTAGGACATGTCCAGAAACATACTGCATAGTGTGTTGGCATTGTATATATTGATATATACATTGTATATATTTGGTAGCCTAGAGGTGCTACTATTTATAATGTCCATAACTTGCCATGTTTGATTTTTCACCCTGCAGACTTGCATCGTTACATTCTAGATAAAAAATCCATGCCTTTTGTTGTCCCCAATTTTTGCCATACTTGCGCAATATGTGCCTATAGCTTCATACAGAGTATACAAACATGGAATTTAATATAGAGTAGGAATTTGAACGTTGTCTGCTTAGTTGAGTGAGTGTGATCCTTCACCGAACAGGAGAATGAGCAGAGTTTTGGGATGGAGAATAGGTTGCTGGTGAAGAGCCTGGCCAAAATTGGCCAATTTTATTCAAATAGCCCATATTTTCTATAGCAAAAACAGATCCCTAATTCAGTTTGTTTTCTTTCCAGAGCTCCAACCCAAACTGCCGCAGATCCAGTTCTGACATCTCCCATGAAACTTCAGACTGCACCAAAGCTCAGCGGGAGTGTCGGTTACGGCCTCATTTCAGTGATCCAATGCCAACAGATGCTGTGAAGAGGAAACAACTGGAACTGAAGATAGCAGCGGCAGCCCGGCAGCATGCCCAGAAGCGCCGACAAGAGAGGGATCCCAGTATGTCCCCTGCCTCTGATGTAGTTTCTGTTTGTCTTGGACCATCTTTGTCACTCACAGTTATGAGAATGTTTTATCACAAGGTTGACATTTATCATCCAGAGCTATTTTGCTTAACTGTAATATGTATCTCTATATATTTCCCTTCAAGAGTCATGGAATGTACTCATCAGTCATCAACGATACTAGCAAAGGGGTAAAAATCACATGACTGGGTGGGGTGTATGGCCCTGAAAAACATTTTTTAAAACATTGGCAAGGGGTGCAGTTTTATATACCAGTTTCATGGACATGCATCCTGAAACAGAACCAAGTGTAGTCCAAAAATGAACAAAGGTGACCAGAATGTCACTTCCAGTCATGGAAATGACAGCAGCAGCAGTGTGGTGCAGGTGGTGTGGTCACTGAAGATGCCAAAAATAGTTATCTGACTCTCAGTATGTCCCTCCTCCCAAAGGACTGCTTTTTTAGAATGCTCTTCATCCTCTTCATAACAGCCTTTGTTAATCAGGAACCCTCCAGAATGTTGGCCTTTGTCCCCATTCTCACCCAGCTAGAAAGGTTCTGATGCAGAAATCCAGCCTTTTATCATTCTAGTTTCTAGTGTCTTCACTTTCCCAAACTGAATCCCTGTATCCAGCTTTGCCTGCCAGCTTGCCAGGATTGCATTACATGCTATTCCTGGTTTGCTTGACCTGCAAATAACAGAGGAGCACCTAAAAAGTCACATACAGTAGCTACAGGAATGCATTTGGCCTAATGATGGAGTGAATCCTGTCCCCTGTCCTCAGCTTTCATGGAACCATTCATCCCTTGAGAAAGAAATTGAATATGTCTAATTTTCGGGGGGTGGGAACAGGTTGATTTCTTTGCAATTTTGTGGGGTGATCGGTGGCAGACTCTAGTTTTAGTCATGGTGGCCAAGGTCTGGTTCCCACAAACCTTCCCATTGGTCATAAGAGCTGATGAGGCTCTGCTTGGCTCTCAGTCACATTTCTTGGTTCCCCATGGTAACTATGTTATGTCCTGGTAGAGAAGCCAAAAAAGACAAAATAATACTTTCGTTGATGGCTGAATAGGACCGATGGCTGGAATCCTGTTGGGGGACTTACGAATGTGTAACCTGGAGTTACGCATTAATAACTGTGTAGTATTCACAATCCCTTCATAGCCTCTGGTTTAGAGGATAGATAGTGATCATGAGAGACCCCCAATCTGGGAAGCAACCACTGCGTTCAACAGGATTCTGTTCTATTGATTGGGCAGTAGCTGGCTGCTGTTCCCAGCCCTCCTCTTGTGTGAGGAGGAATTTTGATAGGAGTCCTACTGCTTCCTGTTGTAAAGGAGATCACTCGCCATCAGTCAGCTTCTTCCCAAGTAACAAGGGAACAGACCCTTATTGATCACAGCAGCTGTTGCCCTGTAACTGGGTTGTGGAGATTGGGATAGGCTTCAAGGTGTAGTTATTTGTACCTGTCATATAGGATTCCAGCTGACATTTCTGCTGAAGGAAAGAAAGCTCTCTGGGGTGGCCAAAGCTTGATGCTGGAGCACATGCTTTGGATGCACATTCAATCCCTGCTATTGCCAGGTGGGACTGGAAAAAATTCTCTCTAATCCTTGCGAAGCTGCTGCCAGGCAGTGTTGGCCATGCCAGACTAGATGGCCCATGGTTTAATGGAGTATTAAGATTTCCATGTTTCTAAGTCATGGAAAGATTCATCAATACTGGGGAAATGTGATGCTCATTCACTTTGTTCTTCTGCTTAGGCTCAGGACTTCCAAAAACAAACAGCAACTACAGCAGCAACTATGATGAAAACCGCCATATTTTGGGTGGCTCCTTCCGTTCCAAACACCGCTGGAGCAATGTCAGCAGTCTCAGCAATGACAGTGGCATAGTGGGTAGTAACGATGAGAGGGACAATGCTGATGCCAGCAGTGGAGGGACACCAAGGATGAGGTCAGCAGTGATGGAGCGGGCAGACAGTGGCATCAGCCAAGCTCTGAGCAGGAAGTGGAGGAGTCGAGCGTCTGAAAGGTTAACATCTCTGCAGGCCTGGGAAGCCCACCAACCCTGCACCGACTGTGGTGGGAGAGATTTCCCACTGGAAACAGATGTTCAGAACCAGAACAAGAGACGGGCCACTCTCTGTGAGAAGTGCCTGAAGTGCCGGACGGAGCGGAAGGAATCAGTGCTAGAGTTTGTCAATACTGAAGCCAGTTATGGGGAGGACCTCCGCATCATCAAGGAGGAGTTCTACCTCCCCATGCAAGCTGCTGGCCTCCTAACACAGGAACAGCTCATGGTGGTTTTCAGCAACATACAGGAGCTGATTGACCTCAACGAAAACTTTCTGGAGTACCTTCAGGAAGAGATTGACCAGGCCTTTGAGCAGGTGATGTGTGGTCTTAGGCTTCTCTTCCTTTTCTTTGTGCAGCATTAATTTGTTACATTGTTACTATGATATTTGCAATACAGTGGGCCCTCGGTATCCAGGGGCTTTCCATCTGCGGATTTAATCATCTGTAGATGGCAAGCCCTGTTGTGGCCATGCACATGTTGAACCCGCCATTAAAATCAATGGAGC
Organism: Urosaurus nigricauda; assembly: GCA_034509955.1. Taxonomy (NCBI): domain Eukaryota; kingdom Metazoa; phylum Chordata; class Lepidosauria; order Squamata; family Phrynosomatidae; genus Urosaurus; species Urosaurus nigricauda. Next base: position 136,620,850 of record JAOEGL010000001.1, on the reverse strand, counting down.
TTGAGGCCCTGTGCATTTTTTTATCCACAGGGTGTTCTAGAACAGATCCCTCATGGATATGAAGGGCGGACTGTATTAGTAAATCACAATGATTAATGCATAGGTGGCCCACATTCCTCTGTCAAATTTCTATGTGTCTTCCAGAGGAGTCTCCCCAATTGTTTTTCTCAGGATCCCATGATTGTATTTTTTTTTGCATCATCTTAAAAATATACAAAACCCTTAGTTTATAAATTGTGGAGAGCCATGATTGGATGCACTCCGTCTGCCACTTGTCTGTTCTTCCCTGAGACCAGCAATAAGATGAATAGCATTAATAAACACAGGATGATAGTGTTTGTTGAACCACCATTAAAAAAAAAACTTTGGTCCCAGCCCCTGGCCCCTTTTGAATCCCTGAGCTCTCTGTCATTCAGAACAGTTTTTAATAGGCCAGTCTGGGACTAGCTTGACAACATGTGGAAGACCCTATTAAATCCTTCGTTGTTATCAGTCAGTTGTAAATCTGTACTGCACCTTTATTCATTACTTCTGTATCTCCTTCCAGCCTACATGGTTCTCCTTCTCCCCACTTTATCCCTGGGGTCAGGCTGAGAGAATGTAACTGGCATGAGCAAGGTCACCCTGTAAGCTTCATGACTCAGTGGGAGACTTTGTTTTTCTTATTATGTGCCTTCAAGTCAACTCTGATTTAGGCAGTTCTGTCTTAAGATTTTCCTGGCCAGATTTGTTCACAAGAGGGTTGTCTTGGCCTTCCTCTAAGATTGAGAGAGTGCCTACCCAGGAACGCTCAGGGGGGTTCCATGGCTGGGTGTGGATTCAAACTTCGATCTCCAAGAGTTCTGTCCCAACACTCCAGCCACTACACCATGCTGGCTCTACCAGTGGCTTTGGTCTAACTGGGAGACTTGCACCTGGATATTTCAAAACCCAGTCTCACTCTCAAACATGATTTTGGGCTTTTCATTCCTGGCTCATTCCTCAGTACATTTGTTGCCAAGTGGTACCCTGACATCAGTAAAAAATTGAGCACATGTCTATGCGCTGAAGAGAAACAATGTGTGCAGGTGGCTGGTTCTGCTAACACCTAAGCAAAGCTAATGACATTTACACACCACTGTGTTGTTATATTATGCCTTGTACTTTATTACTGGGCCTGAAAGGGAAAAAAACAACAAAAATTCTTTTACCATGAAATTAATTCTTACAGCTCCATCCAAGAAAGCCCCTCATGCCCATGGGAGAGCAATTAAAAGCAGCTTTGCTTGCCAACCATCACTGGTTGCCAAGAACAAAGGCAAGGCTAGTTAAGTCCTTAAGTGGTATTAGAGCCACACGCCAAACTGGCCCTCTTTCGTGAATGTACTCAAGGTCATTTATAATTTGTTGGAAGAGCTGTCCTTGCAAATTCATTGTGGCAGACCAACACCCTGTGTGCATCACAGAACTATGAGTCTGTTGCTTAACTCTGTAAATCCACTGGGGCATAAACTTTTATTTTGAAGGCAGTGGAGTCACCTGGGGAAAGGCTGTAAGTTCCAGGTTCCAGTCTTGCCATTTGCATGTAAGGCTGAACTTTACCTGAAGAGATGACCTCAGCTGCAGCATGGGCAGGACATGGCTCCATGGGTTGCATTTGCCTTGTCCAACATATTTAGCCCTTGTCATCAATGCTCCTACCACTTGCATTGAATTTGTGGTGGCTTTGTGCCACATTTGGGCAGCATGGTAGCCAAACGTCCCTTAAAATTTGCACTTTTACTTTAAAACAAGACACCCAAGGAAAGGATGCCTTGTTTTTAAGCATGTTAGCTTTCTTGAAAGACTCCTGGAAGAGGTAATTGGCTTCACAACAAGGCTCACGCTCTCTATGTACCTTGTTTTAAAATGAAACTGCTTGGCTTTTTTTGCTTCTGCTCTGCTGTTCTATATCAGCAGCCACCGGACTAGCAGGATTTGTGTCTCTTGTAATGCGTTATGGCAGAGGTTTGCAAACTTTTTACTCTTGTGACTCCTTTTACATCCACATCTGGTTGTCACATCCCCCCCCCATGCTTGACATTGTATAAGAATAAAAATATTTTGTTTGTTTAGTGTAAGTATTTTCGTTCATACGTTCATGTATATTTATAATTTAACATCTTATAAGGAAATAGCTCTCACCCTCAGTCAGAGGCTCCAAGTGCCCTTCTTGCCTTTCTTTTCCCCTCCAGGACAGAAAAGGTTTGAGGATGAAGAAGGGGTATCAGGGCCCCTTCAGTTTCAGGGGGGAGGCTTGAGCATGCCTCCTGTGTAGGTCCTGCCTCACCGTTTGGGAACCACTGGGTTAAGGGGGTGACCCTATCTCCTATATGTTGCCCACTCCTTGTGGAGAGCATATTGAGTGACGTGGCACAAAGTTCTGGCAAAGAATATAGTATGTTGCTTACTAGCAGGAATTGAAAACGAATCATTTCATCAGATGAGCAGCATGGATGACTGTTGTACCTGGTTTCACTCTTCAGGACTGGAGAATAATAATAATAATAATAATAATAATAATAATAATAATAATAATTCTGTTTTATGAAAGGTTTATTTATTTATTTTTCTTCACACCTCTTCAGACTTGTACAAAACCAGTTTTGGAAGCCTTCCCTGTTCTCTGGTACTTGTGTATCACAAATTACTAGATAGATTTGAAAGCCTCAGCTGTCCCTTGGGTTCTCAGCTGCTTTCCACATCTGTGTGGTAATCCTCTGCAGCCAACATCCAGATTATTTCTTCCTTCACTATTGTGTGAGTTCCCTAAATAGCTTGGCCAAATAATCAGGAACGGCTGAATAAACAATTTTTATTTATGGAACAATTTGTAGAAAATAAACAACCTGATCTAAAGGGTAAACTTGTAAAAGCTTATTCCTTACACATTGGATTTCAACAGATCTCCTCACATATATGTCTTCTCCCCACAAAAAGAACCCCCTTCCACCTCCCACTCCAAACTCCACAGTACCTGTCATTTTTACTTTTCCTCTTAGCTGTCATGTTTGTGTTTCCTACATCCAGCACCCAGCACGCTCCTACATCTAATGCAATCATGTATTCCTCCCTTACCTTATTTCTTTTTCTCTATGTCTACTGTACCATTTACCCTACGTTTTCTAGGCAAACCTGTATAAACAGTGGCTGCTGCCACACTGCAATTTGTAGTGCAATTTGAAACCTCTTTAACTATCATGACTTCATCCTATGGAATCCTGGGATTTGTAGTTTGTTGTGGCAACAGAGCTCTCTGACAGAGAATAATAATAATAAAAATGAATGAAACAAACAAATGAATAAATTTTATATCTTTCCTACCTCTTCTCAAGGCTCGAGGTGGGGTACAACATGCCAAAACCCAATTAAAAAACACATAAAACCAATAGTTAAAATAACAGTGCTATAAAACCATTAGAATACATTTGTGTAATACATTTTTTTAAAATACACCAATTAAAAAGTTATGATTTTAAATTGACTGGGGAGGCCTGCCAGATGTGATATGTCTTTAGTGCTGTTTTAAAAACAGTCAGCATTTTCAGTTGTTGTATGCCCTCCAGCAGGTCATTCCACAGTCTGTGAGCAGCAAACGAAAAAGTGCTCATATCTCACAAAACTGAAAATCCCAGAATTCTATAACATTGAACTGTGGCCATTAAAGGATGCCAAACTGCATCAGTTCTGCAGTGCAGATGCAGCCAATATCATGCAGTCAAGACCACAAATACCATGATTCAGGCAACAGTGCTTATCTGTAAGAAAATATGGGCTTGCATCCTGTTAGAATTCCTGATGACATAAGGTATATTCATGATATAGTAAATATTGCAATTCCCATTTCCGGTTTTTCACCTTTGCCCCAACATCAAATGCTATCCCAACTGAAGGAGTTGCCTGGCTTCTGAGGTGAGTTTGTAGGGGTCAAATAGTCAGATGTAGCTACAATAATTGTAGGTACATCTGACAATGCAGCATCTTGCCCATAGTTCCCTTCCTCTTGGGCTATATTCAGTACAGAATTGGGCAAGGTGATGCTTGTTGGTTTTAATCAGCTAATGGACAGTCTTTGGGCTTGCACTTGCATCTTCAAGTAAGCCCAATTTCTTCCATCTGAACATGCACATGATTTTTTTCTTTAACCTGTAAATTAGGTGTTGGCATTGTTGACAGGGTTATGTAAGCATGAAGGGACACTTCTTTGGAATACTTACTTTTACTGAGGATATGTTGCTATGGAATTTCCTCTGGTTGGAAAGGTACCTTGACTTGTCGCTCAATAAATGATTTATCAGGCCTTCAGGATCAGGACATAAGAGCCATAGGAAGAGAATTCAGTCATGGAAAATTCTACTATAGGCTGGCCCAGCACAAAGAGGTCACCCCTTTTTTTAGAGGTAGCCCATGCCCCAAGGGAGAGAGACACCTCTCCCCATGAGTATGAGGTTAAGTGCTCCCCCTCTATGTTTTAGCTGTGGGCCATGAATACATTGGTTTGATAAAGTGGTAAGTGAGGACAAGAGCCCAGTTAGGATGCTCTGATCTAAGCATACTAACTCAAGAGATGAATAAGCCATATGCTTGCACACAGAGCCCTTTCCCAACTCTGTTTTTCTTCCTCCCTTTATATATGCTAAATGTGGGGCTACTTGAAAGGTATATTGAAATACAGTGTTTTAATATCATACTCTACTATCAGTTGACCTCAAGTATAAGTCGAGGGCAAGTTTTGGGGACTGAAAAATGGGTTTTGATATGACCCATGGCTAAGTCAAGGGTAAAACTTAGGGGCATATAGCAAAGGATCAAAAGGAAAAGGCAAAGCAAAACAATGTGAAAGAACTTACAAAATTCCAGCAGATATAGCTCTTTATGCTTACTCTTAAGACTGGATGGATGAGAGAGTAGATAGGGTCATTGCTTCCAGGATAGATTATATTCTTGCCTATTACCAGGGGATAGTTCTTTCTTTCAAAGAAGAGTTACATTACAGTACTTACATTCACCCATTAATAAGTTGACTCAGGTTTTTTTGGTCAACTTTTTGACCTAAATTTCTAGACTTATACATGAGTATATACAGTAAATATTATGCCATAGTTACATCCAGTCTGTGATTAACCATAGTTTCTTGTTATATCAGAACTTGAAAATTATGATTACCAGATTTAAATGAAGCCAGGATCTCAGATCAGCTTTGAGATATGATTTAGGATCTTGACTTAGATCAACTCTGAGATATGGTTTAGGGTCTTGTTCTGAATCTGGTTAACTATAATTTTCACTTTGAATATAATGAGATATTTTGATTAATTGAAAACTTCCTGATTAATTACTGTGCCAAGAAAGAATGTGTCATGTGAGCATGAAGCATACCAGCAAAATAACTGTATACCTTCCTTTGTTAAACCAAGATATAATAATATGAATGAAGTCAGCATGGGATTAGAATATACCATGTTAGATTGATAGGTGCTGAAGATAACAGTAAGGAAATAAATAACTATTGGGAAGCTGAGGGTAAGTATTCTGGGGCCCATGAGAACTACACAACTTGGACACTAAAACACAATTTATATTGAAGGAAGGCCATCTGTGTGTAGGCTTAAATCCAACAATTTCAAACTGATGGGTTGGATCTTTACTTTAGCATTATTAAGTTTTTGCCTTTCTTTGTTCATTTTCAGCAATAGTAACCCTCAGTTTACAAAAGCCATGGAAAATGAAACAAATCATAGAATCTGTATGCCACAGTGCCTCCTGCTGTCCAAAATAAAAATAGTCTTATTCAAATTTTACAAAATACAGTTTGATTTCCAGTAAAATACAAGTTAACTAAATGTCCTCAAATTATATGTCAAGAGAAAGTATCATTACAAGCTATGGAAGGCAATAACATGCTGATCAAACTAAAATTAGCCCAGATTTTTGTGCTATGTTCTGTATTTACATGTAGGAGGATCAACACACATATTTGCATCTTTCAGTGTGTTTTAATTATTAAATAGCAATTATTAACTATATTTGTAATTTTTCTAAAATTTTTGGATTTTATGTTTTGCAATCTAAAGCAGTCAATTTAGTTTAAAATTCTTAATCACATTATGCATCTTTTCAACATTCAGCAGTTGAATCAATGTTTTCTAATCTGGTTTGAACTGGCCAATATGATCCAGGCCTTTTTCTTTGTTCCTTTTTTCCTCCATAATCAATTTCTTTAGAATAGAAAATCATTCATGTGTATTTTCTAAAAGTGTTGCTTGTTAAACTAGGCTTCAGCAGGATCATGTATTCAAAGGCATTTTCTTTTCTGAGCTTCTTTTGTTGCATCTTTTTGTAAGACATAATACTTGCTTGAAAATATTGAAATAAAGGCACTCTTTGACCCCACTTAATCCTTTGGAATCACTGCTTAATCCATAAAGTTTCTCCATCCATTTCTGTGGTGATAACTTCTTCCAGCAATACATGTAACCAGAGGAACCATGAGAATCAAAAAATTTAATTGAAAGAGAACCCCAGATAAAGGGAGAAGCTTCTGGACTAATTAGTTGTACAGATGTATAGCTTTAGCAAATCTGGAAATGGAACAATAGAAAGCAGGCTTATGCTGGCATCTGGTTGCAGCCTTGTTGTTGTGTGTCTTCTAGTCATTTCTGACTTATAGCAACCCTAAGGGGGCCCTGTCATGGCATTTTCTTGGTAAGATTTGTTCAGAGGAGGTTTGCCATTGTCTTCCCCTGAGGCTGAGAGCGCGTGACTTGCCCAAGTTCACCCAGTGGGTTTCATGATCAAGCTGGGAATCGAACCTTAGTCTCTAGAGTCATAGTCCAATCACAGTCACATAGTCTGTGGCATAGTGGTTTTAACATTGGATTATGACTCTGCATAGGATGCTCAGATCTAGGCATAGTATGTCAAGATCTGAATAAGCCGTATACCTGCACACACAGCTGTTTCCCAACTCAGTATTGCTATCTCAGCATTGTGATCAACACACAGTGCTGTGTGTTGGAGTTTTACACCTCCCTTCAGAAGCATTTTGCCATTTTTGACCAATGCAGAAAGAACGTATTCAGGTCAGTGCTGCAGAAACACAGTTGTGAATCCAGTGCCATTTGTGCATGGTTGCATATTGCGCATTGATGCATGTTTGCATTGTGCACTGCATGTGCAGCATCGTCATTCACTAATGAGGCAGCTTTATGCTAGCGGCATGTAACTCCAGGAACATAGTTACACTCAGCTAATTCAGTCCACTCCTATGCCAAATCTATTGGGTTGAGGGTGTTAGGAGGGGGTGGAAATGCCCATCTGTTGAGGGGGGGAGGAATCCAGTCACAAAGCATAAATATTCCACATTATCTAAACAGTAGCTCAGAGGGTTGTTGTGTTCTCCTCCCCCCAAAGATGTCTTTGAGTAACTATGATAATTTTGATTCAACCACAAAGTGTACATTGATCATGGTGGACACAAATCATCTGATATTAGACAATGGTAAAGTTCAAACAATGGGCTTGTGTTTCCTGTGAGAGCTCAATTGGATATAAAAAAGATCTATGAAACAAAAATATGAACAGACTTGAGTTGACTTTAAAAGCAGTGGAGCAATTGGACTGGGTTGTTTTTTTCTGCACACAAACAGAGTGGTATACGCATAGAGTGGTTATTTGGGTAAATTTTGGCTGGTGATTGGGGTTTTATGGGATTATGTCCAACTGTTTGTTGCCTTTTGGAGCATTTTCAAGAGTTATGTGCAATGTCACAATGATAATAAAATGTAGGGTGACTGCCATAAAGCATATTATGACTCATGGATTTTGATGCTGTATGCTATTTGCAGAACAGAGTGCACAAGTTCACCTGTCACTTTTATATCTCCCTTTTGGATTTTATACTTATATATAGCTGTGTACATTTATATGCAATGCTCAGCTTTGCTCCAGAGATCTGAAACTTTAATGCTAGATATTGACAACTTGGTTTGTAGAGATGAGTTCTCCTGGCCTAGGGACCTCATTTGCAGAACAGAGTGCAAAAGTTGGCTATCCTGGTACAGGTTCAAAGAAGGAATGTACAGTAGAGGAGATTTGATTGTTGATTTGGCAGCTGAAGCAGTTTCATTGCTCAGCATTCACCCAGGTAAGTAGTCTTGGGGAAATGTGCCATGAATGAACTCACCCTTGCAGCACATGTCATGGGATGCTTTCATTAGGGATTATAACCATCAACTGGCACTGATGTTAGGCCAGTGGCTTTCAGTGTCCTCAAACACCTCCACTGTAATGGCTGATACTTCTCTCACATTGTGTGTTGACAGGGCGATGATGACCTCATGACTGTGTGCATTGGCGAAATATTCCTTGAGTTTGTTAACATGCTGCCTGCCTTCCAGACATACTGTCTTCAGCAGTCCTCTTCAGTGAACATGCTCAATGCGCTGGAAAAAGAGAAGGAGTTACTCAGGTAAGGAAACCCTTAAATCGTGGGTAAGTCATATATAGACAGGGGCAAACATGTGTCAGGACAAGCACTTTTTTGGTGAAGGGGAGGGGATTTTACAGAGAAATAAGATCAAGCATCATGGTGAATGGCATTGATTGCTTCTGAAGAAGGGTATTTTTTAAGGCTGAACCCCCCCAAAAAGTGTACTAATTAATCTTATAGCAGGGGTGCACAATCTCTTCTGTGGTCAAGGGACACATTCCCTTGTAGATAGGTTGGGTGACATGTTATATGAAGGCAGAGCCAAAAGTGAGTGCCCTTTCTCTTTTTTTCCTGCCCCTCCTTTTCTCTTGGTGCCATCCTCTTTTATTTCCTCTTTTCCACACAACAGGCTACCAGGAAAGGGACAGGAGCCCTTAACCGATAGGTTTTTAGAGGGGCACAAGTAGCCCTAACCATAAATTGCCCACCCTTGCCTTATACAATGGGGAGGCTGTGGCCACCCATCCAAAGCTTTCTGACAACTTCTGAGTTGTTGCCACTAGGATGGACTTCAGTTCTAATGTATAATCTACACTCATGTCCTGTTCCCAAGAGTCTTGGAGTGAAACAAGTGGATGCCTGACATGAAGTTGTATATCCTGTGCACCTGAATCAATTGCCTGTGATGCTCTCTCACTTACATGGTTGGAAAGATGTCTTTGTCAAAGAGAAGGGCCAATTAGATTTAAGGGGATTGAGTGCATCCTCTTAGATATGTTAATTTTAGTCCAGCTTCATGGTACCAGCTTCAGTCCCTGAACTGGTTGTATAGGTGCAAGATTCAAGCTAGTTAGAGATGTAAGCATGTATACATTTTCCTTACATCTGCATATTTCCTTTCAGGGGCATTGTGGACTGGTATTCTCTTCTTACCTTCACAGCATCCAAAGCTCCCCCCCCCCAAAAAAAATTACTGTACAGCTTCTGAAGTCCCCCTTCCTGCCTAGCCATTCCACATGTCATGTGGAATGAGGAGGATCAGAGGAGTGGTCTATGTCCCAGTAGCCAGATGCAAAATGATTATAGCAGCACTGAGACTCCCCAGAGTACACCAGCAGATCTCAGCACTGATGTCATAATTTTGCATCTGGCAACAGGGACGTAGCCAGATGTTTCTCTGATTCTGCCCGTCCCTACAGGGCAGAGAAAAGCCATGGGGGACTTCAAGGGATTTGTCTTAAGTCTGCCACAGGATGTATCACTTGGCTTATGATGCATATAAAATTAATGAAGGACTAATTCAGTGAATGCCTGTAAATCCATGAAATATATCAAAATGTGAAATAAGCTGAATGATGTCCCAAAGGAAGAGTGTGAAAAATGTCTGTGTCCAATGTCTGCTAAGCCAGTCTAAGATCATTTCTGAAGAGTGAGGAATAAATACAATAAATAAATAAATAAAATATAACAACTAAAAATGTCGAGCATCCTTTGGCTCTTTTTACTGAAAAGTTTTTTTCTGAAACCCCTGCAGGATATTCCTCAACGTTTCACAAAATGACAATACAGCACTCCGACGAATGAATCTGCGGTCCTTCCTCATGGCTCCTCTGCAGAGAGTCACCAAATACCCACTTCTGCTGAGCCGCATTATCAAAGCCACCATTGAGTACCACCCAGACCACAGTAGCCTGAGGGAGGCCAAGAGCCGCATTGAGTCCCATCTGGAGCACATCAACATGAAAACCAAGCAGGAAGGGAACTCTTGGACTCTGCGTTCCTTCCGCCAGGACAGCAAGAAGAACAGGGAAGTCATTAACATTGAAATGAGAGAAACTGCTATCAAAACTGTGGGCTGGCTGAGGGAAGAAACCCGTTTTGTTATGGAAGGGCCTCTGCAGCTTGCCCAGCCACCTGATGGACAGTGGGTGAAAAAGGGCAGCAAGACTTTAAAATTCCAGAACATGCAAGTGCTCCTTATGGTCAACATCAGACGTGCATCTGAGTCTAGCTTTGAACCTGGGGAGCCAGGACTTGTGAAAGATGCAGTATTGGTAGTTATTAAGGACAAAAACAATGGCAAGTTCAGTCTGCTCAGGGAGCCCTTGAGACTCAGTAACTGTGTGGTCTCTGTGGATCCCGACTGTGATGACACATTTGAACTTCTGGAGATTAGGCGGGAGTCCTTTGTGTTCCGAGACAGCGACAAGGCACGGACTCACCACTGGTTCAGACAGATACGGAGGTACTCTCGGGAGCTGGGCTCCTGGAAGAAGCGGCGTAATGCCTTGCCCAACATTATGATAACTGCATCTCTCAATAGGTCATGAAACAGTTCTGACGGTGTGAGGACTTGGCTAAGCTCAGAAATTCCACTCAACCTGCTTTCAGTGGAAAAGCACAAAGGATGTTCTTCACCTGGCCAAATAGGATTAGAGCTACCTACGATGACTTCGTTTTCTACTAAGACACTTTATAATAAATACTATTTAAACAGTGTTTCTCAAATCCTAGGAAAATTGTGCCCCATTAGAAAACTTGCTAGATCTTCCACATAAACCAACCTAGAAACCTCATTGGGTATACCTCCCTGGCTCCTACCACCTTTATGCCATTCTGCTTCCTACTATATATCTACTTTAAAAAACACACACAATGTCAGTTGCTCCACTTCACACATTTCCTCTTTTCAACTAGTTTTAGGTCCCATCTGCAACATTATGTGTAGCTGGAGGTAACCCACAACAACTTCAAACATACCATTCCACTCCTTCATTTCAGACAAATTGTGGAGATAGAAACTAGGTATGGGAAATCTTGAGCTACCAACATGACATATAAAACCATGTCATCTCTTTTGTAGATGTCACATGAGTTCTTTCCATAGTCCCACATCCCTGTTTTTGAGAAACACTGTCTGAAAGGATGACAAAGGAGTTGCCATCTTGAAAGGAGGCTGGTAGCCATCCAGTTTTGCAGTGATTTATCATGCTGGTAGCAAGAAGGAAAATGCTGTTAGCTTGAAAACTACCTGTTAAGTGTTGAATGATGGTTATGTACATGGGACATCACATGAACTGTAGGAACACAATGGGTTCAGCTCTGGCTATCCAAGAGAATCACTTCACCAGAATTTGACAACTAGCCTAAAAAGTAAAGTCTAGATTCTGCGTGGTGGAAATCTTTTGCACATTTTGTAAATAGGCAAAGCAGCAAAGACAAGGAAATGTTCTGGGCTGCGGGCGAAGAGGCATCTAGCCTTTGAAGACTTGCTCAAGGGGGTGGGGGCAGGTTTTTCAGATTTGTGACCTGCTTGGGATGATGTCTTCTTCTGTGGCAATTGGGATTATTAGCACTGGATTGTAAAGAGCAGGTCTCTAGAAAAAAAGTATATTGAGCTAATATTGTGGGAATAAGATAATGACTGTGAGATGTTTGACACTGCATGATTGTGATGGGGAAAGGAATCTTTAACAATTTATGATAGAGGTTTCATTGTGCGTATATTACAACAGCATTAGGCAACATCCAGGTCAATTTTAGAGCAGTATTAACCCAATTAAGGAGAATGTTTAGACAGTATAATTATCTTCTCATTTCAGCTTGCTCTCCCAGGAAATATTTCCTTTACTAATTGTTTTGAATCTCCTGCTTTCTTTTCTAACTTAAAGAAAAGCTGTGAATTTTCCACTTCTACCCTCAAGCTCAAGTAGGTGAACGTTTACTGAGTTTTACTTTGCATTGAATGCATGTAACATGTAAGGTGAAAAGAAAGCCAAAATATAGTCATAGTTCACCCATAAACATTCCAGAATAGCTATAGATTTCTGTGGCTAAGCAATACTCTCTTCCTTTAAGGATCGTTGGATTTGTTTGTGAATGGTTAAAAATCCATTGTAGAAATACAAGGAATGTTACACACCAGAAATAGTTCTGACCTTCTGTGCTTTGGTTAACAAAGGCTCAATTACCTCTTCTAAGTTGTGATTATTTAAATGATGTAATCTAGTGTATTTCAAAATTTTAATGAAAAAGGAATCTGTTACGTTATTCTGTAGAAAACATAAAATGGTTTAATAATTATGTTTCTTCGAGCTTTAATTGACATTCCATTTTTCATAAATTTCTACTTTATTGAAAGGATTAGAATTATAATGTGACACTATGAAAAAAGAAACAAATTCTTTAGCAACTGCCATGCATTTTCCTCTTTTATTGATAGTAGAATTTGCTATCAGTTTTCTACCAAATGATAGCAAGGTATCCTACAGAAACTGTGAATTCTTTACTGCCTATTTGGCAGTCCAGTTTTGAATTCATCAGATCATATTTCTGCAACAGCCCTATTGAAGTCAATGGTTCCCTTTCGTTCACTGCTGTCTGTTCTGAGTTTAAACCTAAACCAGTGAATGCTATTCAGGGGTAGTATTCTGGGGGAAATGGGTGTTCATCACCAAGAAGGCATTTGGCCATATTGCTGCATCTTCATTGACTGGACTTTCTTTGAACAGAAAGTGGTGGATATGTTTCTCTTTCTGCTTCCATTTTGTCTTCACAACCAGCCCAAGAGGTAAGTCTGGTTGAGAGGGGACGACTGCCCTAAGGGTCAGATGGGCCTAAATTCATATAGTCCTAACTAGAGTATGCCCTACTCAGCTTCTAGGATCAGATGGGATCTGGTGTCTTTAGAATTGACTTTAACTACAGTAGGGTTACTATCCATTCATATACTTCGTAACTTTTTTCCATTTAAAATATTACATGGTCATTGATAACAATGGACACCCTCCATGCAGCTCAGCAGTATTTTGGCAGAGAACATGCTCCAAGGGCATGTTTACTAACTGACTTAACACTTGCTAATGTAGAAGCCAAACTATAATTCATCCACTATGACCATGCCTCCATTTCATGCATTTCCCCCTCTTGTCATTGTACTTCCCTCCACTTCCTGTTTTCATGCAAACAAATTTGCCTGTGGATCAGAACTGAAGCATGGTTTCCAATTCTGTTTTGTAATCACATAATGGTTTTCCCAGTCCACATGGGTTATGTAACATTTAAACCCAGAAAGCAAGAGAGAAAATGTGCACAGGTCAAAAGATGGTCTTAAGGGCCAAATGTTTTGGATGTTCAGAAATGGGCTACTCTGCAGTTATTCTTGGACTGCAGTTTCCATAATCCCTTGCCAATTAGGGCTAATGGGAGTTGCAGTCTAGTAATATCTGACACCACAATTGCATACCCAGATATAAAAAGTCCATTGCCTGTATTGTCATTGTGGAATATCAGTAGACAGACATGGAAATATACCCAACACCTCTAATTTCTGTTCCCCCCCTTGAAATTAATGCTTAACAATTCAATATTTTGTTGGCACTCACCTTAGCTTGCCCATTTCATTGCAATTAGTACTTTCTTCTAGGATCTCTGTGAATTCACACCTCCAGGTCTTCATTTCTTATATTTTTACTGTTTTTGCCCAGAATGAACTTCCTTGACTTTCAGGATGTGCTCTATTCAGCCCAGAAAACAAGTTTTGGTTTAGATGCATCTAAATTTTGTAGCTACATTGTTTGAATTGCAAGTTTTCTGGCTGTCAAAACATGCCTTTTATAAAGTATGATACACATCAGTACACATGAGTTGGTATATGTTGAATTCTTTCAGTAAAAAGGTTGAAATCCCAACAATGAAGATTCATATGGAATAGTGGGGACAAAAGACAGCTTAGTCCCTCCTTCCCAGATAAATCAGCTCCATGCATGAAACCATAGCTGTTGGGTCAAAAGGGTATGCACCACCTATTTGTACATAGTAGTTTCTCCATCCAGGTGGAAAATACATGATCAAAGCAGTACTCCTTGCTGGGTTCCAGCAGAGTTATGTAAGAAGATAAGAGTCATGTTGGATTAGACCAAGAGCCTATGCAGTTCAACATTTTTTGTTCACACAGTAACCAATCAGGTACACATGGGAAACCTGCCAGCAGGGCATAAATGCAACAGCACTCCTGTACACCCCAACAACTGCCTCTGATACTGGAAGGTGATACATAACTATTCTTACCAGTAACCACTCATAGCTCTACCTTTCACAATTTTCTAATCCCTCTTTAAATACATCTAAGTTAGCAGCTCTCTCTATAATTATCTGGATTTTTTTCACTTTTATTAAAATCACATAGAAAGAAAGAAACAGAAATAATACAACTAGCATACTTACATATAGACACAAACGAACATCTATACAAACTTCCCATCGTTCATCTGACTTCATAGGACTCAGATTTTTCATGAGTGTATTTTTTGGCTTCTGATTCAATACTTTGCCTTTTCAGTGTACTACTTACATAACCCATTGATAATGACTCTCCCAAAATCTGTCTTTGTCTTTCACCTCACATCTTTTTATTATACTTTTCACCTGTTCTTACAAAATTCCATAACTGGATACCAGCAGTACCCGGATACTACTTGCTGTTGCTTTGCAGTTTAACCAACATGTTAATTTGTCTCATTCAATCACTGACATAGCTTGATTTTTTTTTTCTAAAAATGAACTCCAAAGGAAAAATCAAAAGGTGACCAAAACTGACCATTTGTAATCCTGTGATCAGATTTAATTTTTTTTAATGTGATACTGATAGAAGTATTTATCTCTGGAGCTTCTAATGTACAATCCAGGCCTTTACTATTTTCTTAATGGACAGTAGTAGTATGGTGATCCCTTTATTGACAGATCTGGCTGCCTCCCTCAATGAAGATAAACAAATGTATATATGTGGCAGAAACTGAAAAACATTTTGTAGCTTACAGTGGGAAAAACAGGGAATGATAAAATTTGTTAAAATTTAACTAGGTAACCACCTGCAATTTTTTTGTGACCTGGACTCAGTTAGATGGAACCGTCCTATAGAGATGATCTAATCCAAACAAGGTATACAGTTGTGAGCCTAAGTCCAGTAGGCTGGAGGGATGGCCTCTGGCTTTCCAAAAAGTCCTTAATTTAGGATTCCTGGAAAGCAAATTCCATTCGATATACTTATGTATGTGCCTTCAGGTTGCCTATCAACTTATGGCAACCCCATCAATTTTATAGGGCTTTCTTAAGCAAAGAATACTGAAGGTGATTTGCCTTTACCATCCTCTGAAGTATAGCCAACAGCACCCGTTATTCCTTGGAGATCCCCTATCCAGGAGGCTTGACCCTGCTTTGCTTCAAAGATCAAGCAGCATCTGGTGCTGTCAGGGTATTTAGGCATTAATTCCACCATAGTTACCCCAAAATACTTGTCAGATTATTATAAGTTACTGGGTATTATTTGCAATGACAACAAATCACACTATTTGAACAGTGTTTTTCTTTTATTTATCCACATTGACCAAGTATTTGCTTCTCAGTGAACATTTCTTTAAAAATGTAACAAGAACAAGACTAAGGTTTACAAAGATACTAACAGCCACTAATATTGTAAAATACAAAAATTCTCTGTAATTCTTTGGAGGTGATCTTTATCAAACAAAACTTTAGGACAAGGGAAGAAATGTAGCGGATGAAGTGTACAACATTTAAAAATGCTCTGATAGACCAAAACTGCATTGTAGAAACCAACTTCTTCACATCAATGAAATTCACAAGATGGCTGTTATATACCGATACAGTGGATGTGCAGAGAAAAGCCAGTATGCTTTGCACCTGTGGCTTAGAATGCCATACATTAAGGCTGTGATCCTATGTATACTTACTTGGGAAGAAGCTGAGAAACAGTTTTAATTCCAGTAACTGTATTCAGAATTAACAGTAAAAAATAGCAGTTTTCTTCTTTTGATAAGGCTCACAACTTTTTTTACAGCCTAATCTCCCTAGATCTTAAAACACAACAAAGGAAATACAAAACAGGCCACTTAAAACTCAAAGAATCTCTAACGTCCTCCATTTTACATAGCTACTGGCCTCACTGAACTTCTGTGCTTGATTCCTCCTGCCCTCCAATAGCCTCCCAAATACATTCCAAGATGTATTGCACCTTGAAATGGGATATAATATATGGATATGTGTTTAATTCCTACAAGTAACCACTGAAGTTCTAAAGTACAGATCAACCCTCTTCCCAGACCTAAAATTCAGCTCATCAAAGAATACAAAGATAGCCACATAAAGCATAATAAGTGTTTGAAAATATGATTTCCCAACAATATCCCCATCAAAGTAATTGTTCCCAGTCTGAATTCTCAATTTTAATTGCAGCAACCAGTCTGATATACTTGTAGAAAAAAAAATGAAGCATTTTGACCAAATTTGATATTATATTTACATAGTAGCTGCAGCCAAATACTACATTTTGATGTGATTAAACAGTACTGAAGGTGAATACTAAATGACGTGGAGATCCACAAAGATTAGGCTTACTAGGGCCAAGAACAAAAACAAAACTTGCGACAGATTGGCAAAGTAACTGGCACCGTAGGGCTACTGTACAGAAATGGCTGCAGCTGGCAGATTATGGTCTGCTTACACTGTGTTGACATACACTGCAGAGCCCATAAGATAGGCATTCACAGAATGGTTTTGAGTGCTTTTACTCAGACATACTGTATGAAATATTCAGTTAGGAACACAGTGGTTTGCAGAATGTGTTCCTCTAAGCTAGTGCTGGAGAGCTCAATTCAACCTTCTCCTTTGGCCACAAGTTTGAGGTAATGACTAATTCAGTTCCACAACCCCTTTTCTATTTCTCCCCATCACCTGCCTCTTTGTTCAGCCCTCTGATCGACAAGTCATAAACCACCTCCTCAATCTTCTTAACATCATACTTGAGGCCATCATAGCGTTTCCTTAGGGAGTCATTCTTCAAATTGAGAAGGCGAAATCCAGAATCTAATTCATTGATGAATGCAGAGATACGGAGTGGACGAGAATAGTCGCCGGCTGTGACACTGTTGACTGCCAGCCTTGACTAGAGACAAAACAATTGTAAAACCAAAGTGGTCGTGCAAAAACCAGGAAAGGCCTTCCATGCTTCACTAGAGTCCTTCAATAATATTTGTATCTCAGTAAGACATTAGCATGTAGTTTTCCTTTCATATTTTTATTTTAAGATAAGGAGAGGATGGGGGTTATATGGTCTTGCAGCTGTTGTTGAACTGCAGTTCTCGTCATTTGTTGGTATACTTGCTGAGGCTGATGGGAAGTGCAAATCAACAACATTTGGACAACCACATTCCTCATACCTTCCTTGAGAATATCTTTGATGAAATTCCAGTCCTAAGAGCCTTTATTTTTACTACAGTAAGATGCAACTCACTTTAAAAGGCTACCTTTCAAAAAGCAGAAAAGATCAGCTATAATCTTCTTTCAAAAGGAAGATCCAGGCCTGTGATTCTAGATTTGTCCATTTATTCATCTGCTTGTCTTCCAGTGATCCAGATCAGCAATGCTATACTATTGTAAAATACCATTAGAGTAGGAACTGTACAGCCCTCCAGATATTGGGACTTCCAACTCCTCACAACACTAGTTAGCACAGTCAGTACCAAGGAATGCTGAGAACTGGAGTTAACAATATCTGGAAGCAAAATGATCTTGTAGCACCTTTGAGACTAAATGAAAGAAAGAAGACAGCATGAGCTTTCATAGACTTGAGACTTGTATCTGAGGAAGTAGACTCCAGTCAACAAAACATCATTCTACCAGCTTCTTTCTTTCGGTTAGTCTCAAAGGTGCTACAATATTCTTTTGAATACTGATTTTCCAGACTAGCACAGCTATGTTTTGAACATCTGGAAGGACACACAATTCCAACCCCTGCTTTACAATATTCTTTACTTACCAACTCACTAGCAAGAGTTAACACTCCAGAGAGGTAATCCTCAATGTCCAAATGAAAACCTCTCTCTCTGTCAGCTTCAACTGCAAAAAATAAAAAATTGAGCTCAGCTCCAGTTAACACTAATAACCAAACCAACTATGCTCTCTGTAGATTCAGAAGACACTAAAAATGTAAGATCCCCATATTAATAGATGTTAAATCTTTGCCTCAAGTAATGTCAACCAGGTATCGGAGTACCAAAGCCAAAAGAGTCATAATGGCAGATTACATTTGAAAGCAGGAGGCCTCATATTTCATCCCGAGCATGTAACTAGGATTTCATGTAGCAGGGCTGAGGAAAAATAGACCTTGGAAATAATAATAATAATAATGCAGGATTACAGTATAAAAAACAGTAATACATATAAGATCAATATATCATTATATCATTATATCAATATATCATTACAACAATCAGTTAAAAACCATCCAATTAAAACCAGTAACATCCACCATGTGATCTATATCTATGGGGTTTCAACAGTGCAGGGGTTCAGAGAGATGTTACACTGAAAGTTGCTGCCATTCAGAGCAGAGAGTCCTGAAGAACTAAATAAACTTATTAGGGAATAGGCTTCATTAAATAAAATGTGACTTCTAATTGGATTATGTTAACGAATCAAATGTATCAGGCAACATGGAAACTTCATATTATTAGTTTGGTATGTAATACTTAATTTTTCCCATTTTTCCTCTACCTTTTGGTAAGGACCTTCACAATTTACATAGGGTATTTTGCCAACATTTACGCAAAATTATGCAGACTTTATTAATTTTTCCACAAAAAAAGTGAATGTATCAGAGGTAAAGCAGAAGTCTTGCTTTTATAACAGGTGCAAGAACCATTTACAAGCTTTTGGATATAAAGACAAATAACAATTTGAAACTTTTTTTACCCCATCTTGTGTGAAATTTTCTAGAAATCTCTAAACATGGAAGCTAGGCTTCATCCTTAAAGCACTTAGGCAATTACTTACTTCCAAGTATTTCTGTAACAGCTTCCCGAGTTACTAAGGTTTCTGTCTCCAAGTAGACCACAAATGCCGCTAAGAATACCAGACGTTGTAGAACAAACCTCCAATGTTCATGAAATCTGCAAAAAGCCACTTCAATGAAGCATAGATCTCTTAAACACATGTGAAAGTGATGGAAGATATTTTAGACAACAGGATAAAGGCAGTAAGCTTAAAAACACATGAAGTTTGGATGGTTCTCTACCCAAACGCATCAACAATTAAATGTATTAATAATATCTCTACCCGAACACATCAACAATTAAGTGTATTAATAATATCTACTGCCTATCCTTTTACCCAAGATGCACAAGGCAGTCTGTGATACAGGTGAGAGTGGTCGCTCATGACCAGCCTGGGGTCCCCCACTGGCTTCACGACCAAGTACAGATTTTAATCCTGGCTTTCGCACTTCTAGCCTGAACATTACACATCAGTACCAATGGAGAAGCACCTACTTTTTCCAGCATTCAGTGGCTCCTGTTTAATTAGGGTGAGAACTACTCTGACATTCACGTGTATACAGTTGGCCCTCCACATCCATGGATTCTTTCCCCATGAATTCAAGCATCCACATCTTGAAAATATTCCAAAAAAGTTTAAATTCCAAACAGCAAACTGCCCCTTTATATAAGAGACGCTATTTACTATGCCATTATATTTAATATGATCTGAGCATCCATGGATTGGGGTATCCATGGGGGCAAGGGGGTCTTGCAACCAGACTCCAGTGGATAGCCACCTTAGGTCCCATTTGGGAGAAAGGTAGAATATAAGTGCAATAAACAAACAGTTTTGTTTTTAGCTCTCTGCCAAATAAATTATTCTTCCTTACAAGAGATACTCTTTTTTTCACCTAATGACTGAAATTCTAGAATAGAGGTAATTCAATACAGCTTTAGTGAATTAACAAATACCTGAAGCCAGAAGTTTACTAACCTGTAATATTGATCTGCAGGGAACTTTATTTTCAGAGAGGCCAACTGTGTTCTGACAGTACCAAAATGTTCTCGAGCCTTCTGACATTTCTTTGGTACTGAAATTAAAAAATAAAACAAAAACCCAGTAATAGTCAGGGGGGAACAGTTAGTATTCTGGTAAAAAAAGAAACCCACATTATCCATTTCAGCCACAGAATCATGAAAAAACAACAACAGCAAGCAATATTTTCCATTCAAGCAGGGCTGAGAATCTAGATATTGTGGGACTGCAACTTCCACCATTCTTCATCATATATTATACTGGCTAGGGTTGCTGGAATATACAGTCCCACATATGGCTTGTTGATGATTCCCACTCTTGGATTAAAGGCACAGTTTGACAGACTGGATTTATACAAACGTCTGCTTTATTCTCACTGACATCAATGGAACAAGTTAGTCTTTACTACCAGTAATTTGGATCCAATGCATTTTTAAAGCTTTCACAGGAGAGAAAGTTCTGTGTTGTTTAATTATTATATGACTGGTCATGACCCAGGACATTTGACATGGTAAATAAGCTGCTATAATGGTGAAGCATGGATATACTCATGGTTCAATTCCCTGCATTTTCAATTCTCATCAAAGAAATAGTAGAATTTCTTTAGTAGGAAAATGCATTGTTAGGATAACATGTAAGCATTTCACAACCTCAACTGGCGGCTTTATGTTCATTTCTAATCAGTCTATATTTGTATACAGTTGGCCCTCCTGTATCCATGGATTCACCCATCCATGGCTTGAAAATAGATGTACATAAATAAATTCAAGATTTGCTTTTAGAATACGTATGTGTGTGTGTGTGTACATATGTACATATATTCTAAAAGCAAACCTTGATTTTGCCACTTTATCTAAGGGACACCATTTTACTATGCCATTGTATTTAATGGGACTTGAGCATCTACGGATTTTGGGACCCACAAACTGTGTGTGCGTTGTGTGTCCAGGAATCAACCCCCAATGGATACCAAGGGCCCTCTGTAATATGGCCACAACTCTTCCTCCGACAGGATGGCACACATATAAAGATACTGCATATACTCAACTATAAGTCAACCTCATATATAAGTCGAGGCGAAGGTTTTGGGGCCAAAATTATAGATTTTGATAGGAACCGTGGATAAAAACTTAGAGCCATGTAACAAAGGATGTAAAAGATGAAGCAAAGGAAAATGATGCCAAAGAACTTACAAAGTTCTGGCAGACATAACTGCTGGGATAGTGGCACCTTTGTTTTCTGATGGTTCAGTGTATACAAACTCTGTTTCATGCACAATATTATTTTTAAAATATTGTATAAAATGTTGTATAAAGGCTGGACACATGCGAGAGTAGAGATGGCTGGTGCTACTCCCAGGATGGACAAAGCGACTCAGAAAAAAGAGGTGACCATATACATATATATGAGTTCAAGAACCAGACTTACATTGACCCACGGATAAATGGACCCATGTTTTTGAGGGGTCCGTTTTCAGACCAAACTTTCCTAAGACTTATACGTGAGTATATACACACGGTAAAATGACCAAAGCGATTTCGACTCACTGTCCTGGAACCCCGAACCCTGGTGGACTCCTTGTAGGACCGTTAGGATTTCCCGGGCTGTTTGCTCCAGCGTTTGGACCACCTTCCTGATCTCCTGCGAACACAACAAACACAAGTTAACGGTGAGGCTGCATCCACACTGGAGGGTTAACCCGGTTCGGTCCTGCTTTAAAATTTGTTGTCTGACTCACTTGCTATGGAATTCTGGGAGTTGGAGTTTGTTGTGGGGCCCTCTGGGCCCCACAACAAACTCCAACTCCCAGAATTCCATAGCCTTGAGCCACACAAAGTGGGACCAAACCGGTTTAACCCTCCAGTGTGGATGCACCCTGAATATAAAAGCCCCAGAAACTGTTATTATCTCTTAATAGAGAGATCCCTGACCTCTCTGATGTCCTGGTCTGCAGTGAGCACCCCTTGCAGAGTGATGAACATCTCACTGACACTAGACATTATGATAGCCCCAAAAACAGACACAGAGACAACAGGAAGAACTGAAGCTGCTGCTGCTCCTCCAGCCCTTGCTGCTGCTGCTGCTGCTGCTGCTGGGAAGAAAGGGAGGGACTAGGACTACAGGGACACTCATAGGAGGGAAGGAAAAGGGGCCTTTTCCACCATGGCGTCGCAGGGCTGCCCTGCTCTCCGCCTGGCTGGAAAGGGGCCCTCTCTTTAAAGGCCTTTTTTCATCATGCATTACCTTATCAGGCTCATCTTCACCTTTATTTAATGACCATGGTTATCTTGACCTTTACTTAGTGAGCCTGGTGGTCCCCTTTGCATAATTACTATGGTCACTTTCCCCTTTGCTTAGTGACCATGCTTACCTTCATTTTTTTTTTTACTTAATTGCCATGGTTTCTGTAATCCTCTTTAATTAATTGCCATGGTGACCTTCAGCTTTACTTAATGAGCATGGTTACCTTCGCCTTTACAGTACTTAATTACTATGGAAACCTTCACCTTTACTTAATTACCACAATTACCTTCACTTTTACTTAATTACTATCTTTTTACCTTTACCTTTACTTAATTACCATAGTTATCTTCACCTTTACATAATTGCCATAGTTACATTTTCCTTTGTTTAATTACCATGGTTAACTTTAACTTTACATAATTACTATGGTTACTTTCACCTTCGCTTAATGACCATGGTCACCTTCACCTTTACTTAATTACCATGGTTAACTCCACCTTTACTTAATTACCATAGTTACCTTTACTTAATTACTATGGTCACCTTCAGCGTTTCTTAACTACCATGGTTACCTTTACCTTCACTTAATTACCATGGTTAACTCCACCTTTACTTAATTACCATGGTTGCCTTTACCTTTACTTAATTACTATGGTCACCTTCACCTTTTCTTAATTTCCATTATCACCTTCACCTTTACTTAGTTACCATGGTTATCTTCCCCTTTACTTAATTACTATGGTTAACTTCACCTTTACTTAATTACCATGGTCAGCTTCACCTTTTTTTAATTACTATGGTCACCTTCACCTTTTCTTAATTACTATGATTACCTTCATCTTTAATTAATTACCATGGTTACCTTCAACTTTACTTAATTACTATGGTTACCTTCACCTTTACATAATTACCATGATTACCTTCAGTTTTTTAATTACTTAATTTTAATTTACATGATTACCTTCAGCTTTTTAAAAAAAAATTATAATTTTTATAATACTTAGTAGACAAAATACACTGAGTAATATCAAAATTGGTCATCATGAAACATAATTTTCAAATATACATATTTACAACTGACTTCCTACACTCATCCGGTTCGTATAAAACTTTTATCATATTAAATCTATTATCTTCGCAACACCAGCAATGTTTTTCCAGTTCCTCTCTATGTGTTAAACCAGCAAAACTTCATTTATTTTGATCACACTATCTTTTAAGATTTAACATATTATTTTTATTTTTTAAAAAAACCTTTAATTATCTTTCATAATATAAATAACACTAAAAATAGAATAATAAATAGCTACCATGCAACATTGCCACACTACCCCCTTATAATGTCTACAGAGGCACTTCACATAGAATTTACTAGCATTGGGAACTATAGGTTCAACAAGAAACTGAAAATGTAATTTGTGATTGTTACAGACAATATTCTGACGTGGCATCCTTTGCATATAATTTCAGACTTAATTTATGGGTTGATTTTGCAAATACTGTACTGCTTTTGTGTTTCTCCAGTGTCCCCATGAAAACTGTCGTAAGGGATCTATGAAAATATTATACATTCAAACTGCTTAGAAAACTTTCTAGCCTTCAACAGGCTACTCAGAAACAGGCAAGGAATGAGAAAGCTGTTGTTGGTAATTTATGTTGACTTGATGATGATGATGATGATGATGATGATGATGGTAGGGTGAGACCCTGTTAAATAACTGAAAGGGTTATAGATTGGACTTTATACATAATGATTCCCTGATTCTCTCCTCCGAGGAGCACACCATTCTTAAACCAGTTTACTGAACAATCTTAAGTAATAATAAGCAAAAGTACAGAGCAATCTTAGTTTATTTTATAGCAAGACACTCTTGTGTTCAGTATGTAAAGGGATCTTGTAGCACCTTTGAGACTAACATAAAGAGGGAAGTTGGTAGCATGAGTTTTCATAGACTTAAGCCTACTTCCTGAGATGCATTGGGTAGAGTCTTGTATTCGGTTGGTCTTAATAATCATAGATGCTTTTCACCTAGTTAAATGTGGCTTGCCATCCCTAGAAATCGTAGAGACCATCGATAGGATTTTTGAACCAATCTTTTTAGCTGTGCCTTTGGGAACTAGTGTGGCATACTGGTTTGTGCACTGGACTATGACTTTGGAGACCAGGGTTCAAATCCCTGCTCGGCATGGAAACCCATTGGGTGATTTTGGACAAGTCACACTTTCTCAGCCTCAGAGGATGGTGATGACAAACCCCCTCTGAACAAATCTTGCCAGGAAAACCTGTCATTGTTTCACCTTTGGATCACCATAAGTTGGAAAGGCACATAACAATTAGGAACCATTTGCTCCTCAAGACACCACTGATTTCCATGCTTTCAGAAACTTTCAGCAAAATATTTTTGGTGAGCATCAAGCTGATCTTGAAGGCAGGTACAAGAACAAAGTTGGACTGGCTAGGCACTTTACTCCCCACTAGTTAACAACTCTTTTTCTCCTTCTAAGAGGCATTTGCTTCATGGAATCATATAAAATTGGAAAAGACCCCAAGGACCATCCCATCCAGCCACCTGTCGTGCAGGAAGACACAGTCAACACGTAGCACAACTCACACACTCTACGGGCACTTGTTTACTGCTGGTTTTCCACCTCTTAGGATGGAGAGATTTAGCTCCATTTCTAATAAAAGGTAGCTATTGGACACTGTAGACTCCTCAATTAGCTTCCTTTACTTTAAAAGTTTAGTAAGGACTATTTGACAGTGGAACACACTCCCTTCCTTGGAGGTCTTTAAGCAGAGGCTGGATGGCCATCTGTTGGGGATGCTGTGATGGAGAGTTCCTGCATGGCAGCGGGTTGGACTGGATGGCCCTTGTGGTCTCTTTCAACTCTATGATTCTATGAAGAGTTTATCTGGGAGGCTCAGCCATACAAAGAGAAGAGAGTCCTCTCTTGTCCCAGCATGGGATACCTTTTTGCATCGACTGAATTTAATTTTTTAAAAAACTTTTCTATTTTTCAAGAGAAGCCAAACCATGTTCTGCAAATCAATCAATCAATCAATCAATATATTTAAAAGAATTGGAATAAACTATAAGGGTGAAGATGCAGATTTCTCAACTGGCAAAGGTACAGATGTCTTTCAAATTCCGATTTAGCTGAAAGGCCACATTCCAAACAAACCATGGCATTTGAAAAGTGTGAGTTAAAGGCTACCACTCATTTTATTTTATTTTATTGGTGCTGGGGCTTTGGGATGCCTGTTCAATTAATCCCATGTGCACCTGGAGACAATGGTAGACTCACATTAGAGTGCAGAGAAGGCAACTTTCTCTGCATCCTTAGTAGCACTGACATTAATTAATTAATATGTCACCTTTCTCTCAGAATGGGAATCAAGGCAGAAGTAAAAAATTAAACATTCCTTTAAATTACATTATTAGCAAACTACTCATCATGATGATAGGCGGGAGAGGGATTCCCTCCACAGTCTTGCCTTGTCATCATATAGCATTATTTCAGCAACGTGGGGGCTGAATCCTTCCAGACCCTTGTCAGCACCTGGAACCTGGTGGGGCAGACACCTTGCCCAAACCTCTACCTCTTCTTACCCCCCCCCCCCGGTGGTGCTGTCAGTACCCTCTCACTGTTGAAGTCCTTCTGCTGTGAAACCCTGATCTCTTTTACCAGCCTGCTAATTGCCAGTACTATATCCCAAGGTTGGCCACAAGGAGGAGATTTCCTCTTTTCCAGATCCAGCCTCAAAATACAACTACGAAATGGCCTGCCGGACGAGATCTGTCTTATTACGTCGCTTGACTGCTTCAAAAAAGCTATAAAAACGCATCTCTTCTGGCAGGCCTTCCCAGAAACTTCTTAATCCCCCGGCTCCGAAACCAGGTTTGTTTTCCCGCCAGTTCCCAACACTTTGACCCCGGATGCCATAGTTCTACGCTGCTCAAGGAATTGTTGTTTTTATGCTAATGTATTGTTTTTAAATTTGTCTGTTTGGTTTTAACTAATGTTAGTTTAATTTAATTTTAAGGGGTGGGAGGTGAGGTAGTGGATTATTGGAATTGTTTTATCTTGTGACTTTTTAATTTTGTTGTACCCCACTCCGATTGCCTGGACAGAAGAGCGGGCTATAAATAAAATCTATTATTATTATTATTATTATTATTATTATTTTCTAGCAGGCTGGTAAAATATTTTGCAGGCTACTAACTTTTGTGGGTACATTTGCAAGACTATGTAAAGCATGGTCAGGGATTCCTAATTCACATTCAGCTATGAGAATTCACCTCTAGATCTATCCACTAAATCATTATAATAATTTGGAAGCAAGCAATATTAGTGACGCAGTGGCTCAGCAGTTAGGATGTTGACTCTGACGACTGCAAGATTGGCAGGTCAGCAGTTTGAGGCCCAGGTGCTGCATGACAGAGTGAGCTTCCATCACTAATCCCAGCTTCTGCCAAACTAGCAGTTCAAAAGTGTCTAAAAGTGCAAGTAGATAAACAGATACCACTTTGGTGGGAAGGTAACTGTTCTGTACAGTCATGCTGGCCACATGACCCACAGAGTAGTCTTTGACAGTGCAGGTTCTTCAGTTTAATAATGGAGATGGGCACCTCCCTCTACAGTCGGACACGACTAGACAGCCTTGTCAAGGGAAAACCTTTAACTGTAATATGAGGAATGATGTGTAAGTGCTTAGCATTATCAGTATCAGACTTAGTAGGCCCCCTTGTGTATGAAATAACACTTCCTTTTGATGCCTCCTTCTATCATCACTGTTTAGTCAGAGGGGGAACAATGTTACCTATTTTGTAACAATTGATTGCAGCACATTTGCTGTCCCCCCCCCCCCCCCCCCAAAATCTTGCAACAGGTAGATGTGTCCCTGGACATCATTTCTTTAACAGAAAAGTTGGCAGCAGCAGTAGGAATAACATGGGAAGAATAGGGCTAGGCTCCTACACCACAAATATGAACAGTTCAACATGTCGCAGAAAACTTTTTATTCAAAATGAACAATATGCACGTGTGAAATGAAACAACCAGGTCAGGGAAGCCTTGCATCAGTAAACAAAAACTTTTTGATCCTTGTAGTTGAAAGCTTTTTTCCCAAAATCCCCTTTCCTTAATTTTTCAATTTTGGTAGCCAGACTTTTTTTTACATGCTAATGATAGCTCATGAAGGAGGATTATATGTCCCTTTTCTCTTTGTTTTGCTGTTCATTCCTGCTCAGGGATTCTGGAGACAGCATCTGTTTACAGTGCCTCTTGTAGGCCAGCAAACAAGCTGCAGTAGGATCAGCTAGAGTAGAATCTTATTGTTTGCCAGCTCAAGCTTTATTTAACTGTTTATTACATACACACTGCTGTAACCCAACACTGAAAGTCTGCATTTTTCCAGGTCTCCCTCACCATCCTCCCAATGCTGATGTTGCTTTAAAAACTTCCAGCTACAGAAAATAAGGAAGAAAAGTGGAGTTAGGCAGGCATAGAAAAGACTTTGTAAAAAGGAGCTTCTTTGTCAGAGGCTTTGTTAATGGAGATATGCACTTTCTCCTTTGCACTTCACTCAAAGCCAAAAAAAAAAAAAAAACCTTTAAAAAATCAAATACAGAAAAGGGTGTTAGGACTGGAACATCTGGTCACAATCCCTTGGGGACAAAATCTTCATAGAAATGAAAAATGAAAGGTTGCTAAATGCCAGTACATGGCTTTTTGGATATCTCCCAAAGGACATACTGCACCAAGAGTTACTTTAGAGTCTTTGGCAGCAGCCAGAGTAGTAATTACAATGCGCTGGAAAGGTTTGTGAGACATCCATTAGACCTTGATTTCACTGTCACATTTAAGATTGCTAGAGGTCAGGCGAAACTGGGAAAATGTGTGGTATGGTGCCAATTTTTGTAGTATGTCAATTATATGCTCCAGATTCTTGCTGTCCCCACTCATCATAAGGTTTTCCTTGTCTAAGAGCTAATAACTATATAAAGTTTTGTGTTTCTGTATTCTGATGGAACCGGACTAATTGGTTACATTCCCCCTCAGAATGGTGGGGTGTGTTTAGCCCATTTCTGCTGTACAGAAATATTTAATAGAAAGCTGTTTTCTATTATGTTTTGATATTTATAGAAAGATTTCTTGTTATTCCTGTGTGCCTTTGAGTCATTTTTGACTTATGGTGACTCTCAGGTGAACGTATTATGGGGTTTTCCTAGCCAGATTTGTTGAGAGGGTATTTCTCATTGCCTTTGAGGCTAAGTTAGTGACATCTCTAAAGTCATCCAGTGGGTTTCCATGAATGAGCTGGTCTACATCAATTTAACATTAGCTTGCATTTGAACAGTAACTGAAATGAATTATTTTGGTCAAGAATTGTAACTGAAATAGTGGTGAACCTAAAAAAAAAAATCTTCTTAAAGTAAGGAAAACAATACCAGGACAGCTTGTTTACTTGAGAAACTGGTTTCATGTAAGTGTGCACTGGACTGTAGCATGGGGTGGCATGTGTTGAACCAAATATGAAAACAGGTCATCACTGGCTCCAGTGAGTCTTGATAGGTGGTGCCCCTTTTCACTAAGGATCCAATGGGGTTGTGCTGGGTTTTTTAGTTGACATGTTCAGGCATATTTACAGCATACAAAATTTAAGTCAGGCTAATAGTTTTAGGTACCAAAAAGTCAGTGTTATGTGAAATGCTGCTAAAAATATGTCCTGCCAAGCAGAAAAAAGTAAATCCAGAAATTGTGTTATTAATGTACAAAGGCATAATATCTACATTAAAGGTGCCATATTTTAATACTTGCTCTTGGGGACTTATGCCCTGTACAGACCGGCATTTTGTGCCACCCTGTAGGTGGAGTCAGGGCACTGCATTCTGATGCTGGATGCCCTGACTCCACCCCCAGAGCATCATGATGCCGTGTGCCATTCCAGATGGCGTATGGCATCATGTTGCAACTCTGGCACTGCATTCAGATGATGCAGCACTGAAGGGGTGCCATACAGCTGTGCTACCATGGGTATGGTGCCACTTTTTGTGGATCGTTTTTGCACCCTCTAGAGGCTGGATCAGGGCTGCTGCATAAGGTTGCCACGGCCCTGATCTGGCCAGGGCTGTTTTTTTACAGTTCCTTGAATTCCTTTGCAGAACCTTGTTCATGTACAACATCACTCTGTACTTAATGTTTTTTAGTGTCACAAAAATGTTTTGTTGCTTTGAGGAATATCTCATGTGAAGACAAACCTTAATTTCAGCATGAGACACTAAGAAGACAACATGCAAGTGTCTTTAACATAAACAAAAATCAATTCTGTGAAATGTCTGATACATTAGGGACAGCTAATTTTATTAACATAACATAAGCAAGGCCTTTTTGCAAAGGAAGTACTTTTTTTTCCCCTAAAGGCAATATACATCTTTTCCATCTGCATTATATTTTGCACAGGTGGAAATTATTTTAAAAGAATACCACATTTTCTCACTAAACACACATTTTTGTACTGGGGAAAATGAAATATTGCCGAATGGCATGCTGGAAATGGCATGCTGGAAGCAAAACAAGTGTGGGAGTGGCATTGGTATTTCATGGGAATAGTTTGTGATGAATGACACAAATCTCTCCATTTTCTGTCTATGTTTTCAGAAATATTCATTGCCATTCAGAAGAACATTTCAAGGATTCAGTCAAGCTTCCTAAAGAAATTTCAGTGGATGTAATGGAGACTCCCAAGAGGAAAGTTCTGGCCACAGGACACTTGGTTGGAGCAACAAACCAACACCAATTCCTCGTGTGCCCTACAAGTGCCATTTCCCACACTTTTCAGAATGTCCCCCAATAGTCCAGAACTACAGGGATGGGAGATGCAGAAGGCTGTGTCTCCATAGCCTCTCTTTCGGCTGAAAAATGTGTCTTTCCTTGAATAGAAGGTGAGCCCTTCCATTCAGTTTGGCAATGTCAGGATACAGTACAATATTATTTAAAATGTCTCTTTGTTAAGGAATTGCTTGGGAAGATTTTTGTGGCCTCCTGCTTTAATGTGTTTGTATAGATACATCCTCAAACATCACCTCCCTTCTAGTCCTTGCAGTGCCAAACTGCTCATAAAGAATTGCCGTGGGCTCAGCCCTCTTGCTTTGGTTTATCACTCTTCACTGTGTTGTTGTGTCTAATTTAGAATGTTAATCCGTCTAGGCACCAATTTATCTTTGTCCAGAAGGGACTCTGCATTCTTCTGGCACTATAAAAACAACAACATGTAATATATTGCCATAGATCAAGCCAAGCTTTGCAATAAACTCCCAGGTCCAGAAAAGAATTACTTTGCTGTTGTAGTCTTTAAACAGCCTGGGTTATTAATACGCAGATCTTCCCAGCGAGACACATGAGCGGATATCTGAACACTTGATACTTAACTAAACATAGTTTCCATAGCAAGTGGACAGACATGCTGTGTCATTACTTATGCTTTAACCACTCGTGACAAGGTTTTATGCTCTGGACCCTTCTTACTGAACTCAGAGGTTGCAGAAAACATTTCACCATTTTAATCCTGTGTGCAATTGCTTTGCAAGTAAACCCCATCAAAGTCAATAGGATCGATTACTTTCTATGTAAATACATTTAGGATCAGTGTAGTCCAAGAATTAAGATGCAAAGAGGATGGAAGAAATATATTTACTGTAAAGTTCCTGTGCTTCCTCTATCAAAGATACCTTTAATAGATATGTGACATGTAGTAATTGTGTTTATTAAGGTTTCCTGTTATTATATCTTGATGCTTGGCAAAGCTTCAGTTAGGATTTTGGAGGAAGGGGGGATTTGTTGAGAAAAAGAAGACAACTCTTCTAATTTCACGAGTCATGTTTGCAAACTTACAAGCAACTAGGCATATAGTCCCACCTTTGTGGCTACAGCTCTCTGCCTTTAACTATGCACAGTAGGTGATGTTTTCCTTAGCATAGTAATGTAATGCTAGTTGAATGTCCACTAATCATTTTGCCTTTAAAATGCACACAACTCAAAATGAGATCTAACAAATGCATCACAACTTTTCAGATAATAGAACTTCATATGGTTAAGTACCCAACAAATGCTAAAAAAATCTTTGAGTTCAATTTAGCAATATGTTAAAAGAACTTCCAGGTACAGTCAGAAGCTTCTTAAATTTTGCTTTTAGACCAACACATGTAGCTAGGGACAGATTTAGGATAAATAGCACAATGGGCAAAGATATCTTCAAGTCACCTCTAACTTCTGACAATCATCTTGTTGGGGTTTCTTAGCAAGATTTATTCCAAGGAGGTTTGCAGTTGCCTTCCTCTAATGCTGAGTGTGATTTGTGTGGGTTTCCATGACTGAGCAGGAATTTGAAACCTGGTTTCCCAGAGCTCTAGTCCAACACTCAAATTCTGGCTTAGATTTATTTTAAAAAGTGTGTTCAAACCTCTTACTGCAATGGTATAGAGAGAGACCGTAGTTCTTGTTAATGCCATCTCAAAGTAAATTAATGGTCTCTTGTTGTTTTTTGTCTCAAATGCCTCAAGTGGGAAAAGGAAAAACAGAACATTGACAAAGATGGAAGTTTATTTTTATAGTTTTTATCTGAACAAATTGTACAAATTTGAGCGGAAGGAAATTTGAGACACTTGCTACCTTTTTTCTCCCTAGCTTGTGGCAGATAGTATGTTAAACCAAAACTGAATCAACTGGCTCAGTTTCATGCCCATTTCTGTGTCCAGAGTGACCACCCAGTTTATTCATCTCTAAAGCCAGTGCTGCGTATAATGTGGCCTTATGGGAGAAAGGCACAGTATAAATCAAATCAATCAATAAATGCATTTTGAAACACAAGAGGGTTTTGTGTGTATGACAAAAGCCTGTACAGTTTGGAAAACTTCACAAGTTCTCCATGCATGGTCCCTCAATGGTAAAAGAAACAGAACAACCTAAATTCTCGCTTCTCTGTGGTCAACATTACATGAAAGAGTGTTGCCCGGACATTCACCTAGCTAGCATTCTTAGCACCTAATGTGGCTTTCTTCACTGTACTTTGCTGAATCCAATTTACTGACAAAAATCTGTCAGCTGCTGGAGTAAGGAAATAGTTATCAAGTCCTAAGAGAATGAAGTGTCAGCAAAGCCTCTTCCAGGCCCTGGCAAATTCTTAGCCTCTCCTCTTTCCTCCAACAGAAGAATGTGGATAGAGCAAGAGCTGTCAAGTTGTTCCTCCAGCCTGGAAACTGGAATGAATTGCAGTCACACCTGCTCTGTGGTGTAGTATCAGAGTCCTAGCTGCTTACTGCAAAATGCACCAGACTTCTCTCTTTGACAGTGTTGTCAAATAGAATGCTACAAACAGAAATAAGTTTTGGTTTAAAGGAGAGGGGGAAGTGGTAGCTATGCCCCAAAGAGCCATAATTGGACTATGGTATGCATGCTAATGCAAGACGTTGTCACAATAACAAACTCTTTTTGTACCCTTGCTTCGACCCCAAGTAAACACTACAGCATACATTATCCCCTAACTGCCCCATTTTTTTAAATAGTGCATCTTTAGGTTGGTGTGGAAGAGTGGGGACACATTACTTACAAGAATGCTGCTCAGGCTGTCTGATGGCTATTGTGGGGGACCCACAATTATTTTGTTCCACTGTGCCAGGTACCGGCATCATATTTGTGCCCATTAGATGCAATTGTTTCTTCCTTTCTTGGAAACGCAGCAGATGCTGGCTGTAGTCAAAATGCTTTGAGCAGCTTACAACACAAGTGGGCCTGCTGCCATTTCCAAATACTTTACTGTTAATTGCCATTGAGTTGGCTTCGACTTATGGTGGTCCTATGAATGAGAGACCTCCCAAAAAAAACCTTGTCATCAATAGCCCTGCTCAGGACTTGCAAACTCAGGTTCATGGCTTCCTTGATTGAGTCTGTTTACTTGTAGTGAGGCCTTCCTTTTTTCCCTATTGCCCTCCACTTTACCAAGCATTATCAACTTTTCTATTGTCTTATGACATGGCCACAGTGTGATAGCCTTAGTTTGGTTATTCTGGCACTTAGGAAGAATTCAGGCTTGATTTACTCTAGGACCTATTCAAATGTCTTTTATCCAGTCCATGGTTTCTGTAGAACTTTCCTTCAGCACCAGATTTCAAATTAGTGGATTTTTTTTCCTGTCCGTTTTCTTCACTATCCAGCTTTCACAACCGTACATAGAAATCAGAAGTATGATGGCATGGACAATCCAGACTTTGGTAATCCATAATATATCTTTAAGAAATACTTAACTGCCATACTAGAAATGAGTCAGTAGATGTCTCTAAACCTGCATGGGATTCTCTGCGCATGAAGAAGATGTATTTTCCGCAACAGAGACTCCCTTTCCCCTCCACTGTTTAACATATATGCACAACAATTTTCTTCTTTGCATTACTGTCATTAGAATTTCATTTCAAAAGGATGCAAAAATTAGTCCTCTGGAAACTTGACTAACAAATCTACTGACTCCCACATTGGTGTTATAATTTGATAGACAAGTAACTTACAGAACTGAATACAGGGATGTACTTTGTTGTTATGTGCCTCCATTACAACGACCCTATCACAAGGTTTTCTTGGCAGGTTTCTTCAGACACAGTTTTGCCATTGCCATCCTCTGAGGTTGAGAGACTCACCCTGTAGGTTTCTTGCCATAACATTTTAATTATTTTTTGTTGTTTATATACAGCAGCCTAAAATATTCCACCCCCTCTATTTCCCAATATACATTCCCCTTCCTACATTTACTTACTGCACCATACACGTGTTGTTTAAAAATGTTATAAAATCTTGAAGCATATTTGTCAAAGCCATGCTGTGTAAGCAGAGCTTGGAAAATTCCTTTTTTTGGAGTACACCTCCAGGTACTCAAGGCAGCCAAAAAGTTATTCTGCATATAAGCATGTGGTGTAAGGTTTTGTCTGATCATCACAAGCAGGTAATGGAAAGGAGCTCAGAACTGCTACACCTCCATTCCAGCAATGGCCCAACAGATCGTAAACCTATGCTCATGACCCATGCCTCCCATGGTCATCTATGAAATGCACATGTCTCCTTTCCAGAACTACAACGTCCACTTCCAGTGGCCCTTTTACAATGACGAAACAATTATAGCATGGAAGGTGTTTTAGACCTCTCAGCAAGAGAGTTCCTTAAGTGCCTTTGATAAAACTACCAGTCCCAAGTTTCAATAGGATGCTGCAAAGACAGGTAAAGTTGAATCATAGTTCTAAAATGATGTAGTGTGGATATCATCAAGGAGTGGGTGACAGTTATGTAAGTATCTGCCCCTAAAAAAAATTGCCCCTGTAATGACCATTGAAAAAATCTGCTCAGTGAGACTATTTTCCAGGAAGCCAAAAGGCTATTAATAATTATGGTATTTTCCTGAGTTTTCCTCCCTTCAGAATCACTTGGCAGAGCAAGAACCTGGACCTTATGTCCCCTAAAAGCTTTTGCTTATCCTAATTTTACGAGCTTTGCTTTGCTCTATTGTTAATTATGGAACTTAAAAAAATATTTTAGAATTAATGGGTTGCTGACTCATTGGCATAACCACTTGCCTTTAGAGTCAGTGGCCACATTACATTCAAACATGACCTTTTTTTTGCCAGCCTTTTGACAAGGCTAATCCACTTCCTTGGTTTCTGATGGAAAGGGGAAAAAACCCCTAACAACAAAAATACATGTAAAAGCACCAAAAATAATTCCTGTGCTTTTCTGGGTGGGGCAAATGTGCTAAAATGTGCATTATGTATTGCTGTCCTTACTACCTTTTCTTTTTTCTTATCCAAAGGACATTTTGCTAACCATGTAATGTTTTGAACTACTTCACTTGCTTTTCCCACATATTTTATTCCTACCAGAAAGGCAAGGTTATTATTAAAAAGTAATACATTTGCTTGTGGTGTGGATTGTGATGATCTAAGTGAATGGATCCAATTCTTCACCTTCCTCCTGTTTCCAAAGTGATTCTACCCTCTGCCCTATTCCCTTTCCCAGCTTCTTTTCAATATTTTCATTTTTAAAAACTCTCTTTAAAGCCCTATTGCTAAAGTGATAGGCTCTTGTTGGAAAGATCATCCTTCCCACCAGTCAATTTCAACTGGGGTCAATGGCACAAGACCAGAAAAACAGGGAAGAAGCGGGATGTCATAGGAAGTTTTTCTCCACTTGAGTGCTCATTTTCTGTAGACCAGTGCTGCATCCGCACTGCAAGATAATCCAGTCTGACAGTGATACCACTTTAACTGTCATGGCTCAATGTTATGATATTCTGGGAATTGTGATTTTGTGAAACATTTAGCCTCCCCTGTCAGAGAGTTCTGGTGCCACAACGAACTGCAGTGCCCAGAATGCATGAATACAAACAGGGATAATTCCGTTTGTACTGACGAGCGCAAGTGAGGAAAGAAAGGGGCTTCTGCAGTAAAATCCTTAGTAATAATAGGAAAAAAATATCCAAAAGACTCCTTATGCATTATTTGTATGCATAGGTTATTCAACCCTCTGAGGACATACACATTCCTTTCATGAATTCAGAGACATGTTGCTTTGTCTGGAATATCAGCATGCAAGGGATCTTGTAGCACCTTTGAGACTAACTGAAAGAAAGAAGCTGGTAGCAAAGACTTGAGTTTGCCTCCTGAGATGTGTGCATTAAAATAATGGCAGTCTTTTGTGCTGATACTTTCAGAACATTATCTTCATGATTCTAAGACCGCTTTCTTGAGTGGCAGAGGTTGTTTCACAGTTTGACAGAAAGTGTGCATAGCTGAACTCCTCTCTTGCAATGGGTGCTTCAACACACTTCAGTGTACGCACAAATGACCATCAGAAATCATTCACCCACATTATGATTTGAATTAGTTTAAAGGAGGATGCTCTGTGCATTGTTCACTGTGACACAAGGAGCAGGACTCCACCCCAAAAAAACAGCCATTTCCTACTGTATGTTTTCTTCAGTAAAACAAAGGTTTCTGGCCTCCTTATTAAAAACTGGGGGATTTTCACAGCATAATGTTACATGGAAGTCGAAGTAATAGTTAAATTTAGACGTGTGTGTACTTATTTTCTGATATTATTTGCAAGTGTTGAGTGTTCTTTACATTCTTATGAAACCAAAGTATTAACACGTACACTGGTTTCCTGGCACACTAGACGTATTGTAACACTAGTTAATACCCCAGCCTCATAAGTACTCTATTGTCTATTTTATCACCGCTTCTTTCTAGTTTCCAGCCAGCAACATACAGTCAATCCTCCATATCCACAGATCCTTTTCCCATGGATTCAGGCATAATGGTTTGAAAATATTTTAAAAATATAAAAATCCCAGAAAACAAACCTTAATTTTGCCATTTTATACAAGGGACATCATCTTACAGTGCCATTAAATTTAATGGGAGAGATTTTTGTATCGGTGGGGAATCCTGGTACTAAACCCTAGCGGATACCAAGGGCTCACTGCACAACATTTCAGTAACTCCCTCTACCATTCATAGGGGTATGTACCATCTTGGTTTTACACATGTCTGTCAACAGGCACTTCTCCCTAGAAATCTTATGAAATGGTCTCAGTCTAGAAAAGCTGATGCTACAAACCTCTTTCTCTCCCTTAGTCTCAAAGGTGCCACAGTCTCCCTTTGCATGCTGATCCAGACTAATGTGGCTATGTCTTTGAATTCTACTATCATGTACTGCAGTTAAAAAATAATAATAAAACTTTCATTTTTATGTTGAGTGCTTCATCTTTATTCTGCTGTCAGAATACATACAGCCAGTTGTAACTTCAGTGGCTTCCTACAGGCTGAGTCTCCCTTATCCAGAATTCCAAAATCCAAAATACTCCAAAATCCACAACATTTTTCATGGATGGCTGAGACAGTGGAGATTATCACACTAGTGCAAATAGCATAGCACAACAATTGTGCTATTTCAAAATAATGGAAGCATAGTGCTATAACATTCTGTATTTTCACACAGTTGCACTACTACACAGTATTGACGAGATAAAAATGATAGAAACACAATTTCATTCTGTAGCATTATTGAAGCATTATCAAATATTTTATTTATTTATTTATTTATTTGAATATTTATATCCCACCCTTCAGCCTTAAAGGCCATCAGAGCGGCTTACCAATATTATTTTGAATATTGGTTCCCTGCCCTCAGGCTTACAGTCTAAAAAGACATGACACAAAAGGGGAAGGGAATGGTGGGGGGAGGAAGGAGATCAGGTCCAGCAGTCCTTCTCTCCCTCTGGGGCCTGGACCAAGGCAGATGGACTGAAAGGAGGGCTCTTCTTCTTAGTTCAGGCCAGGCCTGATGGAACTGGCAGGCCTCTCTCTCTCTCTGTTTCATGCATGTGCCATTTCAGCCCAACTGCACCTCTGAAAAGCATGGTTATGATGCAAACAGAACAAGATAAAATTGATATTTTATTTCAAACATCATTTTTATACAGTTCAAAGAAAACCATGCCCTACACCTCAAAATAACAGAAATGCAATCCAAAACTGATCCTAGCAAGGAAAATGAATTGTGTCTACCTAAATGCACTCTGGGAAAAGGTCCTGGATTGTTCCACAATAGCACAAACAAAGTGTTATTGGCTTCCACATCTTCACAATAGAGCAAATGAAGAGCTATCAGCAAGCTATTCATGGAGATTCCCTGTGAATAAGAAGTTACAGGCGTATTCCAGGTTGTTAACAGGTGACGTATGGGATAAGTGTGATGTTGTGTGAAAAGCTTCACACGACTGTGCAGTCATGATGGGACCATTCTGTTTTTCTCCTATATCTTATCCCCATGTGATAATCTCTAGTGACACCTTTGCTTTCTGAGTGTTCAGTGTACACAAACTTCAATGTACAAGATTATTTAACATATTATGTATAAAATTACCTTTAGACCATACATATGAGATGTATATGAACATAATTTAATGTTTAGACTTGGGTCCTATCTTCAAGATAGTTCATTATGTATATGTAAATAGTAAAACTCAGGAAAAAAATCCAAAATTCAAAACACTTCTGGTTCCAAGCATTTTGGATAAGGGAGACTCAACCTATACTAATAACTAAATGCCCTCATCAAATTATATTGATCAAATTACATCAATAGACAAATTAGCATGACATTTGATAATTTCTTAATGCTTTATGGGACATATATTCTTGAATCATCTTGGTAGTCACAACTAGTGTATTCCCATTGAGTAAATGGAATCTAGCTACATATTGACTCCCATTTAACAATTTATTCTATGGGTTTATTCTAGTTTGGATTTACAACAGGATTCAGGGCTTTATATTCTTGTTTTTAAATGTCCATCTAATTTCTGGGTTCTGCATATGAAAACTGATGTATTCCTCCAAGTATGGAAAAAAATGGATTTGAAGATATAACTGAACTAGAGTTTAAAATCTATGGAGTTTATCACACGACGGAAATTGGAAGTATAATCCAATGGCAATCCGAACGCAATCATGGGGTTTCATGTTATTGCGTATGAGTGTATCTCACACAATTTCGGGCAATGGGAAGTCATTCCGAACGCAATCATGAGGTTTCACGTAATTGCGTATTAGAATATCTCACGTAATTTCGGGCAATGGGGGACATTTTCGGAAAATAGGAAGTCATTCTGAACGCATTCCGAATGCAATTAGAACTCACGTAAATTAAATAAACTAGCAAATTTATGTGAATTCGAATTGGCTCCATTCGAAATTGAGAGAAATTCCTCCCGTCTGATAAACTCCTTAGTTTTCTTCATGTAAGACAAAAATCAGTTTGAACTTAAAAGCTGTGAATATAATTTTTAAAATTCTTGGAATGTTTTAAAATATTTTTTTTTTGTGGTGGCGGGGGAAGGTTAATTTCTGTCCACAGAAGATCCATGACAGAAAAATGGAAAAGTAAAAGTGCCATTGTCTTGCTGACCTTTGCTTCACTTATTCCCAATATTTAATAAATGTTTTTGCTACAGAAGTCCCAGAGACCCTCAGTGTAGGCCTAGTCTGCATCCGCACTGCAGAAATAATCCAGTTTGACACCGCTTTTAACTGCAATGGTTCAAGGTTGTGGAATTTCTTTGTTGTGGCACAAGAGCTCTCTGACAGAGAAGGCTAAATGCCTCACAAACCTACAATTTGTTATTTATTATTTAGAGTATTTACACCCCACTCTTCAGCATTAAAGGCTCTCAGAGCAACTTACAAGTATTATTGTACATTATTATTATTATTATTATCATCATCATCATTTTATTATTATTATATTATTATTTTATTTTTATTATTTTATTATTATTTGAATTATTTTAATTAATTATTTTTAATTATTATTATTATTTTAAATTAATTCCCAAAATTCCACAACATTGGGCCATGGCAGTTAAAAGCGGTGCCAAACTGGATTAATTCTGCAGTGCGGACGCAGTGCCCAACAACAAGCCTCCCCTCCCCGCGCTTCGTCTCATGAATATTAATAGAGGAATGCAGCAACCGTTGATATGCGCATACGTCATTGCTAGAATATCACCGTGGTGGGCGCATGCGCAGTATGCACGCTGAGCTCATCGCTCCAGAGACAACGCTTTAGAGAGGCCCGCCGCCTATCTTGTTCCCGGCCGTCACCATAGAGATGGCGCAGCAGCTCTACCTAGCCTTCCTTAGACCTCTCTATGATTGACGGGTGGCCGAGAAGAAAGCCTAGAGGGCGCATGCGCAGTGGTGGCTCCTGAACGCCTCGGAAACACGAGGCGCATGCTCCTCGGTGGTGCCTGCCGCGCATGCGCAATACCGGTCTCTTCCCCACCATAGCCTTCCCAGGGAGCTCCCAGTGCGCATGCGCAACACCGGTCTCTTCCCCCACCATAGTCTTCCCAGGGAGCTCCCAGTGCGCATGCGCGGGAGGCTTCCCATCCCATTCTATTTTACCCAGCCCAGGCAGGCTGCAGCTTTTGCAAGAGAGAGCATCAGCCATGCATTGCAGCAGCAGGGGCTGGAGGCAGTGGCTCTTGCTCCTGCTCCTCTGAATGCCTCTCCCACTAGTGGCCCTAGTGTTGCCACCACCACCACCCCTGCCACCAGGTATATTGATACATTGATTATTGATTGATTGATTAAACTACCCACCAGCCTCCCTTGCAGTGCCAAGGCTGCATGCATGCTGCATGGACCTTTTTGCAAGGATGGTGGGGGAGAGGGAAACAGGGAGGGTGCATGGGATTAGGTTAATGATGATGATGATGATGATGATGATAATGGGATTAGGGAGCATTGTCTGGAACCACCAGGAGGCTGTGGAGGAAGGCAGGCTTTGATGGGCAAAGGGATCCAGTTTAGCTGAGAGAGAGAGAGAGGTCTGGGGAGGGTGGAACCAGCCTTTTTTCTTGGGATCTCTGTTTTCCAAAATGCTTGTATTTAATATTATTATTATTATTATTATTATTATTAATTCTCCTCCTGTTCTGTGCTATGGAGCAGCTCTGCAAATGCTCTGGCACAATGGGTTGCCGCCAGATCTTTCCTCCCTGCAAAGGAGAGGACATTAGGCACTGCATAAATGGAGGACTTTCAAAAAGGAAGAAGAAAAGAGGAGAAGAATGGAGGACAGGGCACAGTAGAAAGCTCAAAACACACTCCCAGAAAGAAAGAAAGAAAGAAAGAAAGAGGAATAGAAATCCATGCTCTTCAGTCATGCACAAAATGGGAGGACATTTTGGAATGCTTCCTGTGTTGGGGGGGGGTAGATAGGGTGGGATGGAGGACTTGACCTGGAAAAGGAGGACCCCCCTCTGGTCACCCCTGAATTGGATGAGCAAATTGGGGGGAAGGGAAGGGAAGGGAAGAGAGCTCCTTAAGACAGTGATCTGCCACATTTCCCATCCCTCTCCTTGAGAAGATTTAGAAGAGAACAAAGCAAATCCCCCCCCCCCAGGCATCCATATGCAAGATAGAAGAAAGTGGGTTGGGTGGTCAATGGAGGCTCCTCTTATTTTATTTATTTATTTATCATTATTATTATTTGTGTGTGTTTGTGGATCTGATTTGAGAGAGGAGGAGAGGGAGACCAGGGCAATGCAGTTTTTGTTTTAACTCCACCTCTCCCCATTGTGCTTAAACCTGAGATTATGGCTTGACTGTGCAGCCATATATATACACAAAGGATACATTTAAGACTTCATCTGAGATTTTATTCCCTCCTCAATCAGGTTCTCAGGGATTGTAGTCATTGCTTCTTTGTCAGATTTTGACAGCATACTGATGTAGCAGCCTTCATAAATGATCTTTGTTTACATCTAGCCCTGTGGATGAATGAAATAGTGTAGATCCACTTACAAAATGATGCTGATGCTGTTAGTCCTACGTTGACTGAAGACACTGCTGATTTTGTCAGCACTGGTCCGAAAACTTGAGCCTTTTTAATGATCAGTGATGCCTAAAAATAGCACGGTGTTGGGTGTAAACAATTTGTAAAAAGTTGAGTTTCTAAGGAATGTGATGAGATTAATTTGTGTCAGTGAGAAATTACTTTCACTGTCTTTTCAAAGGAACTATTTATGCATCAACTGACCAGTTCCTATGTAAATGAAAGAAGGTAGAATTGTCATTTTCTGAAAGGAGATTTTTTGTTTGTTTGCTGAGTTGTAACCTTTCATATCCTCAGCTTGATATACATTTTCTCAATAGCAGTATGATGTACTCTACAATATTACATAGTTGTTGCCACTCTGATTTTTTCTTTCTCTCTTTCTTTCAACCATCTTTGAACTAAAATATCTCAGAAATGGAATCAACAACAGTAGTGGGTGCTGTGTGAAAGTGTTGTTGTTGTTGTTGCGTGTCTTCAAGATGTTTCTGGCATATGGCAATCTTAATGCAACCCTATCACAGGGTTTTCTCGTCAGGTTTCGTCAGAAGGGGTTTGCCGTTGCCATTGCTTTGAGGCTGAGAGAGTGTGACTTGCCCAAGGTCACCCAGTGGGTTTCCATGGCCGAGTGGAGAATCA
The DNA here is from genome assembly GCA_034509955.1 of Urosaurus nigricauda. NCBI lineage: Eukaryota > Metazoa > Chordata > Lepidosauria > Squamata > Phrynosomatidae > Urosaurus > Urosaurus nigricauda. The sequence continues at coordinate 136,578,210 of JAOEGL010000001.1, read as the reverse complement.
AACTCCAGAGTCATAGTCCAATGCTCAAACCGCTGCATCACCATAGTTACTAATTCCTTTTCCCAATAACTGATATATGGCTGAGATGGGATTCGAACCCTGGTCTCCAGAGTCATAGTCCAACACTCAAACCACTTTGCTGCATTGGCTGTTTATCAGTGTTATAGCATGAGTATTTTGGGCATCTGCCATGCCCTTTGACACCATTCAGAAGGAGAGACATAACCTCCCCATCATGCCATTTTGCTCATGTTTCAAAAGTGGTTTTGGCCTTTAAAAAAAAATGAAGAGGATGAGTGCCTCTCCAAGGTATCATTAAAAACACTAAACACTAGTGAGGAAATACATCTCCTTGTTTTAAATCCTCTTCTCCCATTACTCTTAAGTAATCCCATAAATCATTGATATATGCTCTGACACTTCTCAAATATATCAATCTATGCTTGCTTGCTTACAATGTGCTGCTCTTTGTATTATTAAGATTTTGGTTAAGAAATGTTTAAGGAGATCCAGAGCAATAGAGTCTAGTGGCCTAGTTGTTTTCCCCTACAATGTATATTGAATGCAGAGACAGATTCTGCCTTTTTATTAAGTACTGTTCAAGGAAGGTCTACTGCACACCTGAAGGGTTAATATGCCTATATTACTGGGGTGTGTGTGTTAAATTCTGTCTCTAATACAAATTAGACATAATTTCTCCTTGGAGTTTTTGTAAAATACTTTAAAAATTAATTTCAATTTGTTGCCTTAGTTCCCTTGGATCAATATTTATTGATCTATGACTGCAAGAAATCTTTTTTTTTAAAATTAGATCTTAGGATAGTTATGTTCATCTTTCTCCTGTGCAGATGGCTAGCCCCAGTGTGTATGTTTTAAAAAATAACAGATCCGTGTGTGTGGGGTGTTTGTGTGGATTGAGACTTAACTACATAGAAAATAGTTCCATTGAAATCAGGACTTGTTAGTCTTAACTAATTTCACTTCCACTGATTTTAGTTGGGTCTAATTTAAATATGAGCCTGGATCAGCCCATGATGTACACTCCACAGGTTTGTTTTGTTTTGAGGAAATATAACTACCTATGGTAGTAAGTGTGGACTGTGAGCTAGCCTGGTGTAGTGGTTTGAGCATTGGACTATGCCTCTGGAGACTAGGGCTTGAATCCTGGCTTGGCCATGTAAACCCACTGGGTGCTTCAGATGATGACAATGGCAAACTGTTTCTGAAAAAACTTCCCAAGAAATCCTGATGCCTTAGGGTCACCATAAGATGGAAATGTTTTGAAGGCACAATTAACAAAGTGTGGACTGGATAGCATACTGCTGTCTTTGAAATGGATCTTGTGGAACTATCCTGTAAATTTGAGATACACAACATTGAGCCAATGGTCTCATTCCAGTTCTTTTTTACTTGCATCTCCAAAGAGAGAATTCAAGGCACAGATTTCTGTCCCCTCTCTGCCCAATCTCTTGCTATGGCATCAAATACTGTAGTTCTGTGCTGGTCCTTCTCTCTGTAGCATCAGAGGCATATTCTTCTCCAGCCACCTATCTTCAGTTTTGTCTCTGATTCTCACTTCATTATGGATGCGGGTGTTAACGGTCAGATAGGAAAAGAAGAGGGCTGTTGAGTCGGGAAAGGCTAGGGTTGCCAACATGTTCACTTAATCATTGCCTCAACACAGCATCCATTACTGAGCACAAGACAAGAGCTACAGCCTGAGCCAACATTTGATCCAGATGATACTCCTCCTGCATCATTCAATGACACTGCTGTAATGACAGTAATCATTTTAAAAACTGGCTACATTTTTAAAATGTAGGTTAACATTGTCCTTTGTTAACCTACGGTTGTAATATAATATAGTTATATCTTAGTTATTGGGAAGAGGAATTAATTATATGTAACTAGTAGAGCCAGCGTGGTGTAGTTTTGGCACTGGACTACAACTCTGGAGTTCAATTCCCCACTCAGGCATAAATACCCAATGGGTGACCTTGGTCGTCACTTTCTCAGTCTCAGAGGATGGCAATGGCAAACCCCCTTTGAGAAAATTTGCCAAGAAAAACCCTTAGGATCGCCATAAGTCAGAAATGAGCTGGAGGCACACAGCAACAACAACATGAAACTAGTAACTGCTTATCTGTAGAGAGCCAGCATGGTGAAGTGGGTTGAACATTGGACTGTGACTCTGAAGGCCAGGATACCAATTCCTGCTGAGCCATGGAGACCCACTGGGTGACTTTGGGCACTCAGCCTCAGAAGAAGGCCAAGGCAGACTTGCTCTGAACAAATCTTGCAAGAAAAACAAACCCAACAACTGTGTGATAGGTTTGCCTATAAATCAGAAATGACTGGGAGGCACACAGCAATGGAGTTAGCTTCTTGCAAACTTTATGTCAGTGGAATAGCAAGTGAGTAGAATTATCCACCCGGCCCAACATATCCTTAATGTGTGTTTTGTAGGACTAAGAAACCCTCTGGAGCAGATCACAGGGTGAAGTGGAAGACTGTGGATGGAGAGGAGAGAGAATGTGCTAGTGGTTCCCAACCTTTGGTCCTCCATTTGTTTTGGACTTTAGCTGTCATAAATCCTGTTGACTGTTGGCCAAGTTGACTGGGGCTTCTGGGAGAATTCCAAAACTAATGGAGGACTAAAGGTCGGGAACCAATACATTAGTGTAATGGTACATCCCCTGACCCCATGTCAGTTCTCCATATTGCTGAAATATCTACCCTGGTGTGTTTTTAGCCATCCAGAGCAGATTTGAGGGGAGGAGAGCCTCCACCTCCCAATTCTGCTGACAGGCGTATTTCTGTCAGCAGAATGTCATGGTTGGTTGAATGCCACTTCCACATACTCAGGAACAAACTGCATTAATATAAAGAGAATATGCTTCCCAGGAAATACATTTAGGACTGTGGCCTGTTAATGCATAATGTGCAGCTCTGCATGGTTTCTGATGCCATCCAAAAAAAAAAAAAAAGTACTGTAGATAGAATCTGGATTGGGATCAGGATGCATTGTGTTTCCCAGGGGTGTAACTATTGGGGATGGGGCAAGGGATGAGAGCGTTGCCTTCCCTAAATAAGAATTCTGCCCCCATAATGAAATTTTTCTTCAGCCCCCAAATTTCTAGCATCACAGAAGCTTATAACTTTAGTTGAATGTTTAGAAACAGAAATTAAGTATCCAGAGAAAAGGGGAAGGCAAAATTATCAAGGGAATAGGAACAAAGCAGAGATAAGATTTTTAGGTGTGAAAAGTGTTGAATGTGTTACTCTCTGCAATGCTAGAAATGTAGGGTCTGATGGAAAATTTCATCCCCCCCCCCCCATTTATATGGCTGGTCCCCCTTTTACTGAAAATCAGTCCACCCATACAACAGTTATCAAGTGGAAACAAAAACAAAGCAGTTCCCGTAGGTGTTGGCATATGGAAATTGAAAAATTCAGCATTTGTGACAGTGACCTAAAGAGCCAGAGGTAATTAGATGGTATAGAACTTGGTGCTAGTATTTTGGGGGTTGTTTAAACCATGATTCCATTTCCCAACATCATCTTTATCCTTCAGCATTTTGGATGGCAGCTATACTTCCAAATGCTAGGAGACAGGAACGTGTTTGTGTGGAGCAAGGTTAAAATAATTTTTGAGTCTTGAGTATATGACACACACATATACCCTGAGGGACGGCAGCAGAGGGTGTTCCTAAATGCGCTGAATCGCTTGACTCAACCTTTAACAGAGTTTTAAAAATCTGAGCTGATGTCTGACATGTCTGTGTCAACAAAGGATGCCTGGCTCATGTCGTCTTGGCTCACATTGGAATCTAGCACAGGGCTGGGAATCATTCAGCTGTCCAAATGTTGATGAACTGCAGCTCCCAGCAGGCCTAGCCAGTGTACCTCCCAGTGAGGAATACTGAGAATTACCTACAGCTAGTCTAGAAAGTAAAGTTGTATTCTAACATCCTGTGTGTGTGAAAGAGAGACAAAGAGGGGGGGAACCCACTCAGTGAACAGGGGAAAGGATATCCAAGGGTAGCCATCTTGGCCATATAGCAAAGTACTTTATCATCCAAAATCCAAAGAAAACAGTGATATCTTTATGTGGCTCACAAAATGCACATTATACATGTTGCAAATTTTTGAAACTCTGCTGGCTTCTTCATCAGGCAAAAGTGTTAAAAATTCTTAGTAAATTAATTTTAACATCACTCTGGATGGGGAAGGTAAATAATGTCTGGCGATGATCTGTCTGTGGGAAAGACAGTGGTGGCAGGAAATGACTTAAAATGGTGGTGCCTGCAAAGTGATCTGTTTGCTCCCCCTCAAAATCCAACACTAAATCAATGGGAAACACACAGGAAACACTTGGGTTTCTTGGAAACTCTGCAGCAAACTGTGAATTTTAAAAATCTGCGTTAAGATGTTTTTACTCTTTGGTGCTGATTGGGTCCTGCATCATGTGTCCTGATCATGCCAGATTCGAGGAAAATGCCATGCACTGCATGCCCTGATCAGCACAGATGTGAGAGGAATTGGTCTCTCCCCCTTTTTATAGATTTGGCCTGTATCTGTCTGTGTGAGCGCCTTTAAGAGAACATCCTCCCGGATACCTGACTATGAAGGGGAAGCTGGTGTATTGACTTGGCCTTCTTCATGTTCCCTTTTTTTTTTCAGTGTATGGAAGGGATTATAAGATATTTTTGTCAATTGATAGAAACATCTATGGACTTGAATTATACTCAAATATAATAATAATGATAATTAATAATAATAATAAATAGCAATAATATATCATCAATAATAATGTCGGAATAACACTTTTAAGTGATCAAAGTGCTTTACCTCCATTACCTAGTTTTACATGCTAGTTATGATCTATAAATCCTTTATGGCTTGCCCAAACTATCTAAAGGTCTACATCTTCCTTTGTTAGCCTGCTAGAGTTTTTAAGATCTTGGGGGAGGGCTTTTTCTTGATCTCACCACTATCACATACACATGTGATAAAGAACCAAGAGAGGGCCTTCTTGGTGGTTGCTCCTATGCTGTAGAAATCTCTTTCACAGGAGGCTAGGCTGTCTCCTTTCTGCCAGTAAGCTGAGATCTTTCTTTATTTTGACAGGCTCTTAGTTAAGTGATTGCTTCAGATGGGTCTTTTAATGTGGTGGCTCTCACGCTATTCAATGTGAGGGTCTAACAATTATTTCCTATGTGCCAGGGACTGGCACTAAATTTGTGCTATTGAAGCACTCCTTTCCTGGAAACTTAAACCAGCAGCCAATGGCTTGTGGGCCAGGGCTGATGCATGGGCCATCATATTCAGTAACACTGTTTAAATGGAGGGGTGTACTGTATTTTGACGCGGACTGCTACATTTTGATCACATTTAAAACTATTCATGCTGTTTTTCATAGAATAGTGTATGGAATTGTTTTTCAACCTTTTTTATTACAATATGTTTAAGCTAGGTTTTTAAAAATCCATGTTGTGATCTGCCTTGTGCCCCATGTTGGGAGAAAGATATAGAGTAAAATAATAAAAATACAACCATTGCAGAAACCTTGAAAGTTAACAACAAGGTTATAGAGTGAAATAAATAAAATGTAGAGTAATATAGAGTATTGTAGAGAAAATAAATTAAAAACAAGCATTATAGCAACCTTGTAAGTTAAGACAGTTCTGCCTTCTATATTGCAGTAGAGAGAGACCAGCTGAGGAAGAATAGAGATTTTTCTTAAGGCTGCCTAATAGCACAGTAGTGAAGTGGTTGGATGAATCCATGTGGGATGTATATGAGTGTGTGAGATACACATACACACGTACAAGGTCTCTTTGAGGCATCCATCGTTTGGCCTCATCTAATGGAATCCTTAATACAATGTGGAGAAGAGGAAAATGGAATAATGGCTGTCCTTGCAAGAAACTCTTCTCTTACTTTTTTCTTATGTGCTGCAGTCTGTGATTTTGATAGACATACAAGAGCCAGAGGAATCAAAAAGGCCAGAAAAACCACTTCCCAAATACTGCGGATTTTGTTTTGGGGAGTCAGATAACATGTGCAGGGACTTTCTGGGCACCACAATTCAAAAAAGATGTGGAGAAACTGGACCATGTCCAAAGGAGGGCAACTAAGATGGTGAGGGGTCTGGAAGCCATGCCCTATGAGGAGTGACTTAGGGAACTGGGGATGTTTAGCCTGGAGAAGAGAAGGTTAAGAGGTGATATGATAGCCCTGTTTAAATATTTGAAGGGATGTCATATTGAGGAGGGAGCAAGCTTATTTTCTGCTGCTCCAGAGACTAGAACACGGAACAATGGATGCAAACTGCGGGAAAAGAGATTCCACCTTAATATTGGGAGGAACTTCCTGACAGTAAGGACTATTTGACAGTGGAACACACTCCCTTCCTTGGAGGTCTTTAAGCAGAGGCTGGATGGCCATCTGTTGGGGATGCTCTGATGGAGAGTTCCTGCATGGCAGCGGGTTGGACTGGATGGCCCTTGTGGTCTCTATGATTCTATGAAGAGTTTATCTGGGAGGAGTGTAAGACCAGCAATATCCGGCAAGAATGAAATTCCACCAGAGGAGCATGACTATTTGGGCACTGTATACTTTTGGAGGAGGAGTAGGTATGAAAGATCCTTTCTTGGACTGGGAGCAGTTTTCACTTTTCAAGAAAGTGACTTGTTGATCTGATACTATTCTTCCAAGCTGTGGGGCAGAGATTGTTCACTATAAGATGTATCCTCTTTTGCTTAGCAGTCTTTTCTTGATTGTTTTTGAGCAAAGCCCATACATGTTAAGCAGGCTTTAGTCAAAGATGCTTAGGATCTCAGGGTTTTGCTAGCATGTCAGGGGCTTGTTATCTCATGTGTGTGTTCCTTTTCTCCCCTGTCTTAGTGATGGAAAGTGAAGGGTTAGTGATACTAATGGATATAGGCAAACTGCTTTATATGCAGTTGGATCTTTCCCTGCATTGTGTGCTCAGACTGGTTGTAGTTCTCTAGATCAGGAATCTTTCCTACCACTTATAAATTGATGAAGACTATATCTGAAGACCAGGCTTTGAATTCCTGCTTAGCCATGAAAACCTAGGGGTGAGCAAGTCATAGTCTCTCAGCCTCAGATGAAGGCAAAAGTAATCCCCTGCTGAACAAATCTTGCAAAGAAAATCCCATGATAGGTTCACCTTAGGGTCTCCATAAGTCGGAAATGACCTGAAGGCAGATAACAACTAGGAAATGATAGCAGAGACTGGACCTCTTCATTCAAAGCATTTCATCTGTCATTTTGTGATCACTTCATTCTCCCAACTAGTATTAGATATTAGACATGAATCTGATTTGTGATAATATAATTTCTAACCAACCCCCCTTGACATTTGAACTGAGGCTTCTTGCTACATCTTTGTGGTTCATGTGAAGACAAATATGTGATGTGGTTATAAACAAGCAACTATTAGTTTAAGGTAGTTGTTCCTGCTTTGTGTAGCCTTTGTTCATAATCTATAGCCGTTGTGTATATATGCACCTCTGATGTTTACCTGATTTGTTTATCTTGGATCTGGGATAGAATTTTTTTATGTTCAAAATATAATTTTGAGATAGATCATGTAAACTGGGTTGACATCTGAAATCTTGCCATGTTTTTGTCACAGTGAATTGTTGTTGTTGTAAAATTGTAACAGTGTTTAAACAGTATTAAAAGAGAAGCTGGCAAAACAGAATGCTAGGAAACTTGGTTGTTTCACAAGGCAAGGTTGAGCTTTCCAGAATACGAGATGTCCGTGGAAGGAGAAAGAGCATTAATGTACACAGCCCGTGGTGAGAAAATACTTTGAGGCAGCCTTTCTTTGGGTGATTTTTGGGGAATACTTCAGATTATTATTATTTTGAAAAATGTATACAGTACCATGTTTTTCCTGGCATGTCAAGGCAGTAAAACAGTCATAAAACACAAAGACAAGACTTCCTCCTGTTGTGGTGATATAGGTCAAGACTGGATTAAGGTGGCTGGTGCATTGGAGCAGCTCCAAAAATAGGAAGTGTTTTTGTGCACACTGGAGGGCCAGCTTTTTACAATGGGCATAAAGTAGCCCTTCCCAGGGCCAGAGCTAGACACTTTCAGACCTAAGGGAGGTCTGTACCCATCAGCACAACCAAGGCCAGAGATTAAAAGGCTGCAACCCCAGTGTGCCACCCAGCTCTTAATCTGCAGCTATGGTAAGAGGTGGGTCTGGGGTGGTTTTTAATTTGTAGCTCTCCTTTCCTTATGAACATTGCTTTCTTTAAGTCTCATATTATCAGAAGAGTGTGTCTCTGTGTGAGCCCACATGGTATTGATAGCAGCAAGGAGCCACTAGTCACTTAAATGTCCTGGAGCATTTGCACCAGTTGACAATCTGATCTTGGTCATGGTAGTTTGCCAAAAAAAAGGGGGGGGGAAGATGATCATAATGGGAGAGCAATTAGAAATTCCCTTTGTTTATTACTGTTTAGTATACAAGTAAAAGACATCATGTCCAGTTTTTACATGAAATGTTAGCATCAGTAACACAACATCAAAGGAATATGTGAGCTTGTTGCTTATTGTATATACTCATCTATAAGTCAACATCATGCATAGACCGAGGGGACAAAATTATGTATTTTATGACCTGTTGCTAAGTTGACAGTGAAATATGTGACAGTGTAACAATGGATGTAAAGGATGAAGTAAAGGAAAACAGTGCAAAGAACTTAGAAAATTCCATCAGGCATACTCATCCTAAAGGCTGGATGGATGAGGAGGGAATCATGGTAAATGGTGGCTGCGCATAGGCAGGCTAAGAAAATGCACACATAATTGCAAGAGTTAGGATGCAATATTAATTCTTATCAAAAAAGGAACCATCCCCTTCTCTGAGTAGAGTGCTGACAAGCGAGAGATTAATTCATCCTGAGAGAACCAAAAAGAAACATCGACCCTGTCTACTTTCTTAACACTCCCTTGAGGGGAAGAGCTGCTGCGGCCACTATTTTTAATACCTATTCAGGTATTTTAAAAAGCCAGAAGTAACACGGTGACTGAGAATGTTGAGAGGGTTGGTGCTTTTTTTAGGTTCTCTTGTGAGGGACTAAGTTCTCATCTTTTGCCACTTTACTCAGAGAAGGGGATGATTCCTTTTTTGAAAAAAATTATACAATACTTTGACCTGTGAGTAAGTTGACCCAGGTTTCTTTGGTTGATTTTTTGAATAAAATTTCTAGACTTATACATAAATATATACTGTATATATTTATAAATCATCCTCGCATATAGCTTATAGTAGTCAGAAGGAAGCTGCCTTGTTAATAATAGGTGTGTTTTCAGTAGTGTTCTTATCCCAGTAACTATTTTATACTGAACTAACACAAATGCAATTCCTGTTATAGCTACAGTCCTAGTTGTCCCATTTAGATTTACCAGGGCAGGTGTGTAATGGGGCTGTATTTCACGATGAAGCAGAATCTTTGTGGGAAGAAAGTTAGTAGAAGGTGGATGGGAAATAGAGGAAATGAACTGTCCTTCCTTTGAGGGAAGACTGTGTAGTGCTCATGGTGATCTCTAAAAGAACACTGACATCCTATACCTGTTTATCTGGGGTATCTTGCCAGGAGAACATGATGATAGGGTTGCCATAAGCTGGAAATGTACTGAAGGCACACAACACCAACAAACGCCCATTAAATTCATTGGACCTTAATTCTGAACAGATATGTATAAAGTTGCACTACTGGTCTGCAGTGCCCAAAACTGTTTTAAATGCAAACAAGTTTATTGTTCTACAAGCAATCTTAGGCCTGAGGTTTGTAATGATGACAAATTAATGTTGCCCTTTATTCGAGCATCTCATGGTAGTGTAGAACTTCTATCTCTTCTTTTTCTCCTCTACCCCACCCACAGAAAGCGCAATTGTAAACATGAGAAAATAGCCCTACTCCACCCCCATAAGCACCACAGAATAACACTGCCTGTTGCCATTTTGAGAGGGACCGCCTCTCCTCGTATGAGCCTCCCGCACGCTCCGGTCGTCTGGGAGGAGCCTGTTACAGGCAGATCTAGAATCTTTCCAGCTTCTCTCCCTTATGATTTCAGCTCTACCCATATAGCTCAAGAATTTTTAGGTTTTCACATTGTTTTGTACTGTGTTCCATGTTTTTAACTTATTGCTAATTTAATCTTATTTTAAGGGGAGGGAGGTTGGGATGGAATTGTTCTATTTTAACTGTTGTTGTTTTAATTTGTTGTACCCCGCCCCGATTGCTTGTTCAGAGGGGCGGGTTATAAATAAAAATTATTATTATTATTACAGCCCATGAAGACCAGGCTGTCGCAGATCTCCCAGAGGGCCTTTTCAGCCTCTGCTCCCAGGCTATGGAATGGCCTGCCAGATGAGATCTGCTTCATTACAACGTTAGATCGTTTCAAAACAGCTTTAAAGATGTCTCTCTTCCGGCAGGCCCTCCCGGAAACTGTATAATCTTTCCAGCTCCTAGAACTTCCCAGATAATTCCCAGGCCTTCTGCATTCTGATGTCACTTCATGCTGCTAAGAACTGTGGGTTTTAATATGTTTGTCTTATTTTATTTTATATTAACTTGTTTTAATCTTTGTTAGTTTAATTCTATTTTAAGGGGTGGGAGGATGGGGATGGGATTGTTGAATTATTTTAACTGAATCTTTTTTTTAACCTTGTTGTACCCCACCCCGATTGTTCAGACAGAGGGGCGGGTAAGAAATAATAATAATAATAATAATAATAATAATAATGAGGGTCTTGCTGAGGAAGAGGGACACTTTTTACTCTTCCACCCCCCTGATAGGCCACACTAACTCACCAAAGGTCCCAGATTCCTCCCCATTCAATTTCCCCCCTGATACTTTGCCCAGCACAGCCCCAAAGGATCAAAACTGTTACAAAACACAGTTTTGCTTTATTCACCCCAAACCCTCCCCCACATATTTTAAAACCTGCTGGAAACCCACCCTCAGATTGGGTCAAAATAGGGTAAAATTTAAGCAGGAAGTGAGCAACATCATGTTTGGTTTCAATTTTGACCAATTTCCAGCCAATGTTGGGGAGCTTAGTAGATTTTCGAGTCATATGCGAGGATTGGAAGGAGGAAACCCATTGGTTTCTGTGGTGTTTTGGGCCATGGTGGGAGTAAGGCAAATACAGCCTGAATTCTAAAAAAAAAAAAAAGGGGGGGGGTGATGGCTTTCAGGGGCCATACTCTCCAACCCCAAGGGCCAAGCTGTTCTTTGCCAACCTTGCTGTAGATCAGTGATTCCCAAACTCTGGCCTTCCAGGTGTTTTGGACTTCAGCTCCCAGAATTCCAGACCATTGGACAAGATGGATGAGGCTGCTGGGAGCTGAAGTCCAGAACGTCTGGAGGACCAGACCAGACCAGTTTGGGAATCACTTGTTCTAGATGTCAAAGGAGACTTCCAAGATGCTTAACCAATTATTTAGGATTCAGCACCTTGGACAGTTTTTTCAAAGCGTGGAATAGAACCCACAGTGTATTTGCTGTATCCCTGATGTTGAAACCACCAGCAAGCCCTACAGCGACTTAGGGAGCTGGGGATGTTTAGCCTGAAGAAGAGAAGGTTAAGAGGTGATATGATAGCCCTCTTTAAGTATTTGAAGAGGTGTCATATTGAGGAGAGAGCAATTTGTTTTCTGCTGCTCCAGAGACTAGAACACAGAACAATGGATGCAAATTGCAGGAAAAGTGTTGGAGTCTCCCTCCTTGGAGGTCTTTATGCGGATGCTGGATGGCCATCTGTCCGGGATGCTTTGATTGGGAGTTCGTGCATGACAGGGGGTTGGACTGGATGGCCCTTGTGATCTCTTCCAACTCTATGATTCTATGATTCTATGGACCACCATTACCATTTTACCAAGGAGAAATAGAAATTGATGGAGTGCTTTGACTGTGCATTGCTGCATGGCAGGGAGTTGGACTTTATGGCCTGTATGGTCTCTTCCAACTCTTTGATTCTATGAAGGCTCCTGTGTTGTACACATCCACCTGTGGCTAAGCCCCATGGCTCACAGTGGGATTTCAGCCATTACTTATTTGGTTTCAGTCAACTTCAATTTTTCCAGTATAACTTGGAGAGTATTAATGCAATGTGTTACTTTTTGTGTGTGAGAGAATAAGTGAAGGATGGAATCAGAGTAGATACTCCCTTCTTCACATGTTGAATGAGAGTGGGGGGCAGAAAATCCCTGGCCAGGGTTTTACTTCTGAATAAATGTTTGTGATTTGTCCAGGGCCATCCAGTAATTCCCGTGGCCTTTTGAAGCATTACTCTACTTCTCACAGTTCTACATCGGGCAAGACAGGATCTTCAGCTCATGAAGTCTGACTGTCCCCTAATCCTTTTGTCATTGAAATCAGAAGATAGTAACAATGAAAGAAGGCAGTGTACCAACCTATGCACCTCCTTCCCCATTCATCAGCTAGTCTAGGTAGCATCCTAGTATGCATAATGATATTTGAACACTTATAGCATTTTCCAACTGAATAAATTCCCAGCATCTTCCATTTTCTCAGTGCTTTTCAACAATTAGAAAGGCTGCAAGTGTAGAGCTGTCAAAACTGAGTAGTTCTTTTGGTGTGTTCTAACAAAAAATTGCAGGGGTTGCTAAAATAATGTCTTTTTAAGATTAAGAAATAACAGTGCAAGAGGAAGACTTTCAAGCTACCTATTACTGTACCTCTCTTCAGCTCAGAATGTTTAAGAAAATAATGAGAGTAGGGATATGTATTTCCTCATGACATATTCCTAAATTTACACACTGCAGCAGTGACACTGTGTTGGAGCCTTTGTTTGCTGCTTTGATATTTATCCCACAAAACTGCAGGCCTTGTTTAACTCCAGTGCTGTGCAGAATTAAATGCACCTCTGCTGAACAAGCTCATTTTTACATATTATCAAGCTGCCTATTTGTTCATGATGGAATGACAAGTCCTCAGTCTCAAGTGTAGTTATTTGGAAAATACATTATTTCTAATAGCCCAGTTCTGTGACTGTTCAGAAGCAAAGACCCATTTTCAGTCAGACTTACATCATGGCTACAATCCTCTATTGAACTTAATGCATGGATAGGTGGATGACTGAGTATATGGGTATAGGATTAGGTTAAATAGGTATAGGATTAGTGTATGGGTATAAGATTAGGTTAAATCTGCATAAATTCTAGGTATTTTTAATTTAATTTTTAAGAAAAGGATTTAGTCACAAAATACATCCTGTCTGTTTGAGAAATAGGAATAAGGTGACACTCCATCTGTGTTTGGACTCTAAAACTCACAGTTCCTCATCATTAGCTGTGCTGGCTTCAGTTGCTGTGACTTGTAGTCTGATAGTATCTGGAGGGCTGCATGATTCTAACTCCGATCTACGTAAATTGAGCTTGAACACTGAGTAAAAAAAAATGGTATTAAAGTGCTTGAACTGTGAAAAACAGTAGACCAAAAATAGTGCCACAGACTCCCACATAATACCTTTTAAATAATAATAATAGCCCTCCCTCCAGTCCATCTGCCTTGGTCCAGGCATCAGAGGGAGAGAAGAACTTTTGGACCTGATCCCCTTCCCCACCACCATTCCCTTCTCCTTTTGTGACATGTCTTCTTAGATTGTAAGCCTGAGGGCAGGGAACTGTCTCATTAAAATAATATTCGTAAGCACCTCTGATAGCCTTTAGGGCTGAAGAGCGGGGTATAAATAATAAATATTATTATTATTATTAATTATTATTATTAAAAATGTTAGGAATCATAAACAAAATGGGAAAATTGATGAGCAAGACAGAACAATAATATACACGCTATTACGGTTCATCCTAGATTGCATTTATGTAGAAGTAATTATCAGTACTCTGTGTGATTAGAGATATACCACACAGAGTATTGATCATTGCTTCTACATAAATACAATCCATGCTACTGCAAGTGGTGGTCCCTGGACTTGTATCAGTCCCTGGCAGATTTCCAAGAAAGAAAGATATAGTAGTTGCCAGTGGGCACAATTATGGTGCCAGTCCCTGGTAAGTTGGAGGAGGCAGCATGCCAATCCCCCACATCAGTTAGGAAACACTGATCTAGATAGACAGAACAGTCACCTGTTCAGAGGAAGCTATTTCAGTCCTTTCAAGTCTGTCCATGCATTTAACAGTAAAGAATGGTAGCCTGGAGCATTTTTCTCCCCTTCCTCCCCCGTTCAGTGTTCCAGTCAGGTTCTTGTGTTTCATCTGTCACCCTGGTATCTAAGGGCTGGCTGGCATGGTTGCCTGGTGCTCTTATGTTGCTGGGAGTATTGTCTGTCTAGCAGGCTAATGCGAACAGCCTGCAAAGTCATCTTTTTAAACCTCTTAAATGAACTGTTTACAAAGGAGTGATTGCTCAGTAGAGCGGATTACACAGAAAGTTGCTAATTCTCTTTCCTCCTTTTTTTTGGGGGGGGGGGGAGCCTATGCTTTAGACCTTAAACCTTGGACAAACTTAAGATAACCTAAGTGTCGGGTGCTCAACATTTTAAATAAGCTTAAATCTTGCATCCTTTTTGTTGCCTGAGTTGTGATAAGTCAGCCTGTTTTTATCACATCAAAAGGTCTCCTCTCAGAGGTTTAATAGGGAAAATCTTGAGTCATTTAAGTGTTGAAAAAATAATTTTGATTACAGGATAAGGATAAAGGCTTTGATTGTGTCTTCCTGCATGGCAGGGGGTTGAACTTGGTGGCCCTTGAAGGTCTTTTCCAGCTCTATGATTCTGTATGATATCATATACAGATTTGAAAATAACTTCCAATATATTTGTAAATTATTCTGCATTTCAAATACTGAATATGGTATCAGTTATTGAATATGATGCCCAAAACCATTTTCATTTACTTTGCTTGATTGGTATTTAATGTGTTATTTAAATGAGCAGAACTTGAAAAAGTTACTTTTTGGACTACAACTCCCCAGCTTCTCGTTGGGAAAGTCTGAGAATTGTAGCCATGGTGGTGTAGTGGTTTGAGTATTGGGCTGTGACTTTGGAGATCAGGGTTTGAATCCTACTTGGCCATGGAAACCCACTGCGTGACCATGAGCAAGTCACGCACTCTCAGCCTCAGAAAATCCTATGACAGGTTTGCCTTAAGGTTACCATAAGTCAGAAAAGACTTGAAGGTGTACACAACAACAACAAGATGCATGCTGAGAAGCACACATGTAAATTATCAGGATGAAAAGTGCCATATCTTCCATCAACCTCTCATTTCCCTCATGTTGCTGCAAAGAACAGTATTATGGGATCAGTTGGTGGATACTCCAGATTGTTACAGATTAAACCCATAGGTCATATGTTGAAGTAGGCTGCTTTGAGACAGGTAAAGCCAATACTTTTCAAATGCTTAATTAAATCCCATGGCTGAGTTGCTCCTACAAGCTGCTAGTACTGTAGATTTGTAAAGTCTAAACATCTAAAGCAGTCCTCCATATTTGGTTGGTCCACAACTTCCAGGAATGCTGTCACCGTGGCCAGTGGTGAGGAATACTGGGAGTTGCAGTTCAACAGCATCTGGAAGGTCACAGTGTAGCCATCCTTTGACCTAAGCCAGGTTAAGTGGGCTAGTTTGTTTTTTACCCCTTCTTGGTCAGCTGCAGCACTTCTGTCCAAGCATCCAAGCAAGAATTACTGGGTCTCTATTGTATGCACACCTCATCTTTTGAATTGTAATGAGCTACTGTAGGGGAGAATAAAATTCCTGTTCTTGATAAGGGCAAAAAACATAGGGGAGAGGCTAAATCCAGTAGAGCTGGTTTCTCAGGTGGGCAGGCAATGGCCTTGTTTACCTTCTCTTTCTTCCTCAGCCGGGCAGAAACACTTGGTTCATCTTCGTTGGCAGTATTCATTTCATGGTACTTCTGTGTGTCTGTGTCTCTACTGCTTCCGTTATCTTTTTTTGTCTGAGTGCAGATTAGAATTAATCAGGCAACACTGTTGAGAAGGTCTGCTTCAGGAGGCGGCTGGCTAAAAGATCCATTTTCCAACAGCTTTCTTCTCTGTATGCCGAATTCTTTCATTTCAGTGCCTGAAACATATTGGCAATTCCAAATAGCTTCGACCTGTTGAATTAGTTGTTGGATAGTGAGTCAACATTGCCATAAATCACATTGATTCAGTGAGTCTACTCCCAATACAATTCCGGCTACAGTGGCACTTCTGGGCAATATTATTTATTTATACTATTCATTTATTTCCCATTTTCTCCTCAATACTAGGATTCCTCATTTAGCCATAATGCTAAGCCTCCTTTCCCTAGGCTGATATCTGCCAGATGTTTTGGATTTCAACTCCTATCAGCCCCAGCCAATATGGCTAATGATATTGGATAAGTGGAGCGGTAGTTCTGAATATAAGTATCACATTGGAAGGCTGCACTAAGCAGACAATTTATGGTTTTCCTTGTCCCTTTATGGATGTGAGAGCAGGAAAATGAAGAAAGCAAATAGAAAAAAAATCAACTCATTTGATATGTGTTTAAGGAGAAGAGTTTTGAGGGTACTGTGGATGACCAAAAAAACAAAACAAAAAACCAAGAGTCCTAGAACAAAGCAAAACTGAACTCTCTCTAGAAGTCAAGATGGCAAAATTGATTCTGTTGTACTTTGAGTCATGAGAAGGCATAACTCATAAGTAAAGACAATAATGCTAGGAAAGGTAGAAGGCAGTAGAAAGAGAGGAAGACCACATGCCAGATGGGTAAACTCAATCAGGGAGGTCATAGGCCTGAATCTGCAGGACTTGAGTGGAGAATAGGGGTCTTGACGGTATCTCATTCATAGGGTCACCAAGAGTCAGTTAACAACAAAATTGGCTCTTGCAGGGGCAGAAATCAATATGGTATATGCACTAACATCCATGTTGTTAGGACATGCCAGGAATAGCCAGCAGTTCCAACTCTGTTCTGGAATTTCTAATGTGTGCACACTTTACACGCTGAGCAGGAAAGTGGAGATGAGCACACTAGCCCTGTTGCCTTTTTAGTATAGGGAGTGACTGTCTGCAGGAGGGAGATTTCTCTTATCAGAAGAGCCTTCACAGACAGTAAAGGATTCTTGTTGCACATGGGTTGAGGTCAGGAGAGCAGCAGAGGGGGCAAAGCCACATGTTCCCTAGGTCTCTCCCTCCTTTCAACTGAGAATAAGACTCAGTCATTACCAGCAGTCCAGGTCTTGGTTATTTAATGCCTGGACTATTGTAATAGCCTACTGGCAGGTTTGCCTTCCTGTTCTCTTGCTCCTCTGGTTTTAATCCTGAACAGTTCTGTTCGTGTTGTCTTAAATCTTCCCAAACACTCTCACATGTCTCTTCCTCTCATAGATCCATCCACTTGCTACTAGTCCGGGCTAGAGCACATTACAAACTTTTGGTCCAGTTATTTAAGTATCTGGCAGCAAAGCTAGCATAGTACGTACCATCTAGGATTAATATACAGGCAAAGAACTGTTGGCAGTTCTACCAATGTGTACGGCTCTATCAAGGCTGTGAATCTTTCAGGATCTGACTCTGCATTTGAGGAACAATTTTCCTTTCAACCTCTGGCTGGAGGAGGATCTTACCCACTTTCGTGAAGGGTTGAAGATCTACCTCTTCAATTTGCTGGGTTGCTGAGTGTGCCTAAAGTTGCCAAGATGGGTAGTGACTGATAAGGAGTTTTAGTATATTAGCATATTGTTTTAGTATTTTAGCATTTTATAATGTTAGGTTTTATCATCCATTTTTCATTATAGATGTTTGATGTTCTGCCCTTCGGTGGAAAGGGTATTATAAATAAATGTTATTACTATTGTATTCACTGTAATGAAAGTATGACCAGAGATGGCGTAAAAAGGTTATAGGAAGGTAAAAACGTCCACAGAATACAGCAACAAAGTAGCTTTGTTTAACTATGCAGAGTCATCCCCATGCAGTATTTAGAAAGCCATAGATCTGTCTCAGCAAGCTTATCTCCAAAAAATGAAGCCTATAGCAGAAGCTTTCTTTGGAACTGCTGACTTACTAAGAAAGCTGAAGATGTAAAAACAGCAGTCAAGATACTAATAGATTTCTAGAGTCCCCCTGAGGTTCTGTTCTTATTTCTTGATTGTTTAATCTGCCAAAATAACTTCAGCACTCAACTGGGATTAAAATGGGGCATTTTTCTTGTGGAGTAGAATAGACATTCTGATATTTTGTTAAAATGTCAACATGTTTTAAAAGCTGAATTCTTTCAAACTCTCTGAGTGGGAAATTCTCCTTAATAATTAAAAAGTAGAAAGTTTATTATTCTCCCCACTAGAATGAAGATTGCTGAGTGCACAGTCATGCCACAGAATATACTTTTTATGACGAGAAGGCGAGTTGTAGATTTGGAAATGGAATACCCCAAAACAAAGGGTATTGTACAGTGTTGACATTTATATGAGCTTATGCGATGGATCGGTCAATTGTGGTATCTGGTGGCTTCCAGGTCAGGGGGGGACTGTTAATCTGCTCTGGGTTTCAGCCTGAATGTTGAAAGGAGCTATCTAAGGTGCCAAGCTCTATTTCCCAAATAGGCCTGACATTTTGGAGAATTTTGAAATTCAGGCAAAAACATGGAGTAGATTTGCTGTCCAACTGATGCAGGAGCCCCCAGCCACCACTGTCGCCCTGCTTTAGGAGCAATGAATGGATAGTGATCATTTTGAAGACAGAGCTTACTGGGAGACATGTGTTCTTGGAAAAGGGGTGCATGTGTGTGTGATCATGTACATGCATGCATGCTTGTGCAGCTTCTGCCCTCCTTTACCTGATATGGCTCTCAGGGCTAAAAAGTTTATGGCTGATTTTAGATGTCCTCCCAAAGTGCTGATCCTTGCATAGGGAAAGCACTCTTGACCCTATTTAGGATGTAAACAGGACTATCATTGTAGTTGTCCAATCTTCTCTGTCTGCAGACTGCACTGAATGGGGGAAAGTTTGGAACATGCTCATGTACTGCATGTCAACCGACTGGGTGACCTTGACCAAGTCATGCTCAGCCTCAGGATTGCAATGGTAGACCCCCTCTGAAGAAACCTGCCAAGAAACTCTGTGACAGGTTCTCCTTAGGTTGCCATCAGTCAGAATTAACTTGAAGGCAAACAATACGCACACCTACTTGCACCTTCACAGACATAGCATGAGAAACCAGCAAGCTTTCATGAAATGTGAGAGGAGAGGAAAGGACCAAGGAAGCAAATGAGACACCAGATGCACCAGACATGCTTTTTAAGCTAATATCTTGCTAAGGAGAAGGATGTGTGGGAAAGCTGTTTTAGGGTCTTCTATTAGAGTAGTGCATCTCTGACTGTCTTCTCTATCTTACTGCATTCCAGGCT
Source organism: Urosaurus nigricauda (assembly GCA_034509955.1). Classification (NCBI taxonomy): domain Eukaryota; kingdom Metazoa; phylum Chordata; class Lepidosauria; order Squamata; family Phrynosomatidae; genus Urosaurus; species Urosaurus nigricauda. The sequence goes on along the minus strand of JAOEGL010000001.1, from coordinate 136,558,773 downwards.
TCATGGGTCAGAAACCTCATGCAGCAATAAACTAATTTTGCCATGAGCTCTGCCTCCTGAGCAGCTTGGTGTGAGATTACAGTCCTTGAACTTTGGGTCCTTCTCATTTGCTTCACTGGCTATATATTCATGGTGGGGAAAATCTCCTAGAGGATTTACAGAAATAAAAACTATGATGAATATTGGTTATGTCCTTAGTCTGATTATACGGTGATTAGACCATGTCCATGTGCTTCTCAGCAGGACATTGCTTTCAGATCTGCTCCTTTCCAAAAAATAAAATAGACCACAGAAACCCTACGCTTGTGCTGATAAGTTGAATACACAAGGTGGGAAACATTTGAGAAATAGGAAACTGAATTCCCCCACTCCCCAAACCCCTTTCTGGGGTCATGTTGGTATTTCTGACCCTTGCCATTTCAATGGTCTAGACAAAGTCAGAGGATGGGTCTGAGCCTAGTGACACTGGGTCTTCTGATAAAGTGCTCCCTGGAGTTTTTCAAGATGGTAACTTGGGACCATGCCACTAATTCAGCCATTATTGTGAAGCTTTTCTTGTTTCAACAAGCCATGGTTAAGTTTGCCTGCAACTTAGAGTTCAGATGACATACTAAACTGCAGTTACTGCATATACTCATGTATAAATCTAGAAATTTTATTTTAAAAATTGACCCCAAAAACCTGAGTTGACTTAACCATGGGCCAATGTAAGTACTGTACTTTAACTCTTACAAAAACAAACCATCCCTCAGTGAAAAGCAAGAGTGTAGTTTGTTCTGGAAGAACTGATGCCCCTCTACTCTCTCGGCCATTCAGCCTTTAGGGTGATCACAAACAGTTATGACTGCCAGAATTTTGTAAGTTCTTTGGCATTGCTTTCCTTTGCTTCATCCTTCAGATCCTTTGTTACATGCCCATAGGTTTCATCTTCTATTGGTCATATCAGAATTCATAATTTTGGCTCCAAAACCTGCCCTTGACCTATGCATAAGGTCGATTATGAGTCTATCTAAAATGGTAGGGGAATCTTCCAGTCTTTTTGCAGCTGTATCGCTTTAGCGGAGGGATGGTGATGGTAAGGAACATGTGAGCTACCAGCTTTCTGTGATTAATTCTTTTGATGTTAAACAGAATGGGCAACCTGATGCCTTTAGGCTGGGGGATTGTAGCCCCCAAAAGTAACTTTTCCATGTATGTGTCTCCCACTGAGTGCAATGACTTGTTTTCACTATTAATTCATCTGTATCAAACCCGTGATATTTTATTATCCAGCCTACTGTGCCATATTCATCATGTTCAACTTGAAAAAAAGGTTTTTGACTCTTTAAAGGCTACTTTCCTCTGCAAGGAAACTCAGTGTTGTTTTTTTAAAAATACTTAACCATTATTTAGCACAGAAATAGAAAATATGGTGACATCAAGGTAATACTGGACAATGACGCCCAGAGTCCCCCAGCCACTTTATTTATTTATTTATTTATTGGATTTATATCCTTCCTTTCTCCCATAATGGGATTCAAGGTGGGTGTTATCTGCCATTCTCACCATGTGATTTTTTAATATTTCCTGTGCACTCTTATGCCTGTCTATTCAGGAGTAAGGCCTTTGGAGATCACTGTTGTAAGCCTTCAAGTCACTTCTGACTTGTGGTTGGTCACCCTAAACCAAACCTATCACTGGGTTTTCATGGCAAGATTTGTTCAGTGTGGGTTTGTTTCATTTTCCTCTGAGGCTGAGAGAATGTGAGACTTGTCCAATGTATGGCCGAGTGGAATTTTAACTGTGAAATCCAGAGTGTAGTCCAGTGCTAAAACCACTACGCCATGCTGGCTCTATCACTGAGATTTACGCCTTGGTAAATGTGTGGATTCAGATTGTAACCTGTTCTAGTGTCCGTTTTCTGAATTCCTTCTCTTTTTATTTGATTTCTGAGTTTTGATTTAATAAAATACATGTGCTGTTTTAGTTTGTTTTGCTTTTAATGATACAAAAGTGCAAAAGCTGAGTTTATTTATAAACTACACATTTGGCTTGCTTGATGAAGTAGTGGACATCACAGTTTAAGTCATGATTTTAATGCATCCATCATTTCTGTACAGAAGAACCATTATTGTCATTTAATATTTATGCAGTTCCTTTTGAATAGCAATCCCTTCCATGTCAACTCAGAAGTAATACCAACCAAGGACAAAGGAATTTATTCCCAAGTAAATGTGTATACACACAGCTGAGGGTCAGATTTGAACATTTGCTTCTGGATGCAGACTGGATTTCAATCTTTTGGTTGTTCATGCTGTGAGCTGGGTGAGGGAATGCAATTTTTACCACTCTGCGTTTCCCCCCATTCCTGCTTCCTGTGTTGTTTTGGAGGATCGTCCAACTTTTTAGATATATTTTTCAATAATAAATTCCCAAGGAGGGAGAAGAAATAATCAAAAACTGCTTCTACCTCTCTTTTCCAGATCAGTGCCCTGGTTGCACAGAGGTTAGATATTGGTACTGCAACCACAAGTCTTAACTAAAAATCTGAGACAAAAAGAAGGGATATGGGGAAAGAGAGAGACTCTGTACTGAGTAGACAACAATACTATAGATTGAATGTTGAAAAAATGCAAGTGGGAAAAAGGTTTTTGTTTTTTTAATATTGTTTTGTAAGGGGATGCAAATTAGCTCTTTGGAATAAGGGAATTCCATCTAGGAAACAGCAAGGGGAAAGTGGAAACCCAGGAAAGAATACAAGATGTAGATTTTATAAAGCAAATCCCTGTGTAAGGAACAGATACTTTAGTTAGAAAAGATGGAAGATTAAGTTCACTATTTTTTTAAAAAATAAATGTTCCAAGTTATTGTTCCAAATGTAAGACCTACTGATGCTGATAGAAGTAAAAATACTGTATTTGCATTGCAGACTTATTTTTGTTTTGTAGATTTATTTTATCTTATGTTTCTTATAATATGCATAGTGAGAGTGCTTTTACTTCAAGTGACCACCAGTGCTTCTGGGGTGACATAGTTGTCCCTTTGTATTTCATCTGGCACTATCTTTTGATCAAACTGATATCCTATTGCTAGTGATGGTAAAATGATGGGAAAACCCCCTCTACATATAATATTAAAATCTTTAAAAATGAAGCATGGATTTTTAGATATATCCAACATATGAAGATAATATTTTCCCTCTGACAAGGTATTAGTATGTATCTGGGCATAGAGTGTAGAGAGGCAGTTCTTTTTCTCTGGTTTATTTTTCTTTAGAGCTCCTATTGACAAAATTTCCAACTTCATCTAGTAAAAGAATGCTGAGATACAGAAGTCATTATGCAAACAAAATAGGCACAAAAAAAGAGAGATGAAAAAAGAAAGGTCATGGGTGTAATGAGATTGATACCAGGACTGTATTAAGGTTCTTCTCTCAAACAAAGAGAGCTTCTACTTGAACCTCTTTTGGCCAGATTCTCTGAAATGTCCCCAAGCAGCCCTAATTTGGAGAGCTCTTCAAAGAACTCTTATTAAACAAGGATGCTTCAGGGCTAAATATCCACAGTGACGCTTTAAAGTACAAAATACAGAACATTATTGTATCTTGCCTATTGCTTGTTTCTTGGGTGAAATCTTCAATCATTATTTGTGAGGTGTTATATAAATAGTGCTATGGGTATGTGTGGCCAGTCCTTGAAAATTTGACCAAAGTCCATTTACAAATTGGAAGTGACTGTTAATTAAAATATTTTAAAATTGCTCTGCATTCTTTTAGATGCCAGGGAGGGATACAAAAGTAGAATTAAAATAAAGTGGGATACGATAATAATAATTAAAAAACCCCACACATGAATATAATAATATAAAAATATGCTATATCTACCTGCATCATTTCAGAAGCATCTTTCCAAACAAACCTTCTACATCAGGTGACTTCTTTGGCTGTAAATCTGGCAAAGGGAGATTTACGGGCCTTTGAACAAATTTTGGGAAAACCTGTGATATTTTGACTGGGAATGCCCATCCTTTGGCCTTAGAGTTGCCATAAGTATATAACAGTTTAAAGGCACAGAATAGCAATAAATCATGTCTGATTTTGGAAACTAAGTAGGGTCACTGCTGGATAGTACTTAGGAGACTGCCAGTGAATACCAGATATTCTAGGCTACATTTCAGTGGAAGAAACTGGCAAAACCACTTCTGAGTATTCCTTGCCTAAGAAGACCCTATGAAATCCATGGGATTGCCATACATCAACAGGCGACTTGAAGGCAAATACACCACCCCCATTAGGATAGATTACAACCTGATATCTTTGCCTCTAATCTTTCAGTGTGTGTGCGGGTCCTCCAGTTGCCTGTTGACTTAAGGCAACCCCATAAGTTTCATAGAGTTTTCATAGGCAAGGAATCCTCAGAGGTGGCTTTTCCAGTTCCTTCTTCTGTACTTCTTCCCATATCATACTGTCGGACAGAAAGTTGGAAGCAGCTGTTGAGTTTAGCAAAACTGACCCCCTCCCCATCAAGCTAAAAGCCTCCATAGCATTTGTGAGTTTGGGGGGATAAAAGAAAGGAGTGCTCTTGATGCTCTATGTCCTGGAGTATCTCAGAGCTTGAGGTCACTGGATGTTGTGTTACGTTCAAATATACAAGAAAGCTGCATACAAACTGTGTAGGCTAAAGCAAACACCTTGCATGTTTCAGTTCATTTGCTCTCATTAGGATGCAGACCTGCTTAACTTTCTGTCCATTTTGTAGCTGTACTAGTTTACTGCTGGGAGAGGATTTTAACTACTGCATTAATAGGTAGACAAGTAATATGTAAATGCTGTTTGTCTTTAAAGTTTAAGCTGAGCCAGTCAAACAGCCTTAGTACAGTGGCTTTGGTCTGATAACTCATAACTCATAGTCTTCTGCTATACTGTTAGCTTGGGTTAGGATTTGGGAACATTTTGTGCATAAGGTTGTGGGGTATTTTTAATAGAACTCCAGTAAACCTATACCAACATCCAAGGTGGGCTGAGACTTTGGGGAATTGAGGTATAAAACATCTGGGGAGATGCCAAGTTTTCCTGCCTCTGGCCTTAAAGTTGCTCTTAAACTTGTTTCTTTATTATTGTTCCAGACACTGGTGACAACCTTTGTTTCTGGGAAAGAAGCCCTTCATTCCTCAGGCTGCATTCCCCATGTCAGAGAAGTGAATTAAAGTCATTTCCTTCCCACTATTGGTACTCCTTAGTGTTTTTCACATACTTTTGGGGGTGGCGACAGTGGGAGGACTTCTTCCCTAGCACTCTGGGATTTAAGTTTGTGTTTTATGATTCAGTGGGGGAAGCTTGCACATGGTTTGTGTCATTTAAAGAAATAGTCTATCTTCTTTAACAACTTTGTTGGTATGAAAGCCAATAAATGTAAAATAATATGCAAGCATTCCTTGTAGAAGAGTTTTGTTACTTCACTGTCTTTCCTCTTTCTTTGCTAAAGAATGGCTCCAGAATAACACTGACCTGGAAATACAGTCCGTGTGAGAAAGGAATTAGACATAGGTCATGCTCTGTGGAGAGAAGTCAATTAGGGCATGCGGCTATATTGTTTTGGACTGGATGATGCCAGTAGCCTTTTGCTCTGGTTGTTTACTTAGCAAGAGATCTGCTTTGCAGCCCTCTGATTTTTATACCCACCCCCTTCTTTTACACTGAGCTTGACCTGCTTTCCTTCAAGTATGGCCTAGTTTTCTGTACAACCATGAGCTTTGTATGTTATTATTAGAATCCCCTCCCTGCTTTTTAAGTTAAAGGGCAATCTGGAAATATAGGGTGCTTCGAGGTGGGAAGAGTTTTAATATTCACGCAAATTGTGTTTCATATACCATAAGCGATTGCACATGGGAGACTGTACTTGGACGGCTGTAGTTAGTAGAGGTGGGGAAGCCAGCAGCGTCTGTCTGCCGGAATTAATGGAGAGAGGACTATATTGGAATATGTGTAAGTGAGATTCATTTCATTATGGAGGGGGAAGGGTATGGAAAGGTTGCAGCTGCTGGTAAACTGATACAGAAGGGCAGGCAGCATTGTCATGGAGGGAAACCACCAGTGTGGACTTCCTTTATTGCTTCTTTGCAAACCTACGAAGTCCTGCTTTGAAAAGAAGGAGGTTTTTAAAAGCACTTTCGGTTACATTATAGATGCAGGGAAGAATAGCAGAAATTATATGTGTGTGTTGTATGAAAGAGAGATACACAAACACTCTTTTAAAATGTACAGGGATTTATTGCTAGCTGTAATAATAGCTTTGTCATAGCTGCTTTCAACACATGTGGCCTATGTTTATTATGGGCACCTGTTTCAATGAAGCCAAAGAAAAATGAATGATTGGTGTTTGTCCTAGGTGAAATGTATTTCATCTCTTTATTTGGTATTGGCAGATAAATCTGGTATTGGCAGATAAATTTGATTTGCATTGGCACCTGGTGCCAGAGTAGTGCTGTCTTATGAACAGCGGTAATCACAGGTTATTTGTTGACACTAGATGCCTGTGACGTATATGCCATGAGGTATGAGGGCATAGGTTGTTGTGCTCAAAGTCCATGCTGCATCTCACCATACATTGAAGACGACATTCAAAGATAGTTTCTCTTAATGTCTGGCAGAGTAAAGGGCCATTACTCCAAGGTTGTCAGACATGTCTGAAGTTGCTCTACATTTGGTCCATAGCAAGTATTAGCCTCAAAGGGTGAGGCTGGTACAGACAGTTCCCAGGAGGGCGTAGGTTCCCTCTCAACCTTTTGTGTGTCTCTTGACTGGGAATGCCTATCCTTGTCTGGACATACCACTTCAATTATTTATTTACAAATATTTATAAACCACTTAAATCTGAAGGTTGCAAAGCTGTGGACGAACAAACTAAATACTGTATATGCAATAAATTCAACAAACAAAATTAACAACCCCTCCCACCCGATACTTAGATTGTCTATCCGATAGACCACATGTGATTGGACTGCAAATCCCAAGATTCCTCACTCTTGGCTATGCTGGCTAGGGCTGAAGGGAGTGGAAGTCCAACCACTTTTGGAGAGTTGCCTCATTCCCACTCCTGCATTAGATGGTAAGTTTGATTGCTCAGGAAGGCTTGCAAAAATAAGTTTTCAGTAGGCATCTAAAAATAGATACTGTTGACGCATGTGAAATATCAGAGGAAAGAGTATTCTACACAATGGGTGTTATAGTGTAATTAATTAATATCCCACCTTCCTCCCTGCACAGTATTCAGGTGGCATAGAACCATTTAAAACAAAGTACAACAGAAAACGATTAACACAAAAGTTAAAAGACAATGAAACCATAATTGTGCTTTAAAAAAATGCAAGTTAAAAACAATTTCACAACAAATTTAAAACATAGCAGAATGGAAACACAACCCCTCCCCCAATTAAAAGCTCCACTTGTTGTAATACATTCAAAAACAAATGCCTTTCTGAATAAAAAAAGGTCTTTGCCTGCTAGTGGAAATTCAAGGCGGGAGATCCACAACTTGGGAGCAGCCACTGAGAAGGTTGTTTCCTGTGTCTTCACCTGTGATGTTGGTGGGACTGAGAGAAAGCCTTCCACTGAAGATCTTAAAAGTGAAGGAGGCTCATAGAAAGAAATATGGTAGTTCAAATGGCCAGAACCTAAGCTATAAGGGACTTTGAAGGTCATCACACTGGACCTTTGAATTCTGCCCTGATACAGACTAGTAGCCAGAGGGAGCTTTTTCAGCAAGGAAGTTATATCTCAGGCCCCCCACTTAAAACAGGTGTGGGGAAACGTGGACTTCTAAAGTGGGTTTTACAGCTCTTGACCTGTTATTGTTGTTGTTGATGCCTGCCTTCAAGTCATTGAAGACTTATGGCTACCCTAAGGTGAACTTTCATGGGGTTTTCAGATGCTGAGACTGTATGACTTGCTATACATCAGCCAGGGAGTTTCTATGGCTGAGGGGGATTTGAACCCTGGTCTCAAGAGCTGTAGTCCAGTGCTTAAACCATTAGGTCATGCTGGCCCATTTTCTATTGAGAAGGGGAGGGCGGGAGAGATAGTGAATTGCTTCTCTGGAAGCACCAATTTACCTTTTTAAAAAAGGCTGCAGTCCCTTTCTCAGTTTTTAACATTAAGAAACACCAAAATGAGAACTAGATGTCAGGCTTTTTTCCAGACAGAAGTGTGTGTGTGTGTGTGTGTGTGTGTGTGTGTTTTCCCCCACAGTCTGTAGCCCCTTTAAGGTATTGGGAGTAGGAAATAGGCTCCCACACACCCCAGAATGGCCCACCACTGCCTTCAAGCTGTTTCCACTATTGTGCCATGTTGGCTATCAGTGCCAAACTTCCCTCAAAAGGCCATCCTTTTGGTTCCCTAAGAAATGTATAATATATTGTAGTCTCATGTGATTCGGCTGTTTCCTCTTTTCCTTTGGGTAAATGAGAGAAAGAAATGCCAAAGCAAACTCGTTGTATTTGTCGTTTGCACTCCAAACTTAAATGCTTCTTGTTTTGATGTTAGTTCTACTGACTTAGATGAGTAGGCAAGCATGCCTAGGATGACTGCCATGCCTACCCTTACTGGGAAAGCTAGTCCAAAGTTTTTCCTGACTTGGTTCGGCTTCGTTATACAGCCTGCGCCCATTGCCCTAACAGATACAACTGTGTGGCTTTTGGTCTTTGCCTACGCAATACAGTTGTGTGTGTGTATTTGTTTTAGTTATAGGTACGTTGGAATCATAAGAAAAGATACCTTTAGGTATATGTTTGCTTTAGAAACAGATGTCTGGCTGTGGATGTTCCCTTTTCCCTTTAGGTGAGACTCCTAGGATTCCAAATTTTCAACCTAGGAGGTTTGGGCAATAAATGGGACCAATTTCTTTGCCAAAAAAATTCAGAGCTCTAGTTACCTGGTGCTAGATTTTATTGGTGTTAGTGGGGCTTTTGAGTAGGCCTACACAGGATTTCAGAGTTCATGTATTCCAATTGTGACTTCACAGATGCAGTTCATATATGAATAATATTATGTAATATGCAGCCTAGGTACAGGTAGCATTCTGGACTTTGCATAACACTCCTGACCATGTTGTTGTTGTTGTTGTGTGCTATCAAGTCATTTCATTTCATATGGTGAACATAAGACAATCCTAGCAGAGGGTGTTGTTTTGTTTTTTTTGCAAGATTTGTCCAGAGGGAGTTTGCCTTTTCCTTCCTTTGAGGCTGAGAGAATGAGACTTGCCCAAGGTCACCCAGTAGGTTTCTGTGGCTTAGCTTCAAACCCTGGTTTCCCAGTGTCCTACTCCAATACTCAAACTACTACACCAGGCTGGCTTGCTGATCATAAAGTATCTGTTAGTTTAACCACATTCTAAACATGCTGCTTTGAAGCTCACAATATAGCCATGAAAACTTATTTTCTCTTAAAAGAATACTGTCCGAAGCCAGTATAAAAACCTTGCTGTCACTTGCTATGTTCATTCAAGAGACTCACAAATACAACCAGAGGAATCTTCTTCAGTAGTTCTTCCAATGCTTTCCCCACGCTCCTTTCTCTTTCTTTGAGGAACTTCTAATGGGTACAAACAGGTTCTGTGGTAAAGAATTAAGCTCTGCAGAAAGTGGACTGTCAGAAATTCATATTAGATTTCAATTGCCACTTTTTGAACAAATTGAGGGGTGGTGTTAATGTGTTATCAGACCCAGGGAATGTTACATTTTATACTACAACACCCACAATCCCCCAGTCAGCATGGCCAATGGTCATTATAGCTGGTGACTTTCAGGTGTTGTAGGCAAAAAACTAAAAATTATAAAAAAATAATAATTTTTTTTGAATCTCTGGTGTTTTTCATAGCAGTTGACACCCCATGTAATAGAGTTAGCTCTTTGTCTTTGTAGAAGACCACAGAAGACATGAAACAGGGGGATTATCAACTTCTTATGGCCCATTTGCAGAGCGACTTGACCCCCATAACTTGACCCCCATTAGAACTAATCAAAAGGAGATAATTGAGAAAAATTACTTTAAAAAACCTGTGGAAATGTCAAGTATTTGACATGCTGTTTGAGGTTTTGCTTCTTAGTTTTGTTTCTAACCTTTGTTTCTTGATTTTTTTTTCCTCCCAGGGATGGACTGTTGAATCCAGAAGCATTGGAGATCTGGTCATACAGCCCGGCTGGTCTGCTCACTGCTTTATTTATCTATTACTAGTTATTTAAATTGAACTTTTAATAACCTGCCAGCTGCTCTTCAGACACACATGGTGCATTGTTGCCATTCCCAGAATCACGTCTTTGAAATCCAGGCCCTTGGTAACCTTCATCAAACAAAGAGGCGACCCAGAGGATACATCTCCAGCAGGACTGTTCAAACTTGCTGCCCTCTGGCTTCCCCCATAGCTTGTGCTATTCTCCTAGCACACCATGGAGCCCACAATGGAGTATTGCTTGGTTCAGGTTCTGCAGAAGGATGTTGGAAAAAGACTTCAGGTTGGCCAAGAACTGATAGACTATTTCTCAGATAAACAGAAATCTGCTGATCTTGAACATGATCAGACCATGCTGGATAAAATGGTTGATGGTCTTGCTACCTCCTGGGTAAATTCCAGTAATTATAAGGTAAGATTGATTGCAAAGGTGAGATGGCTGAGGTCAACCATGGCTTCAACTCTGGCTGCTTTGCAAAGGCTTCTTCATTAGTTCCAGAACATCCGGTTCACTCTTCGTTTTATTAGCTTGCAAATCCTGTTGATCGTGCATGTTTCTTAGTGATCAGTAGTGTCATTTTGTGACACTTCACTAAAATGTATGCATATACTGTATACTTGATAGAATTTAAGAGATTAAAATGAAAAGCTTAGCTCTTTGCTGGTGAAAATGAAAATAGGAGTGGCAACATTGCTGAGGTGAAGCAGTGTTCTTTCTTGCTTACTGTTTGTGATATTTGCCCAAATACAAATACCAGGACATATACCAGTGTATGACAGCATTGGTTTTAGGGAGGTAGGATGACTTCAGAAGGATGCCCTCTATTCAACTCAACAGTCAGTGCCTTTCTGGTCTTCCTTAACTATACAATATTTCTATAAAATTGGACTTGAAAGGAGCCTCTTTTTGTTCAGAAGGCTATTAACTGGGGTGGAGTATGGGTTCCCACATGCTGGCAGGTTATTAAGAGTTCAAAAGTTTGTACCGGACATCCTACATTTGGGGGCTTGAAACTAAGTCCTGTATTGGGGTCTGAGAGTGGCCATCAGTCATTACAGACCAAATCCCAAGCATTTGCTACATAGCAAAATAGGATTGGGCCTAAATGTCCTAAAGGCACCAGATCCTGTCTGATCTTGGAAGTTAGGCAGGGTCAGCCCTTGTTACTACTTGGATGTGTGATGTTTATGGAATACCAGATGCTGGAGGCAGGAACTGACAAAACAACATCTGAGTATTCCTAAGAAAACCTCAACAGGAAACTTGAAGACATGTAGCACACACAAAATGGCATTACCTGCAAAATGCTGGAGGAGGGCATTTGCTGGGATCTTGGATGGCCTGGTGCTGCTCTTATCCTCCCCAGCCAGTGAGACACAACAGCTCCCAATCATGATTCACTTGCTATTCCCTCAGTTGCTTGTAGAGCTGAAAGCAGGAAGTGTCTGCCAGCTACAGCTGCAACAGTCAGGGTCCCATTTGTGGTCATTCAGCTGTGTAGCAAATACTGTGGGGTCCATCTGTTGCAACTGCGTGGTGTCTTTGCTCAGCTCTCTTGATAACTATGGGAGGAGTATTTAAGACAGACCTATATAAGATTCATCTCAAGTCTTTTGGAGGAGGACCTCTTGCAAGGTTCCAGGCTCCTGTGAGATCCTTAATCTCATGGGAGCATGGAATTCCTCCAAGAAGTCCTCCTCACTTGAGATTTGAGTGAGCCTTGAGATAGAGTGAGCCTTGAGACTTGAGATAGACCTACCTCATTGTATACTGTCCAGCCTTGAGCTGTCCCATATTGATGTCTGAAGAACCTGGCAACTTCCGGTGAACATCATCTTATAAGGAACATGGAATTGTTCCTCAAAACCTCAGCCCTGGGTCATTTCCACCTCCCCTCTTCAAGTGTACCAGAACTTTCCAGGTGACCTTCCTGATGTCATTGTGGTGCATGTTTTCCTCCCGTACTCTCCTCTACATTATGACTAGTTGCAAAGATACAAAGATTTTTTTTAAAAAAATAGTTTTTTGAGTTGCCCAGAACTTTGTTGTACAGTGCTTATTAGAACTATACCATTGAAAAATATTCTAAATACAGTACCTTTGAATTAACCAGAGGAAAATGTGTATTAGTCAGATAATTCTGTGAATAAAATAGGAGGGAAATAAAATAGGAGACAGTGATAAAGCAGGGCTATAAAAATTGTTTCATATTCCTTGGATTGATAAACAGCCTACCATGTGACCTGGATGTGAGGGCAAATGCAGATGAGAATGCACATGGAAACTGAAATTGAATTTTGTTGAGCAAAACTTTTGAAAATACACTGGGCCATTGGTATGCTCTGGAGTTTGGTTCCAGGATCTTTTGTAGATACCAAAATCCATGGATGCTCAAGTCTCATGAAATACAATGGCACAGTAAAATGGTGACCCTTATATAAAATGTCAAAATCAAGGTTTGCTTTTTTCAGTTTCTATATTTTAGTGTACTTTCTAGCCATAAATGCTTGAATCCCTGGATAAAAAATCCAAGGATAAGGAAGGATGACTTTACCACAGACTAAAATTTGTATTGTTAGTAACATGATTTTGGGGGCGGGGGGTAAATTATATCTGCTGTTTATAGTCATTCTCCTGTAGTAAGACAGGGCACAAGAATTTACTGAATGAACTGACCAGGATTCAAAAATTGTCCTCTTAATATTTTATTTATTTTTCCTTACCTTTTGTGTTTGTTCATTGGCTCTGTCATTTCACTAGCTTGCTCATGGTCCACATATCCTAGGCCACGGATGTAGTTGGTGATGGTGGTGGGGGAATGTGGCCCTCCTATTACTATAGGACTGCAACAATGTCACGGCTGTCTGTGCTGGTTAGAGATGATAGGAACTGCAGTCTAGCCATATCTGGAGAACCAAACCTTCACCACCCCTGTGCCTGCTCTTTGCCTCTTGTAGTTTGGTAACATGTATACTTTATTTTTCCAGTCTCTCTTTTAATGACAACACAGTTTGATCAGGAGTGCTTTACCAACATGTTCAACTTGCTACATTGTGCTATGGTAATGTTGCGCAGCGCACACAGAATGCAACTCTGTCTATATTTGCTAAGGATGTTCTGTGAAAGAGCAGTGGTTGCCACTCCTTTGTACTCTCATCCCATAACCCTTTGGTAACATAGGAATGCAGAGTCCTTATGGGAGAGTTCAAATCAAGTCCCCAGGGAAAATCTGCACACATACATATACACATATACACACACACCACCACCACTAATTGTACCCTGATGCTTGTCTGTAAAATGAGGTGTCACCAGAGTTCATAGTGGAGGAAATACAGACACAAGCAACACAATACAAAGTACATACAAGCAACTCGACATCTGTATTATTCATTACTCTGAGTTGCTGGAGGTTTATTTTGCCTTTTGTAGTTGAGGGGTGGAACAGATGGCTCGAGCTTAGTTTAAAGTGGGGGTATCCATTAAAATAACTTGTATTGAGCAATCATCATTCAACAGCTTAAGAACTGTGCTCACTTTCGGAGTTATGTTTTTTGTCTGCTTGAAATTCAGGGTCAACAGAACCAAATGAGCAGGAACACTAATGTGAAATGAGCTCTTTGCGTAAAACTTTGTTAAATGGTATGCTACATTATGAGGATGAGAAAGGGTGACTTTTTTGAGCACAGTTTGAACAGAAGCTGGCTGTTGCTGTTGAACGCAGTATGAAAGGATCCTAAGTGATCTCTGCTTGTTCCACAGTATAAAAAAGGGACCACCACTTTGAATAAAATGAGAATAACAAAATGAGGGCATTGAGCTTGCCACTATGAAACTATGATTCTATGTGAATTCTGCCCCCCCCATTAATTTTTTCTTCAATTTCCTACAAACATTTTCCAGATTTTTAGAATTGCAGAGTGAGACACTGAATGTTATACACACCTGGAAGTTTTATTTACTGTGTTGCCTTGGTATCTCTGACTGCCCCTTTTCATTGGATGCCTATACTATTTTTAAATGTGGAGTTTTAAGTTATTGCTGTGCTGGAAATTTGGGGACTGAAGAAAAAAATCATGGTTGGGCTCAGAATTCCTATCAGGGGCAATGGCCCAATTTTTGACCCTTCACTCTGTAACTATACCTATTGAGTGGCACTGACCTAATATACATATCTGTCAATTTAAATTACATAATGTTAGATCATTCAGTTCACTTGAAAACAGTTTTGACAGCAGTTCTACTGCTATTATGGGTTGAGTATCCCTTATTCAGAATTCCAAAATCCAAACCCAATACTTTTTTCACGAGTGGCTGAGATAGTGGCACCTTTGCTTTCTCATGGTTCATTGTACACAAACTTTGTTTCATGCACAAAGTTATTAAAAATATTGTATAAAATTATCTTCAGTTTATGTGTATAACGTGTGTATGAAACATAAATGAATTTTGCATTTAGGCTTGGTTCCCATCTCCAAGATTGCTCATTATGTATATGCACATATTCCAAAATCTGAAAAACCTTGCAATCCAAAATACCAAAGTATTTTGGATAAGGAGGACTAAACCTGTAGTACCAAGTCATATTTGAGTCAGACACCAGAGCCATAATAAGGCAGTGGGGTGTATGACTATTGTCTTGTCTAAAAATGTGTCAAAGAAAATGCATGCTAGAAATACAGGCTTCCACCATGGACATGTGTCAGAGAGTTAAGGTAATTCATGTAGCTCCCTGTCATTATTCTCCTGAACAGAAATGAAAAATAATTGTGATCAGACAGACAAGTTGTTAGGAAGAAATTAATAACCATTCTTATCCTTTCACCTATGTTATTTCACTCTGTATTGATGCTTGTAAAGTAACACCTCTCTAAAGTTGTCAACACAGCTTTTTCATTTTATGTGTCGGTGTTTAGCACAAATATACTGGTGTGATTTGCATTTGCTGCTTCTTCTGCAGGGGTTCCTGACCTAAATTTTCTTCTCCCAGCTTTAAAAGGTATAAACAAACTTGCACAGACTTGATGACAAGAAAATTCCAAATCTTCCTTTAGAAAAAAAAATATATATGTAAATTTATGTACATATGCATAAATGTACTCTGTTTGCATATTCTGGTTCTTTCTTTCCTTGTAGTATTTGAAATATTTGGGAAAACAGGGAGTAGGAGCAGAGTAATATTTGAAATATTTGGGAAAACAGGGAGTAGGAGCAGAGTAATATTTGAAATATTTGGGAAAACAGGGAGTAGGAGCAGAAGCAAAAGAATGGGAACTAAGCGCCATATAGGGCCACGGGGCAAGGAGTGTACCTGTACAAGGTAATGAAGGGGCCTATTCACACTATGTAATTATAGTACAGTGGGTCCTCCATATTTCCTGGGGTTAGGAGCACAGGACTCATGTGAAAGTGGAAAAACCACAAATAACAAAAACATTGTTTGTTTTTACCTCAGAGGACACCTCTCTAGGATCTCTAGGTCCTCCAGCACAATTCTGTGCTCAACATCTGCCAGAGGTTGACTATAGATTTATGCTAGAGAACCTACAAATGCCTAGAGAAGTGTTCTCTCTTGGAAACTCTAGGTCTTCCAGCACAACTTCTGGTGGATGTTGACCTTAGAGTCATGCTGGAGGAACTAGAGATACTTAGGAAGAACTTATTAATCAAATCTGCAAAAGTCAAAGCCCCAAATGTGGAGGGCTGACTGTACTATAATTCCAGTTTAAGTGCCACAGCTGAGTCCTTTAAAAACCTTGGGATTTGGAGTTGAGGGAGAGGTATTTATAATTCTTAGCAAGAAGTTCTGGCACCTCACATACATCAAGTCTTAAGTGTTCCTGTATGTCTTGCAGAGCACCATATCTGTTTGCTTATATGATTGCCATAACTCTGTATTGTCCTTTGCTTTTCTATACACATAACTTTGTGTGAGTCAAGCCTAAAGAGCAACTAAAAATGACTTTTAAGGCTCTCAGTTTTGGTGCATTGTATGTTGGGGACCTTAACTTGCAGCCAGCATTGGCCAGTGACAAGAAATTCTGGAAGGAGAATTCCAAATCACTGGGAAGGCCAAAGGTTGAGCATATTTGCACTAATTACCACCAAAATCCTCCCCACCAATCAGTTAATTTTCTCTTCTGCTGGTCCAGGACCAGTTTTGTTATAAAGTTATGTAAAGTCCTCCTTCTGATTGAGGGATTTTAGAGTGGGTGTCATGGTGTAGTGCGTGTTGGACTATGACTGGAGACCAGGGTTCGAATTCCAGCTCGGCCATGAAACCCACTGGGTGACCTTGAGTGAGTTACACATTCTCAGTCGCAAGGGAAGGCGATGACAAATCTTCTCTGAAAAAATCTTGCTGAGAAAACCCCATGATAGGTTCACCTTATGGTCACCATAAGTTAGAAACAACTTGAATGTTGGGATGTTGAAAAGCTGGAGCGTATCCAAAGGAGGGCAACTAAAATGGTGAAGGGTCTGGAAACCATGCCCTATGAGGAAAGACTTAGGGAGCTGGGTGTTTAGCCTGGAAAAGAGAAGGTTAAGAGGTGATATGATAGCCCTGTTGAAATATTTGAAGGGATGTCATTTTGAGGAGGAGCAAGCATGTTTTCTGTTGCTCCAGAGACTAGAACACGGAACAGTGGTTTCAAACTGCAGGAAAAGAGATTCCACCTCAACATTTGGAGGAACTTCCTGACAGTAAGGGCTGTTCGACAGTGGAACACACTCCCTCGGAGTGTGGTGGAATCTCCTGCTTTGGAGGTCTTTAAACAGAGGCTGAGTGGCCATCTGTCGGGGATGCTTTCATTGGGAGTTTCTGTATGGCATGGGGTTGGACTGGATGGCTCTTGGGGTTTCTTCCAACTCTATGATTCTGTGAAGGCACACAACAACAACAACAACAACAAGCTATAAGGGCTGCATGAGACCTGTCATCTTGACCTTCTTGTTCAGGTGCAGATGCTTGTCACCTTGGTCCATATTTCATTTGTGTTTGATTTTGCTTTCTATCCAGTTGACTTCTGTGTCCCCCTCACACCCTTTCCCCTTTGTTGGTGTTGTGGGTTTTTTTTCCCTGCTGCTTTACTAGGGGTATAATATCCAGTAACTTGACCTCTGTGGTTCTGTTGGCATTGCCAGTATGAGGAGTGCCACAGGGTGGGTAGAAGCCAGCCGCGCAGAGCTACAACAGCTGCACAATGTCAGTGTTAATAATGTCAAAATCCCCCTCATTGAGTTATGATAGAAAGTTGGTCTTTCTGCTGTACTTTTACCTTGTGGCAAACATGGCATGTAAGAGGCCAAGGCTGCATTTCCATGGTTGCTTACAACAAGGAGTGGGTTTTAGGGAGAGTCAGGGTGAGAATATTAACGTTTGGTAGCTTTCAAATATGCATAATAGAGTAGTCTTCAGAAAAGCATGCTTTTAATAATGAGCAGGCCAAACAAGGGTATCTTTCAGCTCTTCCTCACAGCTTGCCAAACATGTTATGAAATTCCAACTTGGAGACCATGTACTTCGGAGGGAAGGACATGAAGAAAAGAGAGAGACCTTGTGTGAAAGCCTTTGAACCAAAAATGTGACCCTTGTTTGCTGTGTTTAATTGGGCATGAAAGTTCTGTGAAGAACAAGCTACCTATGTACAACATTTTATCCTGTCTTTTAAAAACCATAATGGGTGCAAAACGTGTGTATTTTATTTTTCTTAATTTGTAAGCCACCTTGATTCTCAGTTTTGGGAAGAAGGCAGTGAGGGCACAGATTCAAAGTACAGGAAAAAAAGATTTCACCTAAACATTAGGAGGAACGTTTTGATGGTAAGAGCTGTTCAACAGTGGGATATGCTGCCTCAGAGTGTAGTGGAGACTCCTCCTTTGGAGGTTTTTAAACTGGATGGATGGCCATCAGATTGTGTATTCCTGTATGGCAGGGAGTATTCCTGTATGGCACTGGATGACCCTTGAGGTCATTTCCAATTCTATGATTCTGTGAGAAATAAAGGTTGAAGACTAGCAATAGCAACAGCAGTGGTACCCTGTTTCCCCGAAAATAAGACATCCTCAGAAAATAAGACCTAGTAGAGGTTTTCTGAATTGCTAAATATAAGGCCTCCCCCGAAAGTAAGACCTACTTTTTTTGTATATAAATATATATACAATATATAATAAATGTTAATTTATTTTTTGTTCAACAATAAATATGAATTCTTCTTCATGGAAAAATAAGACATCCCCTGAAAATAAGACCTAGCGCATCTTTGGGAGCAAAAAATAATATAAGACACTGTCTTATTTGGGGGGAAACACGGTAGTAGTTCTTCTGTCAGAGCCCTTTCTAATAACTGATGGTGTGAAACAAGGTTGTGCTCTTGCTCCAACTCTATTTGCAATCTTCTTCAGCACGATGCTCCAAAAGGCTACGGCAGATATCGAAGAAGAAGATGGCATTTATATATGCAACTGTACTGATGGTAGCTTGTTTAACTTAAGCCATTTGAGGACTCGCACAAAGACTCTATCTAGTCTATGAGCTGCTTTTTGCTCACAATGCTGTCCTTGTTGCCCATACAGAAGCAACTCTGCAGCGCCTAACACCCTTCTTTGCAACGGCTGCAGAGCTGTTTGGGCTGGAAGTCAGCCTGAAGAAAACGGAAGTTCTCTACCAGCCTGCACCACAGGAAGAGCACTATCATCCCGATGTCACCATAGGCAAATCTGTGTTTACATCTGTTAAGCAGTTCACCTACCTGGGAAGCATCATATCCTCAGACACCAAGATTGATAAAGCGATCGATCACAGATTAGCAAAGGTATATAGTGCATTCAGAAGGCTTTACAAAAGAGTCTGGAGTAACAAACACCTGAGGCGAAGCACAAAAATCAGTGTGTACAGAGCCATTGTACTGTCCATTCTCCTCTGTGGGTCTGAAACATGGGTCATCTATCGCCAGCATCTACGACTCCTCGAACGCTTTCATCAGCACTGTATACACACAATCCTAAATATACACTGGTCTGACTATGTGATGAATGTTGCTGTCCTGGAGCAAGCAGGGATCACCAGCATTGAGGCCATGCTATTGAAAACGCAG
Source organism: Urosaurus nigricauda (assembly GCA_034509955.1). Taxonomy (NCBI): domain Eukaryota; kingdom Metazoa; phylum Chordata; class Lepidosauria; order Squamata; family Phrynosomatidae; genus Urosaurus; species Urosaurus nigricauda. The sequence continues at coordinate 136,539,472 of JAOEGL010000001.1, read as the reverse complement.
CTGCTCTGGGCAGGACATGTTTCTAGGATGGAGGACCACCGTCTCCCAAAAATAGTACTCTACGGTGAACTCGCCATGGACCAGCGAAAGAGGAGCGCCCAAAAGAAGAGATACAAGGACTCTCTGAAAAACATCTCAAGCTCGACCAAATCAATCACCAACAATGGTCTGCCCTGACCTCACATCGGGAAGCATGGAGACGCAGTATCCACAATGCCTCAGCCTCTTTTGAGAACTCACGTCGAACGAGTCTAGAAGAGAAACAACAATGCAGAAAGAACTATAAATGGAAACATCACCCAAACAGACCTTCTGCTGTGTGTTCTGCAACCAGACTTGTCTATGTTGGATCGGTCTTTTTAGTCATCAATGCGCTTGTAGAAAGTGTAGGATGAGTCCTTCCTGAATCTTTGTTAGCAAAGAAAAGCCAGAGAGAGAAAGAGAGAGAGGTAGTAGTTCTGCAAATGTTGGAGTCATGGGTGTTGGTTGTGAAGGCTTGTTAAGAGAGTTCATTCTCCACAACGGAAGAGGTAACCTCGGCTGGATTTCACCCAGGGCTGGATGTTTTCACTAATTTATTTTCCTTAAGTATCCCCACCATTATGTTCCAGCTTGTTTTCGTTTTGTCCAAAACTGATATAATTACCTGGGAAATCTTGCCATCAATACATAACTGTGAGATTTCAGTTTGTTTTGTGCAATGGCCAGACAAAATGCACTTAGTGAATAAGTGTAATGTTACTGCCTCAAAATACCAAGCTTGTCTGTGGTTTTTTGGAACTGACCTAATCATCACCACTACAGTTTTTCTATGAAATTGAGTTTCTGTTTGTAGAACTTAAAAATAATGGATACAATGGTAAGAGCATGAACACAACCTTTCATAGCCACTGGTCTGTCTAGGTTAGTATTGTGATTTTGAGGTGTGTTTGCTATATTGCAAATCATGTGGCAATAAAATGAGTATTCTAATGACTATGAACAAATTTTGAGCACCGGCTTAAAATCTACGATGTGTCTACAATGTTTTTCTTATCCTTCTTAGTTACTATCTATTGATTATCTCTGAGAATCTCTATAGTCATATGTGACTAGATCTTGGGGCTGCTTTAGTTTTTTTAGATTTTAAAATTGTTTCCAGTGAGGTATTAGTGGTTTTAGTCTTGGGCTATGAATCTGGAAACCAGGGTTCGAATCCTGGCTCAGCCATGTAAACACACAATTTATGGATTGCCATAAATTGGAAATGACTTGAAGGCACACATTTTTTCTGTTGAGAAAGCCTATGAGCTGAAGCACTTAAATTAATCCTAAATTATTTTACACAGTTCTTCTCTTGCACTCAGTGAACTGAAGGTCATGAACAAAAAACATTGCCCAATCCTGGCCTTATCTATTTAGAAGAAAACACAATCACAACAAATGGTTGTTATCTCTCCCACATTTTTAGGATGAGAAAGCCTATGAACTGAAGCACTGAAGTTAATCCTAAATTATTTTACATAGTTCTCCTCTTGCACTCAGTCAACGGAAAGCAATGAAGAGGAAAGGTTATTGCCCTGACCGTATCTATTTAGGAGAAAAACAACCCCATTGATTTCATTGGGAAATCTTCATGTAAATATACTTAATATGCATAGTTGATTATACTGGTTTTAGGGGATGGGGAATGGAATCAGCTATATGAATTTTGTGTACACGTTTTGAGTGCTGTTTTTGTGAAAAGACAAAATAATTACTCCTTACTCTTTCTCTCTTTGGCATCCAAACTGTTATAAAAGTATTCTATTAATTTTCTATTGGGTATTGCAATTCTTAATTTGAATACATTATTTTACCTGCTGTCTTCATTGCCTGAAATAGTTTCTTGTGATATAGTTGGTTGGTTATCTGTATAGATGGGCAAATCTGTCAGCTTCATCATCTCCTACATTCAAATTTTGGTAAATTATCTTGGAAAATAAACTGGAACATCATGTGGATGCCACACCCCAACTCTGCCCCCAGGCTGGCCTTTATGGCTGTTCTGCACAGGGCCTTTGCCTAAATGAGTTCAAACCTTCAAGGCCAAATGAAAGTCATCCCAGAGTATTGAAGGAACTTGGAGAACCACTTGCCATCCTTTTTTAGAAATCTTGGAGAATGGGTGAGATGCCAGAGGACAGGAGATGAAGACTGCCCCCCCCCGCCACTTTTCCCTTTTTTTTTCTCTTCAAAACTACAGGCTAGTCATCCTGACCTCAATGCCAGGAAAAATATTACAATAGAGTATACAGGAGTTTCTGTACATGAGTATCTTGGTGACAGTGCAATGATGGAGCCAGCATGGTTTTGTCAAGAACAAATCCTACCAAACTATTTGATTTTTAATTGGGTCACTAGTTTAGTAGACTCTGGGAATGCTTTGGCTGTCATTAATTTGGATTTCAGCAAAGCATTTAATAAGGTGATATTTTGATTAGCAAACTGAGTAAATATAGAATAGATGGAAATACCATCAGATAGATCCATAATTGACTGGAAGACCATGCTCAAAGAGTTGTCATCAGTGGCTGTGCTTCAAATTGGAAGTAGGTCTCAACTGGGATGCCAAAGAGTTCTGTTCTGTAGTTTTCACTATTTTTTAAAATTCCGATTTAGATGATAGGAGTGGAGGGAATCTTTATCAAATTTGTGGACAATATAAGTGTCGGAAGGAGTAGCTGCACTTTGGAAGATAGGAACAGAATTAAAAAGGACCTTGATAAATTAGAAAACTTGAATGAAATTAATAAAATGAAATTCATCAGAGAGAAATGCAAAATTCTACATTTAGGCCACAAATATCAAATTCACTAGTACTGTATAGGATAGAGGATACTTGTCTCAGCAGTAGTATATATGAAAAGGACCTTGGGATTATTGTTGATCATAAGATGAACATGAGCTGCAGCAAAGAAGGCACATGCTATCTTAGTCTTAGTTTCCAAGTCAAGGGAAGTAATAGTCCCCTTATGTTCTGCTTTGCTCAGGCCTCATCTGAAATAATACATTCAGTTCTGGGTGCCACATTTTAAGAAAGCTTCTTCCTGCCACCAGTGTTTTAGGTTCTTTTCATGCTTTGAATTTTCTAGCAATTTTAAATCTTGTTTGTTTTAAATTTGTTATGGGTGATACCAGCCCATCCTAAATAATCTCACCTCTGTCCTCCTGTTCATTGCAGTTCCTGAATCTTTAATGACAGGAAAGGCATTCCTGACCTTCTTCATTTCCAACTCCCATTCATCCTGTTTGGAGTTATGGTTTCTGTTTTCAATACAGTAGTTCTCTTGCTAACCTGGAATAATCATTCTGGAATCTATCCAGATTTACAGCTACATACACATTAACTTTCATTCAGCTTCTTTCTACTTGTGCTGTCTACAAGGATGTTTTAGAGTTTAGATTATAGTTGACAATTATTTTTGAAATCATAACATGAAATACTGTTTCAGACCATCACAGCAATTGCTTTTGATGTGGCCAGGCAACAAATACATTCTTGATGTGACTTTTTTTGATTGTAGTTGAATTAAAATTTGAAGAACACTATGGAAAACTGTCAGTCACAACTTAGTTTGCAGTATACTGTAAAATTTATCTAAACTGTTATATTAATAATTTAGCAGTGAGCCCTGGAGGTCCCTCACACCTGTTTTGTTTGCTTTAACTTAAAAAAAAATCTGTATGAGAATGAAATGTTTCTAGCTGTTATAACAAAATGACAGGTCCTCTATTTTTCCTTGTGCTTTGTTCAAATCCCTCCTGCTCTCTCCTTTTCCTACCACAATTTGTATACTGAGAATTAATGAGCATCAGGTGTGGTACACCTCTGAAACTTGTATTAACTTTAATCTTGCATCAAAAGACTAGTATAAAAAATCTCTCTCTCTCGCTCTCTCTCTCTCTCTCTCTTTTGCTGTGTGTGAGAGAGAGTATATATATATATATATATGGGACAGAGAAAGAGAGAAATTGTTAATATTTTACAAAGTGCTTTGTAATGCGTTTATACGTTTATGAATGTTCAGTCTGTGAGCTGAATCAGTATTGAGTATTGAGTACTTGGCTTTCTTGGTTGAGAACGCAGCAGCAGGGTAAGGGTTTTCCAAAAGAACAAAGAATCAAAATCAGTCTACCTAGTCCTGGCCTGTAGCCTTATGGATGTTGATGATTGTTTGAATCTGGTTCAAATTTTGCCAAGCAAGCCAATACTCCACATGATCTTTGCTGCCTTTCTCTTCTTGTTCAGCAGGTGATGGTGGTGGTGGTAAGCAGGTCCTTCATCCAAAGTTTGTTGAACAAGTGATAATTCTCTAAAGGCAACAGATCCTGTCTGATCTTGGAAGCTAAGTGTCAGCCCTGCTTAGCACTTGGATGGCATACCACCAATCAGTTCAGAGGAAGGAACTGGCAAAAACACCTCTGAGCATTCCTTGCCTAAGAAAACTATGTGAAATTCATAGGGTCACTATAAGTTGACAGGTAGTTTGAAGGCACATACAAACACCCCCAAACACAAAAATCTGTGGCATTGAAGAATAACTTCACAGCAGTAAACCAATAACTTGTGACTGAGAGAATATAGGAATCTGCCTTATAATGAGTCAAAGCTTTGATCTGTGTAGCTAGGTATTGTTGATGGTGCCATTCAGTGGCTCTCTGAGGGTTCTAGACAAGATTTCACATTATGATGCTAGAGACAGAATGGAGGATCTTCTGTAGGTTAAGATACAGTCTTCCCCTATTTTTTCAGCATTGCACTGCTTGTCTAGTAGCATGTGATTGTCTGTTGTACTGAGTGTCTGCTTTACTGGCCTGAGATATTGGGATTGAGAGCCTCTTCTTGATAGTAGCAGTTCTTCAGGCTCTTAACTGTGGTATCCCTGAAGGTGGTTAAGGTACTATCCTATTTGGCCTGAGTGAAACCAGCCAGTCGCAGCTCTTTTGATACTGCAGAGTTGGAATGATAAAGGTAGAATGACATGAAAGGAGAGTTTGACTGTTCAGTAGTCACAAAGGGCAAGTTGAAGACAGAGCAAGGGATGAGATGAAAATAGAGATTTTAGGTGGAGTCCTAATGGAGGAAAATAAACCTTCCATCCCCATTCCTGCATTGCATGGCACAATTCCACACTCCACAACTATTCTCAGGAATAAAAAGAATCCTCTTTTGCTCTGGATTGTGGTGGAAACTCTGGGAATCTCCTGTGCATGTGGACTGCACATTGGTGCAAGGACAGAGGGAGGAGTGTTGGCAGGTTGGCAAACTGACCTCTTCCCAGCTGGAACTTCCAGCTGGCTGCCATAGTACTTGCACTTTCAAGTTCATTCCATTCCTTTTGCAGATGTGCAAATTGAGTGCACAAGTGCACATTGGCACGACAATACCATCAGTACAGCACCATTCCTTTTGCAGACATGCAGATTGAATGTACAAGCACACATTAGCACAATAGTATCAGTACAGCGCATCAATACTCAATAGGATGGTAATTGCCTGGGAAAACAGTGCTGCCAGTATGGGCCATTGTGGGTGCTGGTTGTGTGGACAGCTCATCCTTCCCACAGACCTGGAAGCCCCAGTAATAAGATGGGTCTTCCTATCAGCGAAAGCATGGCCTTAGTTGGGAGCTGAGGGGGTAAAGAAGTGCTGAGTAAGGAGTCCACAAGAATGCTTGTTAACATTGATAGTACATAGGCTGATACACTGAATAAATAGCAGAGTCAGCTCGCATCCTTGATGTTTGTATCTTTTGTTATGGAATAAATCTTTGTTGTTTAATTTTACATCTTCGCCTGACTTATTAATTTAAAGATTTATTGGAAAAAGTGTTCATGGAATTATAACCCTTAACCGAACATAAACCCCATTTACTTGACCAGAGTTGTAGTTGTATTAAAGCCCAAGGTACTAATGGGATGTATGGTTTAGCATAGCCCAAATATGTATTATTGGTTTGGGCTCTTTCTTCTGGAGATGTTGGGATGACCAGTATTTGTGGTTTAGATGGCTATTCCAGTACAGCTGAGCATTTAAGGTATATTTTGGGGGGAAAATGCACAAATTAGGAACTGGGAATAAGGAACTAACGTCAGCCTTGTGCTGGGGGAGTGGTTTAGCGGTTGTGGGGCAAGGGGAGTGACCTCAAGGGTTGGTGTCTAAATGAGCAACCTAGAGAGTGATCTCTCACAGTGTCTCCATTTCGTACCTGATTTCTTTTCCTTTTTAAACTGGAGATGCTGCCAGCGATGGAACCTTTGACCTTTTGCATGAGAAGCATGTGCTCTGCCTCTGAGGCGCCAGCCTTCCCATCTCTCAGAAATAAAGGAAAAGGAGGAAATTCAGGTTTTGAAAGCTAGGAGTCATAATAAAACTCCTGGCCCCAATATGCCATAAATCATTTTTTTTTGTATTATAAAAAGTAAATATAAATAAGCATCTGTTTACTGTGCTGAAAAATGCCGTACAATTCCAACTGTGAGAGACTGTTCACATAGCTTGCATCACAAATGCTCTTTCAAGTTCTTTACATCTTTGATGTAAGATCAAAGGAAACGTAAAAAAACTCTTTTCAGGAGGATAGTTCTAATAAAAAATATAGTGTTATTGTCACACAGCATGAAATATATATATAAAATATAGGTTTCATGTGTGGAGTATATACCTGGCTTTCAGAGCATAGGGACTATCTGGATATACTAACAGCTAATAGAACAAGGATGCCATTGACACTTCAAAAACAATTGTATTGGCTGGCAATTTGATCCCAAATTTGTGTCTCATTGTGCTTTAGGATGCAGATTTGAATGTTTTAAAATAATGTTTATTATGTAGGTTCTGGGTTTTCTGTTCCTGCTACTGCTGTTAATTTTCCTGACAGTCTTAGAGTTACAATATCAGATGCATAGACACATATTTTAAAAGGGTTGCACTACACTATATTTTTGTAGTGTTTTGGGATCCAATATAGTGTAGTGGCTTGAGTGTTGGGCTGTGACTTTGGAGTCCAGGGATCAAATCCCTGTTCAGTCATGGAAACCCAGTGGGTGATCTTGTGCAACTTATACTTTATTAGCCTTCTAAGGCATATGCAAACCTCTTCTGAACAAATCTCACCAATAAAATCCCATGATAAATTCACCTTAGGGTCATCATTAATCTGAAATGCCTTTTAGAACCAACCTCTTCTGTGACATCTTTGGCATATCCCCTTTATATCTGATAAAAAAACAAAACAAAACAGAACCCTAAAACCCCAAACCTAACACCTAAAATTAAAACCCAACATCAAAAACCAACCTCAAACCACCAGAACCTAAACCCCAAAACACAAACATGCCTTCTCCCCACAGAAGCAATTTGCCACCTTACCAGCGTGGGTATCTGCAGCCAGGCCAGGCCAGATTCCTTATTGGTACCGTCTGCTCTTCCCTCTCAAGGTCCTTCATGTTCCAAACTGGTGAGGAGATTGAAAGCAAAGCCAGGCACAGAGATGGGTCACCAGTGGTAGGTTGACCCTGTGAGGTCAACACCAAAGGAGGGGTTCACCCCTTTGATGAGACAAAGGGGAGGAAGGGTCAGCACATTTTCTTAGTTGGAGAATGGATAACAGACCTTGGGTGAGAGGCAGGCCCTGTAACAGTCTCTCCTACATTGAGTGTGTGGTCTGAGTATGGTGACTGCTGTGTCTGACCATCGGCAGTGATGCTTTCCTTCAGTTTGTTTTATGTTTGTCTGTTTTGTCTGTGCATGTGCATGGGTTACTCTCTGGGATGGGGAGGAATAGGCTGCCTCCATTGATGTAATGTTAGACAGAAGGAGGTCTGGTGCTATGGATTGGACACACCAGGTAAGGAAAATACAGGATGGATATTTGAAATGCAACCCATTTTTCAATCAAGGTCCTTCAAGGTCCATATTCCCCTCCTGATGCTGCTGCTAAATGTCAGGTCAGTCTGTAGTACAATCAGCCCTCTGTATTGATAGGCAATCCACCCACAGATGAGAGTATCTGCAGATGACTCTTCCCCATTATTGTCATCAAGGGTGTATGTGCGCAGCCACCTGCACATCAGCATCCTTGATGATAATGGGGCTTCAGCTCCCACGTTTTTTGATATCTGCAGGGGGATCTGGAAACGAACCCCTGCTGATAAGGAGGGGCACCTGTAAAGCAACCATCATCCATTGTCACGTTATGGATGAACAAGCTGGCCTGGGATGCATTACAGAGAGCTGGGTGTTTGAACTGTGTCATCTTGTCCCAGCTTGGTCCACCTGAGAACTCAAGAGGAGTTGCTGTCATCCAGAAGGATTTGGTCACTCTCACAATGAAGCTCATCTGTTCTAGCACTAACTTTGAGGGGTTGTGCTTTGTGTTGGGCCATAGAGACAGAACAGGGATGCTGGTGGTGATTCTCCTATCCTGCTGCCCAGTAGCTCATTTTGGTGCTAAATCAAAACTTGGCTTTTTATTAAAGTCTTTGGTCCTAACTGGTCTTAGCTGCACATGGCTTATAGTTGTACTCTTTGAAACAAGAAATGCTAATTTTGTCTTTGTTTGGAAGTGATGGCTAGAAGGTCTATGGTTTGTTGTTGTTGCTGTGTGCCTTCAAGTCATTTCTGACTTATGGTGACACTAAGGGAAACCTATTATGGGGTTTTCTTAGCAAATTTCTCGGGGGGGGGGGGGGTTTGCCATTGCTGTCTTCTGAGGCTGAGAGAGTGTGATTTACCCAAGGTCATCCAGCGTGTTTACATGGCTGAGCCGAGATTTGAATCCTGGACTCCATAGTCAAAGTCCAATGTTCAAACCACTACACCACACTTGCTCCATGGTTTCTTCAGCCAGTCTCATCTGTGGCAGGATGATTAGTCAGCATGCAGTAGCACACAGCCTCATTGGTGAGAAGATAACCCCCTTACTCTACTCCCCCTCTACTCTACTCTCTCTTGGGACAATAAAGCAGTATAGTTCCATCTTCCACATGTCATCACTTCAGAATTTTTAAAAAAACTCTGGGTTAGCATGACCTTCAAATGCACCCAATTGATTTTACTTGGCTAATGATGTGCTGCAGTGTCACTTATTTTTTACAATTCCAAAGGGGAGAAAAGCAAAGGAATATCTTATCTGAGATCTAGGCAGGCATTACCCATGCACTTCAAGCTACTCTTTATAGCCCTGAGGGCTAGGAATATTCTGCTTTTTGGAACTGAAAACTGAGCTTCTGAGAAAAGTAAATTCTATTTACTGTATATTACTAGTTTTTGTTACATAGTTCTATATGTGTATGCATACACACCCCCAAATAATTTTATAAATCATAACATTTAACACTTAACAAATATGCATGCTATAAGCCCTTAAATTTTAATTAATTATTTGTCCATGTCTAGTCTGATGGAAAGGGGAGAGATGTCCTGCATGTCCTATCAAAAAGAACTGCTCCAGAATTTTTTCAGGTTGTTGGAAGGACCGTATTCATAAAATTCTTTGTTGACAAATATAATGAATGAATTATATTAAAAATATTCCGCTTTTTGGAACTGAAAACTGAGCTTCTGAGAAAAGTAAATTCTGGCCTGATCTAGATTGGCAAAAAGAAGTGTGTTCATGGCTGCATGAAACTCTAGCCTTTAGATTAATTTAAAAAGGGTAAGTGTGCCATGAAAATGCTTTTTTTGTGATTTAGGGGAGAAGAAGCGCCTTTTAAAAGGTGCTGGTTTCCCAGCTTCTTTTTTAAAAACTGCGGAACAGCGCAGCTCCATCTAAAGGCTGTGGTGCAGCTGCTAAGTATTAAGGAAAAGGCAACTTCATGTCACACTTTCCTGCCAATCTAGAAAGCCCCTCTATTTACTGTATAAGACTAGTTTTTGGCTTTGCCTTTTGTTATTGATACTGGGTTATGACCTGTGCAGTCCTGATTGTGCCTCTTATGAGCACGTCCCTATCATTAATGGGTCTTGTTCCATGTTTGTAATTTTGGTGGCGAAGTGCACAGGTGAAATACTTATCTCCATCTGAGAATCTCTGGAACAAGGAGACTTTTTGGTTCACTGTTATCACAGGACATTTCTTAAGCAGCATATATTATGTTTGACCTTTGGTGGTGCAAATGAACCATGATCTTTCATGAATCATTAAGCTTCATTAGAAACCTATCTGCTTCTGTAAAGTAATGAATGTCTGGAGAAGAGAGAGAGAGAAAGAGAAAGAGTTTTTAAAGATTTACAAAGATGTAGCTGTGGAACTTTTGCAAAATCTATCATTCTAGTGATGGGATTCACTTTCTTTTCAATTACAGTACTGTCTTCTTAGTGCTACTTCTGCATTCAGTCAAATATCTGCTTACCGTATGTTCGCGGACTCAAACTACAGTGGGCCCAATGTCCTTTTAACTTACTTAGAGATCCTTATTATGCCTCTCATCAGCGATCATTCTTCTGTCTTCCATCTCTTATCTGCTCACCCCTGAGCTTTCTGTGGAAGGTCAAGAAGGTTAAAAATAGATTGGAAAGTGAAACCTGTGTATGGATTTATTAAAGCAAAGCAGTATGTGCCTGAGGATCTACCTTGATTCTCATCTCTACTGTGTGGCAAGGCTTTCCTGGACAATTGCTTTATTGTATAATAAATGTATGCTTTATTTCTAAGTTGTGGCCAACCAGTACATGATTCAAGACTTCATTTTTGTTGCACAGGCTTACGGTATCTTTGAGCAATTTTGTACTGAGAGTGGGGGAGAGGGAGTATAGTTCTCTTCAGGACATTTAAAGGAACCTCTTGATAGTAAGAGCTGTTTGACGAAGGAACAAATTACCTGGAGAGATGGTGGGGTCTTTTTCTTTGAGTGTCTTTAAAAAGAAGCTGGTCAGCTACCTGTTGATGATGCTGTAGCTGCAGAAAGGTTATTTAACTGGGACATAGATCTCTGCTCACTTGGTTTAAAACCACTGTACTGCTTCCAAACATAGTTTAAAATGCTAATTTTTCCCTTTTAGAATATTTGAATGACTGAGGACCAAATTTCCTTATGGGCTGTTTTCTCCGAGATGAATTTACCTGGAGAGCATCCTTAGCAGTGTTTCTCGGTATCTCCCCCCTTTATAAGTGAGGTGGCCTGGACAAGGGCCATTTCAGTAGCAGTGTCTCAGAATTCATGACTTGGAAGACTTGCTTTGCACAGAATCTGATATACTACTATCTCCAGGCAAGGACCTTGTTAATGAGATTAATCAGGTTTTTCAGCTGTTTTATTTTAATCCAGCTAGTACATCTGCTGTGTTTTTAACTTGAGTGTATTTATGTGCTTTGTTGCTATAAGCAGTACTAAGAGTTTTGTCTGATCAACCAAAAGCAGTACAACAAGTAAGTAAACAAAAGAATTTCCTGTATTTTTTTGGTCACCACTGCGTCAGCTGCATACAAACTTCTGTTTCTTACTCTTAACAATTTCCATTGGAAGACAGTGAGAAATCCACAAATTCTAGATGAGGAAGTGGACAAAGTGCCATTGTACTAAATTAAGAAAATAACTGCCAAATTACAAGTTTGTGCTAAAGTGCTGCTTACCAAGACTGGGGAACCTCTGGTCTTCCAGCTACTTCTGGACTCCCAATTCCCATCAGCTTTTGTCAGCCTTGGCTAATGGGAATAGTAGATTATCACTGGACTCCATTGGATTACCCACTACTACTCTCGATTGAGAGATGTTACCTTGTTTGCCAGCCAACTAAGAATGGCCATGCAATGTTAATGCATTTCCTAGCTATTCCCAGTGGAATAACTGAGAGTCAGTGTAGTGGTTTGAGCATTAAACTATAACTCTGAAGACCTGGCTGTGAATCCCTGCTCAGCCATGGAAACCCACTGGGTGACCTTGGGCAAGTCACACTCTCTCAAGCCTCAGAGGAAGGCAAAGACAAACCCTCTCTGAACAAATCTTGCCAAGAAAATACTGTGATAGGTTCACCAGAAGTCTGAAATGACTTGCAGGCACACAACAACAAACAGTGTTCACTGGTTATATTAGAAATAATCAAGTCTTGTGGCATTTCAAAATGTCAACATACTAATTGTGGCACAAGCTTTTATTTTTGTATTCATTAGGGGCCTACTTTTGCATAGAGAATGAAACTGGCAGCATGTTACAAAGCTGATTATCAAAAGGCGGCCGGGGGGGGGGGGGGGAGACTGATCTAGAACAAAAGTTTGTATGGCTAGAGCCGAGCAAGCCACCAGGTAGCAAGCACGCACTTAGGGTCTTGTGCCAGTTTGCTTTGTGTGGAGCATAAATAGCTTTCAAGTGGAGGGATGCCAAATATTTCAGCCCCAATCATGAGGGCTTATTCCCTGAGCAAAACTCCTGTTCCTGAAATGGATTTGAAAGCTACATTGAAATGACACACTTGTGTGAGTCTGGAAGAGGACTTTTTTTGCCTATACTGTACTTTCTATCAGCCTTTGTTTCACCTGAAGACTGCAATAATTCTGCAAGTAATCATTGTTGTTTTTTGTGCCATTAAGTTGTTTTCAGCTTATGGTGACTCTAAGGCAACTCTATCATGGGGTTTTATTGGCAAGTTTCTTCAGAGGGGGGTTGCTATTGCCATGGCAGTAACCATACATCTAGAATATATATTGGGATACTTGCCTCCTCATCCAAAATAATAATGTCTTCTATTATTTTTCTTTTCTTTCTATGCAAAGAAAATAGTGCCTCTTTCTATGTGAGGAAGATGATGTTGGAAATAGCTGTTTCTTCAGAGGCTTGGCAGAATGGTACCTTAGTTGTTTTACCCTTTACCAGACATGGGGTGACTTGGTAGCAGAGCCTTCAGATAAGTAAGCGCTTTCTCAGAATAGACATCTGTGTGCTTTGTACTCTCGTGTGTTTGATGAAAAGTCACATTTGTTAAGATGTGTAACTGATTGAGTGTTGTGTTCCTTCACGTCATTTCCGACTTATGGCGATCCTAAGGTGACCCTATGATAGGGCTTCCTTGTCAAGATTTGTTCAGAGGAGGTGTGCCATTGCCTTCCCCTGAGGCTGAGAGCATGTGACTTTCCCAAGGTCACCCAATGGGTTCCAGTGGGTTTCATCTTAGGCTATATACTCATATGTTCTAGCCATTAAAATGTTCTGTGATTAAAAAGACTTCTTCTGACTTTACAAAGACACCCATCAATTGGGTGTTCATTCTCCAGGACCCACTGGGGTGACCTTTTGTGATCTCATCCACAACTACTCTCTGTGTTGTGCACTAAAGAAATCAGGGTCATATGGGGTTCTTGGAGTTTGTATAGTATATAAGGCATTTTTGGATGATTAGAAGGAAGTACCAGACTTGGCACAGGTGTACCACAGAAAATGCTTCCTTATTTTTTGACCAACATGAATCCTGTTTTAGGTTGTTCTTAAGGTTCTGGGGGCTTTTTTCCCCAGGTAGTGAAAAGCCTATCCAGCTTCCATTACCTGATATTCCGGACCACAAGCCACATAAGGTTCAACAGGTGGGGCCAGTGGGAGAGGATGATGGCAATTACAGTCCCAAACATCTGGAGGGCACTAGATTGTCTATTTCTGTTCTAAGGTATTGCACACATGGACATTTTCATCAGCTAAATATTGGTGGTAGAACTTCTTTTCAGAGAGGCAGCATGATCTTGAACATGGTTTGAGCGTTGGGTGAAAGACTCTTTCCAATAATTGACCCCAGATACTTGTCCCCGCTTCTGCAGATACATGTCTTCCCCACACAGCTTGAAGTGTTTCCTCCTCACATACAAATACAGCTTGAAGTGTTTCCTCCTCACACACAAATACACCAGTGTTGTTTCTTCTGCTACCTTTTCTCTCAGCCTGCCCGATGAAAGTAAGCAGGAGCAACCATGCAGCTCCAGCCTGCCAGCCATGTCCCAGCAAAGCCCACAAAGCTTAAGTGGGACCCCAGATTTGAAAGCTTCTTTTTGCCACCACTTCTCCCCTGCCACTATGTCCTCTAACTCCTCGCTCCAGTCAACCAGTCTGTCCCCAAATAGTGCTACACTGAGCCACAGAAAAAAAAATGCCCTGTGCCCAAGCCCTGCAAGTTTCCCAACTACCACTGCAATTACTAGCAAAAGATGTGGCTTAGGAAGTGAGCTTAGAATCATAGAATCATAGAGTTGGAAGAGACCACAAGGGCCATCCAGGCCAACCCCCTGCCATGCAGGATCTCCCAATCAAAGCATCCCTGACAGATGGCCATCCAGCCTCTGCTTAAAAACCTCCAAGGAAGGAGACTCCACCACACTCCGATGGAGTGTGTTCCACTGTCGAACAGCCCTTACTGTCAGGAAGTTCCTCCTCATGTTGAGGTGGAATCTTTTTTCCTGCAGTTTGCATCCATTGTTCCGGGTCCTAGTCTCTGAAGCAGCAGAAAACAAGCTTTCTCCCTCCTCAATATGACAGCACTTCAAATAACAGTCAGGCGAAGAGCAGGAGACACAACCACACAAAGCAATCAGTGACACTGTGCGGTGGTTTTAAGGGACCATGAAAGAAGTTATATGCAACCCTCATTCCTACCATAGTCCCAAAGATTGATGGTTCACCTTGTCTTTCTTATGCATTAATACTTTGACTAAAGCCCCCTTCCCCCCCATCTTTTCATGACCCAATTTGGGAATCACTGATTTAGGCTGAGGTGCTGCTGTCACTTGGCATGATGTTGTGAATGTGGCTCTTCCTGTTTCTTTGGCAACCAAATGATCTCTGAAACTAAGTGGTCCCCAAACTGTGCCCTTTAAGAGATTTTGGACTTCAGCTCCCAGAAGCCTCAGCCATGTTGGCCAATAGTTTGGGATTCTGGGAGCTGAAATCCAAAATCCCTGAAAGAGCAAACTTTAGGGACCACAGATAAACCAATAAACCAAATGGCCCTTGTGGTCTCTTCCAACTCTATGATTCTATGATTTTATTCATATGTCTCCCCTGCATTAAGCAGGTTTGCTGCAGTATATCTCTCACTTGCCTCTCTTTCCCTATTCTTTCCCCTATATTGAAGATATGACATTTTCACACAGACTTTTTGAAGTCTTGTGTTTTAATGGCTTTTGAAGGCAGAAAAGGAAAGGAAGGAAGGAACATCCCCTTTCATTGTTTGGAACAGGAGGCAGGGAGGGGATATGAAACACTGATAGGGTAGTTGATAGGAATTGATGCCATTACAGTTGAAGAGCAAGGTGGCAGAGGAATGTGTTTGCCTCTGGCACTTAGTGACTGTGGGAGATGCTCTTAAAGATAACACGAAAAAATGAAAGATCCTGTAGCACATTTGAGACTAACTGAAAGAAAGAAGTTGGCAGCATGAGCTTTCGAAGACTTCACTCTACTTCCTCAGATGCTTTTGCTTTTGGAGGCAATAGACTGAAGTCTACAAAAACTCATGTTGCCAACTTCTTTCAGTTAGCTTCAAAGGTGCTACAAGATCTCTCTACAGACTGATTCTACAGATTAACATGGCTGTATCTACCACTAAGGAAAAATACCTTAAAGGCACCAGATGCCATCTGATCTTGGAAGCTAAGCCGGGTCAGCTCTGTTTAGTACTTGGATGGGAGACTGCTACTGAATACCAGGTGCTGTAGGCTGTACCAGTTTATTTACCTTATCTGGAATTCTGAAATCCAAGATACTTCAACATCCAAAATAGTCCAAATGGGTGGCTGATATAGTGACACATTTGCTTTCTGATGGTTCAGTGTACACTTTGCACGAAACCTTCTGGCTTTGTGTATAATGTTGATACAAACATACATGAATTTCATGTTTAGATTTGAATCCCATCTCCAACATTATGTATACGCAAATATTCCAAAATCCAAAACAAACAAACAAACACACCAAACCCTGAAATCCCAAACACTTCTGGTCCCAAACCTTTCAGAAAGTGAGACCCAATCTGTATTTCAGAAGAAAGAATTAGCAAATCCACCTCTGAGTATTCCTTGCCTAAAAAAACCCTATGAAATTGATGGGAGTTACTAAAGTCAACAAGTGGTGGCACAACCACCACAAACACACACCAAGTACTGTGCCCCTATGGTATAAGATAAATATCCATCAGATAATTAACTGTAGTTATACCTTAGTGAGGTATAGATGGATCAAACCATTCATCCTCCTGGCACCAAGTGAAAGCAGTTCATGTTGTTATGCAGTACAGATAAGCTTGCAACAGTAGAACTGGTCAATTTGCCACAGGGACTTAAATTTATTTCTGATTTCTTTACACTGCATTATTTTTATGTAGTCCCAATAGTTATCTTTATGTGCTTTTGCATTGCTGATTCCCTAGAGCAGTGATCCCTAAACTGTACCCTTTAAGGGATTTTGGACTTTAGCTTCCAGAAGCCTCAGCCATCTTGGCCAATAGTCTGGGATTCTGGGAGCTGAAGTCCAAATCCCTTAAAGGGCACAGTTTGGGGACCACTGCTCTAGAATTTGGAGTTGTTTATTCAGGAGTGGGGCTTTGGGCGGTTAGATTAGGGCATTGGCTCCCAAATATGAATTCCTATGAAATTTTCCTTTTGCCTCCACATTTCAGTATTATAGACACTGAATATCATTCACACATAGAGGTCTCATATTTGCTATGTTCACATTCCCTTGCCTGCCTATATTGTATTTCTAAAATGCTCAACTGATATTTTGGCTTACTACAATGCTAGAGATTTGGGGACTCAAGGAAAATTCAGTGGTGGGGCAGAATTTCTATGGGAGCAGTACTCCCTTGTAGCTATACTCCTGTGTTTATGTGATGGCAGCTTACAATTTATTAAACACAATACAGTCTGAAAACATACAAAAACAACAGTGTGTGTGTATACTTTTAAAAAAAATATCCTATTGAATTAAAATCATTTAAAATTCATTTAAAGACAGAATACTAAAATAAAAAAGCAGCACACCTTTAAAATGCATTGCAGCCAGTTCTTTAAAATGTGACACAATAGCAAAGTTTTCACTTGCTAGTGGAAGGAAAACAAGGAGGTAGGCATCTGTGCCTCCCTGGGGAGGAAGTTCCAAAATTTGGGAGCAGCCACCAAGATGACCCTTGTTCCTACTAAACGTAGTGGAGAGATACAGAGATGGGCTTCTCCTGAAGATCTTAGAACTTGAACCAGCTCATGTAGGGAGATATGTCATTCAGACTTTTAACTATGATGTCTCTACTGTTGTTTATTTGATATCACTAACAGTGTTGTTGTGCAAAGGTGCGGTCATCAATACGACGTGGTAGCCAAAAAGCCAAACCAATTCTAAGCTGCAGCAATAGTAATACAGTGTAGTGTCCAAAGTGAGTGAAGTAATAGTACCTCACTATTTTACTTTGGTCAGATTTTATTTGAAATACTGTGTACAGCTCAGGGCACCACAGTTCAAGAAGGATATTGACAAGATGGATGGTGTTTAGAGAAAAGTGACCAAGATGGTAAAAAGTCTGGAAGCCATGAACAGATTAGGGAGCTGGGCATGTTTAGCTTGAAGAACAGAAGAGTGAGAGGTTCTATGGTAGCCCTTTTTGGTCTGATGTCATGTAAAAAATGGAGTGGGCTTGTTTTCTGCTGGTCCAGAAACCAGAAGACTAGTGAATCCAAGTAAGAAGAAATTCAGCATAAACATTAGGGAGAAGTTGATGGTGTACCACTCCTCATCAGTGGAATAGACTGCCTCAGAGGTTGGTAGATCTCCTTCTTTGGAAGTCTTTAAATAGAGGTTGGATGGGTATCTCTCAGGAATGGTTTAGTCTCGTATGCATACCTGCTACTAGATAGCCCTGTCGTCCCTTTCATCTCTTAGGATTATGTGATTTCATGATTTAATGATTCTTGGTCTATTCCAGGTACATCCACATAGGCTTTAAAAATATTTTTGTGCAAATAAAAGGTCATTTAAACTTTAAGGCATTTTTGTGTGTCTTTAAAAACTTTTTGTCCTAAAAACATTATTTGTCTTTTTTTGTGGTTCACAACTATGGATTGTTGATAGGTATGGATGTCTCATCTTCAGATATTTCTTGGTCCAAAGAGGTTTGACTTAAAGCTGTGGAGAGTGATTTTCATGGCTATAAAGTAACAGCTTTAGGTACAATGATGACATGCTAAGTTGTTGGCAAGCTTTCCAAGAGTACCTTGCATTGGATCCATCTTCCTTGAAAACCAGAAACTATAGAATCATAAAATGACAAAGGTGCAGGAGAGAGGCTCTGGTGCCATGAGGTGTTACACAGTACATGATTTGTACACAGTGTTAGAGTCTCATGGTCCTCTAAACATTAATATGATTTTTTAAAATGAAGTAATTTTAAAAAAAACGAAGTCTATAACTGCACTGTTTATAGCATATATACATTTGATATTTGCCATATTCCATCTGACATTTTCCACCACAAGTTTTTTTTTGTTTTTGTTTTTGTTTTTTGTTCTGTTGCCCATGTGGTAATATCCCGTCTTTCTCACAATGCTTCCTTCTGTAATCTTTGTCTGCTGAAGTCAGGCAAACCTTGACTGCAGAATGGTGATAAAATAACATAAAAGGCCCTTGAAGTAAAGCTAGCAAAGCCTGTTCTAGCTAGCCAATGTGGTGCTTTTTTATGCAGGAGCCACGTGTTATGCACCAAGCCACTGGCAATGGCTCTGCTGGAGGCCCAATAGCCTGTATGCAGAAAAAAACCCAACTGGGATAATCTTTTCCTGATCTCCAGAAGTCAGCCAGCAGTACAGGGTTACCCCCACTTTTGCTTGCGTGGAATAGCTTGATAATTACTATAGTGGCCTTGAGCCCCTTGGCTAATTTTAAATGCTGATTAGACAGGCAAATAGCTAAAAAGTCTCCGAGGGCTTAACTGTTTCCCCATTGTCTGATCCTAGGAGCTGAGAGTGGGTTGGGGAATTTAATCGCATTTATATTTAGACTCTGGTTGGTTTCACTCTTGCTTTACTGAACTCACGAAACAGTCATTGCAGTTGGAAAGTGTTGCTGTCCTGTCCCATTCCTTGCTTTTGGGTTTCTTATGCCCCTGGTCCTTGCTTCTGTGTACTCTCCTCTGGCACTGTATACATGTTTGCTGGGAAAAAAAGCATATTCTCTGATCCCCAGTAACAAGTATGGGAGACTGCCTGTCCAGTCTCTAAACTATGCATCAACATTTTCCTGTCATATATGAAATCTTGGAATATTGAAGGAGGAGACTTGATTTTCAGTGCCCTCCAGGATCCTAACCCTCAGTCTCTGGCAGTTGCCCATCCCTGCTTGGGGAGCCCAAGGTCTGTAAAATATAGTTGTGTTCATTCTTGACCTATAAACTCTTTTTTGTACCCACAAACAGGCAACTCTTCTGATTTGCTGGTTACTTGAAGGACTGCCTTCTATGAGCAAACAGGACACAGATTGTCATCAAGTCCAAAACATACTGCAGAAATAATCCAGTTCAAGAGCACTTTAACTGCCCTGGCTCAATACTAGGAAATTCTGGGAATTGTTGTTTTGTGAGACATTTAGCCTTCACTGTCAGATAGGTCTGGTGTCACAATAAACTACAATTCCCAGTATTCCTTAGCACTGAGCCACAGCAGTTAAAGCAATCTCAATCTGGATTATTTCTGCAGTGTGTTTTGGGTATCAAGAGACCTTTTCTTTTGGTTCCTGGTCTCCTTGAAGTGAAACAGGCTGTGATTGTATAGACAGAAACTTCTTGGTCCTGTCATCTTTTCATAAGGAAAATTGGCTAGTGCCAAGTTTGCTGCTGTTCTGGTGCCAGGTTAAGACTGTATAGTTAGCTCAGGGATTTATTCCAGCATGTTTAGCGATGTTTCTGTTCTGCTGAATTTCAGGGCTTTGGTTTTTCTGCTCTTCTGTGATTTTTAGATATGCACACGATGTTTGCCATTTTCTTAGATGCTACTAAGAAGACTTACACTGAATATGGTGTAAATTATCTTCTAAATGAATACAGTACTTAAAATACTGGCTCCTGGATTTCTCCTAAGAGTCTAAACTTGGATTGCTGCCCTCCATAGCCCTTGGCAGGCCTGGGAGACAACCTTCTCCTTTATCTTCCAAAGGATTTTATTTTTAAAGTAACAGCTTTACAACAGACACTGGGCAAATCTGTGTTTGTCTGTGCTTTTGTTATTGTTTGAGACACCACAACTTTAAAACATCCTTTGTTTATTTGCTTGCTTGACACTAATAATCCAGACTCTAATTTCTTAAAACAGAAAATAGCCTTCAACTACAGCTTTGTTTAGTCTCTTGTAGCAAAAGCAACACAAAAGCATCTTGTCTCCTTAAAGGCGACAAAATATTTTAGTTTCAAGATTTTTGCAGGTACCTCTCATGCATATATGGGTGGGGGGACGGGTTTTCTGAAGGTTTTAGGAGATTTCACATTCATTCATTTATTTATTGGTAGATGCACGAGGAGCCAGTGTGGTGTAGTGGGTTGAATGTTGGACTCTGACGGTTCGATTCCCACTTGGCCATGAAACCCACTGAGTGACCTTGGGCAAGTCACACTTTCTCAGCCTCAGAAGATGGCCATGGCAAACCCACTCTGAGCAAGCAAAGAGCTGCAATGGATCACTCTCTTTTTGGAGAGGTGGTTTATTGTTAAAGTGGCATGGGAATACAGGGTATCCCTCATATATAGTACATTGGGCCCTTAATATCCACTGGGGGTTGGTTCCAGGACACACACACTTTCCCTTGTGGAAACCAAAAATATGTGAATGCTCAAGTCCCATTCAATTGAATAGCTTAGTAAATGGTGTCCCTTATATAAAATGGCAAAATTAAGGCTTGCTTTTTGTAATCTATGTTTGGCTTGAATATTTTCAAGCCCTAAATGCTTGAATCTGCAGATATGGATGAACGGTACTGCAATGTGTGCCAACTATCCCTGTTCCTGCAGATGTTCGCTTTGGCAATGGTGACCCAGCCCTTTTGTCCCATTTGGATTGTTATAACATCATTTATGTGGGGCTGCCTTTGGAAACTTCACCAGGTCCAAAATACAGAAATACCTTAAACAAACAAGCAAATAAATGCCGTGACCAATCTGTTGACTGGGATTACGTATAGGGACCATAAATGTCCCTGTTACAAGAGATTTACTAACTTGCCAGTTTGGGTTTTTTTAAGCACAATTTGAAGTACTGATTTTGAACTCTAAAGTCCTACCAGTACATGGACTATGAGAAGAACTATATTTCCCTATCTGGTTGTATATCAAGAGACAGCCATGTTAGTCTGTTTTAGCATAAAAAGACAACAGATTCCAGTAGCATCTGGAAAGAAGAAGTTACTAGCATAAGCTTTAGTGGACTCAAGTTGCATATGATGACTTGGATTGTGAGTTCATACATGCTTGTGTTAGACATTTCTCCTTCTCAGTTAGTTTCAAAATTTCCACTGGATCCCTACATGTGTGTTTATGTATCTCCCTATATGAGGTTGGCTGAGTTTTGAGATCCTTGCCTGGCTGCATCTGCACTGCAGAAATAACCCAGTTTGACACCACTTTAACTGACAAGGCTCAGTGCTAGGGAGTCCTAGGATTTGTAGTTTATTGTGGCCCCAGAGCTTTTTGACAGAGAAGGCTAAATGTCTCACAAAACTACAGTTCCTAAAATTCTGCAGCATTGAGGCATGACAGTTAGAAGTGGTGTCAAACTGGGTTATGTCTGCATCCCAGGTGTTTTTTTCTCAACGTTGCTGTCCTATTCAGTCTATTTGGTGAGTACGCATAAGGAGGCCTCCTTGGTGGTTACTCCAGGCTTTGGAAATTACTGTCACGGGAAAGCTAGGGTGGCCCTGTCTACTTTCCTTCCATTTGCAGTCAAAGTCTTTTTTTATTTGCACAAGGCATTTGAATATTAACTAACTTCAGCAGACAAATCTTTTAATGGGGGATGTAGTGCTTTTATTCTTACTATAGGATGAATCTCCCTTACTCCAAATACTGGGGACTGGAATGGTTTTGGATATTTTTGGATTTTGGACTATTTGCATGTACAGATTGAGATACCTTGGAGATTCGATTGAAGTCTAAACATGAAACTCATTCATGCTTCATATACACCTTACATACATAGCCTGTAAGAAATTTTGTATGCAATATTTTAAATAATTTTGTGCATAAAACAAAATGTGTGTACATTGAACCATCAGAAAGCACAGGTGTCACTGTCTCAGCCACCCAACTGGACAGTTTTGGATTTTGGAGTATTTATTATGGAATTCGGCATAAGGGAGACTCAACCTGTATTATTTTAAATGGTTTTAAATTAACATTGTTGTTTTTTAAAAAGTAGGATAGCTCATGTGATTGCTGCGAAACTGTTTTTAGTATTATGATTGGTTCTTAGATATATTTTGTTTTAATCTAGGTTGTGAGCTGCTTTCAGTTCCATCCTGCATAATATATACATACATAACCCCATTCTGTCAGCTCATCCTGTTTCATGTGTAGCAGAGGGTGGGAATCCTGTGGCCTTCCAGATGTTCACGAACTGTATGTTTCGGCATCCCTCACCACTTTCTGTGCTGGCTGGGACTGCTGGGAGTTGCAGTTTAATAACATTTGGCCGGGTATGCAACTGTAACACCTCATATATGTACGTGTGTGTGTGTGTGTGTGTGTGTTTTGGTCCGTAGCAGTAGTTCCCAAACATTGATCCTCCAGATGTTTTGGACTTCAGCTCCCAGATTTCCTGACTGTTGGCCAAGCTGGCTGGGGCTTCTGGAAACAAAACACCTGGAAGATCAAAGGTTGAGAATCACTGGTCTACAGGCACCCATAGAGCAGGCACGGGCAAACTATGGTCTTTGGTTGGCACCACCCGTGATCCTTCACCATTGGCCATCCTGGCTAGGGCTGATGTGAGTTGCAAGCCAAAAACATTCTGGAGGGGCACATATTTATGATATTTATGGCCACATTCTTACTGCTGGCTTTGAAAACTTCAACTGGAATTTCATTATTATTTGCTTTTTGGAGAAGAGGTGCTTTAGATTTATGAAAGAAGTCACTGGCATTACAATCCTATACCTCCATATCTGGGGATAAGTCCAACTGAACTTGCTTCTGATGTATCAAATTGTGCTGTTAAGTCAATAGTGGCTGGATAGCTGGGTGTGTGGGATGGTTTGTAATCTGTTTAAAGGATCAAGAAAAAAAAAGTTTCAAGTTTTATAAACAAAAAAGTTCCCAGGAACTGATTCTTTTTATACCATACATTTATACTGTAGATCTAATACTTAGCTTAGTTACCATGGCTGCATCCTAAAAAATCCTGGGATCTGTATTTAGAATTCTCAGCTAGAGAGCCCCTTTAGTGGGAAATAAACCCTGTCAAGGGACTCCATTTACCTAATTAAACTACAAATCCCAGGATTCCATAGGCTGGAGCCATGATCATTAAACTGGTATTGAAATGGGTAATTAGGATAGGCATATTCTGTGTTTCAGAATGTATGAATAGTGGCTACTTTCCACTAAATATGAACAGAGGCAAATTCAGTTGGTCCTTTGTGTCTGTGGATCCAACCAATCATGGCTTAAAAATTACACACACACACACACACACAAACATATATGGTCTGCTTTTTGGAATTATATATATATTCCAAAAAGGAGACCATATGTACATATGGTCTGCTTTTTGGAGTGTGTGTGTGTGTGTGTGTGTATTCCAAAAAGCAGAGTTTGATTTTGACATTTTGTATAAGGGACACCATTGGTAGGGAATTCTGGGATTTGTGGTTTGTTGGTGTCACAATTACAATTCCCAGAATTCCCTCACATTGAGCCGTGGCAATTAAAAGCGGTTTCAAACTAGGTTATTTCTGCAGTGTGGATGCAGTCATTGTCCAGGGTGAATTCCTGTATTCTGTAGTCATTATTTTTGTTTCCTTTATGCTCAGCATTAACCCAACCTTGGCACTTTCCTCCTTGACCTTCTTCATTGTTGCTGTCTGTCATTTTTGCTGTCTGCCTTCAAGTCAGTTGTGACTTATGGCGACCCTAAGGCGACCATCTCATGGGGTTTTCTTGGCAAGATTTGTTCAGAGGAGGTTTGCCATTGCCTTCCCCTGAGGCTGAGAGAGTGTGCCTGGCCCAAGGTCACTGAGTGGGTTTCCATGGCCCTCCGATGCACAAGCACTACTCCACAATGACTTTCTCATCAGTAATTGCTCCTGGATTTTGTCTCATCCTAGTTTCTAATTTCAGTTTTCCACACAGAGACTCTCTGTCTGGCTTAAACCAGTGGGCCAGATCTGTGTATGATTTTTCTTTTTAATAAGCTTTCCGTATTTAGAAATACTGAAATACATAGAAATCTGTGTTAAACTGATAGTTTTAACTGCTGGTTGCAAAATGGTGTATGTTTAAAAGAAATCAAAGCAGGGCAGGTCAGGTTACCCTTTGCGTCATTTAATGATGGTAATATTTTTTATTAAATTGCATTGGATTTATTATTATTATTATTATTATTATTATTTAATTTATACATCACGGTAAAGTTTGCACAGTGCCTTTACATAGTAAAATGAATAAACCCGGTTAATTATATAAAGAAGTTCCCTTGTAATATTTTTACTTCAGCAAATTAAAATCCCTCCCATTAACGGTCAGTAAAAATAAACAGCCAGCATGTTTTGAGTGCTGAGCTATGACTCTGGAGAGCAGAGTTCGAATCCTGGCTTGGCCATGGAAACCCACTGAGGGTGACCGTGGGCCGGTCGCACTCTCTCAGCCTCAGGATGATAATGCCGAACCTCTTCTGGAGAAATCTGCCAAGAAAACCCCATGATAGTGTAGTTTGAGTGTTGGAAGAAGACTCTGGAGACCAGGATTCGAATCCCTGCTCTGTCATGGAAACCCACTGGGGTGACCTTGGGCAAGTCACACTCTCTCAGCCTCAGAGGATGGCAATGGCAATGGCAATGGCAAATCCTCTCTGAAGAAACTTGCCAAAAAATCCAATTATTATTATTATTATTATTATTATTTTCTTCTTAATATTGCCATAAGTTGGAAATGGCTTGAAGGCACACAAGAGCAGCAACAAATAAATAAAGAATAAGCATCCAGGGTGGGTTTTAAAGTCACTTTTTATTAAAGAGAATACATGGAAGAGACTAGTGCCATCTAGTGGAACTGGTGGGGAAAACAAACGTTGGGAAACGGGACACACAATAACTGTAATTGTTTTGAATCATGCGTTTTTATTTTGTCTTTTGGGTTGGGTGGTGCGGTAGAAGCAAGGTTCCAAAAATTGCACCTCGTTGGGGCCGGAGCCCCAGGGATGCGTATGTGTTGCGTTAGGCGTTAGCAGTACTGCCCTCACTAGCCGTTCATTGGACAGTAGCGCAACCCCAAGACAAGGACGGCTGAGAGGAAAGGCGCCCGTGGCAGCCGGAGGGAACCCTCGCGACGTCCTTTCAGCTTACGGCGAGCGCTTTCAGGGGGCGGGGCACGCCTCGTTTTTTAATTTGGGGGCCAACGGTCGCACCTCTGTATAACCCTCAACGTTCGAGGCTGGGTTTTAAAAAATTTTTTTTGACATAGAAGCCGCTTCTCAGCCTCTTTTTAGACCATGTCCATAATGCATCGCGGCAGCGCTTTGTTTTCTAATTTGCATAACGGCTGCGGAGGGGCGGGGCTTGTTTCCCGGGAGAGAAGCGGTTGCGTCGACTTTTTTTTTCCCAGAAAGGGGGCGTCCACTTGTGCTACTCTCGGAGAGCCCACTTGAGGCGCTGTAGGCCGCGTCCTTCCTTTGCCAGTGGGCGGGATCATTTTTTTTTAATAGAGAGATGTCAAACTGTCGTTTATTGCAGGTTTCTCTCGGCCAACTCCCAGAAGCCTCAGCGAACACGTGACCCCAGCAGCAAGGGGTTGTGGGGGATGTAGTCCCCAAATCCTCTGGAGACAGAGCTGAATTGCTGCTCTAATAGGAAAACTTATGTTCAAAACCACTTCAGAGGATTTGAGATATATATGTGTGTGTGTCAAAACAAAATACCTTCAACCCAGCCTTTAAATATATATACTGTATGTATGTGCGTGTGTATAAATTCACTTACACACAAAAAACAAGAAACAATTACGTAACACAAACAAAATCCTTTCCACAGTGACCAAAGTGACAACCAAGACTAATAAAGATGCTCCGTCTCCCAGCCTCCTTGACTTCCCACATATTCGCTGCTTTTTAAAATTTAATGTCGAAAAGTAGGCCTTGCTAATCTTTATCCCAGTGTGTGTCTTTTTACGTGGGTGTGTGTATGTGTATCATCAGTTAAAAAGCATCAGTAAAATATCAATAAAATGAGTAAAATCAAATTAAAAACCGATCTAAAAATATTGGTAAAAGGTAGCATCAGTTAAAAAACCAAAACAAAACAGTAAGTTAAAATCACAGAAAGCATCACAGTCATCATTAATCAAAACACCTTAAAAGGCTAGGTGAGAACAATATACTGTTTGTGTGTATACACACACACGCACACGCACACACACAGGATACATACATAACTAGGATAAAGCTAATACAATATAAAACTAGAATGCAGTCAATGTATTACCTTTTATAACTATATTATTAGAAAGATATATCACCTAAATATATGTTTGCATGTATACAGACACATACACACACACACATTATTATGAAAAGGTAATATATTAACTTTGTATACACACACACATATATGTTTAGGTAACGTATTATTATAATAATATATTATTATGAAAGGTAATATATTAACTTTGTTAAAGTTTTATATTACATTGACTTTATCCTAGTTAATATTCCATCAACTTTATCCTAGTTCATGTGTGTGTGTGTATACACATGCCTCTCTCTCTCTCTGGCTTTTCTTCGCTACACATGCATTATAATAATATATTATAATGCACACACACACACTAGGTCAGCATAAAGATAATATATTACCTTTTGTAGTAATATATTACCTACAAATAACACACACACACACACACATTTTGTTTTCACCTAGCCTTTGAATGTGTTTTGATTAGTGTTGACTGCAATTAGTTCAATGATTTTTAATTGTTGCAATTGATGTGTACCATTTTGTTTTAACTTCTTTAATTGATGCTTGGCAGCCCCTGTGAGTACTTGTAATTTTAATGAGAAGTCAGGATAGAAAAATGTAAACAAGCAGTTTCCAAGTAGTTGTGCAACAGATAACACTCAATGTACAGTGATTACTCTGAAGCCTCATGAGGATATAACATAGCTACTTTTATTATTTCCTGAAATAAATTTACCAAATTTGTTTTGAAGTTTGAGTACCAGTTTTATATGTTAACAACAATAAACGGTAATGCTGAAAACTTTGTGTTGTGCCATTATTTGCAATTCATGTCGTGAAAAATTAAATAATAACGAACCTATTTGCAATAACTTCTATCAACAGGGGAAAAATAAGTCAGAGATGAATATTTTGGATTGATTGCATTGTGGAACTATGTCAGTGAAGAGAGAAAATGAGAACAAACAAAACACTTGAATTTATTACAGTCTTACTATAACAGTTACGCAAGCTACAAATTCAGCAAGGGGATAATTGGACAATGTTTTTTCCCCCTCCGCATCTTCTACCGTTCAAAATCTAGTGCATAACTTCTATTTTTTTCTTGTTAAACTGTATAAACAAGTATTGGTGTATTAGGTAACTGCAGTAATTTGGGACTTCATAGTATTTCTATTAATAATACTGTAGCGAACATGCAGGCAGGCATATGTTTTGTTATTACTGCAACCACTGCTAATACACATTTTCTGTAGCACATAGATATCATATCAAAATGACAAGATAGACCTGCATTATACCCATGTAACTGAGAGACAGCAGAATTTCAGAAGCCATGACTTGTCTAATTTCATCTTTGCCCTGAGGTGAAGTTTTGAATGGTATACTACTCCGTTGACCAGAGTTCGAATCCTAGCTCAGCCATGAAATCCCACTGGATGACCCTCGACAAGTTACACTGTCTCAGCCACAGAGGAAGGCAATGTCAGCCCCCTCCCCCAAACAAATCTTGTTGAGAAAAATCTCATGATAGGTTCACCTTAGGGTCATTGTAAGTTGGAAATGTCTTGAAAGGCGCTCAACAACAACAAATGTAGGTTCAAACTGACAAGGAAAAATATGGCCCTATGTAAGCAGAAGGGCAAATTCATGCAGTGTTTCTTTTCCTCCATCTTTTCCTCACCTGCAACTCTTAATGCATGCCCTGAAGACCATCTCTGAATGGGGGTCAAGGAACTACAGGACATTGTAAACTGTTTCTTTTTGAGCTTCTGTGTGAAGGAGTAATTGCGCAAATCTGATGGATTTTACTGCTTAGACAAGGTTCTTGATTTGGTGATGACAGTGTTCTGCAAAGGGAAAGGCGATTGCAGAGGGGAGTGGGAGAAGGAAAAACTCTTGTGGGAACTTCCACTCATGAAAAGTAAAAATTTGCTGAGTTTCATTTTAGCTAATTGTGAACATGCTTGTTTTGACCAGCTGCTGAGTTTACAAAGTAGTGTCCTCAGTGGCTGGTTTTCATTTTATGCAGTTGGTCTATATTATTATTATCCTTTATTTATATAGCGCTGTAAATTTACACAGTGCTGTACATACACTCTTAAATTAGACGGATCCCTGCCCTCAGGCTTACAGTCTAAAAGAGACAACACAAAAGAAAAGGGGAAGGTGATGGGAAAGAGGGTGAGGTCCGGTGGTGCTTCTCTCCCTCTGGGGCCAGGACCAAGGCAGATGGACTGGAGGGAGGGCACGGCTTCTTAATACAGGGTTAGAAGGAGGCATCCTGGGGCAGATGGCACAATCCTGGGAACGCCTCCCTAAACAATATAGTCTTTAACTTAATTTTGAAACTGGTTAGAGAAGTGATGAGGTGCACATGTGGGGGAAGAAGGTTCCAGGAGTGAGGGGCAGCAAGTGAGAAAGGACGAATCCAGGACAGGGCAGTGGAAATCCTCGGCTGGGACAGGAGACCTTGACTACCAGAACGGAGGGTACAAGAAGGAGTGTGAGGAGAAAGAAGGTCAGACAAGTAAGGAGGGGCCAGTCCGTGGAGGGCTTTGAAAGTCAACAACAAAAGCTTGTACTGGATGCGGAAGGGGAAAGGGAGGCAAGGAAGGGAGGATAAGAGAGGAGAAACATGGTCAAAGCGGCGAGTGGATGTGATAATACGTGCAGCTGAGTTCTGGATGGAGATTAGAGGATGGAGGTGAGAGAGAGGAAGCCCTGTCAGAAGAAGGTTACAATCTAGTCGTGATACCACTAGGGCATGTTCAAAATACTAATGAAGTTTATGTTAAATCGCTGAATTGATAACTGTTGGTGTAATATATCTTTAACTGTATATGTTTGAAGTAATGCTTATGACATTTTTACTTCATCCTGGTTTGTGACTTCAGTTCCCAGATTGCTAATCCTTATTTTTGCAGCCAGAAACAAGAGATGAGACTAGATTAGTCTTTCATTTCCCTTCAGCACCTTGCTTCCTGAGCACTTACATCCTTCCTGGCTTAATTAAATCACAACGAACTGCTCAGTCTGGCAAACCAGAGAACTGTGTTTTTATGTCATTTTAGGGAACAGGATCTCAAAGCACTCATTTAATACTGAGGAGGCAAGACAGGACAGCAACCCAATGCTCATGCTACAGCCTTTTCTGTGCCTGAAAATGGTGTGTGTAGGTGGTAGCACTAGCATAGTATATGTAAAGGATGCATTCCTAAGCATACTTGGGAGTCATGTGCAGCACCTTGCCTTTTTTTCGTCATACATCCCATTGATTCCAGTTAAATTTGTGTCAGTGACAGGCTTGTCTGTGGCTTCCGTAGACTAGTCCTATTACTACCAAATCAAACTAAACTTTAATTGGAAGATGCATATCTTTTACAATCCTTATTTTTGGAAATTGTGAATAGTAATGCAGTGTCAGGGAGCTCCGTTCCTTTATGTCTCTCTGATTGTGTTTACTTTGCATACTCACTCTCTTACTGTGGCTCCCTCTCTTTGTTTTATTTGCAGGTTGTCCTGCTGGGCCTGGACATCTTATCTGCACTGGTGTCACGCCTCCAAGATAGGTTTAAAGCCCAAATTGGCACAGGTGAGTTTGTTGAAACAAACCCGAGCTAAATGGCTTGCAGTATTGGATTGTGTGCTTTTTTGCTTGCTTACCACTCTGCAGATGTTATTTCAAGACTGAAGCAGAGAGCCAGATGTAGAGGTCAGCTGTCATAGTTCTAAGGAAGCAACAGTTTGTAACAGCAGTGGATGTGAAATCTGGTTGTCTGCATGTAGACAGGGAAGCAGTTATCTTTGGGGTTGTTCCCAGATTGTAAAATAGAGATACAGCTCAGGAGCCCAGTTTATTATTTGCCACCCTTTCTAGAACACGTGTAAATGTGCTCTGATGTTTGCAGTCATGAGCTTGGTGAATTCTTTTTTTAATTGTGAGCAAACTGTGAAGATGAATACATCTTTGGGTTGCTCTTTTGGCATTTGCTCTGGGGGATTAGGAAGAGGGGCCTAATTCCTTCAGAGAGTTGATGAGAGCAGGAGAGATTGTGTCTGCATCCACCTTTGAGATTTGCTTTCAGCTGAAGAGAGAAGGTTGCACCCTGGAAGTCCAGTTGGAAATCCTGCTTAGCATTTTCATTTTCAAGCTTGTTTTCACAGTCAGAGGACTAGAAATTAAAAATTAATTTTTTCTTTGATAGATAGAAACTGAGATGCACTGATTTTCAATTATACATGCATTAACACCACCTGTGTGAAACTGCGGCAAATATTTGTTCCTTCTGGGCAACACTCACCAGTTATGTACTTAGATATAGGGCCTAGGTGGGCTTTGGGTATAAAGACTCTTTTTGCAAAGGATACAAGCAACAGAGAAAGCCCATTGCTGTGAAAGCTTTATAGGTGTTCTAGATTGCAATTATTCTTGCAATATGTGTTGTTCTACTGTATGCATACATTTTGATTCTGGTTTGCTAACATTGTTTATGGGTAGGTCAGCAGGTATGGCAAATACATTTAAATACAACTCGTTATCCTCGGAAAACTTGCATGGAAAAAGCCATCTTTTCTATGGCCTATAATTTACTGTATTTTATAGGTAGTATTTTTTATCGTTTGATATAATAAAGTATCTAAGTAGATTATATTAAAATAGCTATACAATGTAATATTAGAACAATTTAATAAATAATACATTGATGGTATTCATGACAAGCCCCTTTTGTCCAAGGCAAGTGTTTGTTCCTTAAATGGGAATTGCTTGGCAAAGTCAACTGTTCAGGTTGCCTGGAGACATGTGGGAGGCTTTGACTGGGTAGACAGAGGTGTGTGTATATTGTAGCATCTCTCTATACTTCTAGCTCTCTCTTTTCCCATATCCTTTTCTCTAATTAGCCTCGCTTTATCTTTTTAGTGCTGCCTAGTTTAATTGACAGATTGGGAGATGCAAAAGATTCAGTGAGAGAACAGGATCAGGCACTGCTGCTAAAAATCATGGAGCAAGCTGCTAGTCCTCAGGTGAGTGCATGGAAATACCCAATTTCAGCATGCAAACAATACTAGGACCATAGTTTGTAATGAGTAATGGTGGTTGGTCTGTGATCATTTAGTAATTTAATAAATTGTGCTTTTTTCATCTACCTGTCAGATCCAGCATGCTGCAGGCTGTGTAACATCAACAAAAATATAACTGTTGTATTTTCCTCAAACTAGTAGGAAAACAGCACTAAATAACTTTGAATGGATGTGTATGAATGGGTGCCACAGAATTATGAAAATTCTAAGGTTATCAATAGAATTGGCATCAAGAAATTGGAGTTGGGAAATATATCTATTGGATTAAATAATATTCCTGACATTTTTATAATGAACTGTCTTAAAATAAGTGTATTTTATCTCTTCACAAGACTCCTATCTTATTTGTATTGTGCTCTTAGGTTTGTAATCGTAAATCTAAGCCTGAAAGGGATATAGTGTTAGATTTTAAGCATTAGTTGTAGTGTTATTTGATTCTGTACCAGTTTTGCAGTAGTCTAGGACAGTGTTACTCAGAGTGGTTGTCTCTGGAATGGTGCTGGTCAATGAAATATCAGCTGCCAGTTCCCACAGAGTTTCCAGGAAAGAAAGAAGCAGTTGTAGCCAATGGGCACGGACACAGTACCGGTCCCTTGCACGTTGGGGAATGAAAATTGCCACCCATCAGATAGCAATGATCTGCAAGTGTGTCTGGTTAATGCCCAAAGAGTAAATATTTATCTAGATGAAGCAATCAGTGGGCTCCCTTTTGTAATGGCACAATAATTGACTGATGTAGTGTCAATGTCTTGCACCAGTGAGAGACCTTCAGTGTTTAATCTAGTATTGATTAGCAATACTAGATGAACAAAATACTTATTTCTGTAATGTTTCTTTTGCTTTTATTTGTAAAGATTTGGGGGAATTTTTTTAAAAATAGACACCTCAATTTCTCCTTTTATCATTTTAATGGAGGGTAAAATATAAAAACACAAAAGATAAAAACTACCACTGGAGGTTGAAATCAATTGCCATTGTGTATTCTGAGCAGCAAGTTAAGCAGATTGAATTAATAAAAAGAAATGGCAGTGCTCTTGGGCTATGCTACTGTAGAATGAAGGTGGAGGATTAATAAACAAAAATCTCCCTGCATATTGGTGTGGATGGTTCAGTGTAGCACACTACTCCCATTCATATCATAGTTTACTATATGGAACAGTGTTTTTACATGGGGGTGGGTGGGTGAGGGCATAATTTAAAACTGTGGCCTGTCAGATACCTGTACAGTATTCTCAAGTGATAAAGCCCAAAATTCACTGACCTACCAGTTCATTATTTTGGATCAGACAGAGTAACTATAGCCAATATTGAATATACTGTAATTTAAACAAGCAGTCTTGAAAGGCAGTTTGTAGTTGAAAGCAGAAAGTTTGGAAACATTTTGCTTGGTTTTTTTGGCTCATTTACAAGAAGATCTATCACTGTTTTCACTCAAGTTTCTATTTTGCAAATACTATGTAACATTTTTTCTTCTACACTTCCTCTTATTGCCCTCAGCAGCCTAAGGATCCTGCTGTCAAGTACTAGTAGCAATTAGCCTTATTTTGGAAGGCATCATTTTCTGTAGCACAAAACCCCACTTCTGTTTTCCACTCTATGCTGCATAACTACATGTACTTCTAAAGCAATTAATCATAATTCCTTAACAATATGGATATCTCAATTTGATTTCAAGGAAAGTAGATAGGAGGTAAATGCATTGAACATTTATAGCAATTCTACATGAGTTTTCATGACCGCCCCAGCATATTTAGTTTATTAACAGTATGAATGAGAAACAACATATGTAATGTTAATCTGTCCCAAATGTGTATATCATGAGTGTTCAGGCCTTGTTTTAGTGTCTTTAACATTTTTCATATTTGAATGTATTAAATTTTCCACTAAGGACTGGCAGAAAGCTTGGCAGAAACATTAAGCTCCATATTGTCAACTATCTTTAATATTAAGAGGAAAATCCGCTGTTACTGTAAGGCTCCTTCAGATGTTGTACATGTTCAGGGAGAAGAGGGAGTGGGACTATACTGTTGGCCCTACCCTTGAAATCATATTAGCTGAACTCTACCTGTAACATCCATGAGATGGTGCACATTTCTGAAGAGCAACTGTTCACCTCTGTGGTTTGTTCTTTAGATGTCTGCTTAGTGAGTAGATGCGGCAGGTTGGCCCAGGTGGGTTGCATGATGCAGGGGCAGGGCTAGCAGCAGGAGTGGCCAGTGGATCCATGGTTGTGGCAGATGCTTTCCTAAGTTTGTTGCCACTCTTCCTGCAGTGGCTCCAAGTTGTATGGCATCTCTGCCAGGGCCAAACCTCTGGGCAGCTGGAGTCCAGCACTGGCAGAACTTCTTTACCACATAGAATTTCCTGAAAATTGAAGTGTGGATTCACTGCCACCATGGTGGTGGATCAATTTGTCAACCTGGCCAATGGGATGGCTTTGCAGCTTGTTTCACCTGTGCCCTACTTCTTGCACATAATATGAAAAGGGAGTTGAAATGTCAGTGATATTAAGTACATTTCTAGAACCAGCATTGGCAATGAGAATTTAAACTGGAATACCACTGAAGATTATTGTTAAATGAGCTCACAAAGCCATCATCAATAGGCTGTATAAACCCATTTAATGGCTTTTAGGTTTGTGCCATTATGTATCTTGACTCCAACTGCAACATCCTATCCCTGCAAACATTCCTTGTGAAGAACTTTTAATCCTAATAAAATCTTCCGAGAGATACTCATTCTTAGACAGTAGAATTAAAATGCCTTTCTGACTGCATATTTCCTGTTCACCTGTTGCATTTCTGGAAGCTGGACTTGCGGCATTTAAAATTTTTTGGAAGAGTGATGGAATCCTCACTCAGGGCAATATACTCATTCACCCTCTTGTCAGTCAGTGGTCAGGTTAAGGATTTCTAGAGGATCAGTGTGGGAACGTGATAGGAGTGAGCAACACAAAAGCAAAATGAAAGCAGTATCCACTAACACAGTAAAATGCTCTTTTGATGTGTGTCAGTTATTTCTACTGCTGTTTATGTCTGTGTCTGCTCACTTGGGTATGTGTACATGCACATTTGGATAAACCTACATACGCACAAGCACTCTTCTTGTGGCTACAGAATATTCAAGATCAAGACATGTAAAACTGTAGCTCATGAGGGTTTATTTTTCTATTTATTTTATTTTTTGTCTCCCTGTGGCAGTATGTATGGGACAGGATTTTGGGAGGATTCAAACACAAGAATTTCCGGACAAGAGAAGGAATTTGCCTCTGCCTTATTGCAACACTCAATGCGTAAGTTGGGCTTTATAGCATGTTTTGAAACTTGCATTCATATTTTTTTTAAAAGTGTGGTTAATATACTCTTCTTTTTGACTTCCCCTGCCCCCCCCACCTTTTCTCTGCCTGTCTCTTGTAGATCTGGAGCTCAGAGTTTAACACTGAGCAAGATTGTGCCACATATATGTAATTTACTTGGAGATCCAAACAGCCAGGTGAGTCTTTAATGAAATATGCTTGTTTAAGTATTTTTCTTTGCAGAGGAATGATTATGGTGGGTAGAAAAGTCTTTTTTTTAAAAGTTATTCCAAAGATATGGCATAAATTTGTCTTGGAAGGTTTTTCAACTTTTGCTGAAACTTGTATAAAATTCCAGATGTCAGAATGTCTCATTCATTGAACTTAAATGTAATCATGAGTGCTCCTGTTCCTTGTGTTATAGTACCACTGTTGTGTATGCTTACAGGAATGACTATGTGGATTCGATGTGGATGTATTGTCATACAGGTTGAGTCTCCTTTATCTGGAATTCTGAAATCCAAAATATTCTGAAAACCAAAATTGTCCACATGAGTGGCTGCCACCTTTGCTTTCTGATGGTTCAACACAAGTAAATTTTGTTTCATGAACAAAGTTATTAAAAATATTGCATAGAAAATTACCTTCAGGCCATGTGTGTAAGGTATATACGAAACATAAATGAATTTCATATTTAGACTGAGGACTTTATCACACAGGGAAAATTGGGGGTTTAAACACAGATTGTTCCATGAAAATCAAACAGTCGTGAATCCCGTGAACGATTTGTTGCTGTTTATTGCCTGTTTATTCCCGGGATAATCAATGTTTAAATCCCCCTATTTTCCCTGTGTGAACTTACGGAGGTACTTACGGAACAGCAGGTACTTACGGAACAGCAGAGGCCTTAGGCATGTAATATTTTTCACCACAGTTTGATTCTGTGTGCTTTTACAGTTGCCAAATGACATACTCCAAGGCTGGAAAGATCAACATTCTCCATCTATTGTGTGATGGTCAGAAGATCTCGCTGCTGCATCAGCTCATGAACATATATTTTATAGACATCAAGAAATGTGTTTTTGAAAATATGGTTGGCATATATATGTATATATATGCTTAGTCTTTATTCATATCCTAAGAATTCCCTTTTTTCTTTCCTAACTTTGCAATTATATTTTTAAAAATCCAATAAAAATATCTTTAAAACCTTTTCACCACAGTATAACCATGCTTTTGAAGATCTCCTTGGTTTTCAACAATAGGCTGTGATATATCATGGAGTTCACTGGACAAAATGGAGACATGTCTCAAAGCGATCACTAGATGGCTATTTGATTTTATGAATTTTGGTGTGTATATTGTAAATTTCTGTGGACTTCTTCGGGAGCCATATTAAATCTAACTGCAGAATCTCATTTCATTTCATTTGCTGGACAGAAAGAAGTACTTAAACTAGGCCCCATTTTTCCCTCTGACCATCTGCTAACATAAAAAACCTTGAGTCTATTTCACGTAATTCTATTGGGTGTTCTCCAGCTTTTGTCTCCTCTGGTATAGCATGGAGGGCAAATATTCAATAAATTAAAGCAACATATGATAATGGACATGTTCACTTACTTGGTGACTGTAAAACCATTGCTTTGCCTACAATGCCAGTTTATATTTATAGAGGGTAGAATTAAAAGTTCAGGTCATCTACTTATAAATATGAAATACAGTTTTGTTTTGTTTTTTAAAAGTTTACTGTCCAGTTAAAATATCTAAATAAAGATAGCTGTATTGGTCCATGAGGCCACCCCTTTCCTAATCAACAGTGTTGGTCAGTGTGTTTATTAGGACAAATTAACTTGCCACACAAGTGTGCAAGTATTTTGTTGCTCCAGAACTCTTCATCAGACTTGGTGATGCAAAAAGCACAGAATGAATGAAGAAATGGAAAAACCCCAAACTTGGCCAGACATTATGGTTCTGAACTCTGTAGTTCAGAACCATTCTCAACATGGAGATTTCCAAATGTATGAATAAATGGTAGGTGTTACAAGATATTAGATTGTATCTGGGATAAAGAAAGAATGACTGGTTTTCCTTTCAGAAAATGTAGAGGCCATCTACAGCTGAGGTCTTTTGAGTTTTCTGACCAGATTCCTGAGTCTCTTATGTCCAACTGTTGAATTTCCTTTCCCCAAGTATGTGATGTTCCTGGCATAAAATATCGTGTCAGAAAACTAGAAAGAGTAAGTTGGACATGAGTTCACTTTGGTGCTTCCTTGACTGTACGTTTGTATCTTCTCACCATTATATGGAACAATATTATAGAGCAGGGATGAGCAAAGTGCAGCCAATGGACTATATATCGCCCTGGGGTCCCAAAATATGCCCCCAAAACCCCTAAATTCATTTTTCCAGATGATTTTTATCCAGGCTTTGCTCCCCCAGCCACCCAAGTGCTCCACATACCTTAAAAGCATGTGAGAATCTCCCAAAAATCAGATGACATGGAAACCAGAAGTGACATCACTTACTTCCTGTTTCAGTTTTGGCTGATTGGAAGAGGCAGACTGGCAAGTTTATAAATTATGTGATCTGATTTAATGGGATTGAGGGGGAACAAAACATAAAATATTTCATTTGTTAAGGGATGTAGGGTTTTGGTATGCAAGTGCAGCCCATTTGCCCCCCCCCCAGGGATGAAACATTCTCCTTGTTCCCTTCACAGTTGCCCATCTCTTTTTAGAAGATTAGCTTGCTTCTCTCCAAACTTTGGGTCTTTTAGACCAATGGCATGTTTAATTTTCTGCCCTGTGATGAAAGCTGAATTTGAATTTCTTTCTAAGACAGTCTTCCGTAAGGCCAGCCTTTGCTAGACTAAAACTATATGCTTCCTTTGTTT
Source organism: Urosaurus nigricauda (assembly GCA_034509955.1). NCBI lineage: Eukaryota > Metazoa > Chordata > Lepidosauria > Squamata > Phrynosomatidae > Urosaurus > Urosaurus nigricauda. The sequence goes on along the minus strand of JAOEGL010000001.1, from coordinate 136,501,568 downwards.
TATTTTTCTACTATAAGGATGCTTATATGCCAGTTATGGGCTATGTCAACAACCAGTCTCTGTCAGCTAATTAGCAACCCAAATAGCCCTTCATTTTTTCCATTCGATATTTACCCTTATTTAGCAATGATCCCATATGCTGAGTAGAATACAGGAAGTTAGTCACAACAAGTCCCATCTGAATCAAAAGTAACATTTAGAATTTATTTTTATTTACCGGTAATATATGCTGGATTGTGCCCAGTTAGCTATATTATGGTTGTGTAGTTAAAGGAAGTATAGATCTATTGGTACCCAGAGTTAAGAAAAGTTTTAGGTGTTTTTTTTTTGGGGGGGGAGGGGGAATTGCAATTCACAGAATCCCCTAGATTCACTAATTGTAGTCAAAAATAATAGTTTTGCAGTCTCTATCAGTTTATGCATATGAAAAGAAAAGTGAAATTATTTTACAGTTGTTCCTAATGTTTGTTTCTGCAATTCAGTACAAACAAATTGTGTTGAGTAAAAGAGAGGAAATCCCCGAACATCATGTTCATGTTCATTTTTGGAGAAGGGCCGGACGCCATTAGGGGGGTATGAGGTGCACCAGGTGACATCCTGTGTGTGGGGTGTGTGTGACAGCATTGCTCCCCAGACATGTGCCTTTTTGCAGGAAGGGGCTGTGGCATTCACATATGTCCCTTTAAAACATTGAAGATATGGTGTGATTGGGATAAGGCTCAGTGGGAGGAAAAAGGAGAGCCCCCCCCCCTCGATAAAGCTTCTTGCAAACAAGCTTGTAAAATGTGCGCTAGACAAGTTAACTGTCACATGGATTTGTAATTGGTTGACCGGCCGAACCCAAAGGGTACTCACCAATGGTTCCTTTTCATCCTGGAGAGAAGTGACCAGTGGGATGCCACAGGGCTCTGTCCTGGGCCCAGTCCTATTCAACATCTTTATTAATGACTTGGATGACAGAATTGGGGGCATACTTAGCAAATTTGCAGATGACACCAAATTAGGAGGAGTAGCTAATACTCCAGAGGACAGGATCAACATTCAAAATGACCTGAATAGACTAGAAAGCTGGGCCAGCGCTAACAAAATGAAATTTAATGCAGAGAAATGTAAGGTTCTGCACTTAGGGCGAAAAAAATGAAATTCACAGATACAGGATGGGGGACATCTGGCTCAATGAAACTACATGTGAAAGGGATCTAGGAGTCCAAGTAGACCATAAGTTGAACATGAGTCAGCAGTGCGATGCAGCAGCTAAAAAGGCCAATGCAATTTTATGCTGCATCAAAAGAAGTATAGTGTCTAGATCAAGGGAAGTAATAGTGCCACTCCATTCTGCTTTGGTCAGGCCCCACCTGGAATATTGTGTCCAGTTCTGGGCACCACAATTCAAAAAGGATGTGGAGAAACTGGAGTGGGTCCAAAGGAGGGCAACTAAATTGGTGAAGGGTCTGGAAACTGTGCCCTATGAGGAATGCCTTAGAGAGCTGGAGATGTTTAGCATGGAGAAGAGAAGGTTAAGAGGTGATATGATAGCCTTGTTTAAGTATTTGAGGGGATGTCATATTGAGGAGGGAGCAAGCTTGTTTTCTTCTGCTCCAGAGACTAGAACGTGGGACAATGGATGCAAACTGCAGGAAAAGAGATTCCACCTCAATATTAGGAGGAACTTCCTGACAGTAAGGGCTCTTCAACAGTGGAACACACTCCCTCGGAGTGTAGTGGAGTCTCCTTCCTTGGAGGTCTTTAAGCAGAGGCTGGATGGCCATCTGTCGGGGATGCTTTGATGGAGAGTTCCTGCATGGCAGGGAGGTTGGACTGGATGGCCCTTGTGGTCTCTTCCAACTCTATGATTCCATGTGTTTTTAAAAAAATTAAAAATTAAAAAAAATAAATTTTCTTTAAAAATATCACGTCTTACCATATTTTCATGTTAATTGTGTGAAACTATGTACATGTAAATCCATTTAGGCTGTGCACATAATATTTCAATTTAAAGGTATAATTTTAATTTTGCTAGTTGTTTATGTCACAGCTATTATCATTACATTCAGTGATAGACAGGGATTATGATTTATGAGTTAACATTCATACAGAAACCATTACTAAGGATTCTGTATGGTGTGGTATGGGAGGAGGTCATTGGGGGGATGACAAGATGAATTACTGCAGCGGGTGATGCCAACTGTAGTAATGCGACTGGAGAAGGGCAGAGGAGAGGGAATGAATCACACTCACAAAGCATCACGAACGAGTGTGTGCTGTGATGTGCAAAGTATGGAAAAAAGCCCCAATTATTACCTGGCGATACTGGACTATGAATGTGGAGACCAGAGACCCAGCTTGGCCATGGAAATCCACTGGGTGCCCTTGGGTGAGTCAACTTTCTCAGCCTCAGGGGAAGGCAATAACAAACCTCCTCTGAACAAATCTAGCAAAGAAAACCCCAGGATAGGTTCGCCATAAGGTGGAAACGACTCGAAGGCATACAACAACATTACCTGGTTCAAGAAACTCATACAATGTAATTTTTGTTTCCTGTGTACACAATCCCCCTTCATGTTTGACTCTGTTCCATGACTGTGAATACATGGATAGTCCTGTAGTGAGCCAGCAGTAGGATCCCCCCCCCACCCAGTGACTGCCCTATGCCTCTCCACACACTTTTTACAATTCACATAGAGAGAGAATGGTTGTCTCTTTACCTTCAGAGCTACCTTTTCTGGCGTGTGTTGAGAAAAAAGATTTGATCCTTGGTAACGAGAAATATGCCACATAAAACCATAAGTTCATGTCTGGCCCATGGAATGCCTAAGGCCAGTCAGAGGAGTCCAAGTTCCAGAACTTTGCCAATGGGCAGTTATGCTTTTGGACTGTGACAGTTGAAAAGGTATAGGGACGAGTTATTTGGGGGGAAAGGTGCATAAAAGCACACTTGAGCACACCTGCTCTGCTCCCTTCTTGTACAGCAGGGATGGGAGCTGTGTGGCCCTCCAGATTTTGTTGAACTGCAACTGTAATTCCTAGCAGCCCTAGCCAGCACTAGGTGAGGAATGCTGGGAATTGCAGTTCAGCAATTTCAGGTGCGCTGAATGATTCCTACCACTGCTGGTGGGGAAGAAACCTCTCCAGATGAAGGGCCAAATTCATTTCAAGAGCAGTTGTTAGTGGTTCCATTCCAGCAGATGATGAGGTCAAAGGCAAAATGGTGGGTCTGAAAATACCAGCATATGTTAGTTTAAAGTTCATAGTACTGTTATTGTTGCATGCCTTCAAGTCATTTTAGACTTATGGCAAGCCTATCACAGGGTTTTCTTGGCAAGATTTATTCAGAGGGGGGTTGCCTTTGCCAACCTCTGAGGCTGAGAGAGTGTGAGATATGCCCAAGTTCACCCAATGGGTTTAATGGCTGAGCAGGGAATTGAACAGTGCTCTCCCAGTGTCCTAGTCCAGCACTCAATCCACTACACCATGCAGGCTCTCCATCAGTAACAAAATTTTGGGGGAGGCATTTCACCAGTTTAGAAGGGGGTGGGGAGAAACCTGTCTGAAAGCTGAAATGATGCCATAGCATATCATGAGGAAAGGGGGCACGGCCAAGTGAAAAACCCCAGAGACCCAGACGGAATCCCGGGTTCAGATGTTCCTTACCCCTGCTGTAGACTTTGGGGGCCTTGTTTTGGGGGGGCCAACCAGTCAGCAGTCATGCAACACAGTGCTTGCCCTTTATGTGCTGTTGCCCTGGAGACAGAGGGAGCCTTGAGCCCAGCTGGACCAAGGGAGCAGAAAAGGAAGGATGTGACAGAACTGGTCTGAGATGGAAGAAGTAAGGAGAGGCCTCACAAGGAAGGCTGGCAGGATGGATGAGGATTTGACTCGTAGGAGACAACAAAGGAGAGAATAGAGGAATGGTTAAAGAAGTCTGTGGTGTTGTGAGGATGGAGAGGCAGAGGTTAGGTCTAGAAATGGTGCTTGTTACGGTTGAACTCTTCAGTGTGTAATCCTGGAGCATTTTTATTGTTATTTTAAGCTTATTTTCATTTGGAGCCCCCCCCCCGAAATTTGTTTTCAGTGGTAGCCAGGTTGTTAACAACAACAACAACAACAATAATTTTATTTCCCTCCTCTCCTCAATGTTAGTCTGTTTATAATCATATTCAGTCCATGGATTTAACCATCCAAGGCCCATAAATATTTTTTAAAAAATATATGAATTCCAATAAGCAAACTTTGATTTTGCCACATTATGCAAGAGACAGCATTTGACTATGACATTGTATTTAATGGGACCTGAGCATCCACAAATTTTGGTATCCCTGGAGGTTCCTGTAACCGAACCCCAGCTGATACAAAGGACCCACTGTAATACATGTTGTTAAGACAAACATGCCCACAATCCTGTATATAAGCTTTCAGTTTACACAAACCTCTTCCTTGAATTCATTCATTTAAATCATTCATTTAACTCATTTAATTCATTAATTCATTCATCCATTCATTTTAAAAGTCTAAAGTTGGAAAGGAAGGATATTAGATATTTCAAGATCATGATTTGAATCTGAGGCTGAGATCTTATGTACCGTATATTAGGCAGGGAGTGTGTGTGCTATATTGCTAAGCATCAACCAAAGAAGGAAATCAAGTTGAATTAAAATGAGCATGGGGTGGAGTGTTTCTTTCTCCTGTTGGATGTAGTGGGCCCTGAAGTTATCTGAAAGATTAACAAAATCTACTGGTAAATCTTTCCTTTAGTAGGAGTCTTTAGCTGACTTTGTAAATGGAGGTGAGGAACCTTTTGGCCTTCCATCTGTTGGATTGCAGTACCCATAATCCTTTAACATTGGCTAGAATGGCTAGGACTGATGGACTGTTGCAGACCAACAATGGGTGGAGGACTACAAGTTGCCTATTTCTGGTGAAAATGCTGCTTTCAATTGTGATTAAAATCATACTTTGGCTATTTTACAGCAGCCTAGTGAAAAGGACCACAACTGTAACTATCTGACTGTTGTACAACAATTTAGATATGGATGGAAAAACAACAATAATCTTTCAAAGGAAAAATGGAGACCTGCAGTAGCCAACTGTATTTTTATTTGGTTGCTGAAGAAAAACTTCTTTCTGGCATTCAGCTTGATTGTCATACTGAGCTTCTCCTTTGCCAAAACATCCACTCACCTGCCTTGGAGCTCTTTTGTCATGGCTCCCAGGCTAGTGCTTAAATAACAAGCTGTTTGAAAGCTGGGAAGCTCAGGGTTTTTGTGAATGTACTCAGTCAGTGTGGCAGTCATATAAAGTAAATCATGAGGTAATCACATACCCACAGAAAAATCTGTCACCCTGCTTGTATTACAAATCTGTCACAATACCAGCCAAATTCCTTTGCGTAAGGGGATAAGAAGCTATTGTTTCTATAACTGGATGAGATGCTTCAGTGCCTTGTTCCCACCAATCTTAGGTCATCATTTCTCTCCCTCCCTCCCTCTCTCTCCTCACCCATTTTATAATCATTTCACCCATTTTATTTCATTTGCCTTGCCAGCAATAGTGAGTAATTTAAAGAGGGTGCAATGCAATGTAGGGGAAATGACACAGGCAACATATGGATGGTGCTTGTAAGTGTGCGAAAAGGGCAGCACTTTTCTGCTTGCTCATCTTATTATCATTATCTTAGTCATTTTGTTTCACTGAAACACAGGGGGGAACAACGGTGTGTGTGTGTTAGGTGGCTATTTTGCCTGCAAACCCATTGCCATTTCCACAGTTTCCACTTCCCAAAGGGTTTGGGGATCAGAATCAATTTTTGTGCTCTCAAATGGTCAGGAGTAGTCTCTGTCAGCTTTTAAGAAGGTGCTATTGACTATTTTAGCAACTTTTCAGATGTTCTGGGTCCCACTCACCTTTTCAAAATAGGAATTAATAATGCAATCACTTCCTCTCTTTAAAAAACAGGTTTGCACTGGGGGAGGGAGTTGAGCCTCCCCCCATGTCCCTAAATGTGGCAAAATGGCCAACAGCACCTCCAGAAACCTGAGGGGTGCTACTGGCTATGTCAGGGGCAAAACCCTCCCTGATGATGCAGCTGTCATTCAGTCAGTGGCTTTCAGTTCTTGCCATAATACATGTAACTCTTTCTCTGGAATGTCTTGATCTGCATAAAGAAGAGATGTGTGAACAGAAGTAAGGGAAGAAGCATCAATTTACTGTGGCCCATCTCATGTATAATGCAAAGGCAGCATTTAGCACTACTCGTACAAGTTGGAACGAGTGTAAGTGAAGCTTTATGCTCACATTTTTTTTCCCTCCCTTAAAGGTGCAAAACAATATGGGTTTTGAAGTTGATTTTCTTTGAAATTTACCAGTTTGGAATGATAATTTTGAGAAATAACAAGAGCCACTGTTTGGAGTGTAATGACAAGCCAGCTTCTTAAGTTGGTTTGGTGGCAGCATGTTCCCTAACTGGATCATGGATATATGTAAGTGGGGGATATGATTGTCAGCAGCTCAAGTGGCAAAGTCCACAGCAACCGGTGTAGGGTTAATGGTTAGAAATTGTGGTGTTGATCGTTAATCACAGTAGCTAACAACATTATGGGCTATCTTTTATGTAATGTATGCAGGTAAAACCCTTTTCAGACTCAGAAACAACTTGAAGGCACACAGCAACAAAACACTCATCTCCCATTTGTTTGTCTTGGATCTTTAGGTTCGCGATGCAGCAATAAATAGCTTAGTAGAAATCTACAGACATGTAGGTGAACGTGTAAGAGCCGATCTCAGCAAAAAAGGATTGCCACAGTCTCGGTGAGTGGCGAAGTTTGCTTGCTTTGTAGTCTATTCTACTGTTGAAATCAGCCTCTTGAGGACATCATACATTCCTACTTAATTTGCTGGGTCCAGTGTTTGGAAGTAACTAATTACAAAAACCAGGACTACAATACTACAGATTGTAGTTAATTCTTTTTTTCCAACAGCAAAGGTATAACTACATTACACTGTTATGGTAGCTTAATGAGGGATAGCTTCACATGTTTTCCACTCTTAACTGTAATGTAAAGTTAGTTTTATAGTTATAGAGTCTGGGCTTATTAAATGGTGGCTGAAGAGCACCATATGGTTCAGTTGGTATTTAATGGTGTTGCCTCATGCTCTGATGTGGGCTGGAAGAGTGTGTGTTTTATATTGTAGCCTAACATCTTGTAGCATTCAAGTGTCTCCCCTCCCATAACTAGATTATAAATGTAATTATAATGACACTTTAATTTTGCGTTTCTCAAGAATACCTATAATAGTTACTTTTATTTTCTTTTAATTCAGGGTAACTATTTTTTGTGGGCTGCAGTTAATTTTAGAAGTAAAGCTCAAGGTCTGATCTAATTAGAGTGAATTTAACTAGTTAGAATGCATTTATCATTTAAAAAAGACAACACAACCAAGCCATAGTGGATAAGATTGATGGCCTGTCTATCTGAAAATTCTGTTCTACTGTTGACCAGATCTCTAGTATACAAAAACAGGAGCAAATTTGAATGACAGCACTTGCTTTGATAATGCATTGCTGAATTATGGGGTGCAGATAGGATCAGAGGCCTATCTTTCTGTTCCATAGTCTAGTCTACTGTGACCAATCAGATGCCTATGGGAAGACCACAGGAAGAACATGAGCATAATAGTGTGCCACCACTCATGTTCTCCTGAAGGTGGCATACGCATTCTGATCTTGGAGGTACGATAGTCCATAGCCATTATGATCAGATTTAGGTACATTTATATAGTCAAGTTAAACAAAACAATTCTTAACATTATATTGTAGGCTTTGAAACCATGGCTTCAGCAACACACTAAACATTATCTGTGAAAGAAATATAACTCACATTTTGTGTACATGTTTTAGATGCAGCAACCATTATTTCTGCTCATTTTCCATCTATATGGAACTAAATGGTTTCCAAACTTTGGTCATACAGGTGCTTTGGAATCATCTTCTAGAATACCTAAACATCAGCCAAATTGTCTGGGTTTTCTGAGACCTGATATCCAAAACACCTGGACAACCACAGTTTGGGAACTCTAATAAAATTCAAATGAAGGACTTCTATTCTTCCTTCTCATTAAAATTAAAGGTACAAACATGTGCCATCTGTTGTCAATGAAGTTTCTGCAATTCTGACATATTATTTTCAAATCAGGTTGAACATCATCTTTACAAAATTTGACGAGGTTCAGAAATCAGGAACCATGATCCAGGGATCAGGTGGTGAGTAGAGATGTTGCTAGCATTTTGTTCATTTTGTTTTGATTTTTAATTCACTTTCAAATAAGATGGAATCTCTCTCTTTCTCCTTCTCTCCACCCCCTCCCTCTCTCAGAAAAGCAATGTTTTCCACTTTGTGATTCTGGTTTATTATTACAAGCAGCAAAATCTCACAGTTTCCTAATTCTGTCACTTAGGAGTTTGGTGATACTGTATTTTGTTGGACTAACAAAAAGGAAAGTTAAAAATACCATTAAGCAAGTCTGCTTGACTCTGCTCACATGCAACAATGAGACTGTGGTGCTACAGCAACAAGTTCTGTTCTCATATACGTCTCATCCTCCTTCTTTTGTATGCTTTTTTGTATGTGTTGCAGCAAGCCATAGTTGGTCATTACATTTGAAACTGGCAAACAATCACATCTTAAAACCCACAATTTAGTGTTTACTAATCTGATTCACAACTGTTTAGCTTCAGCAACTTTGCAGCATCAAATGCTTAGGAACTGTACACTAAACTGGTAACAGCTGAATTTTTCTAAATTTCCAAGATGTTTGTGTCAGAAATGATCTAATGTTTTGTTATGGGGTTCTGGCAAAACCTTCATTGACTGACTGATTTGCTAGCTGATTTGGAATCTAATAATCTGTTAGTTTCATGCTAGAGTTCTGTTTGAAGGGCACGGACAGCGGTGGCATTCCCCCTTTAAAGTCATAGGGATTGATGTAGGGACTACTTGGGAACAAAAGACCTAACACAAAGCAACTTGTGCTCAGACCCCACATCATACCAATGGAGAAGGCTGTTTTTGTTAACACTGTAGTTTTTTAAGCACTGTAGTGATATTGAATGATAAGACAGTGGCTTCCTTATAGGCTCTTAATCAAGGAGACACATTGTGCAATGAATAGAGTATGAAGAGAAAATCAAATAATAAATATAATTTAGGGCCTCTTAATTTGACTGGAAGTAAATGAAGTTGAATTGTTATTTTTGTGTGGATGTTTGTTGAAGATAACACTCCTTTCTTTTTAAGTATATATGGTAAGTTCCTGAAGAACTACTCTTAATTATTAGATTAGGTTTATTTTAATTACAACTATATTGTATGCAGTATTGATGTTCATTATTTAATTATTTAATATTTGAATAATAAAATATTTAAATAATGGCTTACAAGTTAACAATTATTAAAGTGCTGTGATGATATGTATTGACTGGAAACTGTTTTGGTAGCAGTCAGTACAGTAGGAGGGTGAACAATCTGAAGAGAATCGAATGGGGGAAATCCTACATTCCTCTAGCCTTGTGCCCTTCAAATATGTTGGATTGCAACTTTCTTCACCCCTTTTATTTGTGCTGCAAGATAATGGTGGCAGTTTATGTTCCAGCACATCTGGAGAATACTAGATTAGGGAAGGCTATTCTAAATAATGCATTCAAGTGGTCCTTTGGCGAAAGAACTAAAACAAAACAAAACCCTACACCATTGCCTTTCAAGCTGTGATATTGTAGATCTCTCATGTTTACTTTTGACATCGCTGGCTATGCTGTGATTGTTGGCTTTGCTGAAAAATAGAGAAAGGGGCTTTACATGGTACTCCAAACCTTTCTAAAACCTCTTAGTTCTCCAACTGACATCAAGTAGCAAATGGGGGGGGGGGGTGTTTATTTAATGAAGAAATATAGTTGCCATTAGAAATTGGTCCCAAAACACACTGAAGAAATAATCTGGTTTGAAGCTGCTTTAACTGCCCTGGCTCAGTGCTAGAGAATCCTGGGAATTATAGTTTATTGTGGCACCCAAGCTCTCTGACAGAGAAGATAAATGTCTCACAAAATTACAATTCCCAGAATTCCCTAGCATTGAGCCAGGGCAGTTAAAGTGTTCTCAAACCAGATTATTTCTGCAGTGTGTTTACGACCATAGTTGTTGGCTTCTGAAGGACATGTTAAGATTTCTAGGCTTCCATGTAAACACTAAGTTCATTGCAGTGCATTATTGGCTTGATACATGACACACATGCTGAATTTGATGTCTTTGACTTTCTTGAGTCAGTTTGTAAGGGAAGATGACATTGCACTGTCTTGGAGTATTTTCATTCTTGCTCATTCCTGTTCATATTGTTGCCCAGTTTTGTTGATCTATTCTACAGGAACCCATGGGTGTTTTGCTCTCACTGATGATTTTTGTGATATTGAAGGCCACCTTGCTGAAGGGATGGCAGATTTGAGAAATAGTAACTTTCCTTTCACTGTTCGTGGGGGATAGGATAGGTGGTTTCTCCCCTGCGCATTAATTCATGATCCCTAAGTCAATGTGTATATATGTGTGTGCTATCTGCATGTGTGCAAGAATGAACAAGTGAGAGTTCTCAGATTGGCAAAACTAGATTATATAACATGTCATGATGGGGAACAGTGTTCTTCCCCCTTTGAATTGGATTTATGTGGAATCATTGCTTAGCAAATTATGAAATTGTTTTAAAGGGTCCCTGTTTTCAAAAGTTAGACAAGAGTATCTTTGTCTGAAAAGAAAAGCAGTGATATTTTTGCTGTTAAAGTTTGTAGTTTCCAGTAGCCAAATCCAGCAGAATATTAAAATCTGAAATAGGTATATATTGTTTCAGTTTCCCAAGAAAAGCATTTGGAAGAGAAGCATATCCTGTGTAATAAGGGACAGTTACTGTATATACTCATGTATAAGTCTAGAAATTTAAGTAAAAAAATTTGACTCAAAAAACCTTACTCAACCTATCCATGGGTTAATGTAAATATTGTACTTTAACTCTTATTAAAAACAGTAACTATCCTCTGGTGAAAGGCAGGAGTATAATCTGTCCTGGAAGCACTGACCTCCCTCTACTCTCTTATCCATCCAGCCTTTAGTAAGAGCACAAACAGTTATAGCAGCTGGAATTTTGTAAATGTTTGGCATTTTTTCCCCATTGTTTAGATTCTTTGTGTTACGTGCCCTAAGTGTTACCCTTGACTAATCCACGGGTCATATTAAAATCCATAATTTTGGCCCCCAAACCTACCCTTGATTTATACATGAGGTCAACTTATAGTCAAGGATATATGGTAATACTCTGCCAAATGGGATGTTATCAGCATCAGAGTGGTTAGTATTCAACAACTGCAGTCCTCAAAATATTGTTCCCACTACATAGAAGTCTGAAGGTGAGAAAACTAGATGAGAATCTGTATTCCAGTATGAAGGATGTTAGTTTTATGCCATTAATTTTGTTGTGTTACATTTATAAATGGGCATATTATAATCCCATCTCAGTTCTTGGGAGTAAGTGAACCAACAATCTTTAAATATGAAGGTTTCTCCTTCCCCCTCCTTTCTTGCAGTGCATCAGCATTTCCTCAAATAGATCTTTAAGAAATACCAGCTTTAAGATTCTTATCCGTGGGGGCTTTAAAAAAAAAACTTTAATAGCATTATGAACAAAGTGCCAGTTGGAGGGGGCAAATTGCAACTTGAAGTGGGCTTTACTTTATATAACAGGAAGGAGGATTTCATTTTGTGGATATGCTGCTCGTTGCTAGGTTACAAGAAGGTCTTTTCAGTCCTTCATAGCCAGAAAATGGAGCTAAGCTGCATCTTGGATTTCTCGTTGGTTCTGTGTATTTGTGTGTGTGTGTGTGTGTTAATGAACTATCTATAAATCTCTAGAAGCAGAAATTGCAAACTCCTTCTTCTTCACCACAAGCTTTTGGAAAGCTAATTATTTTTCTATAATGGCTATTTTTAAAGTAGTGAGATAGACTTCTACTATGCTTACATGTCCTAGAAATATATTTTCAAAATGAATCAAAAATTAAGGTAATTTTGTTGCTGTGGTGTGTTACAAAGAACATTAATTGACTGTGAGATGAAGGAAGGTAAAACCTTTGTGGATCAGTTACTCTACAGAGCCAGTACTGTTCTTGTTCTAAGGTTGCTGAGTCTCAGTCCAGTAGAAGAGAAGCACATACTGCTGTACTCATTTAAAAAGTGGGCTTTTGGAGTAGCTATAGTGAGAGTTCCCAACCTTGCATTATGATTCAATCAAACCTTATAAGAGTTCTCATCTTAAAAAGCCCTTTCACTCCCATCCTCTGAAGGATAAAGGTTTGCTGTATTAACTGATAGAAAACTTTGCCCCTTTGACTTCCACCTTTGACAGTATTTCTGGTACAATGTCATGACTGTGCAAGTAGATTGTTTATGTGTCCTAGGCACCTGGGCTGGTTGGCCAATGTGCAAGTACATAGTGAAAATGAGTGATTTTCCCCTTCTTCACACACCAACTTTATTATTTTAAATTTTAGAACTGAAATGTGGTCACTCTTAATAGTTGTCCATGGGGTAGCACTTACATCAGGCAAATGAAGCAGAAGGAAATACTTCTGATAAGGGTATTTCAAATATAGTCATAGCAATGCTCCCTAAGGATGCATCCAAAATGCAGAAATAATATTTACTTTATAACTGCCATGGCTCAGTGCTGTGGAATTGTGGGAAGTACAGTTTTGTGAGCCATTTAACCTTCTCTGTCAGAGAGCGCTGATGCCACAACAAACTACACTTCCATGGCATTGAGCCATGGCAGTTAAAGCGGTCTCAAACTGGATTGTTTCTGCAGTGTAAATGCATCCTAAACCAAGAAGCAGCTCTCCAAGTCTTTCTAGGTGCATATAACTGCACTATCCAGAGTTTGCAATTCCATGAATGGAAGAAGTGGAATGGCAGAGTTAAGTGGTGCACCACTTAAACTACAAATGGGGAGGTATGGGTTGACCTGTTTCATATAACCATTCTAGGATCCATAAATTATGGTTTATGAAGCTGGGAATCAACATCTGGGATGAGTGCTCCTCTTGTTTCTCTCTCTTCTTCTTCCTACTCTCCATTGTGTACCAGCTTTGGTGCTTTTGTCTTGGTTTTCATTCAGCCGCCAGAGTTGCCTTGTGATGTCTGAACCAGGGAACTTTGTGATAGTGTCAGTTTTTGAACCCCAGAACAACAATCCAGTTTAAGCCCATATCTGTATTGATCCCACTTCAGCAGAAGACAACCTGTTTGTAAGCTGTGCAAGTTAGTTATAAAGTAGTTTTAAAATGTCTCAGCATATTTGTGTTCATGTAGAGATACTGTACATAATACAAGAATGAAATAAATGAAGTAAAATGAATGGGAAGTAATAGGTCTGTAAAGTAAACCAAAGTTTGTTAGCTTGTTTGGAAATGGATTCCTTTTTTTTTTAATATCAAAGATGTAAATGAAGGAGCCAAATCACATGTGGTTTATAGATGTTTCAAAGTGTTTTGGAGCGTGATTAAGTAACAGACAAATACATTTTGGTTTGATTTTCATTGTACAGAAAGGCCAGTCTCTAGTCTAGATCTTGTCATAGAATCAATGGGATATAGTTTAAAAGGTTTGGGTGTGTGTGTGTGGGGAGAGACAAATACTAAAATACAGATATAAAGTGCATTTAAAGAAAGAAAGTTAATTTGAAATACATATTTTCAGTTGCATATCTTGACTTGGAAAAAAGTAAAAGATTCCAATTCCTGAATTCAATGTGTCTGTGATTGGAATTTACAACATTTTAGGTTACTGAATTAGCAGCACTTGAACACAGAGGATCACTGGTGTATTGTGATCCATGTATAGCTGACATGCTCAGGCCTTTCAAATAAATACAAGCTTGAAATCACTCTTGATTGTTCCTGCTAGGTTTCTGTTCATAGATGTGAGAGCTGAGGGAAATGTGTTACATTTTTGGTTGAACTGTACACTCTGGCACTAAAGAAACAGTGCTAGTCTTGCATCTCTAGCTGCAGAGGAGGCTTTTATTTTGGAGGAGAAGAGCCAGCCCTCCTGCATTGGGCTAAATTGGGTGGAGAGCTAACTGGTGTTTTAGTTAACAAGAGACTGCATGCACTTGCACAGGGTAGGATTGCCTTCTGATCCAGTCCTCGGCTTACATTGCAGGACCACAGCACATCATGACTGCCCACAAAGGTAGGCATTTTGCTTAATAAACAGGGACTGGAATACAAAGTGTGCTGCAGATAAGTGAGCATCCCTTGGGTCATCACAATAGAACAAGGCATTTTCCTCTGACATTTAGCAAACAGATTCCCCCCCCCCCCCCCGCTTTAGCAGCATTGGCATGACAGCCCCCCTCCCCCCCCAAAAAAGTTTCAGCAAACAGCATCTTTGCAGTCGCTATGGATGGGAAGTAAACAGCAAGAAATAGCTCTCTGTGTGAATATGGATGATCTGTACTGGAATTACATACAGTAACTACATACCAGAGAACTGAATACCTTATCATTTGTGGGGATGGTTTTTGGTATGTTTGCCTGTCTTCTTCAACCAATGTGACAAACTTATTTGGGGGAGACACTGGCAACATAATAGCTTGCTGCAGCCTATGACGTCTTTTCAACAGTACTATCCTGAACATGTTTATTTAGAGATAACTCATACTGTGTACAAATGCTTTCTAACAATTTTACGTATTAGGCTGCAATTCTTATACATCGACTAGGGTCACTGTATTAGAATTGCAGCCTAATTCATAAATTTATTAGGAGTAGAAAGCATTTGGGATGTATATGGGATGCATTTGGATGTGAATGACATTTGGGATGCATTTGGATGTAAATGATAGCCAAGCAATGTGTAAAAAGGTGGTTCGGGATTTTTTTGTGAATTTTGGGTTGTGCTTTTTCCTTTTCCTCCTGAGTCCAGTTTTGTAGCGTCAAGAATATGTATTAAAGTTGGATGTGCAATGCAGTTGCAGTGGTGATACAATACTTAAAGCATCTCCATGTCTACGAAGCTTTAATTTATAGGGAAGGCATACAGATTGCTTGTTCCTGCCCCCCTCCTTCTCTTTCTCAAGGCTGCATTTCATTTCAGAGGCACCATTTATGTTAGCCATCTTTGGCTTAAGAAAACTGTGCTTTTATTTCCCCATCTTATTTCAGAAAATTGCTGTATCTTTCTCTTGAAACTGGGTTTTATTCTTTGTTCTGCTGCTGGAGCATGATTAATTTCTCTTTAACAGATTAAACAGAAGTGGGGAATTGATGTGTTGCGGTTGATAATGGTGTGAAGCAGAAAACTTTGCTGCGTATCAGTTGCTTTTTCTTATCTGAGATCTTGCAGTACCTTTGAGAAAAGACATTGACAACACGAGCTTTTGTAGACTTCAGTCTACTTTCTCAGATGCTTTTTATTATCTGCATTATCTACCCAGAATGTGCTCTCATGCTTTAGGAGATAAAATTGACACTCTTGAACCTGATAACAATCATTGTTAGTTCTCTATCACGATAGCTAATAACATTATATGATTACTGTATCTCAGTGTAGGTGACATTTGAACCTATCTCTCTTAACAAAATGCCTCACAGAAACAATGTATTGTTTAGAAAATCAACTGGGTAATCAATGGGAAAGAATTAATAGGTGGTTTGCAATAATGGTTTATACCAGTAGCAAAATTAATAATTTCAAACCATCTTTTCAATCTTTCTAAAGAGTCTGATTAAGAATCTAGTGGATAAATTGCTTATAATTATGAATCATTTAACACCTTGCACCAGTTGTTTCATTTAATTCTTGGTATAATAACTGCTGAATTACTACTAATTCTAAAATTTCATATTATCCAAGAATGGGCTGATACCCTGTTATGTCCAGTGGTTGGCTTTGGCCTCAGTTTCCTTGTCTGTACAATGGGGTTAATGATCAGATAGACAGGGTTACTGTAAAGTTATTGATGTACAGTAAGTCTGATCAGCAATCCATCATGCTCTATAGTCAATAACTCAGATTGTCAATAACTCTTCATACTTCAGCTTCATTTCATTGGAACAGAAGGAGAATAATTTTCCCCTTTCACTTCCCCATATTGTACTTAATTTTATACATCTCAGTTACTCCCTCTTGGCTTTCTTTCATTCTAAACCAGGGATGGGCAACTTTGTGGAGATGTTTTTGGCCTATGTTGTTGTCACTGTGTGTCTCCAAGTCATTTTTGATTTAATGTGACCCTAAGACGAACCTATCATAGGGTTTTTTTGGCAGGTTTCTACACAGGGGATTTGTCATTGCCATCCTCTGAAGCTGAGAGAGTGTGACTTGCCGAAGGTAACCCAGTCATTTTTTTATGCTGAAGTAGGGAACTCTGACTCTGATCTCCAGAGTCATAGTCCAACACTCAAACCACTACATCGGGAAATGTTACCTGTACAAACAAGTCCATATATAGCAAAAACATTGAGAATGGTGACTGTTTTGTGTTTTCATTCTTGGCATTTAAGTCTTTTAGCAACAGTTAAAACATGCAGGGTTCAATCACTTTGGCATGGTTTAATCACATCAGGTAAATTTTAAAATGGCGCCGGCCATACGCGCACACCATGATGGCGTCATGGTGTGCGCTCGTTTTTGCTGCTTGTCCTTGGTGCGGCCTTTACACGGCTGCACCAAGGATCCCAAGGGGAAAGGAACCGTGATGGCGGCCCCCTTCTCCTCTTGGGAGCACCGGGGATGGCAGGATGCAGCGGGTGCCCAGGGCACCCGTTGCACCCCGCTTTCAGGCCACAGAGAAGCGGCAGTTTACTGCTTCTCCGTGGCCTGGAGAAGCAGCGGAATGGGGCCTCTGGGGCTGCCAGTGAGGCAGCCCTGGCCCCATTCTGGTGCTTCTCTGGGCGCCTATAGACAGCCCCTTTTGGGTGGTCTGTACAGCCCCATTGTTTCCAACTTATGGTGACCCTAAGGTGGCTGAGCATGTGTGACGTGCCTTAGTGGGTTTCCATGGCCAAGCGGGGAATTGAACCCTGGTCTCCAGAGTTGTAGTCGAATGTTCAAACCCCAGTACACCATGCTGGCTCTCTTCCACTTTTAGTAATTACATCATAAAGAAAGAGGCAGGTTAGGGAGCAAAATTATGGTGTGTTTGAGTATGGAACGAAGCTGGGCATATGCCTGACGAGAGGGGGTTGTGTGGTGGTAAGTCCTGAAGTAGAATGTGAGTAAAAAAGGGAATAGAAAGGCTTTAGTATTTTCTTTAGTGTTTTCTTTTCAGCCCTGGACATATAACTGGCCTCAGACCATGCAAAGGTAGTGGTGATTGTGCTGCTTTTGTTGCAGTCGCTGAACTTCTATGGGGGAAGTGATAAGAAACTGGAGTTGATGTTATTACCGAAAAGATTTGGGATCCCATTTCTTTGATGAAATGAGACTGCTTAAGGTGGCTTGAAGGGAAGACCTTCTCCACCCCCAGACTTCACTCTCTGTCTCACTTCCCACAATATCAACCTGTGTACATTCCAAGTTGTGCTTGTGCTGACAGGCTTTTGAACTGACCCTAGTCCCTAAGAAGATGGGCTTGCAGTGTGGATAACTACTAAGGTTCTTGAGTGAGCCAAGTTCCATGGTTTAGGATAACAAAAAGCACTGTTAGTCACTCAGATCAAGTCAGCAAAATGCCTTGGATTAATTCTGAGAAGGACCTGTGTAAACATGGTGAAAAGTGCAGCTGTGGTTGTCATCATGCTAGAGAATGTGTTTGCTTCAATAATTTAAAAGAAGCTGATAGGTGTTAATTGTGTATTGTTTAATTGCTTCAATTAAACTATTGAAACAAAATTTACAATAAATAGAAATGGCATTAATACTTCAGCGTGGTACATATATTAGAGCACTAGAAGTACTAGGGGTGTTATGTATTTTGGTTAGACGATCAAGAGCCACCACATCCCTGCTGGCTTTGTACCTTCGTAGCTTTATTTATATTTATCATATATTTTTTAAAATTATTGTGAAGAAGGATTAAACTATTAGTCTCCATGAAGCCATCTAGTCACAGCCTTGAGAATGCTGGGTTCTGGGAGAAAGAGTATAAAACTAGAGGTTTGTCTTAGATAGGGCCAGGTAGAAATATAATTCCAGTTAGGAATAATTCAAAGGTTAGTGCTAGTAATGGAAATGAATGGTTATTAATAGAAAAGAATACATTAGATGCTTGATGGTAGTTGAGAGTGAGGAAAGAGCTTATCGAAGAGTGTTATTTTATTTTAACTATTTATATTGTATTGTGCACAGAACCAGGTAGATGTTTAATTTATTACACAATAAATCTTTACTGTTTTATTTTCTAAATCCCTGTCTGGATATATTTTTATTTTATAATTAATGAGTGGAATTGATCACATACTACAAAATTGACCTGAACACATCTGCTTGTCCACCTTGGTGCCCAAATTTTCCTCTTGAAGCCCAAGTACCAGATCCAGGAAAGGATCTTAAGGGCAAAAGGACAAGGTAAGTGACAGGAGGGGAAGGGTTGGAACTGCCAGCTTGGAAGGGGGACCTATCACTTATTTATTTCATTTCATTATTGATTTCTTTCCCTGGAGGCTCAGTTCCACTAGCACCATCCACAAGCAGAAAGTGGAAGAGGGTTGTTTGCCCTACCCTCCTTGCCCTCTTGCTTAAATTGCCCATATGTTTAACTGATATGAGTACTGACCTCCCATTCCCTTGACACCTTCTGACTGGACCTGGGACACTGCACTTCGCTGCACTTTGTAAATACAAGTAAATCTTTAAAAATCCCATCACTCCAGCAAAATACAAGGCTAAAATAAAAGGCCTTTACATTTTCTACAAAACATCTTTAAGAGGGGAAATAATTCTCTTTGTTGGCCATTTAGCAAATTCAAACAAAAATCCACCAAACTGAGACATACTGAATTGCAAGAGAAGAGTTCTGTTAATATGCAAATAAACTTTAAATTTCCTGGACTTTGAAAAAACTCCCAGTTCCCACATGGCCAAAAGGAGGAGGACCAGCTTGCAAAATTTATCGTCCTCATACCATCTTAACTAAGGACAGAGACAACAAAATACAGGCATCTTACTAACACCTCCATTTTTTCTCCTGTTTGGTTTGTAACATCTTGCCCAATGAAGAAGCCAGTGGAGCTTCGAAAGCTTACACAAGTATATTGTGTATTTTGGTTGGCCAATAATGGTACCTCTGTTTGGTGGAAAACTATGATGAATGAGTCCAAAGTAAATTGAAGTATTCTTTTACACATGTGGTTATTGAAATGTTAATTGGGTTGCACTTAGGCTTTTTTGTACAGCCTTTTGCTGTGGTCTGTACTCAAGCTACCAATGCATCACATTCAGTGCTCATTAATATAATTCAGCTTTTTTCCCCAGCAGAGTTAAAAATATTGTATTTAAATTTGTTATGGGAAACGTGCACTGCATAGTGACAAGCTTTTGTTCTTTTATTCTTTTCTCCATGTTTTCTGCTTCACTCATATGACATTATCTTGCATCACCCTAGCAGTCTTTCCTGAGCAGCTGTGCTTTAGGTTTGGCCCATAGCTGATTTACTTAATTAAGGAACCATCTTGACAGTGAAAGAGAGGATCCTATTTTTTTCCCATATAGCAAAGATGTGTATGACTAAACATCTCACTCAACAAAGATAAAAAGGGAGTAGTATGCAAAAAATTGAAATATCCCCCCCCCCCCCCCCGATCTTTTACTAGATTTTAAATCCAGGACTGGAAATGAGTGACTTTACAGATGTTTTTGGATTCGAACTCCCACAATCCTTCACCATTGGTTGTTCTAGCTAAGGCTGATGGTCAATGGAGTCCACAACATCTGGAAGGTGTTCCACATCTGGATGGTCATACAGAATCTTATTCAACCAAGTGGGATTTACATGTGGGAGTAAGAGCAAAGAGTTCTTGTGCCTACTGTGTATTCAAAATTATTATTTAGAAATGTATAGCTGCAACCTGTATCTTTATGGGGCGGTACAGACAAAAGGGGCGGTCTGCAGCTGCCCCAAGAAATGGCGAGATGGGGCCAGGGCTGCTGCACTGGCAGCCCCAGAGGCCCCATCCCGCTATTTCTGAAGGCCACGGGGAAGCGACAAACTGCTGCTTCCCCATGGCCTGAAAGCGCCCACTGTGCCCTGCTTTCCTTGGCGGTGCTGAGAGGAGAAAGGGGCCGCTGCCGCAGCCCCTTTCCCCTCCAGGTCCTTGGCGCGGCCATTTAAAGGCTGTTCCAAGGACCAGGCGCAAAAAAAGAGCTCAATTTTGGAGCTCTTTTTTGTGTTGCAGGAAGGGCACACTTGGTGCCCTCTCATGACATGATGTTGTCTGGCACGCGCAGTGTTGTCTAAACGCTGTGCACGCCATAACATCATGGCGTGCCCATATGGACGCCGCCCTTTTAAAATGGCAGCATCCATATGCTTTAGGGTTAGGGAGAGTGTAAATGCTGCACCCTCCCTAACCCTAAAGGTGCCCTTTAGAGCCCTAATCGCGCCTCATTTTGCCCGTCTAGATCGGGCCTATGTTTCCCTATTTAGGCCTTCTTAGTTATCTATAATTATAAGCATATCAACTGTTCTTTGCTGTGTTGAGATTTGGAGCACATCCTTAGTTAATAATAAATAGTGGTCTGCTATATTTCTAATAATAGAGCTAAACAGCAAACATTGTCCAATGGCTGTCCTTTTTTTCATAACTTACTGTGCTATCAGAGGAGTCATTCTGTTACGTTGTGTGAATCTCTTCCTTGTTTGCTTCCCTAAAACAAATTACTGCCTTGCTTTATTTGCATGTCTAGCCTCCAGTGAGCCCACTGTAATAAAGGGTTTTAGAGAGCAACATTCCAATGAGTCTGTTTTTCTTCTCTCCCCGTTGACCTATTCTGAAATATGGGAGAACCACAATCCCATTGTTTTGTATAATAAAATGTGTTCCCTGTGCAGTATTACATTTGACTAACATACATAACTGTGTTAAAAATGAAAGCACCAGATCCTGTGTGTTCTCTTTTTTTGACACCATTGAACAAGTTTTGATTTAACCAGATCTAGGATTTCTTCTAGCCTCCTCAATAATTCATTTCATGGGGGTTAATTAACACTGGAAGCCCAAAGTACAAATAACTTAAAAGTTGAACCTCTATATTGCAAAATAATTTATAATGATTGGTGTCACTTATTATGAGCCACAAGAATTAATAGTGTACCAAGGATAGTTTACTAATCATAATTATTTGGGAAAAAGATTTATTCTTTTCAGCTTTCACAGCCATTAATCTGCAATTACCTGTTTGACAGCTGGATCTGGGTGAGGTTTGAGATGGTCTTGCCTAGAAATGTTAAGTTTCCAGAAATTTTTAAAATAATTTTTTATTAAGTTTTGTACAAAATACAGTTCCAAACAAGAAGCATTATCAATCACTCTAAACGTATATAAAATTTCATTATCCCCACCACCCCATTCTTCTACATATCTATAATTCTCATGTATATAAGTCTATTTCATACCACTTCCTTTCCCTTTAATTACCAAGACTATAAATTCATATTATCATACTCCTTTCTCTTGTGACACTGTTCAGCCAAAATAACATTGTCTTTTCCTTGCCTCCCACCCGTATATCTTTAACAAATGTAGCATATATAACTAAATCTATAGTGTGCTAAATCAGAATTTGGCTGCTCGAATTATTTTTATTTGTATTCAGCACTAAAATAAAACTTTAAAAGATTACTTCGAATAGGATTTTCCTATGGCTTTCAATCTTTAACTCATTATCAGTTGTAACTCACTTTTCCTAATTTACCTTTCCTATATCCCAAAATTCATATTAATTTTCAAATTCAAATTAATTTTCCCTCCAGTCTTCTTTATATTGTCTTCTATCGAATCAACAACATCTGCTTAGTATTATAAACTCATATATCTGCATTTGTTTTCATTCCCAGGTTCACCTCTTTTCCCCATTTCTTTTCCATATAATCCCAGAGATTTTCCCAACCTTCCCTCCATTTGCTCTTATTTTCATTTCTCAATTTATCTGATAACAAGTCTAATTCCATCATGTCATACAATTTAAACCACCATTCTTCCAATTTTATCATCTTATCAATTTTCCAATATCTAGCAAAAACAATTCTTGCTGCCGTTAACATATAGAAAATAGTTTTCCCATACCTTAATTCATCTTCATCATTCAACATATTCAAGAGCATTATTTCCAGCCTAAGCATTAGTGTTATTCCCAGAATATTTTGAATTTCCTTTTGTATTTGTTTCCAAAATATTTTGGCCTTATCACATGACCACCAAAGATGGAAGAAGGTTCCTGTTTCTTTTTGGCATCTCCAACAATTATCATTGCCAGTATTATACATCCTGGCTATTTTGTCGGGCGAAAGGTGCCACCTGTATAATATTTTGTAATAATTCTCCTTAACATCCTGACACATAGAGTATTTCAATCTTTTGTTCCATGCTTTTTTCCCACTGCTCCAACTCTATTACCCTTCCACAATTCTGTGCCATTTAGTCATAGCTTCCTTTATTATTTCATCTTTGGTATACCATTCTAGCAGCTTTTTATAAATTTTAGAAAGCGTCTTTTGTTCTAAAAGTTTCCAGAAATTTTGAAGCCAGAGGGAAAGTGATTTTTTCCATTTGTTTTCCCAGATAAAAACAGACATTTTCAGAAAAATTAAAATGGAATATTAGCACTTTTTTCAAAATGAAAGTCACTTTGTTACTTTAGGAAGATAAAAGGTGTTATGTATATAGTTAGCATGTTCAGTGTATTAAAATATAGTTTGTTTATAAAGTAATTACAACTTAAATTTGTATTTTTCTTACAAATGGAGTTACAATCTAACCAAAATACAGTGGGCCTTTGGTATTCGCTGGGGTTTGGTTCCAGGATCCCTGTGGATACCAAAATCCATTGATACTCAAGTTCTATTAAATACAATGGTGTATTAAAACATTGTCCCTTATGTAAAATGGCAAAATCAAGCTTTGCTTTTTGGGATTTACTGTATATATTTTTTAAATATTTTTGATCTGCGGATGCTGGAATCCGTGGATTAAAAAATCTTTGGATATGGAGGGCCGACTGTGCTTCTTTAAGAGCAGAAGTCATTTGCAAAGCAAATGCATAAACTGCAAGAAGTACAGTAGTTGAAAAATGTACTAGAATTTAAAAATGGTAGTCAGTTTCAGTGACTTCCCTAGCTGCCTTCTTTAGTGTTGTGGGCATTAGTTAGATAAAAGTGTTTTTTTTTTGTTTTTGTTTTTTTTTGGGGGGGGGCTTGGCCACCAATAATAATAATAATAATAATAATAATAAATTTTATTTCTATACCGCCCTTCCTACGATCAGGGCAGTGAACAACATAAACAACATACATAGTTAAAACATTCCAATTAAAAAACTAAAACAAAGCTATATAAAAACAATACAAGATTAAAAATCAAATAAAACATGACATTAAAAATATAACAGAGCAGCTTGTAGTATGGAGAGGGAGGGGGGGAAGGATCTCGGGGGGGGTTGGAAATCAGGGGTATGCAAGCTCAAATAGGTATGTTTTTAACCCCTTCTTAAATAAAGTAAGGGAGGCAGCCAGACGGAGCTCAGGGGGCAACGAGTTCCAAAGGCTGGGGGCTGAGAGAGAAAACGCCCTCTTCGTGGTCACAGATAGTTTAGCTTTTGGAACTCTAAGTAGCTGTTGCCCAGAAGATCTAAGTGTGCGGGGCGGATTATGTGGGGAGAGACGGTCCTTAAGGTACCCTGGGCCCAAGCCATTTAGGGCTTTATAGGTAATGACCAGCACTTTGTACTGAACCCGGAAGCGAATAGGCAGCCAATGAAGGTCTTTCAATATGGGTGTTATATGGGAGGCCCTGGGAGCACCAGTGACCACCCGTGCCGCCATATTCTGCACTAGTTGCAGCTTCCGAGTGTGATACAAAGGCTGCCCCATGTAGAGCGCGTTGCAGAAATCTAATCGAGAGGTTACCAGAGCGTGTACTATCGTTTCAAAGTCCCTCCGGTCCAGGTAGGGACGCAGCTGGCGTATCAGCCGAAGCTGAAAACAGGTGCTCCTGACTGTCGCATCCACCTGAGAAGTAAGGTGAAGCGACGAGTCAAGAAGCACCCCCAAGCTGCGTACAGTGTCCTTAACGGGAAGCGTGAGCCCGCCCAGGACAGGTGGAACCACTTCCATGCCTGGGCCGGGGGAACCTATCACCAGTACTTCCGTTTTCTCTGGATTCAGGCTGAGTCTGTTTTCCCTCATCCAGTCCATTACCGATTCCAGACAGGCCACGAGAGGAGCGACGCCATCCCTGGTCACTGCATCAGTCGGAGACATAGAGAAAACTATTTGGGTGTCATCAGCGTACTGATAACCCCGCGCCCCATGTCTCTGGATGATCTCTCCCAGCGGTTTCATGTAAATGTTAAAGAGCATGGGGGACAGAATGGCTCCTTGAGGGACCCCAGAAATGAGGGCCCTCTTATCGGAGCACACGTCCCCCAGCTGCACCATCTGGAACCCCCCAGAGAGGTAGGACCGGAACCACTGGAGCGCAGTGCCCCCGATTCC
Source organism: Urosaurus nigricauda (assembly GCA_034509955.1). NCBI lineage: Eukaryota > Metazoa > Chordata > Lepidosauria > Squamata > Phrynosomatidae > Urosaurus > Urosaurus nigricauda. The sequence goes on along the minus strand of JAOEGL010000001.1, from coordinate 136,476,830 downwards.
CACCTCTGCCAGGCGTTCCAGAAGGATACCATGGTCTATGGTATCGAAAGCCGCTGAGATGTCCAAGAGCACCAGCAGGGACACGCTACCCCTGTCGATGCCCAGACGGAGATCATCGACCAAGGCGACCATGGCAGTCTCAACCCCGTAGCCTGCCCAAAAACCGGTTTGAAATGGATCTAGAAAATCCGTTTCATCCAAGATCGATTGAAGCTGGATCGCAACCACCCTCTCGATCACCTTCCCCAAAAATGGCAGCAGTGATATAGGTCGATAATTGTTATGTATCAGGGGTCAAGGGAGGGCTTTTTCAATAAAGGTTTTACGATAGCCAATTTTAGGCTATCAGGAAAATGCCCTTCCCTTAAAGATACGTTTAAAATCCGTCATAGCAGAGATGTAACCGCCGGCCCCTCTTGCACTGCTAGCCACGAGGGACAGGGATCAAGAGAGCAGGTTGTTTTCCTAACACTTCGAAGGATCTTGTCCACATCCTCGGTACTAACCGACTCAAACTGATCCAGTACAACCAAGTCCACGGAGGCTCTGGACGCCTCTACTCTAGTTCCTGCTGTAACACTGGCGTCCAGACCTTCGTTTATCCGAGAGATTTTATCCGCGAAGAAGTTGTTAAATTGGTCGCAGCAGGCCTTGGTAGGTTCGAGGATCTGGTTCGGGGCAGGAGGGAGCTGAGTTAGCTCCCTCACTACCCTGAACAACTCTGCTGGACGCGACTCCACGGACGCGATATGAGCAGCATAGAAAGAATTCTTAGCTGCTTGTATCGCCTCTCCGTAGTCCTTCAAAAGATGGTCTAGGAGAGCCTTGTCGGATAAACGCTGGTGTTTCCGCCAGGTGCGCTCTAGCCGTCGCAGAACCCACTTCCTGGCCCGGAGATCTTCCGTATACCAGGGCTTCCTTTTGGAAGCAGGCCTGAGAGTGCGCTTGGGAGCGATACTGTGTATAGCCCTGGAGAGATCCGTATCCCAGATGTTAACTAGGGCATCAACAGTGTCGCCGTCACTTCCAACCATATATCCCTCTAGGGCTTCTTGGAACCTTTCGGGTTCCATCAGCCTTCGAAGGTGGACCATCCTAATAGGTCCGCCACCCCCGGGGGGGATCTGGGTTGATGCCTTGATGCTTGCCTCTACCAGGAAATGATCCATCCATGACAAGGGGGAAATATTGACAATTTCCGCCCACGGAGTTTCCATGTCCGTACAGAAGACCAAATCAAGCGTATTCCCCGCAGAATGTGTAGGGCCCATGACTAGCTGAGACAGGCCCATGGCTGTCATGGTGTCCATGAATTCCCGAGCCGCACCAGTTGGAACTACATTGGCCGCGAAGGGGATGTTGAAGTCTCCCAGGACTAAAAGCCTGGGAGACTCCAACACCAGCTCCAAGACCAACTGTGTCAGCTCGTTAAGGGAGTCTGTTAGCGCACGGGGTGGCCGGTAGACCAACAGAATCCCTAGACTGTCTCTAGCCTTCAGGGTCAGGTAAATACACTTGATATAGGTAGTCTGACGGACATGGTTCCTGGTCAGAGACAAGGTGTTTTTGTGGACCAAGGCAACTCCCCCCCCCCCCCCGCCCACCTAACCTGTTCTGGTCCTTTACCGAGTACCCGGGAGGTAGGACCTGAGCCCACACAGCATCCGCTTCAGGCCCAATTTTAGTAAAATATTGCTACATCTTTCTTTGGTTTGAAAAGAGGTGGTTTAAACTATGAGTGTTGACCTATCACTCTCTTTTCCTCTGGTTGTAAAGAACAGATGATTTCTGAGAGCTAATTATATCAAAAGCAGTACATTTTCATTAACACCACTCTGTGACAATAGCACACAAGTTCACAGGTCTGGTGGAGCATGTATAGATCAGGATTTTATTTAACTGCATAGCCATAGGATGAAATTATAAGCAGATTTAGTGAGTCATACTGCAGGGCACAAGGTTGAACTAGGTAGTCAGTGACATCTTCCTGTCTCTGCTTCATACCACTCAAATATGTGCCGTTGTTTGATTTTAAGTCTGCAGCAATAAGGAAGTCCCACAAGCAGTGAGATACAATTCTGCCATTAAACTTTGCAGTGCCAGTGCTTGTAACTGAGACCTAATTTTTTTCCAGTGATGGAGGCAGAGACATCTTCATGTGGGTTGTTCCAGGTATGGGATTCTCAGCCCTATTCCCCTGAACTGAGAAACCCCAAACAGGCCAATTAGGTTCAAGTGAGTGTGCAATGTCTTACTGGCTATTGAGAGACATTCATGTCAAGGAACTGGGGCCTTTTTGTGGTTGTGATGTTATGGAATGATATTTTCTTCTTTTTAAAGTATTTTTTAAACTGGCTGTGAGTTCAGTGACAGCAATTACCACAAGTCTGACTATTGCACTGATCCTGATTCTTATTTCTGTCCTGGTTTTGCAGTTTTACACTCCAAACTGTATTTGTGTTGCATTGCTGAAGCTGTTCTTAAGTTATGTTTGACTTCATATACTATCTGTGTGTGAGCATTTAGTAGAAATATTCCATGTAAAGAAATACAACAGAATAAAAACAATTTCTGCATGAGTCACACAACTGCTTTCCCATCATTGTTGACAAACACTGCAGAAGTGAACATGTGTAGCATTTCTTGGCACAAGAAATAATTCTGGATGTGTCAGAGGGTGTATGGATGCCAGTTTGGTGTGAAGTCATGCCTACTGCTGTTTATTTGTGAGGAGAGATTGCATTTTGAAGTATCTGAACAAGCTGCTAACAGTGTTTGACTGCTAACTCTGCCTACTGTATTTGCTTCTGTAAAGCTGCCTATAAAATTAAGGTGCCATTTCCATCTCTGTTTAAATCTAGTGGTTAATTTGCTATGAAATATGTACAGGTGACAGCTTCATTTGGGAGGTTCCTCGTTGCAGTGCTGATGCATTCAACTGGTAGTGAAATAATTGAGCTTATAATAGTGTTTTCTTATATTGCTGCAATGACAGCAGGTTGTTGTAAATTGTTCTGACCAATGAAGCTTTGATTAATGAGCATTTGGGGATATAGTCACTGTGGTCTTCCCCATAGCCATTCAGATGAATTTGAACTTTTGGCCACCCACAGCATCTATGGCACAACCACTGTTGTGAATGGAACATAGGGGTATGGATAACAAGACAAATTCCGTATCCATAATTATATAAAAATTAGTTGCCGTTCTGCTTGCAGCTTTATCCAGATGAGCAATGATTTGTTAGTTCTAGGGGCCAATCATCTAGCAGCAGCTCTAGTAATTCTTCTTTAGTAATTACTTTCTACAATTCCATCTTTTAACTAGTTCAATGAACATGCTGGAGATTTTAAAGATTACAACATTGAAAAAAGCTCCCAGTCAAAAGTTAGGTGCTATTAAGTATAGGCTATTGACTTGACTGTAGATCAGTGGTCTCCAAATTATTTGGGGCTTCTTCCCCTTTTCCTGTTAAATGCCAACCCTAGTGCCCCCCCCAACCCCTATTTCTTGATACTGTTTCTCTACCAGGTTCAAAATGCAGTAAAACCCATTTGTGTGATTCGCAGAAACCATGAAGAAGGAGGACAGGTTGCTCACCTGTAACAGTATTTCTTTGAGTGGTCATCTGTGAATTCACACAAATCCCGCCCGTCCTCCCCTCAATGTCCTGTTCACTTGCTAGCTTTGCTGTTGCTGTTGCGCAGCTCACTTGAAACTGAGAAAGAGTGGGACTGATAGGGGCTATATATGGGATGGGTGGAGTTACTGCCAAAAAGTTGCAAACTAAGTCTTGCCTAGAGATTCTAGAAGTTTCCGAGCATACTGTGCAGGCGCAGTAAAACCCAAAAACAATAAAGAGAACTGTGGTATCTTACAGATGGAGAGATCATGTTTCTAGAGCTCGCCTTTCCACAACTTTTCCTTTCAGAGAAAAAGGGAAACACAGTACAGTGCCATAGTTTTAATTATCCAGGAGAAAGGAAGTATTTTGGACTTAGGTTCTGCAAAAGTTGGTTCTTCTCGTATTTGTTTGGTGGCACAAATATTCTGATACAGCTTTCTACAAGCCCCCTAGAGCCCCAGTTTTGGAGAAAAGATGGTATAGAAATGAGGAGGAGGAGGAGGAGGAGGAGGAAGATAACAATAATCTGTAAATGTCATTGGACTATTAAATCCATTTGCATTTCTTTCTTATCCGTGTAGAATCTTGAATTCCTGGAATAACAATTATTACTTCTGATTTTAGACTTGATACAGATCTGAAATGGCTGTCCTTTCAAAATAAATAATGACAAATGCATTTGTCATGTACAAATGATGACATTAGACTTCCCCCAAGGGATGAACTAGGGTTACTTCCTTTTCTTAGTCAAACCAGCGCTCCAGTTACCTGTAGGTACCTGCCTCTTTTGCCTGTTGGAACAATCTGGGATCAACTGGGGTTTCTCTTCGGATACACTGGGCTCTCTAGTCTGAGGTACCTAAGCAGTGCTGAAGCCTGGGCTGTTTGACTGTGTGTGTGAAGACAGCATGCTTAATGAATACGAGGGGCCGGGATTGATTATGTCCTAGACTTGGAAGCTGCAGCAGCCCGTGAGACCGCGTTATCTCTAGGCTTTTGATGGAAAATATGAAGGAATGTTGAGAAAGCTTATTTGCAAAAGGATATGTACTTGTAAGCAAACTTCATGATTTTTCTCTTTATTTAGAAAAAGATAGGAGATTTTTTTTTTAAAAAAGCATTTCTTTCTTCTTTAGCTGGGAGTATTCAGTAGACAAAGGCCTCTTTATGCAAGACACGTGTCTGCATGTTGCTAGTCTTCATTCATAAATGAGCTTTAGATCACAGAATTGAAGAATTGGAGAATGATAGATAATTGCTAAATACATGAAACTGTATGCTGCCTCGATAGATCTCCAGTGAAATCAATGGAAGTAAAGTAGATTTGTATGTAGCTTTATGAAATATAAAGCCAACATGCAGAATAGAATCCTTCCTCTAAACCATAACTGCACCCAATAACTGTTTTACTGGGATGAATAGCAGTTTTACTTTACTGTATGTGTTTGTTTGCTTCTCATTTCCTGAAATCCAAGTTCACATTTTATCTTTTCCTTTGTTTCTGTTTTGTGTTTTTGTTCTGTACTCTGAAAACCAAGCATCTTGAACGAACTGTGTTTGTTTCTGTGTTAACTTAGAAAGAATAAACTGGTAACGCGAACATGGGATGCTGGTTTATTTAGGTTATTGATTTGAATTACATATGTTTGAATATCAGTAATGCGGGAATATCTTTTTTGTAACTTTTCTGCAGAATACTCATTCTTTGCACCCAACGCTTAAGCAGCTAGATATTTTATTGACATTTTGTTAAAAAAAAACAGTGTCTCTTTGCAATGTAAAAAATGAATTGTGCATCTCAGAAGGAAAGAAAATGTAAATCATGCTCTTTTTGTTTGGTATGGTATGCTTATGGTATAAAAAACCACACTCTGGGTTGTGTATATCTGAAAGTGACAGGTAGTGTGAGAGAAGGCAATTGTATTTCTTCTGCTTTAACTAAAGGGTTTCCCTTGGGCAATATCTGTGTTTCCTCTTTATAATAGCATAGAAGAATATTTTGTAGCATTATTTTGATGTTTATAATTAAGTCTGTCATTAGGATGGAATTATTAACCTACCCTTAACAATTACAAAACTAAAGCTAGTGTTTATGTCTGTCTGTCTTGAGTCAGCACTCCATTGTGAAAACCTGGCCTACTGATTTCATTGTGAATAAATGGTATGGAATTTTGCAGAGGATTGCACTTTACATTGCTAACACTTAATTAGAGCCATGCAAAACCTGAGGGAATGGTTTGCCCAATGCCCATAGCCCTGAGTGATTATAAGTATCTCTTGATATCAGTCTATAGTTAGAAACTGTTTTTCCTGCCAGAAGAACATTTAGACAAAGCAAATGAAATAAAATAAAACCTAAAACAGAGATGTAATTATTTGCTAATTTCCTTCTTAGCGAAGGAAATTAATAGCTTTAGCAATTTTCTATTCGTTGCAAGAAAGTCTTCAACAAAATCTGCAGTTATTCTGCACAAACTTAACATACAGTATCTTTATGCAGAAACCAGCATTTTTATGCAAAAAATATTTGCTGTGCAAGAATACCAAATATTATTTTCTGCGCAGAAAATGAATGTGCAAATTTTGGTTAGAATAAGTCCCAACCTGCAAAGATTCTTGTCAGCCCAGGGTTCTTCTCATCAGGATTTTCCAACAATTGAGAAACACATATTTCTACAATTTCTTGAATATTTTCTAAAGTTCTTTCCTTACTTTCCATCCCCACTGCCTTTGTGTGTGTGTGTTTGTGTGGGGCTAATTCATCAACATTTTTGCACAACTGCTTTTCCAGAAAAACTGGAGTTCTAGGCCGAAAAAATGGCTACCAGGGGTCTTGGGGATGTGGCATTTTGATGGTGCACACCCCCAAGCTGCCCAGCCGATCAGATGGGGGGTGGCTTCAAGCTGCTCCAGGGGCATGGCGTTTTGACATTGCATACCTCTGGAGTGCCCAGAAGCCACCTAAGGCAGCCAAAAACCAGCCAAAATAGGAGCAGATCTTTTCCACTCCTATTGGGGCTGGCAGTGGAGGGTGCCTTCGGGACTGTTGCTTGTTTTTGCCACGGTCCCAAGGCATCTTTATTGGGATTGGCTTCAAATTGCCCATTCGTAGTAGTCTGTTTTGGCCCTCTGCCTTTACATGTATTTAACTGGGTTTAATGCAGGAGTGGGAAACCATCCTATGGGCTAAACACAGACGGCAAGGCTCCCGGTCTGGCGAGTGACAATCTACCAGGCAATGCCCTGTTCCCCATCAGTGGCTTCTGAGCACTTATCAGTCTTCATCCTCATTGTGGAATGCAGGAGGGAGACTTTCAAACTTGTATGCCCATATGCCATGACAGGGATCAGGACCCTTCTCTCAACTGGCTGCTGGGGTGTGGGGTACCTTCATGTAGGACATAATAATGAAAAGGGAAATTAATATCATAATTTGGAAGGATTATGCAGGACGGGAGTTATATTTTCAGGCAACACTTGGATTGAAATACAGTTGGACCTCCCTATTCATGGATTCAACTGTTCCTGGCTGGCAAATATTCCAAAAATATATAAATTCCATAAAGCAAACCTTGATTTTGTCATTTTATAATTAGATGACTTGTGCTTCTTTGCGCATTTGTACCAGAATTTAGGGAAGTTATTTTTGGGACTCCACTTCCCAGAATCCCCCTCCAACACAGCCACTGGTTATGCTTGCTTATGAATTCTAAAAATTGTAGTCCAAAAATGTAAGCTTCCCAGGCTCTCATTGTAAATTGTGAATGGATTTAATCGTGCTTTACAGACAATGTGGAATAGGATCTTTCAATGCTAACTTTATATTGTTTTGAACAGATGATTTTAATTGTTTTCAAATTTCTACTGTATCATTTTTTAAAGATGTTTTTATCTTGTAAGTCGCCTTGGATCCCTTTGTGGGTGAAAGGTGGCATAGAGATTAAATTAATACATGAAATAAATACATTACTTGACAGTCTTCTCTTGCCTGTCAAAGAAATATAAGTGAAAGTGTTATGTTTAATCACTCTTTTGGAAGTTAATTAGTTGATACAATGGTTGGTTGGAAATTCTACAATGGGACCTCAGTATCTGTGGACTTGCCATCCCCAGATTTAAGCATCTATGGATGGCAAGCCTGCATTGTCCCTAATGGTGGTGTGCACATGCAGTCGTGCCACCATTAGAGACAATGCAACTGAAGGCCTCCCTCCCTCCATCCCTCCCTGTCCAAGGCTTCTGCCCGTGCTTGGCTTTGGAGACAGAGACTAGAGCCCTATCAGCCAGAGGAAGCTGGGGCCAAGGCTTGGGTCTTGGAGCCCAGAGGTTCTGTCTCAGGTGTTGGGCCCTGGGACAGGGGGCCTCCTAGACACAAGCCATAGCTCTGGTTCCCTCCGGTATCCTCTTCCAAAGCCAAGCCTGGGCAGAAGCCTTGGAGAGGGAGGGAGGGAGGGAGGAAGGAAGGAAGGAAGGAAGGGTGGGTGAGGGAAAGAGAGGGGGGAGGGAGGCTGAATGGAAGAAAGGGGGAGGGAGGAAGGATGTCAGTCCCATTGTCCCTAATGGCGGTGCAGCCAAGTGGCCGCGCTGCCATCAAGGACAATGGGTCTTGAGCATCCATGGATTTTGGTATCCTCTGGGGGGTCTGGAACAGATCTCCCATGGATACTGAGGGCCAACTGTATTTGTTCCAGATTGTTACTCTCTTTTGAGAAATTAGCTCCAAAATGTGTCGAGGCTATTAGCAAATTTATGAACTGCATCTTGTGCATTTTTTTTTTCAGATAAAAATTTTGATGATGATGACTCTGTGGATGGGAACAGGCCTTCCTCAGCCAGCTCCTCAACGTCTTCAAAGGCACCTTCATCTGCGCGAAAAGGTGGGGTGGGGACTACCCGGAGGGTTGGAACAGCAGCTCTAGTCTCAAAAACTCCAGGTAGGCCAGTCCTTTAGATATGTGTAAATTTACAGCACTATATAAATAAAGGTTAATAATAATAATAATATTACAAGTTTGGGCAAAAGCTTGTTATCATATTTGTAATATCATTTTGTTTTTGTTGTGCCTATTTTTATGATACTTGATGGAATTACATCCAAGACACAAGGTTGACTTGTTGGTTTGAAGAACATATGCTACTACATATAAATTCATATTTATAGAGAAACTCCTTCCACCCCCAGCCAATTACATTCAAATCATGTTCAAATCTTCATTCATGTGCAGTTAATAGGGATTCCCACAAAGCTAGTGCTTTTTCAGATATCCAGTCTATCTTCCTGTATAAATTATATGTTGTTTGTGAAGGAGGAAATAACTAAGGAACATATTTCCAAATGGTACCTCTGCAGGAAATCCAGAATTTCTTGGTCAAACAATAGCCCTTATCTAATTAATGTTTTAAAGATTTTCCTTGTTCAGTCCATCTGCCTGTCTTCATCATATGTCCTTGTCAAGAATACCACACTTCTCATTAATTATAGATGGGGCCTTCTACTTTAAGGGAAAAGGCATTATTTTAAATCAGGGTAAATCCTGTCTTAGCTGAGTCTATTTTAATGATCTCTGTTAGGAAAAACTCTATGTGTACAGATTGTTGTTTTTTACTTCTATACTTTTTTTCCTTATCCTTATTTAAGTCATATTTTGTATGTAGCTGTTAAGGTAAAAATGACTTAATGAGTTTGTTATCTTGTTTGATCTGTTGCTTTCTTATTCTGTTTTAACATTGGCAAATAAAAATCAATAAACTGCTTTCTTTTCTGCGCTTGCCAGCAACTAAAGAAGGGGCTGGTGCTGTTGATGAAGAGGACTTCATTAAAGCTTTTGAAGATGTTCCAACAGTTCAGGTAAATAGTGACTTGGTTTTCTGCTGCTGCAGAGACTAGAACGCGGAACAATGGATGCAAACTGCAGGAAAAGAGATTCCACCTCAACATTAGGAGGAACTTCCTGACAGTAAGGGCTATTCGACAGTGGAACACACTCCCTCGGAGTGTGGTGGAGTCTCCTTCCTTAGGGGTCTTTAAGCAGAGGCTGGATGGCCATCTGTCAGGGATACTTTGATTGGGAGTTCCTGCATGGCAGGGGGTTGGACTGGATGGCCCTTGTGGTCTCTTCCAACTCTATGACTCTATGATTCTATGATTCTAAAGTGGGTGTTAAAATAGTATCATTTGCATAAATATTTGTTGCTCGAAAGGTTCTGTTATTTTGCTTAAATGATAAGAAACAGAGCAGAGCACTTACTGGTACCAAAATGCTGTGCAAAAACTTCAGTAGGATTCCTCTCTTCCGCGTGAAGTGAGGTAAGCTTACTTGTTTGCATTCACTCCAGCATGTCTAGTATTCAGAGCAGCATGGTTAAGTCAATCCATTTGTCTTCCCAGCTCTCTGTTATGTAAATTTGTCCTCATGTTATGCAAAACAGGGAAATAAAGGTCAAACACACCTAAGATTAATTAGCCTATGGAAAGATCTGAGCAAATATTTTGGCTTTTCAGACAAAAGACTTAAATGACATGTTAACACCAGGATGCCTTGTGTATTGGTAATTGGCAGATGTTGGGTAGTCTTCCTTGGCATATAGGGGAGAAAAACTAATGTTTGAAAAATCCCAGAAAATGGGCTAAGTTTAACAATGAAATCTCAAATGTGAAGAAATAGACATAAGGTTCATAAATATATCTTAAATGGACACAAGGTTAACTTTGATCACAAAAACAAATTATATATACAAAACATCATACTGGGTTTGTATCTACATGTATTCCATCTGCTTACAGAAGTGTCTGGTCCATCAGAAGTTTACATGAGCAACAAGAGGAGAGGAGGTTATTATTTCTCTGCAGCCTGCTGAAAACCCTCCTCTTTCTGAGGCGTGTAGTCCATTGGGAATGGGATGGAAAGTGGCTTGGGTCAATTGCAGCAAAAAGGACAAATTAGTCAGATCAGAAAGATCACCTGCTTTCTGTCAGCAGGAGTATATGATTTACTCTACCCAGCATCTTTCAAAATTGTGTTTTAATCAGTTCTGGACATTGGTACAAAACTGGGCAGGCGTGGGCAGGCTGCAAGGCTTAGAGGATAATTTTTTAGTCTCCCAAGACACACTACCATGGCAGCCACAATTTTGAACAAATGGAAAGGATATTCCATCACACTCATTTCACTTGTGGAAACAAGGGCAGATTGGGCCAAAACATTGTCTGAGGAGAGTGTTTTTGAGCTGAATGTTTTTGGTGGGGCCAGTGGAGGTCTAAGGGCTAAAGCCCTCTCCTCTGCAGGCTGCACAAGGACTGTGGGCAGCAAAATTACCACCCTGATCTAGAGAATGAATTGTTTGTTTGTTTGTTTATATATTATATAAAGTATTTTGTTATCTCCTCCCAGTTCACAAGGGCTCCTGAGGTGATGAACAAATAAAAACCAATTTAAACAATACAAAAATGAAAACATTTTAAAACACATTAAAATACTCTTCGAAAAACTCCTAAAAACAATCTAAAAACAATAATAGAATCTAGTTTTGAAATAGTTAAAATAACAATTGCAAACATTGAATGCCATGCAGAAAGGCACTGTTTTGGCTGCCTGCCAGAAGTTTAAAAGAGATGGGACCAACCTAGCTTCCTTAGGTAGGGAGTTTCATAGCTGAGGTACGGTTACAGAGAAAGCCCCATCACTTGTACCCACCAACCTAACTTCATAAGGGCCTCCTCTTAAATTGAATTTCTGGTAGGCTCATATGGAATATCAGGGTCCCAAGTCATTTAGGACTTTATAGATCTACACTAGCACCTTGAATTCATGCAGAATTTGCAAGCAAATTGAAAGCCAGTGTAGTTCGTGCAGGACCTGTGTTGTATGGTTTCTGAAATACAACCTGACACCAGGCTGGATGCTGTATTTTCCACTAGCAGCTTCCAAACACTTTGTAAGGGCTGCCCCACGTAGAGTGTATTACAGTAGTCTAGTTGAGACTATGTTAGTCATAACTACGTCATATTCAGTGGAATGTAAGCTTGCTACCTGCCTGTTTAGCAGTTTGAGTCTCATTTGTCATGAGCTATGTGGTTGCTTGGTAGGAAGTTCATTTCATCTTAACAAAGTCATGATGTAAATTACACCCTGCTATACTGTAGACATCCCATTATGTGGCGGCTATGTTTCTGAGTTGCTTGCAGGAAACATTGGAGTTCAGTCATCTCCTTTCAGCTTGTACTGGTTTGAAAGACCTTGAAATGAGACTAAACAACTTTACTGGCTGGGTTGTTTGAACTTCCATAGCCAGAAAGACAAGTAGTGAAAAGTATCTGTAATTTTAAAAATCAGTCTGAATACCTTTTAAGAATATTAAGTAATTAATTTATTTTTATTTAAATTACATTAGGTCGTTTAGCTTTCCAAAGGTTCTTGGTGTTCACTTGAAAAAAGATTTTTAAAAACTGTGATTAAGTGTATTAACTGGATTCTAGAGTCCAGAATTTAAATCCATGTTAGTAACATTTTACTTAAGGTGTAATATAAAACATATTTTAAAAGATGTTGTGAATAAATGATGTAATAAAGAATTTGATAAAATAGAGGAAACAAATATATTCAGCATCTAAGGAAATATTCTTTGTGTCTTAATAAACTCTTCCACCTTATAGATTTATTCTAGCCGAGACCTTGAAGAATCCATAAACAAAATCAGAGAAATCCTGTCAGATGATAAACATGATTGGGAACAGAGAGTAGCTGCAGTAAGTCTTTGATTTTATATGAACTCTTACATAAGATAATCTACCTAGCAGGTATTTTATCATTAATGACTATGTGTTACTTACAGATTTGTCTGGCAGTATGTAATACGATGAAAAATAATGCATTTACTGTACTTACATATTCATGGAAACTGAAAAACTTTTGCATTCAAGATGATTTATCCTGGAAATAAAATTAACAGAAAAAATAGCCCAAAAGAGAACAATTAATGTTTATTTTCAGGGTTTTAGAGAGAAATCTAAAGAGACTGTATTTTCCAGTGTACCCCTCCATGTTAGAACAGTCATCTACAGCTATCCTTAAATCTCTCTTCAAAACTAAATAGAATTTAAATTGGTTTTATTTAAAATTTCAAAGCCTAAAACCATGTAACATTTGATCAGATCATGGAACATCCTTCCCTAGCCTCACAGCCCATCTGGCTCTGCAGGATTTCCCAGCTCTCTGGAGCTAGTGTTTTGGGCATTTGGGGGGCTGTAGTGCAAAAGGGAGCTATCCACACTCTATTGTATTTTACTATGTGTGTGAGTGGATAGTCAATGCTGGAAACAGCCCCGACAGTTTTCTATTTGCCCAGCCTTTTAAATGTGCTTAATGTTGATTTTTATATTGTACTTTGTTTTATTTTACTTTATTTTTGTGCTTTTCTATCTTGTTTTTTTACCTGTTTTGAAAAGTTTGCTAAGGAGCCACTACATGAATATTTTGGATACTAAATAAATATTATCACATCACTGAACCACTTAGCACATTTGTGTTTCCTGCCACAAATCAGAAAGATGCTCACCAAAATGACAAGTCTCTGTTAACTGTCCTTTCTATATTTTTGTTGTTCAACAGCTAAAAAAGATCCGATCTTTATTATTGGCTGGAGCTGCTGACTATGATACCTTTTTCCAACACTTGCGTCTGCTTGATGGAGCATTTAAGTTATCTGCTAAAGATTTGCGGTCGCAGGTAGTGAGAGAGGCTTGTATCACATTGGGGTAAGGAATGCAACTTGCATCTCTTGTATCATTAATTGTTGTAAATGGAAAGCTGCCTTCATCTAGTTTCTTTTCTTCTGGGAAAGGTGAGAATATCCTGACTTGAACTGCTGGTTTTTGTTTTCCTGCTGCTGCAAATCTTTGATTCCCAATTGTTTGGAAACTAAGATCACTGTATAACTTCCTTATATTTTATTGTGAAGAAGGCACAGCCCTGTCTTTTGTATGGGAAACTGGACAGAGATTTTTTCTAATTCCAGCACCATCTCCAGTAACCACTTGTTTTAATAGCAGCTTACATTTAGGTAGAAAACTAACCAGGCAATTAAAAACATTTATGCAATTGTTTTTTCATCAGTCTGTGACCTTCCATAATAACCAGCTAATGGGTGGTCTTCCATTTCTGATGTGGGCATTTTTAATATCCTGCTGTATTCAATCTAAATGCATCTGTATATTATTCTGATTGCTGAACAATTTAGCATGTGCTTTGGGTGTTAATTCAAAAAGAGGCTTATGTAAATATGGAGGAGATATTGGACATATCGGACCCTTCTCATCTGTGGGGGTTCAGTTCTAGGCTGTCCCCTGGATGGGGAAAACATGGATGGTTGTGCCCATATTGTGCAGTGGGCAGCAACTTTTCTGTGTCAATGTTCACATGCACATGCCATCATTGGGACATGGTGAGCCACAGATGGTCCACTCTGCAGATTGCTAGCTGGCCGATGTGGTGGGCTCACTGTGTATGAATGACCCACTCCAAAGCTACCATATTTGTGTGGAATGTGAGTGTGCAAATCTCACAGATTCAGAATATTAGTGTGTAAAAGCTTTTCAGCAGGCTGCATAAACCCAAAGTCCCATTATTTTGTATCTACTGTCACCTGGTTGATATTTAGTGACTAATAGTGCAAACCTTTGTGTGTCTACTCAGAACTAAATGCCACTAAATTCTCTGGGACTTACTGCTTTATCACACAAGGGGGAAAACAGAATTTAAACGAGAGTTAAACAGGAAATGCCCTATGTTTATCACAGGACATTTCCTGTTTAACTCTCGTTTAACTCTGGCTTAAATTCTGTTTGCCCCCTTGTGTGATAAAGCAACTAGTCCCAGGTAAACATGTTTAGGATTGCAACTTAAATGGCAAAATCCTAGTTTTTAACCTTTGAATTAAATAGGCACAATTGTTGGTTGATTATTGATCTTTATATAGTAGTTCTGTCTCTCTGCAATTTTCCATTTACATTCATTCGATTAATTTTCTTGGAACAATTTTGATGGATGTCATGGAAGAGGGTCACTATGTCAATTGTACTTTTGGCAGAGGTTAGCTCCATTTAATTCTATGTAATTCCTTGTCTGCACATTTACTAGTATGTAAATTGGGGCCAGTGTGGTGTTGAGATTTCACTCTATAAGAACAGAGTTTGAATTCCTGCCTAGCCACTGAAATCTACCACTTGACATTAAACAAGTCACACGCTCTTGACTTAGTAGGAAGGCAATGGCAAACTTCCGTTGAATAAATCTTGCCAAGAAGACTTTAGGGTAGGGTTGCCATAGGTCAGAACCAACTTCAAATTACATAACAATACAAAGTCCTTGTCTGTATATATAGAAAAAAAAGTGAAATAAAGTAATATGAAACATTTTACTGGGTTTTTAAAAAACATATTTTTGAGGTCTTTTATCTTGAGAGATGGAAGAACTTTTGTGCAATAAAGAGTATTATCTCTTAGTCATTCAGAGGACTCAGCATAGTTTCAGTAGTCAGAGGGATTTGGACAATGTGATGGTAAGAACATAAAATAAAATGTTCCCCACCAATAATTTGAACAATGAGATAAATATTTAGACTGTGAAAGGAAGGTGTAGATCTCTTAAGTGTGGTTGACATTACTATTAAAGTTGCTTCAAGAAAGACATGGCTTTTCCTAACTTTAGTGACTTAGGCTGTATGCTATCAAATTACTAAGAAATGGGTTTTTTAATGACATTAAAAAAAAGAATAAAAAAAACCCAAACTGTGGAAATCTATAATATAATCTCTAGGTTCAAATTGAGTTCAGGGTGATAGTTCAGATAGTCCCTCTGGTCTGGTGCTGCCATTGGTGGCAAGTCTATTCTGGAATCTGCTGGAAGCACTGCAATTGAAGGAAGAGCACTAGGGCACTTTTAATTCAGCTTTAATAGCAGCTCTAAAATTAACTAATGCCAGAGTGAGATGGAACATTTATGAGAAGGCCAGGCCTGAAATTGGTAATGCTAGAAATCCAAGTAATTTAGTTATGCCTTCTGGTCTATTCTGTAATAGTGTTGACAGCGACCTGGGCCAAATTTCACACATTAAAGCAAGTATAAAAAATAAATCACATCAGATGTGATGGTGGTGGTGGGTGTTTTAACACAATTCCTAGATGTAGTGGTAATGTAGAATTTGTAAAACCACACAGAATGAAAGTAGTAGAGGGTCTCTGAGACTAGACAAAATACACCCATTTTGATCTTCAGTATTCTGCTGCTATTGTGTTATTATTGTTTATTTCAGGCATTTGTCATCGGTCCTGGGTAACAAGTTTGACCATGGGGCAGAAGCCATCATGCCAACCATTTTTAATCTCATTCCCAACAGTGCCAAAGTCATGGCCACCTCTGGTGTAGTAGCTGTTAGATTAATTATTCGAGTGAGTATCCCTCAAAACAAATACAAGTTATGCCTTTTGTAAAACACTCTGATTAGAACAGTCAAGCAGATACAAATATGAAAATCCTTCTACTTAGGCTCTCTGACAATTCTAAGAAGTGCTTGGCAATCAGTAAGAGTTGTTTACCTGCTGCTTCTTTTTGTTGCTTTATATATGCACACAGACATATACCCATGTTCTAATTTCCACAGTGTTCCTTGATAGGATATAACCAGGCTGGAAACTGGCAAAGCTATAAAACTTGAGTAATTTGGCCCTGCCATCTGGGCTGTTCTCTTAATAGTATGATGGTAATCTGTACTAAAGTAATTATTTCTTAAACTGCACTGTAGAAAAAAAATACTTCTCCATCTGTTGGAAAGCATTTTATTTATTTATTTATTTATTTATTCATTCATTCATTTCTGGAAATGTCAGCTCAAATTGGGAAACCAGGCATGCAAAAATATATGTTGTTACAAATTTGGGTTTAATTGATGCTCCCTGCTAGTTTTGTGAAAAATTAACTTGTATCTTCCCTGTGTAATGGACACACAAATGTATAACCATTTCCAACATTAGTGTTTAAAAGAGCTGGAATGGTATAATCACAAATTCTGTGGATGAAAAAGTAAAAATGCAGGGCTATAATTGAAGTCTGTGTATTTTGTTTTGTTTAAACCTTTGCCAAGAAAAGCTAAATTTTGTGTTAGTTGTATACATTATACACATTAAAATGACACATCTTTGCTTATGTATTTTATTCTGTTAGTCATGAGGAGGGGGAACAAAGGGTTACATTTGATTTGAAGTCCTTAGTGTGTTGGTTTGAGCAAAGTACAGTATCTTATTTTTAGCATCTAGTTATTTAAAACAATTTTGCTTGCAATGGTCCTCAGATTTTCCTTGTTCTTCTTGCTGTTTTCACTCCCTAGCATACGCACATCCCTCGATTAATTCCCATAATCACCAGTAACTGTACCTCCAAATCTGTTGCTGTTAGAAGGTGAGTTTTTCTTTTTCTTGATCAATTAGCAAAATAAAATTAGCATTAGAGCCTGAAAGGTTCTTCACTTTTTGATGTGCATTTTTTTATCCCTCTCTTAGCCACTTCTGTTAAATTAAAGTTTTCATGTCATAGAACAAATACTTTAGAAATAGTATGTGGATGATCCCCTAATTTGGATCCATTAGCACTTAAAATGCGGTCTGTAAGCTTCTGATGTCAAGCATAAATGTTAATATGGCTCAAGGTTTAAAATTAGGAAAAGGGGTGGGAGCATAGTGAGTCTGATACTTTCTGAAGTGATCTATTTTTTCTCATGGGACTAAAGTTTTATATAATCTGAAGAAGTAGATAAGAACTCAAGTTAAAAGATACCTTTAACCATTTCAGGTGACTTCAAGTTGTACTTCCTGCTGATGTTTCTTATTGCCTTTGTGCTTGGTGTTGTCCATATCAGAAAACAGATGTCATTGATCCCTGGAGGGCCTGCATTTTAATGTATATGAAAAGTCATGGACAACTTATCTATAGGCAGATTCTCAAAAATTGCTAGTGACAGGGATCCATTTGATCTTCCTCCATTTTCAGGGGACTCAAGAAGTAAAGCGAGTACAGTGGTCCCCCGCCTTACGAATCCCCCAGGTTGCGAAAACCTCGGGATCCGAAAGGCGGCGGACCGGCTTCCTGTCCCCCGGGATACGAAATATCCCCCGGGATACGAAGCGAAAAAAGCCGCGTGGCCCCTTTAAATGGCCGCGCGGTCCGTTGATTTTAGCGGTCCCCCGGGAAACGAAAGCTTCCGGGTTACGAAAGGTAATCCGGAACGGATTACCTTCATAACCCGGGGGACCACTGTATATCTCCTTAGTTAATTAGGTGTGCAGGCTTGGAATGATTATGGATCCAGAACTTACTGTAACTGGGGTAGAAGGAAAGATTTTTATTATCTCTGGTTGGTAAATAATCTTTCTTAGCAATCCATCATCATCATCATCATCATCATCCTCATCCCTTTCTCCCAATTCAGAATTCAAAGCAAATTACAAGAAATCAAAAACATATAGTTAAAAAGCCATGAGATTTAAAAGTTTAAAAAGTGAGATCAGACACATTTTCTGGCTCTACAACTTGGAAATTATAATTTCCAACATTATTACATGTACTGCAATGTACTACATATTATTTGTATTATATTTTGGGATGCTCCTCATTTTTTTTTGTAAATACCATTGCTTCAGGATATGCTTCTTCATCTTGTATCTTTGCTTGCATGCTGTAAAACCCTAAATAGTCTGGATTTACCAGACAAAAATATATTATGCATACTAATATTCTAGGTCCCATCTTCCCTATAAACAGTCTCTAAGATCACCCAGAGTGACCCATTTACTATTAAGATGCAAGCTCTCTCTGAAGAAGAGCCTGTGGGTTATTATGGTTGCTTCCACTACAGCTACAGAGCTCATGTTGTCCAGAAATCTTCCAAAGACTCAGCATTTTCCCAAATGCATGCATGTGTTCATCTACATAGCAAACATTTAGTTACCTTTGGATTGGTCTACTTACAATAATAGAAATGTATTATTTGAGATTTGTTATTTTATAATACTTAAAAAAAAACATTTTGTCATTTCTATTTAATATTTAGGGTAACAATGTTCTTTCCCTTCCATTTTAGGCGCTGTTTTGAATTTTTAGATTTACTTTTACAAGAATGGCAAACACACTCCTTAGAAAGGTAAGATGTGGGTCTTAGAAAAAATGTTTCCTTTCTAGACTAATTTTGTGTTTGATGGACTTGGAAGAATTTAGGGACTGGAGATAAACTCCATTTGGCTTCTGCCCCCCTCAGTTGCTACATTCTAGTAAGTTACAATAGAGTGAGTCCCAAGAAACACTCCAACACCTGTAATGAGAAACCAAATCCATATGATCATTACTAGAAATACTAGGCAACAACAAGAATTGGCATCTGCACTTGCCAATTTTTTTCTTCCCTCATCCCTTGTTCATTTTGTGACAAGTCTTTTATTGATCTTATGTAACAACTCTGAAAAGTATTTTAGCTGAAAAGTGCACTAAAATACATTGATTTTTTAATATTTGTTAACCTCAAGCAAGAGGGGGAAATAAAGAGAGGGAAATCAGAGAAAGAGAGAGAAAATGTTTAAACCCTTTAAAAATGTTTAAACCTTTTAAACCCAGAGCTTTTGGCAGCATATGTTTCAAGCTGTGGATGGTTGAATCTGTGGATATGAAGGGCTGACTGTGTAACATTTAAAGGTTTTAAAGCCAATCCTATGATTATTTGATTTCAGAAAATTTATTTGCCTTAGTTCACAGACAATAGATGAAAGGCTCAGGTATAATTGAGTCAGTTGTCAAAAAGTCGTGTCACATATGTAATAGCTTGTCATTTCAAAAACTGATGCTAACTTGGGTAGATACATGAAAGTGTATGAGTGAAGGCCAAGAGAGGAGAGCATAAGGAGACTGTCACAAATCTAAAAAGATGTTACAGTTTTCAGCCAACTTACAGGGACAGCATCCAAACCTCTTAGCCTTATAATTATTCAATAGGAGATGAGACAGCTTGTATATATTACATCATGCTGATAGAGGATGTGCTTGTGCTTTAGAAGATTGGGTGAATCTTCATTTGCCTGATGCCTAATACCTTGTGGCAGGACAGCTCTACTTTGTTGTCACAAAAGATAAGCATAATATGTTTCTTAATTCTGTGTATGCTGGCCCGAGAGCTTGTAGTTTTGCTAAATTTGGCATTGCATGCACCCAGAATGAAAAGGAGAGCAGAGTGCAAGATTTTGGAGACACTGCATTCAAAGTTAACTATGGTACATTGTTCAACTTTGACTTTCTCCATGAGGCAGGTGAATGGAATTTGTAGGTAAAGATTTCCCTTTGAGAGCAATAAGTAAATCTGACCGTTGTGGTCATATTTCCCTTAAAGACATTTCACTGACTCACTGTCATTTTGTACATCACCAGTGTCTGTGCCTAGAAATGATTTCCCTTTCCTTAGGAAAAATCTGTTCCTTGAAAACTGATCACTTCCCTTTCCTCACAGAAGTGAACCATTCTGACAGATTTGCTCCCTGAGCATTTGGAATGTGTGGATGTTTTGCCCTGTCACGTTAGTTCAGTCAGTTGGTTTCACAAGTACAATTACTATAGAATGTGGAGTTGAGGCATTTGTTCCATTGACACCCTATGGATTCTTGAATGGTTTTGGTGGCACAAGTGTGCTTTAACATCTCTGTGCATTTATCCTTCAATGGTTTTCAGGAGTCTAAGGAGTGACCTCTGAAGAATGCGCCCTGGAATTTGTTATGCAACAGAATGGGAAGCAATAAAACTAGCTGGAACAAACAAACAACCAAATCCTCAAAAAGGATATTATGCAACAAAACATGGTCTTTTTATACTGGAGGCTGAATAAATGTCTCATGAACCCAAAGTGCAATACTTTAGTAGTTTGCCTCCTCTCTCTTTTAAAGTATATAATATTGTCTTCTAATCTCAGGCACATATCAGTATTGGCTGAAACAATAAAGAAGGGAATCCATGACGCTGACTCTGAGGCACGAATAAAAGCCAGAAAGTAAGTGGGTACATTTTGTTTTCCATTGTTGGTTTCATCAATGAGCAAGAGTTATTATTTGCTATGCAGGTGAAATAAAAGCAGTAGCACATGCCTCAGGTCCAGGAAAACACTGGATCTTTTGGAACTCTGAACAGGCACACAGCAGAGAGACAGACTGTTTTCTTAGTACTACAGCAATATTTGAATACCTATTAGGGATAGTCTGTGGCCTATGGCAGTCAGGGCAGTTCTTCCCACATCCATGGATGAGGTGCCCTTCACTGCTGGCTAGTCTCATACACATTTACTTTGGGGGTAATAAATACACATTTACACATTCAGTAGGACCTGCTTCTGAATGGACATACCTAGGAAGTTAGCAATTGCTCAGTCTCATTTTAGCAGATTGTGCAGGCACTTATGTTCTCAGATGCACAAGAGAGTGTTGTCAGTTTTTAAAATCTTGTTGTTCAATGGTTCTAAAGGATCATATGTTCTAAGGTGTTGCTACTATTTTCAGAGTTACAAATTATGTTGTGTTTCTGTTGTCCACCCCAACTCTCCAAATCCAATTTATCTAGAGGAATATAAATGATTAATGTGAAAAACAGATGTAAATATGCCTATCTTTATCCCTCAGCCTTTTCATTTAGCCCTTTCTCAAGGTTGGGTTTTATTATGCTAATGTACTATATATACTTATGTACAAGTCCAGAAATTTTAGTCAAAAAATTGACCCCCAAAACCTGAGTCGACTTAATCATGGGTCAATATAAGTGCCATACTCTTAACTCTTACAGAAGAGAAGGATCCAGTCTCTGGTGAATGGCAAGAGCTTAATCTGTCCTGGAAGCACTGACTCCCCTCCATTCTCTCATCCATCCAACAGTGATGTCTACTTGAATTTTATAAGTTCTTTGGCATAGTTTCCCTTTGTTTCATTCTTTATGTCCGTTGTTACATGCCCCTAAATTTTATCTGTGACTTATCCACAGATCATTTCAAAAGCCATAATTTTGGCCCCAAAATCTGTTTTCCAGTTATACATGAGGTCAACTTATAGCCGAGTATATATGGTATTATTCAAAGATCATTTAAATTTTTATTTTCAGGTGTTACTGGGGCTTCCACAGCCATTTTAGTCGAGAAGCAGAACATTTGTTTAATTCATTGGAATCTTCGTACCAGAAGGCTCTACAGTCTCACTTGAAGAACTCTGATAGCATTGTGTCCTTGCCTCAATCAGATCGCTCCTCTTCCAGCTCCCAGGAGAGTCTCAAGTAAGCCCTTGGAGCCACATTTTTCTTGCTACCACATAAATACTTAACAAAATATGAGGTACCATTCATTTATTAATTGGTACCCTCATTTATAAGGAATACTTGTTTGTCTTCAGGTTTGTAAAACCTTATCTAATTGTTCTGCTGTCATGTGAAATCTAAAGTTTGGTGTGCATTTATTTATTTTCATTTTTTTTTTTTTTGCTCAGTTTTTCTTTAAGAAAAATTTCTGTGATCACCTATTGGCTCAATTTAGTGGGGGAAATTAGACTGGAACCTCAGTGTTGATTAGAATGTGTAAAAGAGATGTGTTGGAGAAGGTGCTCATTGAAATGCCCCCAAACTGCAGAGCTTTAAAGAGAAGAACCAGCACTCAGAAACTGATTAAAATAAAATCTTATGCCCAGATCATAAGATTACTTCTCCTGTTGGTAGACATTTAAAAACTTGGGAACAAGAGAAATAATTTCAACAGTTCATAAACCCATGACTTCAGTTGGAGCAGCAGTCCTGCATTGTCATCTTCTGGCACCAACTTGCTAGGATGGATCAGAGAGACCTCATAGCTATACTCCTGTTCCTGTTTAGCAATCCTGAGGGATATTATTTTTATTTGACTTATACTCTTTCTCCCCAAATGGGACTTAGTGTAGTTAATGGATCAAATGGTGCTCCGAGGTTGTGAAGTATCAGCAGATCAGCATTCCCCATATTTGTCTTCTTGTGCAACAGAGCAAGTCATTCACCAGGACAACTGTAACAATTTCTGGACCTCAAATTATGCTCCAAAGAGAGGTAGATGTTCTTGGTGTAGGGCTGAATCTTATAAATCAGAAGTTTAGTTTTCCTCTATGCAGTACTGCACAAGTTGGGAACATCTGGCTATAATTCTTTTATTCAGTAAGTTAAAAAAGGTAATTGGAATGAGGAGGATCAGAGTTGCTGCGTTATCAGGAACAATGGAAAAATGACAAAGGGATGAATACCTCATCCCATTTGAGCTTCCCATCAATTAATAAGAACAGACTGACTGTAAATCAGTTCCCTTAGTAGAAAGAACAGACAAGAATGCATTTAAATAATTTCACTTGTTTCCCTCCAGTTTACACATTTTGTTCATTTAACTCCCTTCATGTAATGTGAGGACTTGTTCTTCTACAATAAATTGCTACTGTTTTATTCAGAGATTGACAAGAGCTTTTAAAAAGTTATTTTAAAAATGGCAGTATGGAAAATATTTACTTGGATTTTTAGAACCCAAGGAGTCCAGTGCCTCAGATTTGTTTTATTTTTCCAGTTAGTTAGAGCACACTCATAGTTAGAGCAGACCTTGAGATGCATGGGCATCGATGCTAAAATAGGTTAATTGGAGAAAGTTTACTGAAAGAAAGGGTTGGAGCAGACAGGCAGGAAGGAGCAGCCTGAGCTGAGTTTTGGCATTTCCCTGCTCCTACAACCCAAGGAAGTCAATGAAAGAAAATTTTTCCATCCCTTGTTTCATAAAGCATCATGTCCCACTAATCCCACGTTGTTAAGTAGGAAGCTCCAATTCTTCTCCCCAAAGGTGAGAGGCAATATTTTTGATGCAGAGTTTACGATAAGAAACAGAAGCTCAATTCCTTCTTTCTTACCTGATGCACTGATATGTCCAATCCTCCTTGAGCCCCCCCCCCTTTTTTTGGTGGCTGATTCCATAGAATCATAGAATCATAGAGTTGGAAGAAACCCCAAGGGCCATCCAGTCCAACCCCTTGCCATGCAGGAATTCCTAATCAAAGCATCCCTGACAGATGGCCATCCAGCCTCTGCTTAAAGACCTCCAAGGAAGGAGATGCCACCACTTTCCGAGGGAGTGTGTTCCACTGTCGAACAGCCTTTACTGTCAGGAAGTTCCTCCTAATGTTGAGGTAGAATCTCTTTTCCTGCAGCTTGCATCCATTGTTCTGCGTTCTAGTCTCTGGAGCAGCAGAAAAAGCTTGTTCCCTCCTCAATATGACATTCCTTCAAATATTTAAACAGGGCTATCCTATCATCTCTTAACCTTCTCTTCTCCAGGCTAAACATCCCCAACCTCCTAAGTCGCTCCTCATAGGGCATGGCTTCCAGACCCCTCACCATCTTAGTTGCCCTCCTTTGGACATGCTCCAGTTTCTCCACATCCTTTTTGAATTGTGGTGCCCAGAACTGGACACAGTATTCCAGGTGGGGCCTGACCAAAGCAGAACAGAGTGGCACTATTACTTCCCTTGATCTAGACACTATACTTCTTTTGATGCAGCCTAAAATTGCATTGACCTTCTTAGCTGCCACATCACACTGTTGACTCATGTTCAACTAATGATAATAATAATAATGATGATGATGTTTATTTCTTACCCGCCCCTCTGTAAAACAATCGAGGAAACAATTATGGTCTACTTGGACTCCTAGATCCCTTTCACACATAGTTTCATTCCACCAGATGCCCCCCATCCTATGTCTGTGCATTTCATTTTTCCGCCCTAAGTGCAATACTTTACATTTCTCTGGATTGAATTTCATTTTGTTAGCGTTGGCCCAGCTTTCTAGTCTATTCAGGTCATTTTGAATTTTGATCCTGTCCTCTGGAGTATTAAGTACTCCTCCTAATTTGGTGTCTCTGCAAATTTGATAAGTATGCCCCCAATTCTGTCATCCAGGTCATTAATAAAGATGTTGAATAGGGCTGGGCTCCTTTTGAAGGAGGTAAGGCTGGTGCCTTTCCCACATCCTGCTGATGCGAAATGAAGGTTTTTTTTGTTGTTTTTTTTATGGAGGCAGGTATTTGGAAAATGATTGGCTGCTGAGGAAGGGGTGTTTGCTGTTTATTTTCTTCCTGACATCCTTTTTTTACTCATATTTAACTTCTTAAAATTCAGTTGTTGTGATAACATGATACTTTGTATAATTTTGTTTTAATATTATAAGAATATTCTAATGGTTATCATGTAATAGTATAAGAAGAACTTTTTAAAATGTGGAAAAAAGAACTTTATAAGTAAAAGAGAGCCTCCTAAATTATTGCATAGGTTGTAAACTGTTAGCATTTATGGAAAACCAGTAAGTGAAACCATTTTTTTTCTATTTTAGTCGTCCACTGTCTGCCAAAAGAAGTCCAACAGGAAGCACAACATCACGAGGTAAGATAAGAATGAAGGACCTGAGCTAACACATTTGTACAAATGGAAAGATGAGGGAAGACTTAAGACCATTCCTTTACCTGCCAATGCCATTCCAATCTGCATATATGTTAATTGGAATGCATGCCTTTGCGTAACCCAGACCTGCCAGTTTAATCTGTAATTCCTACT
The DNA here is from genome assembly GCA_034509955.1 of Urosaurus nigricauda. NCBI lineage: Eukaryota > Metazoa > Chordata > Lepidosauria > Squamata > Phrynosomatidae > Urosaurus > Urosaurus nigricauda. The sequence continues at coordinate 136,451,541 of JAOEGL010000001.1, read as the reverse complement.
AAAACCTTGGATATACATAGAACAGGTGCATCTAAACTGCTGTTGAAACATCATTTACCTAGAAACGTTGTGGTTTTTGAAAAGCTTCAAGTGTGAATGATTTCACTAATGCTCTGTGCTCTTTTATTTTTCAAATAATTGTGGTAAATCCAACAGAACACTGAGTGCAGACTAGTGGCCTCAAGATACACAGACTGGGATGCATGTGTGAATTGTCATGTACTACCTTCTACAAATATGAAGGAAACATATGGGAAAAGATTTTAATACAAAATATTAATGTTGTACCTTACTTCAAGAAATTATATAGTGAACCCTGAATGCACACAACAACAATAGGGCATGAAGGTACTGACAATAAGGAAAGTAGCATTAGTTGTGGTTGCCTTGCACCCACACTTTTCTTTTTAATGCTGGGTCAGTTGGTATGAATGATTATAGTACTTCTGTACCTTCTCTCCAACACATACATTTGGGACAGGGCCTAGAAATGTTATAACTAAGGAATCTAGTGGTAGTTGTAGTTACTCCTGTTTCATGCAGTTGTGTAAAGACAAGTCCTAGGCAGAAGGAAGCACCAAAGCTGACTTTCTACTTTCACATGTCTCTGGGCCCAACATATCTTTTCCCTAACTTTTTCTGGCTTAATATAGTTATGTATAGTCCAGGTCCATAGAACTAAAAGCGAATGGCTCCTAAAGAGAACACTGTCCAGCAGCAAATGTTAAAACAAAATTATTGCAATTGTCAATATTTTCCATGGTTTTTCCAGGATACAGACTGAGTTGATTTCAGTGTTTACTTATCATTATGACATTACATAAATATCATTAGACGAATATTGTCTTTCTGTGCTGAATTAGAAAAGAGAAAATATGAGTAAACATTATCATCAAATATCCTGTTCCAGAAAATAAAAATTCTCCATGTTTCAAACTTTTCATTCCCTCCCCTTACCCTTATATAATAAATCAATTGCGTCATTTGGGCAATATTCCATATCTTAAAGAAAGACAAGGGAGAGATGCTTTTTCTTTTTTTCCAAAACGAAGTGATTTTATTTATTGTTTTTCAGTCAGTCCATCAGAGTTCCCAGGACAATTAAAAAAATCTTTAAAGCATTTTGAATTACTTCAACATTTTAAAACTAATATTCTTTCAGAAAAGATTAAAGCAATTCCAAAGGCTAATGATAAAGCTGGCTGTAATGACGAAAGCTCATACAAAACATTACAGTCTTTCCATTCTGCCATTCTTATTATTCTACTTATAATAAGTAGAAGAGCTATAATTTTATCTCATTCCCTAGGTTAGTTTGTGTGTTGTGTGTGGAAATTGCATTGATTAAATGAAGTTGGTCTGTACCTTTTCACCTGATCTTGTCTGTCTAAATTAACATTGTAAATGTAACTTTTTTCTACATTATACAGTTCATCTATGGAAATGAGTTACAGGAGCACTTAAGTGCCTAAGAATTAATTAGGGAGGCAAAAAGGAGTGTTTCTAACACCCCTAATTTCCCTCTAAGGAATTTAGGCCTGTGCTAAAGAGATCATTTGAAGACAGTTTTAAGGTATATTAACCTTTTAATGATGAAGTTTCTCCTCTTTCTCATAGCTTCTACAGTAAGTGCAAAATCTGTGTCAACATCTGGGTCTCTCCAGCGGTCTCGCAGTGACATTGATGTGAATGCAGCAGCCAGTGCCAAATCAAAAGTAACATCTTCTGGATCAGACACCCCCTTCAGCTCTGCTGCAGCCCTCCCTCCTGGCTCATATGCATCTCTAGGTAAGCTTATTTGCTTTATCATGAATGAGATCAACAGTGATACAGGAATTTGAGAATAAGGAAATTTGACTCAGAGGGAAATAGCTTTGAAAAAACAGTTTCTTTCATCCTCAATTCATTAACATTTTCAACATGGTTTTAAATTTTGTTGCTTTAATTGCAACACTCCAATAGCTTTTTTGAAAAGTAGCATTTAACTTTTCTTATCACATCATATAACAAGCCAGTTAATAAACTAACCAATCAGTTTTATGTAATCCTCTTAATGTCACCAAAATATTATTTTTAGTGCCTTAATGCTAGTATGTAACATTTTTAAAGCTTTGAAATAAATTAGCTAGGTGCCTGAACAGTTTTGGAAATAGGTTATCTTTTGAATTAGTTTTGTTTTTCTCTCTCATCTGTGAATTCTTTACCAAAAAATTGGAGATTGTATAACATAATTAACAAACTTTCTGTGAACTGCTGTACAAGATACAAAAAAGGAAAGTTGACACAGGTTGTTACATCTGAATTGTCAGAACTGTCAAGTATTAGTGTAAATTTGATACCAATAGGATTAGATTCAGTAGATTCCAGTACAAATAGGAAGTAATAGGAAGAGGTTCCTTATTCTAGATTTATATCACTTATTTTTTTTAATGGATTCTTCAGTAACAGTTGTATTATTTCAGTAATGCTGAAGAAAGCTTTTTAACAAGTCTAATTTTAAAATTAGTGTTAACCAGGTTTGTCAAAGGAAATGACTCATTTTAGTAGTAGGGCTTTTGGAGGGAGTGTGGTAAAATGACTTGGTGGAGCATTGGTGGAGTGGTTTTCAAACAAATTTGTATTTATAAGGATGTATTTATATACATACACTTTGGCTAGTTAACTGTCTGGACTGAGTTTCCCCCTCCCCTCATGAAAGGCAGAGCCGTATTTTCTCAGTCTGTCCTGCCTATTTAAAAACATTAATACGTATTATAGTTAAAGAACATGGGGTTCTTTTCCCTTCTCAGCCAGCAGAGAGGAGCAGCCATGAATGGATTCACTCCTGTCACTGCCCAGGCAAAGCAAGGGATCATGTGTAGTTCCAAGTAGTTCCTGTTGAATCGTTGGCTCCTCATCATTTGTTTCATCTTGTGTTGCCCAAGAATGGTCCTTTATTTCACTTCTCTGGCTTTCTCTTGGCTACTTTTCTTTCCCTTCCCTGCCACTTTTTTGTTAAGTGGCCTCACTTCATTAGCTCTTTTCTTTACTTCTCCTTCACGTCCCTCCTTTTTTCTCGCTGTGTGGTCTTTTTGGGGGTGGATGGGGATGGAGGAAAGTTAAAATCAAATGTAAAGGAACCTCTGTTACTTAGCCTGTTAGCCAATAAAAATGTCTGAATTGTGAGAGACATGCAAGCTGTCATATCCACCTCCCCTGGGAGTTGTAAAGGTGTGTACTTGCCAGCAATGACTGCCATCTGAAGCTGCCATTGACCTTAGTTCTGTCTTTAATCTCAAAGAGGCCAAGGCAACTGACCTCACTTCAAGACCTTCTTCATCCCCTGCTAGTGCTGACAAACAAAGAAAACTATGGAGACAGAGGAGAAGTCTGTCTTAAATTCCCAAGGTGCCTCTCCTCAATTGGTTGAGATTACGACTTCACCCAAAGTGCTCCAGGCAGAGTCACCCAGACAGGCATAAAAACTGAACAGCCATCCCAAATAGGGCCATCTCAGAAACAATGCCCTTTTGCCTTCTGGCAATGCAACAACCATTTTGAGAGCAGAGCAGATGCCAGCCAGTTTGAAGAAAGAACCAAATGCTTCCAATATCTTTTTGTGTGTGTGTGTTCCTCTGTCTCTGCCTATGTTATTAAAAAAAAACCAGTACTCATAGCTGCAGTGACTTTCCTCCTTAGTTGTTAATGAGCTTAAACAGTTGTGCCAGCTCCTCCCCCCCCCCCCCCCGCCATACTACAGCCAAACAATCAAGAATTCTCTCCCTCACCCTCTCTAATTCCATTTTTGCCCTGCCCCTCCATTCCTTCTAAGGAAACATTGCAGGGATAGGGCTGGAGTTATAACTGTCCAATCAAATACAGAAGTAAATTGGCTCATTCCTCAGATAATGTCTTGACCTGGAGGTGAGCCAGGGCGAAGTACCAAGTAAAGTCCATCAGAGACAAGACAGAAGCAGCCCCAGTTGTGTACAGGAGCTTACCGAATAGGCATACACTTTCTCTGAGTCCAGACAGTTCAGGTCAGTAGGTACAGTAAAAAAAAAAAATCCAAGGCATCAATCCAAGGGAGTGTCCAGTGGTGTGGTCAGCTTATGATGTGGGGCCCAAGGTCCTTTGGAACCATAAACCAGGAATCAAGAGATGATGGTGTTACTTCCACCAGAATGGTTGGTTGTCAGCAATGATCTGAGGGAGATACTGGGATATTTATGGTCTGGCAGCTTCCTTCAGCTGTTGCCTGATTACTATTTCTTGTTTAAATGATCTAAGTGTTGCAGCCTCTCCCTTTCTCCTTTGCATTCAGCTGCGGTAGGTACTTTTGAGTCAATTTCTGTGTGCTGTGGCTGCTGGGGAATATCACTGTCTGTCTCAAGCACTGTAATTTCCACCTAACCTTCTGTTTCCCTGTTTATGTCATTATTTGAACCTTGGTCCCATGTACTAGGCATGACATCCTGTCCTACTTCACTGTGTGTGTTATAGTCTGAAATTGTCTTGGGAACAAGGCATGAGAGATAAGGAATCAGCATCCTCACCAGAGATAGGAGCTTCTGCCCTTTCTTCTCATCAGTCCTCCTCTAGAGATGTTTATGTAGCTCCCTTCATTCAGCTTCTCTCAGTGACTTGTCTGAAACAGAGGAAGGGAATCGGTCAGGTTCAAGGGAATAGGAAGACCTAGCCAGAGGGAGAAATTTCAATCAAAATGATTATTTCCTCTTATCTAAAGCAGTAGCAGCATCGGGTTTGCAGGACACCCACCCAGACATTAAATGTACTAGGTCCTTTAAGAGATCAGAAGTACTCTTTGTCTCCTTTTTATCCACCTCCCAAGGGAAGGAGGTATCTCCCTCTAACTCAATGAATCATGTATTTTCTGGCTTACAGACCCCTTGGTCTTCCCAAACCACAAAACATGATGGCACGCTCTACCAGATCAACAGCCATGTCAACTAACGGTCCCCTGGAGGGAAATTTACAGAGCAACTTGGGTTCTGCCTTCAAGACTGCAGGCTGAACAAATTTGCCTCAGTTACGGCATCCTTTGGCAGAAGGTGCTGCAGCAGGTTCTGTCAGATTAGCTACTTTTCTTGCTACCTTCTCTCCCACATTATATTAATGCTAGGATAACTCTCATTCATGGATAGCTCCTTCACTGCTGGCTGGGAATGGCATATTGGAGAACCTACTGTGAAGGTCCATTGTAGGTAAAGAAAAGAAGCCATCCAGCCCCACCCTAAGGTGGCAACACCATTTCCCTTTCTTTAGGGATTTCCCTTTTCCATTTTCTCCACTTGGGGATAACTGAGGAGGAGTCAGGGATCCAACACGAAATAATTTTTTTAAAAAAAACCACATGATTCTTTGCCTCACCTGGGTGGCAACAGGACTTAACCTATTCATGTAAGACTCATTCTCCTTGGTTAGAAAGGACCTCAATGTGACATTGTGTTTTTGATGTATGGGAATTTAATTTAAGAGCTGCTTGCAGCTCCTTCACAGATACTCAGAGGCCAGAAGCTTTTGCTATCGTGGCTGGGGGTCGGGTTGGGGAATCAGGAAGAAAAGGTTATTATTTTACATTAATTCTGTTCCATAATTTATGTGACAGTTTCTTTGTGTCAGTAGATGGAGCTATTGTTGAAATTATATTTGCAGTAAAATGCAGTATGATTATGTGAATGCTCAAACGTTATCGATAATACTTTTGTACTACTACTAATAATAATAATAAATTTTTTATTTGTATACCGCCCTTCCTGCGATCAGGGCGGTGCACAGCATAGAAACAAACAATATAAAGCAATACAAGTTATTAAAACATTACTTCTCGTACAGGCCTGTATAAATTGTTCTATGTGAAATTTCAAAATCAAAATGATCTATAAAATATATAGTAGAATTAAAAATAATATAGGAGAAGAAGAGGAAGGCTAAAAGTCAGGTGAAAAGGAACAAAATTCAATAAAGGGTAAGGAAATACAATTAAAAGATCAGGAAGTACAATAAAAGAAAGGCATCTTGTGCAATTGGCCATCTGTGTCTCATGCTTATTCTGCCTTTTGGTGCATAGAAAGGACATTTCTGCTTAAAGAACTAACTGACTAACTTTATTTAATCCAACTGGTGGTGTCCATTACTGCTGATATTACTAACTGTTCCCTATTATCCCTCTCCTTATTTCTTTTTAAATTTGCTTAAAGATGGTACTACCAATAAAGCAGAGGGTAAGCAGTCTCTGTGTGTAACTGAGGTCTGTCTCTGGCTTTACCAGGTTTCTTGTTATCACCCAAGTGATCCCTGGTTTTCATCTGTGTTCACCAGTGCCTTTGCATGACCTCTTGCATGGTGCTCTCTTCTTACTCATGTTAGTACCGTTGATAGTCTTCACTGTGTCTCACCCTTCTTGTTAGGCACAATGCATACTAGAACATCATTTTCCCTATCAAGTTCTGTGAACCTAGCTTGGCAGTGTTGAACACTTAATGAAAACTACTGCACATTTGAGATTAATACAAGATGCAGTTGGTTTGTATATATTTCATATATATGAGATGTATTTCATACAGATTTTTAAACAAATATAAAGCAATGGAAACTTATCTATTTTGTGCAGTTGGAAATGTTGGACTTTTTCTTTCTATAGCAGAAGTCTTTAAAAGAAAATATATGTAAAAACCTTGTATTATTATGTTTCTTTTCTTTCAAAGCTTTCTGTTTTATTCCTTATGCAGAACTTTTAAATTCTGTAGTAATAAGTATTTTCATTTCATTGTAGCTCTTGGTTTCCATATGACTTCTTGCTTTCTGCAGTCAAAATGTGATCCAGCTGTAATGCTGAGCTGACTTTTGGGACTGGGAATGGCATTTTCATGTATGCCCTAGTCCCTTTCTGTGATGCAGAGATTCTCCCCCCACCACTCTGTAGGCTGTTTCAGAATTATATATGACTGGTATTGTCAGCTGAGTTAAAAAAGAAACTTGTTGTGTTTCTAAGTTAATTTTAACAATCCTAGATTATATCTAACTTCTCAAAGTGGGTTTGAAAACATAACATTGAATTTTTGATATGCAGTGGGCCCCTTCGGTTTGGTTCCAGGACCTCAGTGGATACCAAAATCAAGCTCAAGTCCCATTATATGCAATGTTATAGTAAAATTGTGTCCTTTATATAAAATGGCAAAATACAGGTTGGTTTGTTTTTTAATTTGAAGTCATAGATGGTTGTACCTATGGATGCAAAATCTATGACTATATAGATATAGATATAAGAAAGGATAGGTAGGAAAATGTCCCTTCCTAATCTCTTATTTTGGATGTTCACAGCTGCTATAGCCTTACTTTAAACTGCTAATTTCTGTAACTTTTTGGTGATGTTTTTGGGTAATTTCAATGTATTATTGTTACAGATTTAACAGAACAATATGCTTTCTGAAATATTATTTCAGGGCTTGAGGAAAAATGTAGAAGGGATATTAAAGGAAAGAGGTCCCTTTGTAAAAGTCTGTTATTTTCTACTCGTATTTCTAGATTACAAGTACAAACATGATAAGTGTTGTGAAGAACTAAAGCCAAGATAGATAATTTCTGCGTCAATTATTTTAAACTAAGCTAATTGTTGAAATGAGACAGCAGTGAGCTAGAAGCATAATAGCTGATTTTTCTAAACTTGCTTTTAGTACAGAGTACAAATATGACATTAAACTATTTTCATTTTTATTTTAATAATATTGACCACTCCCTTCCCATTTGTTGCCAAACATTTTCTGACAATGCATTAATGAGTCAATATCCAGGTTATATAGGAAGGCAGTTTGAATATAGTCATCCCAGAAGTGTGTGTGTGTGTCCCTTTGCCCATGATCACTTTGTGGGCCATGTCCTAATTTTAAGCAGAGCTTCCAGAAGTAACTTTTGGGATTACAGCTCCCAGAATCCCCAGCCAGTTTGAACATTAACCATGTGGGTCTGCAGCTTTGCAGATATGTAGCCAAAATAATGTTTCCCAGGTCTGATTTTAAGTAGTGAGCAAGTCTTTTAGCAGGCAGAATTATGGATAAAAGAGAGACAGCAGGAGGAGGAGCAGTGTGTTTTTAACATACTGCAGCAGACTAAGTTTAACCCCCAGAAAACAGAATACTCGGGAGCAATATAACACCTGGGAGGATGCAATGTGTTCCCTTTTGCTTTTTCTCCAAACAGTAGGATCCTACTCAGCCCTGCCAAAAGTTCAACTCTAAGCCATTTCCCCTCCATCATGTTCCTAAGGAACACTCTTTTAAAAACGTTGGGGCTTTTGTACTCCATCCACATTAGGCTTCTAACTACAGCCCTTACATTCCGTAAGCTATCCATTTCTGTGCACTATTCATGTATTTAATGAATTTGTCACAATCCTCCATGTAGCTCACAACATTACAAAAATGAAATTGCACACATGAAATACAATATGTATAAAACCAAACAAGTCCAGCCCAAACTGACCCAACAAGAGCAGGCACTGGGCACCATCTTTACCTGCTACTTCTCTTCTGCTCATTTTCATGTGCCAGTTGTTGGTTGATGGCCCTGAGATGAGGCCATCGCTATTGTCTTCTGTAAGGGCCCACTTCAAGATCTGGTTAAACAGTTTTATTGATAATAGTTGAGGCTGCTTCCCCCCCCCCCCCCCCTTATTTCTGGGACAGGAAATTGTTCCTGCTTTCCTTTGTATTATCACCGTAAAGGTACTACTTTGTTAAGGTATTACCAGAAGAAACACTAGTTTCAATGATGCTGCCTTGAGTTAGATCGGAAACTGTATTGTCACAGTGCTAAGAAGAATATATATGTGTGTAATGTGTATAACACTTCATAGTTATGAAACAGCCGGGTATTCCTGAATTTTATGTGACTCTCACTAAGAGAAGAGCACATCACAAAAGAAAATAATAGAACTGAACCCCCCCCTCCCATTATACAAAAATCCAAATCATGATTTGGATTTGGATGGTATCCTCTGGCATGCATTAAAGTTATTATTCTTTACAGAATAATGCTAGCCATTGTGGGGGGCAGTGTAGGTACCAGCTTTGTGACAGAAAAAAAAATTGCAGTTGAGGACCCATGTGCCGAGTTTGTCAGAAAAACTGGGAACAAAGTGAGAACATATCTTTTAAAAAGTCACTTTAAATACAGTAGTTAACTTCTTTTTTTCTCTGTGTGTTCCCTAGGCCGGATTCGCACAAGGAGGCAAAGCTCTGGAAGTGCCACTAGTATCACCTCAAACGCCTGCTGACACTCGCGGCCGAAGCCGGGCTAAAGTAGTTTCACAGTCCCAGCGTAAGAAGCCATTTAGTCTTGTTTTGTGCAAGAACCTGTATGTTCCCATCCCTGAACTTGTTTCCTATCCTCACAGAAATTTTTTATTCACTCCAGTTAATTTTCATTCAGTATTTTGTATTTGATGAATTAGTCTCTAAAGGCTTACTCCAAGACTATGAGCCCAATTTGTTAGACATGATACACAGACTTAGAAAACATTGTGAAGATAGTAGTTATAGCCAAATTTTGATTTTTCCTGTGGGTGAGAGGCCACTTAAAGCTTCGTCAGCCCATCAGGGGTCACCTCTTTCTGCTGTTTTGTTGCCATTCTTTTGTGGTGTATCAGCAGCAGGAGGGGGAAAGGTGCTCATACATCTGGAGGCATAAATCTGATTTATGATGAGAATTTTTGAGAAAGGCATACTTTCTCATATAGCCTTCTTAAAAAAAAGTATTGCTTTACTACTGCCATGCCAAATTATATCAGCCCAGCAGCATTGTTGGTGGCAGGGCGGGCGCTTGAGGTGGCTGTAGTAAAGAATAATAAGGCTGCATGTGTCGTATGGGTAGTGTTGCCCACTCTTGTTGCCCACTCTTGCTCAAAGGTGGTGGTAACTACCATCTCTTGCACTTTTTGCTTTCATGGACTTGTACTCCTTAAGTACCATTTCATACGAACACAAGTGTTTATTCTTCCAATGAGCTGCCTTAATTTTTGCTTTGTACTGTATTTCACACATGCCTGATCTCCTGTGCGCACACTGTGCCTATGCCTGGGAAAGGATTCCTTTAGATTTAAGTTGCTTACTCTTCTTCATTATCTACTTTGGTTGTGTGCCAAAACTTACTGGTAGAAGACCTTCCTCCTCTTTTTCCATTTAGGATATGGCCCACATCATCTAGACCTGAGCCTATATTGGGGCAATTCATGCAGTTTTCAACAAATAACATTTTCCGTAACATTGGAGCATATTTTCCTAAGAGCAGAGAGAATTTCCATATTGCTGGAATTTTTATTTGTTGCTTGATTACTATCATGCAGAATGTGAGGAAGAACATGCATTTGTACTGATTGCATGTACAGCGTAAACAAACATATGAACAAACAATGCTACCTGCTCATCAAACAAATAAGTAACTGTCTGCTGCTTTCTCCCTCTTCTATATAAGCTACTGGTAGTGATCAATTAGGCTCTAGTGCTTTTGATTCCCTACCTATTAGGGGAATAAGTCCTAGTCTTTCTCCCCCCCCCCCCCGATACTCATTCTGACTCCTTCTCACACAAATGTCTCTCATTTAGTTTAGCATATCATATACAAGACATATAATTATACTTATATACTAGTTATCGCTAAGACATGGTATAGAATTCTAGGAAATGTTTTAAAAATTAATGGTTAGAGGGAGAATAGATTTCTCTTGTTCTGTAGCACGAAGATGTACACTAATCCTGACAGATTGTTCCCTTCTTGATGTTTTTCCATATTATGCAATTTTAAATAGATTGTTAGAGCCCTAATCTTGCAGTCCTGCAGTTCTTAAATTCTGTTTAAGAAAGAATTAACTTTAAAAGATTTACTATGGTAGGAAATACTTAAATCCCCTTGGGTCTAGTTGACATATAAGAACAGGAGTTAAGAATCTGTGGCTGTCCAGATGTTCTTGAATTCCAGCTGCCATCATCCTTGACCACTGGGCATATTGGCTGGGGCTAATGAGAAACAGAGCCCAACAATATTTGAGGAGCCAGTTTTCCCATCCGTGCTTTAGAGTCTGACAAGATGCAAAGCAATGCTTAAAAAACAACCCAGAAAAGTAGAAGATACAGACTTTAAGAGCAAGCCCATGAAATTCAAGTGGATATGGACTTTGAAGGAGATTATAGCATTTCAGGTTTGTAATCCTTGTACATACAAGGTACAACAGAATATCTATCACATGGGTCTTAATCAAGAAGTTTAGTCTCATTATTTCTATATATCAGCCTTAGGAGCCGAACAGGCAGCTCAGAAAAGTTGGCTTCTAGGTGGCTTGGAGGCATGGTGTTTTGATACCACATGCCCCCAGAGCACACAGAAGCTGCCCTGGGGTTACGCTGGGCCCCCCTAAAATGGCCATTTACCAGCCTGAAAAGGGGTGTATTTTTTCCACTCCTATGTGGGCCAGCTTTGGATCAGATTGGGGCTGTGTGCATCTGTTTGCCATGGCTCCGGGGTGAGCAGCTCTGGGGCAGCCCCAATCCACCTTTTTTGGGTGGTCTATTTCAACCCAAAATCTACTCAGATGAGACATTATTATTCTCCAAAATCATGTTTTATTACAGAAGTCACACAGAACTAGACCTACAAGGTAGGTTTGTATGACACCATGACTGAAAAGCTCTAAACTGAGTTCCATATATATTTCAAAAAATAGCTGGGACAAAAACTGAACTTCTGCATTTGTATTGGTACTATTTTCTGCAAACAGTTCCACAAGTGAAGTTGTACTTCTTGACATTGGATGCTTGAATATTGTGCAAGACTCTTTGTTCTGCACCCACAAACACTGCTGTGACTGTGGGGAACCCTGCAGTATCCTGGGATTCTTACAGAGATATCCCCAAAATATCCCAGATTAAAGAACCCATTTTTTAAATGTCCTGGATGAGAAATAAAGAGAAAATTTGAATCACAAAAGAAGGATGAACATGTTTAGCAATGATCATTTTTAATACAACTGGAAAGGGTTTGTTTTAGTAAACTGGATATTTTGTAAACTGCTTTACTTTTCTACCTTGTCTGGAAAAAATGCAGTGTTTGTACCTCTGCTTCTGGGAACAAGGGGGTGGAATCCATTTTGTGACTTTTGATTATTTATGTAGGGGAAGAGGAGAAGATACTGAAATGCGAGATGTTCTTATTTGTTACTTTGAAAAAGCTCTTCCATCTTTACGTGTTCATTTTCATGTTTACATGGATGTTTAACACATGTTTGTGAAGAAGATTCAGTCTTGAAATGCTTGTACATAGTTAAAAATGTAAATTCAACTAATTTGAGTTCAAGCTCATAGAAGCCTTCAAGGGATCAGCTTATCCATAACAGTCATATTCCAAGCTCCATATAGTTGCTTCAAACCAAAATATTTGGGCATACCAAAACAACAGAAATGTATTGCAATAAGTCATTCATTTCTCCTCTTACTAGTGCCATAGTCCTGTTGACTTCTGCACCATTTTTTTCTTGAAAACTAGAATTGTATGAAGATTTGGCTGGAAAAGCAAGCACTCCTGTGCCTAAATATATACTGCTGCTTCTGCAGCAGTCCATAAACTATCGTACACTCAAATGCAATTTCTGTTACTTGACAAGTTTGTCTAGTTATTCTGTCTTTTTTGGTTGCAGTTCTATTATAAGGAATTGCTAGTGAGCAAAGGCTGCTTTTTTCTTGTTGTTTCATCTTGTTCTTATAACTCTCTTACCTTCTGTTCTGCATTTTAATAAAATTAATAAGTTGTTACAGGGACAGATAGGAAGTATGGGAGGAATACTAGTATATATTAGGCCAGTAGGGCTAGGACAAACCTGCTGAATACAGGTTTACTGACATTCCTGTTAGTTGCTAATGGGTACATTTGTCATTCTTCACCGGTCCCCCTACACCCCATGCTGATATATGTTTTACTTTCCCAACGACTTGCAGTAGATTTGCATATCCTTTCTATGTTGCATCTGATGGCATTTCTGTTGTCAGCCACTGTGTTCTGGACCAACACATGATATCACACATCATGGCTTTATGTAGTCACTGCAGTTGCTTTATTAAGTCCCAGATGGTGATTTACCAGCTCATGCAATAGATGTCTGTGTAGAAATATTTGCTATGCATTAATCCATAATACACTACCAAATGTGAGCTGTGATGTGTTTGTCAAGAAACAATTGTCGTGTGCATTGAGCAGCGCTTCTTGGAAACTCTGTGTTGTCTTGCTTTCTCTGATTCACTTTCTGCCTGTCCTTTCATCTGCTGTCCTAATCCAGGATCCAGATCAGCTAACCCTGCTGGTGGTAAGAAACTCTTTTTCCTGTTTTTACCCTGTTTCCATGTCTTTGCTGTCTTTCCTGTTACTGTTTTTAACTCTTTCAGTTTTAAGGATATTTGCTCTCTTTAACTCCTTCCCAGAGGTTGAAATGATAGTACAGTGGTCCCCCGGGTTAGGAAAGTAATCCGTTCCGGATTACCTTTCGTAACCCGGAAATCTTCGTTTCCCAGGGGACCGCTTTAGTGAACGGACCGCGTGGCAAATTTAAAGGGGCCGCGCGGTTTTTTGTCTTCAGACCCCGGGGTTTCCTTCGGATCCTGGGGGCTTTTTGGCGGCCCTGGCGGTTTCGGGTCCCGGGGATTTCGTTCCCCGGGGGCTTCGTAACCCGGGGGACCACTGTACTATTAAAATAAAAATTCAGAGGTGCTTTTGGCAAACACTCCAAGTTACTTTGTTGAACTACCTGTGCCACAAATAGAAGATTTCTTAATTGCTATGATTTTAATATCAAACTATGTGATGGTGCCACTCTTCCATAAGATTATTCACTTGTGCTGGCTTTTGTGAGATTAAGCCAACAAAATTTGTAAAGAAGTTTGGTTTTTATGGAGCAAAGCACATTATTGTCACTTACATTGTATGAAAAGTCCTGAGAGCATTTCCTGATTTTTTTCTTTCTGTATTTTAAACTATTGACTAAAGTTTTAGAGTATTTTTAGCCAATATATTTTTTGCTTCCATTCCATCATTTTTCTTATGTATGGTTGTGATAGCTGGACAGTGAAAAAACTGATGATAAGAGAATCAACTCATGTGAAATGTGGTGCTGGAGGAGAGTTCCATGGAAACCATGAACTGCCAAAAAACAAATTAATGAGTTCCAGAGAAAATCAAGCCTGGACTGGCCCTAGAAGCCACAATAACTCTTTGGCCAGATTATGAGACAGTATGACTCTTTAGAAAATGCTATAATGCTTTGTAAATTGGGAAGAAATAGGAAAAGAAGAAGGCCACATTACAGGTGGATAGACTCAATCAAGGAAGCCACAGCCCTGAGTTTGCAGGACCTAAAAAGGGCTATTGATGAAGGATCTCTCAGAGTTCTCTTAGTTATAGGGTTGTCAATTGAAGCTGACTTGATTGAAATTAACAACATCTTTTTTTACTACAGAGTAAGGGTAAGGTGCAAAGCCCTGTATTGAATCAAGAGCATATTTTGGGAAGAAGATGTGTATACAAAATAGGAATGTGATTATTTATTTGGTCATTGATTAGTTTACAGCATGATTTAGTACAACAGTTGGATGCAAGTTTATTCAGACATAACCACCATCTTGTTCTATGGAATTTACTCCCCTAATCAGAGTGCTTTAGAGTTTCAGTTTAAAAAGATGAAAAGGAATTTGATAATCTCTGCAACTGCCTATGGAGATGGAAAGTGGCCTGTTCTGTTGAATGCTTTCTTGATACTTTTTACTAAAAAAGTTTTAAGAGTTTTAAAAATAATGAAATGTTTAATGCTTGCTCATCCAATTAGACAGGAAGGATAGGTTTATGGTGCAGTTCCCTTAGGCGCTTGGAGAGCCCTCCCAAAGGAAAACTTCATTAAGCATATGTGCACGATGAGAAATACTGGGATCTATAAATGCAAAATGAAAGGTCCACAGAATCCTGCAGCTAATTTGGTGAGGATGAAGAGGGATAACATCAGCCAATTCCTTGGCAAGGTGAACTGCTTTTGCAAATGTATATTGTGATAAAGGAGAAAACTAGCCTGAAATTGCTGGTGGGGAAGTCACATTCTACCTCACTTGTTGCTGTACTTCACTTGCAACTTTTGGATCCTAACCCAGATTTATACATTTGAGTCTGGCTTGTTGGGAGCCCAAAGTCAGTGTACTGTTCAAATGTCAGTGAAAACTGTGGTTTAAGGAAAGAGATAGTGTTTTCAGAGGTAGTATGTAAGCTTGTCCTTTATATCTGCTTATTATTTAAGGAAGGTAGCTCCCATCACTCAGTTATCATCTTCAAATTTTTATTCTTTATATGACAACAACCAGGTGTTTTTATTAACTTATGGTCAGATTCTAGAATTCTCAGCCCCATTTTAATTTAATTGAAACTCTTATAGCTTATAATTGATTTCATATGAAGTTAATTGTTTTGAGTTACTCAGAGTGATTTGTATTTACCTGTGATTCCTTTCTAGCTGGGAGTCGATCCAGCTCCCCTGGCAAGTTGTTAGGAAGTGCATATGGTGGACTGAGCAGTGGATCATCCAGAGGACACCCAGTGCCATCATCAGCTGACAAACGCAGCAAAGTTCCTCGAAGCCAGGGATGCAGCCGAGAGACCAGTCCAAACAGGATAGGTCTAGGTAAGATTCTCCATTGTGATGGTATGGAACCCATCCTGTTTTTTTTTTGTTTTTTGTGCGTTTGTTTGTTTGTTTTAAACTGAGTATAGGTTTACCACACTAAAGTGATGGCTGTGATTCCCACCACATAACATTGTACATTAGTAAAACTACAGTGCCTATATGGAAGCTAGCAGGAGTCAGGGAATAATTTAAAATTACTCTGTTTAATTATGACTTCAATTTGAATATAATCCTTGTTTTAAATCAGTGGTTTAAGTTCTGCTGCCAGTCATAAGATTTAATGCTATTCTGTGACTTCAAATGTATTCCCTGGAACATAGGATCAAATCATTACCCATAGAATATTTGTTGATGATTTGGTAATTGCAAATATTTCCTTCCCTAAACATATCACATTTTTCTCCTTTATCTCCCTTTTTAAAGTGTATGTTGGCTATGCTCAAAAATTGCAACTAAGTCTGTAAAGTTACCTATTCAGCTTATTCTGGAACTGTTTCCCTCCAAGGAACCTACAGTAGTACTATTGTGAATGTCTCATGATGCATTTTAAACAGGTGTCCTGTAAACAAAGACATTTATGATACATAGATATACACCTGTAGGCTGCCTGCTTTCATGTACAATTTGGTAGCCCTGGCAAATCTCAATGTGAAAGTAGAAGTTACAGTTTGCAAATTTTCAGTGTGAAACTGGAATATGCTGGCCAGGATTAGAACTGCGTTTTCCCAATAAACAGGTGGGCTAGGATTGAGTCATCAGTTCTGCAATCAGTCATGAGAACTTCAGAAGGCAACAAATAAGAGAGGAATTGGGAAGGCAGGTGGACTTGGAGGAGAAACAAGTATTCTGTCAAAGCTCAAGCTGTAGGGTTGAATGGCAAAACCAAAGAGATACAATTCTGGTTGGAAACTTCAGATGAGATCTAATGAATGGCATAGACATGGGATGGGGAGAGAGAAGGGATTGTTGTAATGCAGAGAAAAGCTTACCTGTCTGTAGATTTCCAGGGAGATACAGTGTGCCCGCATCATACGTGGGCGCCTCTTATGCAGCTTCCTTCATATACTGAAAGCCATGCCAGAAGAAGTGGCGCCGCGAACTGGAAAGAGTAATGGTGCACGCGCCGCAGCACACCACCATGGGCATGAGCCCCATTGTCTTTAATGGGGCTCGAGCATTCACAGAATTTCCCTTACTCAGGGGGTCCAGAACGGATCCCCTCATAAAGGAAGGGATCACTGTACCCCACAGTTATAGGCACAAAGAGGCAAGGCAATATAGGGATTGAGAAATCAGAGTTAAACAAGCATGTATATATTTTTAAAAAGATAAATAGATAATTGCGCCAGAATCAGGCCATGGCTAGTGCAGTCATAACAATGTGAAACATAACACGTGATCTTTTGTTAGCCAGTCAAGCCAAGAAAAGTACAATGTGCAGTCAAGTTGAATCTAGATGAACTACAGTTAAGACACTCCCAGTTTCTTGTTGGCTTATCAAACCTGACTATTTGAGAGCCAAAAACAAAGATGGCCAATTGGTTAGTTTTACATGCTTGTGTGAAGGGAAAAATAAAGTGAGAGCATAAACAGTCTGCATGTACCAACTTAATTGCTTATTCACTGTAAACCAGAATAAATCAGCAATCCTTTTTTTTTATAGTGATGTGTGAACAAGATTCATGCTTCCTCTTTCATGGCAGTATATTACAAACAATGTCATATTCCTGTTATCTGTGCCACAAGTGCAACTCAAAGATGGTTTTGTGGGGAAGGGATGGTATAAGGAAACAATGCTCTAGTTGTTTAGTATTCATCGTCACTCAATATTTCATATGCACTAAGTGAAACACTCCATGCTATTTTATATGACACTTCTAAGCTGCACTGTTGAATGCTACAGTTGCCCTTTTATTTTATTTTATTTTATTTTTAAAAGAGGCAGCTTAAGACATTCTTCTTGCTCTCTAGGAATTAAAAAAATAAAATAAAATCAGAACTGTAAATGTATATCCATTCCATATTCAAACCTGCATATGTGAAATTGTCTTAGAGTCATATTGCTAAATTCCTACTAAACATATTTCATCTATCTCTCTAATGTAAACAACTTTCCCATGATGCTTCTTTTCACCTCAGTAGTTTGGCATACTTTTTGTTTCTGTTTGTCTAAGCTTTCCTTCCAAATAAAACCTTCTGACCCTTTAGCAATATACTAACTACGACTGTCTGCCAGGCAGACCTCTCAGGTGTACTGATTTGTAAGAACAAAAAGTGCAACTTGGCATGCATTTCACTTGGTTTGTGCCAAGCCAGAAGCCAGAATGGGTGACTGCTGCCAGTGATACTTACTGATGACAATAATGACCATAAATGTGACTTTCCTGTCTGAGCTTTGTGTCCTCATTAAACTTGTGTTCACCTTCTCTGAAACCCTCCATGCTGCATGCTAGCACGGAGCAGCCGTATCCCCCGACCCAGCGTGAGTCAGGGGTGCAGCCGCGATACCAGCCGTGAGAGCAGCCGAGATACAAGCCCTGCTCGGGGCTTCCCTCCACTTGGTGAGTACCAGCAGGCACTGGAGCTTCTAGGGGCCCTTCCCGCTTCACCTTCTTGTCGCCTAGTCAAGACATCACTAGGTGGAATGAGCTTGTTTTCTTTACTCTCCCCCCCCCCCCCTATTTTTTCTTTTACCACACTCTCCCTTTCTGGTCCCTACATTTCCTCTGCTCCTTTCTGCATGCTGAAATCCTGCTTTCCTTTTCTATGAAGGCCCGTTAATTTAAAACCTATTTAATGGTTTCCAAATTTTGCAGGAGCATTTGAACAACATTGGTTTTGGTGAATACAATCGTTCTGAAAGTAGCTAGCTTGTTACTATAAAGTATGACCATTTCAATATAATGCAATAAAGATTTGGCCTGGAAGGAAGAAATTTAAACAGTGTGCCTGAAATTTAATTTTTTTTTTTACTTTGCACTGTATTCTGTGGCCTGTATGCATGCCATATCATGGCTATTATGCCAGGCTAATTCTTTACTGCTCTCTAATGACAGTAAAAAGATCCCTTATTTTAAAGTATTGCTCCTCAGTTCATAGAGCACAATATACGCATCTTAATTTCACAGCACAAGAGTTCTACAGTCACTCTTTAAAAAACAAACAAACACCTGAATCTGCTACCTTTGTCCAAGAAGAAGTTAGTTTTCCAAATCAATAACATGAAACTTCGCTTTTTTATATTTTATATTCTATGCTTCTTTATGTATTGTTGACTAAGTAGTTGCATGACATATTCTGAAGAAACCTTTCCTCCAATCTGAGCACCCTATCTTCTTCAAAGGCAAGAATATATTTCTAGAGAAACATCCAAGCTTGGTATAAAACCAATTATCAGTTCGAAGTGTGGCGGAAGGCACTTTTTATTCCAATCGAAGCAGTGTGCAAAGACTTTATAATTTTTACTTGTAGATTACTCTGTAACATATAAGAAAAGGTACATAATTTAAAGATAAAGCTATATACTATAAAGGCTGTAGTGACAATTTCAGCAGTATCTGCTTGGCATTGGGCTTTCAGAGTGGAGGAAAAAAAATCTCATGAACATGAAGCTGAAGCTGCCTTATATAATGTCTTGCTTTGTATAATGTCTGCAGAGGCTAGTTTTTAATAATGCTGAAGCAATAATACTGTATGAAAAAATACTTGATGTGTATAAATTGAGTTTTGCTGGGGAAGGTTGGGGAATTGCGGGAGGGCACAGGTTCTAAGAGAATTGTGAGTGCCCATTTCTTTGACAATTTATTCTGTGCAACTCTTCCTGTTAGAAAGCACAGAGCAAGGTATATGGGCAACTCCCTCTAGTCTTCAGCCCGGACATAGATCAATTTATACTTGTTCAGTTCTAGCAGTGCTAGATCATAATGAAATACTCCATTTATATTTGACACTACAGACAGTAAATGAAATTTATATGCTATAAATCTGAAACAGGTTAGTACCAGTCCAACTCAGTCTACTCTAGTTTTTTTCTCTCCTGCTTTTATCCCCCTGGGTTGGCTAGTGTGATTGAAATTTATAAAGCAAGAATCCATACCCAGGAATCTGTTGTTACTTAAGATATAACTGTTGATTCCAAGTATGCACTGTGCATCAAGGGTTTTTTAAAAAAATCCATTATAACAATATAGTCACCCTACCTGTGCCATAGAAGACAAAGATGAAGGATGCTGCTGGTATTGGTCCCCTTGTTATTCAGGACGAAATGTGTTTGCATCATACACTAAGCATGGGGATGCAAAATACAGTTCTCCTTTCACATTTGCGGTGGTTAGGAGATCAAGACCCCTGTGAGTGTGGAAAATGCGTGAATTATTCCCCCCCCCCCCAGCAATCATTTCAAGGGTGGGAGGAGCTGGGGAACAGGAGCGCTCCTTTCCTCCACCCTTCCCAGCTTGGAAAGTACGGGAGAAAGACTTTCCAGGGTGGGAGGGGTGGAGGAACAGAGCATTCCTTTTCTCCACCCCTCCCACCCTGAAATGTGTCCCTCAAGCCTTTCCAGGGTGGCAGGGACTTGGGGAGAAAGAAGTGGCCCCTTTCTCCAGGACCTGCCACCTTAAAAGGATTGGCAGAAGCATCCCTCAAGCCTTTCCAGGTGACAGGGACTGGGGGGAAGGGAGCACTCCATTCCTCTGGCCCTTGCCACCACCCCCAACCCATTCCCGGTGTGATCACTCTGTGGGTTTTCTAGAGAGCAATCAGGCAGGGAATGGCAGGAAGAGCCTCTACCCCACCACAACCTTTTCCCTGCCCAGTCAGGGAAAGGGTTTCGAGAGGTGGAGGCTCTTCCTGCCTTTCCCTGCCAGATTGCTCCATGGCCAGCCGGGAAAGGGAAGTGAGTTGGCTCCTGGGCTTTTTCTCCCAAGGGGAAAAACCGTGCAGAGAGGAGAAGGAGAAATGCCCACATTTGTTGCCTTGACCTCACAAATAATCACAACCACAAATCTGAAGGCTGCAAATGTGGAGGGAAGACTGTATACTAAGTACAGACACTATAGAATAAATTATGGATGTTTAATAGGCTCAGAGCACTTTGTGTAACCTACTTTTAAATCTGATAAATTCCCATTTTTCTGATATTAGTGGCTTGCACTTCTTATATCCAAGATATTGCCTTTGGTATCTATTATTTTATCATTCTAAGAGGTCTCATTGTTTGACCCATTGCATATTCTTGGTCTAAATTTTGAGAGTTTAGCTAGCTGGTTTTTTTAAAAAAAAAAACTATACATTTTTATGACTGAAAAAATTCCTTTAGGACACTTTAATTTGAAACAAATGACCCCATGGACTTATAAAGTTCAAGAAGAGATACCTTCCAGCGTTTCACAGATGAAAACTGTGATATGTGTGCTCAAGTAACATCAGAAGGTGGTCAAGATGACATGTTATCGCTGAGAAAGAAGAGACAAACCAGGAGAGGTTGCAGCAGTGTGTTTTTACCTGAGTTTGCTAGGAAGGGCAAGATTCTGCCCTCTCCTCTCTCCCTAAATTGAGTGCAGACCACATTTTTACTTTGAACTTAGTTGGCAGTAAATTGGGGACAAAGGTGGAAAGAGGATAATCAAGAATTAATCAAGATACCTCTGCCAAATCAGGCAGTTGGTGAGTACAAAAAGGGGATGCTGTCCATAAGAGGTTGTAATAGAGATTTCCTCTTTTGTATTTTTCTTTCAGTTCAGTACATAACACAGTTTAGATACTCTGCTTGTCTGCTGTTCTTTCACTTTACTTTTGCTGTTGGAGTTTTGATGAAATATAAGATCTTTCTAGTAACGTCTGCAGTACTGACAAAATTATTAGTTGAAAAGAAGTGACAGCTGACTGGCAGTTTCTCAGTAGGCTAGGACATGTACTAAATGTACTTTAATCAGCTGTGCTAAAGCTAAAAGAGCATCTTTCATCCCTCTCAATTACTGCTAGGAAGGAGTTAATAATTCACATTCTAGCAATTCAAGGATTTATTCTATTACATTGGGAACTTAGTAGCTTTATTTTATTATAATTCAGCTTTTAGATATTTTTTTTCACAGCTTTTACATACCTGAGAACTACCATACGTTTTTGAAGCCCATTTCTATGGATAAGGTCAGAAAAATGTAATACAAACAGTAAGAAGGAACCCCTCCTCCTAATCTGGCAGTTCATTTATTTATAACAGAAAAACATTTAAATTAAAAGTGAGAGAATGTTTTCTCAATTCAGAATTAAAGTTACTCTTGATCAGTACCTCATGCAATTGAATACACTAACTTATTTTTATTGGTTACAGCTATAGTAAGATATGGGGTTCATGTGTTTGTGGCCCCCCTCCCATGTTGGTGGGCTGATGGTTGTGGATTTCCTTTGGGTGATAAAAAACTTCGGAATTCTGAAAGTTTTCCAGTAGTTTTCTATGACTTAGAGTAGAAATTCTCAAATTTTGGGTATGGATTGGTCCTACAGGTGTCTTTCATGTGATTCATCTTGCATCCTCACTATCATGAATCAAAGAACTGGATCTTACCATGCAATAAACAAAAAGACTACTTTTTATTATGGCACTTATACTTTTATAGACATTCTGTTGTTATATTGATAATTTATGGAAAGCTGGGAGATAGAGTGAATGGGATTAGAACAATCACTGATTTTTTTTATGTTTCTGCTAAAATGCACAAAAGTCACAGATTGAATAATCTGTGGCAGATGGGGTCAGCAGGAGAATGGTACATTACTCTTGCAACAGGACATATGGATGAGGGAGAATAAACACTTAGTAATTGTTTTGAAAACACGTATCCCATCTAAATTATTCCCCTACTAGTGGCACATGTCCCACTGGTTGAGAACCACTAGTTTAGAATATGATCTGAAAAAGTTTTGAGGAAGTCTGAGCCAAAATAAACTGAAACATGTCAGTCTTGTTTGAAGGTAACAGAGTTTCTCCATCCTAACACTGTTATTGTTTCATCCTTTCATCAGTACTTAATGGTGAGCTTTGAAGGTGGGCAAAGTGTACCTGTTACATTAGAGAAGGAAGCTTTGCTTTGAATTGCCGGGCAATGCAGAAGCATGGGGAAATACCTCTATTAGGTATTGTGCCCACTAGGAGTGGGCAACTGTTGGAGGACAGAGGACCACATTAGCACCCAAGGAAACCTCGGAGGACCATGTGCACACATGCACACACCACCAAATAAATAAATAAATAAAAACATTTTAAAAAAATTCCCTCCCATAATTGAGGGGGAAGAGACATTTTTACCACATTTCACCCCCTGCCCAGGTGTTTAAGGCCCAGGAGAAGCCTTTTTTTTTAAACATTAGGAGGTGACGAGAAACTCAGTTTCTTCTTTCTTTCTTTCTTTCTTTCTTTTTTTAAAAGACCTCTTCTGAATCCAAAATATAAAAAATGCCCCTACATCTGCTAGAGGGTATTTGGAACAAAAAGTGCCCCAGTTTGGGACCTCATCTGGCCAGGGGGGCTCCAACTTTGCCCACCATTGCTTAGTCAGATAGAGATTCTCTTTTCTACAAATGTTGTAGCATGGTTTACTTGATCTTCAGTCGTAATTTTTTCTAGCAGTTGCAGAAGATGTGAGTTTATATTTACATTTCAACCTTGCAGATAGGAAGTGGAGGAGGGTTTTGTGCCTCTCAATATTTTTCAGTCACTCAGAAATACTTCCTTACTCGTGCTTTAGTTATTTCCTGTAATTAAGGCAACAATAAATTTTGATACAGTTTTCATGTTAATCTGACATTTCTTAACTCATGGAACCAACTGTTTATGATTTTGCCCCAAGACATAGAACTATCCAATTAAACATAAACAGTTATGAAAACCTGAATAGGGTGAACTGTAGCAAATATCTGTATAAGATATGTACAATTCTTTTGAAATGTAAATTTGAAGCTATACCGGTAGTTCCTTACAAAGTGAACAGCCAATTGTGATACATACTCGTACTCATTTGGGGTATTTTTGGTAAGGTATATCACTACTTTTTAAAGGGAAAGTGGAAGTTTGTTTTCTGTGCTAAGAAGGAAAAGAGAGCATGTGTGTTTGCATTCATTCAGATGGAAAGGCTAGATCCAGATCTAAAAATACTCTTTTTGAATTTTTGAACTATTAAAGGTACAACTACCGTATGTGTATAGTACAAATTTGATGAATCAGTAGTTTAATTATGTAAATAACCTCTGTGGACAACAACAACAACAACAAACCAAAACCAAATGACACTTTTCCCAGCCATGTCTGCTTTCTTTTTGGATGATGCAGGCATGCATAAATACGTTTGCTTGAGGATGAATTCTTCCTTTAGCCATGTGGAATTCTTTTGGCATCTGTCAACATATTATTATCATACAAACATTTTATTTTCCTAGATCTAAAGGTAAGTATGCTCTGGCCAGATGGCTTTTCTTGAAAATTGTGAATGTCTACCAGTCTGCAGCTGAGAAATTGCCTTATCTTTTCATTACATTACCAGCTCCATCATATTCATTGTAGGTATTTTCAGAAAATGTAAACAAGAAACATCAATGTATTGGAAGAAAGTTAGTACAGAGATTATTATTGCTTTAGATTAACACCAGAGAAAATCAATTCTTAGTAGAAAATATTTTTAAAATGTTACTAAATAACATTATATTCTGATTTTTTTTAAATCTAAAACTTGTTTGATTGATTCAAGCAGGACATTTTATTGCATCTAGTCTCATTATTTCTTCTAGATCACTATGCATATGTTCCTTGCATCCTTCTGCTATTCATCAGTTTAAAAACCTAGATAAGCAAGTAATAGATTCCAGGCAATCTTACTCTTGGAATTTTCTTGATATTTTCCAGTATACCTTGTAACTATTACAAACTCATAACCTCTGATAGTACTGTAGTCTGATTTGGGTTTAATAAAAAATGGGCTTGTAGAGTTTTAAAGACCCTGATAAATCATTTCCTCTTGGATCTCTTACTAGGAGGTGAAGCAGACAGACATTAAAGAGCGGCCTCTGACCTCTCTGGCTGAGATTGGGCCAGCCCCATGGCGACTGCATTGCCCACTTCCAAAGTGGGCCACTGCCACAAGTCCCAAGCTGCATTGGCCAGGAGTCGATTCAAATCGACTCCTTTTTAATCTGGTCCTTTGAACTGTAGTGCAGTCTTGCATAGCTTCTGACCGCTTTGGGGGGTGTGCCGCTTTATTTGGCCTGTGCATTTTGGGCCTAGGTGTTAGTTCCCTTAGAACTTTAGATACTCAGTGTTACCAAGCTAATAATACTAATTGTACGTTGTTTCATATTCAACAGAACATGTGTTATAAGTCCTTAATAATCCAAAACTCGTATTAATTCAAAACCACTTTTTTTTTCTATATTGTAACTGTGTATATAAGTTGTTTGGGCCATATAGTTGTATGAAATGGTACCATTGGATTCAACTGGTAGATTCCAGATTCAGTCCCTGATATCTACAGTTAATAGATCACAGTTGTTAGGTGTATCAAAGAAGTTCTTGACTCAGGCCTGGGATTGCTGCTGCCAGTTAAAATTGATGGATCAGATGGACCAGTGTTCTGAATCTGTTTAAGATAGCAATGTATGTTCAAACTGATGGTGATTGGGTAATAAAGGTTGGTGTGTGTATGTTTTGTGCGGGAGGGCTGCATATAATGTATGATGTAATGTATGTAATGAAAGTAATTTGCCTTTACTGTCTTTTTCAATTTTCAGCATTTGGGTAGTTTATAACCCTAACTAAAATTTTCCTTTTTATTGACAATGAGTTTGCATCTGTGAATGAGAAAGCTGAGGTTTTGTACTTACAAGCACAGTTTCTAATTATTCATTGTGGCTCTACCATGGGATTTGGATTGATCACATCTAAATCCTGTTGCTACTGAGTTGATCACTTCATGTTCTCATAGCATTCTCCTGGATTTGGCAGGTGATTTTCACTTGTCAATCTCGGCTGGAATGCATAAACCTGGAAGTCTTTTAAAAGATTCCTTTCGTTTTTCATGCATTGTGTCCTATAGTTGGGAAGGTGGTGGCAGAGGGATGGAGGGGAGGCTGGTGTTGATGCTTCCATGGGGCTTGCACTTGATCTATATATCCATTCATATGCAATGCCATTTCCTTTCACTGTGTAGCACCAGTGTTGGTATTAAATCATGTGCATCCCCTTTGGACTGTGGCGTGGTTTTTTTGTCTCAAGTATATGTGTGTTAATTCTGTGGGTGTTGCCATTCCTTCTACTTGCAGCCTCTCGACGTCATTCCAGGTCCACTAGTGCTCTCTCCACTGCTGATTCTGTTGGGCAGTCAGGTGAACAAGTGCTAACTGCATGAATCTGCTTCTTAATATCATTTCTTTTTATTGCCATTTTAACATTTGCTTTCACAAATGTCACTCAGCACTTAGCATGTGCTTTTTTTCTCCCTTCCCACCCACCATAGGATTTCTCTTCTATTTGTTTCAACATGCTTTGTCTTTTACATTTTGAATGTATTTAATTTACTTTTTTTCTTTTGTTCCTGGAGAGGAAACAATGTTAAAGTAGCTATCTAGAGCATTGTGATGTAATTTCCATATATATCTATCAGGTACATTGCATATGTAATACCAGGATATAGTGGCCTCATTGTACACTCCTTTTAAAAGCTGCTACAATGACTGTATAGTGTTCCTTAATGCTGCAAATGTCTAATGTTCCATAAGTGGCCGAGCTGGCTACTGCCACCAGTGATGAGATTCAACATTCACCAGTACAGTTTTCATTTTTAGTATCTCACTACCTTCTTTTGTAATGCTGCACCATATTTTAAAACTATATGTGTGAGGAGAAACTGCCAGTCATGTAACGTCTCTCTTTCCATCTGGGAAGATAAATAATCCAAGAATTCCTTCCAGTGTAGCCAATTCCTAGATTATTACATGTGAACCAGGAATCATGGTTTTAAATAAACTATTCAGTTACATTTTAGAAACCTGTGACACAACTGAAGCTAGTTTCTATATTAGTTAAAGTTGATTTTAAACCACAATTCCTGTTTTGTATGCTATGTTAAGCCAGGAATAGTGGAAAGTGAAACTGAATCCTAGTTCATTCCTCCTCCAGTCCTCCTGGCCATGGGAGACATGAAGAAGACAGACTGTATAAGCCCAAAGCTTAATTCGGGCTTCTTTCTTTTCATGTATATAGAAACTGGTGTAGCATTATGTGCAAGGCCTCCTGCTGTGATGCAAAATGGTAACCATTAGTAGAAGAGTTTCTGTTCTGTATAATATTTCATAGTATAACCATGTATTCCACACATAAAACTCTTGCTTTTGGTGAAGTACAAATTAACCTATAATGCTTCAGATTAACAGACTGGGTCCTGAAAGATTCACACTAGCATCTTAAACAAGTGTTGATCTTATATAACAATTTGATTTAACATCTGAAGTATTCAGAATTTACTTGGGACTTGGCATGAATTCTAGAAACTGGACCTAAATTGCTGTGCTTAATATATGTTCCTAAAATACAGAAAACCTAAGACTGGTTTATTTAGCAGGAATGGTGGTGTGTGTTTATTTTCTTGCATTTCTGCATTTAACAATAAGTTTTAAAAACGCAGTGCTATGAACAATATTCCACTTTTATGATGAACAATTAGACCTCAGTTTCTTTAACAGATAACTGAGAGGAAAGATAGAATTAGTTATACACTATATGGACTGGAGAACCAACTTGAGAGTTCTTTGCTTTCTTCCTTTTTATTGTTTTGAAGTTTTACAAAGGATTTCATGTTGAATAAAAGCTGAGATGCATAGTGTGGTTGATCTAACCATTACTGAGGCAATAAAAGTTTAAGTCATGCAATATTCACTGCAGTCCTCTGCATATTGTCCAGTGACTGCCAGTTTATGAAACCTGGATAATGAAAGACTCAGCCCTGTGCATTGTATCTCTCAGTTATTTTGAAACAATGAGTGTTATGTTTCATTGCTAGGATTACATGTCTAAAGCCAACATGTTGTTTGATAAATTAAAACCCATCCAGCCCAATCCCACCCACACTATCTAGTTATCAGTCAGTCATCCATGAGAGACTCACTTCCCACTCCACTTCACTTTCTCACTCATTTCCCACTTCCTATTTCTCTTTCTCTCTTTTTTACTACCAAAAAGTGCAATGTAATTATGAAATGGTGAAAACATCTTCTAAAACCCACTTTAAATGTGAAACTAGCAGATGGGGAAATATGTGTGCGCGTATGTGCCTTCAGGTTGCCTGTTGACTTACGGCAGCCTCATGAATTTCATAGGGTTTTCTTAGGAAAGGAACACTGAGGTGGTTTCGCCAGTTCCTTCCTTTGGAATACAACCTACAGTACCTGGTATTAAATGGTGGCCTCCCATCCAAATTATAACCAGTATAGGAGACTGGTCACATGTGTATTAAACAATGCCACCAGTGTCTAGATACTTAGCTTTAACATGTGATGGCAGTGTATGAACAGGCATGCACCCCTAATATGCTAAAGCTACACATAGACAGCAGCAGCTTTAAAAACAACAATAACATGACATTAGGAACATGGAACTCTGCACTGGTAACTTTTTAAAAACCAAGCCTCTGATGACTATATACCATAATAATAATGACAACATTGATGACAATAATCTGTCATGAAGTATTTGTCCTAGATACACTGTGGACTCTTTTATGTAATGCTAGCATTCGTCAGAAACACATTAATGAGCTTTGCAAATTGTTTTGCAAATTGTTTCTTTCCATGGCTGATTGGTCATGATGTTCAAGGGAAATGGTTTTCAAAGCTTGAGGCACATCTCCTTAGAAAGTCAGGTTGAGCTGAGAGGCATAATGTCACCAGCGTCTCCAAAGCTATAGAATAGAGCAGGCCTCATGAGCTTGGATAATCAAGGAAACATCTGCATGTCCTTGCTGTAGTAACTTGTGGACATGCAACTGAGTTCTGTGCCTCTTTGGTAGATTTGGCTTTTTCTGGAAGTTAATGGAGAGTTCTGTACATATCCCTCATTCAAGCATTAATTGGAGAAAGCCTTTTTCTTCCTAGGACAGGGGTGGAAAAGCATAGACCATGATTTAATACAGAGATATATCATCATCAACCATCTCATAGCTACTGTCCATATGCTAAAGTATACATATACTGTTGCATGCAAGACCATACATAACGTGATTTAATTTAGTTGTTCCTGCTGGTATTTTAAAGGTTTATAACTTGATTTACTTTGTCATTCTGATTATTCACATTTTTTAAAAAAGCTGTCATCCCTTTCCTAATGCATTCTGAAATTTACTTGAAAACAAATGACAGCCAGAGCATAGTTCTGGTTCTTTTGGCCACTCTAAACATTTCAGTTGGAATCACTGGAGCTAGATTTTCACCCTTTACAAGCTAATGTAAGTCATCTGGGATAAATTTACTGGGGCACTATGATTTTTTTATTATTTTGGGTAAAATAATTTTTCAGTGTAGCAGCAACAGAGAGATTTCTTTTTATGTGTCAGACCAAGATAATTTGATTATACTTATTTATAATTTTTCTGGAACAAATTGACTTGCACATTCATCGTGGATGACTAGTTAGTTTGTTCAGAATGAGCTGCTTTCACTTGTCTTAAATTAGTGTTACATGCTGCACATGGACCATTCTGAGATCAATTTATTATGTATGTACATAGGGCCTGCTACTTGATACAGTTACAGTAATTTGTGATGTATCCTGGCAGTGGGCACATTGAGCAAAAGACGTGGTCTGTAAATGTTGTTGTATGTCCTTCAGTACAACACTGTAGTAATAATATGCATACTTTCTGTCTGTTGGAAGGAGACAGTCAAAAGGATAGGTTTAGGTCTTACTACTTGTCCAGGAAGGCAAGAGTCACATGGCAAGTTTTGATCTAGTTGTGGTGACCTTTGCTCTTCCTCATTTGTCCCTTCCTTCACTTGAACAGAACAACCTCTGTGACTTTCTTATTTCATCTGTTCTGCGCAGTCACGCAGACCACACTGTACAGTAAGTGACTCAGCTGCTGAAGTATGGAAACCAAATTTCTGCCTGTTTGCACTAAATCCAATTCTGAAGGAGAAGAGGATCTTGTGTTTGACCTTTCCTTCCATTTGTGTACAGTGTCATCTGTCCTTGTGTTTCTTGTGTTATTCTCTAACATGATCTGAGACACTAATGGAACTGGAGGAGCAAAAGGTCATTATTGCTAGATCAAAACTCTTGGTCGTGTGATACCTGCTTTCATGTGCTGGGAGAGAAACTACACACATCTTTTTAGATGTGATTCATAATAGATGGGAAAGGAAATTCCATAGCTTGTCCCAGCCTAGCAATTTCATTTATGGGTGTTCCACAAATAATAGAAATGTGATGCAGTACTCTTCTTTTTAAAACTGTGAAGGGTGAAATTCCACTTTCAGTGAGACTGAACAATGCACTAAAATGAGGCTATATCTATAGACATAAAAAGTGAACCTATCCCATTATTTGTAGCATCTCCAAAAATTTCTGCTGAAATAGTTTTATTGAACAGAAAACTTTAACAAAGTTAGGCGATTTTGTCTTTTTGGTTTTTATATTATATCAGATAAACTTACTTAAAGATGTTTTACATGAGTGATACAAATCTACACAGCAACAGCATTTGGCTTGTCACATTCTATGTGTTGTCATCTTTCATCGGAACATTTGACTTGGAGCAAAAGAGATGTTTGAAGCAAGCATTGCTTTGTGCTGTTTCAACAGCTTTGTGCATTAAGAAGGGGGGATAGTAATAACATGTACACTTTTTATTTCTTTTTAATCATCATCATTCATTTAATTTTGGAAGCAGTTTTTCATTAAAAATGTTTTCGCATGTAGCATATTTTTAGTTTTAGAAAATGTGCTTGTTGAAATTTAAAATGTCTGATCTTGGTAAAACATTTGAAAAATAGAAAATATTGGAAGTAGCATTGCCCTAATGCTTTATAATGCTCTCTTTAGTTTTACTCTCTTTACATTAACAATGATTTTTCTCTTTTGTCAAAGTTGATATGGTTTTGGTTTCCTTAATGCAGACCTAAGTGAACACACTGAAACTGAGTACAATTTTTGTCTGAACGAAAACTTCAAAGCCTTAAAAACAGTTCACAGGGTTCTAAAATGCTCATTCTCAATAGACTTGCTCTAGTTCTGTCTAAGTTCAATTTACCCTTTAATAGATTTAGATAAGAATTCATGGGCATAGGTTAAAAGCATGAAGCTATTTTTAAAAAGTTAAACTAATGTACCCTAAAATGTGGAGTCGGAAGCTTCCATGGTCGGCATCCATAGTTTTTTGTGGGGTTTCCAGGCTATGCGGCCATGTTCTAGAAGAGTTCCTTTCTGACGTTTTGCCAGCATCTGTGGCTGGCATCTTCAGAGAATGAGTCCTCCCACCCTGAGGATTGCCATTAGCAACAGAACAATACACATGCTAATCACTCCTCCCTTCCCAGGGTCACAAAGAATATATATACCCAATCCTTTTCCAGGCAAAC
The DNA here is from genome assembly GCA_034509955.1 of Urosaurus nigricauda. Classification (NCBI taxonomy): domain Eukaryota; kingdom Metazoa; phylum Chordata; class Lepidosauria; order Squamata; family Phrynosomatidae; genus Urosaurus; species Urosaurus nigricauda. Next base: position 136,420,223 of record JAOEGL010000001.1, on the reverse strand, counting down.
ATTCTCTGAAGATGCCAGCCACAGATGCTGGTGAAACGTCAGAAAGGAACTCTTCTAGAACATGGCCACATAGCCCAAAACCCCCACAAAAAATTGCCATAAAATATTTTCAGCTTACCTTTATAGTCAGGAAAAAAGCCGCTCATCACATAGTAGTAGAGAATAGTTAGTAAGTTATTCACTTAGCACATGTTAAACAAATTTTCATTAATAAATAATTCACTTACCACATAGTTGTAATATAATAGCAAATAATTTCCCAAATTCTACAAAAGAGATCTGTGCAGCAAAGCCTCATTCTGCAGATCTGTAAATGAAGTCCAGTATCTATGAAAGTGGGTGTACTTTCCAGAGTTTGGGAGAGTGGGGTTGCAAAGAAGAATGGGAACTGCTTCACTCTCCATATCATTGATGGAGTGTATTCCACCTGAAGGTGGGGATAATTGGGTATTGCCTTAAACAGTTATCTCCGTCACTAAGCTGACTAGAACCTGCTGAACATCTTTTGATATGTTTGGGAATGAACTTTGATATTTACCACCTGTAGTTGTATAATTGTCAACATTTAGAATGGAATTGGGATGCTTTTGAAAATGCAAATTCAGGTTGTTCCCTAAGCATTGTCCCCTTGCCCCATATCTCTCATATTACTTTCTGTTAGGATATAAAACCCAAATGGTCATTAAAAATTTCTCCCTACATAATGCATTTGAGAGTTAATTGGGGATAGAGATCACAGTCGCAGAGAACTAAGACTGCATCCTTTGTTTAGAATAATTTTCTGGGACAATTGTATTTCAAGAGAGAAGATTGAACAAATCTGCAACAAATAAACCAATGTACGTATGATATGTTGGAAAATAGCCATACTGTTTCACAATAGAAACGTGTGTCCAAGAACTTCATGGTTTGAAGACTACAATTGTTTATAGTAAAAATTTAAAACAAACAAACAAAAAATACAGGAAGCCCCTGATTATCTGACAAGTTAGGGATGAGAGCACTGTCAGAAAGTGGAATCTGTTGAAAATTGGAGCCCGGCTCTTTTAGCTTGCAAATGCATTTTGGCTGCCAAAAACCACAAATAACACGCTATATACCAGTTTTGAATGCAAGGAGGGGTCTGCTCTTTCTGTTGGCAGATCTTGAGACCATGCACGCACATGCAGGTGAGCTGTCCCAAATAAGCCTCATAGGCAAGAAAAACTGATGAAAGAGTGGACCCCTTGAATTTATAATTTGCAGGCGTCAAAAGAGCAAGTAAGTCATCAAAAAAGGAGATGTCATAAATGGGAGCTTCCTGTATATAGCTAATTCCAAATACAGTATCCAAACTTGTAAATATAAAACAAATCTTTATAGGAAGATGGGCAGCTTCCTTCCCTGTACCAGAACCCACTAGTGGCTACATCACTGGTGAGTTTTCTGATGGTGCCAAATAAGCTGATGAAATTAATGAAAATGTGTTGGCTCTCTAAGGTACAGGTTGGTACCTGAGTACCCTCCTGCACCATAGAATCCTGCAGGTCTTCAGACCAGAGTGTCTCCTTCCTTTCAGAAAAGTAGGCAAAAAAGGGGAGGCTTAATTTTTTCATTGGGGTGGTTCTGTTAGTGGTGGTTGCAGTGCTGTATGTGGTTTTGGTGGTGGTGAATGTGGTCAGCAGAAGCCATAAAAACAGCTTTGGGATACTGTTTATTTCCCTTTCTAGTGTAAGTGGAATAATGGGTTGCATCTCTCCCCTAGATGTATTTCATTAAAAATTCTGTGGTATTTAGTGATTTTATAGCCTGTGCAGATTTGTAAAATCCTAACTCTGGGTGGAAAAAAAAAAGAGTTGCCCTCAAAATTTATTGTAGACAGAGAATGGAGTCTTCATTCTACAAAATTGCTGGCTTTTTGTTTTTGCTTAGGCAGCTGCTAAAACTCCCCTATTTGTCATGGACTTGGAAGCTGAGTATGCTTCAAATTGACTGGCAAACTATTCTCAGAATAATTGGAACTACTCTGATGCAAGTTCTAAGATTATTCATAAAATTAAAGACTGCAGGGCCTGATTAAAAACCAACAATTCCCCAACAAGTTAATGAAATCCTATTGGCAAGTTTTTCTTTGAATCTTGTCATAATGCTTACAAGTCCTTCTTAAGAATTAGAGTATGTTCAGAAGCTGTTTCATTTAAAAGTCACAGTAAAAGAGATTAAAATCCCCTCTCCACTATACTCAGTTGGAAAGTGTAAAGCATGCCAGCTACCTGCCCACTTCTTGGTTTAGGATTGTAGCTTTATAACAGAACATGGTGATTTGACTTTCTGTTGTAGTCCTAAAGTTCTCTCGTAGTAACCAATAAAAAGTGTGCCTAATAATGATTAAAAACCATGGAAAGATCTCTTTGTTGGTGAATTCCAGGCCAGCAGCCTTATTAATATTCCAGGGGACTATGAACTCACTTAATGATGCCTTTTCAATATTGTCTTTTGTGCAGACCGGTTTGGCCTTGGACAGCCAGGCAGGTTGCCTGCCTCGATGAATGCAATGCGAGTTCTCAGTACAAGCACAGATCTGGAGGCTGCCGTGGCAGATGCACTGGTAAGAGGGAAAACACAAAATGCTTCCAACACCAGAAAGTCGCTTAAAGTTGCCTCTTGTACGTACACTCTGCTCTCTCAATTTTATTGGTGTTCCTTTTCAATATCACTGTATGTGTGATTCTGTGTAAATGTCTTTGTGGGATTTCAGCATATGAATATAAGGTTTGCTGTGGATGTGAATTTTGGAATTATAACTGGGAAAAATCCTTAAGACACCTGTAAACTCTCATATTGGCGAAGAGTTACAAGGTTTAACACTTGCCCTAATATTACCAGATAAGAAACCGTAATGAATTTCTTAGTATGGATTCTAGTGGTGACTATTTTTCTGTGTTTTATGCATTTGTCTGTAGAGGGGACGGGTATGGTGTCTCTCAAATGTTATTTGCTTTTATTGTATTTACATATTTGAAGAATTCTCTTTTTTTCCCTTTTGGAATACCACTAAATAATAAATTGGCATTTTTGTCCCAGGAATGATGGTGAAGGATGGATACAAGTGTCATAGGTTGCAACTTCCACACTGTTGTTGTTGTCTTTACATCCTTAGAACTAAGAACTCATTTCTTTGGCTTTTGATTTAATTTAATTTCCAGAGTGGAAAGATCTTCATGAAATGCCGTATCTTTGAATGATTTGCAGTAGTTTGTCCAGGATGTCTGATGCCTAGTTGTTTAGTAAGAGCAGCAACAAAATGACTTTGGATCCTCTGTTACCTTAACCATTAAGCACTCTTGAAACTGATTCTATCAAAGGGCAGTCAGTCTACTCAAAAGGCAAACACTGTACTAGTTAACATTTACATTTCCTAGCTACTTCCTATGAAGTACCGTTTCTACTGCTAGGAAGCTGAAAGCAAAACTATTTTTGTAACTAGTTTACAGAGCGATAGCTTTGTCATTCTCTTCACAGAATAACACATTGACAGCATCATAAAAAATGGGAGGAAGGTATCTAATTGGTTTATTTCATCATAAGCTGTCATTGCTGTTAATCTTCTTAAGATGCACTGATGGAGTACAATGTACAACCCAGGTATTTATATATACGGTTGCATGGTTGTGGAAATCAGACCACAGTGTAATAGGATAGAGAAAGATACAGATTATGACCCAAATAGGCCAAGATGATACAGTTTTTCAAGTATTAAGTTTGTAGCATAGACATGTGAAAACAATAAATCTGTTTAAAAATAACAGTTTATTTTGAGTCAGACTCCTCTGAGGATAATTTTTTAGTTAAAATGCAGTTGTGAGAACCTGCATATAGGTGTGTGCCAAGAAAAAAATTATATCTGTTCATACCCCTAGTAATGGATTGGGATTTGTGAATATATCCCAACTGGCTATTTCTATTTCCAGTCTTTCTTTGTTCTTTCGTGGGTTCATTTGTGGTTTATTTTGTTTTGTTTCTGAGAACTGCTACTTTTAAGTTAAGTCTCTAGGAAGGTTGAAATTCTCTGCAACTGATTTTTGCTTGTTGCTATTTCTAATGTCAGTGACCCAGCATTGTGTGGTAGTTTGAGAGTTGTACTATGATTCTGGAGACCATGAAAACCCCCAGGTTGACCTTAGGCAAGTAACACTGTCTTAGTTTCAGAGGAGGCAAACACCCCTTTGAACAAATCTTGCCATAAGTGAAATTGCAGCATTGTGGCAATTGATAAGGGAGGAATTGTTGAAACAGAATTTCAAGAACCTTTGATTGAAATTTGAATTAGCCAAGGAATCAGAAGATGAAGATCAGGAGAAAGAGGAAGAGGAAGTATTAGGGAAAGCTGTGGGACCTGATATGGATGATCAAGACAGAAGAGCCAGCTGGAAGTCAAAGAAGTGTGAAGTGATGTTTACAGACAGGGATTTGTGCATGGACTGGAGTGATGGGATCACTGGAAACAACATAGAATTCAAGAGTGACAATCAATATGGAGAGGGTGGTTTTAGGGATAGGGGGCTTGGGAGGGTTGACTGAATGGTTAAAAACCCCCAAAGTCAAATGTAAATAGGAATACTGTAGAAATTAGATTTGGCTTCACTGGGTTTAAGATATCAATAGTGGGGCTTGTTATTTGATTTGTTCAAGGTAAAGATGGAAGATGGAGATCTAAGGCCCCATCCAGACTAGCCCATTTGCCCTGGTTTGATCCAGATGAGATCGATCGTGGCAAACCGATTCTATCCAGAGAGGAGTTCATACTACCTTTTGCCCCCATTGAGGCTTCCCGGTGCATTTTACCCCAACGAAGTTCATACATGCAAAAGTACCGATTAAAGATGGAGCCTCTTGGTTGTCAATCAAATGATGTCATGGTGACGTCTGATGCGGCCATTGGCCGCGCGAGATGCTTGTGTTTTTTTTTTATATTTTTAAATATTTGACAGCTTATGCGCATGAAGCATTTGGCTGGGAGCGGTGCGGATTGAGGCGATCCTTTCCTCTCCTCCTCCTCCTCCTCCTCCCAGTACTGTTTAAATTATTATTTACTATATGTTTCAATATTTTTTTTATTTTTAAATTTAATATATATTTTATAAAATAAAATATTTTATTAAATATTTTATTATATTATATTTATAATATAATATAATATTTATATATTATATTATATTATATTTATATATTATATTATATTATATTGTATTATTTTATTTTATTAAATAAAATATTTTATTAAATATTTTATTATATTATATTTATAATATAATATAATATTTATATATTATATTATATTTATATATTATATTATAATATATTTATATATTATATTATATTATATTTCATTGTATTATTTTATTTTATAGTTATTTCATTTATTATTTATTTCATTGTATTTTATTGTATTTCAGTGTATTTTATTGCATTTCATTTCTTAGTAATTTATTGGATTTTTTTGTATTTTTTTGGTATTTTTTAAAATATATTTTTTTCTTTTTTTCCCCCATTGACAGCTGTAATTCGCTTTGGCTGTTCCGTTTTTATGAATGGGGCAGAGGGGGAACCCCTGTCCATATATGGACTGGGGTTCCCTTTAAAAGGGCCCCATTCATTCCCTTCCAGTTTAAAGAATGAATGGGGCCCTGAAAGGGAACCCCTGTCCATATATGGACAGGGGTTTCCCCTCTGCCCCATTCATAAAAACGGAACAGCCAAAGCGAATTACAGCTGTCAATGGGGGAAAAAAAGAAAAAAATATATTTTAAAAAATACCAAAAAAATACAAAAAAATCCAATAAATTACTAAGAAATGAAATGCAATAAAATACACTGAAATACAATAAAATACAATGAAATAAATAATAAATGAAATAACTATAAAATAAAATAAAATAATACAATATAATATAATATAATATATAAATATATTATAATATAATATAATAATAAAAAATACATTAAAAATATTTAAAAAAATCAGGAGTGCCCAATTTTGCCTGGAGAGGAGGGATGTTCCTCCCCCTCGGCCTTTTCCCCCCTCCCCTGAACTTGACCCGATCGTGATCGGAGCCAAGTTCACATTCCCCGCAAACCGGTTTTCCCAAAAGAAACGGTAAAAAAACCCGCTTTGGGAAAACCTGGGTTATGGGGGATTTACCCCCGCTACGGGTGTGCAAAATCCGGATTCAGTAGTGTTAAATCCAGTTTCAGTGTGAACTTCTTGATTTTAAACGGTTTGCTAACCGGTTTATAACGTAGTCTGAATGGGCCCTAAGGGTGAGGAATAGGCTGTAAAAGAGATCATCTAGAAGAAAAATAGAAAAAACTTATTAAGGCTGACTTTCATGGATTTTAGTGACTTGGATGTGTAGAAAAAATATTTAAAAGTCTGTGGTAAATGGAGAATTGGTGAACTGTTAATTGTCTTTCAGAATGAAGGAATAATGTAATCCTTTGAAGTGTGGAGGTTTGGAAGACACAGCTGATATTATAACAGATAGATTTTAAATGAAAAATGTGAAGGGTTATAAAGCATTGATTCTAAGAGGCAAGATGTTATAGTTTTTTTTAATGTAAGCTAGGGGAAAGGGGGACAGAGAAATATTTGATAGTGATTATTACTGTTTAATACTGCATATATAGTAATAACTATCCATACCTGATCATGTATTGCTGCGGCTCAGTCTGGTTAAATGGAAAAGAAAGAAACGAGAAAGCGCACATTTCTAAAATATTAATTTCATAATGCTTGTGGGTATACAATGCCCTATTCTAGACTGGCAAAAAGAAGTGTGTTCATGGCTGCATGAAACTCTAGCCTTTAGATGAGAAAAAGGGAAAGTGTGCCATGAAAATGCTTTTTTTGCGTTTTAGGGGAGAAGAAGCGCCTTCCCAGCTTCTTTTTTAAAAACTGCGGAACAGCACAGCTCCATCTAAAGGCTGTGGTGCAGCTGCTAAGCATTAAGGAAAAGGCAACTTCATGTCACACTTTCCTGCCAATCTAGAAAGCCCCAATATTTTTTGTTGTTCCATTGTCTGTGTAGATATCGAGAATAGCTTGTTCACTCAGTCAATAGTGATTCTTATAATTGGTTTGAATATTGGGAAATACTTTTTCAACCAGTTCTTCTTTTGACGTCACTAAATTGCAAAAGTTACGAGGCAATGAAATTTGTCCTGAGGTCAGATCAATCGGCAGCTTTCCATTCCCAATTTCCAGCAATTGATGTGAGAATATTTCAGCTGATCGATCATATTGAAGCTGGACATGCATATTTGTAGTTAAAATTTTTACATTTCACCACAAAGTAGAGTATTTCAGGCAAACATTTATTTTGTCCACTGGTGTCGATTGAGGAATTACAGGTAATATGCCTGAAATCTCCTGCAAGAAATATTAATGTTTTCCCAAATGGTCTGCTGTTTCCATACAAATCTTGCAATGATCAATCAAGAGGCTTGAGCGATTTTTTTGTGCACCATTGTGCATTCATCCCAAACAATAAGTGTGCCTTCTGCAATGCCGGATGCTTTGGAAATGTTGCACGTGGGAGTTTCAATGAATTGCATATTCAAAGTGGAATGAGCAGTTCTTCCACCTGGTAGCAATTTTGCAGCTATTCCAGATGACGCAAGAGCTAAGGCTATGTCATTTTGGGATCGAATTGCTGCCAGAATCAATCTCATCAGTAACGTTTTACCAGTTCCTCATGGCGCATCTAAAAAGAAGATTCCTCCAACTTCGTTATTGATAGTTTGCATTATTTGATCGTAAATGCCTTTTTGCTCAAGTGTTAGCTTAGGAATATTTGATTGCACATACTACAAAAGATCACCCATGTTGTAATTTTGTTCATGATGCAATTCTACATCAAACGAAGCAGCAGCAGATCGATTTGGTGATGGCATTCCCAATTAATTGAGAACTTTGCGATTTCTAAGCACAAATCTTCAATCATTATTAACACTTCGTTGTAGATTTCTGCTGTGAAATCCATGTTACTTACTGGTAAATGACACACAGCGCAATTCCATTGCAGTGGCATACGAAATAATTAAATCAAAATGAAAATAAATAGAAATTTATGAAAATTCAATTTAACAATGCAATTGGAAACACTGAAATGGAATCGTAAAATATTTAGTATAGTGTATGTTGCTTTTACATCCAACAGATGGCACTGTTTTTAAAAAAATCTGTACTGTATAATACTGTAGTAGGTATATAAAAACATGTGTATTCAAATGCAATGTTGTGTCAAAATAGAACTTTAGGAGATTTAAGATTTTGAACAAACGAACATTTACATTTTTATTTATATAGAATGGGGATCTTTCTCTAGGGAAGATGCCTTTATGGGCATAAAATTGGATTTGAATTATCAACAATTGCATGTTATAGAAAGAAGATGAGGAATTATTGTGTAAGAAAGGTATCAATGGAACTATTAGTACCGGTATGTCTTAGTTTAATATGAAAGGGATCCAGAAATCCACAAGCTGAACATGAGTCAACAGTGTAATGTAGCAGCTAAAAAAGCCAGTGGGATTCTAGCCTGCATCAGTAGGAGTATAGTGTCTAGATCAAGGGAAATAATACTACCACTGTATTCTGCTTTGGGCAGACTTCACCTGGAATACTGTGTCCCGTTCTGGATATTGACAAGCTGGAATTTGTCTGAAGGAGGGTAACCAAATGGTGAAAAGTCTGGGAACTGTGTGGAACAGCTTAGGGAGCTGAGTATGTTTATTCTGGAGAAGAGATGGTTAAAAGGTGACATGATAGCCATGTTTAAATATTGGAGGGGATCCCATTGAAGATAGAGCAAGATTGTTTTCTGCTACTCCAGAGACCAGGACACAGAGCAATGGATTCAAACTACAGGAAAAGAGATTCCATCTCAAAATTAGGAACAACCTCCTGATGGTAATAGCTGTTCAATAGTGAAACAGAGTGTGGCGGAGTCCGTCTCCCCCCCCCCCCCCCCCCGTTTAGAGATTTTAAAACAAAGGCTAGATGGCCATCTATCTGGATTTCTTTGATTATGTATTCCTGCATGGCAAGGGGTCTCTCTTATGTATTAGTAATATATCTAATAAAGAAACAAATCAGCTCATTAGCCCAAAGTGTCAATCCATTGTATCTGAAGTTCTAATTGAAGTACATTTAGCCATAAATTTAACTTTTTGAATTCGCTGAGAGCAAAGAATAGGGAGCTTTGTTCTTGTTTTTAATTTCCACATCAGAAAACATTCTGTTTAATATGACTTAAACGAGTTGCAAATGATGTCAGGATGGAAGCCAAAATCTGTTGAGATGTAAATCTTCTTGCGCTCAGTGTGATTAGACACACAGGGCTTTCGCTTCAGCTTGGACTGGCAGGGAGCCCCTATATAGATGTAGTATGACAGAATAAGCAGTTTCCTACTGTCTACATGTTTTGGGCTATAACTCCCATAAACTCCATTCAGTAAAGCTGGCTAGAACTGTTGCAGTTGTAGCTCAGTGGATATGGATTGTTCCAGGCATTAAACATGATATCATAAATGATATGATACCATTTTTCTGCCTTGGATTTCCTAGATTCTCAGTTTCTGAGAAAATATCCACTAAGTGTCTTTCAATACAATAGAGTCATCAGAAAGGATGTGATTCTATCCTCCTCTGATTTAAGAGTATTGCAGTACAATGTAATTAGAAAGGACTTGAATCTTTCCCCTTTGATTTTCTTTCTTTCTTTCTTTCTTTCTTTCTTTCTTTCTTTCTTTCTTTCTCTATCTTTACCATGTATAGATAATTGTCAAGGCTTTCTGTGCTTCAACAGAATCTGCTGCTTCTCTCTGCTGAGGTTGGGGCAGATGCTTAATCCTCTTCATTTCAAAGTGGTTTTCCTGGTTAGGAATATTTCAACAAAGAGAATAATTGAACATTTGACACATAGACTGTAAACCTCACGACTTATTAAGAGAAAATAGTGATGAGATTTGTGTCCCTGTTTTGCCCAAAGATAATCTCAGTTTGCCATATCAGTCAAAAAGTGCATTTGCCCATTGTCTTTACTAATTTGAATGACAGGGATATGGTTTTCCCATCACTGGACTGCGCAAGTAGATCATAAAAGGTAGCTTCCTTTTTCAAGATGGTAGTGATAAATCTCTTGCCTATTGGCAAAACAAACTGAATCCAAAATAGCAAAAATAATTCCCAGAGACAGTGAGAGGACAGCCTTCCAGTACTGACAGTATGCAGAGCAGCACCTTGGTCATCTGATCCATTGAAGCACAGAGTGATGGGTATTTGGATCCAACTAATGGCTGCAGTAGGACAATGAGTTCTCTAAAACCTGTTTCAAGAGTCTAAAGGAGACATTTGAAGAATAGTGCCTTATAGGCATGTAACTGAAGTGTCAAGTATGCAACTCTCCAGGAACTCGGGGAATATTCTGAATTTAGTACTGGACATCCATTTTGTCTGTGTTTAGTTAACTAATTAATATTTGAGTGTCAACTGTAGGCAGTGCTGTATGTAGGAATATGGATATGTAGGAAAGATAAAGAATTCTGTGATTAATATGGATCTGAAAATCTTTGAAAGCAGTACTCTTTCTGTTGTTTTGAGGTTGTTTCACTGTGATGGTTATTTATTTTAATTAAAACTTTTGAATACTTAACATTATGTGGAGTCACTAAAGCATTTTGCCCATTACAGAGACAAATTCAAACATGTTGTGACTCAACAGAGAACTATATCCAGTCAAGGCGTCCCAAATGATTTTTGGCCCTTTCATACTGCACAATGATAGCACTATGATTCCACTTTAACTGCCTTGGTTCCATCATACAGAATCCTGTTATTTGAGTTCAGAGAAAGGGTGCTTAGAATTGTCAACCACAGAGCTCTAGTGCACCACCAAACTAAACACCCCAGGAGTCTATAGAATGTTGCTGTAGCAATTAAGGTGGAACATAGTGCTGTAATTATGTAGTGTGAAAGGTTCCTTTGTCATAGTATGACATCTGCTTAAAGTATTCTATATGTCTCTCTACAAATGTGGTGTGTGACATAGCTCTTGATTTTCAACTTGAGTCTTTCATCCCATGGATCCCTTTTGCAGTTGTTGCTGACAATACTTTGACCTTCTGTGGCCAGTCCACCTGCCTCTTTTTCTTCCACATTGCAAATATCTTCTCCAATTTATGTGCCCTGTTCACAAAAGAACTGTTTCCCCTCCCCAACTTTCATGTTCAAGAAGTAGCAGTGTTATTCTTTATCCTGTCAACTAAGTTTTTGAATAAAACCATGGAGGTCAGATTTCATGTCATGGCACATGTTAATTTTTGTACCTGTAAAAGGATACCTGAATCTGGTACAAGGAAGCATCTTTGTTCTCAATAAACAAATATGATACCGGTTTATCTGGCAGGAACTGTGTTGATCTGAAGGTCACAGGGAAACTTGAGAACCTTTTAGGATAAAGGATTTGTCAGGTAAAATGCACAGTGGTAATGTACATCTCAATTGATTGTAAGAGGCCTGAGTTGTCAGAGACCATTGTGTATTTATCAATCTAAGGAACAAATTGAAGATGCCAGCCACAGATGCTGGCAAAACGTCAGAAAGGAACTCTTCTAGAACATGGTCACATAGCCTGAAAACCCCACAAAAAACTAAGGAACAAACTGCTTATTCAACTGCACTTCAGGTATAATGGCTAGAATGCATGTTAATATCTTCCCAATTTTGGAGCTAGCCCATAAATGTCACCTTGTGGAGAACAGGTGATAATCTGGCTTGGGGCTCTTTCCTGAGAGCTTTATAGCAGAATCAGTATGGTATAAAGTGCCGGTATGTTGGCTTTAGCATAGGCAAAATGCCAAGTACTCATTGCAAGAGGATTTGGCCTCTACTGTATTTGGAAGCCAAGAGTCAAAGAGCAATCACTTTGGTGCTATACTCTGAAACCATTTTAATTTTATGCTGCTTTAAGAGAAACTGGCTGAATTTGTATTTTTAATTTGCTAATTTATTTATTTATTATTTAAAGGATTTATACCCCACCTTTCCCCCACAATGGGATTCAAGGCGGGTATTTGCTAGGGCACATTTGCTTGTATGTTTTTGTTGCAAGAGCAATCCCTGCATAAGCTGCTGACATAATTCTCTATGCTTTCTCCCACCCTTCAATATTTTCCTGCATACAGCTTTTAGGAGACTCCAGGAGCAAGGTACCAGTGCTGTTTTATTCTTTCTTTCTTTCTTTCTTTCTTTCTTTCTTTCTTTTACTTCCCAATTTTGCTCTCCCTATTTCAAAATTCATATGGTGCTACAGTCATTTTAATATGTTAGCATCTAAATTCTATCAAACTACAATTTTATAAAACATCAGAAATGGCATCATTCATTTAACAGATGATGCCTTCACTGCCTTAAGAAATCAAATTATTGATGCAAGAAAGTCAGAGTTCTTCAAAGAGTTATGTTAATATAATTTTACAATCTAGAAATGTTTTTTATGTGTGTGGATTATGTAGAAACAGAGAAATTGAAGGATATGGAAATTAGGCATAGATGGCTGATATCATATAATCAAGAAAGCTTATCCATAAAAGATAGTGAGACTGCTGTTCTAGACATTAAAACCCAATGCTCTCATCATTTGAATCCATGCCCTGCTTTGCAGTTCCTTCTAAGTGGTCTCTCTACCTGTTTCCAAGATCTGTTTATGAAAAAACTTGGTTTTCAAAACAAGTTTTCTGAAAAACAAACAAAAACAATAAATACTAAATCTTGTCCTGTTGTGGACATTTGGCACGCATGTGGAAAACATGGATGTATATATATATATGTATGTGCCTTCAGCTTATGTTGGGGTCCTCTGGGTTCTCTGTGTCAGGGATAACATGCTTTTCCTGCCATTTGAGCTTTAGTGAGACTAGTGATTTCACCAGCATTTCCACCTGAGAGTAGGTACCTTTTTCACCATTGCAAAACTAGATTAATTTGTACTGAGATATGGTGAAATTGCATCAGAGTTTATTTAGTATAGCTTAGTTTATCTGTTGACCTGTGCTCTAAGGTAACAGTTTCCAGTGAAACCTATTAGTTCTTTCATTATGCTTTGTTTGTGGTATCTGCTTGTTATCCCATTTGGTTCATTTTTTATGCTCTTGCAAGATCTTGATGCAGTTTAATGCCATCTTTTCTTGATGTAATTACCAGGCCTTTTGGGGGAGGATAGGAGGGTGGACTGAAACAGAAATATAGTTGTGCAAAACCTACTAATTTCCATTCCCTCCCTCCCCACCAGAAAAAACCAGTGAGACGAAGGTATGAACCATATGGCATGTATTCTGATGATGATGCAAACAGCGATGCTTCAAGTGCTTGCTCAGAGCGTTCCTATGGTTCCCGCAATGGAGGCATCCCTCACTACTTGCGGCAGACGGAGGATGTGGCTGAGGTCTTAAATCACTGTGCTAGTTCCAACTGGTCTGAAAGGAAAGAAGGGCTAATAGGCCTGCAGAATTTACTGAAGAGCCAACGGACACTGAGGTGAGTACTTGAGCAAGTTTATGGGACTCTTTATTTTTAACTCACTCTTGGTGCAGCTGAAGACCAAATTAAAGAAGTAAAATATGGCCCCATTCTTAATAATCAGGATGGGGAACAACATGGCCCTCCAGATGTTTTGGAGGTTGGGGTGGGATATTGAGACATGGGATTCTGTATGTAATGTTTAACTTGTAAGCTGCCTCTGTTGTCATTGACAGAGAGGTGGGATATAAATAGAGTTTTATTATTATTTATTAACAATAACTCCCATCAGCCCTCACCAGCCTGGCCTATGGTGAGGGATGGTGAGCTGTAATTTGGAAACATCTACCAAGACACATTTTTCCCACTTATGACTTGGATGTTCACACTGGCTAATATGTTACTAAAGGGTATATAATAGTAATTAGTAATAACAATATTTATTATATGTTTATTTAAAGCATTTATCTATCATCTCTCAGGCCACCAGGGAGATCCAGACAAACACTGGCTATGCAAATAAAAACATTTAATAACATACTAAAAAAAGGGTAAAGTTCTCCCCTTTGACAAGGTTGTCAAGTCGTGTCCGACTGTTGAGACTGGTGCTCATCTTAGTTATTAAGCCGAAGAGTCAGAGTTGTCAAAGACAACTCTTTGATTATGTGGGTAGCATGTCTACACATAATGCTGCTACCTTCCCTCCAAAGTGGTATTTATTTATCTATTAGTACTTTTACATGCTTTTGAACTGCTAAATTGGTAGAAACTGGGATTAGTGATGGGAGCTCGCTTTGTCATGCAGCATTTGGGCCTTGAACTTCCAGCCTGCCATTCTTACAGTCGTCAGAGTCAGCATCTTAACCACTGAGTCCCAAACATATAAAACAACTGCTTAAAATAGTTTCAAAATCACAAACAGTTAAACTGTCTATTGGTGTCCTTAATGTGTATAGTTCAAGATTGTTATAGGTATCATTGCTACAATAACTACAATATTGTAGGGATTTTAAAATGCCATCCTGGGAAAGAGTGACCACATGATTTTTCACATCTGTCAGAGAAACAGAATTGGTGAGATTGGTGCAGCCCAAGAGCAAATCATTTTTAGCAAATGATTTGCTAAATGCAATATGCTTTTATTTCTTTATTTTTATTGGATGTTTTAAATAGTGTTTTTTTTTTAAAAAAAAACTAGATTATTTGATTATATTTTAATAATAACTCTTTGTATGTTTTTACCTAGCTGTATTTTTATCTGTTTCTGTTTTAAATTTTGCAAACTGTCTTGAGTCCCAGTTTCTGGGAAAGAGAATAAGGTATTTGTGTGTGTGTGTGTGTGTGTGTGTGCATGTGCATCCATATGCACACACAATCACACAAATGCACATGTGTTAAAGGAGATGGTGGGGGGCAAGAGGGTTAAATAGAGAGGAGGGGGAAACAGTTAACATAAAGAGGTAATAAGGCTGACGTCGAATAGAGCCTCCTTGTGCAGGTCCATTCTGTGGGTTCTGAAATAATGTCAGTGTTTTTACATTTGGTAGCAGATATGACCTGTTTTACAAACTATGGTCTAAATCATATTCTTAGGCCATAGATAACAGGACTAGAGTAGAAACTTTGAAGCAATGGGATTTATCTACATGCTGACTCACTATTTAGCAATTGATTCAGTTAATCTACTGTAGCTGGGACTAACCAACAAGATTACAGCCAATATCTGATGGTACTATAAATTTTGAGGTTCAGATATAAGTAACAAGGATTTGCTTACTCTTTCTAGATACCTCCTACCAGCTGTAAAATAATTTCTTTTATTGTTTTGTGTTTCAGTCGAGTTGAGTTGAAAAGGCTGTGTGAAATCTTCACACGCATGTTTGCAGACCCCCACAGCAAGGTAAAATCATAAGGACATCTTTAGGATAAGTGTCTGTATTCTATGAAGAAAATATATTCTTAAAGATTGGTTATGTATTACAACTCAGTTTTCAAAACTTCAGTTATTTGAATCTGTTGGTGGCTTTGTTATGTATTGAGATAAGTTTGACTTTAGACAACTTAGTGAGGGGGGAAAAAACTATAACCACATATTCTTTCAAAAGCTGACACATCATAGCATGTTTTTGTGGCCTACGGGATGTCAAACTTAACCACATCAGATGCATGAAATCAAAGTTAGGGTATAAATAATTTACTCTACTCCTATCAAGAATACAAGATTTGACCACAGTCCTAAATAGTGTTTCAGACTTTGCAGGTTGTGATAAATATTTGAATACATACTGCATTTGAGCATTGTAAGTGTAGGATGATACCTGGAGCAGAACATTTCCTTATCATGAAATAAGATGGGTTATTTCAAAATATGTTCTTTGAATTGTGTTGTAAACACTTGCCTTAGCATATTATGCTCTTTGATAAATTTGTCTTAAATTTTCTGTGAAAAAGCTGGGTGCTAGGGGGAACTGCCCTAGAGCAGTTTAATTTGATTATACATATTTGTGTACTAATGAGTGATTTGTTTTGTTGCATGGCCTGTTTTGCGGTGGAATTCACAACAGAGAGTAAGTGTATTCTCCTTCCTCCTCACCCCCTTCTCCCAATCTCACCTCTTTTTAAAATGACACATCTTAGAGTTTTACAGTGCTGATAGTGGTATTAGACAGTCCTCATTTAAAATAGATTTTGCTCCCCCCCACCCTTTGTGTTATTTGCACCATGATTTTCACCTTGGTCTTCTTTTCACTTACAGGTTTTTAGCATGTTTCTTGAAACCCTGGTAGATTTCATTATTATTCACAAGGATGATTTGCAGGATTGGCTCTTTGTCCTTCTGACCCAGTTACTCAAGAAGATGGGTGCTGACCTGCTGGGGTCAGTGCAGGCAAAAGTGCAGAAAGCTCTGGATGTAACAAGGTAGTGTATCTGCAGATAACAGTGGATAATTGTGAACCTACCTGCATGCTCGTTTCCTCTCTTGGGAAGAGAAGATGTAGTTGCTCAATTTTGATATAATGCTAAACATCCTTCTTCACCATGTGCTGTCTCAATATATTAGGCTACAACTCACATAAAGCCTTGTATGGAATGTTCTCTGGCATACTGTATGCAGTGCATATGGAATCCTTCAGTTTTTGAAAGGCAGCACTACATTTATTTCAAGTAGATTAATACATTTTAGGAATTAATCTACTTGATATGAACATTTCCTACGTCCCTGTTTTTTGATGCAGTGATGAAGATGCAATAGGGAGAAAGTGCTTCTTGATTTATTATATTTGTTACAGTTGTTTTCATGCCTAAACCAGGTCAGATCATAATTACACTGGGCCCTGGGTATCTGCTGGAATTTGGTTCCAGGGCCCCTGTGGATACAAAGATCTGTGGATGCTCAAGTCCTATGATATACAATTGCTTAGTAAAATTGTATCTCTTACATGAAATGGCAAAATTAAGGTTAGCTTTTTGGAATTTGTATTTTTGAATATTTTGAACCCATGTATAAAGAATCCATGGATATAGAGGGCCAACTGTAGTTTAACCTATGTCTTATTGAAACAAGACAAGTGATTGAGGTTTCTGTTATTGGCTTACTTCATTAAAGTATGAAATGCATGCTTCCAATCTCCTCACAGCTATGCCAGCAGAATGCCTACTAACTCAGAGAGCCTTGATTGATAATTTAAAATCACTATAGAGGCTTGAAGTTTAACCCATTCGAACAGCAGTATCTGATCTTCACAACAGATAATACCTCTGATTATTGTATGTGATTCAGCAGTCAATAACTGGAAGTGTGTCCAGCCTTTCTTTCTTCTTCAGAGGGCATGCAAAGCTCAGTGAAGGTTACATGTAGTAGTGCGCTAAGGACTGCCCAGTATCTCTGTGCATATGAGGCATTGGTATTTTGCTGTATACAGTACTGTGCTCCCTTGGATGTGATTGGCAGATGCTGTATATATATTTTTTTCGTCATTGTAGATCAGATATTGCAGGATACGAAAGTACAGTACACCTGCACCAAGTGAGGACTTGCATCCTACGGTTTGAGCTTTTGCAGACAGCAGACCCTGGCTTTCTCAATGGGCACACATGCGCATGCAACAACACAAGTGTGGGTATGCACCCATTGAGAAGAATAGAACATAAGGTCCCATGTGTTTTAGTATCCGCTGGGGGATTCGGAACTGTATAAATGAAACAGAAAAGAGGAGAAGGTACTGTTCGGGTCCATTTTGACTTGAGGACCATTTTTGTGCTATTCTGAAGGAAATACAATGTTAACAGCTGATATACAATATAATGTTAATGTTTACATTATAACGGTACAGTTGACCCGCTGTATCCACAGATTTATTATCCACTGATTCAAGTGCCCATGGCTTGAAAATATTCAAAAATATGTAAATTCCAAAAAGCAAACTTTGATTTTGCCTTTTTATATATGGGTCACCATTTTACAATCCATTGTATTTAACGGGCATTGGAACAGCCGTGAATTTTGTTACTGGGGGGGGGGGGAGGCTTTTCCTGGAACCAAACCCCAGCAGATACCAAGGGCTCACTGTATAATCTTAACAGTTTGCTTCTGCCTAAATCTTGCAGGTGGAAATAAAATGTATAATCATGCCTTTTCTCCTATTCTTTCCATTCTAGGGATTCTTTCCCCTTTGATCAGCAGTTTAATATTTTGATGAGATTTATTGTAGATCAGACTCAAACACCAAACCTTAAGGTAAGTAATGCCTTTGTCATTTCATGATGAAGTGTGTATGTTTCAGAGCAAAGTGAACATAATACTTGACAACAGAAAAGTGGGGAATGTCAGAGATTACTCAGTGAATATGTTTTAAAGGCTTTCAGAAAATCTAGATATGATTTTTCTTTAGCTCATAATGATCCCTAAGGTATGAGTAAGGGATGCTGGGCTTTATTGTGAGGTTATCTTTTACTTACAAAAATGTCCCACTCACTTTAGGTAAAAGTGGCAATCCTGAAGTACATTGAATCCTTGGCCAGACAGATGGACCCCACAGATTTTGTAAACTCCAGTGAGGCAAAACTTGCAGTTTCTAGGATTATTACCTGGACAACAGAACCAAAGAGCTCAGATGTGAGAAAGGTGAGTGAAAGTAAGGTAGATGTTTCCTTTAAATAATTATAATAATTATGAAATAGAACATTAGAAATGCATTGATTTGAATCTATAATTTGCACTTCTTTCACCCATGGAATATTATCATTGACAGAATGGTGAAAAATCTGTTTTCACTTATTTTCCCCTCCCCCAAGGCAAGGGATCTTGTGCTGAATTTTGAGAAATAGTTCTTGATGGAAAGAGGCAATTACCAAAAATTGCCTCTTTCCCTCTTCTTTCTGTTGAAATTCATAAATAAGCTTCCAAAAATTACAGAGTTGCATCTATTGTTTCCTTTTGCCCGGAGCAGCTTTCAAGAGAAGTCCTGTTAGGGAATGCTCCTCCTGGCAGAAACAAACAGTGAATTTAACACTGGAATTTGACTATGTCTGAATTTGTCATATCAGCTAAATCTAATTTTTGTCTTTGAGTGCATGAGTGGTCGGACAACAGTAAGTTATTAAGGTTTTGTGCTTTGCCAACTGACAGCTGTCTAAATAGTACCTTACTCAGAAAGTGTCATTTGGAGACATGGTTCAGTTATCCACCACCTACAAGATTTGTATTTGATAGACAAGAGTTCATGCTTAGCCTTCTGGTTAAGTAAAAACAGGACCTAGCAACATATTGCTCTCAGGACCACAGATTTAGAGAGATTTGTTTCTTTGAATAATTTCTGATTCCAAGATGATGCTCAACATAACTAACTTTAAATAGAACAAACAATAGTAAGATGCAGCACAACATAAAAGCAGTACTAATAGAAGTAGGAAGAAGTCTTCTCTAAAGTACTTACAATGCTTAAAAGGCCTAAGGGAATAAAAAAAGTATCTGGTACCTGAAAGATAACGGTAGGTGAGCTTTCCTGCAGAGAGCATGTTCTGTGTAAAAGATGCACCGGGCCATTTTTGCCAGTTTTCAGCCTCTAACAGCGGTGTACACAAAAGACAGCCTCACCAGATATTCCTTCTTTCCATCTCAGCTGTTCAGTTACATAACTTATTTGTGCTTAAGAGCTGATTTGGTTTACATAAATAATATTAGTTTCATAAAACCACACTAGTCATGGTTTGAAATTACTTTCAAGAAGTTAAAAACCTTTCAGTAAACATGTAAGGTGCATTATTGCACTATTAGTTGAAAACATGTGTTCTGTGCTTTCTCTTCCTCCTGTTTTGGTATCTATGCAGCAGATCTCAAGACTTACCATGCCTTCTGTACAGTTAGACCTTCTGGCTTAACTAATGAGAAGAGTTGTGCAGCAGAGTGGGTGGCCTTCATGTATAACATGCTTGCCATTGAAATGTGTCAGAAATGACACTATAAAATTCAGATCAGTAAGTTCTAGGGAGTTCTCAGCTCTGTCTAAAAGGTGCCATGACTGCTATGTACAAGCCAAAAAGAATATCATCTTGGCAACTATTGAGAGCAGAGTGCACATATGCAGGAAACAATGTAATTTATGTAGAAGGCGAGACAGGGAATAGCAAGAATATAGAAACTAATAAAAGGGATACAGACTAGGGGGACCCCAATGTAGCACTAGAAACTATGGTTGGCATCCTGTTAGTGACATATGTAAGTGTAAATCCACCTTATACCTGCTTGTTTGGTCAGTGCAGAGGTTGATATTCTATTCTCCTCAATGACCACAACTTTCCCCCCTACTCTCTGTAGCCTCTTCCCATGGCCATTCATGGCTGGTGGAGAGCAAGTGGGGAATCAGAGAAGTGTCTGGCTGTGCCTTCATAACCAGGTGGAAAACAATGGCATCATTTACTGAAACCTATAGAGGGCCTCAATTTCCCTGTTCCCAAGCTCCACCAGGCTTTGAATGGCGGTGCAGTGGGGGGAAGAGTTTGAAGTGGCTAAAGCAGTAAGTCCAGGGGACTGAAGAGAAGTGTAGCATATGCTATATTGTGTCATACAAGCTTTTGGCCTGTGTTTCTAAAAAACAGATATAACTGCATCACTTTCACAAAAGAAGACGGGCAGTCATGGAATCCTTCACCCATTCTTACTGGGACTTCTGAAGTATAATTCATAAATGATCTTGAGTCAAGGGTAGAGTTGCCAAATTTTGCTAATGACACCAAAATAAACTAAACCAGGTAATGAAGAGTTCAAAAGGGATCTCTTCAAACCAGAAAACTGAGCAACAAAATGGCTGATTCCATGTTAATAAGAGTTGCTTTGATGAACATGCAGAGACTTCCCAGGGGAGAAGATTGCTATAGGAAGCTCATTGAAAAAGTGAACTGTATTTGGTAAAGCAATGACAACAACAAATTCAATCATCCAGTAAACACACAAACTTTCCAGTTTTCTGATTAGACAATTGTGACATGGGATCATAGGCTTCTTCCATGTTCCTCTTTCTCTTATGTGGAAACTGCCCAACTTCACTTGTTTTCATAACTCTGCTATGAAATGTTATCTGCACTATCACCAGCCATGGTTAAAGAGAATCCAGTTGCCAGTTGATTTTCAATTTACTTAAAATTTCAAGAACAATCTTGTTCTTGTTACATCTGTACTGAGCCAACAGTGGTAATTATTAGCCATAAAACTTCAACATGGAATCAACTAGTGAAAATGATTAGTTTTAAGCTTAATGTAAGCTAAAGAAGATCCTTTGCAATATCTTATAAAGCCCTATACTGAAGGAGCCTCCTGCGGCTGCCACGATGTTGATGCCTAAAAAAAATTGCATTGCCATCTATGAACTCCTTTTTAAGGAGGGGACAGAGACACCTACAGGCGCAGTGCTGCTCCATCTGGTGCTGACAAGAAGGCAAAAGCTGGTGCTGGGGCAGCTACTGAATTTCAGTTTAGAGGTGGATTTGGGCGTGGACGTGGACAGCCACCTCAGTAGAACTTTGTTGCTGTACTTGTGTATAATAAATAGGTGAAAATTTCAAAATAAAATAAAATAAAAAATAAAGCCCTATACCAGATTGTTGTTGGGTCCAGACTATTTGAAAGCCTTTATTTCCCCAAGTCTTATTATCTTTGAGGGTGGGCTTTCTCTCCATCCCACCACCCTCCAAGGCTTGGTTGGTGCGGGTATATAGGAGAGAGCCTTCTTCGTGGCTGCTGCTAGAGTTTGGAACGCCCTACCAAAGAAGGTTTGATCTGCCCCCTCTCTGTTGTCTTTTTAGTCACAGGCAAATAACTTTTTGTTTAAACAAGCATTTATCCTTGGCTGACCAGGTTGGAGTAATGTGTAATTGTGTGCTCTTTTAATATATGGTCTGTATTTTTTAAGTGTTTTAATTGCTTTCAAATGTTAGTGTTCAAAAAATAGTGTTTTAATTGAATCTACTATTTAATGCTTTTATTATACTTTATACTGTTTTAACTGCTCTGTTTTGATTTATGCTATAAACCACATTGAATCCCAGTTGGGAGAAAAGTGGGATGTAAATAAAACAAGCAGATATATAAATAATAATAAAATTAGATTTTGTTACTGATGACTACAACCTGTTGTGATGGCCATTAGCCAAGCACTATATAATAGTTTAGTTATACTATAAATTATTATTAAACAATAAATTAGTAATTTATCTAGCACCACAGTATTCAAAATATGAAGCCCTGGTGGATCAGCCAAATGGTTCAGATAATCATTGGAAATTCATGTGTGGGTGAAGGTGTTTTAGAGTGATAATACAGTCGGCTGACACTGTTGCATTAACACTGTCCAGTCAACACTCAGATTAGTTGCTTTGCTGTTACTGTTGCTTTGCTGCTTCAGGCTGAAGTCCTGTGCGCATCTGTCTAGGAGTAAGCCTCACTGAAAACTATGGGATTTCTTAGTATATAAACTTATTTCTGATTTCTAGGGCTATGCAATTAGACTTATGGGAACATTTTGCATTTACATAATGCTTATCTAATGCAAAATGATTTCTGAGTAAACTGACTTACGTGATACTGCAATAAATCCTTATTATTTATTTTCCCAATGAAAAAAAGAAAAGGTCAGATAGTACAGTTGACCTTCATATCCTCAGATTCTTTATCCACAGATTTAACTATTCATGTCTTGAAAATATTTTAAAATATCTATAAATTCCAAACAGGAAACCTTGATTTTGCCATTTGATATAAGGGACACCATTTTACTATGCTATTTAATGGAATTTGAGCATCCACTGATTTTGATATCAATGGTGGGTCATGGAACCAAACTGTATGCAGTAGTGGATATTCCTGGAGAAAATGATAGTGCCTGAGAGTATCAATGTGTGGTCCATTGGCGACTGACTGGCACTAAAATAGTATCTAATATCCCAGGCAAGATGACAGTGATGGTTTTGGTGACATTATTTTCAAACTGGAGAATTATCACCTGCTTTGAAAATGCAGCTCTGGCAAGAAACTTAAATACATAACTGCTTTTCTATATTGGTCATTACAAATTGTCTGCTTGCTTCTGCTAAACAATGTTCCCTTTCCTATTTGTTGAACTCAGACCATGCATAGTTGGGTAGGTGAGGATATGCCAGCTAGATCAACAACAGCCTCGTCAGGTCCTGGTGAAGGAAACTTGGAAGAGAAGTGTAAACAGGTAGACTAAAAGTAGTGTGCACTAATCATAAGACATTACTCTGCTTGCAGTCTAGAGTTTTAATCTAGACTAGATCTGAGAAAGAAGTGGACTGAGAGGGCCTGACAAAAAATTTAATGGTGACTCTGTGTGTATGTGTGTGTATGTATATTAAGTGTGTGTATTAATGTATGTTTCCCTTTGCTCTAGTATTCGAATTAAATTGAGACCACTACTGTCTAGAGACAGTCTGCAGGTAGTTGCAGTGCCAGATGAATTCACATCTTAAAGTTGAGTGGAAGATGATCAGACTCCCAATCCAGAGTTGGGATGTGGCTCCTTCTGTTTTCAAGCTGGCCCTTTGCAATTCCCCAAGAAGCTAAGAGCAAAAGAATTTTGTCTATACAGACAGACAACCCAGATCATTCCAAAGTATTTACACCTCTCTTCTCTGGCCACTGAAGAATGGCATACACACTCAGGTCATCTACCTGGGGGAATATTAGATCAAGAGACATATCATTAGAATATTCCTGAAGGGAATAAATGTGCATTAGAAATTGATATAAGCTGTTGCCCTCTAAAAGAAGTGAAAAAGAGTAAAGGAACAGAGGCCGCACCTTGGCCCAAATATTTTGGTTTAAGATCAGATCGACTGGGCATTTAAGAAATGGAACTGGATGTTTGGAACTTGGAGGAGGATGTTTTTCCCCTGCTTGTACCACTGACTTGCATGTAGGTTTTCTTAACTGGACTAAAATTAGAACACAAGGGTGTGCATGATTCTTCTGAGTGCTTCATGTAGTTTGGCATGATTTTCTGCTTTTATTTTATTCACCATGATAAGTAGTATTTTTTTGGACTTTTGGCTTTTGATAATATTTTCAGTTCAGAGAATGTGTACTTTGACAAATGTTCTACAGTTCTGCACAGTAAAGTGGACAATACTATCTTGTTTTGGATATTGGATAGTCCCTACCCAGCTGGAAGGTACTGTGCTTAGTAAAAAGAGGGCCAGTTAGGATTTTGCATCCAAAAGAAATAATTTTCTTTTTTCCAGTCTAGAACTTTGCATTTGACAAGTGTTTCTTCCTTTAAGGGCAAAGGGTCACAATTCATACACTGAAACTTGTCACCTTTCCCCACATCCAGATCAGCCTCTCTCAATTATACAAAATAGTTTGCTCCCACGATTGTCTTCGTAGTATTTGTAAACAAGGAAGGACATGGCAATTTGATTATCATGTTGGATGTGGGTTACTTTTCCCAAAGCAAAATCCACTGCCTGCCTACAAGCATCTTGCCTACGTTTGCTAAATATATCAGTGCCTGGACAGATTTTGCACAACTGAAAGTCTACTTAAGGACAAAGGGGTCACAATGTGTGGCTAGTATGTTAAAACAAGGAAATTATTTGTGACTGCAGTCATATAAGAACAGCCTAGAAAGGCTGTCTCCTTTTGCTATGGGACTTTCTTCTGAATAACCACACTTAGATTGCATAGCATGTGATGGGGTCTGTAAAACCAAGGTTTATTATTTAATGAAGATGAGATATTTGGACTTGAGGAGTAAAATGCATGACAAATACAGTCTCATTGGATTATCAACTACAGGATTCAGGTCTCAGTTCATCTTGTTAAAGGCCTGAAATGGTTTTGCAAGGGCCAAAGGATTTTTGAAGGAGTATCTAACAAAACTGTGGGATAAACATTATTTTTATAAACTCTTTTGGTCTTGTATTTATTACAAGATTCCTTTTTAATACTGGGCCATGGTGGGGGGCAGAATGATAGATAGAGTAGATGTACCTTCTTACTTGATTTATTATTTCCTTAAGACATAATACAGAATTGCTGAAACAAGAAGCATTTCATGGAATTGGAAAGTGCTTTGTGCATCTTTGACTGTAATACTTGCAGTATATTCAATGGACTGATTTCAGCAGTGCGTCACTTTTGAATATTTGGAATGTATCATACTCTTCACATCTGATTGAAGCCTGTGGCAATTAATGGCTCTGAATTGTCAGGTTCCTCCTGATAAGACCTCCCCACCATAGGATATAACTGAAATGTTTAAAATGATCCTGGTACTGATTTAGTTTTTCTCTTTTCTTCCTAGGCAGCACAAATAGTCCTGATTTCTCTGTTTGAATTAAACACTCCTGAGTTTACTATGTTACTTGGTGCCTTGCCAAAAACATTCCAGGATGGTGCTACCAGGCTACTACACAACCACCTCAAGAACTCCAGTAACACTAGTGTGGTGAGACTATTAGCATTTTTTCCTTTAAAACAAAATAAAAACCCTGTCAGCATTAATTTCTGCTCTAGCTGCTAATGTCTGCAGTCACATATGTTCTAAAATATGCAGCCTTAGCTTTCCATGATAGGATGGATATTACTTTTTAACAATGTACTTTCCACTGTAATAAATGTACATACATGAAGGTGTCAGTTTTTGGAGGTGATCGTAATGCTTTCAAAGAGGGTCTTAGCATCAGATGCCAAAGTCTTCTCTAGCACAAGTTGAAATCCAAGCCAAAGAGATATTACAAGATTTTGCCACTTTTGTTGTTGTTGTTGTTGTTGTTGTTAAATGCTCTCTTCCATTCTAAACCAAGGCTAGGAGTGGTGGCAGCTTGTTAGTCCAGCCACTAGGACAGGGCAAGAATTTTTTATCATTGATCCTCCCTCTGCCTTAGCACTCTTGTGTGTTCCATGTCAGCATTCTATAGCAAAAAGTTATTGTGTATTTGGGGAAATGTACTTTTCCTAGTGGGTAGTGAAAGTCTTGGCATACTACTAGTACTCCAGGCATACTACTATTACTACAGGGAGGAGAATGAGAGAGACTTTCCCTTGCAGTTGGACCACACTGCCTTTTTGCACCTGGCAGATAGGGTAAGGTGAATTTAAACACGGGAGGTTAGGAGAAATGAAGGATGTGGAAATGGGGCAGATTAGCAGGTGCTAAACTTTGAATTAGTCTGGAGTATAAGCTGAGCTGTTTAGAAGAAGTTTAGCTTCGTTCAGAATACCATTTTTGTTGTTTCTGAGCTCTTTTTACACAATTTTTCTTATAAACCTTGAAAATCTTGAAGCCAATGATGTTTGGGTTAATTCTTATTTAGATAAGTGTTTATGCTTCACAGACAAGTGCCTAATAAAAATGGGTTCACTGTAAGTCATATAAGGTATAAAGAATAAATTATATATGGAAACATTTCTTCCATACTTTGGCTCCCCCCCTTCTTCCTGTGACACATTATTTGTTCCCCTCCCCTCTTCTCTTGTTTGCTTGTTTCCTAGGGTTCCCCTAGCAATACTGTTGGCCGAACTCCTTCACGTCATCCTAGCAGCAGAACTAGCCCCTTAACTTCACCAACCAACTGTTCTCATGGAGGGTTGTCTCCAAGGTAATGTAGTTTAACTTAAAGAGAGGCACAAAATATGAAAAACTGTCTATTAAAAATATGATTGTTTAAATTGTGTTTGTTCAAAAATCACATTATCGGCAAGTATCTAATACATTTCCTTAGCTCTGCAAGTAGAGCAGAAATGTAGCTCATTTGTACCATAGTATAATGCCAAGCTGTCACTTTTAATGGCAAAAATACTAATTTATTTTTAAGACCATGTCTAAAAAAACACAGCAGCATCTACATTGTTGAATTACAGGCATATGTATGTACACACTTAAACACGACATAAGGGCAATCCATTTATACATGAATGTTTCAATCCTTATTTTTGTACTGTATTTTTGATTTATTGAGTTTTTAATTATTATTTGGTTTGTTAGTTTATTTTAAGCAGAAACCAAATATCAAGAAAGACATTTGCTGGTGCAACACTGATAATGTCTGTACACATGGCATGAGAAAGTATGGCGGGTTAGAATACATAAAGAGTGTTGTTGTTAAACTTGTAACAGATTCTAATTGGGTGTGTTATCTGCACATTGTAACACAGAACATTTTGAAATGAGGATGAATGTAGAACTTATTTATTACCTTTTTTGGTGCTATATTTGTCTTGATCCAGTAATTGGGTTTGTATTTCATGATAAGTCAGGGTTTCAGGGGGACTAAGGATGAACTGCATGGTTTTTTTGTGTTTACTTTCAGAAGGTATTATAGTTCACTGCTAAAGCACATGACCTTGATCTGGTTGAGCTTGAAAAGATCTGGAGAACAACTCCCAATTAATAGATTATACTGAGCTAGATAGACCAACCTTCTGACACTGTGTCAGGCAGTTTTATATGTTCACAAAACAATAATTCTCTAAGAAATGGAATCCAGCTTTAGGAGCATTTGAACCTAAAAACATCAGAATGGGAAATCACAGGTATTAATGCAGCCTGAAGTTACCAAGCTTGATACCAAATTTGCACCACATACCAAATAGTATATTTTTTCGATGTTTATCATAGTATATCCTCAGTTAGATGGGACTGTTTCAAACTCTCCATGTATTTTGGCATATGTAGAGAAAAATGTAAATATCCAAGTTTTAAGCAATATTGAAGAAGTCTTTTATAGTGAGAACATAGTGACATAGATGTTGTTGATCTCATCATGAAAGGCTTTGTCCTGTTTGGATCACTTAGGACTTAACTTTTTTCTTGGAGAACTCTCAGGAGATAATGCTAACAAAGATCTCACTCCAGTTCTGTTAATTCTTAATACATTGCTATTTGTTGATTTATTCTTTAATATACCACTTTGGGTTTTTAAAGGCTTCTCCTAGGCCCAAAAGCAACCCATTTGGGCAAAAAGACATTAGAAAATTAACCCCACACATGCCTTAGAAGTGTGATGACATTTATTTAAAAATATATATTGGAGGTCCCTTGGAGCTTCAAAAATAATCTTAGGAAGGCTGTATACAGTTTGCAGACTACACCTTCCCTACCCCTACAATACAGCATAATTCTACACATATTTAGTTAGGAGTTAGTTCCCTTCATTTTATTGGGGACCTCCTCTTAGATGAGTCCATAAAGGGATGCAGCCTGAACATGTCTTTTAAGCATCTTTTCCAGTACAGAATGTTTATGTTGGGTTTAAATGGAATGTTTATTATGAACTTTGTGGATCTTACTACAGTTGCATTACAGATGTGAGGAAAGGAAAACAAATATTGTTAAATTTATGTATAAATATGATTAAAATAATTCATTTATAATTTAAATAAATTATAAAGTAGAAACATCCATAATAAACTTTTAACTGTGCTCAGAGATTTCCAAAATCTCAAGTGGGTGTTGTGCTGGAAAATTTGAAATGCTCTCGTTAATCTAATGACTGTAAATTCTTCTTGCTACTTAGAATTTTGTCATATTCTTTATTTTGAAGAGATCTAGTCAGCCTTGTTTTATTGGGTCCATGCTTACATAGTGCTCATATACATAGATGAAGATAATAATGTCAGACATGTTTTATAAAAATGTAATATTCCATTGTTAGCACTTCTCATTTCAGTCAACTGCTTTATTATTTCTGGTGCTTCTGTTAAATCATATTTTGCAATTTTCTTATTCACACTCTAAAATGACCGTAATATTTCTGAATTGCTTTATGATTTGCTTAGTTCTGGCTTTTGCTCTCTTTTTTTCCTAATTCCTTTTTATTTCTCCTTCTCTTGAGTTTTAAAAACAAAACCCAGTCCTGCAACCACTATATTAAAAAGAGAACTTTGAAAACTCTGAATGATTGAAATGAAATAATAAAATGAATAACTTGTACTATATCTGAGTTACTTTTGTACTTTTAAACTATATTTCTTGGAACTCCAGCAAAGTATATGTCTTCAGTTTAAATTGTTGAAAAATTGCCTGAAAGCTGTGGTTTGGGATTATAAAATTGTACACTGGTATACAGTAGTTACATTTTGGTAGAATAGGTGAATTGGTCACATTTTGCCCATGTGCGAGTATATGAGAATTCTTGAAAAACTAAGATTTCATGTTTTGGGATGACCACCTCAAAGGTACGTGAAAATGGAATTTGTAGTTTTTTTTTGTTATACTACATTTTCCTATTTTGGTGAAACAGTATTATGCAAACATTACTACTATTCCTGTCTTTGTTCTTGAGTGACTTTCCTGAGGGTGCTGCTATGACACATAGCAGATTTATTTCTGACTTTCCATTTCCAGTCTTGCAGCATTTTTCATTTATTTATACACCAGTGTGATCTTTGCCTATATAACGTATTTAAAACTCAATCGAAACAAAGTAACAGACTGAATACTCCAGCAATCCCAAAAATAAAATCTGTTCTGTAATGCAAAAGCTCATTCTGTGGGGGTTTCCCCTTACAGTGATGACAGGTTCTCTCCACAGCCTTGTCACAAGATAGTGAATCACAGGAAGCACTGACAGATCTAGGTCTGGAAACTGGCCTAACATGTTTAATGTTACCCTCTATCTACATCTTACTGTGGTTTGAAATGTAGGGGTTGTGCACCCTGCCGAAATAAAGCAGTTTGAGACTGCTTTAACTACCATGACATGACTTTAACTGTCACAACTCTGTCCACCAGAATTCTGGGATTTGTAGTTTGATGAGGCTGAATACCAATTACAAATCCCAGGATTTCACAGGATGGGCCATGATAGTTAAAGTGGTGTCAAACTTATTGATTTTTTGTAGTATGGCAGGTCTTGTAATTTTTAAATTAACCTTCATTTACAACTGACATCAGTAGGGAACCTGCATAGTGGCTTACATCGAGAATGGATGGAGTGGGGAGAACTGAACAAGAAAAAAAAGGAGTAAAATTGGAGGGGGAATGTTTGAGTCGCTTGGGTGTTTCCTGATCTACCAAAATAATTATCATCTTTCTTTCTTGAGATTTTCAGGAGAATGATGACAGGGAAGATAGGTAGGAACAAAAAAAGAGGAAGAAATAATGAAATATAAGCTGTAATGCAATACAGTGCACCTGCGTCATATGCGGGCATGCCTTATGTGAAAGCCAAGCTGGGAAAAAGGGCGGTGCGCCCCGGAAGGGGTAGTGGCACATGTGCCGCCACATGCACAAGCCCCATTAATTAAAATGGGGCTCAAGCACATGCAGAATTCCTTTTACACACGTGTGTGTGTGTGTGTGTGTGTTCTGAACGGATCCCCCACTGTAGGGCCCACTGTACATTTCTGTCTTTCCGCCTTCCAGTCACATTTATGATAGAAATAATTATGAGCTTCAGCATTACAGCATTACAGGTGCTAATAAGGACATATGAGAAACTAAAGCATGAAGGACCTCAGCCTTCTGTAGTCAAATAACTTGGTTAAAATGAAACTGGACAGCAGAATATGTACCACTCTTATTAGAATGCAAAACAATAAGAATTCTGTGGAGAGTCTTATTGCTTTTGAATTCTCAAGAGCAGTAGCTCTGGATGATAGCACTAAATTAGAGTCATGGTTTATTATTGGTTAAAATAAAAAGTGGCAGCTTTGTTTTTATTCTACAGTTTTGTACGAGGACATTGGGTTTCCCAGATCTCCATGGTCCATTCAGTTTCAGCCTTTCTTTTGTAGAGACTACTACTAGGCCTGCTAATGAAGTGTAATAAAATATTAAGCATTGAGATTGTGTGGATTACAGGAACCATAAGACAACAAGCCCTGATACCGTTCCTGTTGATGAGAAATATTTTCTGATCTTGTTGGGTATATTGTGGACAGTGGCGTCACTAGAATTGGTGTTATCCCCTGGTGGGCACCCTTGCAGAGTCACTGCTCCCATTAATCTCTTCCCATATCACACCACACAGAATCGGGTTTTTTGGGGGGAATTGGTATTACTGTTATTCATAAACCATAATTCCCATATATCACTGAATGTAATGGCAATAGTTGTAACTTAAACAATTGACAAAAAATTAAAATTGTGTCTTTAAATTACAATATCATGTGCACAGCTTAAATGATTTACATGTACATAGTTTCATATGGTTAAAGTCAAAATTTGTTAACATGTCGTGTTTTTAAAGAAAATTTTAAAATAATTTTTAAATTTATTACTTAAAAATTCTTTTAAGATTATATATATATATATATGAGGCATTTCCTTTCTCCTCCCACTGAGCCTTATCCCACTCACACCACCTATTTAGCATTTCAAAGAGATTCATGTGAATGCAACAGCCCATTCTGCCAAAACACAGATGTTGGCGGAGCAGTTGTGTTTAACACCTCCTTGGGATGTCACTTTGTGTGGCTCGCACACCCCTAGTGACACCCTTCATTGTCTGAAGAGCAAATGAGCAAATTTTCACTGATTTTAATTGCAGGATATCATCTATTTATATTGTGAAATATGGAAATACTAACATTCTTCTGATATTAGATATTACTGAATGGCAATATGTTTATATAAAAGCAAATAAATGGAGTATTCCAGTCTGACTTGTTTCTATTAAGTTTCTCTCTTGCTGAGAAAGCATGAAAAGACTCAGCCACTCAGATTATAGTTTTGTTTTCTCCCCTTTTTCTGTTTTCCCTCTCCCTCTCTCTTTTTTCTTTCTGTGATCACTGCAGTCGTTTCTGGGGTTGGAGTGCAGATGGGCTCTCGAAGCACCCCCCTCCCCTTTTTCAGCCTAACTCCATCCCCGCTGCTCCTTCTCACAAGACTTTCAGGCGTTCTTATTCTCCCAGGTAACAAGCTACCTGTTAATCCAACCTGTCTGAGGTGTCACAATGTTATTTACCTTTTGGCTCAGTAGAGTACTTTGAAACCAATAGGCCTGGGGAAGTAGCGAGGGACAGCACCTTTTTGCCTTATGCTTTTTATCTATGGAAGAATCATCTCCATCGCACTGTTCCAGAAGTGCTACCACATGAGACATCACATGGATATGTCAGAAAATATTGTTCCCTCTTCCTTCATTCCTTCTGCTGGAAACACTGCAATAAAAGCAAGGTCAGAGCTTATTTTACACCACCAGATATGCCAAACCCAGATTCTGAGACCTACTTCTCTTTGAGATATGTGCATGCTGATTAGGGTCTTAGGTAGAGTCTCATGCTAGAAATCAGATGGCCATCTAGAAGGTAATAAACAGGGGTTAGAAGGTATTTAAGGCAGTGTGACCCCATGGTCAGTTGCATGACTAAAAGAATGACCTGGATGAATTGTTATTGGCGAATTGTATTGTCTGGTATGCCAAGGTGCTAAGCAAGTTCCCAGCACCCTTGGGTAGAGTTCAGTCATATTCTTCATTCAGTAAACGTGTGGCATAGTGCAATATGTTCTTTCAGGGTTATCATTCTCTCAACTACACAGAACATGCAATGACTCCACATGGCATGTTTGTTTTCTCTGTATATAGTGGTGGGCACAAGTACCTGGTGCCATTTCTCAGCATTATCCAGCATCTAGAGCTCCATATAATCCCACCACTTGGGAGAAGGGGAGAGCTGGGTTTACCATGACTTCCATACAAAACAGTCAGTTGATGGGAATCCAGCTTTAATAGTGGCTTGTATGTGCACTCCCTTGGCTCTTGCATGCTTGCTGTATTTATTCGATGCCATTAACTATAGATGGACGCTGTTAACTAGAGCTAGTTAGTGCATCAAAAGCACTTGCCTTTTGAATAGCTGAATAATCAGCTGAGAATTGCTGTGTGAAGGGATGATGTGTGCTTCTAAAAACTCATTAGGTATATGCTGGGGGAATCTGGCCAAGTCAAGGTCCTGTCTCTCACGTTTTATCATTGTAACCTTACATCTGTAAGACACATTTTCCTTCCAGCTAAGGGTAGACTAGTACAAAACTGCTTCAGCTCATACACAGTATTTCACTGGATTGAGGTGAAAAATATTAGCACTATGTTGGTTCCCTCCCCCCTTTTTTCCAGCATGGGGGTGTCTTCTATCAAATTATACCAGTACAAGTGGCATGCAGTTAAATTCTCCTGCTGATGAGCTGCTTCTGTCAGCGAACAGAGAGCAATTCTGCCCCCCTCCATTTGGAGAAGATTCTGGGGGCCCAAAAGGAGGATGGGAGAAAAGGAAAGGCTGTGGGTTTTTGTTTGCATGAAGTTGGATTTTACCCAGTGTAAAATGTTTGCAATGACATTCATCCAACACTGCACAAAGAATAATTGACCAGCAAGATCACTTTAATGAATAGAAAATGTTCCCAGTTATTTTACTTGGGAAAGATTTCAGTACGTGCTACAAGTAATTTTTTTTTAACAATTACAATACTTGTAAGCGAGTGGCAACAGCACAACATGAAAATGGTCAGGAATGTCATGCAGGCTCCAGTTCTATCAGACAACACAGAGGGAGGGAGAGTGTTATTTAGAAGAACTTTTCTTCACCTTAGAGACCCAACCCTATTTTACATTCAGAAATACATTAAACATTCCCAATATTGATGAACTCTGTATTCAAAAGACTGTGTTTGTTGGAGGCTGTGGCAGCTGGAAAATAATATTGTGACATCTGTTAAAAGTCACACATTTCCCCTCATCTCTTTGTTCAACTTGTAACTCTTCCAGTTTTTGGCATGAATCATTGTTTTTTTTGTCTTGTGTGATTGCTAGGATGGCTTTCTTTTTTATAAATGGATCTTTTTCATCTTTCATTTCTTTCTTTCTCTCCCTCCTCATATTATCCATGTATCACACAGTTCTTGTACTGGCTAAATGTATTTGCTTGAACATGTGGTTACTCTCTTAAAATAATAGTAATAATAATATATTAGAAACTGCTTTCTTTTGGTGAACTATTTTATAATTCATTCATACTCTTCATGGGTTATAAAAATAAAGTCTTCCTTTGTGGATTTTGGATGCCACTAATATTTTTAATATTTCAAATAAACTCAGTTCTGTAAAACAAGTGATATTATTTTATCCAGACATTTGTGTAATCATGATCCTTGGACATTATTGTTTTAGAATGCATTCTCTCTGTATTAACTCTATGTGAGCATCTTAATTCCAAAATGTAAATTGTTAAGGCCTTCAATAAATGGAGCCTGTCTCTAAAATAGTGGTCCCCAAACTGTGCACTTTAAGAGATTTTGGACTTCAGCTCCCAGAAGCCTCAGCCATGTTGGCCAATAGTCTGGGATTCATGTCTTGCCATTCTTGACAGAGTAACAAATGAACGGATGCAAATAGGATCTCCAACACAAGTTCCAGGCTCTCTGTGTAGGACACTGTACAGAAGGATTAACAGCTGCTTACCCCAAGAATTTATAGTTATGGTGATAAGTTGTAAAGAGTGACTCCCCACCCCCCCATATGTGACATCTGGGGGCTGCAGTTTAGCCACAGATCACTATTGGGGAGACATCCTCCGACAGACCTAAAACATGAAAAATAGTGACTGGCACATCATTTCTGGTTTCTGCATGTGGCCTGTATGAAGTTGAGAGGAGCCAGAATGAATCTCCAGCCCTCCATGCATGCCCACCACTGATCTAACTGTGTACTTGTGGCAGGAACAACAGAAGCAAGCAAGCAAGCAAGCAGAGCAGGGGCAAATGTAGCCAGGGGTGTGTGTAAAGCACTGCAATTATTTGTGCTAAGACTTTGTTTCTGTGACATGTAATGATTTGTGTTACATCAGAGGTGGATTTTGAGCTGGGGTTTTAAGGGAAAAAAAACTCCAAGCAACACAAGCCTTCAGAAGGGAGAAAGGAAAGATGAAATGTTTGTTCTTGGGCATAATGAGATTAAGGCAGCAATATAACATCTAAGTAACACTGTCACATACACAATAGGAAATGTGGAACTGGATTAAGGGAATGAAAGTCTGAGAAAGAATTACAAGTACAAGTAGTATTGAAAATCATAAACTTTGTCTAGGCTGTCTAAAAACAAGAGTGTAGAGAGAAATTAACAAAAGTCTCTTAAGTGACAGAAAAGTAATCCCAAGTGGAAGCACTGAGTAAACTGGTAGGAATAGGTGTGTGATGGATAGGAAAAGTAACAATCAAGAACAGTATCATGAAGAGAGAGGACCATCTGATCACGGAGCATGAGATTACTCAGTTGTGTTGAAGAAAACAGAAAAACAAAAGAGGATAATTCAGAGTGCGTAAATGTTTGGATATGGTTGTTACAAAGAGGAATAGAGTATTAGATAACGACAACATTTTTGGGAGACTCGAAATAAAGAGTAAAAGGAAAACTAGAATTGGCCTTTATTAATTAGAAAACATGGTGGTATTCTTGAATATGGCAGGGAAGGAGGGCAACTAAAATGGTGAAGGGTCTGGAAACCATGCCTTATGAGGAAAGACTTAGGGAGCTGGGCATGTTTAGCCTGGAGAAGAGAAGGTTAAGAACCCAGAATGATGGATGCAAGCTACAAGAAAAGAGATTCCACCTCAACATTAGGAGGAACGTTCTGACAATAAGGGCTACTCAATAGTGGAATACTCTTCCTTGGAGAGTGGTGGTGTCTCCTTCCTTAGAGGTCTTTCAGCAGAGGCTGGATGGCCATGTTGGGTATGCTTTGATGGAGAGTTCCTGCATGGCAGGGGGTTGGACTCGATGGCCCTTGTGGTCTCTTCCAATTCTATGATTCTATGATTCTACATTACCTACCAATAGTTTATTTCTGTAACCCTAAGGGCATGGGTTTTCACTGTGTTGAAAACAAGTACATTGTCTTGTTTTTTATTTATTTTTTATTTTATTTGTGTGTGTGTGTGTGTGTGTGTGTCTGTTTCTGAACAAAGGTTTGACATTGATCTATCTGGATAACTGTTTGGCTTCAAGTAGTTCTTCCATGATTCAGTGGTGTGAATTTTGAGCATCCTCACCTACGTTTTCAGAGTTCTTTTTATCTTCAAGTGGAAATGGAAAATTATTTTTCCCCATGGAAAAATAATGGGTGTGTGTGTGTGTGTGTGTGTGTGCCTTTCTACATTTACTTTGCTCCTGAATGGAAATCTTTATGATATACCAATAATTAATTAGAGTAATCTTGTTGAGATGTTTGAGAGCTGTTGGAATGAGGACAAAATCATAATATTTGTCAGAAGGATTACTAGAATCTTTTCTCTCATATATTAAGAAACCATTGTCTCATATATACCTAGACCAGAGTATGGCCTTGTCTCATGTTATAAATGCTAAAGCAGCTACAAAATAATTGTATTTTCTAATACAATTAAAAGGCTTCAGTGTATCTCTTGTTTGTTAAACCCACACTGTTGGGGGGGGGGGTTTCTTTCTTTCCAGATAGACCATCCTTCCAAACCTCTTAGTGTTTAGTGTTTAAGACCTATCTTTGGCTGCTTTGCTAAAACACCATATGGATTTATTCCTGATGGTGCAACCTGGTTTGGTGTTGTAGAATGAGTACACTGACAGGCTTCCAGGGAGTATCGGTGTTCCCAGGTTTCATGGCGCCCGGAAGCTTAGAAGGCATCAATCTTGTCTTTAATTAGTAGTTCTTGAATCTCTTTTCTCCATTTAGATAATTAAATTTCTTGCTTGGGTGATTTATATGTTGATGAGAAGCCGTTCAAAAGACATGTCCTTTTTGTGAAACTTTTCAGCAGAGGTACTATTTCATTCCTGTGGTGAGAAGATCTAGGTTTCTCTGGGACTAATTATAGATGTGTAGGACAGCCATGGGTTTGACTACGCTGTAAAGCAACTCATTTCTACCATTGGAGACAGATGCTGCTTCCAAATACAGTGGTCCCCCGGGTTACGAAATTAATTCGTTCCAGCACCTATTTCGTAAGCCGAAAATTTCGTAACCCGGGGCCTATTTCCCATTGAAAATAACTAATCCGTTCCATGACCCCAGATTGACCCTGCAAGTCAATGGAAGCTTACAATAGAGGCCTATTTCCTTAAGTACCCTACAATACACTCTAATAGAAACTTCCCTAAGGCACTAAAGAACTTAAGAATGACTTGCAGGGCCAATCTAAAGAATAAAAAAAAAGATTTGCAAAGAACCAAAGAACCAAAGTTTTAAAATTCCATCCATTTCACAGGCCTTGCCAAGGGCCATGGCCACCTTGCAAGCAGAACAGACCCCAGAAAGCTTTCAAAGGGCAAGGCAATGCACTCTGAACACTGTCTCAGCCCACTTTGCAAAGAACCAAAGAACCAAAGATTCAAAATCCATCCATTGCACAGGCCTTGCCAAGGGCCATGGCCACCTTGCAAGCAGAACAGACCCCAGAAAGCTTTCAAAGGGCAAGGCAATGCACTCTGAACACTGTCTCAGCCCACTTTGCAAAGAACCAAAGTTTTAAAATTCCATCCATTGCACAGGCCTTGCCAAGGGCCATGGGCACCTTGCAAGCAGAACAGACCCCAGAAAGCTTTCAAAGGGCAAGGCAATGCACTCTGAACACTGTCTCAGCCCACTTTGCAAAGAACCAAAGTTTTAAAATCCATCCATTGCACAGGCCTTGCCAAGGGCCATGGCCACCTTGCAAGCAGAACAGACCCCAGAAAGCTTTCAAAGGGCAAGGCAATGCACTCTGAACACTGTCTCAGCCCACTTTGCAAAGAACCAAAGTTTTAAAATTCCATCCATTGCACAGGCCTTGCCAAGGGCCATGGGCACCTTGCAAGCAGAACAGACCCCAGAAAGCTTTCAAAGGGCAAGGCAATGCACTCTGAACACTGTCTCAGCCCACTTTGCAAAGAACCAAAGAACCAAAGATTCAAAATCCATCCATTGCACAGGCCTTGCCAAGGGCCATGGGCACCTTGCAAGCAGAATCTAAAGAATTAAAAAAAAATTTTTTTCTTACCTTTGCTGGTCATGGCAAACTTGAGTGAGACAGGAGGAGGAGGAGGCCACCCAAAACACCCAAATTTAAACCCAATCAATCAATTCAACCAATTTGAACCAATTCAACCAACTTTAACCAATTCAACAAATTTAACAAAGTTAACCATTTTAACAAATTTTTTCTAAAAAAATTTTTAGGGCTTTTTAAGAGTCACCAGCACCTTTGCCCTTCTTGGGTGGCGGTTCTCCGAGTTTCGGGAAGAACCGGTCCAAGGATGTCTGCTTTTGCCGGCTCTTAACCAGGTTCCTAAAATGGCTAAGGCAGACATCATCAAAATGCGCAATTGCGCGGCTGGTGAACACCTTCTCAGGGTGATGCTTCTCCACAAAATCAGCAACAGTCTGGAACTGCCGCAAAATGTCTTTGATTTCCGAAGTGCCAATTGATGCGGCCGCCTCCTCCTCCTCCTGAGCTGTCTCTGACCCGAACAACTCCTCCTCCACGGCCGAGTGCTGCATGGCTGCCAACGCCTTCAGGTCCTCCGTCGAGAGCTCCTCGTTGTGCTCCTCGATGAGTTCGTCAATGTCCTCCGCGTCGACGACCAGTCCCATGCTGTGTGCCAGGGGGACGATTTCCGCAACCTCTGCCTCACCGGGATCTTCAACTTCGGCCTCTGACCCTTCCGACGCAACAGCAGCAGGCCACAGCTTCTTCCCAGGCTGCATTGAGGGTGCGCCTGGTGACCTCCTGCCAGGCCAAGTCCACCATCCGCAAGCACACAACGATGTCGAAGTGCTGTCTCCAGAACTCTCGCAGGGTCAGCTGGGTGTTCTCCGTCACGTCAAAGCACCTCTTGAACAGGTGCTTTGTGTAGAGTTTTTTGAAATCGCAATGACTTGCTGGTCCATGGGCTGAAGGATGGAGGTCGTGTTGGGAGGCAGGAACAGGACCTTGATGAAGGAGAACTCGTCCAAGATGTCTTCTTCCAGGCCGGGCGGGTGCGCAGGAGCATTGTCCAAGATGAGGAGGCACTTCCGGGGGAGATCGTTGTCCTCCAGGTACCGCTTGACAGCAGGGCCGAAGACACCGTTGACCCACTCCACGAAGAAGAGGCATGTGACCCATGCCCGAGCATTGGCACGCCACATCACAGGCAGTCTGTCCTTCTGCACCTTGTGTGCCTTGAAGGCTCTGGGGTTCTTGGAGTGGTAAATCAGCAGGGGCTTGACCTTGCAGTCCCCGCTGGCGTTGGCACACAGCGCAAGAGTGAACCTGTCCTTCATCGGCTTGTGGCCTGGCAATGTCTTCTCCTCCTGGGTGATGAAGGTGCGACGAGGCATCTTCCAGAACAGGCCCGTCTCGTCGCAGTTGAAGACTTGTCCTGGGACGTAGCCTTCCTCCTCCACCATGTCCTTGAACCGCTGGACAAATTCTTCGGCGGCCTGGCGGTCTGCGCTGGACGCCTCCCCGTGACGGACGACAGAGTGGATGCCGGTCCTCTTCTTGAAGCGGTCAAACCACCCATGCGAGGCCTTGAATTCCAGGGTGGCTTGCTGCTCCTGCAAAGAACTTCCTTCGCCTCCCTCCTTGCTGGCCAGGTCCTCGAAGATGGCTGTGGCCTTCTCGCAAATGACAGATGTGCTGACGGTGTCCCCAGCTCTCTCCTTCTCTCTAATCCAGAGGAGCAGC
Source organism: Urosaurus nigricauda (assembly GCA_034509955.1). NCBI lineage: Eukaryota > Metazoa > Chordata > Lepidosauria > Squamata > Phrynosomatidae > Urosaurus > Urosaurus nigricauda. The sequence continues at coordinate 136,380,527 of JAOEGL010000001.1, read as the reverse complement.
AGGCGCTCCATCTCGTCGTGCACTGGTGTCCTCTGCTTGGCGATGGTGGTGACGCCTTTCGATGGAGCCACAACGCCTTTGATCACCTCCTTCTGCTTGAGGACAGTGCCGATGGTTGAAGGGTTCCGGCCGTACTCCTTCGCAATGTCCACCAAGCGCACTCCCCTCTCGTGTTTGGCAATGATGTCCTTCTTGTCCTCCAAGGACAAGGGAAGCCTCTTCTTCTTCTCCTCCCCACTGGCTTTCTTGGGGGCCATAGTCGAAGCCTAAAAAGGGCAAAAGAAACAGGCACTGAGCAAAACCCATTCACAGGCCACCCTTTCCCACCCCCCCATGCTCTAAATCCCTCCCCCTCCGATGCACTGTGATCACTCTCTCAGCCCAATGTGCACAAAACCAAAAAACCAATTTCAAAAGCCATCCACTTCACAGGCCTTGCCAAGGCCCATGGGCACATTGGAAGCAGAAGACCACCCCCCCCCCCCCAGAAACATTTGAAAATTCAAGGCAAGGGATCACTCTCTCAGCCCAATGTGCACAAAACCAAAAAACCAGTTTCAAAAGCCATCCACTTCACAGGCCTTGCCAAGGCCCATGGGCACATTGGAAGCAGAAGACCACCCCCCCCCCCCAGAAACATTTGAAAATTCAAGGCAAGGGATCACTCTCTCAGCCCAATGTGCACAAAACCAAAAAACCAGTTTCAAAAGCCATCCACTTCACAGGCCTTGCCAAGGCCCATGGGCACATTGGAAGCAGAAGACCACCACCCCCCCCCCCAAGAAACATTTGAAAATTCAAGGCAAGGGATCACTCTCTCAGCCCAAAGTGCACAAAACCAAAAAACCAGTTTCAAAAGCCATCCACTTCACAGGCCTTGCCAAGGCCCATGGGCACATTGGAAGCAGAAGACCCCCCCCCAGAAACATTTGAAACATTTGAAAATTCAAGGCAAGGGATGTGCACAAAACCAAAAAAACAGTTTCAAAAGCCATCCACTTCACAGGCCTTGCCAAGGCCCATGGGCACATTGGAAGCAGAAGACCACCACCCCCCCCCCCAGAAACATTTGAAAATTCAAGGCAAGGGATCACTCTCTCAGCCCAATGTGCACAAAACCAAAAAACCAAAGTTGAAAAATCCATTCACTGCACAAGGCCACATCATGCACATCATTCACCCACAAGAAGAAGTAAAAAATCCATACTGTACCTGCACTTCCAGGGATTCACCGCAGGTCTTGATGCAAAGAGCAGGCGTAGATGCACAGGTACAGTACTGTACAGTAAGGTGCCAGGCAGAAGTCAGCCAGACAAATCCAGTCGAAGAAGTTCAGACCTTCACTGGAGCCAAGAGAATCAACTCTATCTCACCAGTTCACAAAGGCTGAACAAGGGGTCCCAGCACTGGTACCTGGCTTTTATTTCTGAAGCCACCCCCCCCCATTCGTTAGCCAATCAGATTGCTTTCGCAAGCCAATCAGATTGCTAAACCAAGTTCAAAATTCGCGCCAAAGCTGAACATTAACCAATCCCCTTTAAACAGCCCCTTAGCCACTAGTAGCACTTTGCAACTTTTAAATTTCGCGCCGTTTGCGTTTCGTAACCAATCCCCTTTAACCAGCCAGCCTCTTGGCCAATAGCAGCACTTTGCAACTTTCAAAATTCGTGCCGTTTGATTTTCGTAACCCGGGGATACTTTCGCAAGCCGGGGCCATTTTTTCGGCCCCGGCTTTTTCGTATCCCGGGGTTTTCGTTAGGCGGGGGATTCGTATCCCGGGGGACCACTGTAACACTTTTATTGTGACATGATATTGCCTCATTCATAGAATTTTATGGGGTGGGAGGCTGCCCTGAAATCTTCCACTCACAGCCCTCTAGGGTTATTACTTCTTCTTCCATCTTTTTGTTACTTCTTCTTCCATCTTTTTTCTCACCAGAGAAGATTGATTAAAGATTGATTAAAAACAACACCTGCATGGTTTGTACAACTTGTGTATTTATTTTATTTATTGGCTTTATAGCCCGCCTTTCTCCCAAAATGAGATTCAAGGTGGCTTGCAATAACTTTGAAAACATTAATTACAAAAGTTAAAAATAGTTAAATCATATTAATATTAAAACATAACAGTTAAAACACAGCACAGTTAAAACCATTTTTCAAAAAGTAAAAAAAAAATTAAAGCATTAAAAACAGCACATCACTTGCACACACAGTACATACCTAAAATTCACACACCAAAAGCCTGCCTAAATAAAAATGTCTTCAGCTGCCAACAACAAGAGAGCAGGGAAGGGCTGACCTGAGCTCCCATGGAAGGGAGTTCCACAGTGAGAGCAGCCATGGAGAAGACTTTCTCCCAAGTCTTCACCATCCACACTTGCAATGGTGGTGGGACTGAGAGAAAGCCATGTCCTGCCAATCTTAGAATCATAGAATCATAGAATCATAGAAATTTAGAGTTGGAAGAGACCACAAGGGCCATCCAGTCCAACCCCCTGCCATGCAGGAACTCCCAATCAAAGCATACCCGACAGATGGCCATCCAGCCTCTGCTTAAAAACCTCCAAGGAAGGTGACTCCACCACCCTCCGAGGGAGTGTGTTCCACTGTCGAACAGCCCTTACTGTCAGGAAGTTCCTCCTAATGTTGAGGTGGAATCTCTTTTCCTGCAGTTTGCATCCGTTGTTCCGAGTCCTGTTCTCTGGAGCAGCAGAAAACAAGCTTGCTCCCTCCTCAATGTGACATCCTTTCAAATATTTAAACAGAGCTATCATATCACCTCTTAACCTTCTCTTCTCCAGGCTAAACATCCCCAGCTCCCTAAGGCGTTCCTCATAGGGCATGGTTTCCAGACCCTTCACCATTTTAGTCGCCCTCCTTTGGACATGCTCCAGTTTTTCCACATCCTTTTTGCATATCACTCCCCATCATAGAAGTGCTCATAGAAGCTTGTCCAACTCCAGGGCTGGTTTCATAGCCAAGGCCAGTTCATAGCCAAGGCCTTAATGCCTGGGCTGGCTTGTATAGGGAGATATGGTCCTTCAGATAGTCTGGACCCAAGCTGTTTAGGACTTTAAAGGTCATACCCAGCACCTTGAATTTTTCCCGGAAACAGACTGATAGCCAGTGCAGAGGATTCACATGATCCCTGTAGCTAGTCCCAATCAACAGCCTGGCTGCATCATTTTGATCCTCCTGAAGTTTTCAAATAGTTTCCAAAGGTAGCCCCATGTAGAGCATGTTATAGTAATCCAAATAAGATATAATCAAGGCATGTGTCCCCATAGCCATTTCAGACCTCTCAATGGCACACTAATTTTAACTGCAAATATACTCCTAGCCAGAGCTGAAACCTGGTCATCTGGACTCAGTTCCAAGTCCAGGAGCATACCCAAACTGAGAACCTGATATTCCAGGGAGAGTGTAACCCCATCCAGCATATACTGAATTCCCTGACCTGTCTTTAACTGACTGGGAGCACCTCTGTCTTATCTAGATTAAGTTTTAATTTGTTCACACTGATCCAGTCCATTAATGACAGCAAACAATGGCTTCATACAGAAATGGCTTCCGATAATCTGGAGAAAGGGATATGAGCATTTTCTAAAATAGCGTATGTAAATTAGCAGAAAGCAGGCAAAGGGCTAAGCAGCCCTGAGAATCTTCGGGGGGGGGGGGGAGGGAGCCCTTAGAAGTTTAAACAAATACCGGTGTGAGAGACTGATTTAATTAGAATCCACCAGAGATATAGCTAATAAAGTTGGGATTTGAGTCTGGTATTCTGGAGACCAGGGCTCAAAATCTACCACGATCCCTTTAATTTTGTACAGTGTAATGGAGGTGTAGAGACATTAAGCAATTTGAAGAAGAAGAGATGGTGAAGATAATTCCACCAGTCTTGTTTTGCAATATAACTTGGCACCATCTGTTCCCTGCATGGTTGAATGATCTTTATGGTAATAGGGTTTTTAGTGGAATGTTGTTCTGCTGTTTTTTCTCCCTGTAATGATTTGTTCACATGTTACACTTGCATGTAGCAAATACTCTGCTTTTTGAAAAAAAAGAAAGAAAAGATGGACTTTCTCTTCACCTTTTATTCCATTAATCTGCTCCAGTTCTCCAAGTGTTCTGGTCATGCACTCTATTGGCATCACTGTTGCTTGCTCTGATGGAGTATTTTGGGCCATTTGTGAGAGATTAGAATGATCCTGAGATGGGATCAGGTGTCCAGTTGTAACAAGGAGAAAGAATTTTGCATCTAATTAAATGATGGTAGCAAGTAGACTTCATGCTTCAATGAAACAGATTCAGCTTTAGATTAGGTTTTCTTCTGAAATTGATTAATTCATGGTTATTTTTATTAATTGAAATAAATTGCTTTCAAGCTAAAGTTTAAAGCCAAAACATAAATTTGTGTATTTCATACACTAAATTCATGGTGGCACAACTGTTTGACTTCCCATTATCATTGATGTCTATTGTTGATTCTAACCGTTAATCATTTATTACATATTTGAAGTTACACTTTAAAAATATTATAGTGCTTGAACATCTTATTGGATAATGGATGTTTTTGTTCTTTTTGCTTTACAATACTGTAGGATAATACTGTTCAAAGTCATGGATAAAAATACTGTTTTTAAGTATTTCTATCATGCTATGAAATTGGTTCAGCAAGAAGGCTGAGTAGACATTCATGTTCACCACATGAATGTGGCATCACAGTCAATATCCAGTTGTGTGTTGGCAGCTTTAATGTATTTCCAAACCAAATGCTGAAATCCCATTTGAATTCATGACTTGTGAAATTTAGCACATACTTTAAATTCCTGGCTCCCCTGATGAGCTATAATAAACTAATATTTCCTTGGTTTTAACATTTCGTATATGTTCGGTCTTCAGCATGTTGGATTACGACACAGAGAACCTAAATTCTGATGAAATTTATAGCTCTCTTCGTGGAGTCACAGAAGCAATTGAAAAGTTTAGCTTCCGTAGTCAAGAGGATCTAAATGAACCAATCAAACGTGATGGAAAGAAGGACAGTGACATTGTAAGTATTCTTTCTTTCTTTCTTTCTTTCTTTCTTTCTCAAAAAGGATTCCTGTTTATTTATTAGTTCATTTGCCAGTTAGGATTCAAAGTTCTTTCATGATTTTGAACTGATCTCTGGTACCCCGATATCTTCACACTGTACTTTCAAATCTTGCAGCTTCTTATTATGCATTCTTACTAACTGTTTTTAGGACTGATTCACACAAGTAGCCACAGTATACCAAGCTATGGCTGCAATCCTACATGGCTCAGAATAGTGTAATAGTTTTGCATATGGATCTTTCCTTGGCAAAGGTATATACAACCCCAGGACTTACTGTACAGCTTCTGAAGCCACACCTTACGTGGTCATTCCATGCCTCATGGGGAGTGGTTAGGATCAAAGAGGCATCTATCTATGTCTTCATAGCCAGACATGAAACAATTACAGCATCACTGAGATCTGCTGGGATCCTCTAGTGAGCTCAGAGCTGCTGTAATCATTTCATGGCTGGCTACTGGAACATAGGCAGAAGCTTCTCCTATTTTATCTGCTCCCCACAAGGCATGCAATGGCTGTGCAAGAGGGCTTCAGACGCTGTATAATAAGTCTGAGGGGAGGACTTTGGTTACTGCAGCAGGAGGGAGGGAGGAAATATTGTCCCCTACAGTGCCTAAAAATGACATTGACAATGTAAGGAAATGTATGTGTGTGTATACCACTAACAGGATGCCAACCTATTTATGTGAAGCAGTTCTTCACACAGTTTGACATTCTGTTGTTATAATTACATAGGTGCTGTAATTATAACTGCATCATGGCAGATCCACCATGTCAGTTTGTCTGATATTAAAATGAAGTACACATCTTTCTTCCTCCTGATTTTCCTCTAAATTTCTCTAAGTTTAGATGGCCTACTATGGCTCTAGTTCTGTGCAGATATTCAAACTGTAAAGATTGGTCAGAAGTTACCACAGCCAAACTAACTGGTGAATTGGCCTTTTTGTATGTATAGGAGCGCATGCTTGTAAGGTTCAGCATATATCAGTTCTATCCACATGACAGATATGCACACATTAGCACACTGATGTCTGAAACCATCCCAATATCACATCACACATAAACTTTGACAAATCACATAGATTTTTTTTAATGGCATACAAACCAAAGGCAACAAATTCAGCTCATGGCTCTACTATACAAAGCTTTTTCCAGCCCAAAGAGAAGTAGCAAATTGCCGGTAGGGCTTCGGTAGGGCTTCATTTGGTGTCGGTAGGGCTTCATTTCCCCGGACACCCCAGGAGCCATGAGGGGAAAGGGGCGCCCCTTTTTCCTCAGGATTGTTCCTGTGGCCCTGGGGGTGCCATGGGAACAATCCGCTCCCCAGAAATGGAGCTCCAGGGAGTCCTGGGGCAGCTCCAAAAGGGAGCACCTCCAGTCCTCCCTGTTTTTCCCGGACCATGGAGAAGCGGCAAAATGATGCTTGCACATGGTCTGGGAAAGGAGTGTTCTTGGGGCTTCATGCCCTTGCACACCCCCATGGCCACCTTGCGGCCCCTTTCTCCCGTGGCAGTGGAGCTGCTGCGGGAATGAACCTTGCAGTGCTGCCAAAAAAAAGAGAAAGCTGCCTAGGGCAGCTTCTTTTTTTTGGCGCCGCTACAGGAAGTGGCGCCGTTACAACGCCTCTTCCTGTGCACCCCATTTGGGCATACAGTGGTGGTGTATGGTAGTGTGTATGGGAGTGTGTACAGGTGTGTACGGGAGGCCGCCATGATGCCAGTGCGATCATGAACTAGGACTGAGGAGTGTGTGGATGCTGCATGCTCCCCAGCCCTAGGTTTGGCCCCAAGATTAAGCTTTGTGCCCATCTGTATTGGGCCTGATTTTATTAAAGTTTGTAACTAGCCTTTCTCCAAAGGCTCAGGGTGAGTAATAGTTGCTGCTTGATCATACTGTAATGCAGCTTACAGTAATATATATATTGTAATGTAATATATTATTGAACTAACAGTGCCCTCTTCTGGCTCAATTCCTACAGGTTTCTCGGGATGGTGGAATAGCCTCACCAGCAACTGATATTCGTGGAAGCAGTGATGTTGTAGAAGGAGGAAGGATGGCTTTAGACAATAAAACTTCCCTACTTAACACTCAGCCCCCACGTGCCTTTTCAGGACCCCGAACTCGAGAGTATAACCCTTACCCGTACTCAGATACTATCAGCTCATATGACAAAACTGCTCTCAAGGAGGCTGTGTTTGATGACGATATCGATCAGCTTCGGGATGGTTGGTTTCACTTTGTTTGCTTAATGCTGATGCAGTGCTATTTTTGCTCTAAACTATGAAAGTCCATATTTAATTGTCAAGATACTATCATATTGAAACTTGCTGAAGTTCAGTTTGTATTATCTCATAGCAATCCACAGTGGATGATGCAACAGTAGTGAATAATATAATTTGCATAATTGTTTATTGGAAAATCCTAGTATTAGGAAGCCAATGCTAGCTTATTTGTTTGAGAGACTCTGAATGCTGTGAACAGCCACAGCATTCCTGGTATGAGTCAAACATATGTTAGTTCGCAACATCTACCATTTACCCTTTAATGTGTTTCCTGTAGGAAACAGTGGCTTACTCATTGCAGTGACTTGCCAGGTTTTAGACCTTCCTCTGAGACTTAGCTGAAAATGGCATCCCATTCTGCTGTTGCTGTGTGCCTTCAAGTCACCTCTTATGTTGTCTTTAAAATAAACCTAACATGGGGGTTTATTTGGAAAATTAACCCCCATGTTGATTGTTGAAAGGTTTGCCATTCCCTTCTTCTGATCCACTATCAAATTGTAAAAATAAAGTAGGGTTTCAGAAGGTTTTTTTCTGGATAATTCTAAAAATGTTCCATGGTGGAATATTTACTGAGAGCAACATCAGCAGTGTTCTTTTTTAACTCTTTTTTTTTAAAAAAATGCTCTCATGCTGGGGTCAGTGGCTCAGCAAGACACCATGTTACCCTAAAATGCTCTGGCATAATGTGTGGTGCTTGGCCCAGCTCTTCAGCTAGTGGCCCTGCAGTCTCACATTCAAACCTGTCCTCCAACTCTGCGTAAATGAACTTTGGCATTCACTTCTCTGAGGAAAGCAGTGTCAGAATGATACATCTTTGGGGGACCAAAGCTGTGCTCTGTGTTGGGTGTACAGTATTAGAAAAGCCCTAAGAATAAAGACTCCATGTGTTTTCATCAACACTTGCCTGCCTGCAAAGAAAAAAAAAAGCTTTAAGGGTACATTGGGCTTATCAGTAATAAGAAGGCATAACTACTGCTAAGGATTGAACATATTTATTTTCTAGATAAATGTTTAGGATTGAACTGGAGAAAAGGGACTGGAGAAAAATCATGCTTTTAGGTGCATTAGCAAAAAATACTGAGTGTACCCCATTTTTACTGTGTACTGACCAGCTTTTCACTTGTTCCATCAGTGCCCATTGATCATTCCGATTTGGTGGCTGATCTTTTAAAAGAATTATCCAATCACAATGAGCGGGTGGAAGAACGGAAAGGAGCCCTTCTTGAGCTGCTGAAGATTACAAGGGAAGATAACCTGGGAGTTTGGGAAGAACATTTCAAGACCATTTTGCTTTTATTGCTTGAAACACTTGGAGACAAAGATGTAAGATATTGACACAAGATTCCATATGTTTAGGATGCTTTCAGGTGTCATCACAACAAAGAATCACAATATTTTTATCTGTGGGCCTTTTCCCTTTTATTAGGAGAGAAAGTAGACATTCCAGACTTAGGATGTTTCAGCATAGTCATGATATTACATCTTTTCAATGGCCTTTGGGTTTCTGAGTGCTTTTCCAGAAGCAGCCAGAAACAATGAAAATATTTCTTAATTGTTGAAGAAGATGTACTGGCATCAACCAATATGTATTTCCCTTGCCCTTACAATACAATTACTGTTGTTGTGTGCCTTTAAGTTGTTTCAGACTTATGGTGACCCTGAGGCGACCCTATCACCGGGTTTTCTTTACCTGAGAGTGTATGACTTGCTTAAGGCCACCCAGTGGATTTCCATGGCTGAGTAGGGACTCAAATCCTGCTGTACAGGGTTATAGCCCAGTGCTCAGATCACTACACCGCACTGGTTCTTACAGAGTGGTACATTGGATCAAATTAAGAACTAGGTTCTTATCTTTAGGGCCTCGACAGATGGGTGGAGAAGCACCGCCCCTTTTTACTGTGCAGCATTGCCACAGCAACCAAACACAGCAGTAACACTGTGCAGCAAAAAAGGATCTGCCTTGAGCAGCTCCATTTTGTGACATCATAAAGGCTTCTGCTTAGAGTGGACTGGATGCTGCGGTGGAGCTGTGGGTGATCCGTTGCAGTTGTGACGTCTTTAGGGCTGGGCTCATTTGGACGCCCAGCCCTATCGAGCCCTAATATCGCTGCCAGGAGGTCACATCCTGGAGGTCTGTACGGGGCCATAGTTTCTGCCATATTTTACTTTGTTGTATTTGAAGATATATGGTTGGAGCTTATCATTTTATTTTTCTTGAATGAAAAATGTCCCTATCTCAGTTATGTAAGCAAATAATTAGTATTTTGGCAACTGATTTTTGCACACACACACACGAAAAACAAGAAGAAAGTAGTCCTTTATCACTACATGCTTTATCTTCTCAGTACTTCCAGTGTAAATTTTATGTATACTTAAATTGAGATGCCACTAAAATATGATTCTGAAATCAACTAACATAATTTTGTGGCATGGTTCTTATTGTTTTCTATTTGAGCCAACCAACTCTTGTTGTCAGTGATGCATTGGAAGATTTAATCAGGAGACAAGTCATGTGCTAGCACATGAATTGCGCAGGTGAATACCAAAGCATCAGGATGTACTTTAAAAGTTCAGTCTGGAGCAAGTTAAACTAAATACTCTTGTGTTGAAACTATAGGCACTGTTTGGAATGGCTGTCATTCAAAAATGCAATCCAAGAGTTACATAACCTGAGAATTTGTTCCAGTATTCTCATTAATAACAACCTTTCAGTGTAAAGGCGTTGGCTGAATGTCAGGAAACGGCAGTACTGAATGACGAGAACTGTGATAGTTATTTCCACAAGAGTTGCAGAATAAATGTAGAACACTATTTGAAGTTGCTGTGCTGACAATAATAGTTGGAATAGCCAGAATTCAATAAAAGCAGAGTAGTTGAAATTTATACTGAGTTTTGATTTCTCTGTCAAAGGAATTAACTGGATTATTTTTCTGTTAATCTGCATTTCAAAGATTATACTGTCAAATACACTGTCAAGACTTTGCATATGCACTTCAGGTTATTGTCTCGAGACTCTTCACAATGGGTAGTTTAGACCAATAGTTGATTATCTAAGACCAGTAGGACATTAGTATCTAAAAAGGACCTCATCCTTGATTTTTCAATAGAGTTTTCTACATCTTAGAGTTTAGACAATACATCTAAGACTACAGTAATGGGACGTATAGTACTACAAACTCAGAAACCACACAAGGCCAATGAAAAGAAGACCCTTGTTAACCCTTCACACATACATACACACATGCACACATAGTTTATAAGCACTTTCTGATTTTCACTTTTAAAAGATTAACACCTCCACTTTTTAGATTAATATTCCCAAAAGCACATTATCACATCATGGTTGAGCATAAAAATTGGTCTTTGATTATTAGTATCCAACTGGTTCTAATGTAAATGTGTTACAGAATTTTGCAAATGAGCTGCAACCCATGTTGTGTTGCTGCTGTGATTTTCGATGCTGGCCAAGTCCTTCACAATCCTAATAAGACTCACAGGTTTTGACTTTGGGTGGTCTGCATATAAGGAGAGTGTACAGCATAATCCAATTTAAAGTAAGCGAGGCACATTACAGCTTGAGTATCCCTTATCTAGAATTCCGAAATCTAAAGTACTCCAAAACTTTTTCACTATAACACAAGTAGCATTATATATACTTGTACTGTATTTGCAGGGCTGGAGAGAGATGTGACTGGGGAGAAATGAAACGATTTGAGAAATAGTGGAAATCCATTCCTAGATTCATGGTCTCTCTTCAACTTCATTATGTCTCTAGGTATAAGCAAAAACAGGCATTCCAAAATCTGGAAGGAAAAAAACAAAAAACAGAACACTTCTTGTCTCAAGCATTTTGGATAAGGGATGTTTTATCTGTACTTATGAAATAGGCTTTCCATCTCTAGCAGGGAGTAAATATGGGCCCAGGCAGAGCAAGTGCAGTGCAGTGAGGTCTCTAATACATTCTTGTAGAGATGGATGAGATGTTTAGGGTGGCTGTACCTCCATGCACCCTCTCCCCATGCCTACACACCTGAAGGTAATCCTTCCATTTTTCTGGTCTAGAAACTGTTTAGCAAAAAAATAATAATAGTTTATTAGTATGGCCGCCAGTCCAGTTCTGAAAAACTAAGTTGTCTTTTTTCCAACATGTTCTGCTTCTTTTTATTTAGCATTCAATAAGAGCTCTGGCATTAAGAGTGTTGCGAGAAATCTTGAGGAACCAGCCTGCAAGATTTAAGAACTACGCAGAACTCACTATCATGAAGACTCTGGAAGCACATAAGGATTCTCACAAAGAGGTGTGTAATTCTGGTTATCTTGTTGCTCCTTAGAGAGTGGATAATACTCAAAAAGTCCAGTGCAGAAATATTGTTTTAGATTTTGTTGTCAAATGACTTGGGTCTTAGGGTGATCCCCTTGGAGCTCAGATTTTACACTTCTAATGCTTATAAGAGTAATTGTCTGTTGTAAGAAATATATTGGAGCATTTATGTTGGCTACCCGGGAAAGTATTAACACATAGTTCATGTTTAACTCTTACTTTTATTTCACCTTAATAAAGAAATCAGCATTTAGCCAGCAAGTTCAAACGGTAGTAGTCTGAAATAATGGTATATGTTAGTATCCGTAATTTGTAATGGTAAGTACATAAAAAAGACTCATTCAACATATTATATAGTCTTCAGGACAAGTGTCAGAGATATATGTAGCAATATATTTAAATAGTCATTCTCTCCCTCTCCCTCTCTCTCTCTCTCTCTCTCCCCCTCCCTCCTTCCCCCCTCCCTCTATCTGTCATCTATTAATCTATCTATCTATCTATCCATCCATCCATCCATCTATCTATCTCCTGGTAGTATTTTATTCCTGCTATTTTTGCCAAGCATGTGTCCTAGCATGTGATAGGATTACATGGATTTTTAGCCTGATGCAGGTAAGGTAATAATTGTGTGAGTCTGAAGTGTATTTATGAATACTTTAGAGATCAGTTAATGTATCAGGCAAGGCCACAGGTAGAAGCCATAGCCACGAATGGGCTGAAGATCAAATTCCAGATTGAATATATGAAGCAAAGAATGATGAAGTACAAGTTACTCTACAAAGCAGGGCAAGAAAAACTAGCTACCCCTGGTCTAGGAGTCAGCTAACCATCTTCAGGCTGCCGGGTCAACTGGCAACACTTAAGGGAGAATTGCCATCTAAAGAGTGGCCTTGCTCTTGGCCTCATTTTGTGCGACCATCTGCATCATCTGGCTTTCTCTCGGGTGTTGCAATATACTTATGCGTCCTGAGTTTTGCCTCTAGATATGGCTTCCAAATTGTATCTATGTCTGTGAACAAACATGGAAAAGGCAGAGAAAATATGAGATGGCACAGAAACTAAGTGAAAAGTCTGTATAGTTCTGCAGTGCTGCAAACTCCTCTTACTTTTGATTGGCTCCCCTCACTTCAGCATTTCATTCTGTCAGCCATTTTATCTGGCAGTGCCCACTGCTGGCTGGAGCTCCTAATCAATTTTCCCATTGGTCATAGTCCTTTGTGAGAAAAAGATTACTTTCCCGTATAGAACCTAGTCTGACCAACTGGTTGAAGACCCAGAACTCTAATGACAGTCAAGCTAAAGCATGGGAGACTGGAATTACCAGGCTGAGACCTTGCTTGATATTTTCCATCTTTTATTCAGTTCTTGTCAATTCATCTAGTCCTTGACTTCATTCTTCAACCATATTTTGTACACATCCAGTTGGATCCTATCTTTGTTCATAAATAAGCCCTTCTGTGTTCATTGGGACTTATGTATAAATAGGTGTCCATTGTACTATTACCTTTACTACAGTGAAGTCAATGAGGTTAAGTTTTGGGAACTGTGTATACTATGTTGTCTTCAGAATAAAGTACAGTAGGACCTTGTTATCCGTTTCCAATAAAATGGAAAATCAAGATGTCCTGTTTGGAATTTATACTTATTTTAAAATATTTTCAAGCAGTGGATGCTTGAATCCGTGGATAAAAAATCCATGGATAAGGATGGCCGACTGTATAAGACCACCTTGTTATCCGCTGGGGTTGGGTTTCAGGATCCCCTGTGGATAACAAAATCCATGGATGCTCAAGTCCCATTAAATATAGTGGCAGAGCAAAATGTTGTCCCTTAAATAAAATGGAAAATCAAGGTTTGCTATTTGGAATTTATATCATATTGAGGAGGGAGCAAGCTTGTTTTCTTCTGCTCCAGAGACTAGAACGTGGGACAATGGATGCAAACTGCAGGAAAAGAGATTCCACCTCAATATTAGGAGGAACTTCCTGACAGTAAGGGCTCTTCAACAGTGGAACACACTCCCTCGGAGTGTGGTGGAGTCTCCTTCCTTGGAGGTTTTTAAGCAGAGGCTGGATGGCCATCTGTCGGGGATGCTTTGATGGAGAGTTCCTGCATGGCAGGGGGTTGGACTGGATGGCCCTTGTGGTCTCTTCCAACTCTATGATTCCATTTTTTCAAGCCACGGATGCTTGAATGTGTGGATAAGGATGGCCAACTGTATAAGACCACCTGGTATAGTAAAAAGAGAAGATCACTCTTGGCCATGGAATGAGAGTAATAGGAGACTAGACTGCAAAATATAGTCATGTAACCAGTGTAGCACTATGATTGGAAGTGCAAGGACCGTATTTTAAAAGAAGTGCCAGAAAACATTTAATCCATTTAATACATCAGCTTGTACTATATTTTCTTGGAACCAGAGTCTCCACACAACACTCTTTTTTTTTTGTTAGCAGCAGTTGTGAACAGATTTCTAGATAAAGCAGTTGGACAAAACATTTTGTTCTAAAGGAGTGCCTTTATTGGCAGGCTTCTATTGAGTGAACATTCTTTTTGTCTCACCTTGATTCTGTATCCTTGTTGTTTTCTTTCTAAACCACCTCCACAAACGAATGGACTGCTTGCCACCACCAACCCCTCCCCTGCACCTCTAGAATTTTCTATCCAGACCCCTTTTCTGGGGGTGGGTACAATTGTATTCAGATTGTGGGCAACATTTAAATTGCTTCAGACTTTTATACTTTTGCCTGAGTTTGTTTTAGATGACGGGCATATCTTCTTCAAAGCCCTCCATGGACTGGCGCCTCCTTACTTATCTGAACTTCTTCCTTCTTACATTCCTACTCGTACCCTCCGCTCTGGTAGTCAAGGTCTCCTGTCCCAGCCTAGGATTTCCACTGGCCCATCCCGGATTCGTCCCTTCTCGTTTGCTGCCCCTCTCTCCTGGAACCTTCTTCCCCCACATGTGCGCCTCACCACTTCTCTAACCAGTTTCAAAATTGAGTTAAAGACAATATTGTTTAGGGAAGCGTTACCAGGCGAGTGCCCTTCTCTGCCCCAGGATGTTGCATCTTTAGACTTCACTTTATTCTGTTTCTCCTAAGACTCGTTTTAATATGTCCCTAAACAATTCTTTCCTTCTTTCTTTCTACATGGAGTTAAACTAGAAGGCAAATGTGCAACTGCACTTCCTCTGTCACACAGAACTTTTTTGAATGACATAAGCCTCTTTTGTAACCATGACCTAACTGATATTGGTACCAAAATAGATCAACTTGGAAATAGTGCTAGTGTCCCAGGCTAGAGAGCCCACTATAGTGCAGCAAAAAGGCTAGAGCTCAGCAGGGCATTCAGCTACTGAGGGTTTGAAGCTATCCACCTCAATTTTTTTCAGATGTTCAGAATTATAATCAGTGTTAATGAAAGAGGTTTGGACAAGGGAAGTCTTGTCTTCTTTTCAGAGTGTAGATAAAAGTCTAAGAGGCAGATTGCTGCTTTGTCATATGCTCTGGTAGCAAATGGGAAGCTTTTATCTACCCATCCTCATGTCAAGAGATTTTTAAGAGGATTGACTTCATAAGCTTAATCAACAATTCATTGATTCCCTACATAGATTTGAATTTGATACTGAGTACTTTGACAAAAACTCCTTTGGGTCACTTTTTGTGAGGCTTCTGTGAGGTTAATGACTTTCAGAGTATCATTTCTTGTAGCAATTAAATCAAAAAGGAGGGCATCAGAAATAGTATCTCTTTCAGTAAATCCTAACTTGTGCAGGCTTGAAAAAGACATATTTTTTTACCTTTGATTCATTATTTCTTCTGAAGTTTATGTTGCACATAAATACGAGTCAGACTTTAGAGTTACTGACATTTTGCACAAATCCAACACATCTGCTAGCAAGATGGTGGCATTCATTGGCTGTTAGGGGGGCAGTAAAGGTTAACACAGAAAGCACAAAAGCAATTAGGCATACAGAAGCTTTATTTATCTCTTTCTGTCCTAGAACCTTAGGATTCAAAGCAACCGAATAATAGTTTCCAGATACTTGAAAAGTTTTATTTACCTGTGCTATGATTACTCTTGCATTGTGAGACCACACATGTGTGAGTCCATTGGAGAAGGTCAGTGGCCACGACAACAGCATTCACAGTAACATCTTTATTGGACCATGTGTATAAAGCACCTGGATGGAAGGAACCACCAACACGATCGGACATTTAAAAGTGGACACATTTAAGTCAGGACAGGGTGAACTATTTTACAAGCAATAATTAAGGAAACAGGCAATCAGTCCCACCAATAAGTAGTTCTGCTTGGGTTTATCTCAATGGTTGTGGATTGCTCCTTCAGTCCTCCTGAGAATGAGAGGTTGATATCTACCATTAATGATCATTCTAGGCAGGCACCCATGGCTGCTAATGAAGAATATATATGTGGAGAGCTATTCTCGGGAGGACTGAAGGAGCAATCCACAACCATTAGGGTAAAATCTTTATTACAATCATAGGATATTATTGCACTGCCGTTCCTCCCAGTCTTGGGGTGGGCTGAAACCTTTTAAAAACTGGTTGCACACTTCCGTGCCCAGCCTGGAGGCATCCCATACCCGATCTTGGCATCCCGTACTCATTCCGGATTTCTCCTATACTTTGCAAACAGGATTTTTCAAAGCATGGGAGAAGTCCAGATAAGGTACGGGATGCCTCCAGACTGGGCATGGAAGCATGTGATAACACCCATTATTGAAAAGTTTTGGCCTGCCCTGAGGTTCGGAGGAAAGGCAGTGCAGAGCAATAATCTTTGTAGACCATCACAACCATTGGTATATTCTCTCACTCCAGCTGATCAAGGCAGGGGACCAAAATTGCAAATTTATTTAAAGAGTTCCCTGCTTCTCTCTCCCCTTCTTTTTTTCTTCTCCTGCCTTGCCAGCTGGTCCAGAATCTCTCTCTCATTCTATAATATTAAAAAAAAATAAAAAATAGACTGTATCTAGTTGGGCATTAGGTTACACACACATACACATATGCACTGTACTTTGACTCTTTCTGTGACTCGCTCTTAAGGATAAATGCATACAAGACTGTATAATAGAACTGAAGGGGAGAGAGATGCAGGCAATAGTTTAAACAGATTTGGAATTTTGGTCCCCTGCCTTGAACAGCTGGCATGAGGGAGTATCCCAATGGTTGTGATCCAGCCTTCCTAAAATGATCATCCATGGTAGGTATCAACCTCTCATTCTCAGAGGTCTTAAAATGACCATAATGCATGCAGTTGTCTAAGTAAATCTATTGATCAGAGAAGTATGACATATTCAATTGGGCACATCTGTCTCATGAACCAGTAAACTAATTAAGCAATAATAATAATAATAATAATAATGGTTTATTTATATCCTGCTCCTCTGTCACCAATTGGAGCGGGTTACAGTGATTAAAAAACAAAGATAAAACAATTCCAATAACCCACAGCCCCACCTCCCACCCCTTAAAATTAAATTAAATCAATATCAGATTAAAATCCAAGAACAATTACAACATACAACATAAAACATAAAAGGCAGCTAGTCGTTCTATGGACACTGTAGATGTAAACTTTGTAGATAAAGTGCTGGGAGCTGGTAGAAGAACGCGACCCAATGTCGTGAACCAGTGTCAGGGCCAGGAGTTAAGGTGTTTCTGGGAAGGCCTGCTGGAAAAGCTTCTTTAAGGCTTTTTTAAAGCTATCAAGGGATGTAATAAGACGCATCTCATCTGGCAGGTCGTTCCATAGCCTGGGAGCGACAGCAGAGAAAGTCCCCCGGGAGGTCCATGACAGCCTCGTTTTCATAGACTGTAGTAGATTTCTCCCGGAGGACCAGAGTGTGCGGGGGGGATTGTACAGGGAGAGGTGGTCCCTAAGATAAGATGGACCCGAGCCCTGTAGGGCTTTAAAGGTTAAAACCAACATCTTGTACTGCACCCGGAAACTAATCGGTAGCCAGTGGAGGGACTTAAGCACCGGTGTTATGTGCTCGCACCTTGATGTACCAGTAATAATCCTGGCTGCCGTGTTTTGGACTAGTTGAAGTTTCCAGGTTAGGCACAAGGGTAGCCCCAAGTAGAGTGCATTGCAGAAATCCAATTGTGAGGTTACCAAAGCATGTACCACAGATTCCAGGTCCTTCTGATCCAGGAAAGGGCACAGCTGGCGTATCAGCTGAAGCTGATAGCAAGCACTCCTGACTGTCACGTTCACCTGACTAGTCATGTGAAGCGACGAGTCTAGGAGTACCCCCAGACTGCGAACAGGGTCCTTTGAGGAGAGTGTAACTCCATCTAGGACCGGAAGATGTATTCCCAGACCTGGCTTCGGTCCTGTGACTGTGAGTACCTCCGTTTTGTCTGGATTTAGCCTCAGCCTGTTTTCCATCATCCAATCTATTACTGCCGCAAGACAGTCATTGAGAGGAGAGACGCCATCTGAAGTCCGGGCCGATGATCTTGTCATGGAGAGGTATATCTGAGTGTCATCAGCGTACTGAAGACACTGAGCTCCATGCCTCCGGATGATCTCACCAAGCGGCTTCATATATATTAAACAGCATCAGGGACAGGATGGCGCCCTGAGGGACACCGCAATTAAGCTTGATCTTTGAAGGGCAACTGTCCCCGAGCTTCACCCTTTGGGATCTGCCGGAGAGAAAGGACTGGAACCGCCGGAGTGCTGTGCCTCCGATCCTCAGCTCCCTCAGCCGATCCAAAAGGATGGAGTGATCTATAGTATCAAAGGCCGCTGGGAGATCCAAGAGCACGAGCAGGGTCACACTACCCCTGTCAATGCTCAGGCGGAGGTCATCGGTCAGAGCAACCATGGCAGTCTCAACTCCATGTCCTGTCCTGAGGCCAGTTTGAAATGGATTCAGATAATCGGTTTCATCCAAGACAGCTTGGAGTTGGGAGGCGACTGCTCTCTCGATCACCTTGCTCAGAAACGGTAGCAAGGACACTGGTCTGTAGTTGTTCCTGTCCAGGAGGTCAAGGGAGGGCTTCTTCAGGAGGGGTTTTACAGCTGCTTCCTTCAGGCTAGATGGTAAAGAGCCCTCCCTAAGGGACGCATTGATTGTATCCCGAAGGAATACCCTCAATGCATCCCCTCCCTGGACGACCAGCCAAGATGGACGGGTTGAGAGGGCAGGTCGTCTTCCTCATACTTCCAAGGATCTTGTCCACATCCTCAATACTAACAGATTGAAACTCATCCAGTAAAATGACAGCAATGGAGTTGTTGGGAGCCTCACTAGTAGATTCTGCTGAAACATTGGTGTCCAAGTCGGTCCTTATCTGAGAGATTTTATCTGCAAAGTGAATGTTAAATGCGTCACAGCAGGCTGTCATTGGGTCAAGTAGGGGGTTTGGCGCAGGGGGAACCCGCGTCAACTCTCCCACCACCCTAAACAGCTCTGCTGAACAGGACTCTGCAGATGTAATGCTTGCAGAGCAAAAAGATTTCCACACTGCACGCAAAGCCTCCCGATAGGCGCAAAGGTGTTCCTATGGCGAGTTCTGTCGGATAAGAGTTGAGTCTAGCGTCATTTACGCTCTAGTTGTCGTCCAACCTGCTTCATCTCCCCAAGTTCCTCCATGAACCAGGGCTTGTGGTTAGGAGCGGGCTGGAGAGGACGCTTGGGAGCGATTGCGTCGAGAGCCTTAGGAAGATCGGTGTTCCAGGTATTCACCAAGGTTTCAACGCTACTTTTTGATCCTAATAAAATGTAATAGGCAGTCTCCCAATGTAATGTAACCTAATGTAATAGGCAGTCTCCCAATATGGGCATCATCAGTAGACATTAACTGTTTTGTTCACCAGATCACTTGCATTTTGAGAAACCAGGTTATGCAACATCCTTTGATTGGGAAGGAATTTGTGATCCCTCAGAATTCACTGAAATCTAAACCATCATATTAATGCCACAGTTTCTGTCACCACAAAAAATCAGCAATTCAACTGGGAAGTACAGTTCAACTGGGAAACACAGGGAGATTTTTGTAGCAATAGAGGAAATCTTGACAGTAGTAGGAACATAAGGTGTGTTATACAGGTGATTTTTCTCTGTGTTTGTATGTGGGTGTAGGTGCTGCCCACCCATGCTTTATATTTACCTTGTGAAATAGTTTTCTTTCTTTTGAGTGATATATAGGTGTACATGAACTAAATCATGTTACTGTATTTCCATGTTGTCTCATCTCGCTGTTACCATCTTAGTTATTTTACATTGGCTGTACACTCACAATGTTGTTATGCAGCCTGATCAGTATATATCCCATGATGCAATGGGATATAACACACTGGGAGAAAATATACTGGTGCCTTGGCTTAAAATGAGGATGTGATCATGTTGAATGCACATCCAAATCCATCATTTGAGTTGGCAGTGTTAATGCTATTCGGCAAACAGAGCAATAATTCCCAGTTTCTCCAGCAGAATTTGCACATACATATAATAGATCATAAAGCAGAAAATCCTGAGAGTAACCCAAAAGCGTATGTTAACATTTTGAGAAGTAGGGTATCATATATATTTGCTGTATCTATTGCAGCTTGCTGCTGTATCTCTGAATTTACAGATAACAAATTCCAGAATTAACTAATTATTTTACCTAATTAAGTATTTAATCTTAGTTTGATTTTCTTAGACAGACCAAGAACACATATTTTCCATTCATTGCAAAGAACATCTATCTAGATATCTGTACAGCTGCCACCATGCCCCCCAAAATGTAGCAGTTACACATCTAAGAGATAAGTCAGTGGCATACAAAACCTATAAGGTCCACTGTATCCTTCATGCTACCTTTGGCAGTCCATCATCCTGTCATGTTTTATCTGCCATGGTTAGTGTACAGTAAAGAAAGAACTGGGGAAGGTCCTCTTGTGTCCACCATTGATTTGTGGCTGTCGTTCTGCTACAAAAGCGAATTCAGAAATATCCAGTCTCTGAGGAAATCAGCACAATGTCATAAACTTAGAGACTCATGGTATTGACCAAATCCATGACTGTTTTTAGATATGGCAGTGTGTGTGTTCTCTGTAAAGTACAAATCTGTAAAAGAGAAATCTCTTCTTCTCTTTCCTCCCCCAGGTTGTGAGAGCTGCCGAAGAAGCTGCTTCTACTCTGGCCAGTTCCATCCACCCTGAACAATGCATCAAAGTGCTTTGCCCCATCATTCAAACAGCTGACTACCCAATTAATCTGGCTGCTATTAAAATGCAGACCAAAGTCATTGAGAGAATCTCAAAGGAATCTTTGCATCAACTCCTTCAAGACATCATCCCTGGGCTGTTGCAGGTATGTTGCCCTACCTGAAGATTTTCCATTGCCGGAACACTTAACTTCTATTCCATATTTTGTTACATTGGCTTATGTTCTGCTTTACTGAATGGAGAGTAGCATATAGTTGGGACTTAGTGCAGTTCAATGAAATGAAAAATGGTTTTTATTTTAGGAAAAAATGCCAATATGGCTAATTTCTGGTAAGTAGAGAACACAGGAATCTTTCTTGTTCCCATAACTCCCTTCTCCTCCTTCAGCAGTCTCCCAGATGACATGTTCTCCAGCTCCCACAAACCTTTTTTAGAGTTTTGGGCCACCTTCTATTTGATGGTGGTGGATAGTAAACCAAAAGGTCTAACATGCAAATCACTTCCTCTCTACAAACAGTATACATACCCCACTCTCTTCCATGCCAGCATTCTCTGATGATGCCAGCCACAGCTGCTGGTGAAACATCATGAATAAATCTTCTAGAACATGGCCTCATAGCCTGAAAAACCCACAAAAAACCTACCAAAAGGTTTCATGTACTACCTTCAACTGATAGTTTGTTCAACTGTTCATTCAACAGAATTTTGACAAAGGAAACTCTGAAACTAGGGCAAGGGGATGCATTCTGAGCATCAGTCTGGAAATGCTCATTTCCCCCAGATGTTCATACAACCAAACTAGTGAGGTACTATCACCCAGTAATGGTATTTGGATCACATTTCCTGCCCCTGTGAACAATTCAAGGCATATGTATGTGTGTATTTGAGATGGACAAAACCTTATGCAATCTATGCCCTATACATCATACAGAGTATCTCCTAGACCTTCCCTTTCCTTTAAGACCTGCTGGTTAGGTCCTTTATTTCCTCATTGCTTCACCTTTCTGTCAAGAGCTTGAGGCAGTGTATGGTGCAATTCATCAAAATAGATACATCATGGCATTTTTTAAAAATACCCACTCTCATTTACAGTAGTTATTTTTCATGCTTATTAAAGGCTAATCTAAAGTTTAAATATATGAGTTTATCCAGTGCCATTATTTTATTTTCTCTTCAGTCATGCTTTCAGAAAATAGGCTCCTCTGACTTTCCTTGTCCCCTCAAGGCAAGTTGGTTCTCCTATAAGCCTGAGATGGCAATTGCAGGAGAGAAGAGTCTCACACACACACACATGCACACACACACCCCAATGGGGAGCTTTGGTGACAAAGAGAAATCTCTCCCCAGAACTTCTCTGTCTCTTTCTCATTGCAAGCTTCAGAAACAAGACGAAAAAACAAAATCACAAGCCCTCATTCAAAACTGTATCTAGAGACATCTTCATGTGTCCTTCCTTATAACCTGACACAAATGTTTGTTTTAGACAGGCATTTTAAAGATTCTCTGTAATTTCATGATAACAGTCAGAATCTAAACAATCCAAGGTCAGTGAAAATGCCTGTGAAAATGCTGGGCCTGAACAGACAGGCTGTTTCAGGTCACTTTGGAGGTATGCTGTTTAAATGACACACACATCTCAAAAGGCCGGAAGCTGCACCAAAGCTGCACTCCAGTCCTAAGGACTGGAGCTCATCTTTGGCACAGCTTTCAGCCTCTTAAGATGTGTGTGTCATTTAAACAGCATACTGTACCTCCAAAGTGACCAGAAGTAGCTTTAAATTGGCCTGTCTGTTTGGGCCTGCTATTAGCTAGAGATTACTTGTTTTCATCATATTTGGGGCTGGCAGTGCTAACTGAATGCTTAAATCCAATAGAATCCTAACAATGATACCTTTATTGGAACAACCAGAATGCACAATTACATGTTGCAAGCTTTCAAAGTCACACTGGCTTCTTCATCAGGTAAACAGGAGGAAAAAAATGAAGATGTTAGTCATAGGCCTGCATTTTACACCATCTAAAGTTTCCCGATGCAAAATATGAAGACTTCTTTAAAAATTCAGTGTTCTCTAACTACATAGGAGCCTGTTGCTTCACAGAGGAAGATGTGTTAGATTCCAAGGAAACATCTTCGTTGAATTGCAAATGGACATTAAATTTCCTTGACTTTGAAAATCTAACAGTGGCCACATGGCCAAAGGGAGAGGTGCCAGCATGCGGATAGCCCTCCCTACCATCTGAACTAAGACCAGAAACAGAAAATGCAGGTCTATGACTAATATCTTCATTTTTTCCCCTCCTGTTTGCTTGATGAAGAAGCAAGTGTGAGTTCGAAAGCTTGCAACATGCAATTGTGTATTTTGGTTGGACCAATAAAGGTATCATTGTTTGGATGCTATTGGATTTGCTATATGGCCAAAACGGCTACCCCTAGATGTTTATTTAATATTTGGACAATATTGGGGTAGGTTCCTCCTCCTCCTCCTCCTCCTCCTCCTCCTCCTCCTCCTCCTCCTCCTTTTTGGTTTTATGAGTTCAACCAAATACAATAGACAAAGAATAGAATAACCCAAGTGAGTTGTGTTCTCCCCACTGTACCTTGAAACAGCAGCATGAGGCGGGGAGCTAAGTTTTATTAGTGCTCTTTCCTCTAAATGTTACTAGATAGAAAATCACATTGTACAAGGTCAAAGCTAGGTTATGCCTTACAGGCACAGCTCTGTGTTTGTGGCAGAGAAGAACCATGTTACAGCAGGGAACTCTGGCAGAGTTCCAGCTGAGTCACTCAGCATCCCTTGTTGTCCTCAGGAACATGTGCTATCATATCACACTGTCTCTGCCCCTAAATATTCAGAGTCCACATAGGCAGCCCAAAGAGATACACAGTTTGCCACAAAGACAAAATGCTGTTTTTAAATATTATTCTGGCCACCTCCCAGCAATCAATTGAATCTATGTTTTAATGTGCACTATATAAAAATATAACTGTAATTGTAGTAATTCAGACAACATTATGAAAAGGGGATTTTGTGTTCTCTGACCTATCTGCATACTTGGAAACTGATAGCATCTACAGGTTAGTTTTCTTGTACATACTTATCACACTTCCTGAATTCCTAGAATTTGATGAGTGATTTACACACTTCAGAATTTGCAAAACAAACATTGATGCCTTTGGGAATTTGCAGTTATTTCCCTATGCTGTTTCTAAGATTAAAATGACATCCACAAAATGGCATCGTCAGTCCATGTAAATGTTTGTAATGAAATCCCAACAATTTATTTTGTAATTCTCAGCAGAAAAATGACTGTTGGGGAAAAGCCTAGGCATCCATTCTTCCCTGCTGCACTATTGAAACCACAATGTGCTGAGGCTATTTTTCATTGTGAAAAAACAACAAGAAGGCATTGAGTCATATATATTCATGCAGTGGGTACTTAATCCTGAGCTATCGATGCAGTCAATCATTCATGGTCACTCTTATCTTTGTTATTGAAAGAGTCTCTTTAGGAGAGAATAGCCAACTGTTTTAGGAAAAGTCTCAACATTATCAAGGAATATTGCCTTTTCATTGTACAGATATCTACATGGGTCCCCCCCCCCCCATAATTCCCAGAATTTCCCCACAAACACTTGGCCATATTGGTTAAGGGACTCCTGAGTGTTGTAATCTAAAAAAGTAACTTTTCCAGGCTGTGTTGGTTGCAAAGATACAGTCAAATCTAGTGGTACTTTGGGAGAATTTCCTTATCGAAAGAGTGACTGTCAGAACACACATGTCCGCTTATGTCTCTGCTCACTTTTGTTGTGTTAAAATGGTGGTCAGTGCAGTACCCATTTGGAGTTGCCATATTCTCATGGAGCAAAGAACTTTCATTGAGATTGTTCACTGTGAGGAGATCTCTATTAGACCCCACACAGGATGCTAAGCCATACTCATACTGGTCTCTAACAAGATCAGAGATATACTGTATATACTCATGTATAAGTCTAGAAATATTAGTCAAAAAATTGACCCAAAAATCCTGAGTTGACTCCTCTACGAGTCAATGTAAGCACTATACTTTAACTCTTATTTTAAGAAAGAAACCATCCCCTGGTGAAAGGCAAGAGTATAATTTGTCCTGGAAGTACTGACCCCCTCCCCTCCCCACTGCTCTCTCATCCATCCAGCCTTTAGTGTGAGCCAAACAATTATGCCTACTAGAATTTTTAAGTTCTTTAGGATTGTTTTCCTTTGCTTCATCCTTTAGAGTCTTTTTTTGCATTCCCCTACTTTACCCTCGAATTATATATAATTTTGGCCTCAAAATGTGCCCTCGACTTATACATGAGGTCGACTTATAGTAACTGTCACGCTTTGGAGCTATATAATACCTTAGTATTACATATAATTTTTAATCAATGTTTATTGATTAGCCCTTGGGCCATTTCAAGTATTACATATATCTATATTTAGTACTCATGAAGAGGATGGAAACTCAGCACTTCAGACCTTAAAGGAGCAGCAGTTGCCAAAAAGCAATTTTGACAACAAAATGAAGCAAACTGAGAAGAAATGGAGGAGCTTTTCCTCTGGATATTTTTGGCTCAGAGAAAGAAAGATGCAGTTAACAACAATAAAAGAAGGAAAAGGAACAAAATCTGGGACTTTTCAATCAGTCTGGAGGAATCTGAAATAGGATGAGCAATGTTAGAAAACAATACACTCATATTTTAGATCTAGATATCCAGATGCTCTTGCTTATACAATACAAATAAATCTATCACATTCTCTAGATTGGTGGGAGGATGGATCCACCCATGGGTTTCTGTCACCACCTAGAGATAGGCAGGAGGAAGAACTGAAGCCTTGCATACCTGAAACAAACAGACTTTACAGACTCCTCCATTTTAAAATGTGACTCAAGAGTGTTCTTCTCTGTAGGTTACAAATATTGCTTTATCATAGTTCTTTTTTTTTGAAAAAAACCTATAATTAATGAGAAAGGCATGGAGTTATATAATGCAGCTAGGTAAATTATCTTGCCAAAAGAAGGGAAAATATTATGATTTATAGTTCATTTTGTTGTTCTTGCAAGATTTGACCTATCCTTTTTGCCTAGTTGTGAGAACAGGTTTTTTTCTAGCTACCCTGATAGACTAAGTCAAACAGTGGGAAAATATTAAAAGGCTAAAATTAACCATATGTTTAAAGGCTACAGATTACCATTTCCTAGTGCTGTTACAGTTGGCCAAAAATAAGATTTTAAGTATCCGCCATGTGGAAAACAGAGTCTGGGAATCTGACACTATCACACATCTGCTCTGGAAATATAAATTGATAATGGTATTTTAGACTTGTCTTCCATTTGTACGGAGGAAATCTATCACATACACTTCAGCATTTCACAGATGAAAATGGGGACATATCTGGTCAACCAACATCAGAGTGTGATCAAGATGGCAAAAGTTATTAATAAGGAAGAACGGATAAGCTAGGAGAGGTTGCAGCAGTTTATTTTTACCTGAGCTGACACAGAAGGTCCACATTCCACTCCCTTTTCTCCTCTGCTCCCAGCCAAATTAACTGGGTACAAATAATGTTTGCATTTTGCAGCAAATGAAGTTGAGGACAAAAGGAGAAAGGAGAGAAGGAGACAGAAAATGGGACTGTCCCTGACAAATTTGGAAAGTTGGAGGGTATGCTGTCATGGTCTTTTCACAATCCTTATTTCCCCTTCTGGACTGACCTAGTGATACACAGTAACACAAAGATTAGAAACTTGGGCTGAAGCTCCCTGTGGCATTTTCCCAGCAGAGGTCACTCTGATCTCAGGGCACAAGCAAACCATAAACTTCATATCATTCTCTTTTTTTTCTATCAGGACCTTTCCAGATAGTACGTTTAATGCATTCTGCTTCCCAAGCAATATCTTGTTGAAGATATCTTGCCCATTTAGGTATCAATTTGAGGCAAAGTCTATAAGGACTGATGTGGAGAATTCATTGATGCCCCCAGTTCTTTCAACCACAGATCTAAATATCTACATTTATAATATTATATTTTATAGCACTCCCTCCAAGAGTGATAGCTGTTGAATGCCCACAGCATCCAGCATTCCAATGAGAGCAATTCCACTGAGAAACAAGAGGAGAAGTGTCTGCGTGCTTTAAGGTGTGCAGAAATACAATACTATCATTGGTAGGAGTGCTGAATAGTGCTAAATGTACACATACCATAGCACCAAGCAACCTAATGGAGGCTGTGTGTGTTCAGTGGCTACAAAATGACTAGGTGGAGTGGAAAACCAGGGTGCAATAAAATAAAACTGAATATTCTGGAAGAAGACTGCAGTACCAAACAAGAGCACCACACATGAATAGCATTTGTTGCACGTCCCTCTTTTATCTCCAGGCCCCTCCTCCTCCTGCTCACATTTATAGTTGCATCTTAGAATTACCAGTACTAATTGTTTTATTGGTCAAAGCTGATTCTTGTTTTATTTTAGTTGTGTTTCAGGAGAACATCTTTCGAGAAATGCAAATATAGGAATTCCTTTTGTTCCGAAGTATGGCTTGGCCCTTAGGGAATTTATTACCTAACACATTCTCTTATAAAGCTGAATGACCTGCTTCTCTGCTCTAAACTAGCAAACCTCTTCCTAGCCCTTCGTTACTAAACACACAGTATAACCTATGGGGCTTAGATGGACACATGGGGTTTCTTGAGCACAGGGACAATCATTGTGGCCTAGCTGGCAATATACTCTGTAATCTGTAAAGCCATATTTTTATATCCCTTCTAGGGGTTTCTGGGAATGCTAGCTTTCAGGGGAGAAAAGGAGGGAAAGCCCCTTTCCAGGTCACAGAGATAAGCTTGATATGCAGTAGTTACTAAGTAAACGTAAATATCACATGTCATCCAGAGTTTTCCTTTCTTTAACATTTTAGGTTATTTCCCCCTTTGATTAGATTGTAAATGAAGCACTTGCCTTCTTGTGCTTTGCTATCTACGAATATTTCATTAAAGGGGAGTAGTTCCTTGGTTTAAAAAAAACGTTGTCATCATCTGTTGAACTATAGATGATTGTTTAAATGCTCATGCTACATAACTCATTTTGCTGAATCTAGGATGCAGGATTCCTGGACCAAAACAGATTTTTCTCCAGGTCCAGTGTAAAGCAGATTACAGCAAGTTTGTGAAGGTCCTCCTAAATTCCACCCCCCCCCCCATGTAACAACAAATTAACTTCTTTTTTCCCAACATATCTCTAGTATTTATTTATTTATTTATTTAACTTCTATGCCACCTTTCTCCCAAAAAGAGAACCAAGACAGCTCACAAATTAAAAACATTAAAAAATAATTCCTTCTCAATTCCTTAGTGTTGGAGTGAAGTCATATGTCTAAGTACTGCTTAGTGTAGCAAAATAATTTTTGATATCTCCACTTGTAAGTAAACATATTGGGGGGTTTCCTCTGAAGGCTACTTCACATCTGTTGATTGACTGATAGAAGCAAGTAGACAATAACTGATGCTATCAGGCCATTCATTGTTAAGAAAGGAAATATGCAATTAATCTTCATTCATTTGACCCTTTGTTAGTTAAATACACACACACATACACACATATATTCATGGGAATTCTGCGTATGTATGTCTGGATCACTGGTGAGTATTAGCTCTAAATTGTATGACCAGATGGGATGTTACAATTTGCAATGCACCAGAATAATATATATTTAATATTTATTTATTTATACCCCGCTCTTCAGCTTTAAAAGCTATCAGAGCAGCTTTAAAAGCTATCAGAAGACTTCTAATTTCTCTTTTCCTACAGGATAGCTTCCAACTGGTTTACTCATTTGCAAAGCCTGTTACAATGATGCTGCTGTTCTCAAGAATTTTAAAACATTAGGGCTTTGAACCATTTTGTCACCTGCCCCAATGAACCTTTTGACTGTAAATGCTGGGGAAAGAAAAAGACTCATGAAGAAACCTTTGATTCTTATAATTCTCTCTTTTTTGTTGTTTAGGGCTATGACAACACAGAAAGCAGTGTCCGTAAAGCCAGTGTATTCTGCCTTGTGGCAATCTATTCAGTTATTGGTGAAGAACTGAAGCCTCACCTTGCACAGCTCACTGGGAGCAAGGTATGTACACAACTCCATGTGTGGTTTGTTTTTAAAGCCAGAACAACATGCCATCTGGGGTACATGCAACTTTCAACACAACCACTGAACAATATTTGGAGCAGTTGCTCCCAAAGAGCGTGTTGGTCTTACAAGTATTCAAGAGCACCCCATCCACATATGTTGTTGGTTACAATATATATATATATATATATATATGACCTTTAACAGTCATAGCTCAACTTACTATTGCTTCCAGATTACTGTGTGGTTTATAAATGATATAATCTTTGTTTTGTACATTTTTAAAAATTATTTGTCTGGAAGACGTAGTTCCAGCTGCATGACTTACCCTGCTTCTGCTCTGTCATTAGCTTTTGGGAGTGTAAATAAGTATAATGATGACATACACAAAATGTCAAAGGATTAGGAAAAAATTGGAAAACATCATCATAGATATTAAAAATCAATCTTTTGATCAGGAGAAGGTTAAATGAAGTTATCAGAAGTATCTACTCTAACACTCTGCTCTCATTCAGAGTGTTTTATTAGATGATGGATGGAATGAGTTCTTGCCTTTTTTCCTGTGGTTCAAGGCAGCTTATAAAAATCAAAACAGGAAGATATGAAAACACTTATAGTTATAATCCTGTATACTATTTATATCCTATATAAATATAGTTATATTTAAAATGTAATTAACAATAGCAGTTTAAAACATATCCACTAACAACATAAAACATATTCATTAAAATGGTAAGAAATAAAGTAGTACTATGCACTATTAAAAGGTCTTTCCAGAAAAAGAATTAAGTTATGCAAATCCAAATTTTATTTTAAAAAGTCTTTACATGCTGACAGGACAGGGAGGGAGTCAGAGTAGCTTCCCTAAGAATCTGAGCGCTGCCACTGAGAAGGCCTCCTACATGCCCACTTGACCTCTCTGTGAGGGGATGTCCTTCCCTGAAAAACTCAAGGTCGAAGCTGGCTCCTAGGAACTTGACTATTGCTGAGTCTTGCTGATCTATGGTTTGGCAGCATGGAAGCATAGTTTGGGATACTAATCTGGCATAAAATGACATTGAAATGCTGATGAAGACCTCTAAGAGTTGAAACGGCCACACATTGCTCTGGGGGGAGCCATCTTCCATGACTGAAAGATTGTTTGCCAGATTGAGACCATTGAAGGACATTGCCACCAGTACAAAGACTGACTACAAGTGCCACAAATTACTTTTTCATTTTGGTGATTGAACTTTCTGGGAGATACAGTATTATATTGCTTTATATGGCATTCCATTCATTATTTTGGGATTATTAAAAGGTACAGAAGACGTATTGCCTACTGCTGGCTTGATGTTGAATGTGTTTCTATTTCAATACACCACAATGTTGTTATAGTCATGTTTATTTTTGGTAGATTTTTGCTAATTAGTATTATTGTTTTCCCAGTGTTTCACTCCCCTTTTGGCAGAGAACCAAATGCCACCTTCAACCCATCTTGTAAATGTATCAATCCAGTTCTCACAAATCATGCTTCGCAATGGCACTGACAAGAGGGAAGTGTCCTAATATGAAGAGACTGGCAACTTCCAGAGGTTCAGAGGCTAAACAGAGTTAGTTTGGGCACAGGGAAGGCCCCAGCTGGCACCTTGAAAACATAACAAAAGTGACCCCTGATGCTAAAGATTGTGATTTCTTTTTGAAAAGGAAAAAAGAAAGAAAGCAACCAACCAATCAATCAACCTGGTCTCCCAGGAGAACTCATGAGCTTGAAATTTGGGTTTGCCTTCTGTTCAGTTTGCAGGGAGTCAATTTCAAATTTACATTATGCTCACCTTTTCACAGTTACTGAGTTGTTCTTGTGAGCCTCACCCCACAAATTTGTTAACTTCAAAGGTATTCTTTTTGCCATTGCTTTTAATAAAACAGTTGTTGTGGAGGGCAGGTCGGATGGAAAGCATATAGGAAGGATAGAGCAATATCACACACTGATACTTCGTTATGAGAATTATTGCAATCAACAAACAAGTAACAGATGTATGGATTTTCTCTACAAATTTCTTGACTACTGAACATAATAATGGCATAAATAGGAATAAATCTAAGAACTTTTTTAATGTTCAGGTTTTAAACTGTTGAGTAAAAAAATAGAGTAAATCTTCATTGGCTATGACATGAGAGTCATCTGAGTAATACAACTGAAAATCTACTGCTTACATGAACTGTAGTAATGATAAATCCACAGGAGGGAGGTTACTGATCCATAGTTAGATTACATGTGTACAGCCCCTCTCCCAAGTGATGTGCTCTGAAATTGAATTTATTTTTGGAGAGAATGGGTATTACTTCTTTTTCTCCTCCACCTTTCAGATGAAACTCCTGAATTTGTACATAAAGAGGGCCCAGACCACCAACAGCAACAGCAGCTCATCTTCAGACGTTTCCACACACAGTTAATGGAAATCTTGGGACATACCTGTAGACATAGAAGCAATCAGCTGTGCCTCTCAGAGACTCTCCCCACATCAGCACGCTCCATCGCTGGCGGAGGCCATGCAGAAATTTATTGCAATCAGTATTTTAGTCCTTTTAAAGCTTTTTATGGTAGGATCTACTTGGTATTGAATGTAAAGGAAGCAAGGCCTGGGTTGCAGTCTTCATTTAAAAAAAAAAGAGCAGTAGAATGCTGTAGGTAAAAGACATTGCACTCACCTGTAGTGTAGTCATTTCTAAAACTTGAAAAAGGTTCCAAAGCTATGTACATCCATGTTTTACATCAAAGGGATTTCTACACTGTTAACAGAGAATGGGTTTATATTAGCCTACAACTGTATTAGTCAAACTTTTGAGTATTTCCTCCACTTTCTGCAATTTCTCAAACATTTACAGCTGAGTTTAAAATGTGAAATAGTCTGGCTTTTTTTTAAAAGAGAAAACATGTACAGGTTATAAAATCTGGCTCCTTAACTAGGAGGTGCTGGTGCTGGTGTTTTCTTTTTTAAAACTTTAATAATACCATCATCTGAGTAACACAGGTTGTGGAAATTTCCCCAGAAACCCCCATCAGATTTGAAATAGCACTGTTTATATAGGGCAATACGTAATTAGTTGAGTGTAGCTAATTTAAGAACAGCTTCTGTGTAGCTCATTCAATTATTTTTCCTCAATGTATTTCAGCATTTTTTCAATATTTTTGAAAATTGCTTCTCCCAAAGGCTGTGCAAAATACTATAATGTATTCTCCAATCTTGCTTTAGAGATGGTTCTGCCTGTGTGGCACAGCTTTGTCTCACTCTGCCTTTTATTTTGATTTTTTTTAATGGAACTCTTCTGTTACAGTCTTCACTGGGAATTATGAATTCCTTCTATAACTAACTTTATCTAGCATGATGAAATCTGTTAGTATGCACTGAGAGTGAATGCACTGTACTGTCACTAAACTGGTCAAGCATCAATACTGACATTACCAGAGGAACTGATAACCCTTCTCCTAAGAAATATATGTAAAATTTGCTCATACTGCTGCTTCAACCCTCCAAAAGAAACATGTATTTTTCAAAGCTTGATTGGCTTCCCAAGAACTGCAACTCATATAACCAGGCCTTCCTTTCTTAATAAAATACTGCTTTTATTTGTCAACGGATGTTCCTCAGTGTGACACTTGTTCTGTTAAGACTCCCTCCCCTGTCAAAAGTTCCCCATCCTTTGAGTACTCCTAAGAGTATGTTGCCCCCTCCCAACCACCATGCAATCTGGCTTATTTATGATCTTGTTTTGTGTCTAATGTACATAGCAAATAATTTCCCTTCTCTCTCAGCATTTTAGACAGGACCCTGTTTGTTAGGTAGTACTCAAAGGGCTAGTTCAATCTGCACCAGTTGCTTTCTTTGAAGCTGTACAATCTGGGGAGGGTGTGGGTGGGCGTGTGTAAGTACTCCGGTCACAAGGACCCTTTGGCTACAGATCGCATACATGCTGGTGGAGATAAATCTGCATGTTGTTGGTGTTTCACTGCCAGACTGGGGAGATCTCCATTAGCACTGTCCAAATGTCTGCAGCTGGCTTCCCACCCATCCTCGCTGCCTCCTTATGCAGGGCTTTAACTTTTCAGACCTTTTGAAAGCAAAAGGTTTCTTTTCTTTGCCTCCTCCTCCATCTTTTCCTGTCCCCTTCCCTCCCTAGCCTTTATATCTGAGAATCCGCACAGAACAAACCTGCCTGCTGTCGGGTTGCCTTAGATGGTGACATCTATGCTCTTAATGGGACACCAGCATTCCCAGAACATACGCAAACAAACCAATGCAACCCCTTTCACCATCTGGAGTCCTGTAGGTCTCTGATGTAGTGCTGAATTAACTGAGGAATGTGGCTGTCTTTTTAAAGGTACACTATGTGTGCGTGCCTGGATTATAGTACAACACAAGACTTTTCTATCGCTTCCTACTAGCTTCTCAATAACCTGTATAAGTAATGTAACTTGCAACATTGTCATATAAATCTTCTTTCTACCACCCCTCCCAACCCCTTGATTTATCAAGTGTAATAGTTCATATTAAAGGACAACAGAGAAATGTTTGTAGAACGCAGCAGGACTTTGCTAACTGTAATAATAATGTTTTAAATGGGAAGGACAGGCTTATCAAGCCTTTCAAAACAGTCAGCCATCAGAAACAAGTTTGTTGGCACAGTGTTCATGCGCATGTATTTAATTTCTATTTTTGGGTTGGTTATTTTATTTTAATTTTTTTGCGCTTTTGTCATGTTACATCCATATCTGTATTTATATCTTATTTGTTTCACTTTTGAGTGTATCATGGCAAATGTACAGATGTTTTTATGTTAACATTTACATGATAGAATTTGCTAAAAAAAATTAAATAAAACCTTTTGCGTTTGCCCTAGAATAAATGAAAGTTACCTTTAAGTCCTTTATGAGAGCTTTTTTGCACGGCAACTTGGTCATAATGAACAATCTCTGTGATCATTGTGGATGAAGTGTCTCCACTGAAGCATGATTGCTGAAACCCCAAGCAAAACTTAATACAAGACAGAGTCATTGTG
Organism: Urosaurus nigricauda; assembly: GCA_034509955.1. Lineage (NCBI taxonomy): Eukaryota > Metazoa > Chordata > Lepidosauria > Squamata > Phrynosomatidae > Urosaurus > Urosaurus nigricauda. Next base: position 136,346,457 of record JAOEGL010000001.1, on the reverse strand, counting down.
TTAAATGACTTTACATTTTATCCAGAAGAGCTCTTTGGGCTTCAGCATGTACTTAAAATAAAGCTCAAGTTGCTTTCCTTTGTCTTTGCATTAATGTTGACACAAAATGTCCAGACTGTGTCTTCCCACTTCCTCTCCAGTAATATCTTGAAAATACTTTTATTTATAAATCTTTGGGACTTGCTTCAGATTTTGTCCTGAAAAAAGGCAACTACAGATACCTTAGGTGGTGCAAAGTGGAGATTTCAGGATGATTATGAATTCCAAAGAGTAGCTGCGTCAACAACTGGCAATCCTGGGACAGGTTAAACCATAGTCCGAACCAACATTGTATATCAAGCAAGGCAATACAACTGAAAACACCCTCTCTTGTTGCCAAGTATGACACTTCTGGTGGTGAAGCTGTCCCTAGAAGAAATCGGCAGATTTATCTCAGTTCACAGGCAAGCTGATATGGAAGCAGGCAGTTGTTTAAGGTAGCTGGCTGTTAAAATGCTTCATCATTAAGTACACACACTGGAAATGCTTGAAAATAGAACAAGTAATGAAACACTCTTAATAATTACAGCATGAAATCCCAGTGTTCAGTCTCTGTTAGTAATCAGGTTGCTGCATCATGTACTGACTTGGCCCAAGGAAAGCTTGTTCAGATACATGCTATCTGTTTTATTTGGAGATGAGATGTAGCAAGTCTACTTTTTCTATTTTAAAAAAATATATTGCCCAGGGTGCTTCTCATTCTGGTTTGTGGAAATGTGTACAGGCACCGTGCCAAAAGTGTCTTGATGTGATCTGCCTGTACTGGGTCAGATTGGTTTTTAGCCCTGGAGCATTGTAGAAAGCTCTGAAGTTTCCGGCATTGCAAATTGCATGTTAGGCAAAGCATGATAGAAATGCAAATTTTGAATGCACGTGCTTAAGATAGACTTTACAATCTCATTTATGTCCCATACAGCCAAGTGATATTCTAGACAGTCCAGGGAAAATGCTGGCTAATTCAGAAAGTGTAAGGGGACAACTATTTACTACAATACTCTTGTCACATTCCTGTCTTTATAAAGAGTGATTTCGACAAAACATGTGAGGGGCCCCCAGTACTAGTATAACTTCCTAGTAAGGCATACTACATATTGTAAAGCAGACTTTAAAAATAACGATAGCCTGTGGCACTGTGGATCCTATCATATAATTTATGATGTAAGTTTCTGTAAGCATCAGACTACTATCTACTTCTACTCAACACACACTGTTTTGGTATAACTTAAAAGAGCATGCAAGCAAACACAATAAATATGTAGCAGAGAGGCCACCCTGTGGGAGAAAAATCCTATGTCGTTTCTCTTGCTATCTAATACGTTGCTTACCATAAGACTACAAAACTGACGGCCAATCATTCCAGTGCAGACACACAATGGTCAGCCACCTGCAAAAGCCTGCAGAACTAGTTTGAACAGAGATAATCCATATTGCAAGAGATGGGGAGGAGAAACAGAGAGAGAGAATATGTATCACATATATAGATAGCTTTCGGTGCATTGTTCTTGTTGTTGTTGTTTTACCTTCTGAAGATGGAACAGGTAAGAGCAATAACATCATTAGTTTCTCATTTGGTTATTGAAGCTGAGCTTTTATTTATAGACAAGGGGAAATCTGTCCAGTTTAGTAAACTAGTAACCTCTGGTTCTGGTACAAACATCTATGTTGACTATGGTGTTGTATCTTCATGGATCCTTCCAAACAAAAGTAAACATACTTGAATGCAGTGTCCTATTAGTTGGATCTTTTACATGGTCTTTTTTATATTAAATTTATTCTTTAATATTTTAGTTTTGGAATGATCCTATAGCTCATAGAATCATAGAGTTGGAAGAGACTATAAGGGCCATTCAATTCAACCCCCTGCCATGCAGGAACTCATAATCAAAGCACCCCTGACAGATGGCCATCCAGCCTCCATTGAAAAATCTCCAAAGAAAGAGACTCCTGAAGTAATATTTGATTAGGTAATATACCTAATCAGATCAATCACAATTAAGCCAGTAACATGAGTGAGAACCAAATAAAATGAAAATAGCATTAAAAACTGCATGTGGACATTACAAAATCAGAATGTCAATATATCATGGAAAGACAATTTTTAAAAACCTATTTTAACATGTATAAAAAAGCAGTATTTAAGTGCCATATGTATTTAAAATATTTAAAGGAAAAATTAAGTTTGTGAGAGAATAAAAAAGGTTTAACCTGGTGTTAAGAAGGTCAATAAAGTGCCAGGCAGGACAGCCCACAATTTGGAAGCCACCAGACTAGGACTTGCTTATGAATGTAGCCCCCTATCAAATCTCAGTATTTCAGGCCATTTCAAGCATGATTTCAGATGCTGATGATCTCATTAAATTTATATCTTGCCTAACTGGTACCTGGTAGGGGTATGATGCTGTGCTATAATTTCCTATCAGAAAACACAAGAAAGACACAAGCATCCTCCACTTATTTGACAGGTTAGGAACCAGAGCATATGTTTGCATTTTGACAATTTCCACTTTTTGACAGTGTTTTGGTCCCTAACCTGTTAAATAAGCAGGGACTTCCTGTAAAGACAAAGCTCTGAAATGGTGCAATATATGAGCACAGAAATTCAAGAGACAGTATATGTGAGTGGATGTGATCCTTTCAGTCAGCTCTAATCTTAGGTATCTGTATTAAGAAATACTGGCCTAAATCAAATTGTTTGCTCTTAATTAAAGGAGAACCATTGAATCAATGCAACTTGCATCAATTTCCCATTCACCTGACAGCTCTATTCAAGTTGTGATTTTAGATTTAGGCCATAGTCATATATACATATTCCCAATACTTGCTCATGGAAATACTGTAAATTTTGACTTAATAATAAAGTTTGAAACATGGAAAATGATGCAGAAAGTTCCTCTTGTCCAATTAACAAAGGAGCTGATATGGCTACAGACTCTGTAGTCCTAATCCATTCTTTCATGTGCTGGGCAAGCTGAACTTCTTGCATCATATATCACGCTGAAGGATCTGACAGGCAACACACTTATTACAGAAAAAGAAGAAGGTTGTCCAAATCTTTGGCTGGCATCCAAATGGATAAAAGCCAGAGAGTTCTATGAGCAGAAGAAAGTTGCTCCCCTAAGGCTACAGCAAAGTTGCAGGTAAAAGTATGCAAGAGAGGTTTCCTTCAGTCAATATGACCGATGCACACGCACTTGCTAATGCAGCAGCTGAGCCACAGAACAGCATCTTGACAATCTGTTATAGTCCAGAAGAAAATGCATTGATCTTTGGTTAGGATTAGTTCTCCCTCCACAGACCTCAAGGGCACAAAGTCTGGCTGCTGTGTATGCAAAGAACTCTTCCTGCAATGGCAAGGAATCTCACCAAAACGCAGACCTTGTCCTTTGGTATCTGTGTAACATCTTTGCTTATTTAATTCTCTTATTTAATTTCAAAGGTTTTCTCCATCGTGAGTGAGACTATGCAAGTTTCTGTGGATTTTTTCATGATTTTTCACATCAAAACATTGGCCACTTTTGGCCAAAATTTCACCTGTCAAAATCTGCATTTTCTGGATGGCACAGATAAGCAATACACAAAGATGGTGTATATGTGTGGTATTCCTAATGTGCTAGTGAACGTGGTTGGGAATTTTTAAAAAATCACTGTGATGCGACGAATAACGCATACACCCCAATTTTGTGGATTGCTTGTCCAAACTGGTGAATATTCTTTCCATCCCTGATTCTGACCAAACTGTCCCATCATTTCTCTGACATTTATGGAATCTGCAGTATCAACCCTGGTTGTCTGAAGGACAGGTAGTCATAGGTAAAACCTATCTGAAAAAGCTCTTAATCCTGAAATTTGATATATACTCCAGAAGGACCAGCCCACATTTGTACAACCTAGCCTGTGTACTTCCATATGAAAATAACTTTGATAAATAAACACTATAAATGCATGTGCTTAAGACTGGACTGTAAATGGCACATCTTCTGGACTGATTAGGCATATGAGTATATGTCTTCATTTTAGGCTGCATCTTCACTGAAGAATTAATGCAGTTTGACACAGTTTTAACTTCCATGACTCAATGCTACAGAATTCTGGGATTAGTAGTTTTGTGAAATATTTAGCCTTCTCTGCCAGGGAACTCTGGAGCTACAACAAACTACAAATCCCAGGATTCCATAGAATGGACCTATGATAGTTAAAGTGGTGTCAAACGCATTAATTCTGCCCTGTAGCAGCCTTAGTTGTACTAGAGGCTTCATACATCATTGGATTAAGGAAATCATAAATATGTCATCAGTAAGAAAGGAAATGCAACGTGGGACAAAGACTATTTGACAAGGGGTTTAAATATTCAGGCAGAATTTTGGCTTTCCTTTTAATGGGCAAAAGAAAAAAGAAACATTATTCAAATGCATCAATCATAGTACCAATGTAGTGGAGAAAGCCATACCTGCTGAAATCCTGCCTTTCATACAACTTTAAAGAAACTCTTAAAGTAAGAAACACAGGCACAAGATGATTCTGTCTTTTTATTTCTAACAGAACAATACTACAGTATTATGCAATATTTGTCATCTGTCTAGAATTAGAGTTACACGAAAGGTAATGGTGTGCATTTCTGTTGTATGAAGATAAAGTGATGGAAAAGATTTCCTCTTGATTTCTTCCCTATCACGGAGATAACAAAAACACAGGACAGAGAAGGAGGGAGGGAGAGAAGCGGTGAACCTGTCTGACATCCTTGTTATATATACATTTTTCTCTTGTGCATTCTTTGTATGCTTAAACCCTGATAAATATTGTCACCAGATTTCAGGTTCCTCTTCTCCATCTCCTGTCCTGTTTTGGTCCAGTCACCTCTGGCTGACAATGAGTGGCATATCCCTGCAGCATCCTCATAATGGGAGCATCACTGCACCTTGGTATTAAAAGTACTAATATTATTAGCAAAGTGGGAAATTAAACACTGGGAATGCAAAAAGTCCATTAAGACTTGCAAACGGAAAACATTAAAAGCAGTCCAAACCAGAATGACTTAAGGATGGTCAAAGGGATTAAGGGTTGGGAAACAGGCTGTTTACAAATATATCTGGAGGCAAAAGAACAGTAAAGAGAAAGTAGTAATGAATAATTAGCGAGGAAAGGGTTGACTTGCAAGTGGCTGAGATAATGAACTCCCTTTTAAATCCAGTTTTAACAAGTAAAATTCAAGGGGAAAAGGATTTGGATCAATTAAGCAGCCACAAAAAGTACTGTTAAAAAACTCCTTAGAAAATCTGGAGGTGGCTGCCAGGTTACTGTCAAAGCAACTAACATACCTTAAATGTGTTTACTTGGATGTAAGGCCAAGATTGGTGAGGACTACTCATAGGTAAGGCTACAAGCCTCTTAGCAGTACAATTAAGTAAATTTAGATTTTGGTCTTAATGGTATTAGAGATTCTTCTTCGTGGTCTCTGCGAATCATACAAATGGGTTCTCTGTGCCTGCGCAGTCGAATTCGGAACTTTCTGGAATCACCGGGCAGAAAAGCGGCTTGCAACTTTTTGCAACTTTTTGGCGGTAGCCCCTCCCCTCCTCTATATAAGCCCTGTTCCCGCTCTTTTCCTCAGTTCCTTTTTTTCCGCCGCGTAGGCTACTCGAAAGGAACAGTGTGGAATCGCTTGGCTTGTCTCTCTTGGTTTTCTCGATCTTCGGCTTGCTTCTCGACTACTCTCCCTCGTCTGTGACTCGGCTATTGTTGGACCTCTCGACTTGATTGACTTCGATTTTGGATCCCGATTTGGACTTGATGTCTCCGGCTCCATTTAAACACTGCACTGTTTGTGGGGCCAAGGTCCCTCACACGGACCCCCACTCCAAGTGCTTGATCTGCCTGGGCGAGGCCCACGACACCCAGAGCTGTGCCCTCTGCAGATCATTGACTTCGCAGGCGAGGAAGAACCGTGCCTCTCGGCTGAAATCCTACCTTCTCGATCGGGCTTTGGCCCCTCAGGAGATCCTGCCTTCGGCTTCGGTTCCGGCTTCGGTTTCTAAAGCACCCGTTCCGGCCTCCAAGATGTCTCAGGAGAAGGTGACTGTTGTTTCCCCTGTTGGTCCCTCCAAGTCCTCCCGGGACGCGGAGACTCACCCCGCCGAGAAATCGGCTAAGAAGACGGGTGAGAAGTCTAAGTCCTCCAAGAAGGACAAGCCCAGGCAGGGCAAGGACCACAGGGATGAGAATCGGAGAAAGAAGGTGAAAACTCCTTCTCAGGGCGTGGCAGATGGCTCTTCCTCTCTGAAGGAATCCACTTCTAAAGCCTCTGCCAAGAGGAAGCATTCTACCGAAGGGGAATCCCTCCGGAAAAAGCGCTCCTCTGAGGGTGAGACCCTCCAGAAGAAGGCCCGCTCCGATTCCGACGTGGGAACCGAGCTGCCACGTGCGTCGACACCGAGGGATGTTCCCGCCACGGAAATTCCCGCTGTCGAAAGGCCCGCCTCCGTACCGACCGCCTCCGTACCGACAGAGGTGTCGCCTCACTCCCAGGCCGCCCGTCGCGAGACATCGGTGCCGCGCAGCCTGACGCCCGCCCAGCGCTCCCCACAGCTGAGCCAGAGGTCTCGTAGGTCGCCGACTCCTATGGCCGAGTCCGAGGACGAGCCGGAATACTATTATGATAGCGAGTCCGGCAAGTACTTTGTGGCGGTCGACCCTTCTACTCTAGACAGACCACGAGGCAAGCGCTGGCGCCCGCTGGATGTGTCTGCCAGAGTGGGCGACGAGGTCCAGGGTTCTGCACCGTCGAAGGTCGTTGAGGAGGCTTTGACATCGGCCACCCTCAGGCGTGAGGACGCCGTTCACGGAGAGGCAGCAACCCAGACGGCCTACTCCCCTTCCAGTGCGGTACTCTGTGGAGAGCCCAGCTCCGACTCGGACGTGGAGTTCGACACCGAAGGTTCGGTCCCATCTCCGATCGATACCGACACCGAGGAAAAGGGGCCGGTTCGGCAGGCCTTTTACCAACCAGGTCCAGTGTCCCCTACTGATAACATGCACACCTTTGGGGAGCACGTTATCAAGATGGCGAATGCTTTGGAGCTCCAGGTGTCTCAGTCCGAGGAGGAGGCCCTCGACCCGGTCGAGAAACGAGTTCAGGGCTCGGCACCAACATTGGCAGCCATCCCGTTTCTGCCGTCCTTGGAGAAGATCGCCAAGAGGTCGTGGCAGAATCCAGCATCCACCCCGTCGACCTCGAGGAAGATCGACTCCATTTACAAGATCTCTCCATCATCGGCAGAGTGGCTCCATTCGCACCCGCCTCAGAATTCGGCAATTGTCGAGGGGTCACAGAAGGTCTTCACCCCAAAGACCTCCCCGTCTCCTTCGGACCGCGAGGGCAAGAAGATAGACGGGATTTCTAAGAAGATCTTCGAGGCCTCAGCTCTGGGACTGCGGGTGTCGAACTATAATGCCTGCATGGGGGCCTACATCCAATACCTGACGGAGAGGATGTCCCCCCTGCTGGCTGACCTCCCTCAGGAGAAGGCTCCAGCTGCAAACCAGCTCCGGGAGGAGGTGCATTCGGTTGCCGGCCTTCTGATTACCTCGGCTCGACACACGGCGGACTGTTCGGCCAAGTCCATGGCTTCCAGTGTGGCCCTCCGGAGACACGCCTGGCTTCGGGCTTCAGATCTAACCCCGCAGGCGAAGGCCGCTATAGAGGACATGCCGTTCGATGGCGAAGGGCTCTTTGCCAAGGACACCGACGAGCGGCTGAACTTCAAGTACCGCATGAAGTCAGCTGCAAAGAAGCACGGCATGTCCGCTCCCCAGCAGGCCTTCTCCAGGAGGCGCTTCGGGGCCAGACCATCCTTCGGACAGGCACAGAGGCCATTTGAGCAGGAGAGGCAGTACCGTCGCCAGGACACCAGGCAGAGGTTCTCCTCTGCCTCCTCATCTTCATCGGGAAGACGTCTTCAGTCCCGATACCGAAGACCGCTTCCGAGGAAGCCCGGATCTGATTCGGGTAAGAAGGGACAATGAAGGTCTCCAGCGTACTCCGTTGTCTCCCTTTCTCGTCCCTTCTTTTTGGATTTATTGAGGCCTTTCTATAACATCTGGGCCCAAATCACCACCGACTCCTGGGCGCTGACTATTATATCCAAAGGATATGCCCTCGAGTTCGAAGAACTCCCGCCTACGGGAGCCCTCCTTTGTACGGATCCCTCACCTTCCCTCCTCGACGAAGTACGCACTCTGTTGGACAAGGGGGCCATCTCCCCTCTGGATCCGGACCAGGCCCACCGGGCGTTCTTTTCTAGATACTTTACGGTACCGAAACCGGATGGAGGCCTCCGTCCCATACTGGACCTTCGGGACCTTAACAGTTTTTTGGTTTACAAGAAGTTCCGGATGGTAACTCTTGCTTCCATTTTGCCATTGTTGTCGCAGGGACTCTGGTTTGCGACGCTGGACCTCAAGGATGCCTACTTCCAGGTTGCCATTCGAGAGGGACACAGACGGTTCCTTTCCTTTGCCGTCGGGACGGAGATGTACCACTACAACGTCCTGCCCTTTGGACTCGCCACGGCGCCGAGAGTCTTCACCAAGTGCATGGCTCCGGTAGTCGCCTATCTGCACCAGCGAGGGTCAAGAGTCTTCCCCTACCTAGACGATTGGCTCTTCGTGGCAGACTCCAAAGAGGCCCTTTGCCAGGACATCTCCTTCGCCGTCTCCCTGCTCCAGTCTCTCGGCCTGGTACTGAACCTCGAGAAGTCCCACTTGACCCCCGTCACCAGGATCAAGTTCATCGGGGCTATCCTCGACTCAGAAAGTTGCATCGCATCCCTGCCCGAGGACCGTTTCCTGTCCCTTTCCAAGGCCGTCTGGCATTGCTGTGCCAACAGACGGGTGCGGGCTCGAGAAGTCCAGGTAGCGCTGGGCCATATGGCCTCGACCACCTTCGTCACCCCGTGGTCCAGGCTCCGGTTTCGGCCCCTACAGTCGTGGTTCCTCTCCGTCTTCGACCCATTGGCCGACCCTGCAAGCAAGTGGCTCACGGTACCGAGGCCCATCGCTCGTTCCCTGTCCTGGTGGCTAGACTCCCAGAACGTCTGCGCCGGCATGCCGTTCGTCTCTCCGGACCCGCAGGTGGTCCTCACCACAGACGCATCCATGGACGGTTGGGGAGCCCACACTATGGGTCTCACCATAAGGGACAAGTGGCAAGCGCGTCACCAAGATCTCCACATCAACGCCCTGGAGATGCTAGCTGTCGAGAAGGCCTTGAAGGCTTTCGAATCCGAGCTTCGCGGAAGGGTAGTGCAGCTCCTGACGGACAACACCACTGTCATGTACTACCTGAACAAGCAGGGCGGAACCAGATCTCCAACTTTACTGGAGATAACTCTTCGGATTTGGCACTGGTGCATCCCGAGAAACATCTTCCTGCAAGCAGTGCATCTTCCCGGGGAGGAGAACGTCTTGGCGGACCAGCTCAGCAGGTCAGATTCGCAGTGCCACGAGTGGACTCTCCACCCCGACGTGGTCGCGAACCTGTTCTCCAGATGGGGCACCCCGCAGATAGACCTCTTCGCGTCGGAGACCAACGCACACTGCAGCCGGTTTTGCTCCCGGGATCGGTCTCGACGCTCGCTAGGGGATGCCTTTCTACACAGCTGGACGGGGGAATTCCTGTATGCCTTCCCTCCGTTCCTGCTCATCACGAGGGTCGTCTCCAAGATGTCGAGAGACCGGACGGACGCCATCCTGATCACCCCTTGGTGGCCCAGGCAGCCGTGGTTTCCGTCCCTTCTTCACCTGTCGCGGAACCGGTTCTTCAGGATCGAGCCCAGACCAGACCTGCTCACTCTACAGGAGGGTCGAGTTCGTCATCCGGACATCAAGGACCTTCCTCTCGTGGCGTGGCGACTCCGGCCTTAGCGGACCTCCCGGCAGCGGTGAGGCGTGTGATCCTGGCGGCCCACAAACCGGCAACCAAGAGGTCCTACTCCTGCAAGTGGCAGAGATTCCTCCGCTTCCTGGATTCGAGAGGCCTGTCTCCATCCAGGGTATCGACACCGACGGTGCTGGAGTTCCTGATGACGCTGGTGGAGTCGGGGCTGTGCCTTAACTCCATCAAGTGTTATTTGTCTGCTATTTGTTCCCATTTCCAGTTTGATGGGAAACCTTCCTTTTTCAAGGACCCCTTGGTGAAGGGGTTTTTGAAGGGCTTTAACAACCTCCATCCGCCGGCCTCGGTACCGGCACCTGCATGGAGCTTTGAGGTTGTTTTGTCTCGTCTTGGTACCAAGCCCTTCGAACCCATGGCTACCACTGACCTGAGGCTGCTAACTTGGAAAACAGCCTTTCTGGTAGCCATTACCTCTGCCCGCCGTGCTGGCGAGCTCTGTGCCTTACGGAGGGACCAACCTTTCCTTCGGTTCCACAAGGATAAGGTGGTCCTCCGTACCGACATTACCTTTTTGCCTAAGGTAGTGTCTGCTTTCCACATGTGCCATGACATTGTGCTCCCGACCCTGGCCCCGAACCCGACCACCGACACCGAACGCCGTTTGCACCTGTTGGACGTTCGGAGGGCTTTGGCCTTCTATCTGGACAGAACTTCGGGTTCGAGCCGCTCTGACAGACTGTTCCAGTGCTACTCAGAGCCCAAGAAGGGACTACCTGTGACTGCTCAGAGGTTTTCTAAATGGGTGGCTGGTACCATCCACCTCTGTTATGAACTGTCGGGTAGAACTCTTCCAGCCAGGGTCAGGGCACATGCAACTAGGGCGGTAGCGACATCCTCCGCTTTTTTGACTGGGATTCCGCTGGAGGATGTCTGTAAGGCTGCTGTCTGGTCCCAACCTATGACTTTTATAAGACATTACCGGTTGGACACCAGGGCAAGGACAGATGCAGCCTTTGGCAGAGCAGTGCTACTGTCTGGTCTACACTAATGTCAAGTTCTGTACTATGCTATGTTGTGTACTATGCCATGTTGGTTTTACATTGCATTGTTGTTGCATATGACACATTGCACTAACTGTTGCACTGTTTGCCTTATTACTTGATTTCCTTTGCATCCAGGATTGGGTGTTCTGGTGTCTTTCTGATTACATTTATACACCATGTACATAGTTTACTCTTTGAGTATTTGGTTTATGTTCTGCTCTATGAGCAGCATTGCACTATTATTGTTATGTTCTATAATTCATGCAAGAATCACACAAGGGTTGGTTCAATTTGACAATTTTTATTGTGAATCAATAAATGTTTTTGGTTCACTTCACAACTGTTGTCATGACACTCCCTCCGCCGCTTACCTAAGCTTGCTAGTCTAACCCATTTGTATGATTCGCAGAGACCACGAAGAAGAAGGACAGGTTGCTTACCTGTAACAGTATTTCTTCGAGTGGTCATCTGCGAATACATACAAATCCCACCCTTCCTCCCCTCAGTGTCCTGCTCAACATTGTTCTGCTCCTCCGTCGCTTGCGGCGGAAAAATTTCGGAACTGAGGAAAAGAGCGGGAACAGGGCTTATATAGAGGAGGGGAGGGGCTACCGCCAAAAAGTTGCAAAAAGTTGCAAGCCGCTTTTCTGCCCAGTGATTCCAGAAAGTTCCGAATTCGACTGTGCAGGCGCAGAGAACCCATTTGTATGTATTCGCAGATGACCACTCGAAGAAATACTGTTACAGGTAAGCAACCTGTCCTTCCCCCCCCCCCCCCTTGAGGTGGTAATCTGTCTTACTTCTGTCAAAGCTTGAGGATTCTCCCATTTATTTCACCTGAATGTTCCCGTGGACATCTTCCCAAAAGCTCTGTCCTGAAAGCATCACTAAGGGCTAAACATACTACTCCTAAGGGGCAACCTGCAGCCGTCTCTTTCTTCACTGGATTGGGGCCATAGCAACTACACACCGTGGTCCCAATCTGGCCTTTCCACAGAACAAAAAGCCACAAAAAGTGGCTCCTTTTTGCACTGCAGAAAGTGCTGTGGCTTTTTGGTGCTGCACCATTTGGACACAGCATCAGAGGAGTGCCATGATGTTACCCACCACACCAGGGGGTTGCCTGACATCATGGCAGCGGAGGGGGGGGTGGAGTCAGGCGTGCATTGTGCAGACACCAAGATCCCACTCCGCCCCGATGCCAGCCTTTGATACTGGTCTGTACAGCCTCTTAGTCCCAGGCACATTTTCATGGGAGTGGAGGCGACCCAGTGGGGTGTAGTGGTTTGAGCATTGAATTATGACTCTAGAGAATGGGGTTTGAATCCCGGCTTGACTATGGAAACTCACTGGGTGACCTTGGGCAATTCACACTGTTTAGGCCTCAGAGGAAGGCAAAGGCAAACCCCCTCTGAAGAAATCTTGCCAAGCAAATCCCATGATAGGTTCACCCTAGGGTTGTCATAAGTCAGAAATGACTTGAAGGCACACATCAATGCTCCACAGAATGCTGCAATATGCACTTCTCAATAAAAATGCATATGGCGGCATGCAGTAGTGTAGTGGAGAGGGACTGCTGTGACAGGGTAAATGGGATAGCAAGGCTTTGCCATTTTTCTGGTGTGCCTCCCCATAAATTAATACATTGTACTATGGCCAGTGCTTTCATGGAGTACACCCACTTCATCTCAGGCATGGTATATTCCATGAAAGCTTACACCTAGTAAAAATGTGCTAGCACATGGCCTAGTGGTTTGAATCACTGGGTGACCTTGGACAAGCCACAAACTCTCAGCCTCAGGAGAAGGCAACGGCAAATCTCCTGTAAACAAATCTTTCCAAGAAAACCTCAGGATAAGTTCACTTTAGGGTCACCATAAGCTGGAAATGACCCGAAGGTACACAATACACATACACAGTTTTTACAGTACCACGCCACCTGTTGTTTTTGCTCCAACAGACCTGTGTGACTATACTCTTGACACTGTTTTATTGTTGCTTGTGGCAGATTAGCACAGAGGAGAGTGAAAGAGTGAAAAAATAAGTCAAGCACAATAAAAGGATTATACTTCTTTTCTATTCTTTAATAGGGTTCCTACCTCATGTTAGTAGATTAAACAATAACATCATATTTGGAAGATTGTTTGCATTTCTGATTAAAAACTAAAGGTTGTGTTTCAACCAGCAGAAGATTTTCTGTTAAAGCCCATTGTGTTTTATGATGAGTTCCTGTAAGGGATGTCAATCCTAGACTATTTCATCATATGTGAGAACAAATAATTATGGTAATTAACAGAAATTATTTCTCCCTTCTGTGGAAGAAATTTAATATTTACAGTATTCTCCCCATATTCAAGTATCCTTAAGTATTGTGGAGGAATTATTCAGAGAAAAACAGACTTTTTGGGCACAAATACCTGTCAGAAAGAAACAGGCTTGATGGAAGGTATTCTCTGACCAGTAAACCAACTTTTTTGTGTGCAGAAAACAGAGTGTATTTTCTCTCTCTTTCTAGAATAATTCCTCCACAATTCTTCAAGACATTTCGATGTTTTGTTGTTTACTACTGTCAAGTCAATTTCAACATATGGAAGCCCTATGAATTAGAGACTTCCAGATCAACCTGGCATCAACAGCCCTGCCCTCAGGGCCATGTCTTCTTTGATTGTCTATCTATTTGCAATGTGTTCTTCCTCTTTTTCTACTGCCTTCCACTTTGCCAAGCATTATTGTCTAGTTTATAATAAATTTTATTTCTAGTCCACCCCTCTGAACAAAGCAATCGGGGTGGATTACAACAGAGTTTAAAAACATAACAGATTAAAATATTCCCATCCATCCCCACCTCTCCCCTTAAAAAAGTATTAAATCAACTATAGATTAAAAACATATACAATAAAAACATGTGCAATGAATTAGGCCAAAAAATGCCTAAACAAGGATTTCTAGCTCTAGTAAGAAAGAGCGTATGGGCGGAGGTTGGGAAGGTCTATACCCAGATTTGGGGTATTAACTAGTATCTGGGAAGGCCTGCCAGAAGAGATGCGTCTTTAAGGCTTTCTTGAAGCCATCGATGGAAGTTATAAGACGCATCTCATCCGGCAGGTCATTCCACAGCTTGGGGGTGACTGGTGAAAAGGCCCTCTGGGAGGTCTGTGCCAACCTGGTCTTCATAGGCTGTAGCAGGTTCCTCCCAGAGGTCTGGAGTGTGCGGGGGGGGGGGGTCATACGGGAGGAGGCGGTCCCTAAGATAAGATTGACCCAAGCCACGTAAGGCTTTAATTTTAGTGAGTTTAGTGAGTTATGTCTTCTTTATGTCCAAACTACGACACTCTCAGTTTAGTCATCCTGGCTTCTAGGGAGAGTTCAGGCTTCATTTTCTCTAGGACTCATTTATTTGGTTATTTGGCAGTCTACAGTATCTGTAGAACGTTTCTCCAGCACCACATTCCAAATGTACTGATTTTCTTCCTATCAACTTTCTTCACTATCCAGTTTTCACAACCATACATAGATATTGGAAATACTGTGGGATGGACAATCTTAACTTTACCATTGAATGTTCTATTTTGACACTTCAGGGCCTTGTCTAGTTCCTTAATAGCTGCCCTTCCAAGTCCTAGTCTACTTCTGATTTCTTGACTTCAGTCTCTGGTCTGACTAATGACTGAGTCAAGGTATGAAAAATCTTGAACTTTTTCAATCTCTTCATTGTCTGCTTTAAAATTATGTAAATAACCTGTAGTCGTCGTTTTTATTTTCTTAAGATTCAGCTGTAAACCTGCCTTTTCTTATTCAACTTTCTGCAGTAATCATTCCAAGTCTCTATTTTCTGCTTGTAGTATGGAGCCAGTATGGTGTAGTGGCTTGAAAATCAGGCTCTGGAGAGCAAGGTTTGAATCCTTGGCCATGGAAACCCACTGGGTGACCTTGGGCAAGTCACATGCTCTCAGTCTCAAGGGAAGACAATGGCAAATCTCCTCTGAATAAGTCCTGTAAAGAAAACCCTGTAATAGATTCACATTAGGGTTGCCATAAGTTGGAAATGACTTGAAGGCACACAACAGCCAAGTATGGTGTCATCTGCATATCTTAAATTGTTGATATTCCTTCCAACAGTTTTCATGCCTGCTTTCTCTGAGTCTAATCCTGCTTTGTATATGAGATATTCATCACACAAGTTAAGCAGATGGGGTGATAAAATGCAGTCTTGCCTAACCTCTTTGCCAATTGGAAACCATTCTGTTTCTCCATTTGGTGAGACTTTGTATTAAATCCTCCTGGGGCTTTTTAGATTGGCAGGAAAGTGTGACATGAAGTTGCCTTTTCCTTAATGCTTAGCAGCTAGACTGCAAGCCCCAGGTGTGCATTTAAAAGGTACAGGGCTGCTAGACTGGGGGGTTTGGGAACGAATTATCTGAGGTCTTTTCTGTGGCTCAGCAGCTACATGGGAAGCGGTCAGAACACTACAAACACAGGCGGAGCAGCTACATGGGTGGCAATGAACGCAGCTTTTAGCCGCGCTTTAAATTTTTTTTCCTTGCCGGCTGCGAATTGCACAATTGCGCAGGTACACAATACAGCGACATTATCATTGCCTGCGGGGAACTGCACAATTTCGCAATTCGCAGCCGGCAAGGAAAAATTTTTTAAAGGTTCAGCGGTTTATCACTGCGGTCCCTCTGCCTTTTAAAACTGTGCCGTTGCACTGGTGCATCATGAATGAACCCCCTTATTTTGTGAATGAATTGACATGTTATCCACAGTAGAATAACAGTAACGGCATCCCATAGTCCCTACTGCGCATGTCTAGGGTTCGAATTAGGGCTGGAGCTAGGGTTTGGGAGCTTTACAAAACTGCGCGGTTAAACCCCAGCTTTTGCACCTGAGCGTTTTAATTAGAAGTGAACTCCACACCACGTATGCTCCCAACCCACGATCCATTATAATCCGCACCTCTATCGCTGCCTTTAAATGGGCGCCTTAAAGAGACAGAGCCCCATTTAACTGCGCAACTACACCTTAGTCTTTAGATGCACTAGCGCTATGGCGCTCTTTTTAAAAAAGGAGTGGGGAAAACCAGCACCTTTTAAAAGGCGCTTCTTCTCCCTTAAAGCGCCAAAATAGCGTTTTCATGGCACACTTTCCCTTTTTCTCATCTAAAGGCTGGGCTTTCATGCAGCCTTCATCACACCTCTTTTTGCCAATCTAAAATGGGCCCCTGACTGCCTTTGCTACATCTCTCCTCACTAGTAATGCCCCCCCATTATTCTTAGATTTTCATTTCCGGAGTAAAATACTGTGTAATCCGACTCAAAATGTCTGATTCCTGTCCACTTTAGCTTACTTACGTGACTTATTTCAATATTTATAGATTAGATTTCTTGTTTTGTTGTCTAGCACCCTGATTCTTGCTTCTCATATTCCATGTTCCTATAATATGTACTGTACAGTTTCAAATTTTTCTTTCACCTTTGAGGATGTAAACAGCTAAATGTCATTTCAACTTGAGTTCAGTTGAGCCATTAGGCACAGCACTACTCATAGTTGCCCTCTGCTGTACCTCAGTAGTTTATTGAGTGCCTCTGACCTGGAAGTGTCATCTTCTGGCACTATCTCTTGATTCATTTTGGTTTCTCTCATCATTGGGTTTTTGCAGAAAAAGACATTCAACAGGGGTTCACTGTGCCTCCTTCTGTGCAGTACTAACAAATATTAACTATGGTGCCACTACCACTCTCTCAGAGACCCTCTGCTGGTGTCACCCTCCATTACCATTGCGGCCCAGTAGCTACTTGGTACACATTAGTCTGGGTCCACAGGAAAAGCCTGTCTGACATGAGCAACCCCATTAATATAGTATCTTGCTTCATGGGAGTGCCCAATCCCACCACCATGGAAAGATAGCTCTGGGAAAAATGTGAGCCAAATTCTGGTCAAAATTCTTCTTCCTAGTGGGGTTTCTCAATTACTAGGAAACCTGTTTTTCCACAAGGTAACGTCAGCCACATCATGAGGAAAAATGAATAATTAGAAAAGGCAATGATGCTAGGAAAGGTGGGAGGTAGTAGAAAGAGAGGAAGACCACACCACAGATGGTCAGACTCAATCAGAGAGGATACATGCCTGAGCCTGCAGGACCTGAGCAGAGACGTTGAGGATGGAGGTCTTGGAGATCTCTCATCCACAGGGTTACCATGAGTGGAAGTCAACTGGAGGGCAGTTAACAACAACAACAAATCATTACAAATATTATTTCCATTCCTGGTTCCTGTACTTCAAAATTATACTAACACCAATGTCCAGGCTGTTAAAATGTTCAAGAGCCCAGCATCCTAAACCTGCATATGTATAGTTGGGTAACTTTAGGACCTGGACTTAATCGTTTTATGGTGGTGGGTAGAGCTTTAGATGTTCATTGATATCACCCCTCTCTTCTCCTCTCCAACACTATTCCATGCTTTACAACTGCTAATAACATTAGCACAAAAACCAAAATTGCTAAAAACTGCATGTGTATCTTCACATCTGTGTATGTGTGCCCTTAAGTCACCTACGGTTGACCTACGGCAACCCCATGAATTCCATAGGGTTTTCTTAGGCAACGTTTTTCAGGGGTGGGGTGGTTTTTCCAGTTTCTTCCTCTGCAGCCCACAGGACTTGATATTCAGTATTGTCTACAGTAGACTAGTACAGTAGTACATCCTTACAATTGATCCATGGAATAAATGTAATTTAGGAAGTGTGGATTAATTTTCATTTGATTCTAGCTTTTTGTTGTTGTTGTTGATGGAAAGTTAAAATATGGAAATGAGCATCTGTAACCCTATGTACACTTAGTATGTTGCCTCTGAGTGTGAGATAGATTTTAAAAGAAGAAGAAAATAGTACACTATTTTTGGACCTTGTCAGGTCCAGTCGGGCCCAGTATTGACACTGGGCCTGTTTTCCACAGCACTCTTTATGTACTACTGTATTGGTGACCATTTGGGAAGACCTTTGACAGCAAGACCTTTGACTTTATCTCCAAAGTCCATCTGTAGCTGCATTACTTCTTTCCTGGGAGTTAAGACCCATAGTTAATTGCATTCAAGGAATCAGGGAGAACCAGACAGACCATGACTGACTATTGTAGAACTGTGCCTTTTCCTGGCAATTTCACTACATAAACTAATATGAATAGATAGTGGCTTGACAAAATATTTATGTTCTTTAATGACCTAGAAATTTCCCTCCCTTCCTTTCAGAGAATTCCTGAGAATGGCTGAGAAACACTTTGTAGCTTCTAGTATAAGAGTGGCCAATATGGGAGTCTCCATATATTTTTCAGGTTGCAGCCCCCTGATTCCTCATTACTGACTACACTGCATAGGAATAATGGAAGTTACAGTGCAGCAGCATCTGGAAGGTTCCTTGTTCCCAATTTCTTTTCTAGAGTAAAAGAGGGACAGTGTTATTGTTGCTGCTGCTGTTGTTAGTTTAGTCATTTAAATTAATTTAAAATTAAAATTATGATTATTTTTGTAACAAATCAGAAACAATAAAAAAACATTAACAACAGTATTAATATTAGATTTAAAAAACAATCTATACAGTAAATACATTAAGCATTTAAACATATTAAAATTAATTGAAAGACTATGTATAAACCTTAAAAACAGAACTGCACAGCATTAAAAGCCCAGCTTTAGTCAGTTTGTAAAAGTCTGATGCCACAAAAATATTTTGACCTGCCAACAAGAGGAGAGTAAAGACAGTGCCATCCTGGCCTCTTTAGGGCAGGTGTTCCAAGGTCTGCAATCAGCCAAGAAGTAGGACCTCTGATTTGCTCCCACCAAATGAGCCTGAGAGAGTGATGGGACAGAAAGAAGGGCCTGTCCAGATGATCATAATGCTCTAATGGGGTCATAAAGGGAAATATGGTCCACTTAGCTGGACAGGTATGTCTGTGTCTGTCTTTGGAATCTATGCAGGAGAACCAACGGAAGAAGGATCCATTTCTTCCCATATGATTTGATTGTATCATTGCAAATTTTTTAAAAATGACAACTTAAACCTCTAACAACCTGTCATCGAAAGGAAAAGAGTAAATGCTACCCTTCCAGCTTTGCCTAGTGATTTCTCAAAATTTGGAGAAGTGAAGGACACTCGAGGATGTAGACATTGCTCAATGTCAGAGAGTAAACAGTGTAATAAGTAAGATCAGTGATGTTTGAGTACCCACCTGTCACTAAGAAATCTGTGGTCATCAACTGCAAGCACTGAAGTCAGATTCTATGCACTTTTCCAAATGGTCTGATTACAAAGCCTTCTACAATATTGCCATCCGTACCTTTTAATCATATTGTATAATATTTCTGCTCGGCTGAAGCACTTACACAAAACTTGAACATAAGCCTTTTCTACAGAAGCTTATTCATATCAGTCTTTTTAAAAAAATATTTTTCCATGTCTAAAGTCATCTGAAGCCAGGATTTCAAAGGGTTAAGCCATCACTGACATGCCCCAGCAGCTAATACTCTTGATGATTTTGTTGCTATTCTAAAAATAGGAAGCTAGCTTTCTAATCTCCTTGCCACTCATTTCCACTTCTTGCCAGTTTTTTCCTGCTTTTTCTTGCAGAGGGGCATCCGCAACACAGAACTGTCTGTGACCCTAAGCTTCTAGAATGATTACCAGGGTTTTAAAAGACTTGCTCAGCCCAACATTTTACAAACCTTAACTTATCAATGGGTTTTCTAACAGTTTCAGCAAAGTAAAAACCAGTTGTTGGCTGTGTTCCTTTTTTTTAAGGGTGCACAAGCTAGAAGTCCTTGCTAGAAATTAAAATCATACAGCTGCTAGGCATGCCAGTGAGCCTCCTTAAGTGAGGAGGGAAACCCCTTCACTTAAGCTACATGTCTAAGGGCAGGTCACTGTGCATTCCTGGAAGGGAGCCACAGGAAAGGTGATTTGACAAATACCAAAGGAATCTCTGTGTGCTTTGCTTTAAAGATTCACAAAACAGACACCCCCCCCCCCCGCATTTCTTTTTACAACAGGAAACCAACTTTCCATCAAGGTATTACATGTATTCCTTCATCACTTTATGAGCAGGACCAGCCTTATCATTAGATAGAGTCAGTGCCTCAGCAGATTCTTGTGGGTGTCAGAGGACTTTGTGGTCTCTTCCAACTCTATGATTCTACAGTGGGCACTCCTTATCCACAGATTTTTTTTATCCACGGATTTGAGCATACACAGCTTGAAAATATTCCCCAAAAGTATAAATTCCAAAAGTATAATTTTCCATTTTATATATGGGACACCATTTTGTTGTGCCATTATATTTAATGGGACTTGAGCATCCACGGATTTTGTTATCCACGGAGGGTCCTGGAACCAAACCCCAGAGGATAACAAGGGCCCACTGTACAACACTGGCTGTTTTTCCATATCTGCAGACAGAGCTACCTGTGCTGTGCAACCTGTCTTGGATCCCTTGAACTCAGGTAACCACTGTTGAGATAGGATTCAACCATCAAGTCTAAGTGGAATTGTGAGGGTGCACCATCTCACCTTGTCCTTAATTTCAAGTTACCACATGTCTTTGGATGGCCTTGTTTGTAAGATAGGCTAACTTTGTTTGTTCATGGCTACTCAGAGGTAGCCATGAACCTTTGATTTGAGTGAGGAATTCACCAATTCTCACCATCCAATAATACCAGACTTGTACATAATAAGAAATCTCAAACCACTCTCTTCTCCCTTCCTTCCCCAAAATGGTTTGCACAATTGAGAGGCAATAGATACACTTGAGAGGGAAAAGTCTTGGTTTGGGAGGAAGAACAGCTGCTCTTCAAGGAATCATGATGCCTTGGATTTGATAATGTGACTAGGCACTACACCGGGGTAGGGAACTGCACAGAGGATTGGGACTGAGGAGGCCAGTTTTCACACCAATAGCCACATCAGCACATTGGAGTGCAATGGAAATGATATCACAATACTCCTGGTCACCTTTTTCAACCGAACTCAAGCCCCCTCCCCCCCCCCCCAAACAGCGGGATTGGGGCTTTGGGGGATGGAGGAAGGAAAATTGCCTTGTTTTTACATTTCTGAGTTGTATGGCACAGGGTTTGGGTGGAAAACTGGCCCAAAATCACACCAATTTTTTTTTAAATTGTAAATTAAAAACAATTATTTAAAATATAACAATAAAAAATGGGGCCCAGGAAGCTCTGGGGAATTGCCAGGGAGGTCGGGGGGGACCTAAACATGTGGCTGGGGGCATGTAGACAATACTTTCCCCACCCCACCCCACCCTTTTCTGTGGGGATAGACTTTATATCTAGGCTGGCATCTTAGCATTTCTTCCTCAGAAGAACAGCTCGATATATGCTACTAATTCCAAATAAGATTTTTTAAAATTATTTTATGATTTAGGCCCTCCTTCGCAATTGGATGCTCTCCAATTTGTTGGGTGATGACTTCAGCCAGTAGAGCCATCCTGGCTAGGGATGATGGTTATTATAGTCCCCAAAATATGGAGTAATACCAGGGATTTATCACACCAGGCTTGTAAGGTGCCACAAGTGTGTTAGTCTAGGAAACACAAACATAATGGGTTGGGTACAGTCATTATCACACATATTTTCCAAATCACCATGGTGCTTCTTCTGTCCCAGTCTCTGTTGTCTGTGCACCAGTGTCTATACCCCTGCCTCCCTGCCCCATGCCCTTCCCAGCATCCCTTTGTTTCTGCATTTATTTTTATTTTTAGCACAACTGTGCAATCAGGGAAATCCATGAAGTAAAGATAAATATCTTGCATGGCATGGAGTTGGACTTGATGGTCCTAATGGTCTCTTCAACTCTATGACTCTATTCTAATGAATAAAACAAATGAGGGGAGGGGGAGAGAAAGAAGAAAAACGTACTTTTTTGTGGGTTCTTCAGGCTATGTGGCTATGTTCTGGAAGAATTTATTCCTGACGTTTCACCAGCATCTGTGGCTAGCACCTTCAGAGAATGGTGGCATGGAGGTGTGTGGGGTATATATACTGTGTGACCCTTGGTTGAGAGGAAGCCATTGAAATCCATGAACACCTGGACAACTTCAGCAGGAAAGAAGAAACTCTGAAAGTAAACAAAGTTTGGCTACCAGTCCTGAAAAACACCAAAATCAAGACTCAGCACATGCAAATGAACATCACCCAGGGTCAGAGGGTTTCTCAGCAGACAATGGATCACTAATTAAATAGACACAAATCCTCCTCACCTATCCTCCCACACTGAGGGTCTCAGCATCCACCAACAGACCAACAGACCAACAGACCATTTAACATGTAAATCACTTCCTCACTATATACCCCACACCTCCATGCCACCATTCTCTGAAGGTGCCAGCCATAGATGCAGGTGAAACATCAGAAATAAATTCTTCCAGAACATGGCCACATACCCCCCCCCCCCCCAAAAAAAACCTATGGATGCTGGCCATGAAAGCCTTCAACTTCACAAAAGGAAAACAGTCTACTTGGGAATAGTGAGGGGGAGGGAGGAGTGGGGAGAATGGAGCAGAAGCACACTCACTCACGCCACATGGCTGCTTGCATATTGGAACTGGTTCAGGAGGAACTTATCACATATGCATCAACAGTGGAAAAGCAGTGGGACTGGGAGACATTGATAGGTTTTGCTCACCAATAGGAAGGAGCACTCCAGCAATGGTTGGACTACAGACCAGCTAATGACAGAGAAAGCATTGTGTGATGAGGTACAGCCATAGGCACTTCTTTGTTGACCCATGGCGACCCTGTAGATGAGACATCTCCAAGACTCCCTATGCTCCACTGCTCTGCTCATGCCCTGCAAATTCATACCCATGACCTCCTTCCATCTAGCATGTGGCCTTCATCTCTTTCTGCTTCCCCCCTCCTTTCCTAGGATTATTGTTTTCTCCAGTGAGTCGTGCTTCCTCATGATGTGGCCTACCCTACTCTAATTCCACTTTTCAAGCCTTATGTAATAGGTCCAAAGTTGGGGAAGGCATTGCTAAGTGTTACTTGCATTTTAGGATATGTTTTCTTCTTCTGTTCTTTACTTCCTCATAGCAAGTTCCTGGTTAGGCAGGTGCATTACACATCTCCAGTGTTTCTATAAACCCATTTGTTCTCTGGCATCGTGGAGTGAAAGATAAGCCAGACTGGTAACTTTTTTAACTACCACAACAGTCCTAAACATATTTACAGCTTGTCCCAATATTTTCTCGGTTGTGTAGGCACAGGAATTGCTGCAGCAAGGATCCTTCCTCTAAGACCAAGTCTTATGCTAACCTTAAGCTTATACTGGAGCGGTGTTTCCCAAACTTTGGTCCTTCAGAATTCCTGACTGTTGGCCAAGCTGGCTTGGCTTCTGGGAGTTAAAGTAAAAAACACCAGGAGGACCAAAGTTTGGAAAACACTCTACTGGAGGAATCAATGGCATAACTACTGCTTCTGATTCCAACATCTCCCAGAATAGGTCCTTGGAGTCAAGTCCCATAGATCTACTTGTCAATAAAGAGATGGTAACTCCAACCATCTTGTCCAAGTGATCTGAAATGGACAAAAAACGAATGGTTTTCTAAATGACTGGCAGCCCAGACTCCCTGAAGTCCAAGATAAATTATCTGCATAGTGAACTTATGAGCAGTAACACAGTTTCTTTAGCTATTCCATAGTTTCTCAATTATTTCATACTATGCTAAATCCAAACCAGTTAATTGTCTTGTCAGAAATAACAGCTGATTTTTACTTTATTTTTAAAATTATTTTGCTCTATACTGTGAGAGGTGGCCTGGTTTAAAAGTTGACACTGGGGATTATGAAGGAGGAGGAAATGAGTCATGTTGACAGAGATTTTTCTTCTTCTTCACTAACTGTGTCTAGTTTATTGGGTGACAAAGGACAGCCAAAGCTATCTCAGCTTCTTTTGCCTTATCTACATTCAATCTGAGATGCAAGAATTTTAGGTTGGATCATTTACCTGGCCACAGTTTAGCATTAATGATGCAAAGAGACCACCCAAAAGGAAAAAACAAAACAAAAAACCCTGAAGAAAAAGTGAGCGACAGGACAAATCTCCTCTCAAAATAAATAAATAAAATAAAATAAAAATAGGTAAAGTTTATGTCAACTCAGGGAAAGTTCAAGCTGTTTACTACAAAGCTTTTTCTGGGTCAGTTTCCTAACAAACAAAACAATCTTACTATAAAAGAGACAGAGTTTGGAAGCAAGTCAGAGGCTCCAATCTAAAGCAGTAATAGCACACAAAAAATACATCTGCCAAGGAGGGCTGAACAGGAAATCAAATATTCTGCAACTTGGAAGGATATACTTTATAAACAGAATTAGTAACACAAAATTTTCAAGACAAAATCAAAACTCCACAAAAATAAACTGAAATTAATCAAAAAGATGATTAATGAGCACAAGTGCCATTCAACAGGGAGAAAAAGCATTTTTTTCATCCATTCAACAGAACATGCCTCTAGATGACAATGAAGCACTTGTGTTGTTAATGTTGTTCTAGGGCGATTCTTGTTTTATAGAAACTGTACACAAATATCCATGTATTAAATGCAACATTAATAGCTTGTTCAAGTTTCTTGAAAGAAGGCAAACAGTCCCAGCAAAAAAGAAATGTCAAAAAGAGGACTGCTGCACAGACAAGTTTGTCTGAAGGGCATTGCAAGGATTTTTCAAGGAGAAGGAAGAGGCAGTTGCTGGCTTCCAGAAATCAAGCAACAAACAAGCAACTTGATTTGAGACAAAGGCAGGAATTGCTGGGTGCCATCTCTGGGTGTGCCTGCACCTCTGAATCAGGTGCATAGTAACCTGCAATTCCTCAGACATACAAAGAAACTGGAGCGAGTCCAAAGGAGGGCAACTAAAATGGTGAAGGGTCTAGAAACCATGCCCTATGAGGAACGACTTAGGGAGCTGGGGATGTTTAGCCTGGAGAAGAGAAGGTTAAGAGGTGATATGATAGCCCTGTTCAAATATTTGAAGGGATGTCATATTGAGGAGGGAGCAAGCTTGTTTTCTGCTGCTGCAGAGAATAGAACGCGCAACAATGGATGCAAACTGCAGGAAAAAAGATTCCACCTCAACATTAGGAGGAACTTCCTGACAGTAAGGGCTGTTCGACAGTGGAACACTCTCCCTCGGAGTGTGGTGGAGTCTCCTTCCTTGGAGGTCTTTAAGCAGAGGCTGGATGGCCATCTGTCGGGGATGCTTTGATTTGGAGTTCCTGCATGGCAGGGGGTTGGACTGGATGGCCCTTGTGGTCTCTTCCAACTCTATGATTCTATGATTCTATGATTCTATGATTCTTTACATACTCAATAAGTCACAATTGTAGCAGTTAATACTCATAACATAACTTTCCACTCAAGCCTATTCAGAAACCTCAGGAAAAATTGTATGCAAAGGGATCTTGTAGTACCTTTGATACTAAGTGAAAGAAAGAAGCTGGTAGCATGAACTTTCATACAAAAAGCTTTTGTATGAAAGCTCATGCTACCAGCTTCATGCTTTCAGTTAATCTCCAAGGTACTACAAGAGCCCTTTCTACATTAATTTTCCAGATTAACACAGCTATGGAGTTTATCACACGCAAGGGCTCCCATCATGCTCCTGTCATCCAAATGTCACCAAACTGCGATGGGAGCATCCTAGTGGGATTGCATCTGGTGTGATTAAAGTGGAATGCTTCTGTTTTTGTCATGGAAGCATTATCGTAATTGTTAGGAAAGGGGCCATTTTTAAATAACGATTTGATCAATTATTATAAAAGGGCCCTTTTCCTAACAATTATGATAATGCTTCCATGATAAAAACGGAAGCGTTCGACTTTAACAGTGCCAGGCGCAATCCTAGCAGGGTGCTCCTGTCTCAGTTTGGTAACGTTTGGGTGTTTGCTATCAATGTAAGGTTTGCTATCAATGTTGCATATCTCAATTTCAGTAAGCCCTTTGACAAGGGCCAGGGCCAGCTCATCTATATAGGTAAACTAGGCAGCAGCCTAGGGCGGCAAAATTTAGTGGTGGCGCGGCAGCTTTTTTAATATATTTTTTGCATAATTCAACAATATTAAAGTGAAAACTCAATACAGCAAGCAATGTAAAAGCAAGCTACCATATGACAGTTTATTTGTACAATGGCCAAAACATAAATGTGCACCGTCCTGTGTCTATGATACGGTCACATGGTAAATCATCCGTCTTCTGCATGCACGTTGAACGTAACCTCAAGGTCAACATCCCCCTTTCCTCTCATCGCTCACCCACCTTACCCTTGGTGCCACAACATAGAACACCAGTCACCAGTCTTCTTGAGTTTACTGTTTACGACAAACAAACCAGTCTGTTTTCATGTTTTGCATTTTTGGTAGTGATCATGCAATGGTGTTTCACTGTTTGTGTTTGATTTTGGTTGTTAGCCTAGTACGTTTAATACTGTGATACATTCTTACGACAAGTTTTAAAGTAAGTAAAGAGGAAGTTTTAGTTGTAGCACTCTATTTATTATTACATTAGCTTAGGGGATGGGGAGCGCACAGCCACCTTGTATCCTACGTCTTTTATAATTACGTAATCAGAAATCAGAAAATGAATGTTGTTCTATAAAAGGCAATAAATTAGGCTACAGAGACGATACAAGCAGATGGTTAAAACTTTAACAATAGGAGACGAACTACTTATATTGACAAAACACTCCAACCTATACAATAAAATAACACAAAGAACGTTCTTTAAATAGCAAAACACAATTGTAACCAATCTAGTCATCTCATCTATTTAGTCTAACCTAACTTAACCTAACCTACTAAGTAAATGGCAAAATACATTTATGTTCTATAAACGTTTTTTTTTACTTGTATTTTTTATCGAAACTCCATTCCAAATGTCATGGCAATAAAAAAAGACTTTAACCTGTAAAAACCTAATTGGCTTTTTGACTACCGTAATTCTCAATACTATGACAAAGTACTGGAGCCTCAGTTTTATGTCATGTTTAGCTTTAACAAATGAAACAGCGGAAATCAAGGGGTGAAAATAATTATGAGGGGCGACAGGAGGTGCCAAAATATTTCTTGCCTAGGGTGGCCAAATAGAGCTGGCCCTGACAAGGGCCACAATATTCTTCTTAAAAAACTAGTAAAATGTGGGCTATACAATGCAACTGTTAGGTGGATTTGTAATTGGTTGACCAACTGAACCCAAAGGGTGCTCAGCATGGCTCATCTTTGTCACCAATGGGGTGCCACAGTGTTCTGTTCTGGACCCAGTGCTTGGATGAAGGAATAGAGGGCTAGCTTATCAAATTTGCAGATGACACCAAATTAGGAGGAGTAGCTAATTTCCCAGAGGACAGGATCAAAATACAAAATGACCTTAATAGATTAGAAAGCTGGACCAAAACTAACAAAATAAATTTCAACAGGGAGAAATGTAAGATACTACCCTTAGGCAGAAAAACAAATAAAACACACTGATATAGGATGGGGGACACCTAGCTTGACAACAGCACACATGAAAAGGATTTAGGAGTCATATTAGACCACAAGTTGAACATGAGTCAACAGTGTGATATGGTAGCTAAAAAAGCCAATGCAATTCTAGGCTGCATCAATAGAAATATAGGCCCAATCTAGACGGGCATGAAGAGGTGCCTTAAGGGCTTGAAAAGGTGCCTTTAGGGTTCGGGAGGGTGCAGCGTTTACACCCTCCCGAACCCTAAACCGTATGGATGCCGCCATTTAAGATTGCGTCATGGTGCGTGCAGCGTTTAGATACGCTGCATGCACCATGACACAGTGGTGCTGTGGGAGGGCGCCAAGTGTGCCCTTTCTGTGGCATCAAAAAGAGCTCCTATAAGGAACTCTTTTTTGCGCCGGGTCTTTGGCACGGCTTTCAAACAGCTGCACCAAAGACCCGGGGAGAAAGGGGCCGCAGTGGCAGCCCCTTTCTCCCCTCGCCACCACTGAGGGAAGCAGGGTGCAGCGGGTGCCCAGGGCACCCGCTGCACTCCGCTTTGAGGCCGTGGGGAAGCAGCAGTTTGCCACTTCCCTGCGGCCTCCAGAAGTGGCGGAATGGGGCCTCCGAGGCTGCTGGTGCGGCATCCTTGGCCCCATCTCGCCACTTCTTGGGGCGGCTACAGACACTATGGGGTGGTCTGTATCACCCCATAGTGTCTAGATCGAGGGAAGTATTAGTGCCACTCTATTCTGCTTTGGTCAGGCCTCACCTGGAATACTGTGTACAGTTCTGGGCACCACAATTCAAAAAGGATGTTGAGAAACTAGAGCATGTCCACAGATGGGTTACCAAAATGGTGAAGGATCTGGAAACCATGCCCTATGAGGAAAGACTTAGGGAACTGGGCGTGTTTAGCCTGACAAACAGAAGGTTAAGAGGTGATATGATAGCCCTTTTAAAATATTTGAAGGGGTATCATATTGAGGATGGAGCAAGCTTGTTTTATGGTGCTTCAGAGAATAGGACCCAGAGCAATGGATTCAAATTACAGGAAAAGAGATTCCACCTCAACATTAGGAAGAACTTTCTGACAGTAAGAGCTGTTTGACAGTGGAACACACTCCCTTGGAGTGTGGTAGAGTCTACTCTTTTGGAGGACTTTAAACAGAGGCTGGATGGCCATCTTTTGGGGATGCTTTCATTGTATGTTCCTGATAGCAAGGAGTTGGACTTGATGGCCCTTGAGGTCTCATCCAGCTCTATGATTCTAGGATTCTAAGGTCACCCAGTGGGTTTCCATGGTGGGATGAGGATTTGAACTCATAGTCCAATGCTCTGTCCATTACACCACATTGGTTCTCTGGTTTACCACTTAACCCACTGCTTTCCCACCAAGTGTGAGGCTCTGCCTAAACCTCCACTGTCACCACATGTGACGATTTCCACAAATCTCATTGTTACCATTAAAAATGAGATCTGTCCTTTGTCCCCACCTCTGCCATCAATGTTATGACATCCATCTCTCCTTCTGCTGTGGCCACCAACAGTGAGGCCTCTTAGATGCCCTCAGAGTACTTGTCTGAGTTATGATGCAACTTATATCCCCACCAGACACCATCCTGTTTCATTCACTATTTCTGCAATAGACACCTTGTCTGAATCCAAGCTTTCTAATATATAGTGTTCCAGGAGGACAAATGTGTATACATACAAAATCCATACTTCATTAACAAAAGTTAAACATAGGAAAACAGATCTGTTATCTACTACATTTAAAACACATATCGCACACCCTGACACGTTCCTCTCCTAGCTGTCTCAGACTGTTAAATGCTACTCATTAATTCCTAAACCTCTTAATCCTAATCTTCACTTCAATCACTCTTGTCTTTTTTTTTAACTACTCTAACTACTGCGACTATATTAACTGTCCCATTGTTTGTTGTTGTCTGCCTTCTAGTAGTTTCTGACTTATGGTGACCCTAAGGTGAATCTCTCATGGGGGTTTCTGGGGCTGAGAGTGTGTGAATTGCCCAAGGTCACCCAGCAAGTTTCTATGGCTGAGCAGGCAATTGAATCCTGATCTCCAGAGTCATAACTCAAACCAAGCTTTTTCAAATCCTCCCCAAACATTCCACCAACCACCACTCACACTCTACATGCCATTCTCTTATCCCGGCAGGAGAGCACTTTATACATGATGCATGCCTAAACAAATTACCTGAATATATAGTACATCAGACAACATTTTACACCAAATGACTATGACATCACACCCCACCACTTTCATGAAGGAGTAGACTTGAAATGGAGGTTTTAACCCTTATCTATTATTTTCTTTGCATCACACTGGCTTCCACTTTAAAATTGCAGCTCTGGAAAGTTTCAGATTGCATAATGGAAAGTAAGAGCAAAAGGAAATGCCCAGAAACAATAAAAAGTCAATCTTGTCACTCTCTTCATAATATAAGAAGTGACTGGGAGAGGGGAGAGGAGGAGAGCACTTTCTTATAACACATGGCAAAGATGATGGATTATTCAAAGGTTTTTTCTTAGATTTCATGTCAATAGTTCTGATAACCAGTGTGTGCTTTCTAAGCCATTTCTGTTCTTTGGTAAGAACCATCCTCTCAATTTTAACTCAGAGGCACCATTTAGTAACGTTTAACTAGATAGCTCAGATCCGATTATGCAGCCAAAAACCTGTCAAGGGCTTTTTATTTATTCCAGCAGCCAGGCTATAGACGATTTTGTTCAAACGCACTATGAATAGACCTGGAGTCAGTCTTGCAATGTGTTCCTAACACTGTCCCAGCCTCTGGGACAGAAAACATATGCACAGCACTGTGTAAATTTACAGCACTATATAAATAAAGGTTAATAATAATAATAATAATGATGTTTCTTTCTGTCTGATCCTCTTTACTGCTTTATCTACTAAGACTGAACTCTATACTCCATGAAGCACTCACTGCTGTGCTATCTATTCCAGTAGTGCTGTACAAGAATATTGGGGACTCAGCTACCTGTCTGAAATTCTCAAGGGGTTTTAATACTGTGTACGCAATGACAATATTGAAACTACAGGCATTTACGCATTACCCAGAGATTCTGGAGATATGTGCCTCACAATGGGGGCAAGGGGTCTGAATATGGGTCAAACTAGGCATTAAAGGAGAAAGCTTGTTTCCTGTGGCAAACTGGTTTCTATCCACAGAGCAGGATTTCTTCAAAGAGGCATGCTACAGCAACCAGACTGCCAAATTAAACTTATGTTCACTTTCCAATTACCAGTCACAAAATAAAGCATGCAAAATACAAAGTACTTCAATTAAGACAATTATATGACAAACAGGCATCTTTTATTATATGAGGGAACACCTCTTCCAAAAATGTACTTAGCATATCATCTAATTTTGAATGTAGGAAACACAATTGGCTCTGCTTTCAATGGTTTATTCCTGTTGAGCCCCAACTATGGTCCAAAGGCATTTTTGCTAGCTTTTTGCTGGATGCTGAGCCTGGTGCATGTAATACATAGGTGGCTCCCCCCGGTCTCCTCTTTTGTGTGTGTGTGTGTGTGTATTTGTGTTTGTGTGTTGGGAAGGAATCACAGTGCTATTTTTATGACTTATTTCAGCATGGGTTTAGTGGCCTTAAGCCCATTTCTTCAGATCATGAATGTTCATGCTGACATAATGAATCATCAAGGTACTACTAGAATTCCCCTTTACCCTTTTTCATTTTTATACTGAAACAGATTAACATGGTTATTTCTTCAGAAGCTTATCATTCTCTGTGCTAGTTATTTTCTTTGTGATGGGGCTTCAGAAAAGGCACTGTTTCTCTGCCCTCCATTTCAAATTCTCCTGTTGCTCCTGCATTCTTCATTATATGAAGCTCAAGGATTCCTAAAAACAGATTAGCTTTCCATCAGTGCCCTTTCACTGACTTTGTCTACATGGGACAGAAAACCACTTTGCCTACTGTGGTCTTTGTCCTCATGTGGAGGCTGGTCAAAGGTCTGTGAGACTCAAGTAACCACTTTTCAGTGTGAATTTTCAAGTGATTTTTGAAATGGGTGGCATTGACTGTCTGGTCATATTATGAACTGGCTCAAAAGGACCCCATGACTCAGGTTTGAGCCCACTCTACCAGGGCAGTTCCCACTTCCTATGCTTTCCTGGCTGATGTTTTGATCGGGGACATTTGCTGTGGGGCTACATGGTCCCAGCGTATGGAGTTTATCATACGACAGAATTTGGGGGTATACTCCAATGGCAATCTGAATGCAATCATGGGGTTTCACGCAATTGCGTATGAGTGTATCTCATGCAATTTTGAGCAATGGGAAGTCATTCTGAACGCAATCATGGGGTTTCACATAATTGCGTATGAATATATCTCACGCAATTTCGGGCAATGATGGGTCATTTTCAGACAATGGAAAGTCATTCTGAATGCATTCCGAACGCAATTAGATTTCATGTAAATTCGCTAAACTAGCAAATTTACGTGAATTCGAATTGGCTCCATTCGAAATTGAGAGAAATTCCTCCCATGTGATAAACTCCTATGACTTTTATTTCAGATTATAGCATGGGCTCAAAGTCTCAAGCTGACACAGTGTTCATTCCTTAACCAATTGTACTGATTAAATGTTTTCTCTTAACCATATGATAAATTTTGAATCCAGACTTATTTCCTTACTATTGAATGCTACCTCTGTATCATTTTGCTGACTGTATTCAAATCTAACCTTATCTCAGTACTGTGTTTTACTATTTCAGGGATGCTCTCTTCCTTCAAAAATGTGTTAATTCTGTCATTCTTGCAGTATGACATGTTGGAGTAGGGGGTTGCTGTGCTTATGCCTGTTGATTTTATCAAATCAAATCATCATTCATTGTGCTAGCTAAAGGCCATGACAAAAAGCTTTTTGAAACACACAAAACATTTAAAAGAAAAGTCACAAAAGTACAAAGGAGCAAAAGACATCCCATCATTTAATATCTAGTTAAAATTATTGCTGATATAAGATTAAAAGAAATCCAGTTTTTATATATTGCCATCATAAAAATCAGATTAATACTTTGAGTCTCCATGGCAAGTTATGGCAATTTTATTTAACTCTATTTTTGTAATCTTTTTTGCAACCAAGGCAAAAAGAGTCACTTTGTGTGTTACATTAGCCCGAAACAGATGGGCTAAAAAAGATGTGGCAGGGCTGGAGAGGTGGGCAGTGTTACCACCAAAACTCTTTAGATTGCTTTAGATCATTCCAAAAGATGCACTGTGCAGCCACAGGATAACCCATTTGTGTCAGTTCATAGATCATCACACAAAGAACTACTGTACAGTTGTAGGTCTGCAACCTGTCCTTCTTCCACAAGTCTCAAGAAGGCTAACATTTCTTCATGGAAACACACAATGGCTCTGTACTTAACCCATCTCCCAAACAGACCTCTGGTTCTGGGGATACTGGCCAGGACAAGAGGCCGAAAGTGAAACAAGAAACCTGACTAATAGTGGAAACGCAGCAAACAGAAGCTGGAGGAAGGGAAGTACCCAGTTCCTGGCCATTGGAACAGTGCCCAGAACTGACAGACAGAGATCCCATTATCTCCTCCTTATCCCTACCATGCCCTTCTTGGCCTGCAGTGCCATTTTTTAAATAACAAGTTATGCATGTGCATGCTTTTTTTAAAAAAATGTTTGCATTTCATTGTCTAAAATGTGAGCCCTTCAGGGATATTGGGGTTGGTAGTTTGGGGTGGGATTTTTAAGTACAATTTTGTTACTTTCCTTGGAATAGAAGCAGGACATAAGTCACAAATCAATCTTATATAAAATGAGATCAGCCCTAGGCGTTGTGAGCCTACTTGTCTACACTGCCTTTTCAATTTGTACAGACACTAAACATAAGCATAGATATTTGGGTTTTGCATTCTGAAGTGCTTTTCAGTTAACAGATTAAAATGATACAAGATTAAATTCCTCACAAGACTCATAAAAATGCAGGAATGCTAAGTCAACCATCCAGAGCATTAGTGTTAGTTACTATGCTAGTGCCCATTGACACCTACAAACATTGTGACAGAAAATATTTTGAGTATAGTAAAAATATGTGCACACACACACACTCTCTCTCTTTCTCTGTCTGCCTTGTGTGTCTGAGTGTATATTTTTAAATACAGTGGTCTATTCATAGCTGGAAGTGAAAAGAGTTTTGGGGAGAGTGGTGAAGGCAAATAAACAGGTCTGCTAGTCAGGGCTGGGGAGCAGCGGTGATTTGGAAGTTACTCCTTGTCCTACTCTGGTGTAAGATGTTTTTTCTTCATGTTACTCCTACTCCTATTCCAATTATACTCCTCAATCAAAAATGGTGTTTGCATGTACAATACAATAACAGGAATAAGAAGTAACAAATATATTTTGTTACTCCTGATTCCTATTCCTACTTCTGCAAAAAACTCTTAATCCTTTACTCCTTACTCCTACTCCCCAGCCCTAGTACTAGTCATGCATACAATTGTAATTTGGATAATTGAACTTATCTTCAGAATTAGCAGTTATTATATAAGCTTTAATGGCTAAATTAAATGCTAAAAAAAGCGAGCATAATAAAAATGTACAGCTTCTATCAGCCTAGGAAGGTATAGGTATACCTTTAGGCAACAAAACCAATTCTGTGAAATCCCTTATGTAATATCAACATTTATTTCCTAATTGGTAGAGCTCTGAAAAATGGTAGCCCAATTCAATGAGATTCCAGAGTACTGCTGGTCACCATCTTGCCAAGTAATTGTGAGATGTGACAGGAATTTTTTCTTCCCACAGATCTTTCAGGTTACCTGACAGTCAACATTTTATAATGGACATGCATTTCTTCTTTGCTTATGGATGCACGTTAAGCCAACCAAAGTAAACTCAAAGGTGCCAACACAGAGTTCTCTGTCCTGCTCTCACCAGGTGAATGGGACCACTGCCAGGGATTCTTAGGGATTGGGTGTTACAGTCTGTTTTCTGGAACAATTTCAGTGTTTTCTTAGAGGTGGTATGATAAAAACCCATCTGCAGCTCAGCTAGGTTATCAGATTTTTGTTGAATTTGGGCTGAGGGACATAGTCCAAGGCAAACGATTGGAACTTCTATTATTTGAAGTTATGCAACAAAACAGACCTGAGCTAAAACTACTGCGTTTTTCAGGATCACAGCTAGATTTCAAGGAGATAGGTGTGCTAGTCTGTTTTAGCATGAAAAAACATATTTTTTTTTATTTAGGAAGATTTCAAACAACCCAGATTGCACCATTCTGATACACCCTTTTATACCTGAGCACAACAGTCTGTAAACTATTTAAACTATTTACTTGGGCAGGTTAGGGTTCAACATATTCTAGTAAATAAACTTATTTATTCAACCTTGCCAATAATGACTGCTATGATACTAGAATGAAATTGACTAGCATATAGACATTTGGTACTTCTTGATGTTGCTAAAATTTCAAATGCAATCAATTAAATCATTTAATTCTAACAGAAACTTGGTCTTTTGCTGTTGCTTGTACATATCTACAATGCCTCCTCACAAACATTTTTGACTCTGGGCTATGTCAAATGGAATATCTGTTTGAAAAAATGAGCATGGCTTTTCTTATAAGAGCCAAAATAGTATAAGATATAGATTATCTTATTCCAATCAAAAGGTCTACAAGATCTTCATGTACTGAAGAAACATGGGTGCAATATTTCTTCTCTGGAGAATGTGCCAAAAAGTAGGTAGGTGCAAGATGAAGGGAAGCTGGGAAAAGATCGTCTTGATCTTGACATTATATTGGTTGGCTTATTAATTTGGCTTGCCTCCTCCTGGTTTAAATTTCAATTCGGGTGGCATCCTGATGTTATCAGAAGGTTTTTGTCACCAAATGTGCTGCCCGAATATAGCTCGGGTGCACCTCCGCTGACAAGAGTGCTCTGGCAGCCATTTTCTTAAGCCAGAAAACTCCTGGATCTGAAAAGAGCTGCACGGAGCACTCCTGGAAGTGGGAGTGAACTGGGGCTGTATTTGGGTGGCAAATTCAGTGGCAAAAACCTTCTGATAAGATCAGGATGCAGCCTGAACTTAAATTCAAACTGGGAGAGGTAAGCCAAGTGACAAACTCCATTGTTAGCACAGTGTCTTAGGATAGAATGGAGGGTGAAGAATCTACAAGCTTGCAAATGAGTCAGTGCCAGTGGCTTTATATTTGCTATTGTTGTGAGCCTTCAAGTTGTTTTCAACTTATGGCAACTCTAAGGCAAAACTATGATGCGGTTTTCTTAGCAGATTTGTACAGAGTGGGTTTTCCATTGCTTTCCTCTCAGCTGAGTGATTGTGACTTTCCTAAGGACACTCAGTGGATTTCCATAGCAAGCATTAAAATCTTGGTCTTCCTAAATCCCTAGACCAACATTAAAATACAAATTACTATGAAAGAAATACTAGGCATAAGATTAGCCACAGAGCCAGAATTCTACTTGCTAGACATGAAACCTATGAGAAAAGATATTGGAAAAACATATTATATATGACCACAGCAGCCAGAATACTGAATGCAAAAAACTGGAAACCTAAACAAGCACCTAAAATAGAGGACTGATTAGCTAAGATATTGGAAATTCAGATATACTATCAAGAAGAATTAGAGGAGATTATGTTAAGGAAAAAAGAGGTGGTAGAATATTGGAGTTTAGTCAGTGAATATTGGAAAAAGAAGTGGAAAGGATAGTAATAGAATTGAAAGAGAAGAAGTTAAAGAAATTATTTGACAAATAAAATGGGAGATTAAAAAATGGAACAAAAATAAAAGGAAGAGTAAAAAATACTTTAATAGCAAAATTACCTGCTAGAATAGAGGTGATAGAGGAGAAACAAAATCAAAATACAATGATATGGGGCCATAAAGAAAAATCTTAAAGATACCAGAAGGGAAGTGGATTAAAGTCCAAAATGTTTAAAATGTATTTTAATTTTATATCATATAAAAATGAAAAATAAAGTATTAACAAATGTTGTACATTTGGGTATATAAGTTTTTGTTTTCATGGTTATGTTTATACTTATCTATGTTTTGTTAACAAAAATATATTTTTAAAAATAGTCCTACATCAACACTGAAACAACTACACCATACTTTATATTTACTTGGAGCAAACTTGAGGGATGTTGGGAGTAAGAAAGAGAGGAAATTTGATCTTCCATATTTAAAATTATAAAATCCAGGTGTAAATTCAAAACCATTTCTATCCTGTGCAAAACACATCAGCTCTTTATCCCAAGTTCATGTTTGCTTCAGTGCAGACTGGGCTCTTGATCTTGTAAGGGACAGAGTCTTTTCCTATTTAACGCTTGCATCAAGAAGTCAAGAGATGATAGACAGCAAATATTAGCAAAATGCATCTCTTCAGTATTTTAGATCTTCACTCATATCATGTGCCCATTTGCAATTTTCTGTTTCTGACCTACATTAATTTTAGTCATAGCATTAGAGAACTCTTTAGAGATGGAAAGTGCTAACGGCAATAAGACGGGTTGTTCTACTTCATTTTTTTTTCTTGTGAGTTGTGCCAACTTCTGAAACTACTGTTGAGACTTTGTAAATGTAAACATTGTATTTACATTGCAAATCAAGATAATAACTCGCTTGGAGACAGCAAATGAAATTTGGCATCCATATTTCCCACTAAGTGCTGTCTTTCTAGCATTCTAAAAACACAACACTTATCCATTGTCTAAATATTTCTTTTTCACAACGTGTTGTTGAAAGGAAAGGCACAATGCTTTTTTCGAAGGTTATAATCTTACATGAAAAGCAGGTCAGCACTTCCATTGTTTAGTTACGCTTGACTCTGATGCATTACACGGCTAGACTCGCTTGGCAGGGAAAAAAAAACTCCCTGGGGAGAGATGTTCTGTTGCTACTACTTGCTTGTGCTGCAGAAGGCCACTAGGGCACTGCAGAGGAGAACAGTGGGGCAGAGTGGCTTCACTGAGATAACTCTCTACAACACTTGGGAGTTTATCAGACGGGAGGAATTTCTCTCTATTTTGAATGGAGCCAATTCAAATTCACGTGAATTCGCTAGTTTAGTGAATTCACGTGAAATCCCATTGCGTTCGGAAGGCTTTCAGAATGACTTCGTATTAGCTGAAAATGACCCCCCCCCCCATTGCCCGAAATTGCGTGAGATGCTTTAATTCACAATAATGTTAAACCCATGATTGCATTTGAATTGACTTCCCTTTTGCCTGAGGAGAAAGAACTGCTGGACCTGATTCCCTTCCCCTTCACCATTCCCTTCCCCTTTTGTGTCCTGCCTTTTTTAGATTGTAAGCCTGAGGGCAGGGAGCCGTCTAATCAAAAAGATTGTATGTACAGCGCTGTGTAAATGTACAGTACTAAATAAATAAAGCTTAATAATAATAATAACAATAATCAAAGTTTCAAAACAATGAACAAATCCCCTGTGTATTGTTGCTTTGCCTACTTAGCACAACCCTCATGAGATATCACCTAGGAATCAGTGTATCAGCAGAACAAAATATCACCCATCCTGTTTCTACATAAGAAAAAGTGGGAGAAGTCCTCTAGGAAAACATGGCTTCAGTATGGAAGCATAAGCAGTTGCACTTCCAAGAGGAGGTGTGAGCAATTTGCTGACCAAGGAGGGTTGCTCAGAAACTGAGGTCCTCAATGAATGACAGCCTATTCTGGACAATAATGCTGCCCTTTCAAGGAGTCTTGGTAACAGGTCTTTACTCACCTGCAGACAGCCTCCAAACCGCAAACAGTTACTTATCTATAGGAGGACACATAACACAGATGTGGGCATGGGTACAAAGCCTTGCCACAAACCCAGATGCCAACTCTGCCCACATGTCTATTCAGGATATGTCATCACAGGACCTAATGACATCACCCACAACATTAGAGGGACTTTCACTTGCACATCCTCCAGTGTGATTTATGCCATACTATGTCAGCAATGCCCTTCAGCAATCTACACTGGGCAAACTGGCCAGTCCCTGTGCCAGAGGATAAATGGACATAAATCAGACATTAAGAATGGGAATACACAAAAACTGGTTCCAGAACACTTCAGTCTCCTTGGGCATTCCATCTTGGACCTCAGAATACTGGTAGCCATCTATGAACAAAAGAACTACAAAGGGAGATAGGAAAGAGAAACTGCAGAACTGGAATATATCAACAACCTGCAGTCCACCAACAGTGGGTTGAACAGAGACAATAGTTTCCCTATTACACTACACATATTGGCCTCATTCCCACTGCCTTTTAAATCGGATCTCAAATTGGTTTGAACTGGTTCAAACGATCCTGGTTCCCACTTAATCTGAATTGCTGAAGTGATTCTGAGAGGAGGGCTATGCTCCAGACCCACTGAACCGCACAAGTGTGAACCACAAGCGGATCAGAACCTATTCAAATTTCCCCTTTGGCCAGCTGGAACTGAATCATTTTGAATCGATTCATTCATGAATGGGAACCACAAGTGGGTTATTTTGATGCCAGAAAATGTGATCGGGGCAAGTGTAGTGTAAACCACGATCTGATGTTGAATTGATCCATAGATTCAGATTGCACACTGATTTATCTGTAAGTGGGAACAAGGCCTCATGGGGGCTCTCTTGGGCAGTTCATCGTGTCTTCTTTTTGGATTCCACACAATACCCCAATACTCAATCATTTATCTACTCACCTTGGCTTTAGGCAACATCCTTCCTCCTGCCTTGTCCCCCTGTGACCATAGTTAAAACTGAACTTGCCTCCTCATCTCCACACTCACAAGGTTTTGCATTCCTATGGACATTCCCCCACAGAGACTGTTATATAAGTCTGTCCCTGGAGTTTTCACCGCACCCTTAGAAGCACCCTCTGAGTTCTGTTTCTACTCCTCCGCTGCCCTCCTACACTTGAGAGTCACAAACATAACTCTTGACTTCTCCACTTATAATTGCTGATGAAGATGCTGCTCAAGCTGTGGCCCATTTTTCTCAGTTCCAGGGCTGGCTCCAAGTCTGAAAGGGTCAAGAGCCCTGCAATGGCTTCTGCTTGTGGGTTTCAAAGGGCTTAGTTGGTGGAAGCAGGCCATAGAGCTATGGGCAATACTGGCTGGTTGTGCTAGTAGTTGCCATTCTTTTCCCATAGTGACCCAGACTGTGACTCCTCTCTTTTGTTCTGTCATATCTTCAATTTTTTTTCCTTCAATGTCTTCCATTTGGAGCATGGCTAAGAAGTAGAAATCTCTCTCTCTCGGTTTATCACACTAGAGGGCAAACAGGATTTAAACAGGAATTAAACATGAATTAAACAGGAAATGCCTTATGTTTAACATAGGGCATTTAACATGCCTTATGTTTAACATAAGGCATTTCCTGTTTAATTCCTGTTTAATTCCTGTTTGCCCTCTAGTGTGATAAACCTCCTTGTGTGTGTGTGTTTTGAGCTTTTATTTATTTTATAATGTCCTCCATTTCAGCCTTTGGTCCAGGAGAAATTCCAAAATGTCTTCCCTTTTGAACATGGCAAAGAAGCATGAATTGATATTTCTAGTGTTTTGAGTTCTTATTTGGTCCTCTCCTCCTTGTCCACTGTCTGTCCAGGAGTGATTCCAAAATGTTCTCCATTTGGAGTAAGACTAAGAAGCATTAATATATATGTGTGTCTGTCTGTGTCTGTGTTTTGAGCTCTTATTTGGTCATGACCCCATGTCCAGGAGCAATTCCAAAATGCCCTCCCTTTTGGCCATGACTAAGAAGTATGACTTAGGACTCTTTCACACGGGAGGAATTTCTACCAAACTTCGAATGGAGCCAATGCGAATTCCTGTAAATTCGCTTGTTTAGCGAATTTACGGGAATCCCCATTGCATTCGGAGTAATGCTCCATTTCCTGAAAATTACCCCTCCTTGCCTGAAATTGCGTGAGAAGCTTTAATTCGCAATAACGTCAAACCCATGATTGCATTCGAATTGACTTCCCTTTTGCCTGAAATTGCGTGCGAAGCTTTAATTTGCAATAACGTAAAACCCTATGATTGCATTAGGATTGACCCTAGATTATACTTCCAATTCCCGATGTCTGAAAGAGTCCTTAGTGTTTTGAGCTTTCATTTGGTCCTGTCCTCCATTTCCATCTTCTGCCCACAGGAGGGATTCC
This sequence comes from Urosaurus nigricauda, assembly GCA_034509955.1. Taxonomy (NCBI): domain Eukaryota; kingdom Metazoa; phylum Chordata; class Lepidosauria; order Squamata; family Phrynosomatidae; genus Urosaurus; species Urosaurus nigricauda. The sequence goes on along the minus strand of JAOEGL010000001.1, from coordinate 136,305,760 downwards.
AAAAGGTCTTCCCTTTGGAACATGGTAAAGAAGCATGAGTTGCTATTTCTATAAAGCTCCTATTTGGTCATGACCTCCATTTCCACTTCTGTCCATAATGTTCTCCATTTGGAGCAAAGACGCATGAATATATATGTGTATGTGTGTGTGTGAGAGAGAGAAAATTTTGAGCTTTTATTTGGTCCTATCCTCCATTTCTATCTTCTGCCCAAGAGGAATTCTAAAATGCCCTCCCTTTTGAGCAGGACTAAAAAGCATGAGTGTGTGTGTGTGTGTGTGTATAGAGCTCTTGTTTGGGCCTGTCCTCCATTTCCACCTTCTGTCCAGGAGGGATTCCAAAATGTTCTCTATTTGGAGCAAGACTAAGAACTATGACTATATAGATATATATATGACTATAAATGTTTGGAGCTCTTCTGTAGTCCTGTCCTCCATTTTCCACCTCCAGCCCCCAGGAGGAATTCCAAGAGGTCTTCCCTTTGGAACATGGTGAAGAAGCATGGGTTGATATCTCAACAGAAGGGTTTGGAGCTCCTCTTGGGTCCTGTCTTCCATTTCCACCTTCAGCCAGGAGAGAGAGATTCCCCAAACCTCCTCCATTCAGAGTCAGGCAAAGCAGCAGGAGCAGGAAGGTCCATTGGCGGGGCTTGGTCCTCCTCCTCCTCTTCCTCCTTCTGGTGTGGGGTGAGGAGGAGAGGAGAGGACCCACCTTCCCCAGGCGGGGCTGGCCCATAAAAGGGCGCTGAGGAGCAGCTCCAGCCCTCACTCAGTCAGTCTCTCCTCTCCATCCAGCCCTTGTCCCTCCTTCCTTCCTCTGCCTGGACTTCTTCTCTTCTCTTCACAGCCTGCCTCGCCTCAGGAGTTCAGGGCTGCAGGAGGAATATTACTAGGGAAGGCAGAAGAGGAGGAGAAGCAGCAGCAGCAGGAGAAAGAGGGAGAAGGAGAAGGAGAAGATGCTCTTTTGGCACACGCAGCCCGAGCACTACAACCAGCACTCCACAGGCAGCTACCTCCGGTGAGTAGGGAAGGGAGGGGAAGAAGGACTCTCAGGAGGAAGCAGCCCTTCTTCTCCCTCCAGCCCCTGGCCTCCAGTGCCACTCTCTCTCTGCCCAGGAGGGACTCCCTCCTCCCTCCCAAATGCCCTCCCTTGGGAGCAGGACTTGGAAGCATGTCTATGTGTATAGATGTAGGCATGTAGGTGTGTGTGTGTGTGTGTGTATATATATATATATATAATCTGAATGAGTTTTTGAGCTTTTCCAGGACCTGTCCTCCATTGCCACTTTCTGCCCAGGAGGGATTCCCAGGTGTCCAAAAAGCATGGGGCTATATATATGTGTGTTTGTGTGTGTTTTGAGCTTTTCCTTGATCTTGTCCTCCCTGTCCACCTTCTTCTCTCCAGGAGGGATTCCAGAATGTCCTCCCCTTGGAGCAGGACTTATTATTAGAAGCCTGAGTTTCTCTTTCTAGGAATGTTGTGAGCTTGTCTTTGGGCATGTCCTCCTTCTTCTTCCTGGCTGTCCTCCATTTTGAGGGCCCTTGTCCTCCTTTGCAGTGAGGACATCTGGTCACCCTGCTCCTAGGTCAGCACACCCCCTCAAGAAGTGGGAGCTTCTTTGGGATTTCCTCCTCACTTTGGAGCTTGGCCTCTCCAGCCTTGGAAGGAGTGTCCCTAGGGTTAGGTGTAAGTTGTCAAACACTGAGAGCTGATGGTCTCAATTCAGGGATCTGAATGGAAGTGATTTTATAAAGCTTGGGGAAGAAATTTTTACCTTTATTGTTGTTGTGTGCCTTCAAGTCACTTCTGATTTATGGCAACCCTAAGAGGTTTTCTTGGCAAGATTTGTTCAGAGGAGTTTTACCATTGCCTTCCCCTGAGGCTGAGAGAGTGTGACTTGCCCCAGGTTACCCAGTGGGTTTTGTGGCTGAGCCAGGAATCGAACCCTCCAGAGTGTCCAACACTCAAACCACTACACTGACTCTCCGTCTTTCCTACCTTGCCTAGGTGGTAGTATTTAAAAGTATATGAAGACACAGTTCTCGTATTTCTTTCTCCGGTGCATGTTGTGGTGGTGGAAAGGATGCAGTCCATACCTAAAGTTAATGGCTTCATGTCCATGGAATGGAGTTTTGCACCAGGAAGAAAAACGTCCTGTTGGATAGGCTTTTGTGGAACAGCATGAACTTTTTCCAATGAAAAAAGTTTTATACTAAATTTGCAGAAACGAAACAATTACTGGCCATATAAAATGTATGCCTCCTTGTATCCCACAATAATGCATATGCGTGTGTGTACGTACCAGTTTGGGCATCTGATGTGGACTTTACTGCAACACAATCAACTTCATTCAATAGTTCTGTGAAGCAGATATGAACAAAATTGTAGCAGACTTTGAGAAACTTCAGATCTCCTTGTCGTAGGAGATGTATGTGGGTGGGAGAAATTAGAGGCAAGAAGGCTTGATGTGATGTTGAAGTCATGAACTAAAATCCATCTTAAAATGGAAAGAAGTGCAGGTTGGGTCTCCCTTGTCCAAAATGCTTGGGACAAGACGTACTTTGGATTTCGGATTTCAGAATACGTGCATTTATGTAATGAGATATTTTGGGGGTGAGATTCAAATCTAAACATGAAATTCATTTATGTTTTGTATATGCCTTATAGGCATAGACTGATGGCAATTTTGTACACAATATTTTAAAATAATTTTGTGCATGAAACAAAATTTGTGTACACTGAACCATCAGGAAGCAGAGGTAGTCACTATCTCAGCCACCCATTGGACAAATTTGGATTTTGGAATATTTTGAATTATAAATAATAATAATAATAAAACTTTTATTTATACCCCACTTTTTGCTGTAGCAATCAAAGTGGCTTACAGTTTTTAAAACCATACAACAATATATATAAATACCCCCTTAAAAAAGAATTAAACAAATTACGATTCAAATTTACATAAACAATTAAAACATAGTTAAATAAAATTACAACAGTTCCCAACAATAACAGTGGCAGAGTTGTTGTCCTATGTGCCTATGTGGGGGGATATTTTGGCTGAGTGATTGATTCTGGGAAGGCCTGCTGAAAGAGATCTGTCTTGATGGCTTTTTTAAAGCTATCCAGGTTGGTAATTTGATGGATCTCGTCTGACAGGCCATTCCATAAAGTGGGATTGACTGCAGAAAAGGTCCTCTGGGAGGTTGCAACCAATCTGGTCTTCACTGGTTGCAATAGGTTCCTCCCAAAGGATCTGTGTGTACACGGCGAACTATATGGAAGCAGGCGATTCCCAAGATAAATTGGGCCCAAGCCATGTAGGGCTTTAAAGGTGATAACCAACACCTTGTACTGTGCCCGGAATCTAATAGGCAGCCAGTGGAGTGACTTCAATATTGGTGTGATATGGTCACTCCTTGCTGTTCCCGTAATTAGCCTGGCTGCCGTGTTCTGTACCAACTGAAGTTTCCACACTAGGCACAAGGGTAGCCCCATGTAGAGCGCATGGCAAAAATTGAGTCTTGAGGTTACCAGTGCATGTACTACAGTTTCAGGACCCCCTGGTTCCAGGAAAGGGCGCAGCTGGTGTATCAGCCAAAGCTGATAACAGGCGCTCTTGACCGTTGCATTCACTTGATCTCTCATGTGAAGCGAAGCGTCAAGAAGCACCCCCAAACTATGAACACAGTCCTTTGAGAAGAGCGTGAAACCCTTTCAGAATTCCAATTATGGGAGACTCAATCTGTGCAAGTTGTAGACTTGGATGCTAGGCTGTGTTAGTTGCCTTGTAGATATATACTTTGGACTGTTGGGAGAGGTAATTTGTATCTCTCTTCTCCACACTCTGAATTTTGTAATATCTAGATTGATTTAGAGATTTTAAATGCTTGACCACATTTTTCTAGACATTAAATGGTCCTAATAAAGGTATTGCCTGACTGTAGGTTTTGTACATTTTGTTGCAAACTAGCATGGCTTGTTTTTGCTTGGTAATAACTGTATTGTCTTTGATTGTTGTTATGTGCCTTCAAGTCTTTTCCTCCTGACTTATGGCAACCCTATTATGAGGAATTCTTGTCAAGATTTGAGGGGCTTTGCAGTTGCTTTCCTTTGAGGCTGAGAGAGTGTGACTTGCCCAAAATCACTCAGTGTCTCTCCTCAGTGGGCTGAGAGAGTGTGACTTGCCCAAAATCACTCAGTGTCTCTCCTCAGTGACTAACAGTGATTCAGACTCTTGTCTCCAGGAAAATGGCGCCGCCCGAATTAACGGGCCGGCGCTGTTGCCGCGTGAAGGAAGGCCTCTCCCCTTCCCGCGCGCCAGGCTTGGGCGCCCCAGCGGCCGGTGCGAGCGCGGGCTCGATGCTGATTGGCCACTGGGAGGAGCAGGAAAGGAACCTGTCTGATTGGCCACAGCAGGGTATGGCGTGCCCTCCTATTGGTGGAGAGCTCGGAGAGGGTGGCGCCTCCATCGTTCCTGAGCCCTCATTGGCTGTTGGGCCTATTTAAGGCCGTGTAAGGTGAGCGTCGGCACCATTGCCAGTTCTGCTCTCCCACCCTCCCTCCCTGTTTTGGGAGTTGATTGTCACAACTTCTGTTCTGGGTGGCAGCATAGGCCTGGATCTGGGGTAGGGGTTTCCAGGGCCCGCTGGCACTGGATCGGGAGTCCTCATGACCCGGGTAAGGAGCGGTTCGCTGTGGCCATTGCGGGGGCCACAGTCGATTAATACCTGGTGACTAGGATGTCTCGCAATTCGATGTGAAGCAGCGCAGTTGCCTAACTGCGCAACAGGGCGGAGCTTGGCACCTACGTCATCCCGATGTTTGCCCCTGCTACCAAGGGTACATCAACCAACCAGGGTGTTGCTGATGGCCAGATCCAGACCTTATGCTTTGGGCCAACCCTATGGTTTTGTGTTGTTCTGCATGTGTGGAACAGTTAATAAAGTTGTGGCCTTTTTTCCTCCAACCAGGTTTCTGTATTTATTGGGGGGGGGGGGGCCTGACCTGCGCGGCAACCTAGTCCAGCATCTAAATCACTGTACAATGCCGGCTCTTTGCTGCCTTCAAGTTGCCACAAGATTTTGTGTTTGCTGCTGCAAACTAACAGCTGCACCCTCTAGAAATTTTGGAATCACCATCTTATAGTGTCTTAATAACACATAGGCTTTTGTAGACTAGAGTCCACATTATAAGATGCATAACTCCTTAAATCAGCCCAGTTATGAAAAAGTCTGGGAAGTTATGAAGCAGCCTTGCAGAAATGTTCAGTATCTGACAAAGCACTAGTAAATAATCTTGAAAATGAGGAAGGCACCAGTTATCTAAGGATCTGAGATATGTAACCTCCCGCTTCCATTTCAGTGATGACTAGGTCCTTTTATTCACTTGCTTTACTGGGCTTGATTAATCCAGCTTTTTCCTGCTTTATTTCCACACCAGCTGCCATGTCTTTAAGCAAAAAAGGCAGGGGTTAACGTAACAGCCACTGGAAGACCTACATTCTAAGCCTTCTCAATAGAAAGCTATACACATAGATAATTAGGAAGGACTTGATTTAATGCTGTTATTTTTGTCATGCTGTTTTCAAAATAGTGAACAGTGTCTCTCTTTATCCAGACCAGTCAGAAAGAAAAATATTGTAGATTTCCTTGGATAAGGCACAGCTATATATGCAAACCCCTAGTTGCATGTGTTGGCGCTGAGTTGAGGAATCAACACCGGTTGATTGGACTTATTATTATGAAAAAATATAAGCCAGCATCTAGGTAGATCTGTCACAACTTCCTTGAGAGGCATGTAAAAGAAGTAAAAAGGAACCTGGCTAAGGTAAAGGTTTTAGAAGGTGTTCTAGGTAAAAAGTCAGTAGGAGCCAAATTGGGCACCATTTCTTAGTACAGTAGCTGGAGGATATGTAACCTGGCTACAGCCTGAGATTTGAATTGCATCTAATAGAGCCTAATCCAATTAAGGCATGTGTTCAAAAATTGAATTCTCTATCACGTTAGAACAAGTTAGGACCTGTCAGGATTAGGAAGCAGTCATCTTTTCCCCATGGGCTAGTAGAGGGAGCCAAATCATTGAATGCAGCTAACAACATGCTAATTCAGGTTCAAATGTGTCCTGAGTGCATTTGCTACTCAGGTCTTGCCCTGGCAAATTAGGGAGTGGTGGTAGTGCCTTGATAGGAGTCAAACTTGGATGTTCCTATAACCACTGCTGAAGTACAATCTTAGGGACAAGGAGACCTGCCGTGGTTCTTGCTTTCTTGTGGGGTTTCTGAGCCAATCCCTCCCAGGGCTGTTATGTGTACACCATGAGAGAGCGCTACCAGCTTCAGCTTATCATTGGCTGCTGCTCTTTGATATTTTGACATTACTAATTATATTGTTGTTGTTGTTGCTGTTGTTGTATCCATGCTTTCAAGTTGTTTCCTGTTTATGGCGACCCTAAGGGCAACCCTATCATAGCGTTTTCAGGGCATGTTTCTTTAGAGTGGTTTTGTCATTGCCATTCTCTAAGCTTGAGAGAGTGTGACTTACCCAAGGTCATCCAGTGGGTTTCCATGGCCAAGCTGGGATTTGAATCTTGGTCTCCCAGTGTCCTTGTCTAATGTTCAAACCACTACACCATGCTGGGCCTCAATAATTAATTAATTAGCGGTATTAATTGTAATAATACTGTGTAGCTGGTTTCTGCATTCCTCTCTCTTTCACTTTTGGGCTCAGTATCAGATACTGCTGATAGTAAGCCTATAATATACACGTGGGTACAATAAGCTTACAGATTACAGTTGTAATCTTTATCATCAAGTTGTGTTTCTTCCTAGTGCACAAAATATTTTCCTCTTTTGCTCCCCTAAGACACTGAGGTTGCATTCTTGTACTCTCCTACAGTGTGAATAAGCCATGATGAACATAATGTAGTTTACTTCTGAAATTACACTGTTAGTCACTCTTTAACTTTCACTGGTGATCTGAGAGGCATTAGAAAAATGTTTCAAATAATCAAATTAAGTTATGAGGGAGTGGGGAAAAGCACAGCAGGTGGAAGAAGAAAAAAAGTGTTCTTTTGGGAAAGAAGGTGCACTGGAGAATTGGAGAATCAAGAGTCTGGTGGTCCTTGGAAGTGGAATTGTAGACTACATTATGTAAAAAATAAACTTTTCAGATTCTTTAAAGAGTTGTGTTGAATAGATTATGCAATATTTTGCCAGTGGTGCTACACAAAGATTAATGTTTAAGTGAATGTAAATATTCTCTTTTAATTCTCATTCAGGCAGACTGAGCATCAGAGCCATCTTATTGTCACCAGGGGGCCTTTAAAACAAATCCAGATTGTAGGTGATGTGTTGATCTTGCAGGATAGGTATTGATTTTCTCTTTCAGTGGATTGGTACCATATGTTTAATTCTACTTTTTTTTTACTGTGATAGGAATGGGGAAGGTGTGACCCTCCAAATATTGTGAACTCTCAGTTTCCATCTCTAGGTTTTGATAGTCCAGGCTGGTGAGGAGATGGGAGAAAAAACATATCTCAGAATCCAATGGGTCACTGAGTATGAGGCTGGACATTTTTTTCAAGGGTACCGTTCAGAGGAGAATGGTCCATGGACACAACCTTTCCTTTTTCCTACTGTCTGTGGACCTCACTGTGGAAAACATAGGAGTTTTGCAGTGCCTATAATTGAAAATGAGTCAAAAGTAATTTTTTCCAGTCAAGATCAGGTGAAATTACCCAAGTGACTCTGTAGTATGAAATATGGGAGGAATTTCTCTCAATTTCGAAAAAAATGAAAGTGGAGCCAGTTCGGAATTGAGTGAATTCACTAGTTCAGTGAATTTACATGATTGCATATTGACACCACATCGCTTTTGGAACTGCCCAAAATTGCCTCCCAGTGCCCAAAATTGCATGTGATAGTTTCTCACGCAATAACGTGAAACCCCATGATTGCGTTCAGAAGGACTTCCCATTGCCCGAAAATGTGTGTGATCGGCTTTCACGCAATAACACGAAACTCCATGATTGTGTTCAGATTGCCATTGGATTATACTTCCAATTCTTGTCATGTGATAAATTCCTATGTTCTTTCAACTGGGTTATGTGAAATCATTTAAAAATTGTGAGGAGGACTGTGAAAATTGTATCACTTTGAACAAGCGAACATCAGAGTTGCAAGCAAGTGGTGTGAGTGTGGAAGCACTCAGGTTTGTCTGGACTACTGTGCTGAACTGAATTGTAAGGATTCAGATAAATCCATTTTACATGCTGCAGAGCTCGTATTCCTTGAGTTTTATTCCTGTTCACCCTGCTTTGTCCTTTGCCTACTGTAGATGGTCTTTTGAGATGGAGAGTTGAGCAATTTCAAGTTGTGTAATACTTTTAACAACCCATCCCCATGGGGCAGGGATAGAAACTGAAATATTTCTGAAACAAAAGGGAATAGCATACTTCAAATGTTACTCACAGAAGGGATGCAAATAGGAATAGAAGGATGCCCTGGGGGTGGGAGGGGTGTTGCACCCTTTGCTAGAGCAACCTTCTCTGTTTAGCCCTGAGGCATTCAAAAACAGGTGTTCCTCTGGCGTGCCAGTTTTAAGACATGCTAATGGTTTTTCATAGGACCTGGTCAAGACATAGTATTAGAAAACCTCTGATCCATTATCTTAAGTTTCCTTTCCCAAGGGAAGAAGAAGAAAAGCACTCATGTGTTTGATAAATTAATAGACACCTGACCTCAGGATAATTTTAAAGTAAACATACTGTGATAAATGGGAAGATGGCTTTGTTTCATCATATATGGATTCCCTCCTGTTTGTCCTTACAATAATCCTGTGAGGTAGGCTAGGCTGAAAAATAGTAGTATACATGCACTTGGCTGAATGAAGCACTGTACATCTATTGAGTCAATGAGATTCAGTTCTGTTCAGCACTTTGGATGATGGAGTGGGGGATCATGCTTCTCAAATTTGCAGATGACATCAAATTAGGAGGGGTAGCTAATACCCCAGAGGACACAATCAGAATTAAAAATAACTTTAACAGATTAGAAAGCTGAGACAGAACTAACAAAATGAATTTTAACAGGAAGACATGTAAGATACTACACTTAGGTAGAAAAAGTGAAATACACAGATACAGGATGGGGGAAACGTGAACGGGATCTAGGAGTCCTAGTAGACCTAGTAGGCCACATGCTGAACATGAGTCAACAATGTGACATGGTAGCTAAAAAAAGCCAGTGTAACTCTAGGTTGCATCAATAGGAGTGTAGTGTCTAGATTGAGGGAAGTAATAGTGGCACTGTTCTGTTTTGCTCAAGCCTTACCTTACTCAAGCTATTACTTCTGTAATAGCAATAGCATTTACATTTCTATACCATTTATCAGGGAACTCAACACTCTCTAAGCAGTTTACAATCTGTAAACCAATTGCTCCCAACAAGCTGGGTACTTATTTTACTGGCCTACAAAAGGATGGAAGACTGAATCAACCTTGGAGCCCTGGGATCAAATTCGCAACCTTGTGGCTGCACTGCCAGCATTTAACCACTGTGCTACCAGGGCTTCTGTAAGAAGTGCTTTGATTGTGTATCTCCATGGCGGGGGGCGGGGGGGGTTGGACTGGATGATCTAGATGATCTCTTCCAATTCTATGATTCTGTGATTTATATAAATGTTGGTTGGATGGTCTACTCTAGTTTCAGGCCAGAAGTTTACACACACACTCACCCAGTTAGGCATGCCCTGGCTATAATACTCTTCTCAGTGACAACAGTTTAGCCACTGGCTTCACACTGGCTATTAAGCTTGTCTGGTAAAAGAAAGGGATGAATGTGTCCATAATGAACAAAATAGACTAACATGTTCATAACAGTTGTTACTGTTGAATCGTTGGTAGTAATAATGTTATTATTGTGTGCCTTTAAATCATTTCCAAGTTATGGTGACCCCAAGGTGACCCTATCATAGGGTTCTCTTGGCAAGATTTATTCAAACAAGGTTTGCCTTTGCCTTTGCCTTCCTCTGAGGCTGAGAGAGTGTGACTTCTTTAATGTGGGTTTCCATGGCTGAGCAGGGATTTGAATTCTGGTCTCCCTGCTATACCAGGGTGGCTCTCTGGTTATAATAATACTTGGAATTGACTTCCAGGTCACTAAATAGCTGTGCATGTGGAGAAGTAGCATATACTGCAGTTATAAGCTGGCTCTAGGGTTCCAAAGCTAGTAAAAAGCTCCATGCCAGTAAGGAGAAACCACCAGGAGCACCCACATAATTCCTGATTGTCCCTAGGGTCTTGGATTGCTACGGGCAGCAATGACCAGACATGAAGGGTAATGGGAACTTGGACCATCATCTTGCCAGAATGCCGCATGTCTTGTAAAAGCTTGGACACAACCCTCCATAGAATCAATAGATTGGATTTTAAACAATAGAGGGAAATTTAGGAAATAATTCTTAGAAAGCCTAACAATTTTTTAAAAATTCTGATTGGATCTTCTACCCTTTCTTTGTTGCCATGAGTTTAGATTCAGTGTGTTTACACTTGAGCAAATTAAAAATGGGGGTTGGGAAGCTTTGGTATGGGGCTTCAAGGACTACAAAGTGTGTTCCAGCTGCAGCACATGGCCTTTGGGTCACACTGTGACCATCCCTGACTTAATAATTGTATGTAGAAGAGGGAATTTCTACTTACTGAAATTCACTCTTCTACCAACTATTACTAGTTCAGGAGCCCTGCCCTGGTTTTCATCTGGCAGTCCCATGACAAGGTAAAATAATTTACTTAAGAGTATGTTCACAGTAGGGATGCAGTGGCTCAAGTGGCTAAGACAGTAACTGTTGATTGCAAGATTGGCAGGTTGGAAGTTCAAGGCCCGGATGCCGCATGTTGGGGTGAGTTTCCATCACTAGCAGTTTGAAAGCATGCAAATGCAAGTAGATAGATAGGTCCCACTTTGGAGGGAAGGTGAACAGTGTTCTGTGTAGTCATGTTGGCCACAGGATCACAGAGTAGTCCCTGACAAGACTGGCTCTTGTCTTCGGCCTAGTAACGGAGATGAGCACCACCCCCTATGGTTGGAGATGACTTAACAACCTTGTCAATGGTGAATACCTTTACCTTTATGTTCACAGTTCTGTCAGGGACACTGGCATACATACTATCTGTGGCTGCTGCCCATCATGACTCTGTATACTGTACTTTTGGAGAACACAAACTGTGTGTGCCTGTGCATGTGTATATGTGTGCTATTGCATTCATATTCTTCCTTTGGTCTTTCCCTGCTTTCTGTAGGAGCAGAAAGTTTTGGTCTGATTCAGAAGGGTTCTTGTGTATTTCTCTACCTTTCTATACTCAGTAGTTGTGCCTTTTAGATTTATTATCCATAAAATGCAACACCAGACTCTTTTAGTTAAGAATGTCTAATGTGCTTATTACCAAACAAGACCATTTTGTTTAGTGTGCTTGGAAAGCCTCTTTTTCCCTCCCATGCCAATTTCTTTGAACACTGTCCTCCAAGAAGAGCTAACCTTAGCATGAAGTAACTCTGGTTTACTGTCCACCAAGACAGCATGTCTATAGAAAGAAAGGACTTTACCTTCCCCTATTATCTTGATGTATGTGCTTTTGTTGCTTCAGTGCTTCCCTCTGTGTAGTTCTGTTACCTGTCATGCTGGCTCATCTAATATCAATCTGTCCTATTGCTTTCCTTAAACTGCTTCATGCTAATTCATTTCGTACCACACAAAATGACATATTTGACAACTGAAAGTATATAAAAACAAGTGTTTGACTGATTTCATCACGTCTCCAGTGTGGCTGAGTAAAATGATAGAAGGTCCTCTGTTCTCATGTCATCCTTTTGACTTGTCTTCAACTGCCAACTCTATTGACATAATATGTTCTCAATAGGGAACAAATTTTAAGGTCACTTTGATGCCATTGCTGGCATATAGATCAGTAATCTGATAGCAATAGAGATTGATTTAGTTTGTAAAATTAACAATCTTTAAAAAGGGCCGTTTTGTCCAAGCCAAAGGACTTCTTCATAGTAAACCCAAACAATTAAGTCTCCCCCCCCCCCACAGAAGTAAATAAACATGTGCACGCATACACCCACACCTTGTGTATGTGAAACAAGATATTATTATTACTTCTATCCCACATATTGTTATTTCTATCCCACATTTTCCCAGTTTGGGACTCAAAAGTGGCTTACAACAAATTAAAAAATACATACTTACAAATTCGCAAGATACAAAAGTTAAAATGAAATTTATCTGTCAAAAAATTAAAACCAGGTTAAAATGTGCATCATCAAACATATGTTATACACAGGAATGTTCATTAATTTTTTTGAGTTTGGAGTGAGTCTTCTGAGACTAGAAACAGTTTCTGGGAAGGGGTAGTTTCTGGGAGGATAAATTGGGGCAAGACATTCATGTTTCTAGATGGGAAGGACTAGGTATGAGGAAGGTGGTAAATCTGAGGAAGTTTGGGTTTCTTGTTCTGTTCATGTGCCAAGGACAGCTGAATGGGTTCAGTTTGGTGCTTGGGAAGAGATTTGAGTAAAAGTCTACCTCTTACTGCTTCATTCAGTTTTCATTATTTCCTGGCAAAATATAAGTTCTTGTCAAAACATATTCAACTAAAAGGTTTACTAGGGAAAATACTCAAATACTCATTTCCTATCATGAAGTGTGTGTGGATTACCTATCAAACGTTTCCTCTTAAGCATTTCATGTTGTGGAAATAAAGCGTTGGACTTTGTTTCCAGACCTTTGATGCATACTAATGAAATATACAGGTGCTAAGCTGGATTGATGCTGTTAAAAGATATCAATTTTCTCTTTTGATTTATATTTGCACAAACCTATCTCCTTAATTCAGTCTGAATTATGCATGCTTGTATTAATACTGCCTTCCTGGTAATCTAGTCATAGTAAGTATACTCATGGAATATAAGTCAGGCAGATCATAACTTCAATTTAGTTATAGTCCTATTGCTATAGAGTGGAACAATTTTGTATTGCTAACTGGGCATGTATTGTGTTATTTCAGTGATGTCCTTGCACTGCCGATCTTTAAACAAGAAGAGCCTCAGCTCTCCCCAGAGAATGATACAAAGCTCCCTCCATTTCAATATGTGCTTTGTGCGGCTACATCTCCTGCTGTGAAACTTCATGAAGAGACCCTGACCTATCTCAACCAAGGTAAGACTAATACAGAACTAAATAAGCAATTGTAATTTCCCTTGTTCTCAAGAGTAGCTGCATCATGCCTTAGAATCTAACAAGAGTGAAGAAAAGAGTATGTGTTTGATATCTCAAATATTTTCATGTTCTAGTTTACAAAATCTACAAAAAATTCTTCACTGCACAGAATTCTAAATTTAAGACTTAGGAATATACATATCTGAGTTCCCACTTACTTCAGAGTTTCAGAATACTGTACATGTTTTTGTGGGGATTTTGGGCTCTGTGACTGTGTTCTGGAAGAGTTTATTCCTGATGTTTCACATTCACACAATGTATTCTCTGAAGATGCCAGCCACAGATGCTGGAGAAACATCAGGAATAAACTCTTCTAGAACATGGCTATGTAGCCTGAAAAACCCACAAAAAGCTATGGATGCTGACTGTGAAAGCCTTCAACATTGCAGTGTACATATTGTTGGAAAGGGACAATGGGATAAGACTGTATAGTGTGGAGAGATCCTAAAATCTTCTTAATATGAGTTTTAACTGTCCTACAAGGATATATGTCATTTAAAGGTGAAGAACATTCTTATGACTACTCACTGTTAAGATGTCATATAAATTTTTTCTTTGTTATCCTGTTAGTTGTAGTTTTTGTTAGGTTATGTGTAGTTTTTCTGTTTGTTCTTTGTAGTTCATTGTTTGTTTCTGTTATTTGCATTCAGTTTTATGCAGCTTTTATTCAGTAAAAATTATTTTTAAAAATGAAGTCATATAAATGGAATGACAAATGCAGTTTTCTTCTATTTAAAACTAATGCTGCATACATCTTTGTATTTCAGTGCATTTCTAAGAAGCAATAACAGTGGTTAGAATTAAATGGGGTTTTTAAAAGCTCTTTTTGATGTATGTTACGTTGTTGCATTACATAATACAAAAGGAACAGGAAACTCAAGTACTTTAAATCATACTTCCTGTTCATACTCTTTTGCAACCTCTAGAGTAGAAATTTCACTTTTTTAATGTTATGTAATGATACATATTTCCAAGTGAGATCACCTTATGTATCTCACCTTGCTAACGTGGTGGAGAGGATATATCAGAAGTTGCAAACATTTATGAGGCACTTGCATATCCTATCTTACTCTTCTTTCCCTCTTCAGACTCCATTGCATACTATCACAAGCCTCTTCTAGAAATAATGCTTTAACAATGTAGTAGAATTTTGAAAAGATAATCTGTGGTAGCAGTAAACCAAGGCAAGCTAGGCTCGTATACATAGCATGGACTTGTTGAACTGCACAGGAATTGCTCTGGATTAATGTTAACACCAGAGGAAGAGGTAAATAAATGATCTTCCATCTCTCTAAGGTAATACTCATAGTATTGTGGGGAGGTGGTATAAGATTAAAACTGTATTAATGTTGTCACAATGGCATTAGGCCATCATTTGAACAGGGAAGAGGTAATTAGATTTTCTTTTAGAGCAGTGGTTCCCAAACTGTTTCCTTTAAGAGAAGTCTGGGAGACTTCAGCTCCCAGAAGCATCAGCCATGTTGGCCCATAGTCTGGGATTCTGGGAGCTGAAGTCCAAAATCCCTTAAAGAGCACAGTTTGGAGACCACTGTTTTAGATGGTCCTGGGGCTTGGGTACTTAAACCTGTCCTTCAACTAGGAAGGATGCAGATTTACATCTCCAACAATATAGCTGAAAAGAGCAGTTGCTAAGCTCTGAAACTATGTATTTCACACCATTTCCTGGCCTTCAACAGCTGGGAAAAAGATCTGAGTGATAACATTATTCAACTTTTTGTTGAATAATGCTGGATTTTTCCTTAAAGTGTAATAAAGATCTGGTCTATTTCCATCATCTCACTCTTCTTCCTTTCTGCTGGCTTAACTACAAGGAGGTGATTAAAAATGCTTGCTTCCAGGTTTCTGTTAACCATAGTTTAGCCTGTTTGGATCTGAAATTGTGGTTAATGCTAACTATGGGACTCGACAGACGGGCAGGTCAGTGCTGCCCTTCTTTGCCCCAAGTTGGTGCTGCAGCAGCCGCATGCTAAAGCGGCTTCTTTTTTGTGGCACCACAAACAGGAAAGGGTGCTGCCATGATGCCATTTCCTGCCAGCAATGTCTGGATGCTGCACGGCATGTGCATCATCATGATGGCCCCCGTGTGCTGCCATGATAGTGGTGATTTTTTGTATTAGGGTTCAGGAGCATGCGGTTGCTCCGTTCTCCTGAACCCTAATTTTGGCCCGAAGATGATGCTTTCTGCCCATCTGTACCGGGCCTATGTGGCTTAAAAACATCAGCTTCATAACTCATGGTTTCAAGCTCAGTTGTCTCAAACAGGCCACAGTTAACATTAGCCACAACAAATCATTTTAGAGAGAGACAGCATGGTGTAGTGATTTAACCAGTGGATTACTATTCTGGTGACCAGAGCCCAAATCCCTGCTCAGCCATGGAAGCCCACTGGGAGGGTGACCTTGGGCAACTAATGCTCTATCAGACAGAGGCAAAGGCAAACCCCCTCTGAACAAATCTTGCCAACAAAATCCCATGATAGGATTGCCATAAATCAGAAATGACTTGAAGGTACACAACAACAACAACAAAATCATTTTGAATGTCATAACAAGCTGTGGTCTAGCAGAAACAAGAAGCGAATGTTTCCTGAGGCAGTGTCAGCTGCTGCAAAGGGAGATCATACGGCCAGGGAAACAGCTATATTCACTCCCATCATGCTAAAATGTGGTTTGGCATCCGTGTAAAGTCCTGGGGCCCTGTCTGCATGAGCAAAATAAAATTACCCCCCCCCCCCTCTGTTTTTCATGATGGCAAGTCTGGACAATGCAGTGCCCAATCTCCTGTTCTGGTATGAACTGTCTGGATGACTTCTGGCCAGTTCAGCACTGGACCTGCCATATTTGTTGTTGTTGTGTACCTTCAAGTTATTTCTGACTTGTGGCGATCTTAAAGTGACCCTATCATGGGGTTTTCTTGGCAAGATTTGTTCGGAGGAGGTTTGCCATTGCCTTCCGCTGAGGCTGAGAGCATGTGACTCATCCAGGGTCACCCAGTGGATTTTGTTGCTGTGCTGGGAATTGAACCCTGGTTTCCATAGTCATAGTCCAATACTCAAACTACTATGCCACACACTGCCCTGGACCTGCCATATACCCACCTTAAAAAGGTTAAGCTATTTACAGTGCATGTGTTGAGTTACTCACTCTGAGATCAGAATGGGGCGCCCAGCCATGTCATTGATGTTAGGATCCTCGTTCTGACCTCAGAATGGATGAATTGATGCTGTAACAGTGGTGCTGGGGCAACACAGCAGAACTCATGAATGAACAACATTACAACAGAGCCCTGGGTAATGGAAGGACGTCAAAGCAACTCCAGGGTCAAAATAGTTTGGGCTGCTCCAGGAGCATTCTGGCCTATGTGGACCTGGACTTTGATACAGTTAGATTAATTATGATGCTTCCATGGTGCATTCAAATTATTTAATATTAATCACATTCCTGTAAAAAGAAAATATATATTATTTTATCTTTAAAAAAAAGGTTTACCTCATACCTTGTTCTTGATTCTCTTGTTTTTAATTCCCTGGTCATATTTAAAACAGATTGATTGGGGGGAAAACACCCACATTATACTGGAGAAAAAATACATTATATTAGAAATCTTAAATCACAAGTGCCCCTTAAAGCTATGGTATTCAGTTCAAAAGACCCTTTGTTTCAAGGACTCTCAAACAGTTAACTCTTTGTAACGGTTTAGTGCTTAAATCTCAATCCAGCCACTTCCCAAAAGAAACAAACTGGTTGTTTATAAACTATTTTAGAAATAGCAGTTCTAAAGTAATCGCAAGGAAATATCTTAAATTTCCTTGATTTGGTACAAATTAAGAAGGTTGTTCTAAATTTAGAAGGTATAAATTCAGAAGGTGAGAACCATTTAATTAACAATGAAAGAACAGGATGCTTCTGAGCTTGTGGTCAGTACTGGAATGAAGCTCATATAAGCCCTTTCACATAGAATTCCATTTCTGGTAAAAACAACAGCAGCAGCAACAACAACAATCCTCCCCAGCTGATCTGTTTTAGCCAACTGATTTTGGTGGAAATGACTTTTCAGAGTCTTTTAAAAACAATTATATCCTACTTATTCTGTAATTACTATTCTGGTTGCTTATAACACATTTCATAATTAAAAACCTTCTAGATGGTGTTGAGTGTCAATTCCCATCATCCCTAACCATTGGATATTCTGATTAGAGCTGATGGAAGTTGCAGTTTGGCAACATCTGGAGTTCCACAGTTTACCTGTCCCTGCTTTCTAGCATACACCACAAAGCAGCAGCTAAAAAAAGAAATCCTAACACACAACCATGAAATATTTTGATGGGTAGAGGGGTTGGAAGCAAGCTAATTACAGCAGCGGATAAATATTTGAAAAGTTGATAATGTAGACGTGGAAGAGAATTTGCTCAGAAGGAAGTTCCATAGCCTTTGCACAGCTGCCTAAAAGGCCTTCTCCCTGTCTCCAACCAAACGTATCTCTGGGATTGCTTGGGCATAAAATACAGTTTTTCAGAGATGATGGCAGATACTGGACAGGTTTTTAGTGGAGGAGGAAGTTCTTCAGATATCCTAATCCCAAACTGTTGGTACTTTTAAAGGTCTTCACCCACACTATGAATTGAACAAACAGCAAACCTATGCATGGTTTTAACAAGGGAGTTGCATGGTCATTATGTACAGACCCTGTTAACAATCAGTAAGATGCTGCAGTCTTAACCAAACTAAAGGGATTATCACATGGAGGCTTATTGTAAATTGCTGGCAAAATGCTCCAGAAGCACAGAGGTGTTATAGCTGGTCATGCTTCTGAAATGTCCCCTCCCCTCTCCTGTTCACAGAGTAGCTAATTCTTCATAATGGAAGTTCCTGTTATTGAAGAAATGGCTGCTCTGCAAACGCTTTGACCATGGGAGAGGAAATGGGATGCTTCAGTGGTGCCTCAGAAGCATGGTCGGCTATCACACCTCTGCACTTCTGGAGCATTTTGCCAATGATTTAAGCACAGTAAGCCTAAGGTATGATAAACCCCATAGATTCCAAGGACAGCCACATGTATGAGTGTGTTGTGTTAATTCAGAGGTGATGTAACTTTACTAAGGCACATGCCACCATGGCCAGATCAGTTTCCCCCAGGAATGTGCATAGTTGGTGTACTACTGGCCTCCGCTAAGTAAGGGCATTTCTGAGCATCTAAGAACCAACAATAGCAAGTCTGCATTTACAAGGTGTGTGCTGTCTGATTCAACACAAGCTAGATAGCAATTCCTAGATCAGCTCTACTAACCAAGAGCATATGCGCCTTGTACAGATTGTATGGATTGGATTGTCTTGTTTGGATTCTGGCAAAGAAAAGAAAATTGAATCCACAGATGGACAGAGACAAAGGAACAGGGTCACCTGATGGGATGTGGTGCACGCCCGGATGTACTGGGGATGTGTAACCAACAGAATGTTCCTTAGAATCCATATACCACATTATACTGAACCAGACCTTTAGCCTATCTAGCCGAGTATTGCCAACTCTGATGACCAGCCACTTTGAGCTCTATGGTTTGAGGCAGGATTCTTACCTGGTCCTATCAGGGGTTCCCTGCTATTTTCCAGTGGTTTTCCATTAAAGCAGTAAGCAAGTAATGTGGTGGCTTAGTGGTTAAGACACCAATTCTGACGATTGGATTGGAAGACTGGAAGGTTGGCAGTTCGAGGCCCAAGTGCTACATCATGGGGTGAGCTCCTGTCACTATTCCCAGCATCTGTCAACTTAGCAGTTCGAAAGCATGCAAATGCAAGTAGATAAATAGGTACCACTTTGGTGGGAAACTAACATGCTGGCCATATGACCAGCAGAGCAGTCTTCAGACAACTCTGGGTCTTTGGCTTAGAAATGGAGATGAGCACCACTCCCTACAGTTACTTATGACTAGACATTCATGTCAAAGGGCTACCTTTACCTTTATGAAGCAGGACGAGACTCCAGCTGAGGTGAATCCAGACTGATTAAAAACACCAAAAAGTCCCAGATTTTGTTCCTTGTTTGGAGATGCATAATCATTTTGTTTATTCCAGAATATTTTCTGTTAGTTTCCAATACGATTAGGGCCCGATCTAGATGGGCAAAAAGAGCTGCAATAAGGGCTCTTTGAAGCACCTTTAGGGTTAAGGAGCGTCCGCACCCTCCCTAACCCTAAAGCATATGGGTGCTGCCATTTAAAAATGGCGACATCCATACAGACATGCCATGATGTTGTCATGGCGTGCGCAGTGTTTAGAAACGCTGTGTGCGCCATGACAACATTGCGCCAAGCGCGCCCTTCCTATGGTGCAAAAAAGAGCTCCAAAACAGAGCTCCTTTTTTGCACCAAGTGTTTGACGCGGCCTTCAAACAGCTGCGCCAAAGACCCAGGGAGAAAGGGGGCGCGGCTGCGGCCCCTTTCTCCCCTCAGCACAGCCTCTGGAAGTGGGGTGCAGCGGGTGCCCAGGGTGCCTGCTGCACCCCGTTTTGAGGCCATGGGGGAGCAGCAATTTGCCGCTTCCCTGTGGCCTCCAGAAGCGGGGGGACGGGGCTTGAAGGCTGCCAGTGCGGCAGCCTTGGCCCCATCTCGCCACTTCTTCGGGCAAGTACAGACTTCCCCTTTTGGGCAGTCTGGAAAGCCCCTAGGAGAGTTTTTATACCAGCAACCCTTAATCTTGTATAAAATTGGAAAGAACAGGAACAAAACCTGGGAGTTTTCAGGCTGTTTGGATGTGCTTTTAGTTTCTGAAATCAGACATGACTAGGTACGTTCAGAGTGGAATGGTAGTTATGGTGGGTTTCCAAGGAAAAATACCAGGATAATCCCTGTCTTCCTTTGCAGCTCCAAGATTGGATGGAAATCTGGGCAGCAGCACGTGTAGAAGCTTGACTTCTTATTGTATGACACAGCTTTCAAATGTTTGATTTGTCATCTCCCCCCCCCCCCCCCACCCTCAAAATTGTTGGCAGGCAGTTCTATTGTCCTAAATGTTTCAGTGTAGTGCTCTTACATTTATGTGGCTTTTAATTGCGACAGAAAATAGCCTTACTAAGTGCAAAGGACTCATAAAACTTCTTTTAAAGACAGGTGGAATTGCTTCACATCATGGAATCTAGGAACATTGTGAACCGAGCTGGTTTTATAACCTTTTTTTTTAAACAGAACAGCATTGCATACATTACAGCCTTCTTAGTAGTACCATGTAAATGTCTGTTGCTCCAGGAGTATGCTGCTCCTAAATGAAGACATAGTCCTAACATCAGGACGTAAATAAATATTTATAATAAAATTATGAAGCATCATACAATCAAGTATTCAATAGAAAGTGAGGCTAGAATTCCATGGTAGAATGTGTGTCAGAAAGCATTCTCTGGTGCCTTCTGCCACAGCAGAATAATTTTCTGAACTTGGAAAAATCACTTTGTGGACTAAAAAGACTTCACACTCCTCCAACTCATTTGGCAGCTTTAAGGTTATGGGGTTGCAAAATTACCTTGCTCAGTGACTTTTGGCCAATGTTCCGAGGACCTCTTTGGATAAGATCATTCTTGGTGTATTACAGGTAGTGATAGTGATGGATGGATGTTTCCTTAAGACAGCCAGTTTGCAGTTACGACTCTTGCATCTTCAGTATGCTGCTGTGCATACTGGAGAGTGTGCTGTGCATTTCAGAGTAGACTTTGTATTCACATTGATTAGTAAAGCCCTGCCAGTTCTCTCATAAATTATCTGTAAACCCTAATCTGGACCCCATGGCCATTTATCTTAACTATATTGTATTTGTTTTAATTTTTAAGCTGTTTTGGGTCCCAGTTTCAGGGGAAAGACATAGTATAAATAAAGGTGTTGTCACTTTATTTATTAATAATACCACACTCTGAGTTTCCATGGCTGTACAGTGATGCTTCATCTGCCAGAATACTCTGGGGTGTCCCCCACCTTCTCTCTTTAGCTGCAGGTTTTCAGCTCTTGCAGCAAATGATGGGTGACTGCTTTCCCCACGCAGTCCCTGTTCATTTTCTGGTGCTGCTGCTTAAGTCAGAATGAGGCACCCAACCATGCTATCATGGAATTTGGGGGTAAATCAACCATGTAGAGAAACCCTGAGTGTCAGTGACTGAAATTCAGGGAGATGAGATAATCTGAAAAGGGTTTACTGAAGACAATTTTTAAGAACACGGCCTTTTAACTCATCACATGGTTGAAAGGCAAGGACAATTGACCCTTTACTGTCACACTACTAATGGTCATGTGATTAAATGCCTAGTTCATCATATGTGTTTTATCTCAGCAGCATCTGGTAAAAACTAAAATGTAACTCACACCTAATAGTTTCACCAATATATTCCCAAGTCCTGGTATTTGCATTGGTTTGTAAAGGTTTGTGTGTGGGTATATCTTATTTTTAGCCTCTGCTAATCTTAGTGAAATACTTACATAGTCTCCCTGGGTTGCTATTAAAAGAATGCAATGCCTCTAGCTGCCAGAGTATTAAGAATGAAACATAGTTAATTGTCATATTGGCCTGAAGCCTTTCCACAGAAACTCACTGTGACTGTGTTGAAAGAAGGCTAAACAAGCCTTAATTATTAGATTGAGTAAGATAATGCATGTTAGCAATATCTGAGAAGTCTGTTCTTAGATAAGAGACCAGTTGAACTTCTAGAGTTAAGATTCCTCCCTGGATCATCATTCACTTGTTGTAGCAGAAAGGTAAACTTGCCTGATATTCTAATCTAAAACATACAGGCCAACAGAGATAAGATATTCCTTAACTTGCTCATCTAAAGAGGATAGTAGTTGTTGCTGCATTTGACAGTTGACCATGTTGTATGAACCACAACAAATGTCCCTGTTGCCATAACTTCATGGGAGTCCACAGTAAAATTTCACTCACATATGGGAACGTCTAAATGTATGTGCTGGGAGAGGGACATTAAGAAGAAAGTGATCACCTCTTTGTCTCGAAATGTCAGTCTTTACCACTCTGGCAAATGGGAAATCATGAAACATGCCAAAAAATGGAATCATTGGAATTGCTATATATTTATATAGAATATTTTATATCTTACTTTCATCTTGAAATTCAAGACAGTATATATTGCAGGGGGAGAAGTATCTCCAAGGCACTGATCCCATCCAGACTTGCTGTATGATATGCCCTCAGGCCATGCCATGCAGAAATAGTAGACCAAGGGATGGATTAAACTTGCCAAAACCAAATGGGGATCCTTCTTAAGAACACAAGAAAAGCCATGATGGATCAGACAAAGGGGCTTATCTAGTCTAGCATTGTATTTTCAGCAGGATCAATGAAATGTCTATGGGCAGCCCAGAAATAGGTTATGAGTGTAAGAGTTATGAATTGGTTACTGCACTGGTAAAAATGCAATAACTAACTCTTTAACATACAAACAACAGCTTGCTGTTGCTTTATCTTCTGTTTCATCTTCCCTATAATACAGGTTATCCAAAATGCTTGGGGGGAAAAGTGTTTTGGATTTCAGATTTTGTTTTGTTTTGTTTTGTTTTGTTTTTGGAATACCCATATTTGCATGTACATACATACTCTTGGAGATGAGACCCAAGTCTAAACACAAAATTAATTTATGTTTCACATATACCTGATACACAAAATTTTGATAATTTTGTGTATAAAATAAAGTGTGTGTACATTGAACCATCAGAAAGCAAATGTATCACTATCTCAGCGACCCATGGAAAATGTTTTGTCTTTGGGGTAGTTCAGATTTCAGAATTAAGGGAGACTCAACCTGTAGCTTTGTGAAGGTATGCTAATGCTGATAGCTGTCTGAGAACATGGACATAGGTATTCTAAACTAAAAATTGTTCTTGTGTGTGCAGATTTTAGATGTTAAAACATGGCACAAGCACTATTTGGGGCCTTTCAGTGGACAGAGTTTCTGCAGTGCTTTTGGGTTGGCTATGCCTCCAAACATATTATATTTCTTTTTGGAGATACATGCTGTTTGCTTTTTTAGAAAATTGCATTAGGTGTAAACTAAAATTTCCTCTTTACATATACCAGTATAGTAACAGTAGTGTCGTGTTTGATCTTAAGTGGTTGTCTTTGGACAGTTTCTACTTTAAGAACAGAAAATCACCTTGCTAAGTGAATGCATTGTGGAATGCTGTGGTGGATTCTCTTTCTTTGGGGTTTATAAACAGAGCCTAGATGGCGATCTGTTGTGAGTGTTTTGATGGTGTATTCCTGCATGGCAGGTGCTTGGACTAAATGGCCCTTGAGGTCTCTTCCAACTCTGTGATTCTGTGCATTGAAGGTATAATGCTAATTTCCAATGTGTACAGTATATACACACTTAAATGTATTTTAAAATGTAGTTAATAATGGGACCATAATATTAGCCTCCTTAAGTACAGAAGAAAAATATCTTTCTTCAGGAGTTTTTTCAAGTGAAAATGTATGAGTGGGATGTATTTACTAAGTTGTAACTCCTCTTGTTTGTTGTACAATTGGGTGAAAAGTCTTGGCTTTTTATCTGTGGGAGAAACAAATTCAAATTCAATGTTGATTGAATTGAACAAATCTTAAAGTGTTAATGTAGTGAATGTCTGTAATGTTTATAGTAAGTGAAATCAAATATAATAAATTATTCTAAATATTTTTTGTGAAAAATAATGTGGATATTCATTTGAAAGGGACTGCATTTATGAATTCTTACTAACTGATGTTTAAACAGAGAAGTAACTCTTAACTACTAATGTTTTGTTTCTTATTTTTAATTTTTTAATTTTATTTTAATAAAGAGAGTTTAATAATAATAAAGTTCCATCTTAACTCAGAATTCTGTTCAACCAGAGCTAATGCCAACAATTACATCCTATTTCTAGAACTTTAATACAAGGCCTTTACAGTATTTAAGCTGTCAAAATAAATCTATTGCCTCTGAGCTGAATTCCTGAAATGTAGCATTTTTCTTTTCTCTGTTGGAGGGAAATGTATCAGCTCCATCACTTTCTTTGGAGAATTAGCCTCACCACTGGTCAAACCAGAACGTAAACTGATTATCATTTTAGATTGCCTTGTTATACATTGATCTGAATTCTTGTGCAAGGAGGGAAGGTGGTTTCAAAAGGAACTTGAAAAACCCGTTTCTGTGTATCTGTTCCTTCATTTTATTATGTTTATAATTTTGCTCTTGTTCCTAACATTTAGTTACTAAACAAACTTTTACTGTATCCAAAATAAAAAAAAAATTATATAGCTCATAAGATTCATATATATGGAGAGAATTGTGCCAATTGCTGCTGGTAGCTTTAGCTTATCAATTTTTAAAAAGTGGGATCAATATGTGTAAGGCTTTGCATTCAAGGCTGCTAACTATACCATCTGTGCCAACTTGAAGGGATATTGACCTGATCGAGCTAGGTTTCTAATTAACATGTGGAAAACCTGTAACATAACAAAATGTTCAGATATGTTTCTACAATCAATGGATACACTATTCCTTAGACACTGCTAGTTAACAAGCACACACACATACATTTCTTATCATTTTGTGTGTTTGAAGGTGTTGCAAGAGCTATGCAGTTTTAGTGATCACCTATGGGATCTCATGAAATAGTAAATACAGTGGGCCCTCCCCTTATGTGGGCGATCCATTCTGGATCCTCTCTGTGTAAGGGGAAATCAGCGTATGCTTGTGTCCCATTGAAAACAATGGGGCGTGTACGTGTGGTGGCACATGCACCACAGGTGCATGCACCATTGTTTTTATTGCTGTGAGGCTTCTACGTAAGCTGGAGGCCACATATAGAGTACCTGTGAATGGCATGGGCACACTGGACAGCAAAAGTGCAAGACATAGACCAAAGTCTGTCATCACAATCCGTCTTTCATAGGTCCTGTCTGCACTGGCCATGTTTGCATGGGTGTCCCACTGTGCCACCCAGGGTGGCTACTTCTGCAGTGAGTCACTTGCTTCTGAAGTCAGAATGAGATGCCCAGCCTCAATCACATGGCTGGATGCCTTGTTCTGAGGTCAGAGTGATGTGACCCATGGCAGCTATGTTGGGCAGCACAGTGGGATGCCCATGCAAACAGCTGTCCTGTCAGAACAGAGGGCTCCGGATCTTCCAGGACAATCTGAGCAATTGGTGAGTTTTTAAACTCCTTGCTAGCTATATTATACCCTGGATTGGTGGCAAATGTCCCAGATGTCATCTGGATTGTTTTCATCAGACTTGGGCGTTGGACCCTACATCATCAGGTCTCCCTGCTGAGCGGATGTGGGGAAGCTGGATTTATTTGGCAGACAGGGCTTTAGTCTTGTGTGAAGAACATATTTTAGGGCAGTGATTCAGGTCTCCAGAGGACCTGATTGACATGATCTATTCTAAGCCATTTTAAAGAAGACAAGTCTCTCTGATGTTGTTTTAAAATTCCTGTTTATTAAAGATGCTAGCAATAGAGTCTTATGCATAATTACTCAGAAGTAAATCCCTCTGTGCTACTGAGTCTTGCCATCTTGTAAGAGTGGTGCTGAGCTTGTTGAATTTCCAAACTGATTTTAAAAAAGGCTCCATTTGTCTCTAAGAAGAATTTGGAATACTATCTGACTGCTTATTGGGAGAATCTTTTTGCTTTACAAAAGAAAAGGGTGGGGAAAACAACCCTCCCAAGCAACTGTCTCTTTCTCTTCTTGCAGCAACATGTTTAAATATATTGGAAATGTTTCCTTGAACTCCTAGGTCAGTCTTATGAAATCCGTCTACTTGAGAATAGGAAATTGGGAGAGTTTCAAGATTTAAACACGAAATATGTAAAGGTAAGGCAATTTTCTTCCTGGTGTTACATACTGATGTAAGTGGACATACTGTGGGAAGAGAATGAAATAGTGAGAGGATGGGACTTGGGATGGAGTGGTTTGTCTCCTGAATTCCTTTGATCTGACTGCAGAACTTGGCAACCCCAGGAGCCAGTGTTTTTCCAGATTTTCTGCTTTTTTGTAGACTTCATCTACTGCTTTGGGTGCATCTACACTGCAGAAATAATGCAGTTGAACATCATTTTAACTATCATGGCACTATCCTGTGTTGTTGCTTGAGTGTAGATTTACCCTTTGAAGATAGCCTATAAGGGAGCTCATGCTCCACCTTTCATACTATTGATAAAGTCCACAAAATTCAGTTAGATTTTAAGGTGCATTTGATAGGTACATTTCATAAAATGTAAATCATTCCTGAGATTAATTATTCTGGAATTCTCTCTTCCTCCACCTTCCTCCTTTTTGTTTAGATCGTACTCTTGCTTATGATTTCTATTATCTTTTCCCTTAGTAAATGCTCTTGTTAAATGTCTTTAAATGAAGAGAACTGTTGCAAAAATTGTAGTGCATACTGCAAAAGCTGTTTGCCTTTATATTTTGAAGATCTCGGTAGATTTGAGGCTGGTTCTCCCTGCCCCTAAACTCCTGAATAGATCTGGATTTTGTTACTCACATTTCCTCCAAATAGTCCAGTATATTTTAAACTTTCATTTTCATTAATAGTGACAACAAGACAAGATTTATGAAATGGCATATGCGGGCCACCTAGATGGTATTGATGGTTCCCAACAAGATCCTGTACTGACAATTACACCCTCCATGCCCATTTTTGGCTTGCTTATTCAAGTACAGTTTGTTTGCTCACTGATGACTGATCATAATTGTATTTTCAGTAGAGGTTTCCCAGATGTTAAGTATGACAAGAGAAAAATTGACCAGGTTGGCTAACCTTTACTATGTGCAGATTTCCCTTAGTAGATTAAGATCTTCAAGTTTTCTGTTCTTCTAACAGAAGAGTTGGTATATAAAAGATGGCTGTAGAGAGTGACTTTATCTTGAATTAATGCAGAATGTCACAAGCCTTTCCTTGCTTTTTATGTTAGAGGTGATGCTTGCCTGCATTCAAAAATACACCTGACTCACTTGATTAGCTTTGTCCACTTCTCCTCTCTCAAAAGAGCATCATTCGTGTGGTTTTCCATGACCGTCGTTTGCAGTACACAGAACACCAGCAGCTGGAAGGCTGGAGATGGAGTCGGCCTGGAGATCGCATCCTTGACATAGGTGAGAACATTTCATTATGGTATCCTTTCCTGTGTATGGCCTATGCCTATTTTTGGAGGCATTCAGTCTGCTCATGCTTCTTGCTATTGGATACGTTGACTCTTTCGCAGATGAAGTAACCGATCTTGCCTATTTTATTCTATGAGAAGAACATTTTAGTTTATTTGTTTGTATAATAAGTTTATTCCCCACCTTTCAGGAAAGCAAAATCAGCTTACATGCCATCACATCCATTCTGGATCTAAGTGAAACACTTGGAAGAGATCATTTCAGTGGCAGTGAGAGCA
This sequence comes from Urosaurus nigricauda, assembly GCA_034509955.1. Taxonomy (NCBI): domain Eukaryota; kingdom Metazoa; phylum Chordata; class Lepidosauria; order Squamata; family Phrynosomatidae; genus Urosaurus; species Urosaurus nigricauda. Next base: position 136,278,068 of record JAOEGL010000001.1, on the reverse strand, counting down.
AGATGAGGAAAATAATAATTGAATCTTTTACAACATGAAATCAATAGTATCTCTGTTTGGGTGGCTTTTCAAATGAATCTGGTGATTATATTGCAATGTTTCTGCTCTTCAATTTTAATTTTTTTAAAATTTTAGGGGTTTTCTTCTACAGATATCCCACTGTCTGTTGGTATCTTAGACCCCAGAGCCAGCCCAACACAGCTGAATACAGTTGAATTTTTGTGGGATCCATCTAAGAGAGCATCTGCATTCATTCAGGTAAAGAAAGAAATATTCCACTAGTAAATTCTTGGTGACTCTTTTAAGTGAAATAATCCTTTGATTGATTATTTGGTTGGATTATGGTTTCATGTTCCCAACCAATATAGCTAGGAGGAGTATACTTTATTGAAGGACAACAGGAACTGGAATAAAATCATTACATATAATTAAAAATGAAAATTGAGTTCTGCAGTGATGATAGATTTTGAAGGGATCAATAGGAATATATATATAGATTGAATTATATTATAGAAGGCAATTCAATGCTCTCCAGGTGTATTGGACTACAACACCATGTCCCCAGAAGGTGTCAGAGGCTTTGCTGATGCTGTTGTTGTATGCCTTCAAGTAATTTCTGACTTATGGCAACTCTAAGCTGAACCTATCACAGGTTTAGAAGGGGTTATCCTTGCCTTCCTCTGAGGATGTGAGAATGTGACTTACCCAAGATCACCCAGTGAATTTCCATGACCAAGTGGAGATTTGAACCCTGATCTGCCAGTGTCCTAGTCCAACACTCAAGCCACTGCATTATACTGGCTCTTGTCCAGTTTTAAAAAGAACTGAATGGGTGATACTGTGGTGAAGGAGCCTTCATGGGTGGGGCTTTCATATGGGCTATGGGATATATTTGGCCTTCTTTTAAACCACTGGGAGGAATCATACATTTCTGTCTGGTTGATACCAATTTCTTAAGCATAGTTACAGGACTAGTGGCATTTTTATCTCCGCTGGATGTTTTATGAAAAACAAAATCATCCTTAAATATTATCTTCTTAATATCCTCAACACTTTCCTTTTGACTAGGTCCACTGCATCAGTACAGAATTTACTCCAAGAAAACATGGAGGAGAAAAAGGGGTGCCTTTCCGGATACAAATGGACACATTCAAACAGAATGAGAATGGGGAATATACAGAACACTTGCATTCTGCAAGCTGCCAGATCAAAGTGTTTAAGGTAAGGAGGCTAATGTGACTTTCAGAAATGGTGTTTTATTTTGGAACAGTGATCCCAACTACATGAGAAGTTTTGTGCTTACTTTGCAATTCTTGAATGGAGACAGTAGAGGATGTGAAGAAAAATGCATACTATTAGAAAAGGAAGGATTAATGCAATTTTAATCGACATAGATTTTTTCCAAAGCAATACTTCTTTTTATTCAGTGAAAATAACAAGTACTACAGGGATGCCATTTTATTAAGCCATTATACATATTGGGACTTGAGTGTCTACAGATGTTGGTAGCCATGGGACAGTCCTGGAACCAAACCCAAATGGATACCAAGAGCCCACTCTAATGGCAAACTAAATGGCTCTTCAGGGAGAGCTCAGCTTCAATACTTGCTTGGCCACATAGATTTCTGGGCCAGTTATTCTATCATCCTAAACCTCCTCATGAAACTTCTAAAGAGATTATCCTAAACCTTCTTAATGAAGCATCTAAAGAGATGATCCACATTGAGGTCTTCAGAGAAAAATATGTATAAAAATATAATAAATTAATTATATAGTGAAATACTGTAGTGATGTGCATGTTTATAGCATCCAAATGCTCACACAATATGTCCAATATGGCATTAGGGATTAAAGTAGTAGGTTACATTTCTTCGAAAGAAGACAGACCAAGATTTTATCAAATGTATTATTTATTGTTTGACTTTTTTTAATGGAGACTTGCATACTGAGAGATGTTGTTTTATATATTATGAAGCAAAGCCTAGGTAAAATTAAGTTCAATAGATGGATTTCTGTAGGCCACTTTTGATGATTCTTGAAGGTTTGTTAGGAGGGTTGAACAATAAGTTCTGTATATACATGTACAGTATATGTTGTAGAGAACTTATGCAGACATAATACAGTGATTAAGCAACAGAACCCAATGACTACACACTGTTCAACTTGAATAAGATGTGTTATTAATGCCAGTATCAATGGAGCATACTCTACAGAAACATGCAAGAATGCACGCACGCCATAGCAAATATGGAGAATGTACCCTTCTTCTCAGTGAAGAATATCCGTTAAATTATGTTTCAATGTTGCTTTTGTTCAGATACCAGCAGAAACATCTGGACTCGCCATTCATCAATCCTTGGCTAAGCTAAACTATATTTTATGTGGTTTTCTAGCCTAAAGGAGCCGATAGAAAACAGAAAACAGACAGAGAAAAAATGGAGAAGAAAACCACTCAGGAAAGAGAGAAATATCAGCCTTCCTATGACACCACCATTCTCACAGAGGTACAGTTGCTCTACAGCTACAGTGACGTTGGCTTTGATTGACTGGAGGCAACATGGCAATGAAGATCAACATTTCAGCCAAACAAAAATATTTCATGTTGAATTCAGGAAGATGAAAATGTTTTATTTTGAATTGGATAGACTCTCTGAGTGTGCAGGTGTGTGTCTTAATGTTAGTGGTGTCCAGATGTGACCAATGTAACCATTGCACCCTTAAGTTCTGTAATTGTCCAATGAGCTTTTCCTCATATGTGAAAAACTGAATTTTTCTCCTACATCTAAATCTTGTACTCTATACTGAAGAAGAAAATCAGCAATCAGGGGGTAGTTTGGGAAGTACATGTTAAGTCTCCCTTATTCAAAATGCTTGGGACCAGAGGTGTTTTGGATTTCAGGTTTTTTTGGAGAGGGGGTTGGAATGCCTGTTTTTCCATACATAGTATGTACATAATCTTGGAGATGGGACCCAAATCTAAACACAAAATTCCTTTTTGTTTCATATGCACCTTATACACACAACCTGAAGGCAATTTTATACTATACTTCAAAGGGAATTTCCCATATAAGCCTCATCTTTTGAGGTCTTTTTCAGAAATCTGTGTTTCTGGCATAAAGTTAAGCCATTTTCTGGCATGTAGTTAGTGGTCTCATTCACACTACAGTTGCCTACTCCTGGTATAAATTCCTATTTGTTTAAAGAGGGACAGAAACATCCTTGCTGCTTCATTCATGAAGCCTTTCATATAGTTTGTATATAGTTTAGACAGCTGTCATATAATATATCCCAACAGGTCAGGGCAATGAGGCCTTTGCATGGAAAGTGACCTAATTTTAAGGGATTGTCAGATTAGAGTAGCCTGCTTTTGACAGGGATGACCTTTTGCACCTTGAAGCTGGAAATCATATGGTCCTTGTTAACAAAGAGTTAAATATTTGCTAGGACTTGTATTTGCTGAGAAGGACTATCACAGATTTACCTATCTTCTGGTGTTTTTTCCCAAACGGAAATTGAAATCCAGCTGAACAGACACCTTTTGCTAAATGGATTCCTTCTTCCCATTCCACAGCTCCCTGCACGCATGCCCAGATGCTGCAGGAACCTGTGGGCAGATTTGGATAGCAAAGGGGAGCTTCAGGGGCAAGGAAGTGAACTCCTGTTGTGTTGTGAGTGGCAGTCTGCTTGTGCGGTGTTGGATGTCACCCAGGAGAAATATTTTGTAGAATGTTCCTGTGCTTTTTAAAAGGTTATTTATACAGCCGTAAGTCTGATTACTGCCAGTATTAGACATCTGAATTTTGTGGGTTTACCCTTAATTCAGACTGCACTAATGAAGAGTAAGAAAAATGTCTTGTTTTGAAAGAGGTTTGATCGACTTGTGTCAGCTCTCCCATAACCATTGTAATGTGTTTACTTTTCTTTGATAAGCATGGCTGTGTGTCCAAAATAACTTGAACTTAAAATGAATTATGACACATGGTATTTGATACTGCATTTGTATAAACTGGTGGATTTTTTATAGAGGTTCTGCAGTCCCTTGTAATTTGTCTCTCTTTTTATTATTGGATTTGGATTTGAACACTCTTCAGTTTGCTGACACATTTGCCATAGGCCAAAAACATTACTACAGTCACACTGAACTGTATTTATATTTAGTCACACAGATGACTGTATCTATTTTTTCTATATCCCCAATGTTAGCATGTTGGAGATGAAGAGTTTTAGTTTAATAGCTTGCTTCTTCATGTCTGAGTAGTATATCGGACATTTGTACATCCTTTTCTATTTGGAGAAATAGAAAAATGCCCAAATCAGAGCTAATTAGGGGTAATCAATGATTCCATTGTTGCTTTTGATGTTGCAATAAAAACTAGTTTTGAAAGAGAACCAGACTGCAGTATTTCTCTGTCAGAACATACACTTCCCAGTGTTCCTAATTTGGTTTTGTTTAAACAGTGTTCCCCGTGGCCAGATGTGCCTTATCAAGTGAACAACGCTCCGTCTCCGAGTTACAACAGCTCTCCAAACAGTTTCAGCCTTGGAGATGGGTATGTGATAAATATTTTTATCTTTCCAGCCGGCAGCAAAGCCCTAGTTTTCTGTTGTATATGAGTTGTTTTTTTTTAAATGCTTCTGAGCACAGAAGATTAGGAAGGTTAACCTCACATTCAGGCCAAGCTTAATGTTTAGGTACTGAGATTGCAAGTCCTGTCTCTAAACAGCTATGCATTTGCCCAAGTCTTACACATTCAAAAGGTTCTTGTATAAGGAGAGGTGCCTACTGTTGGATGGGCAGGAGTAGGAGAAAATAGTTTTCTTCATTTTAGTATAGTCATGCTCTATTTGTCCTTCAGAAAGCTGGAGTTAGCACATACTGCTTCCTGCTTTCTCTACTTTAGCCTTCCAAAATGTAGGTCAGAGAAGTTGATCTGTGAGATAGCAACTAGCCTAAGGTCTCCCAGTGAAGGCTTCATGGCTGGTGAAGATTTGAACCTAGATCTTTTCAATTCTTATCTGGCCATTGCAATACTTGGGCTATAAATGTAAATCCAAAAATTAGTCAAGAATAACAAAGGACTAGCTGTAGGACAGATTTCTGTCTGTATCTAATATTTGATTTTTTTAAACGTGCGGTTAATTACTTTCTCTAAACCAGTAAACCTGTTTCTGTACCTGTACACTCAAATTGACCTCTTTAGGAGGGAGAACTGGGATGGGGAAATGAGTACATGGTTGAAATCCAGCAGGCCTTTTTTATGGAGCGGGGGGGAGGGCGCGGAGGGGTAAGCTAGGCTCCTCATACATGTTCTTATGATCGAAGGGATTTTATGATATGTGATCAAACATGTCCCACATTTAAATAAAATAAAAGGTTATTACAAATTAGGAGAGTACATGAATACAGACATTTCTGCACCAATTCTGCAAAATGTTTTTTCTACCACTCATGAAAGGCCCACTCAAATCTGTGTTTACCCATTAAAAGAAAGGGTAAATTAGATTTTCAGGAGCATTGATTTGTAGTAAGAACAAATCCCTTGCATTAAGATTTTACTATGGTTTAGCAATGATCCACCACTATTGCAGCAAAAAGCATTCATGCATATCACTTGTTTATTGCAACAATTTACTGCAATTGTTTCTTTAGCAGTTGCTGAAGAAACAATACACAAATCTAGTTTTAAAGGATTTTTCTTCCAGAAAGACAGCTATCTTTTAAAAATAGCACACATTGACTTTTCCTAATGGAATCACTCTAGCAGGCAAAACATTATCTGCATTATCTGTTATCTCTGAAGCATTGATGGCATAGTTTTTAACCAGGCAATACTCAGTTGAATAACTGCCCTGATGGTAGATACATATTCTTGAGAAGTCCAAATCTAAATGTAGTAAAAGCTGCTGATTTTTAGTTGAGATTAACAGAGAAAAACCCTAGAAAACTAGTGTTAGACCTCAGACCAAACTGGATTGTGGGCTGGGCTGGGCTGGCCAACATTACTGATAAGAGACTTAAAAATCCTTTTTTCTTTCCCAACTCTGTACAATTTTTAGCAACAGTTCTCCAACTGATCAGGTGGAGCTCCTGCCTCCCAGCAATGACGTAAGTATTTGAGATCATGTTAATGTGGTGCTTTTCTTTTTTAGGACACTGGTGAACAGTTCATTTCAAGACCCTCTTATTCTTTTTGCAATGTAGCATCTCCTTCCCTCTGCTTCTATTCAAGATGCTCAGCAGTGGCTTCATCGAAATAGGTTTTCTCAGTTCTGTAGGCTCTTTTCAAGTTTCTCAGGTATGTGTGTTTAATGTGGGCCATCTTGTGATTAAAAGGGGGTGGGAGTTTATCCTATTGGTTGAATAATTCACATGTAAATGGTTCTGTTGTGAAATAACTCCACTTTAATATCACAAAATGAATTTCCTTCAACATTGTGTTCTTGTGTGTGTGTGCTGAATATATTTCTGTTACTTGAGCAGCAACATATCTGCATGCGAGAAACTCCCCTTGAGCCCAGCAAGTAGAGCAATCATTCTTGATATGAAAAATAGCAAATGGGGACATAGAATATCCCAGTGATAATATCATATCATTTTCTAACCTTTGTATAGGTTTTGAAAAACCTTTGGCAGTAGCTAGTGTTCCCTGTCTTCTATAGGATTGCATTTTAGCTAGATTATTCAGAAAGCAGAAATAACACTAAGAGGTGTGAGATAATGCTGTTGTACTTGTGGGGACATTATGCAAAATGCAGTTTGAGTATGATTTAATACAAGGACTATAGAAATTTTCCATGTGGTACTTGCTGGTATAATCTTAGGTTGGAATAAAAAAAAATCTGGCCTAGGAATTTAGAAATTTTCTGAAGCAAAGGTAAACTCAGCTGCATTTGTCCTGCAGTATAGGATCATGTTGTAAAACACAACTCACTTGGATTTTCCCTAGTTGCTTCAGTCTGGGAGTCCTTTCTCACAACACAGTTAGAAGAGGTCTAATTATAAGTTTATATGTACAGCACTGTGTAAACCTACAGCGCTATATAAATAAAAGTTAATAATAATAATAATAATAGGTTATCACACTACAGTGTTATAGCACTGTTATTTCACTTTATCTGCTATGGCTAGCTCCTGTGGAATTCTGGTGTTTGTAGTTCAGTACGGCCAAAGAGCTCTCTTTTGGAATCCTGGGATTTGCGATTTATGGCTCTCCCTAAATTACAAATTCCAGGATTCCAAAGGGGGTAGCCATAGCAGTTAAAGTGGAATCATAGTGCTGTAACACTGTAGTGTGATAATAATATCATGATCCCACTTTAACTTTTATGGGCACATCTTGTGGAATCCTGATATTTGTAGTTTGATTAGAGGCACAAGAGGAGTTTTCTAGCTGAGAAATTTTAACTGCTTCTCGCTAGACTGCCAATCACTGGGCCTCAAGAAGATGAAATCATAGTGCATATTTCACATTTGGTAGTGTGAAAGGACTGCAGGTCTTAACAGTGCAGCAGTGTCCTCAGCATGAGAAGACAGTACTTTCAGTTTCTACCGTAAATACCATGTTCTCAGATACCGTGTTTTCATTTTAACCCTTTGTTCTCAGTTATGTTCAGAAGATGATATCTACAAAGTCTGTAAAAAAAATCCCAAAGTACTATGAGTTCAAATTATCCATATTGTTGAAAATCGATTGGTATTTTGCCCATGGCCTTGACTGCATCCTTCCAGATTCCACTCCTCCTCTTATTTCCCTGTACATGCTCTAAATTTGAACAGTATTTCTTTTCAATTCTTTGTGTGCATGTTTTCCATTCTGATTTCTAATTTGAACCTAACTTAACAAGGATGTGCAATTTGTTTCTGTATAGAGGTGTTCAAACCATACTTTTGGGGCAAAAACCATCTTTGCTTAAAATATATAGGTGCTGACTTACTGAAGATGTCCAAAGAAGACTTTGTTCAGATCTGTGGCCCAGCTGATGGCATTCGACTTTTTAATGCCATTAAAGGAAGGTTTGTATCAGTTCCTGTTGGTGGTGGCGGCGGCAGTACCAGCTATTGCTCCTTCAAGTCAGTGAAATGTCATATAATATTAAGATCCTTAAATGCCTAGTTGTACTCATGGAAATTTGGAAATAATGATGTTACTTGTTAGAACTCAGGGTGGTAAATTAATCCCACTCTATTCTAGGATTGTAGGTCAAATGCAACCTACCAAAGGGTATTTTTGAGGGCCTCAGGACCATACCTTCTGGATATCCTCCTCTTTTTCCAATTTTTTCTTTTTGGCCAAACATGTCTCCTAGAGTGGATGAGTACAATTCTACCAAGGTTTGGTGCCCTCAGGCCTTTTTATATTCAGGAGAGGCCTTCCTACATAAGAGGAATCAAACTAGAAGTTCACTTCTCATTGGTTTCCTGCTTTAAAAAGTAATTCATATTAGTTGTACTCTTGTACAGCACCATTGTTACTACTAATGGAAGGTTGTGGTGTTATGTGTCTACTTTCTTGTTGTTGTATGCTTTCAAGTCATTTCTGACTTATGGCAACCTATCATGGGGTTTTCTTGGCAAGATTTGTTCAGAGGGGGTTTGTCTTTGCCATTCCCTGGAGCTGAGAGATTGTGACGCCCAAGGTCATCTAGTGGGTTTCCATGGTTTAACAAGGATTACAGCATTAATACCAATATTAAAGACAGAATCTTGTTTTGCCTGCAGGAATGTAAGGCCTAAGATGACCATTTATGTCTGTCAAGAACCTGAGCAAAATCGATCTCATCTTCATCAAAAACGAGAGAATGGGGATGGCAATCTGTGTAGTAAGTGTCTTGTCCTTTTGGCAGAGTTTGTAATCCCTGTGTGAGCATCATGAATTCCACAAGCTTTAAAAATCTGTAATTGCATTAGTAAAATTGCTTCTTAAAAGTGTATCCTTTAATGTCTGTACCACTTTAACACAATCAGTTTCAAAATGTATCCCCTCTCCTGCAACAAAGATGCACAAAAAATGCATCTTGTTTGGGTAGGGGGGGGGGGATGATCTTTTGTTTTTATTTTTTTACTCAAAATGAATTTGTGAAAATGGGAAGTGAAACCTGCTCCATTCTTCAACTTACGTCACCATGCTCAGATGTTTAAAATCGCTTTCCTTTCACTTAGCCTAGTCTTAAATGCATCCAATTGCAGAAAGAGAAAGGGTAGGTTTAGCTCCCCTCCTGCCTACTTTATGTAAAAGTAGAGGTCACTCACATGCTTTGTGGGCTAGAACATTTTGAAGAACCTTGGTGTGTTTATTCATTTCCCTAAACTGATGCACATTTATTTCTAGGGAGATTATCACACGTGGTGCTTCTGTCACCCAAACGTCATCAAAATGGCATGGAAATGTCACCAGTGTGATCATGCCTGACACTTCAAAAGTGAAACGTTATCGTTAGTGCCATGGAATTTTCAGCGAAAAAGCCCTTTTCTTATTAACGGATTAATCCATTAATAAGAAAAGGGCTGCTTCCCTGGCAATTCCATGGCGCTAACAATAACGTTTCACTTTTGAAGTGTCAGGCATGATCACACTGGTTAATATCAGTGTTGATGAGTAAGCCTACATCTGGCAGTGAGAACTAACACGAAACAGCATAGGAGGGAATAGGTAATCCAGTAGAGAAATTATTTATTTTTGCACATGACCTGATGTTAGGATTGTGTTAGAATAAGCAGTAAAATCACTTCTTTGGATATTAACACTGATTGCAAATTAAAAATAAAATTGAAGTACTAAAGCAATCTGAAAGGTCCTCTCTCTGTATTATCAGTGTCATCTTAAAGCAAAAGGTGAATTTAACCTCTGGTTAATACAGGTACCTTTTTTTAGTCTAAGTTCCCTGGTGTGCATAAAAACAAAGACAAGGAGTGAATATGGTCTGTTTACATTGACTTAAGTTTATGTCTTGAATAGATCCAGATCCTAAGGTGTAAGTCTAAAGATGTCTTTTTACCTGATACCATTGCAGTATACCATGCTATCTTCTTAGAAGAACTGACAACACTGGAATTAATGGAGAAGATTGCAAACTTGTACAGTATTTCCCCACAACAGATAAACAGGATCTATCGACAGGGACCTACAGGGATCCATGTATTAGTGAGCAATGAGGTAAGAATTTTACTGGAATACATCAGGTGTTTCACTAGTATTTCACTAGAATGTTTCCTATGAATGTAGAATACACTCATAAGTACATCGGGCCCTTCCTATACACAGGGGATCCATTCAAATCCGCCCCCCTCATATGGGAAAAATTATGTATGCACAAATGCCATTGGATTCTATGGTGGTGGCCATTTTGTCCTCCTGGACTTGCTATACATGCAAGCTCAAATCCACCTATGGCAAGCCCGCATATGGTGTGGGCATGCTGTACTTTGGTGTTCAAGTTTACTGTCTTAATATTATGTTTACAGAGTCATCCTCTCACTGTGGGTTAGGTGATCCTTTCAAGGGTTCTCATTCTCTCTCATTAAATATGGAAACTCTCAACTTGAAAAATTATTATTATTATTATTATTATTATTATTTGCAATTTGTATAATTTGTATAATTCCATACAATAGAAAGGGATTGGAGAGACAGGAAGAGAATGTAGGAATAGATGTTTTCTTGTTTCTTTTTGTTTTAACAGAAAGTACTAAAGCATGTTGGCTCTGTAGTGAGACAAATGCTTATGTCAAAACTAGGTTTTGAAATAGTGACTTGTGTAACTCTTTACCAGAATGGGAGAGAAGCAGATACCTTACCAGGTGCCATAGCCAGGAAACAAATGGGAGGAAGCAGGGGTTCTTGGTTTAAAGCAGAGCCCAGATTTAAACTTCTGTCTGCTTCTTGTTGTTGCCTTCAAGTCATTTTTGGCCCCAAGGTGAACTTTTCATGGGATTTTCTTGGCAAGATTTGTTTATAGGAGATTTGCCTTTGCCTTTCTCTAAGGTTGAGAGAGTGTGACTTGCCCAAGGTTACTGATTGGGCTTCCATGGCTAAGTGGGGGATTCTCTAGACTCCACAATCATAATCCAGTGCTCATACTGCTATATTATGCAAACTCTGCCCAGGTAGTCACTGTTTATACATGTAGAGGGTTATGCATGTGTACACTTGGGTTTCTCTTCCTATCCTACCTCCTTCCCCAAAGAAGGGATGTTTAATGTGAATGTATGAGTGAGGGAAGGTGTTAACATCACACTGTGCCCAAAGAGATGAACATTTAGCTATCTGGATTTGACAGTATAAATACTAGACTACACTATTTAAATTAAGCTGGTTAAATTTAAAATTAAGTTTAAGTTTAAAATATATTATAAGCCTTTCCACTCTCAAGATAGCATATAAAATGACAATACTATTTTGTTTAATGAAAACTAAAGACAGCAATAGTATTTTTTTTAAAAAAAATAGACAATGAAAATTGTTTACTACTTCTTATTTTGTCTTTTACTGATAGCATTTTTATAGCACTCCTGAGCTTGTAGAAATGTTTCACATTCATTATTAACTTAATATTTTTGCACTCTTGTTGTTCTTAATGTGTGCCTTCCAATTGTTTCTGACTTACGGCATCCCTATCACATGGTTTTCTTGGCAAGATTTGTTCAGAGGGGTTTTGCCATTGCCTTATTCTGAGGCAGAGAGTCCTTCCTAGTCCAGCACTCAAACCACTACACCACAGTCTCTTTACACTCCTGTAGGACAAGTTATTGTTTATTGGCATGTATTAGGAGGAGCAAATTTTTTTTGTGCAGTGAGTTTTAACTGTGTTTGTTTTAAACTGCCTTGAGTCCTGGACTGGGAAAAAGCCAGGATGTTGTTGTTGTTGTTGTTGTTGTTGTTGTTATAGTTATAGTTATAGCAGAGACTAAGTTTATGACTGGTTGGAATAAGAAATTCGTATCATACCTATCTCCTGGAGCTCTTTCCCACGTGACTGTTTCCAAATCTTGGCCTCTATAATGTTTGAAACTGGCTGTTGTTGAGCTTATGTTTGATTTGTGTGTCTTTGTGCCTTCATGTTGCCCTGTTAACTTGCAGTGACCCCATCAATTTCATAGGGTTTTCATAGGCAAGGAATACTCGGGCAGTTTTGTAAGTTCCTTCATTGGAAATATAGCCTACAACACATGGTATGCATTGGTGGTCTGCCATCTGAGTACTGACTCTTCTTGACTTTCAAGATCAGACAACATCTGATGCCTTTAGGGTATTTAGTGAAAAAGGTTTGTTGGATATGGATTGTGGAGAGATTTCAGCACCATGAACAGTTCCTCCTCTCTAAAGTAAAGCCTCTGTCTTTATGGTTCCTATCACTTTTTTTGTTTCTGTTCTCTCCTATGGCAATCTCTCCTACCTTGAAAACATGGCTTAAAAACTCTAAAGGCAGCAGGTCATTTTTGATCTTGGATGCTAAGCAGATTCAGGCCTGGTTATTACTTGGCAGAGAATAGCAGACACTGTAGGCTATCTTCAGAGGAAAGTGATGAGGAACTACCTCTGAGTATTCCTTGTCCGAGCAAACCCTGTGAAATTCATGAGGTCACCATAAGCTGACAGGTGGCTTAAAGCCACATTGCTATATTCTTTAGAGTTCACTATAGGATTTTCTTGACAAGAATCATTCAGAGGTTTGCCATTGCCTTCCTCTTGGGCTGAGTGGGTGTGACTTGACCAGTGGGTTTCCATGGCTGAGTGGGGATCAAATACTGCTCTCCCAGAGTCTTAGTTCAGCACTCCAAGTACTGCCTCATACCAGCTCACTCTCTGTTATTTTTAAAACATAGACATGTGATGTGAGTACTGAAAGGCAATTTAAAGCAGTGGCAAGCCCTAAAGGCACCAGATCCTGACTGATATTGGAGGCTAAGTAGGGCAAGCTCTGGTTAGTATTTGGATGGGGACCACTAAGGAGTACCAGGTGCTGTAGGTTATATTTCAGAAGAAGGAACTGGCAAAACCACCTCTTGAGTATTCCTTGTCTAAGAAATTCATGAGGGTGTAATAAGTCGACAGGAGACTTTGAAAGCCCATATACATACAAGAATGATTTGCTGATAGATCTCTGCGGTATTTACAGTAGAACAACAGGGATTTCTGACTCCAATTTTGTAATAACAGCAGTAAAACAACCCTTCACCTTCCAATGTATTGCTGAAATGAAGAAAGCTTGAGGTGCCAAGCCATAGATTTTTGTGTGGATGGTCTGTGAATTCTGTCTGAGCTCTGATACTCAAAACGAGTTCTCTGAACTCAAAATTCTTCTAAATTTGGGGTGGGGATCCTGTGACCCTTTAGATGAATTATATATGATTCCCTGTTTTAAATTTATGTTTTTTGGTGGGGCATCTCAGCCTTCTAGTAAAAAGGAGCAGTAGATCCTGTAAGCTTGATATTTGCTTAACCCTGAATTAAAATATCAAAGTAATGTATCGTATATGCACACAACTTAAGTGCTCTGTACACCCACATTACTGACCAACCCTTTATAAAATGGATATGCTAAAATTTGTGATCACCTTTACTCCTATGTGAATGAAAGATGTTTAATGCAGGGGACCATATCTCTTCCTTTTATAGCAGCACTTGTTCACTGTCTTCAGCGGGCTTTATTTTAACATGTAGCAACCTTGTCTCTAGTTTTATTTTCCAAGTCTTGTTGTTCTTACTAATTTTATTGAATTTAAATTTAAATATTCAGTATAGTTATTGAAATCTCAATAAAGATGTCCTTTGTAGTTGTTGCTGTGTGTCTTCAAGTCATTTCTGACATATGGCAAACCTAACCTGAACCTATCATGGGTTTTTCTTGGCAAGATTTGTTCAGAGGAGGTTTGCCATTGCCTTTCCTTAGCTTTGTGAAAGAAATTGGAATATACAATAAATAAAAGCACTTCACAGGAAGGAAACATAGCTTTTGGAAGCACTTGATCAGCACTATATACATTTTCAGCATCACGTTTAACCTATAGTTTAAAGTGACTAATAATCATAGCCTCTGTTTTTTGTGTTGGCAGTGTGTTTGATCAAATGTTGAATCCAAATATCCAGAAAACAACAACAGGAGATTAAAAGTGTAGTCTGTGCTTCATATATTGTTATATACATGAGAGATATAAAGCTCATAATTAATTATAAGAATGAAGTTTGCAAACTGTTTAGTTCTTGTAGGAAACCTCAATTCTGTTGTGAAATGGGGGACCTTGCATAACTCTTTCACTGGTTGTAAGGTGGAGAGAAGTATGTCTGGGATCTTGTGTATCAATATATACAGGCTAATACACTATACATATGATAAAACACTTAAACAACCTGAAATATTTTGACAGATATGAGGTTTGTTTGTTTGTTTGTTTGTTTGTTTTGAGTTCTTATTAACTTATTAGATGCAGAACTTCCTGTTGGGCCTATATGTCCTTCTAAACATTTTCCCCAAAATATCTGATTTTACTTTATCCTGTTCCATATATTCATATCCAGAATTCCTGGTCTCTCCTTAATCAGTTTGTTAGATACTATGGAATAATTGAATTCAGTACATATGACCTCTGGAGAAAGGTTAAAGTTGAGGGAGAAAGAAGTGCCAGTAAGGCTTTAAATGAAGCCAGACATTTTTATTCTGAAAGTCTCTCAGCTTTTTCACCCCAGTGAATCTGAATCTTTCAACGTCTAAATATCCATGAAATGCTGGAAGGCAGCCTCTAGAAAAGGGGAATTACCACAACCAGCTTTGATGCAAGGAGGCCTCTTCATTAAATACTTAGGTTACTGATTAACAACTGTGACTGCCTAATTTTTGCATTCTAGTGGCAAGGCAGCAAAAGTGATGCAAACAAGAGGGACCAAATAGATGTTCTTCATGCATCATTAGACATGTACTCCTTCCCCCCTCCCCCAATGTACAAGAGGGAAGAATTGACCTCAATTCTGGTGGGTATTTCGGTGTTTGAAAATGAACCAAGAGGCTAAACTTGATGCTTAAGAGCACTGTTATGGAGAAGGAAGTTTAATCTTCAAAACTGAAGACAACAAGGACTGTGTCTTGTGATCTCTACCACTCTTGAGACTTGACAAAATATTCTGATGTATTAAATAGCTGTTTTTCTTATTTAGGAAAGCATTTGTAACCTGCCACTTTTGTAGAAATAGCTCCGAGGTATCTGGAATGTGCACCTGCTCTAGGGCAAGAGTAATGACTAAACAATATCAGAAATCAGAATATTGATTGCAATTGATCTTTCTTTTACAGTTAAGGTCTAAAACAGACATGCTCAAAATCTGGTCAGTGAGCATGTGTACAAGAATGCTGTCACATGAGGTTTTTACAGCCATAGGATAAGTCTTGGAATTGAAACATAAAGATATTTTTCTGAAAGTGGATACTTCTGCAGAAGAAGAAAAGCCCTCATTGTTTGTTTGTTTGTTTGTTTAAAAAACAAGAACCCAAGATACTGCCCTTTTCTTGTTTTTCTTATGCATGGATTTTTTTTTTTCTGGAACCCTTCAGGGAAACGATCATTTTTAATTTCCAAACATAATGCATTTGAGAAGCCATTGGAACATTAAAGACCCCATATGCTACTACTCTTATTGAAATTTAAGTGTGTGTTACTAAGCTCCTAGTAAGCTACGGCATGAGACAAATGAAGACCTGCTGGACTCCAATGCCCAGAACCCCCTAGAATCCATCAGCACCCCAAAAATAGTTTGATACTTTATATTTTATCCTTTCAACATCAGGGAATTACTCCAGAAATCTGCTGTTTGTATAGAACAAAGACATTGCAAGGATGATGCTGCAGGATTTACTTTAGGAAACACTTAATGATTGCAAAATATCATATTAGAATGTCCCCTTGCATGTTAAATGGAAGCTTTCTTTCCTAATATTCCAATTTGCCTCTTTACAACTAACCTCTATGTAACTGACAGTTTTTCTTTACCTTTCAGAGTAATGACATTTTTTTCAAATGAAGCCTAATAAGAAAATATAGATTTGCTAAGGGAGAATCTCTTTTTAAAAAAATTCTTCAATTTGTCTCTTTATCCAGATGGTTCAAAACTTTCAAGATGAATCTTGTTTTGTCATCTCTACATTAAAAGGTATATTTACATATATTGCTCCTATAATTGTTATTTAAGCAGTGTCTCTTTCAGCTAGAATAAGAGGATCAAAATTCAGCAATGTTCTCCTTCCCCCTTTTAAAGAGGGCTCCATCTTAGTATACACCCAGCAGATAAATCAAGGAGAAGTACTGCACTTGCAGTAACCAATTGTATGTGTAGTTTCTTGTCCTCCTAGGGAAACTTTCTCAACCTTGTACTTTACAGATGTGGAAAGTCTGCTTTCTAGTGAATTAGACCATTGACCTGTCCCATCTGTGTTGTTGACACTGATTGGCACCATCACTCTATGGTCTTAGGCAGGAGTCCTCCAGGAGATGTCAGGATTTGAAATTGGGACCTTCTGCATCCAAAGCAAGTGCTCTGCCACAGAGCTACAGTTTCTTTTATTGTGTGTTGAACTGCAACTCCCAGAATTTCCTATATTGGTGGTTCTGGGCATTGTAGTCCAGCAATTCTGGAAGATGGTTGATCTAGTGAAATGTACACACATACATTTGTGCACATAATGGTTCCTATCAGGTGAAGCAAGATGAAGGAGAAATGAATAAGGAGAGGTCTGATGAGAGCTCTGATGCTACAGTTCTCAGGATTCCTCTGGATGGAGCCATGACAGTTAAAGCGGTGTCAAACTGTGTTAATTCTGCAGTGTGGCAGTAACATGTGAGTGGAGTAAGTGAAGGGTCTACAAATATTGACAAAAGTTTTTTCCCCTTTTCTTTAACTCTCTTGCAGCTGAAAGTAATGATGGCTACCATGTCATTCTGAAATGACCCAGCTCTCTGTGTAATGGGACTATGAACAGCTCTAGACTATGATGCCTTACCTACATCTCTGCAACTCAGACTGGAAAGATGGAAAACTCATTTGAACAAAGTGCTCCTTTTAACGAAATGCCCTAACTAAAAAAAATTAAAGTGTGTGGATTTCAGAATGCTGAAGACTAGAAAATGTTTTCAGTCTGCTTACTCCTCCCCTTCCCCTCTCTCCACCTCCTTGCCCACTTCTAATATTCCTTCCTTTGTCCTTCCTTTTAGAACTTATTGATTTTAGGACACTTTTGTTCATTGTTCAAAATATCATGAAAAAAGATAAATATTCTTTGTTTGTTAATTAAAATTAAATTTCTCCCACATAGTCTTAGGACTTCAGACTAAAAACAGGGCATGATGAATTCAAGTTTGGTCCTCAGTTGAAATGTGCTTTTAATCATAATTACCAGATTTGGTCAGGAAACTGTACCTCTGTGCCTTAGATTTATATCATGCCTTTACCTCTTTCCTCTCATCTTTCTGTTAGTGGCTCCTCCCTTTCCCCCCAAAGATATAAAATGACATTATTGCTGAGGGAGGAAAGTTGGGGAAATTTGACAAGACTCTCCTCACACCCTTCCCTGAGCTGGAAATATATGTTTTATCATACAAATGCAGGGTACTCTAAGGTTCTCAAAGTAATAGTTGTTATCCTGTTTCCACTTATATACTGAATATTTTCTGTTCATTTAAGGGAAACAACTGCTGTCCCTTTTCAGCTATCACTTGTTCATTTTTAATACATATCACAGATGTCTGTGTTGCTGTTACTTGCCATCAAGTCAGCTTTGACTTATTGTGACCCTTTGAATGAGAAATTGCCAAGAGTTTGGGTCATCAACTGCTCTGCTCAAATTCTGCAAACTCAGGGCCAGGGGTTATACATACGTGGGCTGAGCAGACAGAAAGGAAAAAGCAGGCTGATAGTGGTTTTTCCCCAACTGGTTGGAAACCTTGCTACCCACATGGTCCACTCCCAAAGCAGGCTTGAAAACCCATGGGCAGTCCACACTACACAAGGTCAAGTTGCACCTTGTTTTTTGTTTCTTTGTTTTGCTTCCATCCCATGCATGCACACCATTACAGGAACACACCATTCCAAACCAGAATTACCTCCCCCTTTCCACCCAGCTGCCATCCCATTGGATGCCCTGTGTGACCAGCCACACAGTTGTACAAATGATACACTGCCCATACAGTGCATTGGTGTGTTCGGTAACACATTGACAAAGCACAAGCTTGGAAAACCCCCCCCCCCCATTCATGCCTCTTTCCCCCTCACGACCCCATGTACCCCTGTTGGACTGTCTGGTTTGTGTATATTTTTAAATTACATCCATTGTGTTATTGACAACCTGTCATGTTTGTCACACTTTTGCATCATGAAGTGTGTGACAGGTCGATGCACAATGGGTTAGTGGTGTAGCTGGCCGCTTATGTGCCTGTATGTTAAATAATTAAAAAGTAAGGTGAGCAATGGTGTCAGCAGCTGCAGCTCACTGGCCCCAGGGCACAGGGTCCAGACCACTTCTCTACACCATCTTGGCTTTCCTGCACTCATGCCATGCTATTTATATGCATGTGCAATGAAGTGCATTTTCTACATTGAGGTGGAGTGTCAGAGTTTCTTTTTGCTCCAGTTTTTAGCCCTAGAGCACAGTTTGGTGTTGGTTTCCACTCAGTTTCACATCATACGTCATCTGGACAGGTAGGCTTCAAGTCATTTTGAAGCTGCCTTCTTTTTCCACTGTGGCCAACCCCATAGTTCCAATCTGAAGGCAAGATGTAACATAATATTAGAGGTTGTTTTTCAACATTGCTGTGAATAGGATTTGTTGTTTCTATCTCATGGATTGTCAAAAGAATATTTAAAAGTAGGATGAAGATGTTAACGTGCTTCTGTACTTTGCAATCATGCATTCCATAATATAGAGAGTAAAGCCTGGGTATGGAACCAAACTTTGGAAGTAAACACTCTTTGCTTTTCACTTGGGTGGATATTTGAGTAGTTCTCATTCATCCTCTAACCCACCAGCAGTATGTGGAATTTTATTTTACCCAGAACCTACCTCCCTATAGAATTCTAATGCATGAGCTAGGCCTGATAAAACATGAATTTATTTTTTCTGCTCAGAAACTCAAGGACACATCTGCCTCTGTAGTAAACTGAAATCTGTTTTGCTGATCTTTAGTGCCTTGTCATAACTCTTATTATTTCCTGTTTTGCCACTGAACAGACGTTTAAACTATATGGAGTCTTTATGTTGTTGTTTTTAGTTGTGTTGAAAATAATGTTAAACTGGACAGACACAGTGCAAGTCATGCATTGACAATGTATATGAACTGGACACTTGCACCCTGATCCTAGGAGTGCAGTGGGTGTGCGGAAGCAGGCTTCTGTACAAAAATGCCTTGGTGGATCAGGAAGTGCATATAGAAGAGAAATCCACATGACTCTCCCATGGCTGGGTACCCACCTCCAGCACTTGGGGTTTTAACTACAGTGCCATTCACTGGATTAGAACTAGGACACACAATGCCCAACAAGCTATCCAATTCCCAACAATTAGTTTGACGGACTGTGCTAGTGCCTTGGATTCCAAAATTTGACATATGTAGAGAAGGTGCAGATGGCCAGATCTTCATGTGCAACAGTGCATATGACTCTTTAGGTTGCAGTTTCAGTCTGTTTCTTCTTGCCTGTATCTGGGTCTCAGAGTGAAGGAAAACATCTAACTTTTGCACTCCTTGAACATTTGAAAATGGGTACAGATATCACTGTGGAATATAATTAATGGTTCAAAACTACATTTAGCACACTTATTACTAGTTGGTGTTCCATTTCACAGAAATGTAAAATACTGTACTGTGCTCTTGGTAACAATAACCCTGCCTTTTAATCCTTAAAAAATGATTATAGGTTTTATAGCAGATTTTTTAAAAATGAAGTTCTTTTCTTAAAAATAACTTCATATCTCAAGTTAACAAATGCTAAGCCTTCTTTGTCTGTAATGAAACATATTGTCCTGGCTGATCTGTACCTCTCAGCTCCTGAGCTTGAATTCTTTTTGTCCTATAAAGAAAGATGACAGAAGCTGATTAGGTGATGCTGGCATTAGACCTTCAGTGACTTAGGACATATGCAGGAGAATACTGTTTGCCAGCATGCCAGTGGTCTGTCACTGTTGCTGTAGTCTGGGAGAATAAGAGTAAATCTTGCACTGGGACTCAAGTCTTCAGTATGCACAAAAAAGATGGTGGGATGTAATATTTTTTAGTGTGCTTGTGTCTCAGGAAATGCAACTTTAATGTCTTACTTGTTTATGTACATTGAATGTATATTCTCTGGTGTTTTTAGGGTTTTTAAAATTCTACTTTTTTTCTTAAGGGGGACTCAAACTTTTTTTTAGAAATGTTTAATTTCTTCAGTTGATTGGGGGCGGGTTTTTCTGTCTTTCAAAAGGGCTATGGGAGTTCACCTATATAATGCAACAGCCATTTAAATTGTGGTTTAAATGAAGGGTGAAAGGAAGGGGAGGCCAAAGCATAAGAGTTGTGACTAATACTGCCAGACTTTTTTGTTTATATATAAAGATTTTTTTAAAATTGCATATTTTGCACTGGCCATTCTACTGTTGTACTGAAGAAAAGACACTGCTGTATTTAGACTCTGTGCTCCAGTAAAAATGCAAATAAACCCATTTGTAAGAAATACTTCTTGTTGTTTTTTGTTGTTGAAGTAAATGGACTGCCTATTTAAGTCAGATGGGAGCCATATGGCTCTTCAGATGTTATTGGACTGCAATAACATTCCTCGCCATTAACTATGCTGGCTGTGGCTGCTGGAGATTATAGTCTGACAGCATTTTGAGAGCCACATGTTTCCCCCTCTGCAAATGTATGTCAGATGAAAATGATGAAAATGAGAGCACAATCCTAAATACTGCTTAGAGGGGAAGCTACATTCAAAAATAAGGGAAAGGGCTACATTTTGAAGCATATTTGGCTCCTGGTATTTCTCTCGCTTGAGACTACAGATTTTTCTGATTTCTGAATTACTTCTTGGCTCAGAGGAGCCATACATTTTATACACACATAACTCCCCATAAAATTTACAGCACCACTAGAAAAACTCACTGGGACAAGATATTTTTCAGTAACCACACTGAACAAATATGGTTCTCTCAAGCCACAAACCCCTGTTTTTGGCAGAACCCCTACCCCAGCATACCTTGTCAACTTTTTTTGGCACAACCAGGATGATTTAGATATAGTTCAGGATGTAAATGTTTAATTCAAAGCTTTTGCCAAACCCTTTTTGAAAGAAGATTTAAGAAAAGGTACATTAGAAATCAACCAGAAGCCAATAGCTGTAACTGGATTAATGCTGAGGAAAGGCAAAGACTGAGGTTAGAAAGACCTGGTCAGAGTGTTCCACTAATCCCCTTTAAATCCTCACAGCAAGGAAACTGGTTTTGAAAAATTGATTTTCCAGCTTATAATAAAACAATGTAGCTTTTCATTTAGGATCAAGCTGTACAGCTCTGTAAACAGCAAAGATAGCTTGTGTTGGCTCATCCACAGCAGGGCAATGTCTTTATTAAGCCAAGCAAAATGTCACAAAATATTTGTTATCTTTGTATCCAACCTTTCTTACTGTGAGGAAACTGTCCTCTCCACATTGCTATCCTCACAACAAATACAGTGGACCCTTGGTATCTGCTGCAGTTTGGTTCCAGGACCTTGAGGATGCCAAAATCTGTGAATGCTCAAGTCCCATTATACACAATGGTGACAAAAACAAGGTTTATTTTTTGGAATTTATATTTTTTTGGAATATTTTCAGGCCATGGGTAGTTGAATCTGGACTTAAAAACTCTGTGCCTGTGGACGGCAGACTATACAACTTAATAAAGTTGGTCAGGCTGAGAAAGAGTTGACTTGGTCTAGGATCACTCCAAGAATTTCATGTTTTAGGATTAGAATCTGGATTTTCCAAGTCCCAATCCAACATCCTTAACCACAACATCCCATTGGCTTACTAAACAGAACAGTGAGCAAAATTTCCCCAAACCAAAAACAAAACAAAAAGCATGCTTATTATTTTATTCCATTTTGGAATACTGTACTATTTACATAATGGCTGGCATGTTAGGGACATATGCACGCATACATGGACATATGTCCTTTTGGGGGGCACTGGAGGTGTTAATATTCTCTTCCTCCTTCCACAGAGTTCAAAGCACCTGCATTATTGAACATAGCCATTACTTGCTTCATGGGGAGTCATCAGGATTGCAAAAGCCTCTCCCCGTAGACAGACTTGAAATGATGACATCAGTGCCATCTGAGTGCTGCGGTCATCATTTTGCCTCAGACTATGGGGATATAGCCAGATGCACCTGCGATGGTGCCTGCTCCACATGAAGTGTGGGTGTGTGCATATGCATGCCTCAGAGGCTGTTTAGTAAGTTGGAGGCTGCTATATTGCTCTGTCTAGCCGAGATCCACTTTCAGACCTGTTACGTTATGCTGAGCTGTACAGGATTGCAGTCAAAGATTAGTAACCCCAACTGATATATATTTGTAACAATTCACATACAAATGCACCATTCCAAAAGAAAAAACAAAACAAAACCGTATTGTCCCAGCTGGTGACTTCTATATGATTTGGACTACAACTCTCAGCCTTCTTGAGCAATGGCTGTGCTGGATGGGGCTGATGGACAGCTGTTTGGTACTGTCCACAGCTTGCTTCATTTGAGCTGAATGCAGGGGGAATATTAAAATAGTTATGTTCAAAGAAAATGTGAGGAGTCATGAGTGTTCTTTCATGGAAGGACCATTGCTCAAATGATGGCTTAAAGCCAACAGAATACTAGTGCCAAACGTCTAGTGCGGCAAACTTCTATACAGCACATTAGCAGCCCCAAAACTGTGGGAGTGGACTAGAAAGGAAAGATCATCTCCCAGTTCCACTAAGGCAGGGGTGGGGAAAGGGTGACATGCAGACTATGTGCAGCTCCCCAGCCCTCCTGCCATATAAGAAAATATTTCTTTCTGGGGAAAAAATGCCTTTCATGCAATGTTGCCAACCTGTGCCCCTCTGGACTGTTTTAGGCTTAAGAGAGACTTTTTTCTAAAAAGAAGTGACTTGGAAATGACTTTTCTGGTCATTCCCACTGAAGAAAGGAATGGCTTCCAAACCCAAGGCATTAGAGGGATTTAAAAACAACAACAACAACAATCCAAATAAAAGGGGCATTTGTGTGCCCCCTCAGGTTCCTTGGGGAACCATGTGCCCACCATACAGTTGCCCTCAGAAAAAAGGTCTGTCATTAAAATAGCTACTGAAATAGTCTGTCCCTATGGGCTACCTCCCTTATATTAACCTTATTTAGTTACAAAGGAGGATAGAACTGTGCATTTGATACCTGCATAGTAGTGGGGAGTATGAATTCAAAAAGCTTAATAGGGGTTAATCAATGAAAAGATCAGTAATAGCAGACAGCTTATCTTCCTTTTTTGTTTGTTTGTTAATTTTGTGAGTAGTGATGACCGCAGAAGAGTGTGTCCTGTTTTCAAGGTCTTACTCTTGGGTCATTTGAGGTGATGACAAAGGCCAAAATGCACAGTCAGCGCTTCTCATGATCTGACTGTGTGCTCTGGGACACACAACCCATACGCCAAATGAGTGGCATTAATCCTAGGTGCCTCTCTAGTGAAACAGAGGAAGAATATGTTTGCTGAATAGTAAGAATGTGTAAACCACAGGTTATTGGGATATTACATTTCTTTGCTTTCAGCAGATACCCTGCAAAGACAGGCTAGGAGAATTATTTGGACTGTCTTTGGGCTTGCAACGGAGAGGAAAGAATGCCAGATCCATGCCCACTTCTTTTCAAATAAATGGCTTTGAGCCAGGAATAGTCACAGAGTGAAGGTAATATGACAGCTTGGACCATAGGTCCAGTGCCATCCTTTGCATGCTGCCTTGGATCCATGGACTGCTCTGTGCCCAACCCCACTGGTCCTGGTATAGATAGCAGGCTCCATCTCCCACTGCTGTTACACCTCCTTTTTCTTCTTACCATCTGTCTGTTGCCACTTACTACTTGGTGTTACCATCACCTCTCCCTTTGCCATGAATGTAACTATTCTGGAGGAACCAGCCACAATTGGTATATAATGTACTCAATGATCTCCTTTCTCCAATGGGGAAAAAGCACACCAGTGGTGAAATGAATTATCATGTCTGGAAAAACCTTCCACTTCCAAGTCTGCTTTGGAAGGTTGGGGGGACCTTTGGTTAGATTTGGGGTACATGAGAGAGGAAAGCAAAGGAAATTCCCATTGAGTGAATGGATCTCTGCTTGTGTGCTGTTGGATATCTTGATACTAAAATTTTTCCTATGTTCTCATCTTTTTTCCTTTCCTTTCCTTTTCCTTTTTTCTTTTTTGCCATGGACAAGGTGTTGCTGTTTGTGCCATGGACATTTGCAGAGAGGTGTGTCAAAGTAACTGGGCCAAACCATGTTGCTGCTAGGGCTGCCATTTTGGAAAGGTTGTATCTTGTCAGACCAGATCTTACTCATTGGGAGCACTCCTGCCCCAAATTACACCAAGATATAAAAAGAGGAACATAATAGATCCACTTAACATGTACTGGTTTGTATCTGTTCAAAAGCAGGCTGTTATGTCTTACTTTTAATCTTATCCCACACCCTAAGGATTTGAAATGCTGACCCTGGCTTCTGTTTATTAAAAAAAACCCCACACACACCTTATTTATAGCTGCCTTTTATATTACAAGGAGAAAAAATAAGCACAAGGAGAAAAAACAAGCTTTGGGTGAGGCTGGAACAGAGTATGAGGAAACCTGCTCTGAAAAGTACAAAACACTTAAGGAAATCACCTTTGCAATGATTCCTTGAGGCAATTTCATAATAACTCACTATTTACAATATCAAAGGCAAAGGGTGATGGGAACTCTATACATTATAAAAAAGTAAGATATGGATTATAAAAAGTAAGCTCAATAAGATTATTTCAGGCACAAAGCCAGAAAGTTCTTACTTCAGAGTAACAGATGATGGTACTTCATAAGAGGAAGCTTCCAGTGATAGACCTTCAGGAGCTCGAGAGATTAATGGGTCTCCCCATGCCTCCCACGTACAGTATGGCTCTCCTCACCTCTGCCCAAAAGTCATGCTCAGTTCAGAAAGGAGCAAGGCTTTTAAAATTACCCAGTTTCTCTCCTGATCCCACTTTCCCCCTTTAATCTTCAGCTTGCTTCAGTTGCTACAAACTGAGTTCAAAATCCAAAAGTAGTTTGAATCTTGTCCTTCAAAGGAGGGTCATGTGTGAGCAAATCCTTGCTTGTTTGTGCTTCCTCATTAATACTTTTTATCATCTTGACCACACTCTGTTGTTGCTTGACCACATGTATCCCAGTTTTCATCTGTGAAATGGAGGGCATGTCAGTGTGGCTTTAAACTCTGAAGAAGCTATCTCAGGAGCTAAACACAAGTTGAGGGGAAGGGTTCATTGCTGGGGTGTGCTCCCTTAAAGTTCAGGCTAAAACCTGCAGCATACAAAGTTGTCCATCCACATTTGCAGCTTTGACTTTTGCGGATTTGATTATTTGTGAATTTGAGTAATCTTTAAGAATCTCTAGGTCCTCCAGCAGGGCTGAGAGATTCCTAGGGAAAACATTTCTTTAGGCATTTGTTGGTCCTCCAGCACAATTCTATGCTCAAACTTCAGTGGATGTTGATTTTAGAGTTGTACTGGAGGATCTAGAGATTCCTAGAGGGGTGTTCTCTTAGGTAAAAAAAAGTGGCTTTTTATTTCTTGGGGATCCCATGCCCCAAACCCCAGCTAATGTGGAGAGTCCAACTGTATACAGCTTCACTGACATGGAAGTCAGCAACAGAGGCGTCACTAGGGTTAGTGTCACCCAGTGCGGTAACTCATGGTGTCACCCCCACCCCCGACCTCCTCCCCTTTAACACCATACAAAATCCATAGTAATGTGGTGTTTGTTTTTGGGTTTTTTGCACTAATGTTACTCGAAAATTGTAATTCCCATATACCACTGAATATAATGCTAATAGTTGTGACATGAATAACTGGCAAAATTAAAATTATTTCTTCAAAATGAAATATCATATGCACAACATAAATGTATTTACATATAAATAGTGAAGATTTGGCTAAAATGTGATCTACTTAAAGAAAATTTAAAAATAATATATTTTTAAAGAATCAATTTTTAAAATTTGTTTTAAAAATTAAAAATTTGAAATTTGAAAATTTAATTTTTAATTTTTTTTAAAAAAAAACCTCTCCATTGTCTTCCCACCGAGCTTCACCTCACTCCCACCATCTCTGAAAGCATTTTACAGGAAAGCAGGCAAATGCCACAGCCTGTTTCTGCCAAAAGATAGGTATTTGAGGTGCAATGGTGCCACCCTCCTTTAGGGTGCCACCTGGTACAGTCTGCACCCCCTCCCCTCGTGATGCCACTGGTCAGTAACTGGCACTGAGTCTCAGGCCTAAATCCAGTTCCTTGTCTCAACTAGAGTTAGACCCATTGTATCAATGGGTAATTGGTAAGTTAGCACGAATGTAAACTGCATTGATTTAATTGATTTATTCTAGTCAAAATTAACAAGTGGATTTAGTCATGTAATAGTAACTTTCCGAAGCTTTGATTTCTCAGAATTTAACAACTTTTTATGACTAAAATTTCAGTTCCATGCTTGCTTACTGCGGAGTTCACTCGCTGCAACTGGTTAGAGCATATTCATTTCTTATCCACTTGGCCTGATGAATGCTCTGAGCGTCTTCTTTTTTTACCTACTTCAGGAAGAACAATACACTGTTGAAATTTGGATGTGCATTAGAACTATTACTGCAGAGAAAGAAAAGGGGTAGATGTTGAACTATCCATTGGTGTGACATTGGAGAAAATTTGTTCCTGCCATTATTTATAACAAGGTGTTGGATATTGTCTAGCATGGTGCTGTAGTAAAAAGTAAGGAAAGAAAAATGTGTATGCATGTGTATATATGTGCAAATGCTACATTTTAATTGTGACCATTCTTGTAGATGGCTAAGATGGCTCCATCCATGTGCAAACAAGAAAATTCCAGAAGGCTCAGCAGGAGTCCAAAGGTTTGCAGAAGTATGAATAGCCTTGAGATAACCTCTAAAAAGGGTGAGATGTGAAAAAAAATGATCAGCTCAGTATAGAGTGAGCAATTCACAGAGTTGTGGATTGCTAACTGACTATGGGAAATGAGGGGGAACCAACAGGAATAGGAAAGAGAAGTGTATCCTGGGACAGAGCATTGCTGGTTGGCTGGAATCCTTAATTGAAGAACTTCACACTACCTGGAATATTATAAGCCAGGCATAAACCACAAATGAAGCCTGTTATGTTTAGGCCCTCCTTACAAAACTGCCTAGAGACACCAAGTTAACCTCTGTTGGATGTACTGTATGGTGTTTATGGTTTGATCTGCTTTAGCTCTATTTTTTTATACCAAGAATAAAAACAGATCATGATCTCTGTGGACTCTATAAAATTCATACTCAGACAGCTGATTCTAACTAGTGATGTAAAGAATATTCATCAAAATTTGATAAACAGAAGAAATTTCTGTTATTTGAAGATTTCAAAAGCTTTTTAAAGAGAAGAAATTATGAGCACTTCTCGATCAACCAGTAAGAATTTTGGTTTTTAATTCAATGGCCAGGGTTTGAGTATTTTGCATAAGCAAAGCTGCCATTAATATTGTTTTTTTCTAGCAGAAGAATGTTTAATCCTCTGCCAAACTTCCTTTTGACAAGCTACGAGGTAATTGAGTTTGAAATGTCAGGTAATTAGTGTAAATGTTCGCCTCCCTTGTCTTTTATTTTCATTTGAGAAATCTGTGAAAAATACTTCTCGACGGGGAGAGAAAAAATAACTTTTTAAAAATGGGACTTTTGAAAAAAATATTTTTAAAAAATTGCATCTACTTCTCCATGGAAGAGAAGAAAAAAATTGGTTTGTCAGAACACTAAAACCATGGCCTCATTCCCACTACCTTTTAAAGCGGATCGTGAATCAGTTTGAACCAGTTCAAACGACCCTAGTTTCCACTTAATCTGAATCGCTGAAGTGATTCCAAGAGGGGGCCCATGCTCCAGACCCGTTTAAACCACATTTTTTTAATGCTGGTTTTTCCTGATTCTTTTTCAATAAATCAATTCTGCACAAGTGTGAACCACAAGTGGATCGGAATTGATTCAAATTTCCCCTTCGGCTGGCTGGAACCAATTCATTTTGAATTGATTCACTGGTGAATGGGAACCACAAGTAGGTTGTTTTGGTTCCAGAAAATGAAAGAAAATGTGATTGGGGCAAGTATAGTGTAAACCACAATTTGATGTTGAATCATAGATTTGGAATGCACACCGATTTATCTGTAAGTGGGAATGAAGCCTATGTGTACTTGGTATGCAGAGGGACCTTGAGACTAATTGTGAAAAAGAAGATATAGCATAAGCTTTCATAGACTTGGTCTACTTCCTCAGATGCATGGAGTGAACTGGTGCCCAGGAAGGACCTTTATAAACAGACTGTATGAATAGCATAGAAGTGCAAAACTTGTGGGGATGGTGATGAGGTGATAAGTTTGGTTTTAACTATTAAGCTTATTGCATGTCCCTTGGAGGAGGAGCAGGAACGGAATTGAACGGAATGGGGGGGAACGTGCTGGGAGTCCCCAAGCCATTCTCCAGCCATTCCTGGCAGCCAATTTTGAAGGATGATTTTGAACCGTTCTACAAAATTGGCTGCCATGGAATGGCTGGGGAACAGCTTGGGGACTCCCAGCGGCATTGGCAGCATTCTCCCATGCAATAACACACTCCCCCCCCCTTTCTGTTCTGCTCTGTTCCATTTTGTTCTGTTCCCATTCCTCCAAGTGCCACACAATAAGCTTATATGATTCTTGAGGGACTAAGACAGATGGAAAGATCTTGCCTAAACCCAGGGTGAGTGTACCCATTTACTAAGTCTCAGGTTTTGTTTACAAGGACAGGATAATCCTAGTTATCTTTGGGTTACCCTTATTCGCAGCAAGCACAGGCTTATTTACACACACTGAGGTGAGTTTGTCAGAACTGTCCATGCACAGGTCTCCCTTTTGAACTCGCCCTGGTCCTGTAAATCACAATATGTGCAACCACATGGCCATAGCCACTCCAATTTCCTCCTTCTCCCATGTATGTGAATGTATGTATTTCAGAACTCCCCACCCCAGCCTCTGTCACTATGGAGTGTTGTCCAAATGCACATGCAAAGATCTGGATTTTATACTCAAAACTGAGATAAATCCCTACTTTTTGTCTTCTGGATTAAAGTTTGAGGTGATGAAAAGGCCTGGATTTGGCCCTGACCACCCCATATATCACTTGGACAGCTCACTGTAAAAACTAGGTGATAACTGTTTTATTTTGCCCATGGACATGGGTCCTTAGAGAGTTAGAGAGTTCATGGTTAGCCTCATAACAAATAAGCATGTTTGGAATTATAGCCTTACCTCTTTTTCCAGCATAAATTTCTGGGTATTTTTGAAGTATTTCCCCCCATATGCATCCAACCTGCTTCTCATCTCTCCACCTTCAAAAGAATGGGGGTGGGTAAGGAAATACTATAGTCAACAGATGTTATTTTATAAAATAAATTTTGTATTTGACTTTTTTTAAAAAAAAAATGAATGTATCTTAATTGTAAATGGGATGGAGGAGAAATCCTTAACTTCTCATCACCTGTCAGTATACAAATTTCAGAGAAATTAATTTCAGCACCCTAATACAACCCCACAGTGATTTGGCTGCCAAATAAAGAAATAAATAATTCAGAATCTTCCAGTCAGTTATTAAAAAGAAACATTGAAAAACTTTTGGTTGTTGTGTGCCTTCAAGTCATTTCCAAGTTATGGCGACTGTAAGGTGATCCAATCCAAAGAGGTTTGCCATTGACTTCACCTGCCCAGGGTCACCCAGTGGGTGTCCAGCTAGGATTTGAACCATAGTCTTCACAGTGCAGTCCAACATACAAACCACTATGTCATAATAGCACTCAGTTATTTGAAATACCTGAGAGCATTTCCTTTAATTTTTCCTAAGTTCCCACTTGAATTGCAGTCCGTTTTGCCACCCTTCATTCTGTCCTGTTCTTAAATGGGAAATTACATCAGACCCCCCCCCCCCCATCTTTTGCTGGCAGGACATAATTTAATTCATTGTTCACCTGAAGGGTGGCAGAGCAGGATAGAACACCAATTGCCCAAGGTACATTTTTTGCTTAGCAAGTTATTTAATCTGCACATTTTGTTCTCATTGCTCTCCAAATGTAAACTGTCTCTGTCTTCTTTTAAAATGTAGCTGACCCAGTGTCTTGACCTGGTGGGTGCCTGACATATTTTGTTTACTAGTTTTACAAGCTCAGGCTTGAAGTGGGATATTTTTGGACAAGGCTGGATATGAAGGTATTTAATGTAATAAACCACCGAGGACTGAAGCCATAAAAAGCAAGAGCCCCATTGTAGCATTTGTGTTAACTTTATGAACTTTTAGGCAAACAAAGTTGTCTCACTCTTCAGGTAAAGTGGGAGCCTCCTTTTGTGTCTGTGAATTTAATCATTTCCATTTGCCTGCTAGCTGCCTTGTCATTATGCTATTTTTTAAAGGGTAGTGTGAATAAAACCAGCATTTTTTTTAAAAAAAGCAGAATGTGATAATATTTTTATATTTCCCCACTTCCAAGAAGGAAGACATTTAAGCACTGCAGAGAAAGAGTATAGGTTCCTGTATTTGCAATGGCCTATGGCTAAAAGCAATAAAATATATAGACGTGTGTATTCTTAGAAATGAAGACCACAGAGACACATCATATTTTTGCAATAATTGCTTCTATGAAGAAATTAACTATTAGACAAGTGTTGGCTTACCAAATTTAAACTCACATAGCTCTCTATACTGCCTATATATCTGCTTTCCTTGAGCTCCAGATGACACACTCTCAAGTCTTTTATTCAAAATCACCCCATCCCATACTATTCTTCACCCCTACTTCTACAGAGTATCTGGATGCCCATCTGTATGTGATGTGAAATGCGTTTTTGCGTTTACCATGCAAATGTAAAACAAAATGCAAACTGCAATATCAGGGGGATTGTATTTACAATAAAGATCAAGATCCCAGGATGGAATGGGTGGAATTTTCTCCAAATGTAAATATGCAAAATTGCCAGTGGGAAAATTCCTTCCCATGGAAACTGCAGCTTCAAAGGAGCAGTTTTCATCAGAATTGATGGAAAGGGCAATATTTCCCCTCCTTCCTATCTTTTGTTATCCCAATACTTATCAGCATTAGCAGCTGCTATCTGCATTTTTTTAAAAAAATGTGTATATTTAAAGCAAAGGTGCATTTTACAGCCCAGTTCATTTCGCCCTGAAGGCCAAGTGCTGCACCGCAGATACTCATTCTGGAGATCATCTACAAGAGTTACAATTAGCGTGGCCAGTGATGATGTGGTTGTGTTCACAGTTTATAAAAGTTACTCTTCCAATTGGGGATTTTGGGAGTTGGAGTCCAAAAAGTAACTTTCCCAACCTTTGGCTAGCATTCTGTTAGTAAGCCAAGATGCCCTTAATCTGCTTTATGACATCACAACTCATGTTTTCATTCACTGCGCATTCTGAATTCTGCAGGGAATAAAAAGGTTCTCTCAAACCCACCTTGTAAACTGTGCAGGTTCCAACCCGATATGGCCATTTCTGGGTGTTCAAGAGGCTCAGTCATGATGCATCAGTCATGATGCTTCCCGCCATTTTCCTTTAGCTAGACACATCATCTGTAGGGAAGTCCAATGACCCCCTGTCACAGAGCATCCAGCTAAAGGAAATTAGCTTGATGTATTGCCTCCAGTTGTCTCCCTTTCTGACCATCTGAAAAGGGCAGCATTGAAGGGGAGCTGTGCAGCTAACAACATGATGTCTGTGGGGAAGCTAGCATAAGGAATCATAGCTATGGAGACATTGGATTTGTCTACACTAGCAAAAAACCCCAAACACACCCCAAAGCCAGTGCTGTCTGTCTCCACAATGCATGGTGACTTCTGGGAAAGGACTCTGGTTTTCACTGTTTACTTGGCTTTGCTTCAGAGAAAGTAAAGTTGGGAAAAGCCCTAGATTTTCCCTGAAACCCCAGGGTGAGCATGAGCTTTTTGGCAATTGGACAGCTGGATCAGTCCAGTTCAGTCCAAGCCATTTATCTGCAGACCAAGTGCCGTGCCATTTCCCTTCTCCATACTGAACAGTGCAGCAAAAGGTGATGGCCTGTCCATGGACCCATTGCTGCCTCTGACTCCTCACAACAGGAACTCCATGGAAAGGCTGCTCAGCTCACTGCCGCTTCTACTGAGGGTAGAATGGGACACCTGTGTGATCAACAAGGAGTGGACAGAGGGATCCCCTGTCCTAGATTGCATGGATGGAGTCTTCCAGGAACCATCACAGCCAGTGATCTAGCTCCAACCCCCACTCCTAGATTGCATGGTTGGATGCCTCACAGTCAGTGATCCCAGCTCCCCCACTCCGTGGTGTGTGTGTGTGTGTATGTAATTGTGTGTGTAGATTGCTGGCTGTGACATCTACTGGAGTTATCCAGCCATGCAATCCAGAAATGTGTGTGTGTGTGTGTGTGGGGGGGGGTGGTGGTGTTTAGATAATCCAGCAATGTGATCTAGGAGAGGGGGGGGGGTAGATCACTGGCTGTGAGTTGTCCAACCATGCAATCTATGGGTGGGGTAGGCCTAGATTGTTGTCTGGGGTGTTTTATGGAGATGTCTAGCCATGTGATTGGGACAGGAACTCTACCCTCTCCTCTCATTGATCCCACAGGTTCCCCATTCTACCATCAATAGAATTGATGATATGCTAGACAGCCTTTCCAAGGAGCAACTGCTGGTGAGGAAGCAATTAGGGCAGCTCTACAGGGAACAGGCCAGCAGAGCCAAGATGGTATTCACCCATGTTAGTGCCATTGCACCAGGTTTGGCTGAGTGTGTATGGCCACCATCATGACCGATCTGGGGCTATTCTAGGGCATAATGCTCCAGTATGGCCCTGGACTGTTAGCGATGTGAGATGTGTACATCACCTGATGCCAGTCCTTGGCTTTTAGTTGTATGTATGACAACATCTGGAGAGTCACCAGTTCCCCATCCCTGATCTACTTTAATAAAGAGACATGTACATTCTTACAGCAAAGCCATTCAAGACCAGTTACCCCTGTTGGGCTAGTCAACCTCACAACATTGTTGATTAACTCTGCCCTCATATCTGATGGATGAAGTATGGAAAAATAATGTGGTGAAAATATTAAATGAAAGCAACATGAGACACATGGGAAATCATAACAAATGAGATACTAAGCAGCATGGATTGTACAACATACCTTAGTACCTATCAGTAATCCACAGTGGTGCCACTAGGTTTGGTGTCTCCTTGTACAACTCTTGGTGTCATACCCCATTGACCTCCTCCCATCCGACACCATACAGAATCCTTAGTAATGTTTTTTGTATTAAGGTTACTCATTAATTGTAATTCTTGTATAGTACTGAATGTAGTGGTAATAGTTGTGACATAAACAACTAGCAAAATTAAAACTATTCCTTTAAATTACTATACCATAGAGACAGCCTAAATGCATTGACACATACGTACACACACACACACACATCTTCATGTGGTTGGAGTGAAAATCTGGTAAAATGTGTTTTTTTTTAAAAAAGATTTTTCTAAATATATATTTTTTAAAAATTTAAAAATAAATTTTAAAATTTAAAAACGGGGGTTTCTCGTTTCTCTTCCCACTAAGCCTCACCACACTCATACCATCTCTTCAGCATTTTAAAGGGAACAGGTGAATGCCACAGCCTGTTTCTTCCCAAAGGCAGATGTTTGAGGAGCAGTGGTGTCACCCCTGTTAGGGTGTCACCTGGTGGGGCCCACACCCCCTGCACCTTCTTAGTGATGCCACTGGTGATCCAGAGGCATGTTCTGCTATACTTGCTAAAAACAACATCCACAGTATCCACAGTGGCTTTAGCCTTTTCCTGTTTAGGGTTTGGGAAGGCGCAGCATTTAGACCCTCCCTAACCCTAGTGCGTATGGATGGGGCCATCTTGTTTCCGCGCCGTCCATATGTGTGTGCTGCAATTACATCATGGTGCACGCCACATTTAGATGTGTGGCGTGCACCATGATGCAA
Source organism: Urosaurus nigricauda (assembly GCA_034509955.1). Lineage (NCBI taxonomy): Eukaryota > Metazoa > Chordata > Lepidosauria > Squamata > Phrynosomatidae > Urosaurus > Urosaurus nigricauda. The sequence goes on along the minus strand of JAOEGL010000001.1, from coordinate 136,243,758 downwards.
TTGCGTCACAGGAGAATACTGTGTCAGAGCTTGTTTCTTGCCTGTAAACTTCAAGAGTTGCTCTTAGACACAGGTTCAGAAGATAAGAGTAATTTCAAAGCACAACTGGATCACATCTCCCAACCAGTAGCAGAAAGTGGCAGAATGCCAGCAGAGTAATATGAAAAAACAATATTGACTTGCATAAGGTAGATAAGTCCAAGTTAAATGAGGAAGGAAGTGACCCAGTTTCAAAGTTAATCTATGGCAAATTATGATTAGTTCGGGTAGGTCTATTCATTGAAACCTCTTCATCTCGCTCTTGTTACAAGGTGGTCATATGCTCAGTCATATGAAATTCAGTTTCTTCAGCTGCTGGAACAAAACTGAGGGTGGGAAGGAAAAGTGGAGCTGTCAAAATTCCAGTTTGCGCACTGGTTATTTACAACTGAATTTTTTCTTTCACTAAAGAAAATAACCTTGCATTTACAATATACAAGAGGGTATGCAAAAGTTTTAATGATCACCTTTTTAAAAAAATTGAGAGAAAGTTTGTTTTGATTTGTAGTTGTTAAGTTATCTCTATGTAGTCACTATCTAGAACTAGAGCCTTCTCCATAAAAAGAGTGTTTTTAGATGTCAGCTGATACTAAAAAGCAGAAAGACCACATGCAACTCAAGATCCTTAGGAGCCAACTTTGTAGTGCTTGGTTGCTTTCTTTCTTGTTTATCAAAATGTGCCCCAGACATTTCAAACTCAGAAGAGAGCAACTGATGCCTGGACAGAAATCCTTCCAACAGATGGACTCCTGCTTCATAACAGGTGGCCACTTTGATGGGGTGGGGTGGGGTGGCAAAGTGTTCTCTGTTTTCTAGAGCTGTGCAAGACAAGAGGGGCCTGTCTGGCATATGGGGGAAAGACGCTGGCTCTGTAGCTTGGTGTCAAAATAGAGTAGGGTCATGCTCCAAAAGTTGGCAATAACCAGTTTTATCCCCAGGTTTGATCTCAGGTCTGTGGACTGAGTGTGCAAAGTAAGCAAATGAAATGAATGAAATCCTGCTCTAACAGAAACTAGTTATAGGCAGAGGCATCACCAGGGAGATGCAGAGGATGTGGACCATACCAGATGGCACCCTGTTGGGGGGTGACAACACTGCTTCTCAGATATCTGCCTTTTTGCAGAAACTGGCTGCGACATTCACCTGCATCCCTTTAAATCACCGAAGAGATGGCCTGAGTGGGGCAATGCACAATGCAAAAAGAAAGGAGGGCCCCCAGGATTTTTAAAAAATTACATTTAAATTTAAAAAATTACAACTTGATTGTTACACAAGGAGGTATTCAGTACCTCTTTTCATAATGGCACTTCCCAAAGCAACTGCATTTTCAATGACAGAATCTACCTTCCATGATCAGTTAGTGGCTGGGAGATGGCAGGTATTGTGCGACTGTAGTTCTGCAGACACCAGAAGAGAGGACAAGTTATCCTGCCAGATTTCTAGCTTACTCATGTGTTCTCACTGAAGACCCAGGAGGAAGACACTTCTCTTTTCCCAGCTGCCAACCCACAGCTGGATGCTGCTAGTCTTCACTCTCTTGCAAACACTAATTGGCCTCATTCTGATGTAGAAGTGTCATTTGCATGTGAGCAAAAGTATCTCAGCCAAGATGCCTAGCTATTGTGGGTAAAATGATAAAATTCTATAAAGAAGCAACCTCTAATAAAAAAAATCAAAATAATATAAACTCTTGCTTTTCTAAAATATGTTTTTATGAGTATTCAGTTATGGATATTGTGGCTTTCAGCATGATACAGCTTACTGGCATTCTATACTTTCCACTCTCACACTTTCAAACACTCCTTGTTCCACCAAGAAACATGCAGGCGTAGCTGTGTTGGCCATTCAGTAAATCCAAACAAAAACCCACCAAACAGTGATATCTTTATTGGTCAACTGAAATGCACAATGTACTGTTATCATATATGCTTTTAATATAAAATTTTGGACTGTGTGTAGAGTTCCTTCATGACCTCAAACTGACCTGCCAGGCTAGCAGCCATAATCCCAAAAGCAGAGGGTCATGTAGGCAGATGAGTCAGACTCACAAGACCCCTGAAAAACAATACTTTGGAAAGGTTTGGGAGTTGCTAAATGGGAAAGCCATCACCTCCAAAAGTAAAATCTTTGTTTTAGGTCTCACATTGATGAGCCAGTGATTATCTTAACTCCTCTACCATCTCCTCTTGATTGTTGTCAGACCCCTTTGCTTAGACATGACAATGCAAAGCCTTTGCAATGCCCAAGTAATCCAATACCTTTGTCTAGGCTTCAGCCAAGCCATTAAGCACCTTTGCCAGAGGGGATATTTTCCCCATAAAACCCCCCAGTTTTAGGCTCCCAGTGTGCCAGTTTGGAGGTCTGCATACTCCACGTCAGTCTGATCTCCGAACTGGACACCGACAAATCTGCTCAAACCCAGGCTGCGGAGCAGACTTGTCCCAGAAATCACTGTCTCATTCGGATCCTCGAGGAGAATCTACGCTTTGGTAAGCATCGCCATTAGTCAAGCCTCAAACCTATTCCCAATGCTAACTACTGACTTTCCTCAGCCTTGTATGTTTGTGTGTGTATGTAAGTGCATTGTGTGAGTGTCTTTCCCCCCTTTAATAAATTGGACTTTAATTAGACAAGCCTGTCTCTGCAGAATTTCTTGAACCCCGGCCCTCTTGGTATACACAGCGGGAAGCGACCTCACAGGGTTGTTGTAGCCGACCCATCTCGCAATTTGAGCTAATAGTAAAATTCCCAAACTAGGCTCTTGGCTACAGTACTTGTTGCAAGCTTTCGAAGCTCCACTGGCTTCTTCATCAGGCAAGATGCTACATACCAAACAGGAGAAAAATTAGAGATATTAGTAAGATGCCTGCATTTTGTGGTTTCTGTCCTTAGTTAAGATGGTATGAGGAGGTATCTTTAGCAGGCTGGCCCCACCTCCTCTGGTCATGAATTATCACTGAAAGGACTTATATGGTTAAAGAACAATGGAACTAGTGTGGGAAAACTTGCTAGTCTGCAATGTAATTTCCAATGTGGCAAAGGACAAAATACATTTTTAAAAATAGGCACCTGAAAAGAGATTGCATCTCAGAAATACTTTCAATTTGTTGACAGATCAAGAGATTACTCAACTCAGGCCATAGGCACAAAAGGGCCCATCTCAAACTCTTCCAGCTTTGCATCCAGAGGTGCTTTTTCATAGGAGTCAAATAAGCATTTGGCTCCATTCCATTCCAAACTGGCCTGACATGGTCTTAGATTGCCCCAAGCACAATGACCAGCTGGCAAGGAACTGAGCTTCAATTTAACTGCTGTTCTGAAGAGTTGCAGCCTGGCTATTGCCTTTTCCAATATGTCCCCACTGGGTGTGTGCAGCACTCTGAGTGGAAACCATGTTGGTTTTCTTCTCTGCCCCATGCTAGGCATTGCATTTGGGGATAGTTTAATGGGACAGGAAGCCACACAGAGCAAAGCATTGCTGGCACACACTGGGGAACAAATGTCTTGTCTTTGTGTGAATCTAGCAGGGTGGTGTGTGCCACCAGTGGTAGGGAGGCAGTAGTAACACTATACTCATGTGTACACTGAAGTTTGGTGCCAGTTCCAGTCTTACATTTTGTGCTATCGATTTCCCACTACACTAAATTTCTTTATATAGGTTTAAGGATGTTCACTGATATTCTATTATATTTCCTACTTAGTTACATATGTGAGTGAACTAAAGTGGAGAGGAATAGGACCTTTTGAGTTAGATAATTATGCAGTATCAGAAAACGAGAATCTAAGAACAAATGGGGTGGCATTAATAGTGAGGAGAGATGTAGCAAAAGCAGTCAAAAGTTATAATGTGAAGTCTCACTGAATCAAATCAATAAGACTTAAGGGGAAATCCATCAGTATAACCATAATGCAAATTTATGCTCCAACTACAAAGGCAGCAGGAGAAAAAAGATTCTGTGCTGGAGTTCAGGAGGAAAACTGATCACACTCCAAAACAGAACCTTTTGTTAATCATAGGTGACTGAAATCCAAAAGTAGGGGGAGAAAGCCGAAATAAAGATTGTAGGAAAATTTGGCATAGAATCAAGAAATTAAGCAGGATAGTGACTGAATGAATTACCAAGGCCAACAGTTTGTTCACTGCAAACACACTCTTCAAGCACTTAAGAGGTGAGCATATAAATGGACATCATCTGATGGACAACATAGAAAGCAAATATACTACATAATTGGAAGCAGAAAATGAAGAAGCTCCATTCTCTCTGCAAAAACAAGACCAGGATCAGACTGCAGCACAGACCTTGAACTGGTAATATAAAAGATTAGAATAAAGTGAAACAAGAACACTAAACCAATTATCATGCCAAAACACAACGGAAGAACTTCTCTGTAGAATTTAAAGATAATGTGAAAAATAGATTTGCACTATTAAGCCTAAATCAGAGGAACTCTGGACTGAAGCCAGGGATGTCGACAGGGAGGAATACAAAATAGACATTATCTGCAGCCATAAAGACAGAAATGGATGGCAGGTGAAACAAGCAGTTAAGAAAAGTCAAGAAGCAAAAGTAAAAGGTGACAGAAGTAGGGTCAGAATCCTGAATGCAATTTGTGTGCTAGGAGGACGAGAACTACTATAAGAATCAATGGAGAGAAATAGAAGATAACAACAAAAAAGGAAGAACATAATTTTAACCCTTAAAAAATACTAGTGAGTAATGCAAAAAAAAAAAAAAAAAAAGGCTTGGAATGCTGTTGGTGTCTTTTGCATGAGTAGATTTCTTGTGGAAGTGGCTGGATGTTTTTCTGCAGAAGTGAATGGCTAATGCTCAATGTTCACATTTGATTCAAAATTGCAGGAGTTGCACAGGTAGTGCCACTGTCCATGCCAAGACACTTGTTTTATGCACACACACACATATACATACACACACACCAATGAACCGACTTAATGTTATGAAAAATCAAATTAAAATCTTTCAAAACAGGAAAAAAAGGAAAAATAAAAAGCAGGTTCATGTATTCATGTTATTCAGGTATTAGGATTATGTCTGCAAACAGCTTTTCCTGAGTACAGGAACCTTTCTTGTCTTGTTGTTCTTGTTTGCCTTCAAGTCATTTCTGATTTATGGTGACCCTATCATGGGGTTTTCTGTGTGTGACTTGCCCAAGGTCACCCAGTGGTTTTCTATGGCTAAGCAGGGAATTGAACTCTGATCCCCAGTCATAATCCAACACTCAAACCACAACAAAAAATTATTCCATGTTTCTGGCCCTGACAGAACAGCTGAGGGAGAAATAGACTTTGCACACATCTAAAATATATAGTTATATCTTGGCATCAGACTATAACCCAGAGTGGATTCACTATCTCAGAGGCCTGGAAGCCACCAATTTCCATGGTGTTGCTTTAGCTGCCATGGATCCATCCTACAGAATGCAGGGATATGCACTTGAACTTCTAAAGCACCTTGCAGTTGTAAACCACTTAGACACTGCTTAGGTGGTATGAAGCGGTATATAAATGAAACTGTTTGTCTAAAGAACTATAATGCACTTCTGAAAAAGTAAATCTCTAAATTACATATTCAGAATTCTGTAAGATGAAGCTGTTAGGGTTAAAGCAGTATCATATTGCTATAATGATCTACTATAGATAAATGCTGTCTTTTAGCTACAGCTGAGAATTTTTGTTGGTTATGAATTAAGAAGCTTGTCCGACTGCCAGAGTCTGTGTGGGAACTCCTTAATAAATGTTGGCATCTTGCAGTCTTGGCATATCAGATGCTGAAGTGTGGCCAAGGACAAGCATGTCTACCCACAAGAAGGTGCCAGGTTCTGTTGCCAGAGTGTTCATTTGTTCTCAGAGTTCCTTCACAATCAGTGACAGTAGATTTAATAAGAACATTTGTCTGGGATACACAGTGTGTGCAGAGAACTGCATCATAGCTTTAACGTGGAAATCTGCCTCAGTACATAAATGTTCCCTTGTATTGTTTTGAAATGGTCCTCCAGGACAACTTAATGGGGAAGCAATTTATCTTGAGTTTGCTGACTTCACAGGCTGGCTCCCAGCAATGTACTGAGGTAGAATCAAAAAGTACAGGGACAGCCCTGCCATCCGTTGGAGTGAACCATCTACTCATGGGACTGCTGGTTGAAGGGAGCAACAAGGCAATGTTGAAAGACAAAACTCTATGTACTATGAGGCTTGCTCTGCACACTCTGAGGGTGCATATACACTGCAGAAATAATGCAGTTTGACATCACTTTAACTGCCCTGGCTGTATCCTACAGAATCCTGGGATTTGTAGTTTTGTGAGTACCGGCACTCTTTGGCAAAGAAGGCTAAAGGTCTTATAAAATTACAGATCCCAGGAGTCTATAGGATGGCGCTAAAGCACTTAAGCTGGTGTCAAACTGCATTATTGCTACTGTTTGGATGCACCCTGAGTTAGCCTGTTGTCCTTGGGTTCAGTGGAAAATGCTGTTCTGTCAGCAGAGTTGAAGTAAGATTCAACAGCTCTGTTAGAGGGCTGTTAGTCAAGTAGAGGGCAATCTGGCTAGAAAGAAGTTTGCATTGCAGGTTGGACAGAGAGAATGGCTGATCCCTCACTGGATCCCTCCTCTTCTGCAAGAATTTCAATATAAATTGGAAAAAGAAAACCTTTAACATTTGAGTCTTGGAATGTTAAAAAGTTTTGATTTTGTAATCTGTTAATGTTACAGATCAGTTCCTCCAACACATCCTATTGCTAATGCAACTTCTATCTCACTTTAGCATAATTCCCAAGCTTGGATTGCTTTTCTTCAGCAGCATTCCACTTTCCTCTTTGCTATGGTGAAGGCAGTGGTCTTAGAACCAGAGCTTGGAAAAATTACATTTTTGGACTACAAACTCCATAGTGGCCTTGCGGCTGGGTTGTTCTGGGAGTTGTAGTCCCAAAAAAGTAATATTTCTAAGGTCTGAACCTAGATCCCTTTTGCTCCCCTGATGAACATTAGAGGGAAAGAGTAAAATTTTTATGAGTGTTACTGCACTTAACATTATGGATTAAGAAAGTGGCTGTGTGGTTCCTTAAGTACAGGTCATTCATAGCTCTGAGGGGTGCATCTACACTGTGAAAATCATGCAGTTTAACACCACTTTAACTGCCATGGCTCCATCTTACAGAACCCTGGGATCTGTAGTTTGGTGAAGCACAATCACCCTTCGGCAGGGATGGCTAAAGGCTTGGTAAAACTATAAATCCCAGGGATCCATAGAATGGTGCTACAGCAATTAAAGTGGTGGCAGACTGTATTATTGTTACAGTGTAAATGCACCCTGAGTGGGGAAAGGCCCTCTTCTGCCATTTAGGAATACCCCCCCCCCCCACCAGCCTTGATTAGGGCCCTTTCCTTTGCATCCAAAAGAATGCACTGCAGATTCTACACACACAAGAACAACAAATCCATACTGATTTACGAACCAAATTATTCTATCAAAGTGTAATTTTCTTGATCTATGAAAACAGAGTTTGAAAACTGGCATTAGCATTCCAAGTACACGGGTGCTAAAGGCAGGGCCCGCTGAGTGTCAGCTACAAAGGTTTTATGGTGAGAACGGGGACAGTGTGTACTTTCTTAGCACTGGGCAGTTCTACAATGGAACAACCTGTTGCTTGGTAACAGGTCTTGTTGTTTGGCTAACAGCTCAGACTTCACAGGTTTAGCTTCCGCATAATACTGTGTAACACATTATATGCTCAAATACGGCATGCTTTGTGATATTCACTGTGAACATACTACTAGGATATTATGATTGCCCATCATTTCAGATCACAGAAGCCTATTGCTACCTCTTTCCATGGCACTCTGCCAAGTGTATGCCCATTGCTAGAGCCTTTGCTTATGCATAAGTCATATTTGTATAGGAGTGCTAGGCAACTTTGGTCTCCAGATGCTGGCAATTTTTTTTTGGCCTACAGCTTCCCTCAGCCCTAGCCAACAAAGCCAGTGGTGAGCGACTATGGGAGAGGAGGTTCCAAAAAAATCTGGATGGCCATAGTTGCCCACCCCTGTTATAAAGGCTATTAAAGCAGCCTTTATTCTCTATCTGCTACTTAGTTAAGTATACTAAGTAACAACTAAGTAACCTTTCCTGGCTCAGCTCCCCCAAACCTGACAAAAACATCATTCACCAATGCTTTGATTGTTGGCAGAATCAAATTCCTTCTCCCCATATAGCTCATGCTTGGGAATGTTGGTTGGTGGAGAGCATTATGATCATGGTAGTAGTGTCAAAATTGTGACTGAGGACTTGATCTCATTCCTCTGTTGAACACAAATCTTATTCTTTATGAAAGCTGTTGAATATCTGGTTTTATATGAATACTAAAGAGGTTTTTTTTTGGGGGGGGGGGCTTCCAAACAGAGTGCCCTGTTGATGGTGGTAAATGTACATGGCAAGTTTCTCTTCCTGATTCTACAGCTAGAAATTTACATAAGCATTTGAAAAAGTTAATAGAGCATTTTTCACTTGAAATTTTATCATTTCAGCAAGGGAATCCCTAGGATTTATGTCTCATCTTTTGTTATGAAAGTAAATGAATCTCAGCAGCCATTCCACTTCCAACACTTCTGACTATATTTCTGGTACAAAATCACTCTCTTTTGACATTTTGAGATAGATTATGTCCAAACACAGTGATTAATCTCACCATGGTGAGGCATTTCAGGATGGAGGACAAGGTTGTCTAGAAGTAATTTCTACTTTTTGTCTCTCTTTGGAGAACTGGGAAGCACTATAATAATTTTCATATAACGACATTTTCAAGGATCATTTCCCTTCAGCGTAACCTGTAAAAGGCTGATGGCTCTGATTGGAAAGTTGTATTTTAACCAGAGTCAGCTGGATGGGACCAGTTCCTTTACAAACATAATTACTAATTTGAAAACATGGTATGCTCTTGGGAGAAAGAGAGTATTGAGAAAGAGGGGGTAGTCATAAGAGGGAAGGGATAGAAATATGGCAGGGATTTAGAAAGACTGCTGTTCAAGAAAAGCCATGTCTATGTTTATAAATGGCTACAAGCTGAAACAAATGAAGACAGATCTGACGGGGCTATTATGCTGGGCTGAACCATTCCATTCTGTAGCATTGGACTTCAGAGTGTGAATGCTCCACACAAACACCAAATTGCATGTCAATTGCATGTATGAGGAATGCCTTAGGGAACTGGGGATGTTTAGCCTAGAGAAGAAAAGGTTAAGAGGTGATATGATAGGCTTGTTTAAATATTTGAAGGGATGTCATATTGAGGAGACAGCAAGCTTGTTTTCTGCTGCTCCAGAGACTAGGACGCGGAACAATGGATACAAATTGCAGGAAAAGAGATTCCACCTCAACATTAGAAGGAACTTCCTGACAGTAAGGGCTGTTCGACGGTGGAACACACTCCCTCGGAGTGTGGTGGAGTCTCCTTCCTTAGAGGTCTTTAGGCAGAGGCTCGATGGCCATCTGTCGGGGATGCTTTGATTGGACTGGATGGCCCTTGTGGTCTCTTCCAACTCTATGATTCTATGATTCTATGGGGCTTTCTAGATTGGCAAAAAGAAGTGTGTTCATGGCTGCATGAAACTCTAGCCTTTAGATTAGAAAAAGGGAAAGTGTGCCATGAAAACGCTTTTTTTGCGGTTTAGGGGAGAAGAAGCGCCTTTAAAAAGGTGCTGGTTTTCCCAGCTTCTTTTTTAAAAACTGCAGAACAGCACAGCTCCATCTAAAGGCTGTGGTGCAGCTGCTAAGCATTAAGGAAAAGGCAACTTCATGTCACACTTTCATGCCAATCTAGAAAGCCCCTATGATTCAATTAAAAAAAGCATACATTCCAACATTGCATAGATGAAAACTGGGACACATGGAATCAAGCGACATCAGAGCAAGATGACAAAAGTTATTAATGAGGAAGAACAGATAAGCTAGAAGAGGCTGCAGCAGTTTTCTTTTGCCTGATCCTACTGGGAAGGCAAATATCACACTCTTCTTCTCCTCTCCAACCTGCTGCATGCCAACTATGTTTGCATTTTGCACTCAGTTTATTTATTTTTATTTATTTACAGTATTTCTAACCCGCTCTTCTCAACCACCAAGGAGGGACTCAGAGCGGCTTACAAGGCAATCATTACAGCAATGGAAGTAGAGGATGAAAGGGGAAAGCAGGAGGAGAAGAGAGAAATCGGGACATTTTGAAAGCAGCTAAAAAGTGGGACAACAGAGGATTAATCAAGACTCTCCCTGCAAAGTCAGGACAGCTGGACAATATGGTTAAGTGGGAGCCCAGCCACAGATATACTATATAGTGGTGATTCTTAAACTTTGATCTTACAAATATTTTGGATTTCTGCTCATGGAATCCTTGAACAATTGATTAGAGCTTCTGGTTGCTGAAATATGAAAAACCTGAAGGACCAAAGCCTAAGAACCACTGCTGCACAGGATTCTGGATCATTTTCTGCATTGGGGCAGCTGTGACCTTCTAGGTGGTTTTGGATGCAACTCCCATCCCTCTTCATTGCTTATGGTTGATGATATTTAGAGGCCAAAAGCTTCTAAAGGGCTTTAGGCTACCCACGTCTGTTTCCCATGCATTGTTTGCTTCTGCCTACTGTGACTGGGAATACTCAATGCTCTTAAGATCTTCAGAAAATTTGATGCAGCAGTCTTACAAAATGAGTTTCATGTGCCATGATTCAGGAAATCAGAATATAAATACAGCCTTGGCAGCAATGAATCAGGAGCTTTGGGAAACACAGTAGCTTGCATGATTGGAGTCTTTCCACAAAATGAGGACATTACTGGCACATTTCAGATGAATGAGATAGAACACTGTCAGGCCTTACAATCCTCCTTAGCTTAGTGCTGTCTGTAGAGATTGGCCCTTGCCCCAGGGAATTCATCCACAGGACCTGAGGGCATTTGCAAGGTGTTCTGGGCAGATTTTTTGAAAGGCCACTAAAGCAACTATTTTAGTTACTTTTTTGAAATGGGCAAGTAAAGATATTTTGAAAGTTGATTCAATAATAGTAACTAACTACCTTTGGCTCTTGCTAATGTAACAGGTACCAATTACTTAAAAGTAACTTTCCAAATGCTGGGATGAATATGTCATGGGCCAGGGTTGGGCCCATGAACATAATAAACCTGCCTTTGTTTGCTTATTCATGATGAGTTGCTGGCTGAAAAGAACTATTGTCTGTCTTAAAGAAAGTGTCCATTAGACACAATATATAAATCAATTAGCAGCAGCAGCAGTGATAGTAATCTTTTTAGAATGAAACAAGAAGTTGCATTTCTGAAAACACATTGGCCCCAAATGTAATTATAAGTTCTACCATCTCATATGATTCGATCACATGTGGATCCAGGATTTATTGATAACTGCTTAGGAATAGAGAGACCTCCGGATCTTGCAGACTCAGGGTTATGGCTTATTTGATTGAATACATCCATCTGGAATGCAGTCTTCCTCTTTTCTTACTGCCTTCTATCTTACCAAGCATCATTGTCTTTTCTAGTGAGTCATGTCTTAAGACAGTCACAGTTTAGTCATCTTTTCTTCTAAGGAAAGTTCAGGCTTGATTTGTTCTAAGACCCATTCATTTGTTTTTTTAGCAGCCCATGGTTTCTGTAGAACTATTCTCCAATACCACGTCTGAAATGAGTTGATTTTCTTCTCATCGGCTTTCTTTAGTGTTCAGCTTTCACAACAAACAGAAATAGGAAGTACCATGGCATTGACAATTCTAACTTTGGTATCCAATTATATATCTTTATACTTTTAGGATTTGGTTTAGTTCCTTCATAGCTGTCCTTCCAAGTCCTAGTCTTCTTCTGCAGTCTCCATTCTGATTAATGACTGAGCCAGGCTTGAACTAGGACTTGAACTATTTCAATATCATCATTGTCTACTCCAGTGGTTCCAAACCACAGAGCCCTTAGGACTCCCCATGCACTTCCCAGGTGCTCCTCAGCTGCTCCAGGAAAATGAAAGAAATACAAATTGAATGAAATCACAGAATAAAAAACAAAAAGTAGAATCAAAATAAGAGAACCATTAACTTGTAAAACAGAGTAGGCCTCTTAGGGGCTTCACCATAGAAACTGATTCTAAAAAGGGCTCCACAAGTCAAAAAGTTTGGGAATCCCTAGTCTTCTCTAAAGTTTTGTAAATTACAGGTAGTCATTATTTCCATTTTCTTAATGCTCAGCTGTAAACCTACATTTGCACTTTCTTCTGGACATATTCAAAGTCTTGGCTATTTTCTGCTAGTTCTATGGTGTTATCTGTATATCTTACATTGCTGATGTTCTTTCCTCTATTTTTCACACCTCCTTCCCTTGATTCTAATGCTGCCTTGCTGATTTCTTTTGAATTTCTTTGGTGTGCTCCATTATCCAAAATATGTTTGGAATATGATCCTTAGTGCCTCTTGCTTTCCTGAACCCAGCATGGACATGTGATTTTTCCTGCTTCTTATATATTAAAAGTACTTTTTGTAGAATCCTGAGCATCACTTGCTCACTAACCAAGTAGCGAGTTATCATTTAGCCCTTGCCAACATGCCATTAACTTTTGAATGCAAAGCCTTGTTTGATCAGTTGTAGAAAGCTCTAGACCTCCTTGCCATGGCTGTTAGATACAATCTGTCTAAACTTGATGGATGTCAGTTGTGATTCTGGATGCATTTACACTGCAGAAATAGTGCTGTTTGACACCACTTTAACTGCCATAGCTCCATCCCACAGAATTCTAGGATTTGTAGTTTTGTGTGGTATCAGCCACTGGAAGAGAAGGATAAAGACCTTGTAAAACTACAAACCTAGGATTCCATATGATGGAACTACAATATTTAAAATGATTGCGTTAAAGTGGTCCCTCTGGATTTGCAAACTTGGAACTCACAGTTTCAGTCATTTGCAAGGCCAAGGCTGTGGCTCCCTCCCTCCCTCCCTCCCTCCCTTTCCGGCATCTTGGCTGCCAGGGCTTGTAATCAGCCTGGCGGCCATCATGATTCTCTTTCCCAGCAATGCTCAGGGCCTGGAGTGCTCACACCCTGCCCCATCTGCTGCAGCCAATTGACATTTTGTGTGCCCATTGGTTGCAGTGGATGGGGCAGGGCGTGCACATGCCAGGCCCTGAGCACTGCTGGGAAAGAGAGTCCTGATGGCTGACAAGGCTGATTGCAAGTCCCGGCAGCCTGGGTTCCAATTAAATCCCAGCGCCAGGGGGAAGATGCCAGTAAGGGAGGGAAGGAGGGAATTTCACAAATAGTTAAGTCCCATTATTCCCAATAATGCCCTTGGTTGTCCCCAATGATGCCATTAGTGTAGAAGAAGACAACATGCCCTCTCGATCCTTGCCGTTCATGGCTGGCTGTCCAGGGAGGAGATGCCATAGTCAAATATTTGAAGTGTGTTATCAATGCATCTCTTAGGGAAGGTCAAATGCCATCTTGCTTAAAGGAAGTGGTTGTGCAACTGCTCCTGAAGAAACCTTCCTTAGATCCCCTGGACATGAACAATTATAGACCAGTCTCACATCTCCCATTTCTGAGCAAGGTAATTGAGAGAGCTGTTGCCCTTCGACTCCAAGTAGTTCTGGATGAAACCAATGATCTCGATCCATTTCAAACCAGCTTTAGGACAGGATATGGAGTTGAGACTGCCATGGTCCCCTTGGTCAATGATCTTTGTCTAGGTATCGACAGGGGAAGTGTGAACTTGCTGGTACTTTTAGGCCTCTCAGTGGCTTTCAATACTATTGATCATGACATCCTTTTGGAAAGCCTGGGAGAGCTGAGTCAGAGGCACAGCACTGCAATGGTCCTGATCCTATCTCTCAGGGAGATTCCAAAGGGTGATGCTTGGCGACAGTTGCTCTTCTAACAGAGAGCTTAAATTTGGTGTCCCTCAAGGCGCCATCCTGTCCAGCTGAATCCAGATAAGACAGTGGTACTTGTTATCGGGGGGCCCTAAGCCAAGTTTAAGCATAGATCAACCGGTCCTAGACAGCATCACACTCCCCTTAAAGGACAGCAGCTTGGGAGTACTCCTGGACTCGTTGTCCCAGATATCAGATCAGATAAATGCGACAGTCAGGAGTGCTTGATATCAGCTCCAGCTGATATGCCTGCTGCATCCTTTCCTGTAACAGAGGGACCTAGAAACTGTAGTACATGTTCTGGTAACCTCATGGATCAATTTCTGTTATGCACTTTCTGTAATGGGGCTACCCTTGCGCCTTGTCCAAAAACTTCAACTAGTCCAAAATATGGTATCCAGAGTGGTCACTGGGACAGCTAGAGGTGATCATTTTACTCCCATCTTAAAATCTCTTTACTGGCTGCCTATTAGTTTCCGGGCACAGTACAAGGTGTTGGCCTTTAAAATCCTACATGGCTTGGGTCCAATCTATTTGCAGGATCCCCTTCTTCCATACAATCTGCCCTGCACACTTAGGTCCTCTGGGAAAAATCTTTTACAACCAATAAAGAGAAGGTTGTCTGCAGTTACCCAGAGGGCCTTTTCATCTGCCGCTCTCAAATTATGGAATAACCTGTCAGAGGAGATCCAGAATACTACCAACCTTAACATCTTCAGAAGAGCTGTCAAGACGGATCTCTTCTGATAATCTCCATAGGTGGATTATCACAGAGAAAACCCAAAATTGCCAACCCCCCGTCTCTGACTGGCTTTGACTGTTGATTATTTTAATTGTTTAACGATATTTTTTTATGTATAGTTGAGGGGAAGGGAATAATAGGATGTATATTAATGTATGTAGTATTTTACTGCATTTTATCTGATGTTGTAAGCCACCTCATTCCTGTGGGGGGGGGGATAAAAGTACATTATTATTATTATTATTATTATGGACAATGGGACCTGAATATTTGTGAAATTTCAGATTTGCTGGGGCCCCTGGAACGTATCCCCCATGAATCCAGTGATACCACTGTATTTCTTAGGTGTAGATGCAGTCTACAAGAGAGACAATGGCTGGCATCCATTCAGGAATCAGTTCTTGACCAGATCTATTGTGTCTTGCCCCTCCTAATGCAAATATTGCTTGAAGGAGGTTGCTTTACTCTCTGGCACAGCAGAGATGATTCTGGACATCACACAGTGGTCAGTCTCAACTTAAGCTTGCCTAGATGTTGCATGATTTCTGTGTGTGGTTCAGTAAAAAAAGGTAACCACACATACAACTTTGGGCCTTTGAGTTAGAATATGAGCCATACATTGGCCAAATTTGGACCATGTTGCAATTCCCACCCCAGCCTGAACATAGAACTACTCTGCCTGAAACTGAGCTCTATGTTGCTCCAAACTATGTCCTCTGAATTATAACTGATTCTGTGAAGAGCACCTTTTGTCAAATTCACATCTACCAAATGATGATCAAATGAAATAATAATTGTTAAAAATGTTAAAGATAGTGTCTTGTATTTGGAAAAGCGTGTCGTGGAGGATGAACAACACAATGAGCTTCCAAATACTCTGTTGTAAAACTGTTTTATGAACTCTTAGAGAGAAGTAAGATGCATATGCTCAACAATGCAAAAGCGGAGAGATAGATTTATGAGTGCACGTGCATGGAATTTGCATAAGTATTTCAGTACATCTGCAAACAAATACAAATTTGAATTAAGTTCCTCTTCTAAAAAAAAATTATCTTAGTGATAAACTGCCAATAATCATAAATGTCAGATGCAATTCTTTGGGAACTTAGGCCTGTAGGCACAATGGTATACAGCAAGAAGCAATTTGTTCCAAGAAACAAATAAGATCTAATATTTGTTCCAAGAAACAAATAACACCATAGTGTTTGCCTTTTTGTGCTCCAGATGTGGTGCATATGTACAAGAGGAATGTCCTTTTTCTTTGAAATTTCTTGCCCTGAGGTATTAAGGTGATGTGCTTTTAAAATGTACTTTCCTGTATGGCAAAACACTTGTTGTTTAGGTAGGTATTTTCCTCTTGGTTTGATTCAATGTTGTATTTAAATTATCAATCTGTTTGTATTATATTTTGTCGTTGTATTGCATTTTATCTCTTTTAATTGCTGTTAGCTATTCTGAGTGGTATATAAACACTAAAATTGGGATGGGCAAACTGTGGCATTTAGACTGCATATGGGGCTGTGAGGTTCAGGAATGCTTTTGGGGGTGGAGAGGAAAATAAAAGTGGTGAATTGCCTCTCCTGGAAGCCTCCAGGAGTCTCCACTTGCCTTTTTGATAGGGAAAGATCCCCATGTACTCTTTAAAGTTTTTTTTTTTTTTAAAAAGTCAGCAGGAATACTGTATGGGATTTATGGGTGCATAAGCACTGTAATTAAGGTGCTATGCAGTGAATCCTGGCCTGAGCACCTCCAGTCTCTACAAATTGGAAAGCAGCCACTGTGATCAAGTGGGGTCTGCTTATCTATCTGGCTGCTATTTCCACCTTCTCTCATGAGCAACCTCCAGTGCAACACGTGGAAACAGGGTCCCTGTCACAATTAGTGCCAGAGATCGCTCATGTGAAGGGGTCAGTGGAACCTTCAGAAGATTCCTACAGACAACTTTTAAACCTCAATTACAGTAGGAAGATAGCACCTTTGGCAATATATATTGCATAATATTGCCTCTGATCCATAGCTGCTGTGTCTCTGAAGAATGGTTAGTGGGTTTCTTTTCACTGATGGGGCAAATCCATAAATAAGTTACCAAATGTGCTGCTGTCCCATTAATCATCAGGTGTAAAATGTCACTGCCATGGCAGTTCCAATACTGGCAATCGCATGGAGTCAGTATTTCTCCTTCTCTCCCAGTCCCCACTTTACCTTGCTATTCTCAAGCAAGCTGGTTTCCTTTATTTTATTTTAATTTTATTTTTTCTATTTCTTTTGGAACTGGGGATGTTTAGCCTGGAGAAGAGAAGGTTAAGAGGTGATATGATAGCCCTGTTCAAATATTTGAAGGGATGTCATATTGAGGAGGGAGCAAGATTGTTTTCTGCTGCTCCAGAGACTAGGATGCGGAACAATGGACACAAATTGCAGGAAAAGAGATTCCACCTCAACATTAGGAGGAACTTCCTGACAGTAAGGGCTGTTCAACAGTGGAACACACTCCCACGGAGGGTGGTGGAGTCTCCTTCCTTAGAGGTCTTTAAGTAGAAGCTGGATGGCCATCTGTCGGGGATGCTTTGATTTGGAGTTCCTGCATGGCAGGGGGTTGGACTGGATGGCCCTTGTGGTCTCTTCCAACTCTATGGTTCTATGATTCTATGATTCTATGATTCTATTAGGAATATTGTTAAAAAGCAAAAAATAAAAATAAAAAAATCCCCTACATTGGGTAGGACATAGGCAAAAAGTTAGGATTAAGGAGGTGTGTGGAAGAGAGTGAGATGGCAGAAACAGCCCCCAGTTGCGCTATTGTGGAGAGGTGCCATAATGGCTTCTCTCAAACTGGTATGTTTCCATTTTCATTAACAAAGGCAACTGTGGAGATAACGGTGCTCATATGACAGTGTCTTCAGCTAGATGCTAAGTGGAGATTGGGGGATTTTCATGGTCCCAGTGCATCTCCTGAACTAGATTCTATGTAGGGATTATGTAACAGTTAGGACTGCACAACTCTAGATTTCACATAACTCTCATAGAGGATTCCAACCCACATTGTTCAAAACTGCTTGTAGGTTTTCTGGAGCTTCTAAATTCCAGGTATTTTGGGCAGCTTCTGCAGTCTTTGAAAAGTCTGAAAGGCAATAATAATTAAAGATATGCAAATAGTGCCATATTACTAGCAGGATACAGCAAAGAGGAGGAAAAAAACATATGGTGAAAGTTTAGGAAGAACATGATAAAGCAGGATTACAGCTGCAGAGTTAAAAGGAGAAAATTAATCACCACAGAAGATTTACATAACTGTAAAGTGGATGATGAAGATGTCAAAATTGTTAAGGATTTATATACCTATGCTGTCATCAATCAAAATGCAGACCATAGTCATATCGCTCCCTCTTTCATTCATAATAAATTTTGCAGTTACTATGTAAACCAGTAAGAGGGATTATGATTGCAGGCCAACTTCAGTTAACAAAGCCTCGGACAAAGAAGCTCCTTCTTATGAAGTCTTTTATGGCTATCTGGCCCCTCTCACTTTTCTCCTTGTCCTCTAGATGTCTAGCTGGACTTTTTAGGCAGGATCAGCATTAGGAGGATGGTGACAGAGGGCTTGAAAGACACAGGCAATACATGTTGGGTTGCAGGAGCATTTCTGTAGTAAATAATATAATAAAGCTTGGGCTATAAAAGAATGAATTCTGTTCTAATAGATCCTACTCTAGCCATGTGGGCCTGCCTACAACAGGCTAAGTAAACAGCAGTTGCCTCCAGAATTCCTTACTGAGCATGTATGAACAACAAAACAGAGGGGGAGGGGGAAGGAGGAGGAAGGCAAGGTCCTTTAGAGCTTAAATTATGGTTCAGGGAAACTTGTCAATTATGATGTCACAATGATTAAACTGCTGGGCTGGAATAAAGGGGATCCAGGTTCAAGCCCCCAATAAGCCATGAATCTGTCTTGCTTGCTCCCTCTCTCCCTCTGCCTGACCTAACTTATTGGGTTGTTGTGAGAATAAAGTGCAGAGGGAATAAGGAGCTTACCATCTGCTTGACATGAATTACATACATGCAATTAATCATAGAACCATAGAATTGAAAACAAAGGCCATCCAGTTTACCTCCCTGCCATGCAGAAACACACAGCTAAAGCACATCTAAAAGATGTGTATCCAACATCTGTAGAAAGACCTCTAAAGATGAAGAGTCCATCACATTCTGTGGCAGTCTATTTTACTGTTAAACAGCTCTTACAATAAAAAAGATATTTCTAAAAGCGGAAAAGGAAAGTACACAAAGGTGCGGTACAGATGGCCAAAAAAGGCCACCTGTATGGTGTGATTAGGGTTAGGGAGGGTGCAGCATTCACCCTAATCCTACTGCGTATGGACGCCGCCATTTTAAAATGGCGGCATCCATACAGGTGTGCCATGATGTTGTCATGGTGTGCACAGCATTTAAACAATGCTGCATGCGCCTGATGGCATTGCACCATGGGAGGGTGCCAATGCGCCCTTTCCATGGTGGAAAAAGGAGCTCGAAAACTGAGCTCCTTTTTTGCTGCAGGTCCTTGGTGCGGCCTTTAAATGGCTGTTCCAAGGACCCCAAGGAGAAAGGGGCTGCAGCGCCGGGGAGAGCGGGATGCAGTGGGCTGCAGAAGCAGCAAAATGGGGCCTCTGGGGCTTCTGGTGAGGCAGCCTTGGCCCCATCTTGCTGCTTCTTGGGGTGAGTACAGACCCCCCCTTTTGCCCCAAAGATAACAGAATGTTGAAACAGAATCTCTTTTCTCATAATTTGAATCCATTGGTTTGTATGCTAATCTCTGGAGCAGCAGAAAGCTGGCTCCATCTTCTACATGACATCCCAGTATATAAATGAATAATAAGTTACTGCCTTTAGAGTGGCTTTCCCAACTTGGTGCCTGTTGAATTATAGTTTCCTTCATCCCCAGTCAGCATGGTGATTACTGAATATGAATGAGAGAGAGCAGAGTCCCACAGTGATAAACTGCACCAGGTTAGGGAAGGCTGCTGTAATGTTCTCCTTTAGCTGAAAGACCAGAGCATGTGTATAACCAAAGTGATGAACTGGGAAGAATTCTGGGAAGTTCATATTTCCAGGAATGTTTATAGGTCAATGTATTCTAGACTCAGAACAAATAAAAAGATCATCTGAGGTGTTTGAAAAACTGTATTTGTGTTGGCTATTGATTGCCACAGTTCATGTGGTGCTATTGCCTTGTGAAAAGCTTACTTGAACATTGTCTTCTGACCCAAATGCCATAAAAATAAATAAATAACCCATCATTCATTCTTAAGCAAACTGCTTAGGGAACATGTAAAAGTTTACTTAAGAAGTGCTGACTTTTATGGGAATGTAACACACTGTTAAGCATTTTTATATGGGTACATTGAGGCAGGTGATTTATATTTGCACCTGGCCAATCTATGGCAATAGTTGAAGAAATTCTCCTATAAAACAGTAAATGAAGCTCTAGTGCACCATCTGCAGAGGTGCTTAGCTGTCTATGGATATACTGTAAAGATGAATAATAACTGTCTTGGTTTCCATGAAATGACTTCTCTAACCAATGCATCACATAGGAGCCTGCCTTGTGAGCAGAGATACCAGTCATGGTATGATGCAGGCTTCTTGGGGAAAGGGAAGACCTTAGGTGCTCTACATCAGAGGTCAGAAGCAGATTGTTACCCCAAAAGGAGGGGAGGCTGGGGGGGGGGGGTTCCCCACCAACAGTGTCAGTGTCTCTAAGGTTTGGACAACTGCTTTGCTCAAAGGATGCTTGCAAGAGGCTGAATGACCTTAGGGTCATTTTAACCTGTGCATATTGATATTAACTGTGAGAGAACTCCAAATGTGATGCAAAAAGAAGGATTTTTTAAAAAAAAGAAATATGCAAGAGTACAACCAAAAACACAACAGTCACTCAGACAGAGCTAACTGACATGGAGATATGGAAATTGGATACGGAAGCTGAAGGTTATAGACAGGGTGATATTTACCTGTCCTGAAGAGGAGATCACAGAAAGTAGGATGTGGCTCAGATGGTGCATGAAGGTGATACAGAAAGAGGAAGCTCTGTATGATTGGACAGAGCTTCAGTAGGTATCAGCTGTATGCACAGAGTGACTTGCCCAAGGCCACCCAATGGGTTTCCATGACTGAGCAGGGATTTGAACTCCTGTCCCCTGGAATTCTAGCTCAAATGAGTACACCACGCTGGTTGTAGTGCACATTTAGGGCATTCTTTTGCATTCCAGTCTACAAGTGAATCTTGTTGGTACCATAGATACACATAATGTTGAGTTACATGGACCTATGGATGTTTCGGCATACATATATGTTTCGGCATACATGTATGTTTCAGCATTCGGCATGCAAGGAATCAAAGGTATCACTAGGGGAGTGCAGAGAGTTCAGGGGGTGCAGGGAGGTGTCAGACCACACCTGGTGACACCTCAGACTGGATCCTAAATGGACCCTCTCAAACCTTCATTGTCATCCCTTTCAGCAGTGGCTGCTGCTGGAGAGAGCAATGCCTTCAGGGTCTGGTGCGACTGGTCTCTGAACAGTCTCACCAGACTCTGGAGTATGCCTTCAGATTCTCATGTGGCTGCTCTAGGAGCAGACCTGTTGGACTCTGAAGGCCTTCTGGGGGGTGGAATGGGGGATTCTGATAATACCGGACCTTGAATGGGCACTCTGGAGGCTGCAGTGCTACTCTTTTCAGCAGTGGTCTGGGTGGGCAGGCAACCACGGGGTGGGAGGGCAATGCATTTCCCCCACTGCACTGGGTGACAACAACCTCAGTGATGACACTGCAAGGAGTTATTTATTAGTTCCTTGCCTGCCATCTAATCCCTCTGCCCAAGGCATCCATCAAGCTCTGGGAGTAATGCCACAGCTCTTTACTGGCCAGTGGAAAGAGAGGGAAAAGAAAATGACCAGAAAGTGCACTTTCTGGGGCAGCTCTGTAGCCAGGAAGTTGGGTGGGGAGAGAAAGGAAAATGATGGAGATCTAAGAGAATGTCCTCATTTTTCTTCCCTCACTTTCAGAACTGCAAAAGTATAGCCATGTTAGTCTGTACAATCAGTACATAGAGAGATCTTGTAGCACATTTGAGACTAACTGAAAGAAAGAAGTTGGCAGCATGAGCTTTAATAGACATCAGTCTTCTTCCTCAGATGGTTTTGGTGGAAGCCTGGGACAGACAGACATATATATATATATATATATATATGCCATAGGTATGTGAGAATGCCAATTCAAATTCAGATTCTACATACAGTTTCAGTATTTCAGTTAGGCACTGCCTGGCTGACTCTCTCCTGGCCAATAAATGACCATGACAGTATCACCAAGGCTATCACATTATGTTCTATATGCCCTCATACCCCCATTTCACAGATGAAAACTGAGACACATGGGGCCAAGCAGCAAGAGAGCATTATCAAGACGACAAAGTTATTAGTGAAGAGGATGGGGGAAAGATAAGCATGAGAGGCTACAAAAGTTCTCTTTTCCATGTGTCAATAGAGACGGGTAAAATGATGCCCTGTCCTGTCATCTTCCCCAGGATCAGTTGAGTACAAACTACTTTTGCACTTTGAACTCAGTTTTCAGCAAGCAAAACTGGGAAGAGGAAAGAGAACCTGTGACATAGCTAAAAAAATGAGATGACAGAAGATAAATTTGCACAGTCCTTGTCAAATTGGAACAGCTGGAGTGTATGATGCCTGGTATTACAGGTTGAATCTCCCTTACCCAAGATGCTTAGGCCCAAAAGTGTTTTGAATTTTGGATATTTTTTGGATTTTTGAATATCTGTATTTGCATATATATACATAATGAAGTATCTTGGAGACGGAACCCTAGTCTAAATACAAAATTTATTTATGTTTCATATACACCTTATCCACATGGTTTGAAGGTAATTTTATACAATATTTTAAATAATTTTATGCATGAAACAAAGTTTGTGCACATTGAACCATCAGGAAAAAAATCACTATCTCACCCATTTATGAGAATAAGTAATTGGTTTTGGGAATATTTTGGGTTTCAGAATTTTCAGAATTTTGAATAAGGGAGATTCATCTTGTAATGCTTATACATGCCTTCATTGTGTGGTTGATTCATCTTACTGGTATATAAACTAGATTATAATATTAATTTTTAAAAAGTTATTCTTCCCATTACTAGTCACATTCTTACAAAAATTGTGACTAATTGCAATGTTTAAAACTGTTAACTGCAGTTTATTACTTCCATTACTTTTTTACTTTTTGTAACTACTAAATTACTCTTTTGGGGGGAAAAAATCTTAGAACTGATAAGACAATGGCATAAAGGTGAAATAAATTCATTCAGAATGCCTAGAGCTCCCGTTAAATTGACTACAAAGTAAATAGAACATGCTACTTATGACACAAAGTGATTTCATTCACACCTGGTTAACAATATTTTGTAAATATAATATTAATATGGTATCATTAACAAAAAAAGTACCGGTAATGCTTTAGAAATAATTGACTAGAATTCAGTTGTTGCAGTTATAGATGAGAAAGCTATAGTCACACATCCATAAGTAGTTCATATTCATAGTCCTTGTGTATTCATGATTGTGGTACTACTACCATGATCATATAAGTCCTCCAATTGTGCTTTACTGGGCATCAACCACTGTGAGCAGCAGTCAATTTGGGAGTAAAATACTGACATTTCTACTCCCTCCCTCTAGCAATCTCAGGTGTCATGAGGAATTGCAATAGGGATTCAATTTCGGATTGTTGCACTAGAGATCACTGGTGGAAGGCAGATGGAAATATCAGTCTTCAGTGCCCTGATGGGCAGAACAGACCTCCATTACTTGCAGATTGTGAGGTCAGACCAGGAGATGCTATTTATAGCCTTTCCAGACAAGAGAACAGTATCTGAAAGTCTCAGGTTTTGCTCCTGTAAAAACAAAATTTAATTTTGATCTACACGACATTTTCTTAGAGACTGCTGAGGTGTTACGAAGCAATTTATAAATGAAGCTGCTATTGCTGCTATTTTCCCCATCCCAAAATATTCCCCAGGAACTCCTGATATTACCAAGGATTTTTCAATCTCATTCCTTAGCTCAGTATAAATTAACCCAGCATTTTCCCAAATGAAATATACCTCTCTATGGCTATCTGTGTTACACCAGAACTAGTTAGATGGCCACCACCAAGAAACATAATGTTGTTTCCAGGTAGTGGCATCACTGCAGGGAGGTGCGGGGGGTATGGATCACACCAGGTGGCACCTCAGAGGAGGAGTGATACCCAGTTGATCCCTGCTTTCACTGTGGAGTTGTGGTGGTGCAGTGCTGCTGCCAGGACCTGCCATTTCTCTACTGCCATGGCTCTCAAGGGAGCCAAGGTGGCAGAGAAAGAGGGACTCACATCCCACTGCCCTGGGTTAACTGAGCCAAGACAACAGGGGAGAAGGGAGTGCTGCTTGCATGCTCACCCCTCCTTCCCTATTGCCTTGACTTGCTCACCCAAGCTTGCACATCTTTCCCCATTGCTCACCCAAGCTTGCCCATCCTTCCCCATTGCCTTGGCTTTCTTACCCACCAGCAGCAGCCCTGGGTTGGCATTTGGGCAACTAGCACCACCCCACAGCAGCACCAGGCATCTGCATCAGGTGATACCAACGTTAAGGACACCACTGTCTCCAGGATCCACATTCAACAGAGCTTGGGTGAGGGAAGGCTTTCATGGCTGGCATCCATAGTTTTTTGTGCGTTTTTTAGTTTTCTAGAAGAGTTTATTCCTGATGTTTCAACAGCATTTGTGGCTGGCATATTCTCTGAAGATGCCAGCCACAGATGCTGATGAAACATCAGGAATAAACTCTTCTAGAACATGGCCACATAGCCTGAAAAACCCACCAAAACCCACCATCTTAAGTTTACTTAACCAAGTAGCTGATCTAGGATCTTGGTTTATGATATTTGTTACATACCTATATGAAACTTGTTACTTTTAAGCTCTGACCTAGCTTCATTGAAATAAACAGAAATGCAATTTCACCTAAAGGATTTTTTTTGTTGCACAGTCTCTTTTGTTTAGTGGACTTGCCTTCAAATAGGCATTCACAGAGTTGTAATCTGACAATACCAGCTAACTTTTAATTATCCTAAATCCTAACATAACTGATTTGTAGACCTATGTGATTGTGTTGACTCAGTTTGACAGCCCAATTACTCTGTACTGTTTCTGGTCCAAATCTTTCCCAGAACATTGTTGAAAAGAAAATGGAAAGCAGGGATGCATACTCCCATCAATTTGGACTAGTTAGAGGACATATTGTGCACTGTCATGCCTTAGAGATGTCATTGACCACCTGCAATTTTTGTGCGTCACAGTTTGTAAGCTCTCACTGAGAGAAGAATGCCAATTTATGTAGCATGCCAAGTAATGGCTTTCCTCTTGTGGAGATGGTTGCTCTCTCCAGCCTATACGCTTCACCTGTTGGCCCCTTCTTCCAGGTGGGAGTTAAACTGTAACTCAGGTACTGTGTAGAGTTTAGTACAACTGGGGCCTGCGGCTCTCTTTAGATTTTCCTCATTTTAAGAGCTACAGCAATTTTGACTGTTGAATTGATCTGTTGCTGAGGCAACCTGGCATTGTAAGTAGACAGGTATAGGTGCTTTGGTTTGGTGCCTGACTTTGAAGCTAGAACACCTGTGTCTTCTTAGAACTGGAGTGTTTCCTTAGACCTTCCACAAAGGTGCATTGCTCATTTATATTTTTTTGTGGAGCTTTCGGGCTATGTGGCCTTGTTTTAGAAGAGTTCCTTTCTGACGTTTCGCCAACATCTGGCATCTTCAGAGAATGATAGCCTGGAAAAGGATTGGAGATATATATCCTATGTGACCCTGGGAAGGGAGGAGTAATTTGCAAATGTATTGTTCTGTTGCTAATGGCAGTCCTCAGGGTGGGAGGATATGCAAACAAGGATTAATGTCTGCTAACTGGTGCTCATTGTCTGCTGGGAATCCCCTGGCCTTAGGCTGTTGCTCATTTGCATAGGTACAATTGCAAATTACTCCTTCCTTCCCAGGGTGACACAGGATATATATATTCAATCCTTTTCCAGGCTAACATTCTCTGAAGATGCCAGCCACAGATGCTGGTGAAACGTCAGAAAGGAACTCTTCTAGAACATGGCCACATAGCCCGAAAGCTCCACAAAAAACTATGGATGCCGGCCATGAAAGCCTTCTACTCCACATTGCTTATTTATTTATACATTACTCATTAGGGTTCCTAGATCTCCAGGCCTGGCCTGGAGTGTCAGGGCCGGTCCCCTTTCCTGTGGTCTACAGGTAGGGGAGAGGAATTTCTGGGTGAGAGAACTGTCTTGAAAAAGTGTGTGTGTGTGTATTCTTCATTTGTTTCACATGGTGTTTTTGATTTGAATGGCATACTGTGAGCAACTGTGGCTGATGCACTGGGTATCACTCCTTGTAACGTCACCATTGTAACATCACCAAGGTCCATTCCTGTGACATCACAAGGCCCCACATCTCAGATTTTGGCCCTGAAATCTTCAAGGCCTGGAATATTTTTGACGTACAAACCTTGAACAATTAAAGTTGATCATAATATCACACTACACTGTTATAGCACTATTTTCCCACTTTTACTGCTATGGCTGCCTCCTGTGGAAACCTGGGATTTTCAGTTTGACAGAACCTCCTAACCCTCCTTGATTCACTGTGTGTGAAGTAAATAAATGGCAGGCAATCACTACAGCCATCTGCACTCCAGTGCTGGGAGAAGTGTTATGCTTT
The DNA here is from genome assembly GCA_034509955.1 of Urosaurus nigricauda. NCBI lineage: Eukaryota > Metazoa > Chordata > Lepidosauria > Squamata > Phrynosomatidae > Urosaurus > Urosaurus nigricauda. Next base: position 136,217,218 of record JAOEGL010000001.1, on the reverse strand, counting down.
TAAGCTTGCATCATGTTTGTTTATTTATATCCCATTTCCCCCTCAACTGTGGGGCTAAAAAAAACTTACAAAATAAATAAAGACCACCTATACATGAAATATATTAGACAAGGTATATGGGAAAAAAACCAAATCTTTCTAAGGCCCTATCTGCATGGGCCAGGATACTCTGGAGGCAGCAAATAACAGGTAAATGTTTTAAGAGTGTTACATCCCAGTTTTGGTTTGAATGTGCTAGAAATTATCCAGACTGCTTACACCAGAGCTGAGGTTTGGGATATGCATTGTCTGAACAGCACAACACTAGAACAGCAGGGGGGTATGGGCCTTTTGGCATGTGAAGACAAGGCCTAAACTCTTGTCAGGCTCAGATGGCTCTAGCTCATGTTGTGGTTTGATGAAGGGACCAACTGAAGGCTCAAGCTGCCAGCCACTGCCTGATGCTGCCTCTGATCCCCCAGAACAGCTCAACAAACTGAAACAAGAGCTGAAGAACTAGATACCATCACAACACCATAAATATCTTCATAACATTTAAGGAAGGTGTCCTTCTTTTCAGGATTTTTGTTCTGCACCGCAGGATTTGAATTTTTTTTATCTACAGGTCTGGTCCTAGGCATCTTTCTGCTCCAAGATGAAAAGAAGTAAAATAAAAAGAAACACATGGTTTTTATTGCTGACATGAAGCTTTCTGTTGCTGCTGCTGCTGCTGCTGTTATTGTTATTTCTGAAGGATAAGTGTTCATTCTTGATGGACGAGCTGCCATCTGCTGTTTGAGTGGTAAAGTCCAGATATAGGTTTCTTGTCTCAATCATAACTAAGCCATGGATTGTCACTGTTAGCCCCAAAATGGAGATGGGAGCTGCAGGAACAATTCTGATGGGGAGCCAATGGGCTTGTCCCTGTTTCTTCCCCTCATGTGATGGTATCTGTGTGAGAATGACTGAATAGGACTAATTTACATCAGATATGGGGCCCTTGTTTGTCACCCAGTACGCTGTTGTTGATAACTTTATACCCATCGTGAGCAGGATCAGTCCTCACATTAGATGACATGTGGTATCTGCTTCAGGGGACAGAGCACTCCATCTCTAGTGGCAGAACTGCACACTCGCTAAAATCCTAGAGAACATTATTTATTGATTTATTCATTGCATTTATATGCTGCCTTTTTCCTGGTGTGGGACCCAAGGCAGCTCATAAGAAATAAAAGGAAATTAGCTAAAAACATTAACAGTAAAATTAAACACAATTAAAAAGCTGTTTTTTTTTCAAAATCACAACTTAAACAATATAAAACCATTACAAGCATGCAAATATTAAAACTCTAGGAAACCTTTCTCTCTGAAGCTCATCATGTTCCAAACTGAAGAAGTATCACTCAGAGCCTGGCAGAGGATGGACAGAGACAGTGATGGAGGCTACAGGTGATTCTTCTTCAACTGACTCAGGAAGTAGAGAATTTGATCTACTGCTGAAAGCAGAAATTCATGAGATTGATTTAGGCTGTAGCTCTAAACCCACTAACCTGAGAGTAAGCCTCCTTGATATCTGTTAGAGGACCTGCATAGGAATTGTGTTCTTAAATATTATTATTTAATTCATTATTTCAATTATCATTTTTTTCATTAAAAAAAATTGTTGACAGTCTTGTTCCACAGGCAGCCACAGGATAAGCTGTTAAACTGAGAACCAACTGAGCTTAAAAAAAGATAAAATACAGCACAGTCCTGTGCATATTTACTTGGAAGAAAGTGTCACTGTTTTCAACTGGCTCTAATAAGTGTATGTTTAGGCTTGCGGCTATTGGCCAAGATCCTGTACTGTGCAGCGTGAAGGAATAGTTCCACAAGTGGAACTACATGACTATGGCTGCTCAACAGCCCTCAGACATATAATTTAGCCATTCATCATTTAGCCAGTGGTTGGGGGAAAGGAGGGCTGGAAAAGCATTTGGCCAGATGCAGAATACCTACCCCATTTATTTGGTTCTACTAGGAACCCTTGGGAAGTCTCAGCAGTTGAAGTTATTGGTTTATGTCTGGGTACAATATCTCTCAGCAGCATTTGATATTATTGAACATGGTATCCTTCTGGGCCCCTTTTCTGGGATGGGACTTGGAGTGGTTCAGTCTTTCTTGGAGTGTTGGACTCAGAAGGCGGTGTTGGGGGACTCCTGTTTAACTCCTTGGCTGTTGGCCTGTTGGGTCCCTCAGGGTTCTGTCCTGTCCCCCATATTATTAAACATCCACATGAAACCACTGGGAGGGGCCACCCAGAGTTTTGGGGTGTGGTGTCACCAGCATGCAGATGACACTCAGTTCTGTCTCTCCTTCCCATTTGATTCCAAAGAAGCTGTCTCTGTACTGAACCATTGTCTGCTGTCATTAATGGACTGGATGAGGGCTAAAAATTGAAGCTTAATCCAGACAAGACAGAGGTGCTCCTGGTCAGTAACAAGACAGATCAGAGAATAGGGATTCAGTCTGTACTGGATGGGGTTACACTCCCCCTGAAATCTCAGGCCCACAGCTTGGGTGTCCCCCTCAGACTCCACTCTGAGCCTAGATGCCTAGGTCTCAGCAGTGATCAGGAGTGCCTTTCCACCAACTGTGCCTGTCCCTTGAGATGAAGATCTGGCTCTGGTAACAGATGCCTTGATTACACCCCATTTGGACTATGGCAATGCACTCTACGTGGGGCTGCCTTAGGAAACTGTCCGGAAACTTCAGCAGGTTCAAAATGCTGCAGCCAGAATGCTGACCAGGGCCAGTTACGGGGAGAATATAACTCCCTTGTTAAAACAGCTTCCCTCCAGGGAGAAAGGCAGCATATAAATGAAATACATAAAATAAATAAATAAATAAAGGAATGTAGCCAGATGATCCATGGATTTTCCCCACTCTCCACCATCCAGTGAATAGCCACGGGAGTAGGTGAGTGGAGGAAGCTACAGTGGCTGCACAGTAAGTCTTTGGGGCAATGGTTATTGTGGAGGGTGGAACAGAATATCAGCCTCTACCACTGGAAAAAGACATACATATGCATACTGTGGACCTATGCTTGTGTGTGCCACTGACAAGATGTCAGCTGAAGTTACAAAAAAATCTTTTGGAACTGAAGGCTCTTTTCCTCCTGCCCCCAATACACACAAGGCAGCATGAGAGAGACGTGAGCAGGAATGGAATGTTCCTTATGGACAAACAAGAATTTTAAACAGAATTGGGTCAGATTCTTCAACTGGTGTAAGCTGTACCAAATTATTAAATTGCCTTGAGACTACATCATTTTGCATAACTAAGAATATGGTAAGTATATAATTACTTTTTTTAAAAAAACCAGCTAAATATTAGTTTTAATGTTGGCAGAGAGAGGCTATAAAATCAGTTTTCTCGCTGCATTTCATTTCATGCTCAAGAGGAGAACCAACTTATGTATGCTTTATTCATAGTAAGACATACAAATACTACACTAAAACCTCAGTGCTTAAAGGTTACTTTGCTGAAAGCATAGTGTGCTCTCTTTGTCTTTGCTGTCTTTTGAAAAAAATATTAATTTAAAACCTAGCAGCAGAGTCAAGACAATGAACCCAGGCAATACAAACACTAGCCTTACTCATGATGCTCTTACCTAAAGACAAGTCCTGATGTGATTGAAAACTCCTGAGTTATGACAAGGGTTGCCATTCAGACCTGATCACCTACTCCAACAATGGACTCTTTCAAATGTGAGGAATTTCTCCCAATTCCGAATGGAGCCAATGCGGATTCATGTAAATTCGCTTGTTTAGCGAATTTACCTGAACCCCTGCTCCATTCGGAAGGCATTCGGAATTACTTCCCATTACCTGAAAATAACCCCCCCTTGCCCAAAATCGCGTGAGAAGCTTAAATTCGCAATAACATAAAACCCATGATTGCATTCTGAGTGACTTCCCTTTTGCCCGAATTTGCGTGAGAAGAATTAATTCGCAATAACGTGAAACCCCAGGATTGCGTTTGGATTGCCCTTGGATTATACTTCCAATATCCCACGTCTGAAAGAGTCCAATGTCAGGACTATACTGAAAAACAGAACTAAATTAAAATAGATAGCACAATTCAATGACGTCACTCATGTTCTCCCCACTGACATCCTGCCAATCTGGCCCAAACACAAAGCGGCTGTATTTTAAAGGATTTTATTCCATGTCAGACAGTATCAGATCACACAAAGGTATTTTTTAAAACTATATATTCCAGAATTGCCCAGCCAGCCCAAGGGCTTGATTAACTTCAATACAAACTGTGCATATGATGGAAGCCTCAACAGCTGCTTTTAAAAGTCATTAAAGAAGGTGTGAGAGGACAATGCTTAATAAAAACAATATGGCAATTGTTGTCTGAAGTTATTGCATTCATTCCCACAGTTTTCAAAGAGACAGCTACAGTATCTGAGTCTGTTGTTTGCATTTTAATTATCTTAAGTACACCAGACTTAAAATAAAAATGTGCCTTTACTATTCACCTCTATCAGTTTGTCCTCTGCAACAGTAACTACCTTCAGTTATTAATCACTACCAGTCCGGTATAGTAGTTTGAATGTTGGACTACTACAACTCTGGAGGCAAGAGTGTGAATCCCCTTTCAGCCATAGAAACCCACTAGATGGCCTTGGGCAAGTCACACTTTCTCAGCTTCAGAGAAAGGCAAAGGCAATCCCCCTCTGAACAAATATGGCCAAGAAAACCCATGATAGGTTCTCCTTAGGGTGGCAATAAGTCAAATATGACCTTAAGGCAAACAAGAACAAGAACAATAGTCTCAATTAAGTAACCCATTGACTAAATTGATCAGAGCCTAAGTGGCCAGAAAATAAATAAGGATCAAATAACATGATATGTTTAACACATTTTTAGAAGAGGTTTTCTGTTTGTCAAAACACATGATTTTAGTATGGTTTATTTTGTAATTAGCCATTGGAAGGAAAACACAAGCTTAATTTGCAAATCTTGTAGCTGAAACAGGTATATCTCAAGAAACAGTATTGTGGCTTAAATTAGATATTAAGAGGAGTGCAATGGAATTTCCTCAGAGATACATGTCTTTGCAATAAGTCTTGCAAATTGCCACCAATCACAAAAGAGACCGTGCTAAATGCAAACTATGCTGATTTTTACCACTTATTGTTGCTATTCAATTGTAAGTATGACAGCCTCAGTTTTGTCATTTTGGCTTCCAGGGAGAGGTGAGGCTTGATCTGTTTTAGGACCCATTTTTTGTCTTTTTGGCTGTCCATATTATCCTCAGCACTCTTCTCCAACAGTGCTTCTCAAATGAGTTGTCTTTCTTCCTATCTGCTTTCTTAACTCTCTAGCTCTCACATGGTAATGGGGAATGCTATGGCTTGGAAAATTCTAATGTTAGTGCTCAGTTGTATATCTTTACCCTTTACATTTTCACCACTTCAGGGAACATTTTTTTGAAAAAAATATACAGTGGTCCCCCGGGTTGCGAAAGTAATCCGTTCCGGGATCACTTTCGTAACCCGGAAGTGTTCGCAACCCGGGGGACCGCTTTTTTTGGTGCACAGTGTGCCGGAGCGCGCTGTTTTAAAGGGCCCGGGTTGCTTTTTTTCCCCGCAACCCGGGGATTTTTTCGGAAACCGGGGCCATTTTCCCGGCCCCGGCTCCTTCGGATCCCGGGGATTTCGTTCCCCAGGGGATTCGGATCCCGGGGGACCACTGTAACTAAATATGGCAAGAGATACACATCTTTGATATCTAGTTTGATTCAGAGTGCAAGAGATGTTTCCCTCCAAATTAAAAAAAAAGTGAGACACAAGATGGCATGTTGCTGTAATGATCTGGTTATACTCTGCTTTTAAAATATGGATAGGAGGTGAGTGCAAGAGGCATGTCATGACAACCCACCAAGCCAGGCTTCCCAGTAGAGTCAAAAAATAAAGGCAACTGTTTTGATCAACAGTAATAAACCAGTTCTAGCACTTTTATCTCCACCAGGTAGAGGGCTTTTGCACAGCTAATGGTCTTCACAACATATTAAGGGCCAAATAATCTTAACATGCTATAAGAGAAGACAGTTCCAATAATGAGCCAACATGATGTAGTCGTGTGAATGTTGGACTACAACTCTGGAGATCAGGGTTTGATTCTCAGCACAAGCATAAAAACCCACTGGGTGACCTTGGGCAAGTCACATTTTCTCAGCCTCAGAGGATGGCAGTCGCAAACCTCCTCTAAAGAAACTTGCTAAGAAAAACCTATTATAGGATCACCATAAGTAAAAAAAAAAAAAAAAAAAAAAAAAAAGACTTGGAAGCACACAATAACAAATTTCCAACAGTATTACATTTATTGCGACTCCCCTTCCTGCTGCTAAGGGAATTGCAGCTAATCTTGGAAGGAAAAAGGAAAGCTTTGGGGTGGTGGCAGGTGACACAACCATCACTGATAATCTAACAGTTCTGGTGCTTCAATCCTGTTAGTCTTGGAATCAGCACAGTGGACTGGTCGATGCAAAAGTATTGTGATGACCAAGACTTGGATTCTCTGGGTTAATTTGTGTGGTCTTTTCTTGTTCATATTATTCTTCCTATTCCTATTATTCTTGTTGTCTTTCCAAACTTAGTACTGTAGTAGTGGTCAGCATAAATGTTGGTGGGACAGTGAATCTATTCTGGTTTTGAGTCTGAACTTTGAAGACACTGTCTGGGAGTTCAAATGTATTTGGGTGGTAGGTTTCAGGACCATGGCCAGCTCCTTTAAAGCTCTAGTTTAAGCTCAGGGCAGAATCACTCTCCTGTGGGCATGGGAGTCACCAGTCACTACTGTGTAAAGCCTTGGCTTCTATGATTGGCCTCCTTCTGTGCCCCTCCACTTATATAGTGCTTTTTAAACATTTCAATAATATGGCACTGACATTGTGTGCAGCAATATTCAGATACTTCCTTCTTGGAGAAAAGGTTTGGCTTCATTTCAAACAAGATGCAGGCCTATCATAAGCAAACATCACAAATGAGGTACAGGCCTGTGACTTGACATTTTCACTTGTCTTCACCTGTATGATTTTTTTAAAAACAGCTTTGCCTGATGAAGAAGCCAGTGAGCTTTGAAAACTTATGTAATATACTTGGTTGGTATAATAAAGGTATTATTGTGATAGGTATATTGGATTTTTAAAAATGGTGTTTTGATGGATGGCCAACATGGCTGCAACTGAATCTACAGTTAGCCCTCTGTATTCATGGATTCTGCATCCGTGGATTCAACCATCCACAGCTTGAAAATATTTTAAAAATGTATAAATTCCAAAAAGCAAACCATGATTTTACAATTTTATACAATTGACACCATTTGATTACACCATTTTGTGTAATGGGACTTGAACTGGAGGGGGGCAGTCCTGGAACCAAACAACAGTGGATTCCAAAGGCCCACTATAGATATACCTTCCAACATTTCACAGAAGAAAACTATGGTGTGTATGGCTGAGCAGCATTAGAGTATGGTACAAAGGGTACAGGAATAAAATGTCACTAATGTGAAACAATACTCAAAGCTACTATTTTAAGCAAATAACCTGGAATTTATTTATTAAGTATAGGAAGGACAAGACTCTATATGCTGCTCTCCTCTCCTGCTGAATGAATTGAGTGCATATTATTTTTGCAATTTCAACTCAATTGAGGACCGGGGGGGGGGGGGGTAGGAGGAAGAGAGAGAAATCAAAACATTATCAACGCAACTGAGAAAGTGAGACAGCATAGAATTAACCACAGCTGTCTATGCCAAATCTAGACATCTGGAGAGTATGTATATATAACCTTTGGGTTCGAAGATGCTGAACTCAGCCATATCTGAGGAATCCTAAACTAGAGGGAGCAAATGGACTAGGGTTCACTTTCTGAAGGTTTTACTTCCAACACAGGCAAAGAATTCTGAATTTAGCTATCATTAGCAAGTTTCACTTGTTATAACAGATAATGCTATCTTGAGAAGTGACAGTGTAGAGACTTCTTGAAACAGTGCAGGGCCTACAAAGGGACTTGTAGCCTCACAGAAAACAAAGATGATCTAGATCTCAAAGGAAGTTACTTTGGTGCTGCTAGTGGAGATGGAAATTTTGTTAACTAGATTTTACTGTCTTTGTCCTTAATCCCTCCCTACAGCCAAGAAAGACTGGGGCTTCTATCTGCACCAATCCCAAGACTACTTTAAACACCACCTTAAACAAACATCTCAAACAAGATGCAGGCCTATGACTAACACTGTCATTTTACTTCCTCTGTATGATTTTTAAGAATTTTGCCTGATGAAAATGCCAGTCAGAAAAGTATCACCAGAGGTATATTTTGGATTTTGTTTTGTGCTTCAAGTAGTTTTCCTTGCTTTGACAACTCTTCCCTTTCCACACATTCCTTAGACCGCAGCACCACCTGCTGTTCTCTTCTTCATCTATCATGTGTGGAGAATGTCTTCAGCAGAATGTAACTGATAAGCAATTATCAGCCTTGCTCATTCCTGCCCAAAAACGAGAAGACGCCCAGTGCAAATGTAGATTAAAAGAAGGAGCAAGAGTTACAGATAGAATTCAAAGGCATAGTAGTGTTAGCCTGGAAAATCAGTGTGCAAAGAGATCTTGCAGCACATTTGAGACTAACTGAAAGAAAGAAGTTGGTACATGAGCTGTCGTAGACTTGATCCTACTTCCTCAGATACATGCTGAGGAAGTAGGCTCTGGTCTATGAAAGCTCATGCTATCAATTTGTCTCCCTTGGTTGGTCTCAAAAGCAAAGGGAGGGAGGGAAAGTAAAGAACAAAGAGTAAGCCTTGTGGCCAAAATCTTGTTGGGCAATTACAAATATGTACCCCAGAGTTATGTACTCATAACTCTTCCAGTGGGTCCTGGAACCAAACCCTAGGGGATAACAAGAGCCCACTGTACAAGGAAGCTGTGAGACATGGGGGGGGGGTCTATATCACTGTCAATTGGGAAACAGTTGGCTCACAGTTCCTCCCACCCCACCTCCGCATATGGATGATATCCAGCATGAGGAGGAATTATGATGGGGGACTGTTTCTGCCTGTTACACCAAACATCAGTCATACAAATGGGTGGCTATGAACGTCAGCACCTTCCTGAGACAGCCCCCTCCCCCAGACTGCTGTAACTGCTTCCTGGTAAGTGGGGACTGGGATGGGATTCACTGTGTAGCACTATAACTATAATCTCTAATAGGATTCCAGCCTTGTTGTTTTATTGTTAACTGTCCTTGAGTCAACCTTTACTTCCAGTGACCAGATGGATGAGACATCTCCAAGTCCTTCTGTCCTCCACTGCTCTGCTCAACACCTGCAGGCTCAGGCTGGTGGCCTCTATAGTTGAATCCAGCCATCTGGCATATACTCCTCCTCTACTGCCACCTATCTTTCCTACTATCATTGTCTTTTCCAATGATTTATGCCTTCTCCTGATGTGGCCAAAGTATGACAACTTCCATTTAGTCATGCTGGCTTCCAGAAGGCTTGATCTGTTCTACGAGAACCCATTTGTTTGTCTTCTTGGCCATCCACAGTATACTCAGCTCTCTTCTCTAGCACCAGAATTGATTTTCTTTCTATCGCCTTTCTTCACTGTCCAGCTCTTACATCCATACATGGTGATGGGGAATGCAATGTCTTGAATAATCCTCACTTTGGTGTTGAGAGTTATATTTTTACACTTCAGGATCATGTCTAGTTCCTTCATAGCTGCCCTTATAATTCATGGTCTTCTAATTCCTTGGATGCAGTCTCTGTTTTGATCAATATTTGATCCAATATCCAAATTCCGGCCTTATCTTTCAATTAATTGAGCTGGGGAATAATGTCATTTACTTCTGGCTAAATGTAGTGGATCATTAATATTTTCCTAAATCAGAGGTTTCTCTAGGGAGGTGTGGGGGATTCACACCACACTGGGTGACACCACAGAGGGGGGTGTCACCCAGTCAGGTGGTACACCCAAAAGGATTGGCATGGCTACTAGGTGAGTGAGAAAGGGTGTCACTTCCCTTTCCTGTTCACCCAGCTTCTGCACCAGAACCTAAGTGGTCCATTTGAGGTTACAGCACCACCATCCTCAGGAACCACAGTCATGGAAGGGGGGGGGAGGGTTTGGGGCCTTCAGGTTCCAGCATGAGGAGCTGTGTTGATCCTGAAGGCCTTTCTGGGGTGGGGTGGGTTGGCTGCCTTCAATGTCCAGTGTGGCTGCTCCAAGAGCAGCCACATTGCACTTGGAATGGACAATGGTTTGGCTGGCTGGCTGGCTGGCTGGCTGGGGAATGGAGACAAGGCAGTTTGCCCCACTACAACAGGTGACACCAACAGAAAAGGAGACACCAACCTCAGCAACTCTACTGTCCCAAATGGCAATCACATACCTTTCAATTTGATTAGGACACTTTCATGGCGATCTAGCTTGTTTCTCCTGACTGGCTGACAATTAGCATGTTTTCTGAGCCCTTTCCTTTGTGTTTTATATTTGACTGGCTAGTAAGTGTATGAAAGGGTCATGTCTCCATTTCATATTTACATAGTGCTTAGTGTACGGACAATACTTTACAAACAAATGATGAAGATCATAGGGTTACATTTGTTCTCTGCACAGACCAGTGCCTAACTGGTGATGGCTGTCTTATGTTTGTTGGAGTATGAGCTATAACTGCCTGAGGAAATAGCAAATCGATGCTCATTTTTCTGATATAAGTTTTGCTCCACAACCTGAGAAATGTTGGGATAGATCAGCAGGACATTTGTGCCAAGGCAGCCCTTGATCATGGTGGTCCTTGCACACGTTGATGCATTCACAAGGAGTTAGCCAATACTTTCTTATGCAAGTGGTTCCCTATTAGCTTGCAGCACAATTGCATATGAGCATACTCCCCTGTCCCTGGAGTAGCTGCTTGAACATCCCTGGAATGGACCCCAGAATATCTGGGCATCTACACTCCCTGCTCCCTGCTGTGCAAGTATACTGGTGGAGCTATTTTTCACTGGTATCAACAAGGACTAAATGTCCTGTTGATGTTGTCATGTTTGCTCTAGATATGAATAAGCCTGTTCCATATTATTATCCCTTGCTGTTCACACACAATAATGGGACACACATGTGAATCGTGGTGAACATGAATTCATCTACATTTAGCAAATCCTGTCTCGGATGATTTGACGGTAATTTCTGCAGCTTTTATGATATTCCTATTTAAAAAAATTAAAAAAATTAAAATGTGGAATATGTTTTTGTGTAACACTGTCCACCTACTAAATGTTACCACAAATTGTGCCAGTGTTATGCAGCAAATAAACGAGAGCAACCGATCTCCATCTCTGATTCCGAGAAGGAACTTGGTCTTCATTGGTGGCGTGTCACATACTGAGCTATAATCATTTTAGCCACTAGAGGGCTCTCAAGATGGAATAGTTTGCTTCTCTTCTATCCAGATATAGGAGCTTATCTCATTAACAAATAAACCAATTTACCTCTTCCAGCTTGAATTCAGGATCCAGGATGCCCCCAGAATTTATCATACCAAAATCGCCACTGATCTAGCCGAGATATTGCTGCCTGGTTGCACTCAGCCAGCCAATTTTTGAAGCTAGAAGCTCCCCAACTTTGAAAAAGTGATGACTGAGCGAGACTTCGACCTAGGATGTATCTGGGCAATGGCATTCCAGCTAGATCAGCAATGATTTAGGTATGATAACATCTGGTAGCATGAATTCAAGCCAGAAAATTTCAAAAATTTTGAAATTTGAAATTTTATTTTTAAATTTTTTGGGGGGGTCTCCTTTTTCTCCCCACTGAGCTTCACCCCACTCCCATCATCCTTTAAAGCATTTTAAAGGGAAGCTGATGAACCATTTCTGCCAAAAGGTAGGTGTTTGAGGAGCAGTGATGTCACCCCCACTCAGGGTATCACCTGGTGCAGTCCACACACCCCGCACCTTCCTAGTAATGCCACTGGCCTGAGACCCTCCACTGAGGAGGTACATCCCAACGCTCTGCCCCTTCTCTCTGTCTTGGTGGCTATCAAACTCCAGGAAGGATCCCCTCTCTTGGTGCTACTGCTTACCAGTGGGAAGAGGAGGGAGAAAGGAAGTTGGGAAGCAGCTGATCTCAGCTTGGAGGCAAGAAGAAATAAGGAGTCCAGTTTCTTTTCCCTTTTCCTGGGAGTTTAGAGAAGCTGTATTTTCCTCATCTGAATTCCCTTTTCCCTTAGTAAGCAAAAGTGTTTCCAGCTGACTGGAGGGAGATTTTGGATGGAGCACAAAGGGCTAGAGCAGTGCTACTCAAAACTGAGGTGCAGTATTGGTCCATAAACCATCGGTTGCTGGTTCTTGGTGAGTTTCAAGTAAAAAGCAATTGTATCCAATGGGCACAAATATTGTCCTAATCCCTGGTACACTGGGGGGGGGGGTGTGCCACCGACCCACATCACGTCAATTGTGAAACACAGAGCTAGAGAATAGCTCAATGAGACCCATTTCAGTGGAGACACATGCATATGTAAGTCACACAGACATACATGTATGTCACTAAGAGGATGTTGCTTATTGTCTGGGTTGTTGGATGTGAATAAGCAAAGACTGGAAGTTGCATGTTGCCAGACGACAGAATAAACTAACTGCAGAACAAACTGCTCTAGTTTGCCCATCTTTCCTACTGAGATCAGGCTTGTCAGGTTGTATGAGTGCACCAATGGAAGGTCTTTCTTTAAAAAAAAAAAGGGGTGGCAGTCTTTGCCAACTTTCGGGAAGTTGCTGATGAGGTCATGAGAAAGGTTTCATTCAAAAGATAAGCTCCAGAGCCAGGGAAAGTGGAATTTTTTTGGGGGGGGGGGGACTCAATAATGACAGGCATGTGGTTATTATTTTTTCCTGCTTACCAGGAAAGGCAAATTACATTTCTCATCCATTGCCATTCAGACATTCTTAAATATCAAGACTCTTACAAGCACAGCATCTACATAAAAGTATCCTCCAAGGGTTCAATAGAGCTTACTCTCAAGTAAGTGTGCCTAGCCTAGATTGCAGGCAGCATTTATTATTCTGAATGAGAGTTGCTGTTTTCAGAGACCCTGGAACTGTTTTAAAGTTTGGGATGGCTTCAAAATTGGCAGATGAGCTGTTAGTAATTTTACTTAATTGCTGAGTCAAATTACTTTTCCTCTCTGTTATCATCCAAACACCCTTAACTATGAAGACTCTAACAAGCTCAATGTGAACGTAGAAGTGTCCTCCATATGTCCAGTGGAGCATACTCCCAAGTAATGGGCACAGGTTAGACTGCAGATAGCCATTATGACTCCTGGGAAGGCTCAACTACAATTACTGCCTCAATATTTCTAACTTTTTGATCATTTAGTATATCTCTGACTGGTAATACCTGAGAAGGTTCAACTACAAAGGATTCCTGGTGGTCCATTATTGCCAGATTATTTCTGGTTGTTGGGGGTTCAGCTACTTCAAACGAATCTTACAGGCTTCTCTGCACTTTTGTTCAGGAGTCAATGTCTAGAGCTTCACTGCAGTCACCAGAGAGGGTCTTTCCCTAGTCCTAAGGGTATGTACTTCAGGGGTTATATGTGAATCTCAACAGATCCTCTGGAGATGGTCACACTAGGCAGGCAGCTTCATACAGGAGAAGATGGTCCTTTAAATATCCTAGTCCTAAACTAATGAAGGTATTAATTACATGCATGCCATGGTAGGTCATGTTTAAGTACATGGTCATCTGTATTCACTCACTGTAGCTGCCAGCAACAAGTGCTCAGCGGAGTAAGGTTAAAAGTACCAGCAGTTGTTCTATCTAGTCCTCTGCTCTACAGTGTGTTAGCAGGAAGTCTGGTAGTCCAGCTCCCTCACAGAAGTTGTATCTCTGTCACTTTTGACATGTCGCACAAAACCATTCAATAAATCCCAGGCTAACTGGTCTCACACCTCCACCAAGTCCTGAATGGTTTCATGTCAAGAAATGATTTGATTAATGAAGTCAAGTCAAAGCAGAAATCTGTTCAGATGCGGCTTCTCTGTTGGCAAATGGCTCCAAAGGCCACTGACAAGAGTGGAGTTCCAGCAGCTGGGAAAAAAAGAACATATGCCCTGGCATCTGTGGAAGGAGCTTGAGTGCCCTCTTTCTGATATTGGTTAACCCATGCTTTTTTTTCACAGGTTGCCACAGAATGATTACTGATTTTATGCCTCTTTAATGCAGCAACAGCAAAGCAATCCTAATGGTTTAGGAACATGGTGTACAATGGAAGTCATTTTGCCATATCACTTTGGGTAGTTTCCAATAGAAAGTCAATATAAAATGTTATGATTAAAATAAACATTGTATATGTGTTGACACCATGAGTTACTGCACAAGTGACACCAACTCCAGTGATGCCACTGGTGCAAGCATGTTCACTCAATTATGCAATGGCTAAAGACTGTGCCTTGCAATGTTTCTAAATGATTAACATATGCTGAATATCTAGAACAACTATGAGAATGTTCTGACCCCTGGTGCTCATTTCATCCTGCAAAGGAATGTGGTTTATGAGAATTCTGTAAATAGCTTAGAAGCCTGAAGAAACTTGAGATGGTGGTTAGGGCTTTGTGTGACATAAAGGAGAAGCAGATTAGTGATAGATTGGTGTTTGGTTTCTGAACATGGAAAATTCTGAAAATATCCAACAAATTGAGAGAACCTACCCTTCAAAAAGTCTTAAGGAATGGCGGGGCAATCTGAGTTGATCAAGGTTGGAAACAGGAATTAAAAACAGCTCGAGAGTGACTGGGAAGAGGACTGAAGCCTTTACAGTTGGAAGAGCACACTCAATCACCCACACACCCATTTCTGTTATGGATGGCTGTAATGCATTAAAAGGTAAAGGCATTCCCATTTGAAAAGGTTGTCAAGTTGTGTCCACCTGTAGGGGGTGGTGCTCATCTCTGCTACGAAGCTGAGCAGCCAGCATTGTCAAAGACGACTCTGTGATCCTGTGGCCAGCATGCCTGCACAGAATGCTGTTTACCTTCCCACTGAAGTGGTACCTATTTATCTACTTGCATTTGCATGCTTTTGAACTGCTAGGCTGACAAAAGCTGGGAATAGTGATGGGAGCTCAACCCACTGCATGGCACCTGAGCCTTGAACTGCCAACCTGCTGATCTTGCAATCAACTGAGTCAGCATCTTAACCACTTGAGCCTCTGCATCTATTGCAAATACCACCCATTTCTTTCTGCTGATATCTCTAATTCTGATTTTATTGTTGGAAACCACTTTGAAAAACAACATGGTCAAAATGTGGTGCATGAATACATAAACAACATTGGTCACATACAGCAGTATATATTGCACAGCTTCCATCAGCATCAATATTCCCCATTCCTTCTTTCAGTCTCTGTTGCCCCCTAAAAACCTTCTCTTGGTGGCTAGGAACCCATGAACAGGATTTTTTGTGGGGTTTTTTTTTTTTTTTTTGGTACCATGGAGGGCTACAGTAGAAATGGAAGTCAAATTTCAATATCACTGACTTTGGAAATATAAGTGGACTGGGATGCTCTGCAGTAGAAAAGTACATTAGAAAAGTTTGTTTTCCTTATTTTCCTTTAAATTTCCTGGAGTGGGAGGGTGGGAAGTCAATTTAGAGTTTGGTTGTTATATATAGTTATTTTGTTTAGTTTGGGTTAGTTTGATTTAGTTCATGCAAATGTTTGGCTTTTTTAAGTGAGAGGGGACGGGAGGAATTAGATTTTAAAGATTATTTTTAGATCATTAGGTTTATTTAGGTGTTTTTGAAAAGCAGCATTGTGTTTAGATGTTTTGATGTTGTTTGATTTCTAATTTTGTATGTTATGATTTAAAACATAATAAATATTATATTAAAAAAGTACATCACTGGATCTTGGCCATTGGAGCAAGCAAGCAAGCCAGTGATTGGGAGGAAAGTGGATTCTAGCCAAATAAAGCATCAACTTTGGCTTTGTTTTCACTGCTATTATTTGTATTCTTTCTATAGCACCTTTATCTGGTAACAGAAGACAGGGAGAAAAAGAAGGTGGCGGATGAGTACCTATGTAACCCTGGGTCTTATAACTTCATCTCCAAGACCCTTCCCAGTAGGCAATGCATCCTGTGATGTTCAGCTTTGGTTCAATTCTGCATTCCAGGTCATTTCATTCTCTTCAGGAAGGGTATGGAGGAGGCACCCACTGTAGCAGTCCTCACCCCCATGTGGGGGAAGGCACAGCTGGGTGTCACCCCTCTTCTGGGGGGTCACCCAGTGCAGGCCGTATCAGTGCAACCCCCTTGTGATGCCACTTGTAAGGTGTGGTATGGGAGGAGTTCAGTCGTGGGAGTTGATACCATGAGGTATTGCACCAGATAACACCAACTCTAGTGATGCCAGGAGTTGTAGTCCAAAACACCTGGAGAACAAAAGATTGAGAATCACTGCCTCACCAGGCTGCATAGCCCAGGGTTTGGAGGATGTGACAGCTGAAGTGGAATCACAGAGCAATAACTGTATATTGTTAAGAAATCCCAGGAGAGATGATTCCTCCTCCTCCTCCTTGGCCAGGAAAAGGCAGTCCAGAGATCTTAAAAGTAACTATGAGGAGCTACAATTGTCCAGTTTTGCTGGACAATATTGTAATTTCCATGGCAATATTATAAATATTTAAAGAGCTTATCTGTAGACTTATGCTTCTTTCAGAAACAATCTGTGGTTTAGATGAGTGACAAAGATTGGTAACCACTGGCATCAGTCAACTGGCCTTTTTTCAAAAGTCCACTGTAAGGCTGTCTTACTATTTTAAATACATTCAAAAGTGTATAGAAACTTGCTCGATTAACTGAGCTCTTAATGCCTTAATCATGAAAAACAGGCTCATATTGCATTGCTATGCCACATAAGCACCTTGCATAATTACCTTAGTCCTGACATATTTTTTAATTATATTAGAATTAGAGTGCAAAGAATGTTATCTAAGGTAGGTCTAAACATTTTTTGAATGTACACAACTTTGATGTGTCGAGGAAGAGATTAGGGCTTGCTTTGATAATTACTCAGTCACATGTGGCTAAAAATTCATTACAAACACTATTAATTAAGCTGTCAACACAGCTTTGGCCCTCAACAAGCATAAAATTATTTTCTCTAAACCAGTGTGTGGAGACTGCTGTTTACTAGTTTTAGTGTACAAATAACACACTCACATAGGCATCCCTCCTATTTAGTACACAATAATAATCTTCAGAGATATAAGTAGACCAAGGTCTGATCTGCACTGCAGAAATAATGCAGTCTGGCACCACTTTAACTTCCATGTCTCAATGGTATGGAATTCTGGGATTTGCAGTTTAGTGATATATTTAGCCTTCTCTGTTAGGGAGCTCAGGTGCCACAACAAACTGCAAATCCCAAGATCTAAAGGAGTTTATCACATGATGGGAATTGGAGGTATAATCCAATGGCAATCTGAACACAATCATGGGGTTTTGCGTTATTGTGTGAAAGCCGATCACACGCATTTTCGGGCAATGGGAAGTCCTTCCAAAAAAATCATGGGGTTTTGCGTTATTGCATGAGAAACTATCACACACAATTTTGGGCACTGGGAGGCAATTTTGGGCAGTTCTGAATGCGATGCGGGGTCAATACGCAATCACGTAAATTCACTGAACTAGCGAATTAACTCAATTCCGAACTGGCCCCACTTTCATTTCTTTCAAAGTTGAGAGAAATTCCTCCCAAGTGATAATGTCTATAGCATGGAGCCATGATAGTGAAAGTGGTGTCAAACTGCATTAATTTTGCAGTGCAGATTAGATCCTGGCCGCACATGCCCTGGATTTCATCTGTGAAATGCTGGAGGGTATGTGTAATGCTGGTTTTAAAGGGATATCCATGGCTTCTGGTTTGACCTCAAGGTTTAAAGATAACATTTAAAGCCTTAAATAGCTTGGCATCTGAATACATGAGGAAATGCCTCTTCATATATATGCCTGACTGAGAGCTGAGGTCTTCTGGAGAGGTCTTCTTCTGTGTCCCATCAATGGGGGCAATATGCTGTGGACTGGAGTTACATTTCTTCTTTCCAGTCCCCCATAAGCATTCTTGCTGGCTGGAAGTGAGAGGAACTGTAGATCCTCTCTAGAAGGCAGCAGGGGAAGTATACCCTGTAACCTTGGGTTTTTTCAGAAGCTGTCATCAGAAGTTTTCTTTTATGTTAACAATCAGGCATTGCCAGAGATCTTTGCCTCCATTGTGAGTAGCCCTACATCTACAATTGGTCCTCTGTATCCACTGATTTTTTAATCTATGGATTCAAGCATCCATAGCTTGAAAACATTAAATAAATATATAAAATTCCAAAAAGCAAACCCAGATTTTGACATTTTGTACAAGGGTCACCATTTTACTATCCATTGTATCTAATGGGAATCAAACCCCAGAGGATGCCAAGGGTCCACTGTATATTCTCAGTAATTCTGTATTATTATTATTTTTTTGGTATTTGATGGCCTTCCACTGTTTGTTTGCTTGCTGTTAAATATTAGATATATATGGCAGAAAGCTCCAGAGTGAGGTTGGATGTAAGATATCAAAGAAGAACTACCTCTAGGGGCTCGTTTATACTTCAAAGAGTATGCTTGTTGTACCTGGCAATTAGCATATACACCCTACATAGAAAACGAGTCCATTAAAAGAAAGAAATAAAGGGACAAGGGGGAAAAAAAAGACTGGGCCTCTAGCCAATCTCCCTTTCTAAATATTTTTAAGTGCATGATTAATACACTTCCCTAGCTCCTGTCTGGGTCTGCCGAGGGAGGTCAGGGAGCAGGTAAATGAAAGAAAATGGCTTCATTCGGCATTGACTAAGCTATTAATCATTGCCCATTTTCAATAAATCATGGCAGATGGCAGAAACAGGCAGGCACTCATGGGAAATGACACACCATGTGCATGATGGGAATCATGGATTTTTTAGTAGACCCCAGCAAGAGAAGAGGTCATTTTTGCACACATTGCCGTATCCTGGGGAGCGCAGTGCCTGGGTTCGCACCTGTGATTCGCCTCAGCCTGTCAGCTATCTTCCAAAAAACCAGCCATGGAAACTTTTCGGGAGCCTAGGAACATTCCTCTCATTCCATCCTTTACTGTCTTTCTCAGTTCTGTTTCTCATCATGCTCAAAATACTGTCAGCCTGCCTGTGTGGTGACTTCCAGTAAAGCTGAACGAGCGTCAGATTTAAAGGAATTACAAAGCAGGATCTCACTCATCATCATGATCTGCTGGAGACAGAACTGGACTGGTAATACCTTTTGGGAAGGGGCAACAAGGGGAGAAGACAAAGCTGTCAGCAAGATCTGCCATCCCTACCTGTTGGTAGTTTTATCAGCTGAGTTGAGTCCGTCTCCCCCCCCCCCCCCCCCACTGAGGCCATCAGCACCAACTGCCCTGTGAGAAAGAGCTTCCAGACCATCTGCTTGAGAGCAGCTGTGGTGTCCTTTGGGCTTTCCCATGTTTTACCTGTAGTGGCAGAAGTGACAAGAAGCGGGCATATTCCAGGAAGACCCCATAAGACCAACAACATGCTGCTCCCCAGTGCTCTGATGTTAACTGTTTTGAAAGTGAGAGCATCACAGCTGGCCAATCTAAGAACCATGGAACATTAATGCTTGTTCCCTAAATTTCTTATTATTTTCAGTTTGCAAGCCCTTCTTTTCCTTTTGCCTCATGCCTGAGGAGACAGACTGACTTGTTTTTCATCGTCCAGTTATCACACAGGGACCATATGTACCGCCATCCCAATAATGATTAAAAAGTCTGCATCCCACAAAAGCACATAAATGCGCGAATGATTTTCACATGCAGAACACAATAATGCATTAGAGGCTCATTACTAAAGTGAGAAAGAGGGTAGAATGCGCATTTGGTTTTCACACAGATGCGTGTAAATCCCATTGAAGATTTGGGGATTGCATTTTTGCACATGCACATAGAATTTGTTGCATCACCAGAAGTCACCACAGAACACATGGCAGCAAACAAAATCATCCAGAGAAATAAATAATTTTATTTACACAATTTTCTTTATAAAAATATAGTGTATTGTCCCTTACTTTCCCAGAAATGGTATCCAACCTAAGTTTAAAAAAAAAATTACCCAAAAGAAAGGAAAGTTTCTTAAAAAGCATAAAAGCCTGCTTTCCTCTCTGCAACTGGGCATGACAAAACAGCAATGGAAGTAAATTCGCCTCAAAGGACCATCTGGCAACAAGTACAAAAACTGTGAGAATCCCATGAATAAACTGAATAATAATAATAATAATAATAATAATAATATATACCCCGCTCTTCAGCCCTAAAGGCTATCAGAGTGGCTTACAATTATTATTTTAATTAGACGGTTCCCTGCCCTCAGGCTTACAATCTAAGAAGACACGACACAAAAAGAGAAGGGAATGGTGTTGGAGAAGGGGATAAGGTCCAAAAGTTATTCTCTTCCTCCTACGCCTGGACCAAGGCAGATGGACTGGAGGGAGGGCTCTGCTTCATAATCTAGGACAGGCCTGGTGGAGTTTGGCCAGTCCTTCCTAGGTCAGATGGTGTTGCCATGGAGAGAGGGCACTTCAACTTGGTGCCAATCCCAATGGTGTTGCTAAGCCTCTCTTTCACTCCCACCTAGGCCAGATGGTGTTGCCATGGAGAGAGGGCACTTCAACTTGAGGTCAGATCCAATGGTGTTGCTAAGCCTCTCCTTCACTCCTTCCTAGGCCAGATGGTGTTGCCATGGAGAGAGGGCACTTCAACTTGAGGCCAGGTCTGATGGAGTTCTAGGCCTCTCCTTTCACTCTCTCTTAGGCCAGAATAAACATGAATAAAATAAATCCCATGAATTCACAAATAAAATACTGTATAGAGGTATGCACTTTTCAAGGCAGTGCTTTTGCCCTGAGATTCCTCCCCCTCCCCTTGAAGACTGGCCAAGAGGACCAAGATCCTGAGATATGGGAACCGTTGCCATGTCCTCTGAAGTAATACTAGTATGTTGTACCTGTGCTTTGCCTCAACACAACAGCTCTCTCTTCGGTGAAGCAAGTTCTTCAGATTTATGGAACAAATTCTGAGAATGTCCTCCAGTGTGCATATATTGTTTGATTGTTGCCAATTGCTCAGTTCTAGCTGATGATCAATTCCAACTTGTGTAAACCTTAGTTGCCGAAACCAAAATTTTACTGTTTGTGATGGAACAGTGAGGGGTCAGAATCCCCTAATGTAGGCGCCAAGTTAAAACCCTTCATTGCCTTTTCTTATCAGCTCTTGCGTGTGTATGTCGCTTGCTAACTTATGGTGACCCCGTGAATTTTATAGGGTTTTCTTGGGCAAAGAATACTCCTGAGGTAGTTTTGCCAGTCCCTTCCTTTGAAATACAGCTTGCAGCACCTGGTATTCATTTCAAGCTACCATTTCGAGTCTCTGATGTTTGATATGTATGGATCCATGATTTAGATTCTGAAATATAACAGCATGATTTCCTTTTCATGGCATAGAAATGGACACGGATATGGACATCCCTCCCCCTGACAGACACCCATTTGCTAGGCCTCACAAGGGCCTTACATCAGTGTGTGCCTTTTTACTGGGGCATATGGTATTCATTAGATCCAACCTTTACTTCTATAATTATGCCATGATGGGAGTTCCTGTCAAAGCCATAAAGAAAATCCTATTTCCACCCCCTATAAAACTATCAACCACCAGTTTACAGACATGCCAAGATTGCAAAGAGAATACCTTACACCCCTATCATTAACCCTTTTGATAATGACTCACAGCTTTGTTCTCCTCCTCCTCTGGTTTTGCTGTCTGGGAAGTTCAGTCATTTTTAGTGATAGGACACAACTGCTCCCGTTAAGAGGTGTGTTGGCAGCTCACCAGGAACCCTAAACAACTGTACAAAGTGAAGCAGACAAAATAATCCATATTGCATGCTTCGTGCATTTAGTCATAAGTGCGGTACAGAGCAAACACAGACCTTGCATTGACCTGACTCTGAAATGGAGCTCTCTCAGGGGTGGCCACCAGTAGTTTAGTAGAGAAATGGCTGGCAATTCTGTACCAGAGTTCAGGGCAGGAAATTAAGTTTGCTAAATCTTTCAGGGAGGGTGGTGGTTTTTTTTTTTAAATAAAAAGAAAGGCAAGAAAGTAAACAAAATTATTTATCTGAATGGGATTTGGGCTGGTCTCTCAAGAGCTCATGTAATTACACCTCCAAAATTTATCTTGAGCATCTTCCTCACCACTGCTCATCCTGAGGCATGGAGAAAAGTCCTGCGCACATTTTTGATCAGCAACATACCTCCACCACAGTGCCCTGAATTGACTTTGCTATCCCTGCTGAGCCTGTACAAGACATAAACCTGATAGTGTTGGAATCTCGAGATCTTTCTATTGCCCAGAGTTTCCTTTGAAGAATCCAGGCACTGTAATGGTCACTGTTGGAACTGGAAACAGCATTGGGGTTGCCTGAACCCTGCTCTGAAGTAACCAAAGAGAGATCCCTCCCTTTCCTTTTGGAAACACTCCTGCTTGAATGCTTCTGAACCCCCCTCCCCCCTTTTAGGGCTGTTTGGTTTATGCAGTGTTTGCAAATGTGCCCATTTGTTTATCAAAAATCTTAGTATACTAGAGTCAGTAAGGCAAAGCTAAAAATAAAACCCTGTGTTTTGAAAGTGGAAAGGTGTAAGCCAGGAGTTTGGAAACTTTATGTGTTTATGTGCCTTCAAATTGCCTCTCCACATGTGGAAACACCATGAATTTCATAGGAGTTTCTTAGGCAAGAAAAATTCAGAAATGGATTTTGACAATTCCTTCCTCTGAAATATGGCCTACAACATCTGATATTCATCACTGATGATCTCCCATCTAAGTACTAGCCAAGGCTGGCCATGCTTAACTTCCAGGATCATACCAGTACTGGCTCAAAATGCAACTGTAAGGATTTTGACCAGGACCAATTTTAAGAAGCATGCCATTCTGTTCTTGTGCCAACTTTGGCTCATTTCTGGAAACAATTTAAGGTTATACCATTCAGTAAAGCCCTAATGTCTTTTCACACTACACAATTGCATTGCTATGATTCCACTTTAACTGCTATAGCTCCATCCTAAGGAATCCTGGGAACGATACTTTAGTGAAACACTAGTGCTCCCTGGCTGAGAATCTATAGATCCAGGATGCTACAGAATGAAGCCATGGCTACCAAAGAGGAATAACAGTTCTATAATTCTGTAGTGTGAATGCTCCTGGGTTTTGCAGTTGGTCAAAGGCACTAGAGGAGTTCTCTGGCTGGAAATCCTTAAGATCCCCCCTAAACTACAAATCCCAGGATTCTATAGGAGGGAACCATGGCAGTCAAAGTGGAATAACAGTACTATAATTCTGTAATGTGAATCTCCTAGGGCAATAGTGGAGCTTTCTGGTTGAGATTTCTAAAGGCTATACTCCATAGCTCTATACTTCAAATCCCAGAATTATATCGGATGGTGCCATGGCAGTTAAGGAAAAATATGGTACTTAAGTGTAGTGTGAGAGGTCTAAAGGTTTGTATCACTATCCTGACTCCCACATTTATTTTTATAAAGAAGCATTTTTGGCGATTCCTCTACAAGCTGTGCGGGACAATCTTGCTACATTTTGAGGCTCTTATGCCCTGTTTTAGGAACGAGAGACATCTTTTCCCCATTCAGAGTGGAAGTCACTTTCAGTTTGAGGAAAAAAGACCACCTTTGGACTAAAACAGGCCAAAAAACAGGAGGCTAAAATAATGGCAGAATTGCTTCCATGGCCCTAGAAGGCACATGTAGCTTTTCCAGAGGATGGGAAAACAATAACCAGAGTGTAAGAAGTTACATTTCAAAAGTAACAAAGGCTGTTGCCACACTGCAGAATTAGCATAGTTTGACAGTGGTTTGTCAAAATGGAATCCTGGGATTTATTGTGCCACCAGAACTCTCTGATAGAGAAGGCTAAATATCTCACAAAACAACATATCCCAAAATGCATAGCATTGAGCCATGGCAGTTAAAGTGGTGTTAAACTGCTTCAGTTCTACTGTGTAGATGCAGCCAATGTTAAGAAAATAATATTTTCTGGTTGTGGTCTGATTACTTTTAAAATTGCCTGTTTAAATATTGTGAGCAGAATTTTTCATTCTTTTTATCAATCCTTAATAAAGATTTTAAAAAGTTTCTTAAGTAAGAAAAATCAATAACACAGTAAGCAACATAAGAAGTTACTAATTTGGAGAGGAGGAAACTAATGACAAATGAATTATTTGGGGGGGGGAGGGAGTTGTCATGTTACATAGCAAGTTACTTTAAAAATAAATAAATTTCCAAGTTACTGGGCGCTGTTTCAGCTGTCTGCTTTAAGCAACCAAATGTCTCTTGTAGGTCCAGTTCAGATGGAACCACATCCTCCACAAGCTCAAATCTTGGAAACAAGAGCATATTCTGTTACAAAAAACCTACAACCTTTCTAGGCCACCAAAAAGTCTAGCTGCCTTCTCATGAGCTTGCTTTTCCCCAGAACTATGTGCCATATGTGTGAACAGAACACTCTCATTGACTATCAATTGTTTTAAAGGCAATCAAACCAGTTTATCATTCTTTGATCTGATATTTGATCTGATATTTAGTAGAATTTTGGATATTCTACTACCAGGGGATAAAACTGTAGATGATGGCATTGTTCTGTATTATGAGAGTGACCTGTTCATTTCCAAATCCCCCCCCCCCACATTTCTGTGTGTGTGTGTGTGTGTGTGTGTGCGCACTTTCAAGTCCTCTGTTGACTTGGGCAATCCCATGAATTTCAGAGGGTTTTCTTAGGCACGAAATACTCAGAGGTGGTTTGCCATTGTTCTACTCTGAAATCTAGCCTCCTGTATTTGGTATTCCCTGGTGGTCCTCCATTCAAGTACTGAGCAGATCTGACTTTGCTTTGCTTCCAAGATCTTTGTGGGTATGTGCCTTCAACTTGCCTGTTTACTTATGGTGACCCCATGAATTTCACAGGGTTTTCTTAGGCAAAGAAAACCCAGAGGTGGTTTTTGCCAGTTCCTTCTTCTGAAATATAGCCTTCAGCACCTGATATTCATTGGTCGTCACTCATCCGACTACTAACCAGGGCTGAATGGTGTTACTTTAACAATAAAAATGACATATCCCCACAAGGTGGCACTAAAAATCTTGTCTGAAGTTATTTCCCCCCCTAAGTACATCCACATGAGCCAGGCAGTAAAGCAACATCAGCTCACCCATTTCACCATTGTCTCTTCAGTCCAATCATAAAGCTGCTTTCAGTTGTTATATTAAATTCAAAAAGCTAACAGTTTGCAACCTGGAAGTCTCAGCATTCGGGCCTTTGCTGAGGAGGTTCAAGCACACTCAAAAACTGAGTTTCATTACTTAACCAGAAAATATTATTCAGGACACAGATAAGCCATAGGTTTAAACTCATTTAATATTCATATTCCCTTCTCAGAAAATGTTCACAGGAAAAGCATGGGGTTAGCTAAACTTGCAAGGGCTGTGTGTCCTGCTTTGCACAAGGTGTATGTTAGGGGAGATATTTGTTCAGTTTACAGAGGAAGTTACTAACTATATTTGTGCATCTACAAGTAATACACAAGTTGGAATTCAATTATCCTTTGGTTTCCACTTCCCTGAATTTTGCTATGCAGTGCTCCAGTTTAAGAAATGCATGCAAAAATCTGTACACAATGCATGCAAAAATGTATACCTGTTGTATACAAGAAGGAAAACAGAGTTCAGTACTCCTGTATGCAAAAACTATAGATAATAGGGGATATTGTATGAAGAAGGAGGAGAAAATGGCCAAATGACAAATATGCATGTAAATATCTATATTCAGATGAACTGTTTTTCTTCATAGAATTAAGAAGTGTTTTATGTCTGTGCCTTCAAGCTGCTTGTCAACTTATGGTGAATCAATTAATTTCAAAGGATTTTCACAGAAAAAGAATAGTCAGGGGTGGTTTTGCTAATTCCTTCCTTATAATATAGTCTATAGCACCTGATGGACTCCCATTCAATTATTAAATAGGGCAGACTCTGCTTAGTTTCCAAGATCAAATAGGATCTGGTAGCCTAACCCCCTACATTCCAAAATAGTATTTTTTTTAAAAAATAAATTTATATTAAAAACTGTTATTGGTGTTATGTGTCTTCAAGATGTTTCTTTTTTTAAAAAAATACTTTTTATTACAGATACAATTATGAATACATAAAAAAAATAAAAACAGCATGATTTGCATTCCAACAATACATAGAATAGCATGATTTACATTCCAACAATACATATACACTAATAAAACACCTAATTACTAACAAAAACACTGACATCACAATAAGCTGTCATTTAATATTTGTATAAGAAAATTAAATACTTCCTGGTTAACCACACCTAACTTATACAGATGAATTTTGCCGCTACTTCTATTACTGTGATGAAACAAAGCAACTAAATTTAATGTTTTTTTTCTTTTATGTGTAGCAATATACGTCACTAATAAGCTTAATGTCAATACCCCAAGAGAATTTTTTAAACTATTTAGCAATGATAAGTTACCATCTCTAATCCAAAACTATAACTTAAAACCTGCTTGAAAGTTTGTATGCTATAATATATTCATTTTCTACATTTATAATATAAAAAGCATCACCTTAGTTTTTTTTCTCAGCTCACTTAAATAATGGGTTTAATATTTAAAAAAGAAAACATTAGCATATAAATTAAGAACGACAATTCCACATCTTAATCAGAGTTAAAGCATATGGATTTATAATTGCTTACACATATCCATTCTTCTTCTACTACTTCTATTGTTTTTTTCTCTCTCAATAAGGCTGTTAGTACATCCATTTGCATAGTTTCATCCAATTTAAATAGCCATTCTTCTTTAGATCTTTCTTCCAATATTGTGCATATAGAATCCTAGTGATGGTTATCATGTACAACGTTAACTCATCTGATATTTTTAGCTTTTTCCATTTTTAAGTCCAGCATCATATTTAGGAGGAATGTTTCTGACCTATAATGACCCTAAGGAGAACCTATCAGGGGTTTCCTGGGGCTGAGTGTGTGTGACTCGCTCAATGTTACTGAATGGATTTCGATGGCCAAGTGGAGAATTGAACCCTGATCTCCAGAGTCATAAAAGAACTAACTGAATGATCAGTCTTTATATTCAACATTATTACATGGGATACAGTCAATGTATCCAGCTGTTCCCCACCTGGCCTCACTTCCTTAGCCAATGTTCTATCTACATAGGTTTTGTCACTCTGTTGATTTTGAAAGTGCTTAATAGAAGGGCAACATGAAAGAATTTAAAAACTCAAGTCTAATCCAGCATTCTGTCCCATAGTGGCCAGTCAGATGAGAAAGCCACAAGCAGGGCACAATCTCAATCCCTTCCTCCTCTTGCTATTTCCTGGTGAGGAGTACTGAGAAGAATACTGTCTCTGATACTGGAGATAGTATACAAGCATATGGACTAGTAGTTACAGATCACTAAAATCCATGAATTTGTCCAATCCCCTTTTCATGGAATCATAGAGTCATAGAATCATAGAAATTTAGAGTTGGAAGAGATCACAAAGGCCATCCAGTCCAACCCCCTGCCGTGCAGGAACTCCCACTCAAAGCATTTCCGACAGATGGCCATCCAGCCTCTGCTTAAAAACCTCCAAGGAAGGAGACTCCACCACCCTCCAAGGGAGTGTGTTCCACTGTCAAACAGCTCTTACTGTCAGGAAGTTCCTCCTAATGTTGAGGTGGAATCTTTTTTCCTGCAGTTTGCATCCATTGTTCCGAGTCATGTTCTCTGGAGCAGGAGAAAACAAGCTTGCTCCCTCCTCAATGTGACATCCCTTCAAGTATTTAAACAGGGCGATCATATCACCTCTTAACCTTCTCTTCTCCAGGCTAAACATCCCCAGCTCCCTAAGGCGTTCTTCATAGGGCATCCATGTTGTTAGCCATCACTACACTTTGTGGTGATGACTTCTAGTTTGACTATATGATGTGTGAAGAAGTATGTTGTATGTGTTGTACTGGGTGTCTTCAGGTCATATCCTGAGGTTGTGTGGGGCGGGGAAGGTATGGCGGAAACAGAGTGAACACATGTTACAAAAGAAGTAGGGATCGATGTCTAGTATCTATCCCTTCTTCAGTTCACTCTGTTGCCCGGGATAATTTGGAGAGCATACCAACCATTCCACAATCCCTTAATCTGCTCCTTTGCAATGTCAGGTCGGCCAAAGGTAAGACTCACATCATCCACGATCTCCTCGTGGATGAACGAGCCGACCTGGCTTGCTTCACCGAGACCTGGCTGGGAGATACCAGCTCTGCTACTTGGGCGCAGACTCTTCCAGCTGGGTACACAGTCAGTGAGCAGATAAGGGAGAGTGGATGGGTGGGGGGGGGGCGTGGCTATAGATCATAGAACCAACCTGACCTTGATCAGGAGACCTGTCCGGAAAACAGCCCACATCGAGTGTATGTACCTCACCCTGAAAACCAGGGATAGTCTGGGGATTCTGTTAGTATACAGGCCACCCCGTTGTCTAACAGACTCCCTAGTCGAGCTGACCCAGCTGGTCTCTGAGCTATTGTTGGAGTCCCCTAGACATCTTGTCTTAGGTGACTTCAACATCCCTCTTGAGGCCAGCTTTTCGGATTTACCTGGAGCAGCTCGGGAGTTCATGGAATCCATGACAGGCATGAACCTATCCCAATTGGTCAACGGGTCCACTCATTGTGCGGGCCATGCACTCGATGGGGTTTTCAGTACGGAACAGGAGTATCCATGGGCGAAGGTAACCAAGACCTCCGCACTGTCATGGACGGACCACTTCCTGATCAAGCTGGAGCTAAAGACCACATTCCGTCCCCCCGGGGGTGGCGGACCCATTCAAATGGTCCACCCTCGAAGGCTCATGGAACCAATTGGTTTCCAGAAAGCCCTAGAGGGTTTATTGGTTGGGAATGCCGGCGATTCTGTTGAGACCCTGGTAGACACTTGGAATACCGATGTCGCCAGGGCCATCAACACAATCGCTCCCGAGCATCCTTTCCAGCCTGCCCCCAACAGGAAGCCCTGGTATACGGAAGAGCTCAGGGAAATGAAGCGGGCTGGACAACGACTAGAGTGTGAATGGCGAAGGACTCGGCTCTCATCCGACAGAACTCTCTATAGATTGCATCTTCGCATCTATGGAGAGGCTTTGCATGCAGCACGGAGATCTTGCTGCTCTGCGCGCATTGCGTCTGCAGAGTCCCACCCGGCAGAGCTATTTAAGGTGGTGAGGGAGTTGACGCAGGTCCCCCCTGCGCCAAACCCCTTGCTGGATCCTACAACAGCCTGCTGTGAGGCATTTAATATCCACTTTGCAGATAAAATCTCTCGGATAAGAGCCAACTTGGACGCCAACCTTCGTTCAGAGTCCATGAGTGAGGTATCCAGAAACTCCGTTGCTGTCAGTTTACTGGAGGAGTTCCAATCGGTGAGTACCGATGATGTGGACAAGCTCCTTGGAAGCATGAGGAAGACAACCTGCTCTCTCGACCCAGGTCCATACTGGCTGGTCGTCCAGGGAGGGGATGCATTGAGAACATTCCTTCGGGATGTGATCAATGCGTCTCTCAGGGAAGGCAATGTTCCATCTAGTCTGAAGGAGGCAGCTGTTATGCCCCTCCTGAAGAAGCCTTCCCTTGATCCCCTGGACAGGAACAACTACAGACCATTTTCCTTGCTGCCTTTCCTAAGCAAGGTGGTCGAGAAAGCGGTTGCCTCCCAACTCCAAGCTGTCTTGGATGAAACCGATTATCTCGATCCATTTCAAACCGGCTTCAGGGCAGGTTATGGAGTGGAGACAGCCATGGTTGCTCTGACTGATGACCTCCGCCTGAGCATCGACAGGGGTAGTGTGACCCTGTTGGTGCTCTTGGATCTCTCCGTGGCTTTTGATACAATCGATCATTCCATCCTTTTAGATCAGCTGAGAGAGTTGGGGATTGGTGGCACCGCGCTCCGGTGGTTCCGTTCCTTCCTCTCTGGCAGATCTCAAAGGGTGAGACTCAGGGACAGCTGCTCTTCTAAAATCGAGCTTAGCTGTGGCGTTCCACAGGGCGCTATTCTGTCCCCGATGTTATTCAATATTTATATGAAGCCGTTGGGTGAGATGATTCGGAGGCACGCTGATGACACTCAGATCTATTTCTCCGTGACCAGATCGTCTGCTCAGACCTCAGATGGCATCTCCCCTCTCAATGACTGCCTTGCGGCGGTAATGGATTGGATGAGGAAAAACCGATAGAAGCTTAATCCAGACAAAACGGAGGTGCTCACAGTCACAGGCCCAAAACCAGGTTTGGGAATACAACTTCCAGTCCTCGATGGAGTCACACTCTCCTCGAAGGACTCTGTTCGCAGTCTGGGGGTACTCCTTGATCCGTCGCTTCACATGACAAGTCAGGTGAATGCGACGGTCAGGAGCACTTGTTACCAGCTTCGGCTGATATGCCAGCTGTGCCCTTTCCTGGAGAGGAGGGATCTGGAAACTGTGATACACGCGCTGGTAACCTCACATTTGGACTACTGTAATGCACTCTACATGGGGCTACCCCTGTGCCTAACCCGGAAACTACAAATGGTCCAAAATATGGCAGCCAGGCTTCTGGCTGGAACATCCAGGAGAGAGCATATCACTCCTGTGCTAAAAGCCCTCCACTGGCTGCCGATCAGTTTCCGGGCACAGTACAAGGTGTTGGTTTTAACCTTTAAAGCCCGTCATGGCTTGGGCCCATCTTATCTAAGGGACCGCCTCCTCCCATATGAACCCCCCCCCCACACACTTCGGTCCTCTGGGAGGAACCTGCTTCAACCTATGAAGACCAAGCTGGTACAGACCTCCCAGAGGGCTTTTTCGGCTGTCGTCCCCAAGTTGTGGAACGACCTGCCAGACGAGATGCGTCTCATTCCATCTTTAGAAGGCTTTAAAAGAGCCCTAAAGACACATCTCTTCCGGCAAGCCTTCCCAGAGAATGTGAATATCCCCAGCTCCATACCTAGGTTTTAAGGGCTTTTAAATCTTTTCCTGCAATTTTCTCCATACAACCTAAGCTGGGTCCACTCCCTACTATTGTGCATTGTTATTTTAATCTATTATGTTTTTTTTTTAACTCTATTGCGATTTAATTCTTTTTTAAGGGAGGATGGTAAGGGTAAGGAAGGGGTATTTTAACTTGATATTGTTTTAACCTCTGCTGTACTCCGCCCCGATTGCTTGTTCAGAGGGGTGGAATAGAAATAATTATTATTATTATTATTATTATTATTATTATTTCCAACTTTTGGCCACCCTAAGTTACTATAGCTGGACAGTGAAGAAAGCTGACAGAAAATAAACTCATTTGAGATGTGATGCTGGAGAAGAGTGCTGGGGATACTGCAGACAGCCAAAAACAAAAACCAACCCACAAACAAATGGTTGCTAGAACAGCTCAAGCCAGAACTCTCCCCGGAAGCCAAAGTGATGGAATGAAGGCTGTTCTACTTTGGCCACATCGTGAGAAGGCATGACTCATTAGGAAAGGTGATAATGCTATGAAAGGTGGAGGGAAGCAGAAAGAGTGGGAGACAGCAGGCCAGTTGGCTGGACCCAATCAAGGAGATTATGGGCCTGAATCTGCAGGACGTAAGCAGAGCATTAGAGGACAAGGGGTCTTGCCAGTGTCTCATCCACAGGGTTGCAATGAGTTGGGGTTGACCTGAGAGCAGTTAGCAAGAAGGTGATCCTAACACAGGGATTTCTTGGCAAGATTTGTTTGGGGGGGGGGGTTACCTTTGTCTTTTTCTGAGCTTGGGAGAGTATGACTTGCCCAAGGCCACCCAGTGGGTTTCCATGGCTTAACAGGGATTCAAACCTTGGTCTCCAGAATCATAATCCAATACTCAACCCACCTGACCATATTGTACTTTCTGTTTATCTGCTCTGAATCTCCTACTTTTCAGCTTCAGTGAATAACCCTGGATTCAAGTATTATGAGAGAGAGAGGGAGGCAGAGAAATAAAATGTGAACGTTAACAGATGACTGCTACATCTTGGAAAAAGCTGTTTAGATTGTAAGCCTGAGGGCAGGGAACCGTCTAATTAAAAATAATAATTGTAAGCCACTCTGATAGCCTTTAGGGCTGAAGAGCAGGGTATAAATAAACAAACAAATAAATAAATATTATTAAATGCTCCCAGTACTGTGACAGAAAGGCTGCCTGTCTGTTCACTGCAATACCATTATGTCCTTTCTTGAATGCATGAGTCTTTTAGCCCATAGGAACAGAAAGGTGGGTTCCATCTGTAAGCCCAAACAGAAACCCATGTGGGTTTTGTCAGTGAATGGAAGACAGAACAATGGATCTGATCTTGCTTTCCCACATGAAGCACATTCTGGAAGAGCTTCCACAGGGAACAGCTGTTCAGCACATGCATCGTGCCTACCACATGGGGGTAAAAGAACTGCAGGAATGCGGTGTCAGTGTTTGACTATCATCAAGTTTGTACTGTACTAATCTTATAACTTTGCTAAACTGTCATGCTAGCAGCAGCATCCACCTGAAACATCAACTCCTTATGCAACCATTTAAAAGGCAGGAGGCTCATTTCTCTTTTTATCTGTTATTTTATGCCCTGTTCTGATTGATCTCTGCAAATGCTTTGCTTCTTAATTATACATTCATTATGTGTACTTCATTCACACATACTTCGCAATAAGGAACTTGTGACACAAGCTGTTTCCAGATTCCTGAAGACGTAACACTTATGGCTTTGCTTTGTGGAATGTAATAGCATTTCATCTAGCTTATTTACTATGCTTCATTGCATTTATAATTTCCCCCTTAAATTAACTCCTTTCCCTCAAGTGCCTCACTTCCATTTATGTTTAATAAACCAATTGGCAGTTTCAAATTCATTTTCAGTGCTTTTGTTTACAGTTTAGTCCAGGAGGTGGGATGGAGTGACAGCAATCCAGATATATATCTCTTTTCAATGGCCACTGAGCACTTACTCTCCCTAAAACTAGTTAAATGAATTACACTATCAGATTGACATTCATGGACAAAGAGCTGCTTTCCATGAAAGGCAACAGCCTCATTGTCATAGGATCACTGCATTATACTCACAAGTCCAAATTTCACCTCAACCCACCTAAAACATGTAGTACACATTTTCCAAGCTACAGTATTGAGGCCATGTAAAACATAGCTCAAATTACAGTCAGCCATCAAACTGCAAACCCATATCAACTCAATGTGCTCAACCACACAGTTCAAATGCTAATCTGGTTGTTTAAATCAATTTTTACTCCTGTGCTGTCAAGCCACTAGGCCCAAGGATCTTTCTCTCATTTCTTCCCAGAGAACTTTTGTTGATTGGCAATATATGCAATATACAGTGGGCCCACCATATCAGAGGGCTAGCCATTCACTGATTCGAGTTCCGACAGATTGGACCACCCCATATTAGTAAATGACAGCTTGAGCCCATGGGTGTACTGATGCAGACATGCTCTTGTCATCACCCATTTCTTAATATAGGCTTGAGTTTCTACGCTTTTCCCCATCAATAGGGAGAGCCCCAAGAACCAACCCTCCATGAATGGGAAGGGCTCATTGTATACATTGAGATTAGCATGTTATACTGCAGTTATAGATTCATAACCTAGAGATAAGGATGTGTAACATCTCCGAATTCAGTTAGATTGTGTATTTTTGATCATTGCAATGATCATAAATATCCCCTAAATCCCATCTCACACTCCAGGGAGCTGCTCTGAGTATTGGACATCTGTACTTCTGGTGACTGGGGCACAGCAGGATGACATTTCCAACCCCAACTTGCCTTCAAATGAGGATGCAACAATCAGCCACAGGACCACTGTCTGAATTTCTCATCTCACTGCAGATTGCTGGTGGGAGGAGGCTGGATAAGTTATCTTGCAGTGCCCCAATTGCCATTAGAACAGATCACTTGAAGAATCTGCTGGATATTGAAGTAGGTTTGAGAAGATAGGCCTTGAGATAATACTTAGTAATGCATTCATAGAATCTCAGCCAGTGTTAATAAATGAACAAAATACTTAGAACTTCAGTGTGCCTTTATTCCACATCTACCACCTTTTCCGCTTTTGGCCACAGGACTAAAAAAACATGACACTTCTGTAACTGATTCCCTGCACTCTGGTTGCTAGCAGAGATATGTATGAATATATGTCAATCTTCCTAACCTGGCGCTTCCTCCCAGATGTGTCATAGTCCTGATAATGTGGCCATGTTGATGTAGAGTGATGGAAACTATAATCCAACACACTGGAGAGTGCTAATTTGTGAGGAAACTAATGTCATCTCACCCAACTCCTGCACTTTCCAGTCTTCACTTTGTGACTTCAGATACAGAACTTGGGGGCATTATCCAATCTAAAACAGAACCATGTTTTTCAACAGCAAATGGGTCAGATTCAGCTTTGGAAATTTCCAGTCAACCACAGCTTGGGTTGGACAGGTTTGCAGATCTTTGGATTAATCTCTGAACTACCCAGCCTTTCTGATCCTGCTGCTGAAAAATGAACTTGGAAGGAAATTCATGCAATGCTTCCATCCCAGCCAGAATATGACAACTGCTTAGGGAGATGATCCCAGCTGCAAACAGGAAATGCAGAATTGTATGTGGATGAGAAAGTCTGTCACTAAGAATACTCTGTTCAGCAATCAATAGTTTGTGCTACACTGATGTATGTAGGAGTTCAGACAATGAATTGATTTTCAAGTATTTCAACTGTTTGTTCCCACATGATAATAACAGCTGGACAACTTATATAACTGTATTTTTGTGAAACTAAATCAGAAGGATGTCAGATCCTATTAAAATCTATTCCTGTTATCTTCGGCACATTGGCTACTAGCCAGGGAAGCATGTGTGCATAGATGTAGATCCTGTACATTTAAAATACAGCTGCATGTATAATTCACATTGCTGGACCTCCCATTTCCATCTCCTCAGCTTCTCTTCTTCTTTGTGAAGTACGGTTGGTTGGAAATGTGGTTGTCTTTTAGGTAGCTGTACAGTCATTTGTGTAATTTGTGTATACACTTAGAACTAGCACTTGGACATCCAGGTAATGGCAGTAGCCAAGAAAGCAACTTTTAAAAAATCAGTTTAGGAAAGAGATACACAACTTGAGGCCCTTGGGGCCGCATGTGGCCCTTGGTTGCTTTCCCTGAATTCCCTAAAGCTGAGTCCCCACCTTCAGGGGATCAGATGAGCTGTACAAAGTGTTGGTCAGTTCTGTTTCTTGGCTTCTGAGATGATTATTCACCATGTAGAGATTGATGGGTGATTTCAGAGACCTTCGCCTCCACCTTGTCCGCTACCAGTCCCTACATCTTGAAGGGTAAAACAGGAGAAGTTAAAATGACCTGTCTCTGAGCATGGGGGATATGTGTAAGATTAAGATCTCTATGCATCTTGAGAACTTAGATTGAGATATGAGCTATAACATTTTAAAGAAAGAAGTAATCTGTGATGATGGCACCTTTACCATTATCCTTAATTTTACTCTTTTCTTGATAAATTCAATTGTTGGCTTAGTATCATGGCACAAAAGGGTTAATACAAAGAGTTAAGGGATGCTCTGATGTCATGATCACCAGAGTCACACTTGCCCAGTGTGGGTGTTCTGGTTAATAGATACTGCACACCCAGACTATGGTGCAGCAATGCCCTTTATTCTGTGAGTTGCCCTATGAATGATGATTTCTCACAAAATAGTTCAGAAAGTAGCCAGCAGCAGGATGCAGAAAACAACAATGATAACAATATTAAAGGTTCAAATGCAGTGGCATAGTAGACAGGAAATGCAAGGAAGCACAGCTTCAGGCCTTTTTTCAGAGTAGCAATGGTCAAATCATCTGCTGGCATACCAGTCAGATTGATAGATCCTCCTTGGCGAGTGAAGGAATGATAAGAAGGCTTTCATGTTTTACTGTTGTGTGTGACAAGTTAGCACAGAGGAAGCTAGAGAATAAGGATAGTAATCAAGTGTCATACCTTTTTCTTTTCTCCATTGGGATTCCTACTTCACAAGAGAGTTGAACAGTAACATTATTTTGCAAGATTATTTGCAATACTAATTGGTGACTATGGATTCTTTTGGAGGGGGTTATAGCTATGGAGGCAGTTCTGATAAGCCCCAAACATGAATATCAATTAATTAAGTTTATACTTCACCTTTCTTCTGGAGCAGCAGCTAAGGTGACTTAACTACTATTTCACTGCTGATTTCTTCTTACTTGGTTTCATGGCTGCATTAAAATTCTGGTGCTGCCCTTCAAAGTCATAAATAGCCTTGGTCCAGTGCCCTAAGGATTT
Source organism: Urosaurus nigricauda (assembly GCA_034509955.1). Classification (NCBI taxonomy): domain Eukaryota; kingdom Metazoa; phylum Chordata; class Lepidosauria; order Squamata; family Phrynosomatidae; genus Urosaurus; species Urosaurus nigricauda. The sequence goes on along the minus strand of JAOEGL010000001.1, from coordinate 136,180,658 downwards.
CTTTCTCTTATATGAACCTATTCCATATTTCAGGATTTTGCTTGGAGGCCCTGCTTAGATCTGAAAGCTCTAGTATGGTAGTGCTGGGTCTACTGTTAGTAGAATTATGTATACATACATTGAGTAGTATCCTGTATCAGCTTTATTGTGGTGTGCTTTCAAGCCATTTCTGACCAATGACAACCCTAAAATGACCCTCATAATGGGCTTTGCATGGCAAGACTTATTCACAGAGGGCTTGTCTTTGCTTCTTTTTGAGGCTGAGAGAGTGTCACTTGCCTAAGGTCACCCAGTAGGTTTACATAGCTGTGCAAGGATTCAAATTCTGGTCCCCAGAACCATAGCCCAACGTTCAAACCATGACACCACACTGGCTTTCTTGGATCAACTTATCAGTTTATATGTAACAAAATTCTTAACTAAGAGCCAATACAGACCCGCACTTTGTGCCAGCCTGTGGACTTAGGGCGCAGCGTCCGCATGCCCTAACCCCGCCCCCAGGGCACCATTTTGGTGCATGCTGGTCCACATGGTGTGAACTATGATGATGCCCCTTATGATGCAGCATCAAAGGGGCAAAAATGATCAACTTTCTGCGGCTCCTTTTTGTGTTCTCTGGAGGCTGGATTAGGGCTGCAGCATGAGGCTGCTGTGGCTTTGATCCAGCCAGTAAAGGGGCAGCTGCAGACCACCCCAAGGTAACTTTTCCTGGCCTGACCCCTCAAGACCTGACAGAAACATTATTCAGCTGTGCTCTGATCATCAGCAGAATAGTCCTCCCTTTCCCCATGCAGCTGATATCTGGTAAAGGACTTTGGGGGAAGTCAGTCAGTCATGATTTTGATACTATTGCCATGACGGTAACTCTCCCCTCAACCTAAGTATAAGCTGATACAGGATTCCAGCCATTTTTTTTTTTTAAAAAAGTCACTTCCCACAGTTAAAACTTATACATTTATTCTCAATACAACAGCGAGTTTTAGCCTTGAGCTATAAATTAAGAACAGACTGCTGTGGCTCCCACACAGTGCATCTCTCTGGAACCTAACAAGCATTTGTGATAATTAAAACAGGAAGTTTGGAGGGTGGATCTTTTTTTGTACCTTTGCTTTTTGTTTTATATGGCACTGCTTTTTTGGTGTTCTGTCTATTTATCTAGATATATGGCATCAAATCTCTGGAGACAATTAGAAAGGTCATGCTGTGTGTTGCTGAAGAAGGCAGACACAATTCCAATATATTCCAAAAGCTAAAAGAGAAAGGTAGGTGTCCAGATGGCCATGTGGCTGTCCAGCACAGTGTATGATGGGAAAGAATGTTATTCAGCTACAGCAAGAGAGGAATTCCTATCTTGCTATGGTTGATTTGGTCTGGTCCAGGTCAGCCAAAAGTCAGCCTTGGCTGAGATTGTATTTTGCTTCCTGCTGACCTCAAAACCCACCCAAGTCAGACATGTGAGAAAATAACAAGCTGCTTTGTGCTGAGTCAGAAAATTGGCATGTCCAATTCCATGAGGGAAACCCCCTCCAGAAGTAAATGATACACTGAAGAGGGAAAAGATTAGTCAAGGCCTCTTTCTCATGGAGCACCCATGGGGTAGCCAATGCCCAGCATGGATGGCACTGCTGCTACTCAGAGTGAGGGTACTGATGATGCAGGCTGTCATGAAAAGGCATCAAACATGGTTTTCTCACCCAAATTTAATTTATCATTACTGTGTTTTTATTCTGAGGGAGAAAACACATAGGGATTTTCTTCCTTAGGTGCCAAAGTAATTTGGGCAGCCTTGTGTGTAATCCAACTTGACTGGTGTATTTGTTTATGTGTGTATGTTTCTGCATGCCTCTGCTATTACTGGTCTGCTTTGTTCAGCAAAATGTCTTGGGCTGTCCTTAATACCCAGGCATGAAGACTTAGGTGCTCCCCTGCCCAAGGGAGGTACAACTGGGAAGGAGGAACAATATTTTAAATCCATCTGATAATTCTGATCTTGCTTAAGAATGAATCTATCTCACTCACCTAACTTAACTTAAAGGTGTAGAAACTGGAGAATTCCGTGGTTACTGTCTTCTTGGTGGCAAAAGAGCCTTCCTTCACATTTCTTCTAACTCCTGTTTGCACCAGGGAAAGAAAAAAGCCAAATGAGCTATGCTGATTTCTGGGTGATACAGCTTTATAGCATAATGGTACAAATTGTTCCTGGTTTAGGTTCCACATCTTTGGTTTGGCTGTGTTTCTGCTGGTTTTATGAGGATTCTTATAGCTTACTGAAGCCTCTTCTTGCTTCTTTAAATTGGAGAGAAAAGGTGGTCACTTCTGCAGAAATGATCTGTTTCAATAATTCATCTTAATTAACTGTGGCTTTCTAGTAGTAATATTTCCAACTTTTCTCCCTACGATCCTTTAATATGTGTGTGTGTGTGTGTGTGTGTGTGTGTTTCGGGTGGGGGGACTGTTGGCCTTCCAGAAGTTGTTAAACTCCAACTCGTAGCACTATTGGTTATGGTGGCTAGGATAACTAGAAATTGCAATCCAACAACAGCAGGAGGACCCAATGACTCCTAACCTTTTTTAGAGGGTTTCAACCTGAATGATTTGATATGTGTGGATTGTCACTATGGCTCTCAAGGGAGGGAGGAAGAGAAGAGGAAGTCTCCCTATGATATTGCACTAGCAGTAAGGAAGGTGCTCAAGTGTGTGTACTTTCTGCATCATCTGGCAATGCCTGCATGAATTTGGTCCTTGCCCCATTTGAATCACTCCTGCTGCAAGGAGGGTGATACTGATGTGGGGACAGGTCATACTGTGGCCTTACCATGGAGAAGAGCTAGCCCCCAAAATATTTCCATCTGAGTCAGAACAGCAAATATCTCCCCTCTAGCCAAAGTTAAGGTGCCCAGTACCCAAGATCAGCGACACTGCTTGGAATGTGCCACATCATTTGACGATACCAGAAGCTCCAGTCAATGACACTTAGTTGACTGTGAAACCAATATCTTCTTCTCCTTCTTCTTCTTCTTCTTCTTCTTCTTCTTCTTCTTCTTCTTCCCTTTCATGACAACCCAAATCAGCTGGCTGATGATCTGCCTCGCTCATTCTGGAGTGTTTGATTCCTATAGTACTTCATGTTAGAGCAGTGGGCAGATTCATAATATGAATGTTATGGATCTCTTCCTATTAGGAGTTTTAGGGGAGTGGGGATTCCCCACTCTGCTTTTTCTGAAAAATAGTATTTCATAAGATTCTCTGGGGGCCTCCTTTGATGAGCTGCTGTTCTGACAATTTAGCTTATCAGTTTTAAAGAACAGCTGCTGCTGTTGCCAATGTTTCAGTGATGGTGATCACCTCCTTGTCTCTAGGACTTTGTGTGAGTTCTTTAAAAGGCCAGTGCCTCAAGCTGAAGTAGACAGATGGTAGGGTCGATTAGAGTTTGGAAAAATTACTTTCCAAAAAAGTACATCTCTCAGAACCAAACTGAGAATGGCCATCTGGGGGTTGTCAAGATACTTCCTAACCAAAGGTGGTGGAGTGTAAAGATTCACCAGTGTATTTACAGTGAGGTTGAAGATGAAGAGACACCAATGAAGGGGGGGGGGGTCAAAGTAACCCAGTTAATAGTAATGCAAGGAGCAGTAGAACTGGACTTCTGGGCACTGTCTGATAACTCTACAGCCTGGCAAAACTACTGCATAAAGATCTCCTTCCACAAGATATATATTAAAATGTTACTCTGTTGTAAAACCGATCCATAGGGAGAGGCGGGAAATACAAATAAATTATTATTATTATTATTATTATTATTATTATTATTACACCAACATAAATCTGCAACAGGATCCCTGCTGCAATGCTAGCACAATGTTCATATATCTAGGGTGGTTTCTCCTTTAGATAAAAGGGAGGGAGTACAGTAACTCTAGAGACCTCTGCCTCACTTCTGAGCTTAAATAAAATGCTACATTGACAGCAGAATTCCAAAATCAGCCAGTATGACCTTGCCATTCTTATGTAAGTGAACAGGCTTTGAGGGAACAGAAATGTACAAGAAAGTTAGAGTGGGAATGGAACTCCGTTACCTTTACAAATCTCCCCTTTAACCCTAAATCATTATTCTCACCAAAATATTTCCCTTTCATTACATACAGGGTGGCTGGGGGTTAATGTGAATAAATTTCCATATGTTTTGGGCAGCTTACTTTTCTAATTAGAACACACACACATACACACCCATAATAATAACAATTACAAACCCAAACCTGTTCAGCCTAACCCCTTTTCCCAGCCACCCCCTTCAGTAATATGTAGCCAACTGGCTCTGAACCAAAAGTGCTATTCCCCTATAGAGACTTTAAAACATTTATTCATAACATGGATCACCAGCAAACGCCTCCAATCCTCCAGTTGCCTATGCATTAATGAACATCTGCTAGCGTTTCTTGCAAGTTCAAGGACTTTGTGGGTAGGCTGGAAACAGCAGACGTAATTTCTCTCCAATGAAAGGGGAGGGATGGGTGTGTGTGTGGAAGAAACAATTTTGGGAGGGGGCAGCCTTGACTTAATCTGCTCTGGTTTGCATCAGGGTCTGTGACATTTCCTTCCACATTATAGTGTATTTGATATTTCTCACATTGAAAAATGCATATTTATCAACAGTGAAATTGAAAACCCATGTAGATTTTCCATCCCAGTGTGACTAGATTTGCAAGGAAATGTGAGAGCTAGTACTGCATCTCAAGAGCAGAGTGATCAAATTGGCATGTCAGAAGCTGAACAACAATTGGTTGAACATTCACCCACAGAGTAGCAGAGAAACAAGTCCAATTTTCTTTGTAAAAAACAAAATGCACGTAACTTTACTTACAAATTATGTGTTCACACTTGTGCCCTCATGGAGGAGGGCAAGAGAAGGAAAAAAAGGACTGCAGGTTAGACTGAATTAGGAACAGAATGAGTGATGTAAAGCAAAGAAACCAGAAATCAGCAAACGGGCAAACTAGGAATTAGTGGCTATAATCAGGCAGATATTGTTAATTGTAACCATGTTTTGTAAGTGAGAGTTAATATAGGAGATGATAAAAACTCCAAAGTGAGATGTTTGTGATTTAAAATTCAACTGGTTTATGAACTTACTAGACAGTTAGGAACCTTGGAACCTCCTTTTGTCTCGCCTGAAGTTGTCTGTTCTGACTCTCACTGTCTTTGTATAGTTTAAAACACCACGAGTGACATCCAGTGTCATTCAAACAGTATTAAGAGCAGTGTTTTGGTTTTACTGGTTTTGGGGAAAATAACTCTCTGCAGGATTTTACAGGATGAAGGTTTTCAAAATAACTTTGCTGAAAAAGCCATAATTGAATCTCATTATAATGAATGATTGGTCAGTGTCCAAAGTACCATTTTTGGGCAAGGTATTAGAATGTGTGGTGGCTTTCCAACTCCAGGGATTTCTGGGCAAAACAGGTTATCTAGATCCATTTCAATCTTTAGGCCTGGCTATGGAACAGAGTTGATTATGACCTTGTTCACCTTGGTGCACAACCCTTGCAGGGAACTGGACAGGGGAGTGTGTCCCTATTAGTTCTACTGGATCTCTCAGCGGCTTTTGATACCATCAACCATAGTATCCTTCTAGGCTGCTTCTCTAAGATAGGACTTGGAAGTACTGTTTTGCAGCGGCTCCATTCTTTCCTGGAGGGGTGAACCCAGAAGGTGGTGCTGGGGGACTCCTGTTCAACCCCATGGCCATTGGCTTGTGGGGTCCCTCAGGGTTCTGTGTTATTCTGTGCTATTCAACATATACATGAAGCTGCTGGGAGAGGTCATCCAGAGTTTTTGGGTGCAGTGCCATCAATATGCCAATGACACACAATGCTACCACTCCTTTCCACCTCAGTCCAAGGAGGCTGTCCTGGTCCTAAACCAGTGTCTGTCATCAGTAATGGACTGAATGAGGACAAAGAAATTGAAACTTAAGCCAGAGAAGACAGAGGTGCTTCTGGTCAGTTGAAAGGCAGATCAGGTAATAGGGATCCAGCCTGTGTTAGATGGGGGTCACACTCCCCCTGAAGACACAGGTTCACAGTTTGGGGGTGCTCCTGGACTCAACTTCGAACCTGGAGGCCCAGTTCTCTGCAGTGACCAGGAGTGCTTTTTCACATTTAAAGTTTGTGTGCCAACTGCACCTACTCCTTGAGTTACATCCTGTTTGGACTACTGTAACGTGCTCTACTTGGGACTGGGAAGACTGTTCAGAAACTTCAACTGGTGGAAAGAGCTGCTGTCAGGCTGTTAACGGGGGCAGGTTATAGAGATCACGCAACATCCCTGTTGAAACAGCTCCACTGGATGCCAGTTGGTTTCCAGGCACAATTCAAAGTGCTGTTTATGACCTATAAAGACCTATATGGCTCAGATCCAGGAATTTGGCAGGAGGCCTCTCTCCCTCTTTTCCCTTGACTTATGGGGCAATGGCCATTCTATTGAGTGTCCATGCACTATAAGAATGATATTGTTGTGCTAATGTGCATTTGTGTGATCAATTTGCACGTCTACAAAAGGATTGGCACATTGAAAATTGAAAGTGAAAGTGCTATGGTGAGGAGTTGGAAGTTCCAGGCAGGAAGAGGCCAGTGACTTGCCTGTTCACTGATGCTATTCCCTCTGTCCCTGCACCAACATGCAGATCATATGCTCAGGTGATACACCAGAGTTTCCACTTTGATTCAGAACAAATGGAAACTTTGTTTACTCTGAAGAACCACCCTGGACTGCAGATTGGACCCAGGTTTGTCTGTTTGGGCCCATGTGTCATCTAAGCAGGTTGGTATGGGAATGGGACGGGAATATTCTTTTCTTCCATGCAGACACAGCCCTAGTCTCACTGAGATCTCCTAGGAAAATCCATGACATCATATAACACTGTGCAGTGTGCCCTTGCTACAGCCTGCCTGTCCCATCTATGGGCTTGCCATCCATGGCTTTGAGCATCTGTGGATGGCCCTGTTCCATTCATCCCAATGGTGGTGCATCTCTGCATCTTTGTGGCTATGTGTATGTCACATCATCATTAAAACCAATGGAATGTGAGGTCCCACATTTTATAGCATCCTTGGGAGGAGGAATTGAATGGAACCCCTGCAGAGCCAAAGGACTGACTGTATTCACCGGGGTTTGGTTTCAGGACCTGCTGTGGATATCAAAATTCATGGATGCTCAAGTCCCATTAAATACAATGGCAGAGTAAAATGGTGTCCCTTAAATAAAATAGCAAAATCAAGCGTTGCTATTTGGAATTAATATCTTTTACATTTTCAAGCTATGTATGGATGAATCTGTGGATAAAGCATCCGTGGATACGGAGGACTGACTGTATTTACTTATAGACAAGAAAGAGCAGAAGAAGAGGCACTGAGAGACAGGCAAGAGAAGGTGTCTGAGAAGCATCCCCATTGTCATAGCAACTGTCTGCTTTGCCACTATCCCTCTGTGACAAATACATTTATAGGGAGAGGTAGGCAAGCTCATACTCTCCAGATGTTTGGGATGACAGTCCCTATAATCCATGACTATTGGGCATGCTGTCTGGGTATGATGGGAAATATAGCTGAAACATTTGCAGGGCACCAGGTTTCTCACTCCTATTTGTAAGGTAAATATTTGATTTAAATAAGTGTGTAACAAGAATGCCCTGACTTATAGAAAAATTGTGCCGCCTTCTGAGCTTTTTTTTTTTTTTTTTTTTTGCTGATTTCCAAATACCAAAAGTACTTTTTTTTTCTTTTTAAATTATGAGCAAGCAAATGGCAAAGAAAACAACCCTGCCCCAATTTCCTGGAGCAGGACAGGGGAAGCTTTCTGTCTGCCTCAGCATGGAAAGAAAACAAGCTGGATATTTTTTTAAAAAAGAAAAAGAAAAAAGAAAACATGAATACCACACATTCTCCCTGACACTTTAAGATGTGTTTTCCCCCCTTATGCTGTTGAGATCCCTCAAAACACACTTGCCTTCAAAGTGGGGAGAGAAAAGAATGGGGCTTTTCATAGGCCTACTCTAATTGGTGGGGTAGCAGAATTGATATACACTTTAGCTCAAAGAGAACCAGCAGGCTACTTTCAGAGTAAAGTGTGAGAAACACAACATGGAAAAGTGTGGTTTCTTTTCTAAGGCAGGTGCAATTCCCTCAGCATGCAAGTAAAGCAAAACATATTATTCTGGAATATTCCTATGGTGTACTTTTACAGCTTGCTGTTTTATGGTTCGCAGGAGGCCCTTTTGCTGACACCAAACCTCAACCAACCTTTCAATGGAGCCCAAATTAACTGCTTGCTCAGAAATGTAAAAGGTTCTTGGACCCAAGGTCTTTTACTTCCCCAACTGCATCTGGCTATAATCTATGCTTTTAATTTTCATTGCATATAACTTCCCAAAAAAATTACATAGACATACACACAATTGTAGAAAACAAAAACCAGCATTTCTTGGTCTCCCATGCTAACATCTTCTGAATGCCTCCACAGGGACCATGGAAGACAGAACTCCCTCAAAGATCTCCATGAAGTACTTGAGGAAAGTATATTCCCATAGTTCAAAAAAGTAACAGTAGAGTCCACTGCAGCTTTGGATCTTATACAACTTTAATCAAAGTGGCAACAAGGAACAAACAGATAGTGCTTGGGGAAGGCATCAAAATGTCTCACAGATGCCTGTGTCTCTAAGTGTTCTGAGCCTCTCATCACACTTCAAGGCACTTGGAGGTTTTTTGTAGCTTCAAAAGCCAAGATGGAGGGGTTTAAACAGAACTGCCTGGGGCTGGATGGGAAGCGAGTGGCACCAGAGAGGTTCAGGTTACCATATGCAACCAGTTGAAGCTCTCCAGTTTCCTTCCTTTTATGATAACTTCCCTCACACTCCATCCCACATTGTGTTTATAATATTTATGGGAATTTTAAGGCATAGATTAGAAATGTTATGTGAGGATTGACATTCAATTATATGATTGAAATAAAGTGTGGTTGTTGTTGTTTTTTAGCTCAGAGACTTTCTGGGTTTTGTATTTTTTTTTAAGACATTATGTTTTCTAATACAAAACAGATATAGCAGTGAATTTTGAAATGCAGAAGTTTACCTTAACACCCAATAGCCACAGAATCAAAGAGCATCTATAGCTTCACCTGAAGAAAAGAGACATATATTTAAATCTTGATTTTCGTGGTATTTATACTAAAAAAAACCCCTAATGTTCTGGTTGTAACACTGATTTGTAAACATAGACAATACTTCTAGCACAAATAAATGTATAGCACAAATACCACTAATAATGTCTCACATACCTCTTCTGGGTATGACTTCAGTCTTATGGATAGTTGCCTGGAAGTAATCTCCACTGAATGTAGTGGATGCTTACTTCTGACACCGTACTCAAACTCTTTGTGTGTGTGTGTGTGTACATGCACACCGCCAAGTCACCCATCAACTTATGGTGACTCCGTGATTTCAGAAAGCAAGGAGTATTCAGAGATGGTTTTGGCAGTTCCTCCCTCTGAAATACAGCCTACAGCACCTGGTATTCGTTGGTGGTTCCCCCATCCAAATACTAACCAGGCCCTTTCAGCTTCCAAGATGGAATCTGGTCCTTGTAGGGTATTTAGACTGTAATCATACTATATTTAACCATAAACATCTTCAGGCAGAAGAGCCTGAAGTAGGAACCCATCAAACAAAGGGAAGTATCTACAATGGCGTCACTAGGGATGGTGTCACCCCGTGTGACTACATGCTGTCACCCTCCAGGTTGCCTGGCACACACCCCCAGCCAGGACAATGTTTCCTCATAAGAAGATTGCGCCACTGTGGAAGAAAAAGGCCAGCCTACTTGCCGCTGATGGATGGTGGATCAGTGCAGCCAAAGGAATTCTGTTGGGAGTCCGTCCACCAGGCTGTTCCAGTCTACTCTCCAATGCATTTGCAAGTCCCAAAGGGGTTCAAGGCACCATTCAGTGAAGGAAGAGGCCTCCACGAGTTCACATGCTCAATGCCCCCAGAGAGGAGGCTGCCTAAGACTGATCTCATGGGCAGATGTGCACACGTGCACTTATTGTTTGGGCACCTCTGACAAGGTTTTGAATGCTGGTGTGTAACTAAATGGTGGAGGCAGAAGATTCAGTTGTGCAGCCACAGGGAGGCAAGATGGAATTCTTGGGTGGGCTTCTGTAGCCCTTGCTGAGGAAAGCCTGGAACCTTGGCCCCTTCTGCAGCTTGGAGTAGATTGGGCAGCTGAGGAAGAGACACTGGCCTCCTTGCCTTGGATGGGGAGGTGGACTGGAATACCCAGAGGAACTTTGTCCATGTCCTAGGACATTCTGGACCAGCAATGTTTGCAGCTCCCAAAGGAGTCCAGACACCATCCAGCAATGGAAGAGCCCTCCAGGAGCTCACCATGGCTTGCTGCCCTGACAGCATTCTGGCTGGTCTTGCCACCTCTTGGGTGGATCAAGTTCTTCCCAGGACCTTCCATTTCTGGGAGTCCCAGTTTGGAGAGGTGTGGAGGTACACTTCACACTGGAAGATAGCCCCTTTCCACCAGCACACCAGGTGATACCCTCTCTGAAGTATTACCCAGTGTGCTTTGTGCTCCCTGCACCCTGCTAGTGACACTCCTGAATCTTCACTTGATTATTTTTTTAATTGTCTAAAACTCCTCACCACCGGGGGGGGGGGCATGTACAGAAGGCTGGAAGACAATTTTAACCACATGTCAAACCAGTGTGGATCACCCATCTACCATTTTCCAAAGCTAGATGAGATGCTTGCATTGCTTTTGGGCTTCTTTTTTTTGTGTGTGTGTGGGTAAGGGGAGCAGCTTTGAGGCTGTTTATGTCTGGGACCCATGAAAGTGATTTACCACAAAACTGCACTCCTGGAAGCCTTTTTTAATCACCAGATTCTTTGTGGGAGCTGATTTTCTTTTCTTTTCTTTTTTACTTGGAAGTGAGCAGAATGCACCAACAGAGTCTACACTACTATTTCACAAATAGTAGCAAAACCTGAAAGCCTTGTTATCACCTCCTTCATTTGCTAGATCAAAGAGGGTCTGTCAATTTCTCTGCCCTTCCAGGAGAGAAGATGGGATTTCTACTTGATAGTTCACATAGTTATTGTAGGACCTTGTTTACTTGCTTGCAATGGTGGTTGGGAGCTTTAAAGCAGGGGTGGGCAGTTGTTGGTGGGCAGGTTACAGCAGTCTTCCCTACCAAAATGTCTCAAATATTTGCTCCCAAATGCCATCTGGGGGCATTTACACTACCTTTTAACTCCTGGACCATTTTAGGCCAATGTAAGGCCTTTAAAACCCTATATAAATCACTTTCTGCTGACTTCTTGTTCTTAAAAAGATATATTCTGGGCCTAAGTGTATGGGGGCAATGTGGCAAAAATGTCCCCCATGCTCCCTAGAGGGCATTTTAATCACTGGAGTTCCTGAATGCCACAAAACATCCCAGGGGCATCACAAAGCCAGTGCTCTTTACTTCAAGTGCCCCTGCTTTAAAGAGATCCATGCATGCCAATGTGTCTTGAAAGAGATTCTCACATATTGGAAAAGCCTCTGTAATGAAAATAAGATGGAAGCCATGTGTCTTGCCTTGTCTTGTATCATTTCTATCATTTAAAAAAAGGTGAGATAGTCACCTCAAACAGCAGGAAATAAGAGCTGGCAACAAGGTGTTGGAGGAGAAAGTTATGTGCTACAGAGCAGCTCTGAGCCTTCTACAGCTGCATGCTGCTTTGGGGTGCAAGGGAGAAAAGTTGTTTTAAAGAATGAATATGTTGACATGCTGAAGCTATCCATAGCAATGGTAGGATAATGTTCTCAGTGGTTTCCAAACTTTGGTCCTTCAGACATTTTGGCCTTCACTTTCCAGAATTCCTGGCTGCTAGACAAACTATCTGGGGCTCTTGGGATTGAAATCCAAAACACCTGAAAGATCAAAAATTGGGAACCATTGCTCTAGGTCTTGGAGCATCATTCTAATGCTGGTCAGTTATGGATAGCATTAGCATACCATTGCATTCATTCCTCTTGAAAGGAACTTCTCAAATCTTATTTTGTCTCAACCCATTCACTAGTCTTGTCAGGTTTTACGCCTGGAATGAGATAGTGAGGCACCATCATCTTTGCCTCAAGCAGCAAAATGTTTGCCTCAGTTTACTATCTGTCTTGTAATCGTGGTAGCAAAAACAAGCAGTACTGGACCAGCTGGGGAGGGGACACAGTTCTTCTTAATAATATTAATCTTACCTCTGTTGTTATCAGGTGCCTACAGGTAGACTCTGAGTTACCCTGTCATAGGGTTTCTTGGCCCAATTTACTCAGAGGTTGCTTTCCTCTAATACAGGAAAGTGTGGTCACACAGTGGGTTTCCACGGCTGAGTGGGCATTTGAATCCTGGTCTTCTGGACCTGGAATCCTGGTCCCAGTCCAACACTCAAACCACTAAACCACTCTGGCTCCTCATCTTTATAGCTCCTATAATTCAGAGTTAGGACTGAACTGTGTTAAAAAGCCAACATTAAAAAATGCAATTAGCCCTCGGTATCCACACGGGGAAGAAGGGTCATGGAGCCCCATCCTCACCCTCACCAGGGCTCCCTTCAAAGCCACAGGGTCCCTTACCCATCTGCTGCCCCTACAGACCCCTCGTGAGCCCCCAATGCTAATTCCCATCCTGGGCCACCGGTAGCCCCCCTGCAGGACCTGGAGATCTCGAGGGCTCCCCATACTCCCTCTCCAAGCCCCCTGGCCTTACTGCTCACCCACTTTTGGTGCCCCCCCCCCCGTGTATCACCTCTCCTTTCTGACTGGTGGCTGCTGCTGCTGCTGCTCAGCTGCTTCCCTCTGAGTACTTTGGGGGTGGGGTGCTGCCATTGAAGACAGCGGGGAGCTTGCAATCTGTGGATATTCAAATCCGCGGAGACCAAGGGTCGGCTGTACACTCCAGAATCAATCTTATGATATGCTTACCTAGCAATCATCCTCACTGAACATAATGACTAAAATCATCTTGATGACACAGTACAGGTGTATCACCATTGTATTTATTTTGGGGGACTCTGCACGAGAAGGTATCCTGTTCATCCCAGTGCAACACCCCTCCCCTATGCACTTCATGCATAAGAGGAAGTAAACAGTCTACAAAAGCTTATCTTACAATCACTTTCTCTTGGTCTCAAAGGTGCTATAAGAACCCTTTGCCCTCCCTCCCCAAGGGTAAAGAAAAAGCCAAAGGACTTAAGGACATAAGGACTGCTGACTCGATCTCTGTGTGTGCATGCATCTGGACACAAAGTGGGGGTTCTTGTTCACCTGAAGGCAAAGGAACAGCCTTACATTAGAGACAAAGGGTATTCCTTCTCCCTAGAATCATAGAATTATAGAGTTGGAAGAGACCACAAGGGCCATCTAGTGCCACCCCATTCTGCTATGCAGGAATTCACAATCAAAACATCCATGACAGATGGTCATTTAGTCTCCATTTAGTCCAAAGAAGGAGATACCAGCACTATCTGAGGGAATGTTTTGTACTGTGGAACAGCCCTTACTGTCAGTTAGTTCCTCCTAATGTTGAGGTGGAATCTTTTTTTCCTGTAGCTTGCATCCATTGTTCCAGGTCCTATTCTCTGGAGCAGCAGAAAACAAGTTTTCTCCATCCAGGTATTTAAACAGGGCTATCATTTCACCTCTTAACCTTCTATTTTCCAGTCTAAACGTATTCAGCTCCCTAAGTCTCTCCTCATAGGGCATTTTAGTCACCCCCCTTTGAACATGCACCAGAGGATTGTGTTTATTCGATCTTTGCCAGTGAGGGTTCCTTCTGAGTAAACATTTTGCAAGATTCTGAATCAGGCCTTCAATTTGACCCTTGCTATAGCATATATCTCCTGTCTGGGCACCTCCAGACTGGCTGAAGCAAGCTGGGTAACTTTTAGTCCAGGTTTCCATTCTCTGCATCCTCTTCTGTCAGAGTCTGGGAAGCCTTCCTTTATGCCACAAATGAATACAAATAGCAGTGGCCAGAAACTGCATCCAAATGTGGGTGCCCTTTCATTAGCCCAGGTCAAGGGCAGGATGTCTCACTGAAGGTGGATCCTTCCCAGTGCATCGTAACTTGGAACGGACCTAAAACAGGTTTTATGACACAGCTGAGAGCCAGCATTAATGCAATAGACTGGTAATTCAATCATTTTATAGAAGTTGATCTGTCCTTTTTATTACAATTATTGTCAGCCGGGGTGTTTCGTTCCATCACTGAAAATAAACATCATCTATCATACTTGCAAAGATTAGCCTGTGACAGATCCGTCTCTGCTTTGCATAAATGTGTATTAATGCTGGCTCTGTCTGAAGGGGAGAGAGAAGTCTATATTTCACAAGAATGATTAGACAGTGTCACTGCTGCTTTAAGTAATGTCTTTTCATGACTGATAATCAAACTGTGAAACATCACCACACACACAACACTCTCACACATGCACACACAAAGAAAAGAAGCAATTTACTGCCTTTTTAACTTTTTTTTTTTTTTTTTTTTGCTTAGTCTAAGTTGCATGAGGCACAATGGTACAATGCCATAGCTTGTCTACAACATTGGTAAAACTCATGTTCTGGATATCAATATTATTTTTCAGGTATGTACATGAATGCATAAAATGAATACAACAGAAATAAATGTCCATTTTAGGTTCCCCTAGTATTTTTGTTTTCCCCTATTTGACTGGCTTGCAGGATACCATGTGTATACAGTGAGAAGTCTTCTGCAGCTAAGTTAAGCACCACTGGTATTTCGGGCTCGGTTTAGGAAATACGTAAGAAACAAGAATCCGTGACCCAAAAGTCTACAGTTTGTGGTTGAGTCTTCACTTGGGCCATGGCTGGTTGCTGAATCATATCAGTACTAGGTACATTGGCCATCAGCAAAAAAACGTAATGACTGTTTCAGATTCAACAGAGATCAAGTGAGGTAAAGAGGAATTCTAGCAATAAAATAAAATGATCCTAATGCTGAACTAACGTAATATTGCTTAAACACTATTAACACTTTGACAATAACCCCTGAATAATAATTAAAAAGCGCTCATCTGAAGTGTTACCTGAATCTAGATGTCACCTGTGATCAGTGGGAGGGGGAGAAAGAAGGACACAAAAGAGTAGGGAATGAGCGAAACCTGGGATATTTCAAAAAAGAGTTTGGATGCAAAACCATGACTATATGATAAAACTGAAATAAATAGAAGTGGAAAGTCTTGATACCACCAGGAATTTTTTTCCTTTCGGAATGAGCCCTGAGTAAGTATTTGATGGATGATATTTGGAGCATTACAGAGTGTTTCATTTTCTTTCCGTTCTTCAGGAAACCTTGTAAAGAGTTTTATTCTGAACTAAACACAAGAAGGCAAACATTACCTGAACTACACCAGTACAACATGTGACACACCAAACTGAACATAAATTATTAGCCATTGACAAACCCTCTTTGGTTAGTTGATTTAATATTCCTAGATAGGAAACAAAATACAGGGAGATTATCTTCTCTAGAGGGCTGCCATACTATGGACTATGTGGACTATGTTTAGCTTAGTAGATTTCAGGGTCTGGAAGAATATCCTAGCCATAGTTGTCTGGAGCAGTTTTTCGTGATTCATGAATCAAGATTTGAAAAGCTAATTAAACATAGCAGTGAGATTAACTGACAGTTTATTTGGATTTATTCAGACCAGTTCCTGGCCATCCTAAAGTGTCTGAGAAGCAGCAGAAGACAGGAATAACCAGTTCTTCTCTACACAGGAAAAAGGACTCCCAGTATTTTTAAGTTACAGTAACTGCAGTCTGCCTCAACCCCTCTTGCTCCCCAAAGTCCATGTTATTCATGTCTTCTAATGGGCATCTTTCATTATCATTATCCCTAATAGTGCTTTATTATATTAGTTACAGTTAATTTAAATGTTACTGAAGCATTGAAAACAGATTGCAGATGTTTTCAAACAGATGTTATCTTAATGTTAAAACAAAATCATGAATATTTATAGAGTATTGTTGTCTGGGCTGAATTAGTCTGCTTAAACCGTAATGTATGTGTTCAACATCTTTTGAAGGAAACTCTCCAGAAAAAGGTGAATAGAAAACAATTTCTCAGTAACTTAAGTTGCAGTTCATTTCAATATTTTTCTCCTTTGAATATGCTTATGGCCCATTCAAATAGACAAGTTTAAGTTTTGGGTACTTCTTTTTTTCTGATGAGAGTGAGTTCTCCATTTTAGGCTGAATGTTGAAATTATGCAGAAAAGTTCCAGAAAAAAATGGAGCACAAGAAAATGAGTCTTGGGATAATTCTGTCACAAATTTCATTTTTTCATGGAAAAGTCTTTTTGGCTTTACCTGGGAGTTTCTTGGCAAACTATCAGAGGGTACTACTGTGGGCCCTTGGTGTCCGCTGGGGTTTGGTTTCAGGACCCCCTGTGGATATCAAAATCCGTGCATGCTCAAATCCCATTATATACAATAGCATAGTGAAATAGTGTATCTTACATAAACAAGCAAAATGAAGATTTGCTATTTAGAATTTATATCTTTTTGGAATATTTTAAAGCCATGGATGCTTGAATCTGTGGATATGGAGGGCTGACTGTACATATAAGCCATCACCTTTACAAAGCCACTAGGTTTTTAGGTATGTGGTGGTTCTTTACTCTCCCTCTTTCTCCAACTTTTCATATACACCAAAATTAAAATACATTTTATTGGATATTACTATTTAGATGATAATCCCAAAGGCTTGGAGTAGGTTACAATTAAAGAGTGTCAAGGTTTCAGTAAATAAAACCTGGCTGAGATGTAGCTAAGTAAATTCTCAATGCTTCCTTTTTGTGATCCCCAAGTTGTCATTCATGAGACTACCAGTTTGGACACTGACTGAGAGACAGAGAGGGCAAAGAAAGCAGAAAGGCCTGGCAAAAGTCAGAGGCACTGGATTTGAGTCCTGGAGACTGACATAGGACTTTATCACATGGGGGGAGGGGGAGCTGGGATTTAAGTCAAGATTAAAAAGACATTTACCCAGCTAAGTCATGAGATCATGGCAAAGATTTTTAGACACATCACAATCAGAGAGGACTTATCCTGGGAAAAAACAGGAATGCTCAAGCAATCCCTGTGAATGGTTTGTTACTTGAGCATTCTCAGGATAAGGCCCCTCTAATTGCGATGTCATCTGAAAATCTTCTCCATGATCTCGCGACTTTGCCAGGAAAATGCCTTTTTTGATACCAGCTTTTCCCGATGTTTCCCTAGTGTGATAAAGTACAATGAATCAGAGGCCCAGTAGCCCACTGAGAGATTAGTTTGCAATAGCCTTTTTGTGCCACTCTGAGGTTGGCAATCTTACCAGGCTGTGTGTTTGACAACAGATAGTGGAGAGGCGATGGAATGAGTCCCCAGGGAAGAAGTCACATTGCACAGTCCTTTGAAAATTTAGAGCAAGGGATACGTTTTGTATATTTCTGGATCCTATTACATTCCACCCACTCCCACAACTTTAGTTTATATTTTGTAATGTGGGGCTTTAATAACATTCTGTACTGCCTTTCAAGAAGAGGGCTTTTATCTGTGATATCTATCTCATGCTCAAATAAAAACCAGTTACTCTTAAAGGTTCTACTATATTCCATTTCCTCTACCCCTTCCCTTTCTCTTTTCTAGGGAAGAAAGATGCCCCTTCAAGGATCTCCATTTTGGCTATATGTCCTGGAAGGAGGAGCCATTCTGAAGGCTCAGATGACACACCACACTTCATGGAAGAGACACTCAACCCCCTTGGTCTTGTCCAGGGTCCTGAAAGGGCTGTCTTTGACCTTTCTTGTTTTGTATTCCAGACTTGGGGTGGTGGTGGTGGTGGTTACATTTTGTGTGAACACCTACTATTCCCTAGCCAGCATGGGAGTTCAAAGAGCTGCAGACTCCCTAAAATTAGTTTACTCATGTTTTACCATATTATGGTTCTTATCCCTTTGAACTGATATTCATCTTCTGCCATTTAGTCCCTTTCCCTTGCTACCTTCTCTGAATGACACCTCCATCTTAATAGGACATTGGGTCTTAGCTACTGACTCTATATCAAGGAATATTTCAGCTCACATATGAGCCTTTCCCCTCTGCCATCCTTCCTCTACTCACTCGTGTCCCTTTGCTCCCCCCCCCTTCTTCCTTCCAGTTGTCATTCCTTAGGGCTTGTCAACCACCCATATTCACTTTGGCGACTGCTGAAAACCTGGAGCAAAAGGTAAGGTTTTTAAATTCAGATTAAGGATAGGAAATGCTGAATCAGGTACGGATGTCAAGAAGATGGTCCACGCCTAATTCAAGATTTTGGCCCTATGTCATGTAAACAGGATGCAGTCTGCTCAGGGAAGAATTCAGAGTAAATAACTCACATAGACAAGCCTGCAATTGGTCTGAGTGGGAAGAGGCTCCTCTCAACCTCCCCTACTCATTGGTCTATTTATTTATGTAGAGTACAATTTTGTGTACAGTTGGCCCTCTGTTTTTTGGGTTTTTTTTGGGGGAGAGGGGTCCATTCTGAATGTATATCTAGTTGAGAGTTGGGGCTTAGTTTCTAATATCTAGGTTTGTGATGGCAGTCTCCATTTATGTCCTGCCTCTTTTCCATCATGGACGTTGTGGTGGCACGCATAAGGCTCCTATACAGTCTGCCATACAAGCACTAACTGAACCCAGTCTTTCTTTAACTTTGGGAAAAGTGACTCCCTTGTGTGCCTATTGGCCAGAATAGCTATGTTGGTTTAAGTGGTGGAAGTGGCGAAATAAACTGTCTGTTTGTACGATGACAATGGAGCTGGGGTGGATGGTAACAGAAGCCTTTTTTGCCAGAAGATAAAGCTGTTTTGCTGGCTTCTGGGCTGCTTAAGAGGTATTAGATCATCTTTCTATGATGATGGGTATGGCTTTCTGTGTGACCCCTAGTGCACTGCTCAAAATGGTGCCTTATGCCAATGGGGTGGTTGGTGTACCAGGATGAGACACCAACAAATGTCCTATGCTGAGTTATTTACACATAAGGACTGTGCCACTGCTATTATTTGTCACTGGTTCCTTATTTTGTAATCCATTACAAACATATTCAAAACAATATGAGCAAAAAAAAGTATCATGCCCTCAATGAAACAGTGGAAGTGGTTCCCTAGAATTTCAGATCTATTAAATGTCCAAGGTAGGAGGGAGAAGAGAGGCATGTAATTGTGTCTCAGGCAGAGATTCTGATACCGATGGAAGCTGGAATCACTGAGCTCCAGAAGTTGAGCACCCATTTTATTTTCACCTTCATAGATGCATTACAAAATTTAAGCCAAAGGAGATAGTTTAAATTGCAAATGAAACAAGTCATTTTCCATTCTTGCCCTCTGCCAGTAATATTAATATTTTTGAACATTTTTTTCCTTTCAGAAAGCAAGAACTCTGTGTGCGTGTGTGTTTCCTCCCTTTCATATGAGGAAATGCAGAAGAAGTTAGCTTGTTGTTTTCCATGGGCGTGTTGTCCTCACCCTGTGTTTTTAGTGCCTAAGCTCTCCCACAGCAGATGCAAATCTTAATAACATATGGTAAACATTTTTCAATCCATAATTTTGCAACATGTTGAACCAAGGCAAGATCAGCCCTGCCACCCTGTCATATCCTATTGATCTCTTCATATCCTTTAGCATCCAGAATTTGCTAATCAACTGCAGTATGTAGCCACACAGTTTAGAGTTACATACCCGTAACTAAATAACTTTGTAATCAATGACAGGCCATTTTCAGTTGATGCTTTAAAGACTTACTTCATCTGAGAATAAAGGAAAATGGTGCTTATTGAGACAGGCTGTGACTGGCATATGAACACATATTCTTAGTATTCCCACCAAGAAGAGTGTTGCTAGAAGAATATCTCAGGTCCCTTTTATACATTATCAGAAATGGTGTTGTTGGCTTCTCCCCACACTTATTCCCACACTCATAGAAACATCTTCCATCCACATGGCTATAATAAATTGTATCTTCTGGTTATGTTCCATAGGGTGGAGCCAGAGTATTCTGCAGGTGAGACTTCACTTAACAGAACTTTCTGTACAAAATTTTCAGTCTCCCTTTGCCTCTCAGCTCACTTGGGACTTCATGTAGCATTTTTGAGGCTGTCATGGGGTTGAAGACACCCCCTTCCATCAGTGGAGCTGTAAATACCTAAATCTGGATTCAATCTAGCAATGAATATTTTAGTGCAGTACACTATATATAGTGTGCCTAAATACCTTGAAGGCACTAGATCCTGTCTGATCTTAGAAGCTGAGCAGGGTCAACTCTGGTTAGTACTTGGATGGGAGACCACTAATGAATACCAGGTGTTGGAGGCTATATTTCAGAGGAACAAACTGACAAAACTGCTTTGTGGATTCCTTGCCTAAGAAAACCCTTTGAAAGCCATGGAGCTGTCATAGGTTCACAGACAACTTGAAAGCACATAACCAACAGTTTAGTGTAGTGGTTGAGTGTTGGACTAAATTTCTGGGGGAGCAGGTTTCAGATTAATGGAAACCCATGTATAACCATGGGCAAGTCACACACTTCTTTTTTCAGAGGAAGGCAATGGCAAATCCTCTATGAATAAATCTTGCAAAGAAAACTTGTAACATTTTTGCCTTAGAGCCTTCATAAGTCAGAATCAATTTGAAGGCACACAACAAAAAGTAACTACTGAAGCAAGCAAGCAGTCACCACATGCTGAACAGGAGAAAGAGAGCTCTTCCTGTTGGCCATGCATCTGCCACCCCTGTATTTAACTATTTATCTAAAATATTTACATGCCACCATTCTGCCAAAGCATCTTAACACAATTATTTCTAAAGATCAGGCACTAAAAGAAGGCAAGAGATAGAGTAGTAATACAGTGGTACCAAAATAAGAAAAGATCAGTAATTCTTGGAGAGATGTTCTGTTCATCTGAGGAAGTAGACTGAAGTCTATGAAAGCTTGTGCTGCCAATTTCTTTCTCTCAGTAGGTCTCAAAGGTGCTACAAGATCTCTCCACATACTGATTCTACAGACTAACATAGCTATATCTTTGAATGACACATGAATGCTCATTTCATACTGTAATGGACTGTAAATTTCTCCATAAATTTGCTAGCATGCTGAAAATTAGATGTTTAGTGAAAGAAAGCCTGAAAAGTTAAATTATTTTATGCTTACATTTATGTGTAATCAAATTATTTTTAAAAAGTGAATGGCTATGAGCTGTGACATGCCGGATGGAAATATGGGGAGATGTTTTTGGCTTTTCTTTCACCACTGCTTTGTTTGTTTTGAAGTTACTCCACACATAAGAGAAGGCATGTGTCTGCCTGCTATGTGAGTCAGAGTGACATAGCCAAAGGGACTGGTAGCAGCCAGTCCAAGTCATGTTAGTAATACAGTGTAACCTTAAGCATGTTTTCTTGGAAGAAAGTCCAGCTCTAAAATCTGGCAGGGCTGTTTTGACCTAACTCATAATAAGAGTGCATAAACACTGCATGACTTACTATAATTAATTTCTGTTTTGATGTGTGTTTGTTCAATTGTATAGCTACAGAAGTAAAAGCATGACCTACTGATTTCAATTGTGTAAAATTAACCACATACTGAATTCTCATTGAAACCAATGGGATTTAACCTTCTGTAGAAAATTTGTAGAAAATAGTGAGGAGACAAGCTCCATGTGCTCTGAGATGGTCAACTGTTTATTCAGTATTTTCAAAATACCCAATGCATTTCAGTCTCAGTGAAAAAAAAAAGGCATTCTTTAGGGGCCTTCAAAAGAATTCACTGGAGTTGAAAATGCTCTCTAAAACATAATAAAACAGAATATTTGGTTAAGAGATATTCTATGGTCTTGTGTTTTAAATAATGTTTTCAACTCCAGTGATTTCTTTTCAAGGCCTTTTCTCACAGAGGTCAAAATGCATTGGGTATTTAAAAAATACTGAATAAACAGTTGACCATCTCAGAGCAAGTGGAAATTTCCTCCTCACTGTTTTCTGTTTTTCAACATGCTTTTTAGCACTCTCTTCACTACTGCCCTTTATTTGCAGACAACTCCCCCCAAAAGTGAGAATGAAAAAGTGCAAAAGTGAGAATGAAAAAGACATGTATAATGACAGCCAGAATCCCTGTATCAGTTTATACTTAACTAAGAATGTAACTAAGTAACTTCTATAGTTTTTTGTAGGGCTTTCCCAGAGGGCCTTTTCAGCTGTTGCCCCCAAGCTGTGGAATGGGCTGCCGGATGAGATGCATCTCATGGCATCTATTGATGGCTTTAAGAAAGCATTAAAGACGCATCTCTTCCAGCAGGCCTTCCCAACACAGTA
Organism: Urosaurus nigricauda; assembly: GCA_034509955.1. NCBI lineage: Eukaryota > Metazoa > Chordata > Lepidosauria > Squamata > Phrynosomatidae > Urosaurus > Urosaurus nigricauda. Next base: position 136,158,211 of record JAOEGL010000001.1, on the reverse strand, counting down.
ATTAACATCTCCTGGCTCCAAACCTAAGATCTACAACCCTCTCAACTTTTTATTCCCTATGATTCCAGCCCTTCCAATTCAGCTCTAGAACTTTTAGGTTTTGGCATTGTTTTGTTGTATGTCCTATGTTTTAATTCATTGTTAATTTAATCGTGTTTTAAAGGGTGGGAGGTTGGGATGGGATTGCTCTATTTTAACTGTTTGCTGTTTTAAATATGTTGTAACCCACCCCAATTGCCTGTTCAGAGGGGCGGGCTATAAATAATAATAATAATTATTATTATTATTATTTCTACTACTACTACTACTACTACTACTACTACAGTACTACTACTACTACGTGGCCATGTTCTAGAAGAGTTCCATTCTGACGTTTTGCCAGCATCTGTGGCTAACATCTTCAGAGAATGATAGCCTGGAAAAGGATTGGATATATATATCCTGTGAGACACTGGGAAGGAATGGGTAATTTGCAAATGTATTGTTCTGTTGCTAATGGCAGTCCTCAGGGTGGGAGGATATGCAAACAAGGATTAATGTCTGCTAATTAGTGCTCATTGTCTGCTAGGAATCCCCTGGCCTTTGGCTGTTTCTTATTTGCATTGGTTGAGTCTTAACCTTGCTGTTCTTCAGACTGGTAGCCAAGCTTTGTTTACCTTCAGGGTTTCCTCTTTCCTGTTGAAATTGTCCAGGTGTTTATGAATTTCAATGGCCTCCCTGTGCATTCTGACATGGTAGTGGTTGGCATGGTCCAGAATTTCAGTGCTTTTAAACAGCATTTTATGCCCAGGATGGTTTATAGCATGTTCTGCTACTGTTGATTTTTCTGGTTGACCTAGTCTGCAGTGTCTCTCATATATATCCAATCCTTTTCCAGGCTATAATTCTCTGAAGATGCCAGCCACAGATGCTAGCGAAACGTCAGAAAGGAACTCTTCTAGAACATGGCCACATAGCCCAAAAGCCCTACAAAAAACTATGGATGCCGGCCATGAAAGCCTTCAACTCCACATAAATAACTTCTCCTGGCCTGACCACCACAACCCTGACTTATAGAAATGTCATTCAGTCCCCAGTCTACTTTACTGTGCATCAGCTACATGAGAAGAAGAAGATACATTCTGTAGGTGATCAAAGCATGTTTAAACGAAGTTTCTCTTAGATTGGGTGATGATAGTTGGGCCAAGAGAAGATACTTAGTTCTCAAGTATAAGGTGATACAGGATTCTGGGCAACAATAATAACGGAAGTGGCAAAATAATTAAATATTAGAACAAAACAAACAATCAGCTTGCTTCACTGTGTCAATTCCACAGAAAAAGAATGTATACAAGGAAGCACAATGCAAAAGGAAGAACATCTATCTGTTCTCTTGCTTTACTTAATGACCACTCAGTTCAATTGCTTCTAGAGGATTACTTGGGATGGATTTCCCCTGAAACTGTTGGATATATTGGCTTGAATTAAATGGGCAGAACAGACCATAACAGATGGACACACATAGTTCAATCCAACCAAAGAGACAGCATGTTAGCCATTAAAAGACTACAGTTCTTGCCAAGAACATCAGAATGGTAATTCACATTCCTGCCTTTTGGATTCAAATAGAGGAGGTAAATATTAAATTGCATAAGAGAGCTTTGCTTTTGTAGAAGAAGGCATGCTGCATGAAACAATATAAAAAAGTGTGTTTGTGTGTGTGTGTTGGGGGAGGGGAAAGAATGCACTCACATTTCTTATACAGAGAATTAACAGTAAATGTGCAAGTGAAATTCCCACTGGACATGACTAGATGGTATAGACTAGGAACTCAGATTGCTCAGAAGTTTTGCAAAGATAAATTCTTTTTTAAAATGGATTTAAAATAACCTTTTAAAAAAATAATAAAACTTTCCAGTGTGTTCCCATTCATTTTGAGTAATCAAAGTCATTCATCCCATGAGTATCAAGAAGAAGGAGGAGGAGGAGGAGGAGGAGGAGGAGGAGGAGGAGGAGGAGGAGGAGAAAACAACAAGAAGGAAAATCTGATAGCTGTTCTATAAGAATCCCACCATAGGGCAGTAGAAACCTGCAGAGGCTTATTATGACAATTGCTATGCCAAACCCCTGAGAAGATGATTAGGAATGTTTTTACCCCATTTCAAGAAACAAGAGTGTTAATAGAATCAAGTCAGGAGAGGAGCCTTTCTTTTGTGATGGGAGGGAAACCTTCACATTTGACTTCAATGATTTGCAGAAACTCTCCAAAAACCCTCTCCCAAGGAGCTGAAATCTCTCTCTGGTCAGTAATTGGAGAAGGTGTAATTCCCTTCCATTTTCTCAACTTGTACTTGCAAGAATGGTTAGATAATAATATATGCAACTTTTAAACTTCAATTAGACCTGGAAGGGATGCAGTGGCTCAAATGGTTAAGACGCTGACTCTCTTGATTGCAAGATTGGCAGGTTGGCAGTTTGAGGCCTGAGTGCCATATTAGGGGGTGAGCTCCCATCACTAGTCCCAACTTCTGCCAACCTAGCAGTTCGAAAGCATGCAAATGCAAGTAGATAAATAGGTACCATTCTGGTGGGAAGGTAATAGCATTTGGTGTAGTTATGCTGGCCACATGACAACCAGAGCAGTCTTTGGACAATGCTGGTTCTTTGGCTTAGAAACAGCATTGAGCACTGCCCCCAACAGTTGGTTATGACTAGACATTCATGTCAAGGGTCTGCCCTTTACCTTTAGACCTGGAAAAAAGAGACTTTGGCCATACTTATTGTACAACGATACTTCCAATGCATGACTGCTGTGCCCTCCAAGTGCAGTTAGGGAGTCCTCTCTCATTGACAGGAGAAACCCATCAGTCACCTTGCAATCATCTTAGCCCCCAGGTGTGAAACATCACTGTTGGAGTAGTTATGATATACATGGTGGCAATGTGTCCTTATTTCGTCCCTCCCCCTTGCTATTCTGAAGCAGGCTGATACACCTTTTTTCCCTATTTTTTTTCTTAAACACCCCTCCTCCACCTTAACACACAGTACTAGAGCTCCAGAATTGTGTGAAAAAGTTAAAAATAAATAAAAATAAAATAACCAAAAGGCATGCTGTGTAGGGCATAGGACAGGGAGATAAGGTGAAGGAGGAGTCAGAGCGTGTGATGGCAGTACTGCCCCCAGTTGTGCAATTCTGAAGATATATGATAATGGCTGTTCTGAAACTGGCATGTTTCCAATTTTTGAAGCTAATGGGACTGCTGTGAGAATGGGTCTTGTGTGGTAGTGCCCTGGATCAGGACTCAGGCACTCCAGCTCCTGACAGTACCAGTTCTAGTCTGTTGTACAGTTGATGGCTATAAATATAGCCTCACTGGCCACTGCTGGCTGGAAGATGCTTGCTTAAGTGAGCACTGGTGGCTTTTGATGACTAGTAGCTAATGATCAGACATGATCTACTTTTGCAGGGGGGGGGGGGGGCTTGCAAGGAAAGCCAGTTTGGCTGTTGCAGGTAGCCAATGGAAGACACTGAAAGCCAGGTTTTGCAGCTGTTTCAAAATCAGTCTTTGGAGACTTTAGTGTTTCTTTTTAAAAAAAACTCGACATTTTAAAATCATCAGACATTATCCTATTCATACAATCACAACTTTACGCAAACACAAACACATATTTAAACATACATACCACTATATATATTGTTTTGCAATCCTAACTTATCATTTAATATATTTGACAATGATCGTCGTTAGCTATTCTTCTCCTTCCATAGCACTCCACTTTGAACCATCCTTTCCCCCTCTCTTATCATCTATAATTCTTCCCTCCTTAACTTCCCTTAACTTTCTTTTCCTTCTTTCCTTCTTTTCCCTTCATCTACTTTCTTATTTCTCCATCTTTCCTAACCTTATCAAACTTCAGATTCCCTTCACTCACCATCAATTCACATAAGGGACTTTAGTATTTCTAAATGAAAAGAAACTTCAAATATGCTGTAAGACTCTACTACTCTCTCTTTACAAGCATAACAGACCATGTCAATAGCTGCCACGCAAATTTTGCTTGAAGAGGTGAGATGTAAAAACAAAAAGAAACCCCATCACAACAGTGCATATAGTCGCTGTAAATATTAGATCCTTCTTTGCCCTTAACACCACTTGGTGTCAAGGAAGCTCATGCCAATTTACTAATGACCCATTAAGAATGGTTGCTAATGACCCATGCTCAGTCTTGCCTTCAACTGCAACTTTAACCCTGGTGGTGCAGTGGTTAAATGCCTTACTTCAGCCATTCACTCACCAGGGGCTCAGGCTCTACTCTGCCTCACATCCTTCCAAGGTCGCTAAAATGAGTACCCAGCTTGCTGGAGGTAGTTAGCTTACACATTGTAAACCGCTTAGAGAGTGCTTAAGTGCACTGATAAGCGATATAGAAATGTACTTGCTATTGCTATTGCCAACAACAGTCATCTTCAAGGTCTTTCTCACTCTTGACTTCATACTGTCATCTCTTCCTGAGCTTCCTTTGGTCATCCGCGAATATCTTGACTGCCCACTCTCATTGGAAAGTCATCTGTGCTGGGTACCTTTTACCACTCTGGGACTCAAAAAAAAGTTATTTGATTTACTGTTGACTTCCTCTTCATACTGTGTGGTCTGTCATACCATTTCAGAATGTTGATGAGCCTAGGAAAATGGCAAGATTGAAAAGGCAAAGTAAAGGTATCATATATCCGACTCTTTATCCATTCTAAGAAATTATCTCAAAGAATAAAAATAACGTGACTAAGGACCTTATCAGACATTGGAAATTGGAAGTATAATCCAATGGCAATCCGAATGCAATCATGGGGTTTCACGTTATTGAGAATTAAAGTATCTCACGCAATTTCAGGCAAAAGGGAAGTCATTCCGAATGCAATCATGGGGTTTCATGTTATTGCGAATTAAAGCATCTCATGCAGTTTCGGGCAATGGGGGGGTCATTTTCAGGTAATGAGAAGTCATTATGAATGCATTCCAAATGCAATTGGAATTCACGTAAATTCGCTAAACTAGCGAATTCATGTGAATTCGAATTGGCTCCAATTGGCTCCATTCACAATAAAGAGAAATTCCTCCCGTCTGACAAGGTCCATAGATCAGGCCATGGGCTATGATTACTAAGCTAGGACTGTCAGGAGTTACAGTCTATCCACATCTGAAAAGCCACAACTTGCCCACCCTGATTTAGATAATGTTACATTACAACATTTTTGCATATAATATTGTACTGAAATAGCAACCAGTTTGCTTAGTTTGATGGCAGATTCATATTGATTTGCAGATTAATTTTGTCTCTTTGTATATTGAGGGTGTGCTCAAGTTATTTAATTTGTAATAAATGCAATTAGAGAAATGAATGAGCTATCAAGATTTTTAAAGTATGATCCATCAATGTTGGCATAACTTGTAATCCTGGTCATTATAAATAACAAGGGTCTTTTGCAATATGGAATGCAATTTCCCCTGCAGTTTGTCTCATTACATTATGACATATGGCTTAATATTAAATTACAATGCCTTAATTTTCAAATCAGGGCTTAATTTATAAATAAAAGGTTAATAAATTGCCTCTGCAAAAGTAGGTTTTATTGGGTGCTTGTTGGGAATGGGTGCCTGTCTGTGAAGTATGACATATTCCTCTAGATTTAACCCTATCATCACTGGTGTCATTTTCTGCCCCCAAAATGAAGGCAAAGGAGATATACAGGGCACTTTGATTTAGGCTTTACATGCCTTTAAGATCTTTATGAACCTGATGAGATCTGAAAACAAAAGATATTATCATGCTGTTAAAATGAAATAGGGTTTGGACTGATAAATGTGGGCCTGCTGAGGAACTTTTCTTTGTAATAAAGTGCTCACTTTCACTTGGCCACATACTCAGAATATATCGGTCATACAGGAGAATGACAAATGGACCGATTAAGAGGGAGATTTCTCTGCTTTAAAATTTCTGGAGGCATATGTTCATGAACATTTCACTTTTTAATTTATGACTTCTATTGGAATTATATCCCCACTTATTATTTGCTGAGGACAGATTTTGTTTAGCTACATTTTTACTTATTGAAACCAATGAGACTTAACTGAGCCATAGCCAATCCCATTGTTTTCAGTGAGTTTAAAGTATAACTTTATACTTTAATTTAGAATCTTCCCTCTTATTCCTCCTTTTCTCCCTAATTCTTCCCCCCATCCTGAGATACTAAGCATATTTATAGTTTTTGGTAACAATGCACATAAGCAGTGAGAGCTTTCCAAATGTAGAGTTTGTTGACTATCCCATTTCAAATGGCCTGCTTCTTATCTGTCTTGACTGGGAATGTAGCTTCTCCACTTGTGATCATCAGAAAAAGGGGTCAATATCTTTCTGACCCTCACTTGAACAGAGATGGGCTTTGTGTCAATGTGGAATGATGTCTGTGACTACCAGATCTTAGGAGCTGAATGGCGAGAGACTGAGGACAGTTAAAAGGAAGTACTTGTTCATAAAGCATGTAGTCAGGCTAAGGATTCACCACCACTGAGTATAATGTTGGCTGTCACTTTGGATGACTTTGAAGGGGAAGAGAAAATAAGGATATCAATGGCTATTATGTTTCCCCAGGATCAGAGGCAGTATGCCTCTCAGAACCAGTTGGGGGTGAACACGAGTGGAAGCACAACCTTACTCTCATGTCCTGCTTGCAGGCTTCTCTTAGGCAGCCATCTGGTTAGCTGTTGTATGGACAGAATGCTGGAGAAGACAGATTTTTGGTTGCATCCAACAGGGCTCTTTGTACATTGCTGTGCTTCTCAGCTAGTTTTCATTTTTCACTTAGTCTGCAAGGTGCTGCAGGATCTGTTAGCATACTGATTTTCAAGACTAACATGGTTGTTACCTTTGAATTATCTTCTAGTCAACATCTTCAATGGAGGAATTGAGCTCCTCTGGTTCTTTAGCTGGCTTCTAGTTTTTTGCATCAGTTGCTCGCACAGTACTAGTGAGGAAGGTAAATGTTGACATGTTCAGTGACTGGGGAAGTGAGCATTTAAAACAGGGGAGGTAGACTGTGAAAGGTGTGGGAGTCATTTCCCCCTTCCCCCCTATCACTTTTAACACCACCATCACATTTATCTGCCATTTTGCTGAATGAAGCCAGACTTTTAAGTGTTTATTTGTAGCTATGTAATTTTGATGCCATATGTTTATAGTGTGAAAGAAAATTGTTTGGCTTATTATTGGGAATGTGGTTTTGGTGAAGTATAACAGTCTCCTTCATGTAGATGCTTTTGCAGATAGGTGTTCGGTAGTGGGCAAAACATTCTTGTTTAATGAATTTTGATGTCCTGTGGCTACTCTAACAGTGGAAATAACTATCAATGAAGCAGAAAGAAACTGCTTTGTTTTGTTTCGCTTCTTGTAATATGAGTAAGGGGAAAAGAGATAAATGGTCTGTATTTGGGTGTGATGACCTTAGCATATTGTTATCTAATGGGGCCTTCCTGTGCTATTGAACCATTTTACTTTTTGACAGTGCTCTCGTTGTAGCATAAGTTTCAGCAGTTATGTTGCCCATTTCCTTCTTTAGTACCTTTGCCATATTCTTTAACCTTTTATGGGTGAAAACAATGACACCACTGGGTATTTATTGTACCAAATACAATTTAAAGAACATTCCATCTCCTTCTAATAGATGGTCACAGTCAGTATGCCTATCAATTTGGTTTCAATTGACTCCCTGTCCCCCGATTGATTTAATCCACATAAAGACTCTTATGTAGACTTCAGTAGTTCTGTTCTAAATTATTTCAGATATTCTGTGCTTGTTTCACCTACAGCAATGAGTAGATTTTATCCACCAAGAGGGAAAAAATGGTAAATACATAACATTACTGATTTTCTTCTTCATTGAATCTGATGGGCAGAATCCTGTTTGGGATTTGTGTACATGTAAACACTGTAGTTATGGTGCTACACAGTATGTAAACCGTATCCCACTTCCTACTTTCTGGGCAGCAGGCACTATGACTGAATGGAGTCTGTTCCCTTGTCAACCAGGAAGCATCTGACTGGTATTCCCAACCTCTCCCATGAGCAATCTCTGGTGTAAAAGGCAGAAGTAGGACCACTGTTGTATTTCTCCCTGATGCCAGAAATTGCTTGCATGAAGGTCCCAAGTCTTGCTCATCACAGCAAACCAAGCACCCTCTTTGAAAGCATGAGATTGTCTGGCTCAGCCATCCTGATCAACAGGGGAACAGACCTCCATTAATATCAACAGCTTCTACCTGGCTAGTTGGGAGTGCAGTACTATCATGGTCCATATGTATCTCATAAACCAGAGACTACATAGGGATTGGGAATACAGAACAGTTATGAGTGTGTAACTATAGATTACACATTCATAAATGCCCAACATGATTCCAGCTGACATTTCTAACTTGCCAGTGAGTCTGATTACAGTAAGGGAGGCCCTGAAGGTTGTTTTTGGAGCCCCAAGTTTCCACCATGGTGATAGTGTTGCTGTTGTTATTGTTGTTTGTCTTGTTGTTGTTTATAGAATCATAGAGTTGGAGAATGCTCCCAAACCCTAGAGGGGCAAAGGGGACTTTCACAGTGCTTTTGCATCTTTTCCCTGGGCTATTATAGGCCCAGGACCGGCCTTCATCAAATCCCAGTTTTAGCAGTGTAAGTACTTTTCTAAGTGTTGCGTAGACAGACACCCAATAACTGTTTTCATAATATATTTGCCTAGAGTAGGCAATGGCAGCCTAAGATTCATACATACATCTTTTTTTCTATTGATGTGCAAGGTTACCTGGATAGTATCCAGGTGCATCCCTGTACTCAGCCAATGGCAGGGAGGTGGAGCTGCATCCTGGAGCCTCCAGTTGCCCTGGTGCACCTGGAAGCAACCTTTGCTCCCCAAGCACCAGCATGTGAATGCTGGTGATAGAATTGCCATGTCAGAACCATTCCAGGCTCTGTGATTTCAGGGCTGAAAACCTGAGAGCCAGGGATGATTCTTTGTAATGTCACAGGAGGTGGATAATGGTGCTTTTAAAAGGAGCAGTCCCGGGTGATGTCATTAAGTATGGTAAAATAAGCAGCAAAATAGTTGCACACAGTATATTATTCAAATAAAAAGAATCACATCTAATGAGGAACACACACACACACACACTTTTCAGTCTCACCTGAGATTCCTCCCCTTGTCCTGAGGGCTGGGGAAGAAGGGCCAAGCCTTGAACTATGAAAACCTTAGCTAGCACAGGTTTATGCACCATCATCAGTCTTGGGATATATTCACATGTGTGTATAAATGGAGTCACAGTTCATTGTCCACCAGTTAAGGACATACAAACATAATCTCACTCATACTGGATCAGACCAAAGGCTCATTTAGTCCAGCATCGCAATTCTACAGTGGCCAAACAAATGGCTATGAGAAGTCCACAAACAGGACATGAGGGCTACAGAACATCCCCATTTCCATGTTTGTTGCCCAGTAAGTGGTCTATAGTTGCATGCTAATTCTGAAACTAGGGAAAATATATAGCCATCAAGACTGGGAGAAGAGGTTGAAACACTTAGATCCACGGGGCAACAATTATTGAGAGTTCCAGAGGCTAAACTATCAGCAACTTCAAAAAGAGCCTTCTCCATCTCGGCTCCTAGCCTCTGGAACTCTCTGCCCACTGAGCTCCGTCAGGCCGCCTCCCTCGATGTATTTAAAAGGGGATTAAAAACACATCTGTTTAATTATGCATACCCCTGATACTCTGATCCCCCCCATGTCGGTTTCATACCCCCCCTACACTGTTTTAACACTGTTTTAATATTGTTTTAATGTTGTAATTTTATGTGATTGTTGTATTGTTTGTTTTTATGCTGTGCACCGCCCTGATCGTAGGAAGGGCGGTATACAAATAAACATTATTATTATTATTATTATTAACATGTCCCCCCCCCTAAAAAAAAAAAGCCTCCCCCTCTCCTAAGCCAAGAGAGAGACAGGAGAAAAGGTAAGTAAAGTTGGTGCACATACAGGTGTAGTCCAAATAGACAGGCTCAATACCTTATTTAAGAACTTTACCTTGGACTTGTTTGTCTTTTAGTACTTTTTATGGCAAGATATTTAAAGTGGCAGTTTGCATGTTTACATGAAACATAAATTCTAGAGGGAGAAATTACACTTACAAGGGACAGGTTTGTTTTGTTAGGCCATTTTACTTACACGTTAAATAGCTGTCGGTAAGAGGCCTTGCTTGGTCATAAATTGTCATACTTACAATATAGGATGTTCTGTTGATTTACAACACAGCCTCTCTTCCAGATGGAAGAAACTACTTTCTTTCCAAAGAGCAGAAGCTCTTGTGGCAGGGATGGCGGTTGTTGAGAGACAGGGGCTGCTAGAGTCACTGGTTAGGGATGGAGTGGAGCCAGGGATGTCAGGCCAGGGGCATCCCAGGCCCTTAGATTTTAGGGCCAAAAAGCAGAGATTTGGGGAAGCCCCTGGTGATGTTACGGGGGAAAACTCCAGATATATGACAGAGGGAGAGCTCTGGTGATGTCAGAACACATGATGCAGTAAGCAACATCCACAGTGGTCCAGAGTATCCCATTCAAACAGAAAACAAAAGGTCTAACAAAAAAAATCTTTTTGTTCTGGATAGAAATTTTCCAGGACTTGTTTTAAATAGGGGAGAAAAGGTCATTTTCTAATTTCTGTTTTGCCAGTGTTCTGTCCCCCAAGTACTGGCTGGTGCTAAAGTTTTCCAGTCTGCTCTTTCAAGAGAAAAACCTGTCCTTCTAAAACACTTTTCTAAACACTGATTTTAACACCTGAGAGTTGTAGTGAAACGAAAGAAACTTTTCCATAAAAAGAAATATTTCCAAAGTCTGGTTTTAATGGGTTGCTCTTATGAACCAGTGCCTCCTGATTTTTACAGTCAGGATGCTGAGTCCTCTCTCAACCCCAAATAGTAATCACAACAGTGCCTTTAGTAGCCAGAAATAAATTTTGGGCAAGGGAACACAATGCTGTTGGTGATAATGATAATAGAACAACAGGGCAACAAAGACCAACAGAACAAACTTATCTATTCATGGCTACTCAGAAGCAGGTGCTGTTGGGAAGAAGGTCATCTGTAGACTTCCTGTTTCACATGCAAGAAGTCTTAGATTAAATCCAAGCATTTCCAGCTAAGTAATGCTGATGAACTCATCCATCGTTGACCTGGGAGAGTAGTCAGGAATGGAGAGACAAAAAGGTGTACAGAACCTGACTATACCATGGAAGTACACCATACTCAGAGATTCAATTTAATTAGTTATAAATAAGAGTGACTTGTTTTCCTTTTCCTAATAACCAAGGTACAACTACATTACCTATCACTTTTAACTTGGTAACAGATTATTTATGCAGGGTATATAATTTACCCATGTAAGGGGAAATGAGACTATTTACTATCTCTTCATATATGACTTCATATATGACTTCTAGCTTTCTGAACCTAAAAAATAAGCAAACACTTTAGACATTTCTAAAGGCTGAAGAATGCTAGTGTCTTTGATGACTCCAATCGCTCTCTCTCCCAGCTTGTTTATCCAAAACTAGTCTGCTTACCATGACTGGAGTGGAAGTAGTTATCTTGCTGATAAAGCTGAAGTCAGAAAGAACTGCAATTCTTTCAGATTCCATGACTTAAATTGACAGGAGAGCCATCTTCTCTTTTGCCTCAAAAGAGGCCATCGGCTGGCCCTGACTCTATATGAAGCTGCAGACAATTGCAATCTCCTGACCAAGTTAGAAATAAGTGTGTCTGCAAGTGTGTTTGCTATATTCATACTTTATATTTTTGTTTGTACATATAATATCACTGTATGCGTGTACTTTAAAAAAAGAGGATAATGTGAAGTGGCCATCAGTGATTCTCTGTGGTTCTTTGGTTATGCTTTCTATTGTGATTGTAGCCTGAATAAGAGCTAACAGACAACAAGTGACAATTATGAAAAAAATTACTTTTTAATGTACAAAACATTTATATACAGTTCAACATGTGACTGCCATCTTTATGATGTAGAAAACAGCTAAAAAGGTCCTGAAGATATAAAGACAGAACAATTCAGCTACAGTACTCTTAATAATGAATGTCTTCTATACAGAATATATACAGAGCCAGCATGGTTGCTATAATACTATTACAGTAATCAAGAAAAACCACCATTGTAAAGCTGAAGAACATAAAACCTAAGCAGATCTTTTTTCCCTTTTGCTTTAGCAGTTTACAAACACTCATATCTCTATGCAGCCTTGACAACTGGCAATGCTTGTAGCATGGGATGTCCAGATTTATGATGTCCAAAATATGCTTGAACAATGTATCCCTGGAATTCTGGTTACATGTCAAGAGAGCTCTAGTCCAGTAATCATGTTTCATACAATAAAGACATTCTGCAATTATTGGCTCATTGTTGTTGTTGTATGACTTCAAGTTGTTACTGAGTTATGGATGCCCAAAGCCAACCCCATCAAGGAGTTTTCTTGAAATTATTTCTTCAGAAGGGGCTTGCCACCTTTAAGGTGAAGAGAACGTGACTTGGGTGACTTGAGAAAGTGGGTTTCCATGTCTTTTTTTGAGCCTGTCCTTGCAATTATTTTCAGGCCTCATATTGTTAGTGAGAAAAGTGTGAATAATGTACATTGAAACCTTATACCAATTTTTGTGAGGCTTCTAATCATGCTTCAGGCTCATATTAGTTTTGGAGAACGTTAAAGTCATGGCCATACTTTTTCTGCTCTTCCCTACTCCTATGATGAATGTCCTCTTATGTGGTAGGGAGTCAGCATTTAGGGTGTTAGGAAATTTCACTGAAAATCCATTGCCAGCCAAAGCAAGAAATGGATGTAAACAGATGTGGAACTTTACTGCCTGAAAATTTCCCTACATCCCAGATTTCAAATCCTCCTCCTCTGTGGCAGCAGACACAGGACAAGTATTGCAGTGAGGTCCAACCAGGACTTGGAACATTACTGTTTAAAAGTAATGTGTTCCCATTTTCCATTGCATTATTCAAAAGAATGACAAAAGATGCTACTGGTCTAGCATGCCAACTAAGGCCAGGTCAACTACATGGCCAAGTACACTGTAGGTACAATGTTGAAAAAAATGATTATGTTGTGGTGCTCATTGATCTTCTGTTACTATTGGGAGAGAGACTGAGAGAAGGAAGTTTAGGATTACTAAGAGAATCCTAATAAAATTTGGGAAAAGAACACCTCCAAAATGCCCTTAAAATGTAATGTCTGAAAATAACAAGAAAAAAAAACTTGTTACACCAATGAAGTACATTTGTTCTTGTACATTATATTGCTTTTGAAATGTGATTTCATTGCACCCTCATTGTTACTAAAAGTAAATTGTTACAAGTAATGGAATTAGTTGTAATTCCTTTCTTCAGAGCTCTAGGTCAAACATCTTCTACCCTGAATCAGCAATGCCCTGCACTCATGGAGTTGACAGTATACGTGGTCCTCTTTCCACAATGTGGCACATATATGCACTTCTAGTAACCAAGATATCCTCTAGGAGGGCATTCATTACTTCCTACAGAATTGTAGCTTAGTAAGAATCATCTGGAAGCATAATTTACATGAGTTTGCATCTTAATGTGGAGGCTATACTCATGGCTACTATGACAGGTCCTAATATGAGCCAACTCAAGCACAGATGGTTGCATGTACAGTTTCTGTGTGATGGCTGTGTATGTGATTCTGACTATACTGCAAAGCTGCAAACATCCATTCATGAGACTGGATCAAAACAGTGAGGAAAGATCCATGACCTACACTTCTTTAAACAAATGGATTTAAATGCTTTCCCCACCATTCAGAAATAAATAACAGGAATATAGCACCACCATCAAAGTGCACACATGTATAAAGCAGTTTTTTAAAACTGCATATTATATTTTTATGCCTGTGTTCTAGGACTCCAACCAACCCACTGCGGGTATCCATATTAATGAAGCTGCTTTCAGGCCACATAAAGGAGCTATCCAGGGTTCTGAACTCAACACACCTTCTGGGATCTTAGATATGTAGTTCCTTTAAAGTTCAGGCTAAAGCTCAGAGTGGGTTCTCCATCCTACTGAAATGGAAACCATCAGATGCCACTCACCTGGCTAAAATGTATTTGTAAATACAGAACTACACCCAATGTCACACAAGTAGACTTCCACCTGTACAATAAGCCCTTACTTTCTCACCCCTGAACTCTCAAATCCTCTCCAGGGGTAAGTGGGGCATGTGAAGGTAACAGGATAGAGGTGGAGGATTTTCTTTTACCAGTGGCATAATGTTTCACTGGTGGACTCTGTCAGATAAATCCAGAGATGATTGCTAGCTGGGTATGGAAGTATTTTGACATGGGACACCAATGATTTGGCCTAGATCAAGTTAAACAAAATCTATGAGCACCTTTATTTACATACACTGGTTTCTGTGTCTTACTTCTGCAGCTTTCCTGTCTCACCTTTCACTTTCAAATAGTAGGTATTCTGTTCTGTGTGCTACCCTTCCTACAGACATAATGTCCCATAAACTTGAGTTGGGAACCCTGCCATTATACCATGATTGCCTGTTTTTATAGTTCTTAGCAACACAACAGATTGGCACAAGGAATGAAAAAAAAAACCTTTGGCTACATAAATGTGTTAAAAATTGGAAACCATTGTGTCACATGAATCAATGAATCTAATTGTACAGTATCAGTACTTCCACTGACTGAAATGGCAGTGCTAAACACTTAAGGCCACATTCTCCTGCTCCAAACTGCAAAAACTTGGAAGTATATTTCTGTAACTTTCTCTCAGTTCTGTTGGTACTGCATATATACAAATACTAGCTGTTTATGAGCACATGGCAACTGTATGATCATTTTGTGAATAAGAATAATTATTCACATCAGACTGTACAATTATCAGCTGACTTGCAAAGGAGAACATGGTTTATTTTTGTGAGCCCATATGGATGTGCATCTCACCAATCTTTATTATCCATCTTTGTGCTTTGTTCACTGATACTCTGCCTTTCTCCAATGTACCTAAAGTAGTGTTTTAAACTTACAGTCACCCTGCATGACAGGGTGATGCTGACTGCTTGAAACTATACAGGCATGTTGATACCCGAGTGGGCTGTCCACATCCAAACTTGGATGTGCACAACATCTGTGCAATGTGGAGCAAGTGGTTTTGTGTGTCCCCCCCCCTTTTTTTTGGCAGAATTTCTGCAGCATCACTTGTTTAATCTCATATTTAACTGACTCTGACGTGGCCATCCTCTTTGCCCTTTCAACTCCAATGTGAAGTCAATGGAAAGTATTAAAGAATAAATGAATGCCATGCATAGCCAGGATCTTTCTTCTCCTAAATATATTTTTTAACTTAATGGCATTTTCAAACCTCCACTTCATTCTTCATGATAAAGACCACCTTATAAAAATACCCTCTGATAAAACAGCCAGGACATTAATCTTTCACATTTCCTCCTCATCAATGTGTCCATCTCAAATGTCTTTTTAGCAATATTGCAATGCCTGATATAAATGCACCTTTATTTTATATATGCTTCTGGTGATGCACTTTATTTGACGTTAATGGGCAAGAGATGCCTTGACGACTCAACAACTAATGCACAGTAAGGCACTTCACTGCAAAACTGCTCAAGAGCTGATTCTTCTCCGCTAAGCTATAAGGTACATAGAACTATATTAGCTGTATAAAGCAATGCTGTGTGTGTTCATGTGTCTGCATATACACATGTATGCACACATGTACAAGCACTTCTGGCCACAAAGCAAAGCATTAAGCGTACACAGTATGGCTTTTGCACTTCGGTCAAATTGATACCAGTGCATTTCATTTTTGCAGTGATAACTAAGGGAAAACAAAAAGCAACAGTAAAACATGTGGTTTACAAGGCAGAGCTTTGTTTGAAAGAGTGCTTTTCAATATTTTTGTGCATAACTTCCTAATGCTCAACAATTGGCAAACTCAGAGGTTGTACATGTGTATTTCTGAAACAATGAAGTATTGGAAAAATAACAAGGAAAGAAGTGGTGGTCAGATTTTAAGCATGGTGGCAAACGTGCCCTATCTTTTAAAGGTCTGTTCTAGAATGACGGTGGCATTTTTCAGCACTTGAAAAAACAAGCACAAAAATAATACTAGCTGCACACTACTTCAGTGCTTCTTTTATATAGTTTATACATGTTTGTACAAAGACACTTCTTCCTTATTTGGAATCCCTTTAATGTATTTAATACTTGTAAAAAAAGTCTACTCTACGGAAACATTTGTTTTTTTTAAAAAAAGCACATTCATAAAATTGCTTAGCATGTAATCTTTTCAGTACTTCTAGTCAGTTGTGCTTTAAGCATTAAGACATCATGTTAAGAAATTTACTCTCTTCTGCCAGTGTCGTCAACATAGAGCTCATGTCCCCTATTGCCATATTACTAATTCCAGCTGGTATAGATGGCAGTGTCAGAGAGTTCCGGGGAGTTGTAAGGCGAGAAGAGTTCTGGGAGAGATTCTGTAGGATGCTTGGGCTCAAGGTCCCTGAAATCAGACTTGAATGATCAGCATCATCCATGATAGCATCAAAATCTATCTGAGGAGGCTCCAGAACCTGAGAGTCCACAGTGCTTGAAACTTGATTAACACCAGGAGAGGGCATGGTGGCTGGCTTGATGTTTAATGAACACTGCTGTTGCTGCCTTACAGAACAGTCTGCATGGTTATTAAAATTCCCGTTTTGTTCATACATGTGTATTTGACCATAATAGTGCATCAAATGGTTTTCCCTCATACTATTGTGACATTGGTCTGACTGTTGTATGGAAATACCAGCTGTTACCTTAGGGGCTGGCTCTGGCCTTTCCTGCCCTGGGCTTCTATCATTAGTTGGTTGAGATATTCTCATGTAACCCAACTGCTGCATAGCACGTATTCCTCGGTGTCTGTTTGCTGGGTTGGGATTAGGTGGAGGATGAGGCTGTATCACACCAGAAGTAAAACTCTGTCCGACTGTTCCAATAATATCCTGTTGTGGCTCAAAATTAGGTTGACTTGAGGTCATTAATGAGGAAGGTTGATGGAAGGCCTCCTGAGACATGGAGAAATTCATGTGGCTTGGCTGATGCCCTGGTTCCTGTAGTGCCTGGTTGTGCATTATGCATTCTCTGCTACTGTTAACCATTGCAACTGAATCAGCCATAGCATCTATCTGCTGAGGATGAACATGAGAAGCAGGCTTTGCTATCATGTTATTACAGGAAGGAGAGAGCTGGTTGAGCTCACCACCCATGGCATTTGGGCTCAGCATCTGATGAACCTGATGGTACATTTCACGTGCATGCAAATCTGCATTGTTACCAGGACCTGGATTCACCTGCTGTTGCTGCTGCCTTAAGTGCATACAATTTAGCCTCTGTCCTTCCAGTCCTGCATTCTTCTGTACAAATTGCTGTGGGGTCATGTTTATATTGCTTTGATCCATTTGCATCTGCTGTTGGCTGAAGTTTTGATACTGCCCAAAGTTCTGCTTCTGGTGGACTACTGCTAGATTTCGTTGAGGGAACTGTTGCTTCATCTGAGCAGAAGATGTATCAACAGTACCCGAGCTGACTTCATTCCACTGGACTGGCATGTTGTTTTTACTCAAATCAGAGTTCGTCCCAAAGTTTATTTGACACCCACTCACAACTGGTGTTGTATGATTCATGCTCACATCAGGAACAGCCATCCTGCGTTGGCTCAGCATGTGGTTTTGTTGTGCTTTTACATTGGCTTGGAAGTTCTGCATCTCATTTCCATACCCTGTGGAAGAGTTCTCTGCAGTCATTGCATTGTTTTGGGATTGGATATATTGTACAACGTCATCAGGTAGCACAATATCATCATCTCCTACAGAAGCATCAGTCTCACTAGTCATTGCTTCCATGGCAATGTTTTCACTAATGCTTGGAGGCCGTGGAGAATACATGTGCCTAGTGAGGTTTCCGTCTGCACGTGTAACATTTGGCAGATTGAAGTTTCTTCTGTCTGCAGGAGGATGAAGATTATTCATGTTGCTGGTGCTGTTAAAACGATGGACTCTGGGGAGGGAAGCTGGGTCTCCAGAAGTTCTCCTCACTGGATCACTTGCACGCCTGGCACTGTTGCCTGGAACCTCATGAGCAAAGGCAGGTGATGCTCCATACCCATATGTATTACTGTCACTACAACGCCGTGGCCCAGAGGGGAGGAAAAAGGAAGGCAAAGTAGGTTCTGCCCCATCCAGGAGGGAGATCTTATTCCTTAGACTCATTCTGTCCATGTTAGGCAGTGGGGTTGGTGGAGGGCCACCTGTGGCAGCAGCATACTTAGCTTTCAGCCTGTACTGCTGGGCAGGTGTCAGGTTCAGAAGACCTGGGATGCCACTGCACTGGCTAGCATTGCTCGACCTGCGAGAGGCATCTGTGGAAATGGGGTCATAGGAATCAGCAGAGCTTGTGTTATTAGGACGGTTTCCAAATGGGGAAGCTTCACTGGAACGGCGGCTGGAGAAGTACGGAGATATCCCTGATGACCTGCGACTGACAGTGTAGGCAGAGCTGATGGTGCTGGTTGAACTGTCACGGCGTTCAGCTAATTGGTTCAACATTGTAACCTCATTGAGGGACAGCTCTGTTAACCTCTGATTAGGTAATGCTGTAGAGGCACCACCCACATTGTCCAATAGACAGCCTGAAGAGTGAAGAAGAAAAGAGAATAGGCTTGGTTAGACAATTAGTATTCAATGAATAGTAGAAGATAGCTCCATTACTTATTCAATTCATTCTCTCTCTCTCTTAGTTGTTGTTGTGTCTTCAAATCTTTCCTGACTCATGGCGACCCTAAGATGACTCTATCATGGGGCTGTCTTGGCAAGATTCGTTCAGTGAGAGGTTACCTTTGTCTTTTTCTGGGACCGAGGGAGTACGACTTGCCCAAGATCACCCAGCAGGATACATATACATGTCCCCCATGTAAAGCATATTTAGATTCCTAAGAGGGCTACCTACTCTATACTATGGGCAGATAGTTTCAAAGAAATGTAATAAGTAATTGTTGGCTACAATTTTAAAAAAAAACTCAGATCCCTTGTTCTGCTGTAAGAGATGCAAGTTTTTAAAAGTATATACAAACTTATCAAACTTGATAAAATATGACAGTGAAAAAGATATACCAACTATGGAAAAAGGCGGGTCTTCCATACTGCCTAAACCTTTTGGAGGAAAAAAACTACCATCTGTTCCAAGTTTAAAACATAATATATATTACAGAACAGAGAATATTAGGGACAAGGACAGTGCAAAACTACCACTTCAGGGTCACATAGTTAATTAATTCCAGCCTGAGGGCTAGTCTGTGTCACAGTTTCTGAGGTGGATCGGGTGCACATGAACAATTAAAACTAGTGCACCAACTCTGCCTGTTCTTAAGAGACATTTGATCTGGCCCAAGTGACACATGTCTTAGTATATACTGTTTGGATTACTGTAATGTGCTCTACATGGGAATTCCCTTGAAGAATGTTCAAAAGCTTCAACTGATCCAAAGAGCTGCTAGCTGAGTTTGGTTATATATATCTTCATTACAGCAGCTTCACTGGCTATCAGTCTGTTTTTGAATACTATAGCTCCAAAGCACACTGTAGAAATAATCCAGTCTGAGACTACTTTAACTGCCCTGGCTCAGTGCTAGGGAATCCCAGGAACTATTGTGGCACGAGAGCTCTCTGACGAAGAAGGCTAAATATCTCATAAAACTACAGTTCCCAGAATTTCTTAGCATTGAGCCAGGGCAGTTAAAGCAATCTCAAACTGGATTATTTCTGCATTGTGTTTTGGACCATGCAGACTTGGTCCAGGCTGTCTTAAAAACTGTATTTTTTCATATGTGCCTGTCCAAGTTCTGAAATCTGTGGAGAAGGGGGAAGGTCTATTGGTCGCTAAACACTTGCAAGCACATTTTGTGGAAATATGAGAGAAAGCTTTCTGACTGGCTCTCCCCACGCAATAGAACTCTTTTCCTAGGAAGGATGGATTGGTCCCCGCTTGTTGTTCTTTCATCAGCAGGTGAAGGCCTTTTTATTCCAACAAGATGAGCCTATTTTACAAGGCAAAGCCTTTCTATAGTATATTGTACAACTCTAATTTCAAATGGAGATGTTTTAAATACTTTTAACTTTATTAGATAGTTAAATGCCTTTTTAAACATTCTTTTTCATCAGCACCTATTTTTACTTCGTTTTGTTTTTAAAAAAATTAAGCCAACTAGACTTCCAGATTTGGAAAAAGAGTGGGTATGAATAAAGTATAAAATATAATACAATACAATGAAAACTGTGGTCTGTTTAAACAAGCACAAATGATCAACAGGGAAAGATGATTTCAAAGAATTAAATATATGTGTCTTTTCTTCAAAGATTCTATATTCACCTCAGTGCCTGTTACTGCTAACTCCAAATGTCTGCAGCTGCTTCCTATTTCGCTCTCCAGATTATCACCAGATGCAGAGTCCATGGCTTGAATACCAGAGACATCCCTCCCCCAATACCAGAGCTTGAAAATGTTACTTTGTTGGCATTGCTGGTAGAGGGATACTGGGAATTGTTGTTTTAAAAGATAACTTTTTCCAAATTCTGCCCTCTCACAACTTTAATATATGCCTGAAGAAGTGTTCTGTTGCACAGTATTTTGTAACTGGTAAATTGGTCTAAATAAATGATATTACCCCAGTACAGATTTTAATTGTTTAATCTTATTTCAGTTTTTACATCTTGTGGATTTTTAATGTTACGTTTTTTGAATTATTGCAAGCTGCTTTGAGCTCTGAATTGGGAAAACAGATTAACAGAAATAAATATAACAACAATTACTACTACTACTACTACTACTACTACATTTGTTTTTTCTTCCCAGAGGTGACTACAACACAGTGTATTTCATCTGCACCACCCGTGTCCAGTCTTTATACATTGTTCACATTTACAAACTGAGTTTGTAAATAGAGGTCACACAGTTTTCTCTATTGAAACATATATTTCGCTATAGATGGTTTTGATTTCTCCTCTAAATCCAAAGATGGATTTAGGGAAGAAATTAAAGGGGAACCCTATTAAAGGGGAACGCTTCTGTTTTTATCATGGAAGCATCAGCATAATTGTTAAAAAAAGGCCCTTTTAAAAAATAACAATTTGATCCATTATTTAAAAAGGGCCCTTTTCCTAACTATTACTTTCACACTTCCATGATGAAAACGAATGCATAGTGCTATGCAGGGGGCTCCCATCAGAGATCAATGATGTTTCGGTACCAGGAGCATCACAGAAGGCAAGGTATGTGATAAACTCCATAGGGTTGCTAGATGTCCCACATTATAAGAGTTGCCACCTATTTGAGGGTCAGAAAGCTTTTCCTTTGTAGAGCTGACAGAGGTCCCTTATTGTAAGTGATGTCCCCTATCTGAGGGTTGGAAAGCTTCTTTTAAATAGACTAAACAAGATATATATATATATATTTTATATATATATATATATATATATATATATTCCTGTATGTCAGGATATAGGCCCTTCATAAAGAATCATGTAATTTATGAAAGTGGACAATATGTTCACTTTACAGAGAAACACATCAATACTAAAATCAATACTTTTATTTGGCATTTAAATAGAACACAAACTTGTCTACCCTGCCTGTCATGAATTTTGACTGTTCCTTATTGCTATTTTGAAAACCAGGACAAAAAGCTATATTTCAGCTTAGACCACCAACTCAATCCTTGTGCTTATTTGTAACAGGCAGGGAAAAAATGTAAAACAAAATGCAATGTGGTATCTCTCCCGAGAATGAGATATCAGAAGCTTTAAAAACAAAACAAAAACAGACCATCATTTTCAAGCTCCTTTTGCTATTACTTTTCAGGGAATGAAGAAAAGAAGTGCAACATAGAACAGTGCAATTTGCCTTGAAGGCTGAGATGAGCAAATTCAAATTTGAAGTGAACACTTAGGAAAACTTTCTATGGGCAAACAGCTCACACAACAGACCACAGTATGGGTGTTTGGGCATTTTTTCACACATACAGATTACCGCCTCCTTGTTGTCCTTCCATAAGAAATTTTTATTCAGACAGGCTTTTAAAACAGAAAGTCTTTAAAGAATGGGCTGGGGGTGTTGTACTTTATTTTATTCTTTATTTTATTCTTTTTAAATATTATAATAGTTTAATTCTATTTAAATGCTCACTTTTGTATATTTTTAATTGTACCGTTCTTTTAAATTGTATAAACTGCTCTGAGTTCCAATTTGGGGAAAAAAGCAGGATATAAATATAAATATAACAACAAGAACAACAAGAACTACTACTATTACTAGTCTTGTTGGTTAATTATCTCTGGCAGGGATGTAAAGAATACTCACAAATTTTCTTGTTCTCAATTAGAACATCTGTTGTTTCAGAATAATAAGACATACACCATCAGGGAAAAGAATGTGTAGCCACTTTGATTTTTTTTTTTTTGAGCAATTTCAGTTCTTGAGAAAAAAAAATGTTTGCTGAAAACCCAACATGTTTATGAAGAAATTTCTTTTCTACACAGAAATTTCTTTTCTGCAAAAAATGTTGAGGTTTACATTTTTTAAAAAATAATTTTTAAACAAAAAACCTAGACTGAAAAAAAAACCCCAAACATTAAAATGTTCAAAATCTTGCCCAGCAGGGAAAAAAATTGAAATTCAAAAATGAATGATTTGTCAAGATTCACATCCTTATGCATGTTGATTATCCAGTTTGAGACTGCTTTAACTGCCCTGGCTCAATGCTAGGCAATCCTGGGAACTGTAGTTTTGTGAGACTTTGAACCTTCTCTGTCAGAGAGCTCTGGTGCCACAATAAACTAAAATTCCCAGGATTCCCTAGCACTGAACCAGGGCAGTTAAAGCGGTCTTGAACTGGATTATATCTGCAGTGTGTTTTGGACCTATGTTGGCAGGGCTTTCTGCTCTGCTACATCTTGGACTGTGTTTCAAGTTACAAAACAAAACAACTTGGAAAGCATGTATTCACAGAGGAAGAATGAAAGGAGACAAACATTACATACTTAGTCAACGTGTTTCTGTTTATTATAGATTAGCCCCTGAAGAAGGCCAATTGGTGATAAAGCCAAAATGTGCTGGGCCTGATTAAAAAAATACAAGTTTTTGATCATTGAACAGCACATAGTACTTTGTCTCCTTTCATTGTGTTTCGTGTTAGAAATCATGCTTAACTCCAAATCCCAGATGCTGATTTTCATGAAGACTAAGACAAGAGTAAATTCACATTGAAATGTGATACACCACTTGTGGGTTTGGACAAGGAAGTATAGCTTTATGTGAAGGTTCAGGATATTTTCTCTGTTAACTCCTGTATCTGTTTTGTGGGTGTGGAAATAAGACACATTGTTGGATGGCTTTCAAGGAGCAGCCAGACTGACTTACCACTGCCTGGGATGGGAGGCAGCTTGGTGTTTCTGACTTGTGGGGCTGGATTCACCCACGAGCAAGAATCCTTCACTGTCCTGAGTTTCTCTTTCTTGAGCTGCTCAAGGCGCTGCATTGTTGTCACATGCTTCCTCAGCTGAAGGCTGACAGTCGAGTTGCCAGTTGTGACCGTTGAGTCTACAACAGGAGTGCCATCCTCTAATGTGGTCAGGTCCCCCAGACTTCCCCCGCTGTGCATGTTCATTTCTACTCCACTGTCATTGTTGTTGGTGCTCCCAAGTGGTGATGGTTCGCTGCTACATGATGACTGGCCACCAGGACTGGACTGATACATCTTAAGGAGACAAAGAAAAATGAGTTCTTCTCAGACAATTCAAAGTTTGCACACCCTCTGCCCACCCCAGTGTGTCAGTTTTTCTAATACTGAAGCACAACCAATTATCTCATTTTACATTTATCTCAACATTGGTACATTAAGCCAGTCAAGTGAATAACTGGAAAAAATATATAAATTAGCCAAATATTTGGATTATTCTGACTCCCACCCCTTTGGTGCCCTGGTTGCTGTGGCTTCTTGACAACATTCCTCTTTCTCTTTCCCCTCAGTTCCCTCTGCTTTGCTTCTGCACATTGTCATTTATTCTGATCAGTCTTGATGACCATCATGATTTTATTGAAGGGTGACATAATTGCATTAAATATGGCATCATGTTGTTGTTGATTTAAAAACTCCACACTAGTTAAATACAGTCTACCAGATTATACTGGGGTGAATGCAAAGAAATATAGGTGTTAAAAAGTGCACAGAAAAACAGCATTGACACAATAGAAGTATTTCAAAGTTTTGAAAGGTACTAAAACAATGATTTGCATCCAGATTTAGATGTGTGCGGGTGGAAGTGGACTTTCTCACTCTCCTTTCATACAGCAGTCCCTCCTGTTCCCTCAAAAATACATAGAAAATTGATATTCCCTTACTGAATTGGGTGAACCACATTGTTCCCCTAAAAGACAACACAGGCACTTTCTGTAAGGGTAGTGTTCCATCTATTCAAGGCACAGGCTGGAACCAATCTAACAAATGTTCATGAAAATGATTTTTTTTAAAACTAAAAGGCTACTGGTTTATTGCGATCCTACAATGATCTTAGCAAAAATGAAATTATATTTGATTGAGTCTCCTCATAAAAAGTTGTTATTAAGGCTCTTTCCACTGAAATGAATTTTAGAATTCTACTAGATCAGGAAGACCTTGTTGTGGTGGTTGTATGCCTTCAACTTATTTCTGACTTATGGTGACCCTATCATGGGGTTTATGTGGTAAGATTTGTTCAGAGGAGGTTTCCCATTGCCTACCCCTGAGGCTGAGAAAATATGACTTGTCCAAGGTCAGCCAGTGGTTTTCATAGCTGAGCAGGGAACTGAACCCTGGTCTCCAGAATCACAGTCCAACACTCAAACCACTATGCCACACTGGCTCTCAGAAGCCCTACTTACCACTTAATACTGGGCCATGGAGATATGGGATATGTAGCATAATGGGTGTATTTTCTATTCCAATACTTTTAAAACCAGATCAGATTCTATTTCATTTTATCTACAGCACTAATACTGTAAAGTTATATACTTGTAAAGTTAAAATTAAAAATCATCATATTTGAATTAAAAGACAGGGAAAATGGTTGGCAAGGTTAAAAGTAAGTCTTGCATTATTGAAACTTAATCCATTTTAAAGAATTAAAACCCATACCAAAGAACCATTCCAAGCCTCCCAGCTTTAATCAAGCTTCATTTAAACCAGACCTATTCTGTGTGTAAACAAATCCTCATTAGGTGATAACACCAATGTGTCCTTTATTGTCCACAAGTGTGATGGCACTGTAGTGTGGACACAGGATTTTCCCTGAGATAAGCCATTTAAGTGATTAAGTTAATTTTTACAACTTTTCCAAGCACTGGTATGTAAACATTAGGGAGTTAAAAGCCTTGAGGGTGAATTTTTTTCCCTATTAGCAGAGAAGACCTATATATGTTCACTCAAGAAACCTAAGCACTTGATGCTTCTCTGAGATAAACCTGGAACATTAGTAGATTGTTGTTCCCTCCCTTCAGCTCTGAAGACTGTGCCTGCTTATCTGCCATGGAATCAAACCCAAAATGCTTTGGCATGGTGTCCTTCTTATGGTTCAAAGAAGCTTAACATGCTTGGCTGACAGTCTGTGTAGGCAGATAAGGAGATGATTTGCAGGTTTAGGTTCGGTAAATGTTTTTTTATTAGGAATTACATTTCACATTAAGTAATTTATTTGCAATGAAAGTTAAATGTTCTCTGCTGGCTCAGAGGAAAGGCTCCCTTCCCCCTCCACAGAATGATAATTTATGATCACTGATCCTAAATGGCTGTGGAGTTAAAATGCCAGATAAAGCTCTGCTCTCTCCTGTTTTTAAACCAGAAAATCCTAGTTCCATAGACTATACAACTAAATGTTCTGTCCATTGTCTTTCATCTAGAACAATGATTTCCTTATGGCTTTTCATAGATGGTACAGGAAAGCCTTAATTTCCTCAACTTCATTAGAAAGTAGAAACTGAACATAGCAAGTTGCCTTAGACTGAGTCAGATCATTAGTCCATCTAAACCAGTATCGTCCACTCTGGCTGGCAGAGCAGGCTTTTCAGACTTTAGCAGCCATGTACAGAGATCTTGGTGTTCTCCTATCCAACTAAGAACCAGACCTGAGTGTGGTTAGCTTTTAAATTTAGACAAGAACAATGTGTTCAGATTGATATTGTGAGGTCAGATGCTAACTAGGCATGTATAATTTTGAAAGGGGCACAACATTATCATCATTCATGAGACCTCTTATGATCTTGGGATCACTGATACCACAGCAGTACTCAGAAAGGGCTGGGCATGCGAAATCATAATATTACAGATAGTCTACATAGCTATCTTATATAGATAGCACTGAATTGTTGCTGTTATGGGCCTTCAATTTGACTCTTACTAATGGCCATCTTATCATAGGGTTTTCCTGGCATATTTTAGTTTGCTATTGCATTCTTCTAAGCCTAGGAGAGAGTGACCATCCCAATATCACCCAGTGGGTTTGCATTGCTGAGTCATGATCCATAGTCTGGTCTCATGGAGCCTTAGTCCAACACTCAAACTATTACACCATACTGGCTCTCTTGAACATCTGTGGTCACCAATTTGTCCTTCTAGAATCACACCTTGTATATTACAAAACATTCTGAGATAAAAACTTAATCTCAGTGGGAGCAAGATTCTATCTCAACTGCACTTGAGTGGTTCAGTAGTGCTTTGTAGTTTGGAGCTGGCTGGCTGAAGAAGTTATCAGCCACAAATGAATTCTATAGGTCAGTGGTATGAGATGTGTGGCCCTCTGGATTCTCCTGGATGGCAACTCCGATTAGTTCTAGTCAGTGTAGTCAGTGATGAAGAATAATGGCAGCTGCTGTACATCTGAAGGGCCACCCCTGCTACAGGCATTGAACATTAACTGGAAGGTTTAGCCATTCAAATGGATGAAATATAGAATATTATGGATACTTAGACTAAACATGGGTATTTTACTACACATATTTGTCTTGCCATCTGTAGAAAATATATATGTATCTACACAGTTGGGTAGATTTAGCCACATATGTAGAACAAAGCACATTAAGTCTTTTGTAAAGAGACTTTGACAAAGACAGTGTGTTTGCTCACCTTAGTACCGACTGTCCTTGTGAAGTAGAGTAAAGAAAGTTAAAAGAGGAGAAAGAACAGGTTGTTAGAACTTAGACAACACAAAAGGAAAGGGATGAGGTTACTGATGCAGCCAGGGAGAGAAGTCAAAAATAATGACAGACCTGCAATATGCATGACATGGGTTAACCCTCTCCCTCATGTAATATATTGAATCAGTTTGTGGTTGTTACACCACCTGTACACAGAATACTTTACCAAATACAACAGGATATATCACAGGGATTTTTTGATC
The DNA here is from genome assembly GCA_034509955.1 of Urosaurus nigricauda. Classification (NCBI taxonomy): domain Eukaryota; kingdom Metazoa; phylum Chordata; class Lepidosauria; order Squamata; family Phrynosomatidae; genus Urosaurus; species Urosaurus nigricauda. Next base: position 136,130,625 of record JAOEGL010000001.1, on the reverse strand, counting down.
ATAGTATATTTTGCATGTGCACAGACTGGGAAACGGAGCATATGCAATGAAACCAGATCTATTGGTACCTCTTTTAGGCAATTAGAAAGAAGTCTTTTTCAGAGTATCTAATATGAGGAAATAATTTCACCCATATATAGAATGTGAAATGCAGTACATTATGACCTAGCAGAGCTGTAGCAGTTTTAAAATGTTGATTCACCTGATCTGTAGTGTATTATAGTAACACTCTTTAATTATATCATTCATAGAGGTAGAGGGAACACCCTTTAACATTCCATCCAGTGTAAAAGAGTAATTGTAATCCAACCCAAGTAAAAGAGAAATTGCTGGCATCATACTGGATAAGAAATTCAACTAGATAATCTTCCATCGACATACTTAAGTACTTTACTGAGTTATAAGGACTACTGGGATAATATCTGCAAAGTTCTTCAATCAGTCTAAAGTGAATGCCATTTTGGGAGAAAGGTGGTGTATCAATCTGATAGATAAATAAAAATAAAACTGCCAAGTCACAGAATTACAGAGCTGAAAGTGACTTTGAAGGCCATCAAGCCAATAACTGCCAGTGCAGAATCCAAGGAAAAAACCAAAACACCATTAATGGGGACACATTACAAGTCAAGATGTAGTCCTTTGAATGGAGAACTCTAGCTAAAAGATTCAGACTAGGCTCTGAGGAACATTTTCCATGTTGGAGTTCTCAGTACCTTGTTCAGAACTTGTCAGGGTCACATTCTGTCAGGCAGTTGGAATCCTAAGGGGGTATGGCCAGACTGAGGCACAGACACACACAGCCAACCAATATTAAACAAGACAAGAATGATGCCACATACAGACACACTGTATTTAAAGTCATAACTTCTTCTCCCCTTCTGTTTGATCAGAGTCCCCTCCCTTCCCAAATATAAGTGTACCTTCCCCTGTGTTGAAGCCTTTCTGTCAAACTATGAAGAATGAAAAAAAGAACCAGGCACTCTGGTTGGCCTGGATTCCTGACTGTAGGGTCCACAGGTATGGCATCTCTACATAGTACTCCTGCCAGTCTCCCTGTATGCCTCTTTCTTGAACATCACTTGGCAGTACAACTAAAGAGGGTGGCAGTGCCACATTGTGCTCCCCACTGACAGATACAGGCTTGGGGACAATGAGGAATTCTGGGTAAAACAGTGTTATGGCCCCATGACCTCAATCTGAAGAATGCTCCAGAGTTTCCTCACTCCAACCTAAAATATTAGCAGCAAGACATCCAATTGCTCAAAGCCTCCAAGAGTCACTTTTAGTCAGAGTAGACAATATTGGGTTGGGGGATTGATGATTTGACTCAGCACAAGACAGCTGAAAGTGTTGAATTTTATTATCCATTTTAGGACAGATAACTAAAAGTCCACAGACTTTCCAATAGTTTCACTTATAAGGAAAATACTGTTTCCCAGATGCAGCAAGGAGAAATATATCCAAACTTTGATGGTAGATTCTCCCCCTCCCCCTGGATTTTTTACTCAGGTCCCTAGCTATGTCTAAGTGTACCTGAAGCCTTACATTTAACATGCAAAGGGAAGTTTGCATAGGATTCTAGGTGGGCTTTGATGAATTCTGATCTGGGAGATTTGAAACGGACTGTCTGGATTGGGGTCAGGAGAAGGCTAATCACTTTTTATTTGCCACTTGACAAATACAAATGGCATCATTCACATTTCAGATAAATCCCTCTCTTACCACAGAATTCTCCGTCTTGATAGTTTTGACTTGTAAACAGTCTTCTGTGCCTCTGGGGGTGCTGTTTGCCTCAGCATGCTCTTCAGCACCCTTGCTGCTTTGCTTGGCACTTGCTTCATTATCACTGTTTTCCTTAAGGGCAGGTGGTCTCAAGTGAACATCATTGCGTTGCTTCTTGGTGACATGAGCTTCAGGCCCGTGCACAGTCTTCACGTGTTTCCTGAGGGAACTGGGGTCTGTATATCTCTTTGTGCAGCCGGGAATTTTACAGATGTAGGGTTTCTGCCAAGGGGAGGAAATCTCAAGTTACACACCTGAAGCAAATATTTCACTCACATTTTGGCTGACATTTTTATTTGAATGACAGCCTATTTTGTGGAATTGGAGGTAAACATAGCCCATGCTAGCACTGGAAAATTCAAGCCTGGGCCCCATGGTAGGAGAAAGATGGAACATAAATACAACCAATAAGCAAACAAATAAAAAATAAAATGTCTATTCATCACTTATTTATTTATTTATTTTATTAAATAGTGCTAATTTTATTAGGATAGTTTATTTAACTGTTTATCTAATTGTCTGGAGTTGTTTTACTATTATGTTTGGTTTTTTTAAAAAGTATATTTTATTGTAATCTGCTGAACTGGCTCTTCTGTTGGGAGAAAAGATGGGTATTAAAGTAAGTAAGTAAATGAACAAACTGGCAAAACATTTAAGTGCTCCAAGGACAGTCTCTAGATTTGCACCACTTTACTCAGAGAAGGTGATGGTTCCTTTTTAAAACAAAAAACAAAAACAAAAGAAAACCATGTACGTACTTACATTGACTTGTGGATAAAGCAACCCAGGATTTTTTGGACAATCTTTTGATTAATATTTCTGGACTTATACATGTGTATATACATTACTCACTGTTATCAACTATTGAAAACAATTGAAAAGGGACAACTGAAATATGCAAATGTTGTGATCCTCTTCCAGATTTTGCCTCTTTTTTTGAATTGCTTGGAATGGATACACCTTTCATTGTCAGTCAGGAAGAATACCTTAATATTTTTCACCATAAATTTGCAAAGTCTGAGTCAAAACCCATATCCTTGCAAACTGTCATATGATTCCTACCCCCCCCCCCCAATACTCCAACACCTTGACAAGAGTATTTTTGCTTGATTTGCATTTGTTCCAGTTGCCGCAGGAATGTTAACAGGATTAGCATAGGATGTGGCTAGGATGTGCAGGGAATCTCTTCAAGGGAACCTTTCTGTTGAAATATGGGAAGTGGGGGACGGAGGTGCCAGGAAGGAGAAAAGAATCCTGTTTTATAAAAAGCCAGAGAGACACAACTTTATATTTACAATCTATCACATCGCCCCTACATCTCCATCACCTGTCAACTGGGTAGCTCTTATGCTGTAGAGTGAAATCCACAGGCATGCAGTGCTTTGGAAGATGATAGCACCGTGACACTTGCAAGTCTGACTCACTGATAACCACAACACAAATAAGCACTACTCAGCTGGAAACAGAAGAAAGAAAACAGGAAGATATTCCCTCACTCTCCTCCTGTGTCCCCACCCATGCCATTTATTCATACCTTAATCCAAAGTGCATTTGCACAGCATGTGGTTAGAGTAGGGCAGTCCCAGTACCATCTCTGAAGGGCTGGATTCATTAAAAGGGCCATTTCAGGCTAAGAGCTTTTTCAAGTACTTTTCCATGGAGGCCTTGGAAAGGCACAATTCAAAGAATAAGCAGGTACATTTTTTCCCAGTTTGAGCAAGAATTTTGTGTGTGTGTGTGTACCTTTTTGCCCAATTCAGATTGACATGGTACATATTCAGAACTATTCCCATTCATCAGATCATTTCTGTAAAATGGGTGAATCAGGGTACAATTTCACCTGAATAGGGAATGGGAATGGTATGAAATACAATAGAATTGTCTCATATTCATTCCAAAGTGTCATTTTCATAGCTAGTTGATGGACAGGAGCAAGGTAAAATGGATCAAAATATAAAATGGGAAATGGATATTTTGAATAGAGGTATACATCTTTGAATTTGAGTAGAAGATGTTTCTGCACAAAACCTGAAGGACTGTCTGGATTGGCCATTTCTGAAAGTACATAGAGTATTCCCCTTATCACTCATGCTCTCAACCCACTAAGATCAGCTTTGTGAATTCTGAAGTCTACATCTGAGCTTTTCATAAAATTACCAAACCATTATTGATTAGGTCCACAAGTTTTTAGGTCCAACATTTCAACTTTGGGAAAGTCCATGGAGCAGCTTTTTTCCTATTGCACACCAAACCCCCTAGGTAACATTAAGCCCACGGACTACATGATTCTTCCCCTACCTTTGGAGCTACAGGATAAGCTATGTAGCAAATAGTTCTGTCCTCCAACACTTTATCACCTTTCCCTCAAAAAACAAAACAAAACCCCAAAACAAAACAAAACCACATGCTGTGCAAATGCACTTTTTTTCTGTTTTTCCCAATGTTTATACTGTCCCACCCCTCTCTTAACACATATATATTGATAGTAAGACCTTTAATCTAAAAAATTAAGATAGTGGTTTTGATTATACCGTTTGGTCTTGCCTACTACTGTAATATGGCTTCAAAGAACTTCTCGGAGATTATATTTGGCCCATCTTTGTTCTTACATTTGGCATTTCCCAGACATACTCTCTAAGTTAGAGTCAGTTTATTTATATAATGTGTTTCCTGTAATCCTTTAAACTCAAAATCTTTCACCAAAAAAGTGAATACAATTTTGTCTTCTTGGTAACAAAATACTGTGCTATTTAAGAAAAAGTGGCTTGCTAGTGCAAAAGGAATCCATCAGGTGGCAAAGAGGATTCAAATGAGACAAGGAGGCATACCTGTGCGATGTCCCTTCACAATGCCAGCCAAAGCAGGTAGCTCTGAAGCTGTTGCATTAAAAGGGCTATGCTCCCAGCCATCTACTTGCCCGGAAGTGATTTACATTAATCATTACAAATGAGGCCAGGGGCTACACTCTTACTGATCACAGCTGTTTTTGAGAACTTTTGAACATTTCCCTCCTTTCCTGCTGTTTGCTTAATTAGTGGTAATATAGATTTCAGCCTGGGCATTAACCATTTTCAGCAGACCATCACATGCCTTCCAATAAAGGTAATTTCCTGTCTTCCCCCAGCTACTAATAACAGTATTCATTAGCAGGACATAACAAAACATTTGTCTTGCACTTAGACCTCATGGGCCCATTCAGACCCATTGCCTGCATATCAGTTCCATAGATCTCACTCCTTCTTGATAAAAATAGAAAGTTATTTTGGACCAGGAGGACTTTTGGATATGTTAGGCCACAGGGTTCAGGCCCAAGGATTGCAACAAGGGTTGTTCTGCTGTTTTGTGGCTTACATTCTTAAATATAAAAACTAGAATGTTTTCTCTTTCCAGCAAGCAAATGTTACTTTTGCTATTGTGATTTTATATATTTTTAAAACAAGCCCTCTGTGTAAACCATATATTATTAGCTGAATTTAAAAAAATCCCATTTAGTTTGTGGTTAAAAAAAATCACCTACCTCGTTGGAATGTGTCCTGTTCTGGTGTTTTGCTCGGTCAGAAGCATTAGAAAAAGCTTTATTGCAGCCTTCATGTTCACAGACATAAGGTTTTTCTCCAGTATGAGACCTCAGGTGTGTCTTTAAGTTCTCTAGCCGTGAATAGGCTTTGGAGCAACCTTCAAACTAAAAGAAAACAAAACTGGAGTGTTAATCAGCTGGAGGCATTTTTCCATCTCATCTGGTTTTAATCTCCACCTCCTTGAGCAGCATAAATCCTGGGCAGATCTTGGCTTTCATGAGCATTTGGGGGATTTTTTAAAAAGAAAAATGCAGTTCATAATCTGGACAGCTGATTTAAAACAGGTGGCTGCCTTTTTTAAACCCAGCCTGCTCTGTCAGAAGAGGTACAACCCTCTGGATATTTGGCTCACTCTCCTATCAGCCCTACTCAACAAGGTCCATGGTGAGGGACTGTGGGAGTTGTAGTTCAAAGCATCAGGAGGGCCAAAGTCTTCCCTGCCCCAAATCTATAGGTGCCCTAATCCTTTACATAGCATATGTGATCGTCATGGAGGCATCACTATTGCACCAGTATTTCTAACAGCAAGTGCATGAAGAGCAGAGAACATTGTTGTTGTTATATAACTTCAATTTTACTCTCTTATGGTGCCCTTCATAGGATTCTTTTAATGTGATTGATTCTGAGGAGGTTTGCTGTTGCATTCATCCAAGGTCACCCAGGGATCTCTAATCTAAGTGTTACACAATTATAGCACCACTATAACTGCCATGGCTGCATCTTATGGAATCCTGGGGGCCTGTACTTTGGTCAGACCAATCTGACTAAGGGATGAAGATTACTCTTTTGTGTCAGTTGTGACAGTTTGGATGCGGTGTCAGAGTGCATTGTTCAGATGCCGCATGCTCTGATGCCACCCCCAAGCCAGTGCCAAGCCTGAGGACATGGTGGGCAGCTTTGCAGTTCTCTGCCAGTGTAAACACTACTGCAAGAGCATCACAAAGCTGCAATGGTGGTGGAAAAACCAGCTTTTTGCCAGCCCAAAAAGGAGCAGCATTTTGCTGTTTCTTTTTGTGCTGGCAAAAAGCCAGGTTGGGGTATGTGGTGTACGGTGTTGTGGCCCCTGGCTTTTAAAGGGGCAGTGTTAATCTCCCCCTTCAGGGCTGCCTGTTTTGGCCCTAAGATCTAAAAGCTTCTCCCTAAAATGCAAATCAGAGGATTTCATAAATGGAAACATGGCAGTTAAAAGTGGAATCATAGTGCTATAATTGTGTCCTGTGAAATGTCCCCAGCACATTTCCATGGCTGAGCAGGATTCATATCTTGGACTGCTGGAGTTCTGGTTCAACACTCAAACCACTACACCACATGGGACCCATATTTGCAAATGTGTTTGAGGACCCTGATTGGGCTGGAGTTTCACAAAGCGTTCATACCAGCTGTTATATGTACGTCAAGTATTTGCAATAGAAAACAAGCAGTATAACACTAGTTTACAAAATCTGCCACATAATATGCAGACATGACCTAACACACACTATATGGGAGGAGTGGACAACCTGTGGCATTCCACATGTTGTTAGATATGTAACTTTCATCGTCCTTCACCATTGGCTATGCTGGCTAGGACTGCTGGGAGCTTCAGTCAAACAAAATCTGGAGGGTCACAAGTTGCTTACTCCTTCTGTATGGGATCAAATATCATTTAGGTGTGCTGAAGAAATACCTTTTACCAACTAGAAATACATGGTAATGAAGTTTATTTAGATTAGGCATATAATAATTTGAGCAGAAATGTAAACAAAGTGCATCTGAACAAGGGAGTTAGCTGTTGAACTTTTCTGTTTCCCTGTCCTAATCTAAATATTCAAACAGCTAGGCTGGAAAATAAATTTGGACATCTCTTCCACCTTCACTACAACTAAATCTGAACAAGGGTACTTCTAAAAGTTGCTGCCTAGACTAGTCTCTGGTCTAGTTCAAGTCAACTACCTTGTCTCCATTAGCTTTTAAATTGAAAAATTACTGCCCAATGAATCTGGACAGCAATTTCTCCAACAGACGAGGCTTCAACAGATATTTCAGTCCTTATTCCCTGGAATGAATTCTTCGTACTGGAGCCACAACTAGTAGCCAAGTGATAATAGAGTGATAAGATGGCTAGATTCTAACTCTCCAAGACATAGAAGGAGATTGCTTCAGTCCCTAGAATACTCAAATTACAAATTTCAAGAAAACACCATGGTTAGAGGATGAAGTAACTCAGGGAACCCAGATAGAATTCATTTGCTCCATCTGCAAACAAGGAGGAGAGTTATGAGTCCTGATCATGGAGTGGTGTTGATGCAAGAAGGTGCTTCTGCAGTTCAATTGGTCTCTGTTTATAGATTCTGTGCTCTGAACTATATGCTCTGATTCATGAAGAAAGTTTGTGGTACATGATCAAGTCAAGAAAAACTGTGGAGCAGGGAGGTCATAATACTTGCCAGCTTTGTGTGTTATATTGAATGCATGAACATCCTAATAAGAACATTCTTTACCAGAGTTTGAAAACAGTACTGTCTTGGACTGCAGCTCCCAGCTCTAAGAATCCTCTAATTTATTTTATTTATTTATTTCATTTTTATACTGTCTTTTTCCCAGAAAGGGGTCCAAGACAACAGTGGCAGCTGGTGGCTTCCATGTCAGCTGGGCAGTGAATCCTCTATGGATTCTTTAAAGAAGCTGCTCAGTGCACTGAACCCTATCATGCAACACAGGTTCAGCATCTTGGATAGCTTCGGTCTGAACTAAAACTGGAGTGGGATTCCCTGACACTGGGGCCTCCCAGTCAATATAGGCAGTAGCCATGTCACCAGGGATACCCTGAGAAATGCATTCCCAAATAAGTTACTTTCTCCAGCTCTGATCTACAGATTGAGAGAGAGAGAGAGAGAGAGAAATCCCATATGGAAGGAAAAATAATACGTTATTCTGGCAAATATGCATAGGACTCTCCATGTAGACATACTGGTAAAAACAGAGGTAGGATGAGCATGAGCAAGTGTGATGTAGTGGTCTGAGCACTGGACTATGACTCTGAAGACCAGGTTTGAATCCCTGTTCAGAAATGGAAACCCACTGGATGACTTAGGAAAGTCACACTGTCTCAGCCTCAGGAAGGCAAAGGCTCTGAAAAATCTGGCCAAGAAAATCCCAGGATAGGGTCATGTTAGGGTTGCCATAAGTTGGTAATGACAACAATAACAAGGATGAGCATACCATGCCAGTTTCCTACTCTCATGATTTTAGCCAGTTTCTGAAAGATGGATCTAGTGGCTTATGGCAGCATAAGACATGGTTCTCTCCTATGGAATCCTGGGATTGGCAGATGAAGAAGGGGCCTTTAAAATTCTCAACCATAGAACTCTAATACCCTACAGATTACAAACCCAGGATTTCATAGGAGGCAGCCATCACAGCTAAAATGGAATCATAGCATTATAACATATACTGTGAATGGATCCCAGGTATTAGGATTCTCACACTGAGTTTTGTTCTGTGTTTAGATGGAGATTATAAGACTCTGCTCAACACATTCTGACATACCAACCTGTGTGGGTTTATGTCCTTGTTGTCTTACCGTGCATTTGTGTGGCTTTTCTCCAGTGTGCCTCCGCATATGTACCACCAGCATGTACTGTGCTTTGAATGGCTTCTGCTCCCGCGTACACTCTTGCCAGCGGCAGACAAATTCCTTCTTTTCCCCATGAATGTGGTCATTGTTGATGTGCTGGAAGACAGATGATAAGAATAAACCATAAATTATTTTAAAGATTGTTTTAGGTTTTTTTTTTTAAAAATAGTTCTTAACGAATATTTTCATTTGTTTTTAACATTTTTATCTTTATATTGTTTTAGATGTTTTTACCTGTTGTACACGACCCTGGGGGGCCTGGTGGGCTGGGAGGCAATACATACATACATATACACACATACACACTTTAAACAAATAAATAACCATTAAGACAGATTGTTATGTGAAAAAGTCAGCAACATGTGTTGGCTATTCCCTCCAATAAGATTCACTAAAGTATTGTTGCACATGGTGCCCTCCCTGTTTTTAAAATCTTTTTTCTTTAAACAGACCTTAAATATGAATGAAAAGATGCAAAGGAAACTTGTAGCATATTTGAGATTAACTGAGAAAAAGAAATTTCACATCCATTTGATCTCCTGCAACTGTATTTCAATTTGGGGCTTGACAGACTGCTTTTTCCTAGTCAGATTGGGGCTATGGCAACTTCACATCGTAGCCCTGATCTGGCCTTTCAAGGGTGCAAAAAGGAGCCACAAAAAGTGGCTCCTTTTTGCCTCCACAAAAGGGCACCATAGCCATGGTGGGACTGCTACATGGTGCTGCATCGTATGGACGCAGTGCCAGAGGAGCGTCATGATGTCGTGCACTATGTGGAGTGGTGCGCGGCATCATGGCACCCTGGAGTCAGGACATGCATCATATGGATGTGACTCCCCGACTCTGCCCCCAGGCTGGCCTTTCAGGCAGGTCTGTACAGGGCCTTTGACAGATGTAAGTGGACTGGAATCCATGAAAGCCCATATACTAGAAATTTCTTTTTTCTCTGTTAGAGTCCATACACAGCGCACAAATATGGCATTATAATTTCACTTTATTTGCCATTATAATATCCTATGGGATCCTGGAAACTGCAGTTTAGGGAGTGTACTACTAATTCTCAGCCAGTTGTGGTGTTTCTGACCAAAGTACAAAACCCATGATTCCATCTGATTCTGCCATGGCAGCATTCCTTTATATCTTTTTATGCTAAAATAGAATAACAAGCTGTCTTTTTCAATACTGCTACCTAAATATGGAAGTACTAGTCTTATATTAAATGATTAAGGCATCTGTATTTATTTTATAATATAAAGGATATTTTTTAAAATTGTTAATACAGTACATTAAATGTTGTATGCTGTTGTTTTATTTTTGATCCATTCTGTTTTATTGCTTTAAAGTTTTATCTTGCAAACTGCCTTCAGAAGGTTTTGACTTGGAAAGTGATTTTGTCTCAGAAGGAATCAGATTTAAGTGGCAATTTTCCCCACTCCCCATGGCAAACCCTCATATTGTACATGACTCTCCTCCATTTTAATCTTCACAACAACCTTGTGAGATAGGATAGACTCAGAGTTAGTAACTGGCCCAAGTTCACCTAATGAGCTTTCCAGATGAGTTGGAAATTTAAAAACAGATCTTCCCCTCTTAATCCTATAGTTTAACCACTATTCAACACTGCCTTTAATAGCTAGGGGTGGGGAGGAAAAGGCTGAGACTTAGCATTCTTCTCTCAGAAAAATCAAGCTCCATTGATCTTTTTGAAAGAAAGAGTCTCATGAGCAAAATGAAATATAAAACTGGTAAAACTGAAAGCACCCAGCCTTTATTCTTCTTAGCCATCTTGGGTCCCATGGCTGAGAAAAACAACAAAAGGAAATCAATAAATAAATCAATAATCAATGATTTCCCACTACATATTCCAGGCAACTTGCTAAAGTGAGTTGAACGCCTGCCTTGGCACTTCCATCATTGGTGGGGTGGGCTAAGTATAGCCCTCCAGATGTTGGTAGTAACTTTCATGAGGCCTAGTTACCTTAGCCAATGATGAAGAACAGAGGAAGCTGTAGTTCAACAAATACTGGAAGACTTCACTTTGCTCAGCTCTGATCTATGGTCTGTAGCAAGAAATAACACTTAAAGTCTAAAGCAAAGAACCCATGCCCAGCTCCATATACTATAGATTATGCCACCTCATAAAAGGCTTCCGTTGCTACAGAATTTGGATCTTCAGTTTCTATTTTACAGGCTGAGGGATGATCAAACATTTGAATTTTAAGAAGTCTGGTAACAGTACTGCTCATGCATTGTAATACTCCTGGGGTTGTCTTTTCCTCTAATTACTAAAAATAAAGTCTTCCTCCCCTACAGATCCAATGGTAAGCCTTAAAATTTAATACTTGGAAGGCTTCTTCATTTCTGAATTTCCTTTCCATTCAACAGTGAGGTTTAACATGCAGATTGCAATTCTGTATACCACTGAGATGAAGGATTAGACTACTGTTTAGAAGCAATGTTCAAACAAAACCTCATTCAAAAACTGTATATATAATGAGTGATGTCATTCTACCTTGTGTACATCTTTCTCAGTACTGCATACCACATTTTTGCCTAACAGCTTGTAACAAACTTTACCAGCTGTTTAAAGGTCTCCTGCTTATGTTTCTACTGGTTTTGGACTAAAATCACTTATCCACCCTTCTTTCTCCTATTTCTCACTGAGCTCCTCTGCTGTGGCTTTAATTTTTTTCTTCCTCAAAGACGTTCAGACAGATAAAAGACTACTGTATCTTTTCCTCTGAAAAACCTCTTGAGGTAGAATATATTGTCCTTTAAAACTATAATTGAGCTAGAGTATAGAAATGAGTAACTACAATTAGATAGTTATAATGATTCCCTTTCTCCAAAACTGTTACATTACAGTTGTAACTTAATGGAAATAATCACTCTTTTTTGATACAACTGTAACATTTAAGTGAAATATTTGTACTCACTAAATTGTAGAGCAGGAATATCTTATAGTTGTAGTGCTGCCTTGTGGTCTGTTGTGATGGTAAGCTGTGTGGGAGGTGTGTGTTTTGTACCATAGGCTGTTGGGTGGTAGTTTTAAGATTTACTTTTTCAAAGTCATTCCATCTGTATGTCTATTTTGTACCCTACCTTTTTCTCAATGTGGGACCCATTGAAAAAGTAAACAATTTTAGATTTGTTTGGGTTTTTTTGAGGGGGGGGGAATGGGAAAGCCTTCAAAAAGAATTATTTAAAAATTATAGCTATGCTAAATATCTACTTGAGATGGAACTATAACTAATTGCTCTGAGTGAATAAATCTCGTGCTTACAAATTTCCTTCAGTCTGGTCTTCCCTCACAAGTGCTAACAGCTTACCTTACTTTTTGGGTTTTGGCAAACCGCATCATTTAATCAGGGGAAGGTGTGGGTTACCACAAACTATCATTTTTTAAAATTTGGATAAAAATGGTTAAAGTAGTTTGAGCAGAGCCCCAGTTGTTGTTGTTAGCTGCCCTCGAATCAGTTCCAACTCATGGCAACCCCATGGAAACCTCCAGTGCTCCCTATCCTCCACTGCCCTGCCCAGATCCACCCATAATCTCCCTGATTGATTCTATACATCTGGCTTGTGGTCTTCCTCTTCCTCTCTTTCTTTTACCATCTACCTTTCCTAGCATTACTGTTTTTTCTAGCGATCCGTGCTTTCCCGTGCTTCCAAGGAGAGCCCTGGTCAGATCTGTTCAAGAATCCACTTGTTTGTTTTCTTGGCTGTCCATAGTATCCTAAGTACTCTTCTCCAGCACCACATTTCAAATGAGTTGATTTTCTTTCTGTCTGCTTCCTTCACTGTCCTGCTCTCACATCCATACATGGAAATTGGGAATACATTGGCCTGAAAAATTCTGAATTAAGTGTTCAGTTGGATGTCTTTGCTCTTCTGTATCTTTTCCAGTTCTTTCATAGTTGCCCTTCCCATTCCTAGTCTTCTTATTTCTTGACTGCAGTCTCCATTCTGGTCAATGTTTGATCCTAGATATGGGAATTCTTTAACTATTTCAATGTCCTTGTTGTCTAGATTGAATTTGTGTATTTTTTCTGTGGTCATTATTATTATTAATATTATTATTTTTATGTTCAGCACCAGACCTGCCTTTGCGCTTTTATCTTTGACCTTCCTTATTAATGGTTCCAGTTCCTGAATGTCTTCTGCTACTATTATGGTGTTGCCTGCATATCTTAGGTTGTTAATGTTGCTTCCTCCAATCTTCATCCTCCTTTTTCTGATTCTAATTCTGCTTTTCTTATGATGTTTTCAGCATATACATTAAACAAGTAAGGTGATAGGATGCAGCCTTGGCTGACCCCTTTGCCTATTGGGAACCACTATGTTTCTCCAAATTCTGTTCTGATGGTGGCATCTTGTCGTTGGTACAGATTCCTCATTTATTAATTTTTATTTTATTTATTATAGTATTTATACCCCACCCTTCAGCCTTAAAGGCTATTAGAGTGGCATACAATTATTATTTTTAATTAGACAGTTCCCTGCCCTCAGGCTTGCAATTTAAAAAGACACGACACAAAAGGAGAAGGGACTGGTGGTGGTGGTGGGGGGGAAGGGGATCAGGTCTAAAAGTTCTTCTCTCCCTCTGAAGCCTGGACCAAGGCAGATGGACTGGAGGGAGGGCTCTTCTTCTTAGTTCAGGCCAGGCCCAATTGAGCTGGCAGGCAGGCCTCTCTCTCCCTCTGATGATGTAGATGGCAAAGGGAGGTCTCATCCTCTAACTCTAGGCCAGGCCTGATGGAGCTGGCAGGCCTCTCTCTCCCTCTGATGGTTATCAGGACAAACAGATGTAGTGGCATGTCCATTAGTGCATTCCATAGCTTTTCGTGATCTATACAATAAAATGCTTTGCTGTAGTCTATAAAACACATGCTGATTCTTTTTTGGAATTCTTTGGTGCACTTCATTAGCCATCACATGTTTGCAATGTGGTTCCTAGTGCCCCTTCCTTTTCTAAATCCTGCTTGCACCTCTGGAATTTCTCTCCCTATGTATGGTTGGAATCTATACTGCAGAATTTTGAGCACCATTTTGCTTTCATGTGAGATTAGTGCTTATGTCCTATAGTTGCTGCCGTCTTTTGTATTTCCTTTCTTGTGGATTGGTATGTATATTGAGCATTTCCAGTCTGTTGGCCACTGCTTTGTTTTCCATATTTGCTGGCATATTTCAGTTAGCACTAAAGTTGTATCTGTCTGTAGGCACTGTAGCATACATGTGCACAAAAGTGTGTGTGTGTATAAGTCTTCCCTCTGTTATCACTGACTTGGGATTCACGCCCCTTAATTATCTGCAGGGAATGAATGGAGGGAGTTGAAATGGGGCATGCAACTGCACGTCCCTGTGGGAGCTTGCCTCCATTCAAGCCAATAGGGTTTGAATATATACTTTTTTTCATTTTTGTGGGGGGAGGGGTCCAGAACAGATCCCCATGAAAACAGAGGGAGCTCTCTCTCTCTCTCTCTCCAATATGGTATGATGTCAGATCAGGCCTAATGCCTTTGTTCAAGGCCACTTGGTTAGCTTCATGGATGAACAGGGTTTTGAATCCACAGCTTTGTAATAACTATACTATACTGTTTTCTTTCACACTTTTTTTCCTTCTGAGTACTATGGAAGCCAGAAGAAACCTTCTGTTAAACCTTACTTTTCCTTCTTTCCTTCCATGCTTTTTAAGGGATTGAAACACACACCCATGGACAGCATTCAAAGCGCAGCAACATACACTGTTCACAATGGCAGCAGCCTCTGGGAAGTAAGCGTTTGTCAGAGGGACTCATCAAGGTGATTTGTGATGACACTATTTGAGTCAGCTCCCCCACACGGAGGTCATATCAGATGATCAGCTCACTTTAGGGAAGTGGTTGCAATATAAGTCTGCCATGCGGAAAATATGAGTCCACAGAAGCTATGTTGGTTGCCAACAAGATTTAGAAGAGGCTCAGCTGGTTTAGAGTCCTGGTTTAGACTTACTGGGGGCAAAAACAGAGACTCTTATGGTGGAAGCTAAGGTTTCAGTAGGAAGGTCAGAATTTCTGTAAAATAAGATCAGGGTTGAGCTATGCCTGTTTTCCTTTTGAGATGTGATTGTTCACACACAGCTAAGGTTTCTTCACTAACATTTTAGGAGAACAGTAAGTCTGACACTATTTCCAATAAAATTCACGTACGCCTCAGTCTTTGTGTAAGATACAATTCAAGGCTGTTTATAATTACCAAAACAAAGAAACATCTTCATTTATATACTGCTTCATACTGAACTAGTAGTGTATAAGCGGTTTATAACTGTAAGCTAATTGTCCCCAACAAGATGGGTACTCATTTTAGAGACCTTGGAAGGATGCAAGCCTGAGTCAAGCTTATGGTTTTGAGTGAGTGGCTGCAGTACAAGCATTTAACCACTGAGCCACCAGGGCTCCTACCAGTTTCTATTGGAAGAGACCACAAGGGCCATCCAGTCCAACCCCTGCCATGCAGGAACTCTCCATCAAAGGATCCCCAACAGATGGCCATCCAGCCTCTGCTTAAAGACCTCTAAGGAAGGAGACTCCACCACACTCCAAGGGAGTGTGTTCCACTGTCGAACAGCCCTTACTGTCATGAAGTTCCTCCTAATGTTGAGGTGGAATCTCTTTTCCTGCAATTTGTATCCATTGTTCTGCGTCCTAGTCTCTGGAGCAGAAGAAAACAAGCTTGCTCCCTCTTCAATATGACATCCCTTCAAATATTTAAACAGGGCTATCATATCACCTCTTAACCTTCTCTTCTCCAGGCTAAACATCCCCAGTTCCCTAATTGTCACAAGCTTTTCATATGGGCTACTTACTTTTTAGTGACTCATATTTTTAAGTCTGGCTACACAGCACCATGATATGAAGAGAGGACAAACCCCACAATATAGGGCTTGGCTTTTTTTTCTGACTTCACTTACATGGACGAGCTGCTCCTGGGTATCATACTCCTTTGTACACCCTTCCCAGTGACAGTTGGTCTCATAAATAACTTCAGGCTCTTGCTTGCATTCATCTTTATCCAGCTCCTCTTTCAAGTCTGTCAGATGCTCCTGTAAAGATACAAAGTCAGTTCAGATGGATGGGTTTTGCTTGGACTCTTCTGTCAACCACAGATTACACAACAGTTGCTAGTGTAAGAAAAGAAAAGAGCCTCCACAAGACAATGATGATAGAGCATCGGATGAGTTGGAGAGGGCCTCCCAGGCAGAAACACATTTTCAGGAAAAGATGAGCCCTATCCACAGACCAGTCACCTGAAGCCATCCTCAGACTGTCAGTTCCTTACCCTTATATTAAGGATGTATCAGCCATCACCATACGAGCTGTTTTGTTTGTTTTATTTTATTATTAGATCAATGATCTCTCATATAAACCTAGAGTCTTTTATTGATTCAAAAAGTAAGCCAAGTCAAAGAGCAATAAATACAGGAAGAACAACAAGTAGATAAACATGCACTTGAAACTGGAGGAGTTTAAATTATTTTTTCAAGCAGTCCTATTTGCTAGGGCAAATGGCTTCTGCATCAGAGCTTTTAAAGAATCCAGGGCCCTACCAGGTTTTCTTTGGGGGGGGGCAGAACTCCCCCACTTTTTCCTTTTTTCCCCCTCAACCCCTCACACTTAACCTTTTCCCTTCCAGACATTTTACATGCTTTTCAGTTTGGATATTCCCCACCCCACTTTTGAAGCATGTTGGGGGCACAGAAGAAGCTGTGGATTCTGGTTCCATGCTCTTTTAGTTTTTATCAATCAGGGTCAAATTATCAATGCTTCAGTTGGAGTAATTAAACCTGTTCCCTGCATAAGGGCCCAGTACTGAAGGACAAAGGTGTACCATCTCTCCCAGTTACTTTCCTAATCTCCTGGTGTCTCTATTAGCACCAATATGTACGTTATTTGAGTAATTCAGTACAAATACATGGGATCAGATTACTAATCTTGCACTGAAACTGCGGGCTGGTAATGTGTTAGCATGTGTAGATTTTTGGGCTGCTTTGTATTTTATTTGTTGGCTTGCTTATGGGTAATTTCTAATTTACTACTCCTAGAATAGCTCTTTCACATGTACAATAAGAGCCATTTTAGAACCTGTTCCAGGGTACAAATCACTTTAATCTGGTCTTGCTACCAAAAATGGTCTCCAGCTCTGTACAGTTAGTCTATAGATGTTTCTCCAGGAGCTGGAAAGGGGCACCTGAAAGGGATTCCCCTCCAGAGAAGTCAAACTTCCCTGGTATTCTCAGATCAGGGAAAACCCAATCCAACCCCATAGCCTCTAGGACATCCTCACAGAATTGCAGCCAGAGTTGTCCATCTGATTTATAGGATTTCTGACAAAAGTTTGTCCAGATCCCCACAAAAATGGTGACTTGCAAATATCAGAGTCCCACTGAAAATAATGGGGCACCCCTGTGGTGCACGCATGGGGCCGCATGAAGGCATGCACCCCATTTTATCCCCTTCCATTTGCCACCCATGAAAAGGCAAGGGACACTGACTCCAAGTCCGTGAAAATGGAGGGGAGAGTGTATATATAATACAAGCCTTATTATTTTCTTAAATATGCTTTATATATAATACAACACCCTATCTCATGGGGCTACTTCAGTATTCACTCAATATCCTGTAGCAGGAGTAGGCAGACAGAGACTAAATGAACACTAGTCTTTCTACTTGCCCAAAACAAGTGTGACAACAAGGCTTGCCCCCACACCCATGCCTAGATTCTTCCTCACTATGCCCACTGTATTCACACCAATTAAATACATAATGGTGATGGAAAAAAGCTCTCTGAAGCATGTTTTGTGCTCTGGATCAGGCCGTTAGATGACTGATGTATTGGGTTGCTGTAAACCTGCTCAACACCCCTGATGTAAGTTCTTTCTCAAGATCTGCTGGGGATTGTAACACTTTGCTATTTAATGGTCAGTTGAAATTTTGAAAGGGTAAAGTACTCCATAACAGCTTGTGTTTTATTATTAAGGCAGATGGGGTAATTTCAAATGCCCAGAGTGTGTTGCTCTATAATGTTAAAACCTTTTGGGCAAGTAGAAAGACTGGTGCTCATTAGCCTCCATCTGCCTACTCCTGCTACAAGATACTAGGGGAATGATCCAGACAGATTCCATATGAGGAAGTATAAATGGAACAAATACCTACTGTTATGACTTGGGGGCAGTTAGTCAAGGTGGTCTGTGGTCTCTTCTAGCTCTGTGCGTCTCCATTTTTAGAGAGAAGTGGGCGAGCTGGGAACTAGCCAAATATTTTCCCCAGCACATGACCTGAGGCCTACTTAAATCTGTTGTTAGGTAAATTAGTAGGCTAACAAGCCTTAAGGGCTATTAACTCTATATATTTGGGGAGAATCTTTTCTGACAATGGAGCGGGCAATTGAGTAGAGGGCCATGTGCCATTTTGCACCCTTGTGAGTAAAACATCCCAGCAGACCCAACATAATCACAACTGATGTCATCTCACTTTTGGATTTTGCACTATTTTCAGCTGATTTGCTGGTATTTAGAAAAAGTTTTAAAGGTATGTGAAGAGCTGAGTGTGTGAGAGGGTAAAGTCATTTGGGGTAAATACATTTCTCGGGACAACTGTCTTTCTGCAGTGGTGCGATTGTGTGCTCTTGTGACGCAAGAAGCTATGCTGATGACAGTAGTACTGCTGGATGTGGACAAAATATAGATTCAATCAGGGAGGTCATGGGCCTGAGCCTGCAGGACATGTGCATAGTGGTTGAGAATAGGGAGTCCTGGAGATGTCTCATTTACAGGGTCACCATGAGTCAAGGTCTACTCAAAGGCAGTTAGCAACAAAAGCAGGAGCCCAGAGCTTGTGATTTTTATGTACTTGAAAGTTAAATTCCACTGAGATCAATTGGGACTTATTACACATAATACATTATTGTAACCAAGAGTATACTCAGACATCTGATTATCACAACTTTCTGATAAAATTTCTGGATGAAATATTTATTGGAAATGGCATCTTTATGAGACATTCAAACTTTCTCTTTTGAGGTTTGTGTAAAAAACCAGGGTGCACTTAAAAACCTAGATGTGCAAAGAAGCTCTTGTGTTTAAACACATTCTAAATCTTGGACTGGAGCCTTTGAAGGTAACATTTTGAGTTGCATATAGAATAAACTAAAGGATGCTTAGATTAATCTATTCATTGGATTCCTAACCTCAGGAAAACAAGAGCACCTCTCTTCTCTGTTTTGTGGTATAAGAGAGAGTGATCTGTGACCTGATTAAGATGGGAGTACAGCAAGCTGGCTATTTTACGTCATGTGCCACTGTCGGCTACTGTGTGCTGAGGTGTTGCTAAACCCCAAGGCTCTGGAGAGATGCCTCCTCGCCCTAATCGTGCTGACTACAGCATGTTTATCTTTCCCAGATACACTATCTTCATCAATTTTACCAGCCCCTTGATGATTGCACATGTTGCTGTCCCCATGCATCATGCCAAAACCTGCTTCTGAACTGGAGCTGAAAAGAAATTTGTCATCAACTCTTCTGTTGGCTTGACAATAGCATAGCATCATATTTCATGAAAATGAAGTGCCCAGAGCACTCCCAATAGTTTACAGTTGTGATAAAGAACGGTCAGATAGATACTGTCAGCCATTAAACAGTTTGGAAGTGCGCGGCTCTGACAGGAACACAGAAGCTGGTGGGCTCTTCTGGGTGTCAAATGTAGTGTCACTGAGGTAAAGGATGCTTGCTGAGGGTGAGCGATTCCTTTTTGAACAGGGAAGGCTCCTTTCTGGAGAGTTTCCTACCAACATAGACAATCTCCCTTGTAATCTATGTTTGCTCTGAGACATTGTTATTGCTTGCTTTGCAGACTACAAATATCAAATATTATTTTTTAAAGGCACTTGGCTGAAATACAGCATTTCTATCTAAGCCTCCTGGAGGATTATCTGACCCAAGAACCCATGGAATATCTCATTCAACTCACTCATGAAAACCTGCACCTACCCGTCATGCTGGGACTCAGGGTAGGGGATCTGATACCTTGAAACATTCCCCCTCTCATAAATTATATCCAGCCAACCCAATCACTCTCAAACCCATGCATCTTTCAAAGTTAGAAGTTTTTGAATTATGAGCTATAGAAATGTGCAGGTGAGGAGTATTTTTATATTTAAATACTCCACATGACCATGGTGTTACAGGGGAATGGAGACTTCCATTGTTCATTGCTGGCCTGGCACTGTTTCCTGAGCGAGAGGGGATTCCCTTCCAAGGGAATCTACACTACCATTATCCTCCAATTCCACTGAATGTTTGAATTTTTCAATTAGGAGCCCTGCTCTAGGTCAGTCTGTGCAATCAGGACCACACTCCAAGAGTTCAAATACAGCAGAAGCTACTGACATTATAATACCAAGCACACTTATAAGAGTATACATGTCATTGCACGCAGTGGATGTTTTTTCCTGTATAAAAATAGACAGAACTGCAGGGTAAGACAACTGCATAATCTCAGATGACTCAAGAAAGCAAGCCAGACCATGAGTTTCAGGGAAAGTAAAATGCTCTTCACTAGGGATTCTGAGTTAGGTATTAAATTCGTTCTCTTCTCCACTTAGGCAACTTCCTGTGGTGGGTTGCCAGATTGCCCTTTTCAACTCAACAGGGCTAAAGCCTAACACTGCAAACCACATATTTGCATTTGCTTCTGTGTGTGGTGAATGAAGTGTAAAGCCCTCCCCCTATCTCACAAATGCAGACAAGTACAGACAAAATCTCCTCTAACTACTCCACTTCATAGTTTTATTCTCAATATTATTGAGGGAGAGATGGCCAAGGTACCTTCCGCCCCTTTAGCAAGTTGTATTCCATGGTTGTAGATGGTTGTAGATAGACAGCAGATGGACATACCAGGGTAGAATAGCAAAAGACATTCTAGCCCTTGAACACTGTGTCTTCCTCCACATTACTGCTATTATTGTATGACGAAACATAGACTTATCCCCTAAGGTAGAATGGGAGATAAGTTGTGATAAAGAACAGTCAGATGCTTGCTGAAGAGAATTGGGGAGAGAACTGGTTAGGACCCTTGCAGTCTCCAGGAGAGATGCCCTTAAGGGCTGCATGCCACACATTCCCTACTGTTACTCTTATTTACACTTCTCTGTCTTGCAGCATGATTGTCACTCTTCTATGACTGACTTTCCTATCACATGATTGGTACCTAATTTCTATATCACATTATTATTTCCCACACTAATAGCCTTGACAGGAGTAAGGTTCTAATGTTGTGGGTTCCCATGCCACCTCAGCAGAACATTTAATGTAAAACTTCAGACATTATTGATAAACTGACCATAAGGAAGCTGACCATAGGGGAACAGGAGCTGTGTTACAGTTGTGATGTGCATATTTAACCCCAGACTGAGATCGAATCCACTGAATCTTCCTCAAAGGAAATGTCTTTGGTGTACAACAACCAGTTTCGTGCCCTAGAGAAAGGGAAAATCCTATAATCCTGGGTACTCAGATGAAATAGGGATTGGTCCCATCACTGAATTTCCCTAAAGAAGTACATCCAAACATAGAGAGGGGCTGGGGAGAGGGGGGAAAAGGGGACTAGAAGAAGAACTTAAGATAGTAAAGATGAAGACACAGCAAGAAGAAAGGAAAAAAAGAAGAAAGAAAAGTAGAAGGAATGATATGAGCTCTTTGTATTAAGAATGGTGGAAGGCTTGATTCATGTTTTGTTTGTTTGTTTGTTTTCATATGTCTTTTTTGGTAATAACATTATTTTTAAAAACATATATTAAGATGGTGTCACAATATTTTGGAAAGCCTACTCCATGGCAGTTGTGGCAGCAAAGAATTATTCTTCTCTGTCACCATTACACCTTCATAATGTTGTCCAGTGATGTTTTCTTGCATGATCAGGAGCCTCTTATGTTCTGCCTCACATGAGCATCATGTAGACTACTCAGCAGCCTGCTGTGAAGAGTTTGCACAAGACTTTGCAGATAAAACCACTTGGATCTGCTTCAACTTGGTTGTTATAGTTCATACAGGTTCAAAGGATGTAATCTTGGCTTTTTGTCCCAGCTGAATGAATAAATTTCAGCTTGTGCAGCTTGAGGATGTGGACAGAATCCTTGGAGAGATGACAGCCACTACATGTGGCCCTTGACCTTCCTGGTTTATAAAAGCAGCCGGGGAGGGGGAACTGGTTGAATGGGTACCAGGAGTAGTGAATACCTTATTGTGGCAAGGCAGAGTTCCATCCTGTCTAAAAGAACCTATCTATGGTGAAGCCCCTACTAAAAAACAAACAAAACAAAATCTCCCTGAATGAGACTACATTGGATAACTACCAGCCAGTCTCCAATATTCCCTTTTTGAGCAAGGTTCTAGCACTGTGATGGCGAACCTATGGCACATGTGCCACATGCATCCCCGTTCCTCCTCCTCTCTTCCATTTCCCGGCCTCCAGCTGTCTCTCCAAGATGGCTGGAAGCCAGAAAATGGTGCTGGGGAAAAGAAGTAAGAGCTGCGTACCTCTGGCTCCTCCTCCTTGCCCTCTCCCAGCTTTCAGCTGCTTCTCCAAGACAGCTGAAGGCCGGGAAAAGGGCAGCACGGGGAAGGATGAGTGACCTGCACATGCCAGTTGCTCCTCCCCAGAGATCTTTTCTGGCCTCCAACTTTCTCCAGTGGGGGGGGGGGGAGAGCAGGGAAAGGTCCATGGGGAGAAGGAACAGCCTGTGCCTGCCTCCCTGACCACTCATGGATCCTTCTGGAACAGCCTCTCCACACCTCCCCCCCCACCAGCACTTTCAGACCCATAGCTCAACAGCTATGGATCTGGACTGGCTCAACAGCTATGGATCTGCCTGACCTCCCAACTGTCTCTCAGAGACAGCTGGAGTCCGGGGTAGGAGGAGGGGGGAACAATGGCGCCCACCCACTGCTCTAATTTATACCGTCTAATTTATAAGATTGTATGTACAGCACTGTGTAAATTTACAGCGCTATATAAATAAAGGTTAATAATAATAATAATAATAATAATAATAATAACAACTCCCCCTCCTGAACCTTCCCTGGCTTCTAGCTGTCTCTCAAAGACAGCTGCAGGCCAGGAAAAAGGTGGAGGGAGAAGTCCTACCCCAGAAGTTCTGCCTCCAGAGAGTGGAAGTCCTGTGTCTGGAGAATGGAAACCCCGCCTCTGGGGACAGAAATTCAACCCTCTGACATGTGGCCACAACCCTGGGGGCAGAAGCCCCAGCCCCAGCATGCTAACCAAAAAAGGTTCACCATCATCATTATAGCATGTGGTGGCCTCCCAGCTACAGGGGTTCCTAGATGAATTGGATTATCTAGATCCTTTTCAGTCTAGTTTCATATCAGATCAGGAAATGAAGAGTCATTCTGTGTTGGATAAGGTTACACTTCCCCTGAAATCTCAGATCTTGGTGACTGCTCTCACCCTGTCGAACTCCTTTCCATGGGAGGCTAGGCTGGCCCCCTCCCTGCTGCCCTTTTGCTGGCAAGCAAAAACATTTTTATTCAAGCTAGCTTTTTAAAATCAAGCATGCCTGGTTTTATTTTTGTATGCTTTAAATTTTAACCTCCTAGTGATTTAATTAGGATATTTTACTGTTTGTAAACATGTTGCTTTAATGTGTTTGATATTGTGAGCCACCTTGGGTCCCTTTTTGGGAGGAAGGTGGGATAGAAATAAAATAAAATCTAATCATGGATGTCCAGGTTTGTGGTGGCCAGATGTGCATTTGCACAGGTAAAACACCAGATCTAGCTGTGGTGACACATGTCTTGATTAATCCTGTTTTGGATTACAGCAATGCACTCTATGTGGGGCTGCATTTGGAAAGTGTTCAGAAACCCCAGCAGATCCAAAGCACTGCAGCCAGGTAGCTGACTGGGGCAGGTTATAGCAACAATATAACCCCCTTGCTAAAACAACTCCACTGACTGCTAAGCCATTTCTGGGGAGAATTCAAAGAGCTGGCTATGACCTTTAAAGACCTACATGCTTGGTTTAAGACTATTTGAAACACTGCATCTCCCTAGATGAGCCTGCATGCTCTAATCTGCAGGGAAAGGCTTTCCCTTGGTCCCACCACCATCTGGAGGTGACACAAAAGAGACCTTTTCAGTTGCTGCTCCCAAATTATGGAACTCCCTTCTTTGGGAAGTCCAGTTGGCTCCTTCCCTGTTGTCTTTCCACCAGATGATACAGTCCTTTTTATTTAAGGAAACATTTGGTTTTTAGCATATGTAGCGGATAATGGGGGATGTATTTTTTATTTTGTTATGTTTTTAAGTATCTTTTAATACTGTTTTTGAGTTGTTTTTTAAAATACAAATTTAGTTTAACTTTTGTATCATTATCTTTTTAAAAATTGCATTGTGCTTTAAAACATTGTACACCACCTAGGATCCCATGTTGGGAGAAAGATGGGATATG
Organism: Urosaurus nigricauda; assembly: GCA_034509955.1. Taxonomy (NCBI): domain Eukaryota; kingdom Metazoa; phylum Chordata; class Lepidosauria; order Squamata; family Phrynosomatidae; genus Urosaurus; species Urosaurus nigricauda. The sequence continues at coordinate 136,106,149 of JAOEGL010000001.1, read as the reverse complement.
AATTAACAAAACAAACAAACAAACAAAACTGTGCCTTTCCACATTTTTAAAGCAACCAAAACTATTGCACTTGATGTGCTGTCTTGCTACTCATAGTTAAAGAATTAATTATTAGTTGTTGGCAGTAACGTTCTGGAGGTCATAAACTGAGATGCTGAATAAAGACCTGTATCAAGCAGTTACCTGAGTAGGTGGGGAAGCTGGTGGTAGAGTCTCCATTTCAGTCTTGACTTTACTGCGTTTATTAATTACTGGATTGACAGTACTGCTAACAGCTGACTCACTGCTCTGCTTGCTCTAAGGAAAGAAAAATGAGGTGGTAGGGAGTGAAGAGGTCATATCAAGGTTTACAAGCAAATGTAGCATCACCATAACTTACAAAAGGGATGAGCAAGTATGGCCTCCATCAACCCTAGCCAGCCACATGGCCTCTAGCCCAGGGGAAAAATGTTGCTCATAGTTTTTAACTGAGATCTCCATTGCTGAAATATATTGAAATATCTATGCAAAATATTTCACCCCACATGTTTACTTCTGCTTTTGTTTGTTTTTCTGTTTGATATAAAACTAAAAACAAAATAAAACAAGGGATTTTTGTACAGTATAGCTAGTTACATTTCTGCCTAGGGCAGGGGAACACTGATGAGGAGTGATTTTGCTTCTCTGTTCCAAGCCATGGTAAACAAACTAAACAGAAATGCTGGTTCAATTAGCTCTGTGGGATTTCCCATCCAGCACATGGCACTCAAACTGGCAATCTGAGTTTATGGTGTCTCATGAATTGGCATGGTGGGTGTAAATGTGCCATTTCAAAAAGATATCCTCTGTTCGCAGAAGCAACCAACTATACACATGAAGTTAACCTTGTAGCAACACAATGCTTAATAATCTGTCCATGATAAGCTTTGCCAGATGCCAACAGCTCTCACTGCATCATGGGTGGGGTGGAGGTTGCAAGGCAAACATGACACTTAAAACACAGATTAAAAAAGGACTGGTCCTGTCATAGAATGGAGCACTTGAAGGAAAACAATTTACTCTTGAAGACGAGGATGTCTTGGGACTGGCATTCTGTGTGTCTACAACAAACATCCAGTCTTGCAGTAAGCCCTGGAGTGAAATTAATAGACAATTGAAAAGATTAAAGCAGGGGTGGCCAAGAATGGTCTTGGGCTTCATATAGACCCCACAGCTGTTTCTGTGGCCCTTAGCCCCCCCCCCCCGGCTTCCTGGGCCACCCCTTTCCTTTATTGTTTTTTTTCTCCTGGAAGCCTCCAAGACAGGCAATTCACCTATTAAATAGGTTGCATCCACCATCTGTATTTAAAAAGTAATTGTTTTTACTTCCTTAGGTGGAAAATTTGCTTTAAAAAAACTTATACAAGAAAAAAGCATAAGAATTATAAGCTCCATTGTTGCATTCCTCAAATGGAATACAATGGAATTAATGGAAATTCTTTATCCTTCATATCTTTTTCATTCTTTCAGTGTTCATGTGCAGTACCTTATATATCAAACTGAGACATTGTTTCACATATCGGCAGGAGTTTTAGGTGGAAGGAGGTCCTCTCAGTTTTCATTGACATATGCTGACATCCTGGATGGGGGTATTAAACTACAGCTCTGCCCAAAGGCAACTACATCCTTTTCCCGCTCTCCCTTCCCACAGGACTTCCCAATTGACTATGGGCCTGTAGCCAGATGCTCAGTGATAATGTCCTCCTTCACAATCTCTGGAGGACTCTCAGAAGGTCCAGGAAGTGCATTTGGCTATGGGGATACAGCCAGATACTTCTCCACTACCACCTGCTACTAAGGAAGTATCAGATGAATCAGTTTTAAGGGGTGTTGGGAGCTTTAGTGTGATGGAGGTAGCCAATTCCTTTTCTGAAACAAGCCCCCCCCCCAAAAAAGAAGACATACATCAGTGTTATGCCAGCATATCTCACTAACAGAATGTCAATAATATTGAAAAAATTGACACTTTTTTTTCTTAAAAAGAATTTGTGGATTATGGTTTATTTACAACTAGGTACTTGTCTTTCAAAACCAACAGGGAACTTCTACTTTTCATGTTTTTTGTTTTTAAATTTGGCAGTCTGAGAACCCAGGGTGTACTGGGCATAAAACTGTCCCCCTTGGACCTACCACAGTGCTGCACTCATGGATTAAAAGGACACAATAGTTTTTTGTGAGGAAAATTTTAGTAGCTCCAGTTAAAATCCTGCCAGAGTCCAGGATAGATCTTACCTGATTTGAATCAGCTATACAATTGCTGCTGTTGCTGATCTGAGCAGGACTGGAATTGACAGAGATGACGGCCACATGCTGCCGGGAAGGGAACGTTGGAGATGGCTGGATGAAGGGAGGTGTATGCCCAAACGCTGAGCTCAGGCCTCTTTGCTGATTCAGAATCTGTTGGTAGGCTACTGGGTTGATTGGATGAGGAAAGGTAAAGGCAGGACTGGAAGGGGAAAGAAACATCACAAGTAGAAAGGGTCATGACTTTGGAGAAGAATGGCTGGTTTTGGGTAGGGCAGTCTGCTCATGAAAGGAGTGTAAATAAAGTAAAGATGTCTTCGTTTCTTCGCTTCTTGTTGAGAAGGGTTCAAGAGCCATTGTCCCAGGAAATACAACAAAGGAGCAATGGATGGTTTTTAAAACTTCAGAAACCAACTGCCTTATATAAATTAGAACACCAAAGATTATTTTCCCAGGGGGCCTTTACACAGCAGTTTCCTACTATTTTTCTCTTTTTGTTGTTTCTTTTTTATTATCTTATGAGGCCTATCAAGCTCACTAGACATGACCCTCCTCTATGTAAAGAATAAATTACTCATAGGTACTTCTGCAGCCCAGACAGAGCCAAAGCTAACAGTTCATGGACTGCTGGGCCTTTTGGGGGCCATATGCTACTTGGGATCAAAATCCAAGCCTAGCAGATATGCAGTGTGTAAAATATTATCCCCTTATCTTTAGAGTTTTGCATTGGTTAGGCTTCTGCTACATCTTTAGGAAAGGTAGCTCTATGCAAATATAGGTGGAGTTTGCTACTAAATAAAGATTAAAAACCAGATTGGTAGATAGCAGAAGCTCTATGAAACAGGGAAAGGGTGAGATTCTCCCAATAATTACATAGGTGCTGGAGAACAGTGTTGAGTATACCATGGACAGCCAAAAAGACCATCAAATGGAACTTGAATACATTAAACCTGCATTCTCCCTGGAAACTGAGGCTGTTGTACTTTGGCTACATCAAGAGAAGGCATGACTCACTGGAAAAGATTATTATGCTAGGAAAGGTGGAGAGCAATAGAAAAAGAGGAAGACTGCACACCAGATGGGTAGACTCAATCAGTGAGGCCATGGACCTGAAACCATAAGATCTGAGCAGAGCAGTGGAAGATAAGGGTCTTGAAGATGTCTCGTGAGTTATGGCCAACTCAAGGGCAGTTAACAACAAAATCATCATTCATATTTCCTGGGATGATGATACCTATAGTACTTATTACTCCATATCTTCACAGGGGTCATCATATTGGAAATCCTTGCAATCCAACTTCACTCCATTAATTTACTGTACAATCTAACCTTACTGCACATCTTTATGGTATTTTTTTTTTTGAAAAGTAGAGTGCTCATGTTTGTGTCCTTCTGTTGCTACCCTCCATGCATGTGAGCTTTCTCTTTACCCCACCCACACATACACATTCACACATACATAGTTGAAAGTGATTGTGATTTGGCTTACATGCTAAATCTACGGTACACTCATGGAATCAAGAAGTTACTTCCATTTCTGTAACTGTGTAAAGTAAACTTCCACTACAGAAATGAAATCAGTTTTCTTCCTTCAGAGATTCTCTTCCATTAATGCTGTTTTTTAGCAAGTCAAGTATTGTTGCAAAGAAAAATATCTCCAAATGAAGATGTTAACCATTAAACCATTTTATCTGGTCCAGGCTGAGATATTTTGCTCAAAGCAAAGTATAAAATGCACCTTTCCACTGTACAAAAGAAGTGCACTGGAATGCCATTTGACGTTTATTTGTCAATTGGACCATGTCACTCACCTAATATGAGGCTTGTTTTAGTTATAGGAGCCTATATGGGAAAAGGAGCACTGTCCTCACCAAGCGGGGAATGATGATGATGGTACTTGAAATTAATGTCCAGGAGGCTGTTGCTGCTTCCTGATCTGCCACATGAAATATTCATCCTACTCTGCCCAATGGCAGGGCCAGCCCTGAATTGAGCTGTCTCAGTGATTTCAGAAAAGTTATGGTAGAAAAAAAGTGGGCTGACAATTTCAGCATGAGATATACTGCCTCTGTCCTTACCTTATTGCTCCAGCAGATAAATGCCCATAAGAACCACTAGCTGCAGAACTGCTTCTGGAATTATTTATATAAGCCACCAATGAATTTGGCGAGGTCCGGATCATTGTCTGGAGGTCAATGCTGGCATCAGACAGGGGAGATATAGAAAGCGCTCGCTTCCGGCTTAATCTTGGAGTTACTCTTGGGCTGGAGAATCTTGATACTGTATGGAAAGAAAATACAATAAAATGTCATGGTTCTGGCAACAGAGATAGCATTTGTAATTTTTTAAATAATAAAATGAAATTAAAAACATTTGCAGAGCAATTCTACATATGTTTTCTCAGAAGTGTTAATATGTTGAATAAGCCTTGCTCCCTTGCATGTTTCAGATGATAGCATTTATAGGCCAATATCCAACAGGACTGCTGGAAGAACAAAAAGAATCACTTGCGTACTAGTGTTCAGGGGTGATGGCCACTGCTTCTCCTCTGGTTGTATAAGGCCAGCTCCTGGATACAGCTCTGCCGTACCCCAGCTACTGAGTGACTTTTTTTTGGGGGGGGGGGAATTAAGCCCAGTATCTTCTGACTGCTTTTGCATGGCTGGAGAACAAGAATTTGTCCTTCTTCTCTACAAGGACAAAGCCTGCTTCTTCCTTCCCAGATATAAATGGATAGCTGGATGGTGCCTAGGCACACTACTGCTTGCATTTAGCAGCTGGGGAAGGAGTGGACCTGTGCCTGGGACTCTCCCTGTGCCCTTCCAAACCCAGGGCAAAGACAAGACACTGTTAGGATTTGAGGCCTGAATATAAAATGTACAGCTGTGCATAAAAGGTAAAACAGGAATTATGGGTAATTTACTTTTTGCTTGCCTGGAACTGGATGCAGCTGAAGGCTGGAACCAGACAGTTCTCAAGGACAGATATGTGCTTGCTGACATGTAGGCCTAATGTAAACATGATGAGTCTTCCTGACTGAAGGGACAGTATTGCAGGTGGCACAGGAAAAAGGTCATCGGAAGAGGCTGGGTATTGTGGCCTCATGGCACAAATCTATAAATAGCCTGCACACCGCAGTGTGAGTTGTTGGGTAGTTGGAGTAGTTGGTGGATGGTTGGTTGGAGAGATTTGTTGGACGAGCATGTATATATTTGTAAATACAGCAATTTATGAATAAAACCTCTTAGGAGAGAGTTTTGGCTCCAGGCTGTTTCATCAACAACTGGGAGGAAGAATTCCTGATAAAGCCGAACGGCTCCAAGGTCGCCGATAGTTCCGAAGGCATTGGAGATTGCTTGAACTGTGCACTTCTGCTTGTTTACAGCAACAGATACCCCCTTCCACAACATCTTTGAAAGAACCTATACTGGAATTACACTAATATAAACCACCAACAGGAGTAGGATGAAGGAAGGAGAAGACAAAAGTGCAGATGGACTCTTTTTAAAGTCAACTACGAGGGGCATATCCCAGGCAGCTTCTCTATGCCACAGTGCAAGGGAGAGAAACCTCAGAGTGTTGAAAGAGCACACCTAACAGACTTTGGGCTCCTCTCAATCCTTGTGGGCCACATGGCACCATTTTAGTGAATATGGAAGTGATGCTCAGTCAGTCCGAGTTGCTTTTTTTGTTGATTTATTGCTGTTTTGGGAAACAGCAGCCAAGAAGAACCTCTCTTCCATTCCCACAACAAATCCCTCAAGGTGTCTTCCCTGACAATGGGAATGCCTGTCTTCTGCTCTAGCAACCTCTTGCTCATCTTTAGCTAAGCTAAATGTATATTTAGTGCCTAATATATGAGCCATAGATAAACAACCAATCAACAAACTAAGGCTGTAAAGGAAAAAAAAATATTCTTGCACCATCAGAGGCTGAATGTCTGCTTTAAAGGATGAACCCAACATTTGCAAAGCTTAAAGCTGGTAGCAGTCATTCATTCAGCAGGCAGGCAATACTCTTTGGTTTTGGCAGGCATGTGCAAATCTGCCATCCTTGAAGGGGATGCTTAGCATTCCTCCAAGAAATTTCCTATTTAGAGAATAAACAACGTAATAGATGGTAGGTACTATAAGCCCTTCATTTGGGGTCTGTCCCTCTCAGTTGACTTCATAAGAGTTTGGTATTTAATTAATAGTTAGGTTATTTGCTTTGCTGGTTAAAGAAAATGTTCCGTCTAGCTAAACTGGTAATATGTTTACCATTTTTCCCCCAAGGAAGAGAGGCTGGACTACATTTTCACCTTCAGAATGGGATCCCCTTTGGGCTGGGAAATTTGGCCTTGTGGGGAAAGAGCAAAATATATTGTAGTTGTTATCAGTAGAGACAGACAATAGGCTTTTCTCAAAAAGAGTCATTTATTTGATAGAATTGTCAGTCAAAGCCTTTCTCCATTTCTGCATTTTTAAAAAAGATTTTTTTTTATGTAAGTTTGCTCAGAGAAGCTAGCAAATGTTTGAAAATGTATTTACTGAATTAGTTAGTCAAAAACTGATCTCATGTTTTTGTATATAAAACTGTATTTTGTTCAAAATCTACATATCCTCTTTCACTTGTAACCCTCCCTTTTCCTCACTACTTTTTCCATCATTTTTTCCTTCAGCAAAATGTCTGCTATGTCAGAAATGACAGAATAAATACAGATCATCTTTTAATTATTAGCTCAAGAAGAACCTTTATGTAGTCTGTGGCACACATGTGTGCAAGCTGCTCATTAAGAGGATCACTAAGGCCCAGACTGGTGTAGTGGTTGGAGTGTTAGATAAGGAGTCCTAGAGATTAGGATTCAAATCCACACCATCACAGAAACATATTGTGTGATTTTGGGTAAGTCACACTTTCTCAGCCATAGAGGAAGGCAATAGGAAACCTTTGATTAAATCTTGCCAAGAAACGATATGATAGGTTGCCATAAGTCAGAGATGACTTATGGCAGAGGGTTAAGGCAGAGTTCCTGCATGGAAGGGGTTGGACTGGATGGCCCCTGTGGTCTCTTCCAACTCTATAATTCTATGATTCTATGACTTTAATGCACAAAACAACAGCAAAGGAGTACCATATATACCAATTATAAAAGCCAAAGAACACCTCATGTACATCTGACCTGCTTTAAAAACAAATCTCTCTGTCTATGAATGTATCCCCGCATAAGAGTATTTTGGCTAATGAGGAACTGTGCAATATTTTGTGCCAAAGAGTTTTGACTGATTAGAACTTCAAGATGTGATTGCAAAACAAGTTCTACAAATACATGGAAAGAGACACACACATACATACCACACAGAGATGTCTCTGTATCCAATCTCTCTTCTTGCAGAAAGGAGGAAGCAGGCTGGTTTTGACAGTCATATTTGTCTCCGTTACTCCCACACCTCAAGGGAGATCTGTTTATTAATGTGCCACTTCCCTTGATAAATTACTAAATAGAAAGAAATGCCTTGTACTCATTCCTCGCTGTTCCTTCCTGTGATTTATGCCCACAGTGTCAGCTCTGCCATTGGTCCCCATTAATTTGACAAGGGAAGAAGTCTTGATGTCCATCAGCAGCTTGAATTTTATTGGTGCAGCATTCTAACTTACCTTTCCTCTGATTTTTTTTTTTAAATGTGTGAAAACTCTACCAGAAGCTGTTGGAGGTTACAGGTTGGTCTGGGACTTCTCACACACAAATAAAGTGATATACATTTTATTACTGTCTTCTTTCATTGAGATCCTCCAGGTTCTACAAGATGTGAGAAAAGGTGATTGTATGCAATATCTATGACTATGGTTGTTCTGTTAGGATGTGTTCAAAACATTCAACACAGAGTATTTTACAGATTAATTACTTTTCTTTCCCTGTGTAAGCTTTCTTACAGGAAGGAATCAAGCAAGGGTACCAAAACAAAACAAAACAACAACAAAAAAATTGCTTTCATTGAGATGTTGCACGTAGCTATGACAAAGAGATGATGCCTCCATCCTGACATTACAAATGAGTAATGCACTATCTATGCAATATTATCACAGAAATAATTTTTGGAAAATGTTCAAAAGTAATAAAAGCACAGCAAGTTAAAATGATCTAATCTTAGATCATTTATGCTGCACTTTAAAAAAAAATTGAAATTCTATCCTGAGAAAAGCGGAGTTCTTTTAGCATTAAAAAACTGGTGCAAATTTGAATTATTTTATTTTGTATGACTTTAGAGAATTTATTAAGCTACTGCTTGTCAGTATCCTACTATCCAGTTTATTGAAATCTAGTAGAAATTTGCCATTTGTTTTGAATCATGAATTTTTAAAAGTATTTCCATCCCTAATAATTATACATTTCATTTTAAAATGAAACCCAAAATTCTCAATTAATTAAGACAGTGTAGAGCTCTGTGTTGTGGTAAAATTACATTTACAAACTCTTGAGAAATGAGGAAAACAGAAGAAGCTCAAAGGTTTAGGAATTCCTCTTTAACTGTTCCTCAATAAGGGTGGCTTTAAAACACTTTTTCAGTATGAAATTTAATGTTGAATATTTTGTAAGTATTTTTTTAGATTTATTAATATTATTTTTAGCATGAGCAATCTAATTTATAGTCATGTAATATACAATTAAAGATAAGGAATCAGAAAAAGAGGGGGGGTCAAACACCTAATAAATAGTAGGGCTCTGAACCCCTAATCCAAATTGTAATGAAAAGAAAAAGACAAAAATATTATTCTACCATTACAAACCCAACTAAATAATCCTACTAAAATTACCAATAACCATAGATTATTACATCATTAGATTTCTTATTTCTCAACAATTCATAAATGGTTTCTAATCTTCCAAAAACTCTTCAGCTGTGAAGTCAAAGGCTTTCACAGCTGGCATCCATAGTTTTTTGGGGGGGATTTTCAGGCTATGTGGCTATGTTCTGGAAGAGTTTGTTTTTATTTATACATTAGAACCCCTGTTAATTTGGATTCCATTTTCACTTCTTCTGACCATTTACAAGTTAGAACAAACAACTCTTCATAGTGTTGTCATATATTGAAGAAGTAACCCATATTTACTACCCAGTTTGCTCAACAGGAACATTTTTGGTAATGTCACTAAATCTTTATTTTGGATTAACATATAAATCTTAGACCAGTAACTTTTCACCTTCTTGCAAATCTACCACATATAAAAAAGGAGCCCTCCTTATCTCAAGATCTCCAAAATGAAACAATCTGCACCATTTTTGACAGTTTATCTGTGGCTAGATACCCATCTATATATGCCCTTAAGTTGCATATAAGAAAAACAATTAAGATGCATATCAATATTATGCCCAAAATTCTGGGCTCAGCTTCTCATCCACTCCTTTACAGAGTCATCTTCTGTCTCTAGTTTCAAAAGTCATTTATACACTTTAAAAATTACACGGTCATTGTCTTTATACAACTCTAAATAAAACACATTTTTTTCCTAATCTCTATGGCTTCATTTCTCTTGTCTTGATTAAATGTGTCCTTATGTTGCATATAAGTACACCAATTAAGATCTTTGCCTTCCTTAACAATCATCTCTCTTGATTGAAATTTCCAGCTATCTTGTTCAGAACAGACAGTCATAGAGCAGTCATCTCAAATGTTTAACCCATTCTTTCCTAAAAGGGGGGTAGTGGTGAGGTAGCTAATATTATGTTGGGGAAACATCTTTGCTTATATTTATACTAAACTCATAGGGCATCAAATAATTTTAAAAATTCAACAGCTGTCTAAACTTTATCATACCAAAGTTAAGCATGCCAACCAAAATGTAAGTTATGCCCTTCAATTTATAAGAGTCTCACATCAATAAGCAATATCCATTCCTTCAACTATACAAAACAACAACCGTCTAATTAAAAATAATAATTGTAAGCCGCTCTGATAGCCTTTAGGGCTGAAGGGCGGGGTATAAATAAATATTATATTATTATTATTCAATTAGGAGTCCCTAGTTCAATACATTAGGGACTCCTAAACTGCCTCATTCCTTAGCATGGTGCAATATTTTAAATTTTATTGTTGATTTCGTTGTCTGCCATGCAAATCTATGGAATACTTTTTGTGAAAATCTGCCATTCCACAAAAAGTATTCTATTTCTTATAATAGGGATCATTTGGAAGAGAACTATAAGTTTTAGCAAAATAAATAAATAAAATAAAATAAAAAAAGGGGGGGATTTAAAAGAAATTGCTTTCATTACTGCAATTCTACCCCAAAAGGAATAAATTTATTTTCCCCCATTTTTCTAGATCTCTTTTAATTTCTTTCCAGACTTTTTTATAATTCATAATTGAAATGATCAACTGTTGCCCTTTGTGTTTCTCTCTTCCCACTTTCCTCTTCTGTCCTCAGCTTACTTCTCTTGTTGCAAACTGAGCTGAAATTAACAACAGAAAGAGGAGTGGGGTGGAGGAATCTTGTCCATCCCTGTAGGCTCAGGAAACAGCAAACTGAAATTCTTTTTGTTTGCAGCCCTACTCTTAAGACTAAATAATTTAAGTAAGAATCTGAAAGTCCAAGTCAGCCAGAAAGGTGCTTTGCCTCAAATTTTCATTCCCCCCTTTTCTGGATGGCAGGACTGGGAAAGGAATTAGAGCTTGGAAAAGATCCTTTTTGGATTGCAATTCCCAGAATCCCCCAGCAACTTTTCAAAGCTTTACCTAGAATAAGCACAAAAATACTGAAACCTACATGCCACTGCATATAAACTTAAAGTAACTGTCTGTTGACAGGACACAGAACCAGAAACATCTTTATGACACCCATGCCAAACCAAAGGGAGAAAACCCAATATATCATTAATAAAGGGGTATTATACTCAGCATAGGGCAATCCTCTTATCATTGACCAGCAACCAGTTGGAATCAACCTCCCCTGTTTTCCTGTTAGCATTTTCTGTGCTCTGGCATCATGATCACCCCATTTTTTGTTTACATTGCAGCAAACGCCAAACATTCATTCTGGCACCAGATGAGATCCTGGAAGATTAATTTTTAAGGCACAGAGGGCCTCTTTAGATTTGCAGTTCAAGGTATTCTGAGATACTCTCTGGGAGACAAGAGAGCAGCTTTCTGTATCATAATCCACAAAAGTGGTTGTTAGGAGTCATTTAGCCAGCAGAAATAAATGGGATTCTTTTAGAACTCAAGATTCGGTAAAATTTTAGTCAAAAGCTCTGAAGCAAAAGCTCTTGGAAACAGGACAAGTGCAAGGCTATCTTTTCAGTCTTGTAAATATTTGTTATAGCCCAGCACAGTAAAACTCCTTGACATATTTTGAAGACATAATACAAGATGAATTATATAATCCCAAAACAGATACATGAAGAATAACCAGAATTTAATTCTGTCGTTGTTATTGTGTGGTTTATTACTCAGAGGGGTTTTGCCTTTCCATTCTTCTGAGGCTGAGAGAGTAATCAGTGGATTTCCATGGCTAAGAGGTGATTCAAACCCTGGTCCCCACAGTCAAGAGTCCAGTGCTCAAGTCACTACACCACACTGGCTCATGTTCCCATTCATTTAAGGTTGCCAGAGTGAAAAGAGGGAATTTCAGTAGGTGTTGTTTGTTACATGGATGCAAGACCAGCCAATTCAATTCTGAACTGAATCAAGAGGAGTATAACGTCCACATCAAGGAAGCTAGCAGTCCCACTTTATTCTGCTTTGGTCAGACCTCATCTGGAATACTGTATGCTGTTCTGGGCACCACAGTTCAAGAAGGATATTGACAAGCTGGGACTTGTCTAGAGGAGGGTGACCAAGATGTCAAAGGTCCTAAATCAACCCCTAAGAGGAACAACCTAGGGAGCTGAGTACATGTAGCTTGGAGAAAATAAGACTGAAAGTTGACATGACATTCAACATGAAATGATATCATGTAGAAGACATAACTTGCATTCTCCTCCTGTATAGAGTAGAACACGAACCAACAGATTCAAGTAACAGGAAAAGAGATCCCACCATTAGGGAGGACATCTTTACTGTAAGAGCTGTTTGACAGAGGAACTGCCTGTCTAAAGGGTGGCGGACTCTCCTTTTCTAGAGGTCATTAAACAGAGGTTGTATGGGAATCTTTCAAAAGTGCTTTATTTGTGTACTTCTGTAAGGCAGTAGGGTGAACTAGAAGGCCCCTGCAGTCTCTTCCAACTTTGTTGTTCAAGCAACACCTGCTGCAAGTTCCTCTTCTACACAACCATTAAGGATACAGGAGTCCTCTCCAGTTTTCAATCCAGCAACCCTACAAATCCATTCCACTTTGATCCCTACAAATCAATTGCTGTGAGAAAAAAAAACCAGAGAAGTAGAACCACAAACATTTATGAGATCCAGTGCATTGTGCTAATTAGTACAGCAATCATTACTGGAAATGCAAGTCTCCACTTAACTGTGAAGCTCTTTCAGTGAGTCTGAATGACCCTGACATTGGGCCCCTTACTCTCAGACAGACTCACCTCAGATAGTGCTTGCAAGGACAAAAGAAGTAGGAGAAAACCACACATGTTAATCTGAGCTCCTTGGAAGGAGAACATCAGGATGCACATTCAATAAATAATTTGCTTTCTCATGAAAAGCCACTTGCATGCTCCAGCTAGATGCACGCACCTCTCAAGTAATGCAAATCGGGCTAAGGTTTCACATGTTTCTAGTTGCAAAGTTAGCACAGAGATTTCCCAGGTAAAAACTAAATTGGCTCTCCCAAGAGTCTGATTCACAAACAATTGACCTTGTGGACATAGGAAAGGCCTGGGGTTCATACTGGAAAGAGTTCTTCTGACTAGAAATCAATGTGGAGCAACTCTAGGAGAAAATTTTTGAAGGTGTTGACTATATCAGCCTTTAATTTGATGCACTTTCAACATACACTCTAGTTCACTGAGAAGCACACATGAAAACATTTTTTTTTATTTTGCTGTTGTTGCTTTGAGTGCCAAAAGCTTTACAGACAAGACTGTATGCCAGTGATCTTAGCTTCAGACCTCCAGGAAGACTGAGGTGACAGCTAAAGGGGGTTGTGTTATCTCCTTTATCAAATATTTATCTGCTTTGCTCCATTAACTCTTCAGCAAGAATAACTTCCTCCAAGCCTGGTACCCTCCAAGTGTTATGGACTATTATCTCCTAGGCTCCTAAGAATCATACCACAACACATATGGAGGACACCAAGTTCTACAAGCTGTTCTAGAGTTTAACATAGATTCTCACTCCTCTGGGGGCATGCATATATGTTATAAGAGCACCTATGTGTAATGGGGGGAGGGAGGTTACTGATCACAGCGAAGCCCTTCTGACTGAAGGACTTTTATGTATTTGTAATAATATCCAATTGTACTGTTTTACCCTGTTGCCTGTAATCCAGTTCACGTTAGGAACAGACTGAAATAGTGCTTTGGTGCAGATGGCCAATAAAGAGACTAAACTGGGACAAAACAGAGGTAGTTCTAGTAGTGGTTTCTCTACCTAATGGAGAGTTGTTCAGCCTCTTCAGGAGAATGGGAAGAGCCTGCATTTTCTCTACAGAAGGAGTGGGCAATTCTGGCCTTCCAGATGTTTTGCCAACCTTTAGCTCCCACCAGTTCTAGTTAGTAACAATTCCATGCACACCCTATCCCATTTTAAAAAGAGATGTGGAAGAGGATGGAAGATTCCAATGAGAGGGAAGAATTCAATATTATTCAAGAAGGAGGAATGAACATTGGATAAATATAGTGAATATTATGTTTGATATGATTAGAGAAAAGTTGTGGATGACAGTTTTCTAAAAATTTTGGTTGGAAAGGAGAGGGGAAAAATGAAAAGAACCTGTGTTTTTGTGTGTTGATAATTAATGAGAATAGATTATTGGAAGAAGAGCAGAGCAATACTGGTAGTGAGACAGCTATGAATAACTGTGGGGCTTTTTACATTGGCAAGAAAGTGTGACATGAAGTTGTACTTTCCTTAATGCTTAGCAGCTAGACAGCAAGCCCCAGGTGTGCATTTAAAAAGTACAGGGCAGCTAGACTGAGTTTTTTTCTGTGGCTCAGCAACTACATGGGAAGCTGTCAAAATGCTACAAACACAGGCTGAGCAGCTACATGGGCGGCAAGGAACGCTGCTTTTAGCCGCGCTTTAAACATTTTTTTCCCCTTGCTGGCTGCGAATTGCGCAATTGCACAGGTACATCATACAGTCGGAGCTTATCACATGGGGGAGTGCAGGACCATTCCGAAAGAGGGAGAAAGTGAGGTCAGTTCGGAAATGCACGTGATTACGCACAAGCTCATCACACACAAAACAAGAGAGCATCTACACAAAAAGAAAATGCAGAGTCAATACGAAAGAATTCATCACATGTGAACATACTGGTCGGCTTTCTGTTGCAAATTAAGGCATCTTGGGAAATGGTAGCAAAGGCTCATGGGAGTTGTAGTCTGTGTTCTGTCAGAGCATTATATTGAGTTGTCTTGAGGTTTCAGCCCTCTGTCCAGGAGGGATTCCCATATGTCCTCCATTCTTGAGCAGAGGCCCCCCTTTTCCAAGTTGACCAGGCACGTCCTCCTTTGCCAGGACACGTCCTACTTTTCCAGCCTTCTTTTTGAAGAGGAAGCAGGAGGGCCAGGCGTGCTCTGGCCAGGCTCTGGGGGTCTCTTCCTGGCTCCTTCCCTCCCTCCCTCCCTGCTGCCTTCCTCCTCCCTTTGGCTGAGAGAGTGTGACTTGCAGGGAGGAAGGGCAGCTGTGGTGCTCCAGGTCCTCCTGATGCTGGGCCAGGGAAAGCTGGAAACAGGAGGAGGAGGAGGAGGAGGAGGAGGAGAGGGACATGGGGCCCCTCTGCTGCCCTGCCTCCCTGCAAGTCACACTCTCTCAGCCAAAGGGAGGAGGAAGGCAGCCAGGAGAGAGCCCTGGAGCCTGGCCAGAGTGTGCCTGGGCCTGCCTTCTCCTCCCCCCTTTGGCTGAGAGAGTGTGACTTGCAGGGAAGCAGGGCAGCGGAGGTGCTCCAGGTCCCTCCCCTTCTCCTCCTCCTCTTGCCAGCTTGCCCTGGCCTGGCTGAGCGCCTCCAGTGCCCTGCTGTCTCCCTAGAAGTCACACTCTCTCAACCAAAGGGAGGAGGTGAAGGAAGGTGCAGGCGCACTCTGGCCGGGCTCTGAAGGTCTCTTCTTGTCTTGGCACCTTCCCTCCCTCCGCACTTGTATCGCTGCCTTTAAATGGGCGCTTTAAAGATACAGAGCCCCATTTAACCGTTCAACTACACCTTAGCCTTTAGATGCAATAGGGGTGCTTTTTACATTGGCTAAAAGGGGCGGTCCAAACTCGCCCCTTCTAGCGGCGAGATGAGGTTCCGGGATCGAGCTCTTTTTTTGCGGAGCGGGAAGGGCGCGATTGGCACCCTCCCGCGCCGCCAGAGCGTCAAAACGTGCGCAGCGCGTCAAAACGCTGCGCACGTGATGACGCTTGTACAGCGCCACCGTGTAGACGCCGCCATCTTTAAATGGCGGCGTCCATGCGTTTTAGGCTTAGGGAGGGTGTAAAGGCTACGCCCTCCCTAACCCTAAATGCGGGCTTTTTAGCCCTAAAAGCGCCTTTTTTTGCCCGTGTAAAACGGGCCAGCAATGCTGCACCCTTTTTAAAAAAGTAGTGGGGAAATCAAACTACTTTTTAAAGGCACTTCTTCTCCCTTAAAACTCCAAAACAGTGTTTTCATGGCACACTTTCCATTTTTCTCATCTAAAGGCTGGGTTTTCATGCAGCCTTCAACACACCTCTTTTTGCCAATGTAAAATGGGCCAGCTCCTTTTTAAAGCACTTCTTCTCCCTTAAAACTCCAAAATAGTGTTTTCATGGCACACTTTCCCTTTTTCTCATCTAAAGGCTGGGCTTTCATGCAGCCTTCAACACACCTCTTTTTGCCAATGTAAAACGGACCTGTATGTTCTTATGACTGCCATCAGGAAGATTGGAAGTCACCTTTTCATTTTGTTCTTTTTGTTCTCTTCTTTCACTCTTTTTTTCTTTCTTTTTGTATTTCACCCTCCCACACACATGCACACTTTTTAGTTTATGAATATTTTATTATATTTTGAAACTTATAATAAAAATATTTTATGCTATACCTGAAAGGGATAGGGAGTAAGAATGGCCAACACATTGCTCAGCTGTCTTCCTCAATACTGCCACCTCACAGTATTTGGTTCCTGAGGCAACCCCTTCATCTACCTCTACCTCTACCTCTACATCTAAGTGTCTTGATCTCAGGGAATGAAACCAACTAAACCAGAAGGTGTCTATTTGCTGGGAACAGTTCTAGCCTCCTTTTGTCCAGGGACAGGGAACAACCTTTCCCATCATCACTGCCTTCTTGTAAGGGTCCTGGTCTGCCACATCATGTGGGGACAACACGTAACTACAACCAGAGCTTGGAAAAAGTATTGTTTTTGCTTACAACTCCCAGAGGCCATTGGCCATGCCGGGGGAGGGGGGGCAGAATTCTAGGAGCTGTAACCCCCCATTTCAAGCACAAAACAAGGAGAGCTAATAAGAAGTTATGGGAAACACAAGTCAGAATAACTCAGGAATTTAGGAAGGGAAAGAATATCTAATGGAAAAGCAAAGCATTAGTCATATAGTGTTAGCAGTTTTGGAGCCACTAATAGTCTCTGAAAGGATACAGCAGCGCTTCTTCAGAGGCCCAATTTTAAACATTGATCTCATTCTTTGGCATTGGCCAAAGTTCTGTCCTCCTGCGTGACAGTAACATAAATGCAGCTGTGTTGAACTGGAAGTTTTCCTCTGTGGAGGAGAGTAACATGTCACAGGATTCTGGCTAGTTTATCATGGCATGAACAGAAGAAGGCAAGAAGTAGGCGGTGATGGACACTCAAATAAGGGGGAAACTAGAGGATAAAAATGTATGGTTGCTCGTGAAGCCATTTAACATACAAAATGATTCTCTTTTATGGTACTCCATATACAATGCAAGTGTACTCACCATCTTTACCATACATTTCATGGATCTAGTTCCTAAGGTGCAATTAGGTTCTTCGCTTTCTCTCATCACACACTAATTTGGTTATACATTTTGGCTATAAAATTTGTTCCCATGAGCTAGCAAATCAGCAGAAAACCTATCACCCCACCAAAACATTTACTAAAAGGATATCTGAAAATTACCATATTGCAATGGCAAGGCAAAAGACTAGATACATATGTCTAAAGACTACTTGGTATTTCTTTCCCACCCTCCTGCCATTCACCTCCCCTGCAGTCTGACTGGCTGATTCTTGACAAACTCTACCTAAGCCCAAATAAGGTCATCAGTTAGCACCTCAGGATGTAAGCTGCTCAAGTTTCTGTTGTATTTCAGCCCCAGAGAATTCTTCTTTTCTGTTCTCTCATCTCCTACTTGCGACCACCTGAGCTGCTTCTGTTGATAGAAATGCATGGTGCACAAGACTGCCAAAGTGAAGTACTTCTAGGTCTCATTTATTTCAATGGAATAGTTGAGCATGTGCTTAGTCCTCCCACTAAAATCAATGAGACTCACATTAGGATTGCTTCAGTTAGGATTGCACTTTAAAAAACAACAGCCCAACAACACTGACCTGAATGGCTAGAAGAAATTTCACAAAAACTGTTTAGTCTTTGAATTCATTCTTCAGCCTCTTAACTCTTTTTGAAGGGTCACTGATGCTTCAAAGCATCCAGCCTAAATAGGCAGAGCAAGATAAATGATAGATAGCAACTATTCTCCCTATGTCCCTCCCACATCTTCAGTGGTTGTTGCCCTGCATCTGTTTTCTTATCCTAAAGTGAGTGTGCCTGCCTTCATTAAGCACTGCAAAATCCTTTCAACTTACAGCCTCCCCATACTTGATGAATCTAATGAAAAATGTTTCTTTACCCATAGTACTTGTACATTTCCAATATAATTCGTAGGGTTGTTTGTTTTTTTAAACTGAATTCTCAAAATTAGGATAAGGTTTGGCCCATTGGCTCTCTGGTCTCACGGCTTCAATCTACTCACAAAGGGGACCAGCTGTTGAACTCAAAAATTCATCGGGTCTGTTTTAATAATTTGGTACCTTGTATGACTTTGTCTCTTAGGAAAATTTACCACCCTCCCATTACTGTAATCAGAAAAGTATCATGAAATATATTGCTAATGGTAGACAACAGTGTGTTCACCAGAGACATCTTGAACGCAATGCCTGTCAACCACTCAAGAAACAGGCACCCTAGTTAGATTGTTCTCTGATTGTACACCCAGCTAAGGAAGTTCTCCTGCTTCCTTACTCACCATCGACAGGGCTGAGGTAATCGTGAAGGTGCGTTGCACTGGCTGCTCCTCCAGTCTGCATGAGGAGGTCACCATAAGGATTTGGATGGCTGGTCATGAGTGTCATCTGGTGATAGTAATCCGTAGGGTTGGCTCCTGGAGGAGGAGGGGGCAGGCCAAAGAGACCTCTCTCTTTCAGATGCTCATGAGCTACTGCACAGGCAAAGGGTAAAAGGGGGCAGAGGAAGGAGAGAAGAAACAACAAGGGTAAAATATTTCCAGAGACTAAAACTTTTGCAGTGAGGAGAGAATCTCCCCCTTCTCCCTGCCAAACTCTTGTAAGTTACGACTCTGACGTGTGCTTGGGACGTGTGCTCTCTGTGGACAAAAGACACCAGGCTGGGGCCCTCCACATTCCTCCATTTCCGCAATTTTATAAACAATCTCTCATTTCCACCCCCTTTCTAATAATCCCTCTGTACGAACAGAGTTCACCAGAAAAAGAAAGAAGAAGGGAGCAAGAGAGAGAGGGAGAGAAAGGACAAGGGGGAAGGGACAGGAGGTGGCAAGGGATCTGGGTGCAATAACGCTGTCAGAATTAACATCCCAGCCTATTACAAAAGAAATATACAAACACAACCCAGTTAACGAAAACCAGCAGCACGAGAAAATTAAAGCAGAGGTCTAATATGTAGAGAGAGAGTGAGTGTGTTTTTAGTGCTTGGCAGGAGTAAACCATTTGGCTTGCCAGAACCAATTACCCTCACTTTTGCCCATTTGTGAATTTTCAAACCTGCCTCTCTGCCCAAGCTCCATTAACTTATTTACTGTGGCTTAAAAAAAAAGCAAAAGAAAGAAAGAAAGAAAGAAAGAAAGAGATGAAAACCAGCACAAAGACCCCTTTCTAAAGCCAAGTAATAATAAAAAAAAATTCTTTCATAGGCAGGAAGGAGACTCAGGAGTAGCAGGAGGGAGAAAGAGTATAAGAGCAATAAAATGCATCTGTAGTTTGCTTAGAGTAGAGTCTTGGAATCTTAACACTTGTTACAGGGAGAGGCCTCTGGGATCACAAAAAACAAATCAGCAGCAACAGAAAGACCAAGTTTTACAAGATGTGTTAAGTCTGACTGACTGAAGGATCATACCTAGCATCCAGTTGTCATTCCACAGAGCTAATTTTTTGACTTCATCCCACTTATAAGTGAAGCAGAGCCGAGCTATTTACCTTTTGAGACTACAACTTCCAGAATCCCCAGATAATATGGCTGCTAGATTCTGGAAGCCACAGTCCACAGTCCCACAGTCCTGTGGAAGAGATACTATATAGACTCTTTTATTTTTGGTCATATCTCTATCATCTGAGCATCCACATGTAAATAAACAAGGAGTTTGTTATAAATGATTTTTAATTTTTTTAAAAAAAGTGGCTGTGTTAGTCTCTTCCAGCATAAAAGGAGGATGGAGAGGGAGAAAGAAAATAAATGTGGCAGCAAATTTAGGGCTAACTGGTTTTTATTTTAGCATGATTTTTTGTACATATAAGCCCACTATTACACCTGAAGATGTGGGTTTATACCCATGAAAGCTCATGCTAAAATAAAAGCTAGTCTTAAAGGTGCTGCCACATTTCATTTTTTCTTCCCTCTCCCTTCTATCTTGTTATAAAGGAAATGGTAGAAACATGGCTGCTGCTTAATTTTTTTAAAAAAATTTGTCAACAAAAATGCATACAGACATTTCAAAATGTTCCACTCCCAGCATAATTTGCAATAGAGAAAAGAAGATGTAATTAGTAGAATTACATTCACCTCTAATTTCAGGTATCCTGTTTAGTTTTGTTTTTAGTAAGGAGTAAATAGCAATAGCAATAGCAAGTACCTTTCTGTACTGCTTATCAGTGCACTTAAGAACTCCCTAAGTGGTTTACAAAGTGTAAGCTAATTGCCTCCAACAAGCTGGGTACTCATTTTACCTTGGAAGGATGCAAGCCTGAGTCCATCCTCAGCTCTTGACTGGGACTGAACTCATAACCTTGTGATTTTTGAGCTCCAAGTTTTACAGATGTGAATGAGTGAGTGGCTGCAGTACTGTCATTTAACCCCTGTGCCACCAGGGCTCCTACTAAAGTTCAAAAATATCACCCATTTCAAGAGTTCAGATGCAGTATCTATAACATCCTTTCTCCCTATTTACATATTCAGTAAATGGTAATCATGTTTCAATGAATGTGTCTTCTTTTTCACCATGTAGTTCTTTATTGGATGCTGTCAGCTTTTTGTTACAGCAAGACCCCAGATCTTTCTTCAACATGCAAAAAGTCTAGCTCAGTAACTTACGTACTTCCATTTTTAGCTACCACAAGTCTTGCAAATGAAATTAATAAATAAGGAAACAAGGTGGCTGTATGTTTAAGGTCCTTATTTTTATCCCAAAAGAAAATTATCAATCTGCCATCCTATTTTATCTGTTGTTTAGTACAGTGGGCCCTTCCAGTATGTGAGGGAACCGTTCGAGACCCCCCCCCCCCGCCATGTAAGGTAAATACCATGAATGCTTGAGCCCTATTGAACACAATGGGGCTCGTGCACGCAGCATGGTGCCCGCACATACACCATTGCCTCTTCTGGCACACAACTTTCAGTATGACGTGTATGATGCAGGCACTCTGTAATTAGGGCAACTATTACTTAAAATTTGCTGCCAGAAATCAGATATTTGGGGGCATGTATGCCATAAATGTCAATGTGCCTTTTTGCTCGCGTCCTTTTTTTTACCATAGTGGGGATGATGTAGGAAAATCTAAATGTTGTTAGATCCCACCAGTAAGTGGTTATATAAACTTTTTAAAACAAATATAGTACACACAGTTTTAAATGAAGTACCAGGCCATATATGTTTCCAATCCTTCTCAGGGATTTGAACATCTAAATCCATCTCCCATGGCAACTTAACACCAACAAGGTACTTAAATTGGTCATCTAAGTGTGTTTCATGTATTTTTTGAAACCAATCCTTTTGTTGAGTTGATAGGATTTTTATAGTAACTTTCAGAGATGGTGAAAGAACAAGGGGGACTCTCTTATTTATATATAGTCTTTGTACAGTAAGCAACTGTAAATGTTTAAATTATGATTTTTCAGAATTTTTAAGTATTTAGGAGATCTAATTGATAAACAGAGGCTGTCAATTCAGAAATATCCTGTAAACGTCATTATTTTTCCATCTCAAAAGCATTGCATTAAGAATATTTCATTGAATTTTTGGTGCAGCTATAGGGGACATATAAGAGAAGGCTATCATCAATTTTCATCCCCATATTCCAAATTCTGATTGTTTCCTTGAGAAAGAGATTGATAACACTATTTATAATATTTCTTTTTATTGGTTCTGAAAGCAATTCTGGACCTTCCATGAGGGAGGACAGTGTTTTTCTCCATGGATGTCAATAGTACCATTTTATCTTGTTTACAAAGTTGTAAAGACTGTTTCAATGAAACATAGGTCTATGTTAGGAATAGAAAGTCCTTCATTTTTTGATTTAGTGTTTTGGGGAATATAAGGCTGGCATCTTGTTCAGCAGATAGGAGGGATATCATAAACTGGACCTACAATATCCTAAGTGCTAGAGATTTACATTTACCATCATGAATGATTGGACATGGCCTCCAAAGCCTTCTTTTGCAGCCTGGCAACACCCCATCTCAAGTGTTTCTGAGGTGCTGGAGACTGGGGCACTGGGAAACTACATTTGTAGTGCATCCCCAGCCATGGGATGCCTTGAAACAAGGTGTTGTGGCAGGACTTCGAGGGGTCTCTCCTGCTGCCTGTTCTCAAAGAACAAGCAAGATAGCACTGCAGACATCATTTCCCAGTGCTCCAATCCCCAGCACCTCAGAAATATTTCTTTGGGGTCATGGCCAAGTTGCAACGATAGGTATGGGGAGGGGGAATCATTAGTTGTAACTACAATGGCAGAGGCCCATCATCATTATTGTGATGAAGTAGGGTCTTGGCCCCCTTTTTTTTAAACCACTTGCTATAAAATGCTCTATAGCTGTCTGCCAAAATGTTATATATTTAATTATGGCTTGATTGGGATGGTCTGAAATAGAAAAGTTATTTATTGATTTCTTTCATTTATATACCCCTTGTTCCTCCCAATAATGGGACTCAAGGCAGCAAACAGAATATTTCATACCATTACATATAAAAAACTATACAAAGTCATTAATATAAATATAAGTGCTGTTTAAAACTAGTTAAACAATTTATAAAGTTAAAACATTAAACATTATAAACATTAAAATTCATTAAAAGATTATATACATACCTTAATAACAGCAGTTCAGAGCATTAAAATCCAACCCAGTCAGTTTCTAAAAGCCTGATGGTACAACAATGTTTTGACTTGCTTACAGAAGGACAACAATAGTGCCATGCTGTCCTGTCTAGGGTTAATTCTGGTAACACATTGGCCTTCATTGTAATTATTCTGCCCAAGAGCATTAGATTCAGGTTCCCCCTGCTCTCAAGGGTTTAGTTTTATTTTTAATCAGAGAATGATATAAAATTTTTCTGACATCTTTGCTGATATGCACACCTAAATATTTGAAACTGGAGAAACAAACGTTCATGACAAACAGTTCTTTTATCTCAATTTGTTTCTGTAGTATAGCATTTATACTAACTACCCTCGATTGGGAAAAATTCCTGACAATACCTATAACTCTACTAAATTGCCTTGAAATATTTTGTAATACTTGAAGGTCACAAATAGACTTCTTTTTCTTTTAGAAACATACACATTAATAATGCGTCTCTTATGATTAATCAATACTCCTTCAATAGTTGTAATATTTCTAATAATTTCTTCTAATGGTTCAATTGAGATAGGAAAAAGTAAGAGCAATAGGGGGCATCCTTGTCTTATGCCCTGTTCCAGGCATTTAACCATCTAATTTGTTGGTGTGTATAAAAGACAATGTATTGCAGTGTATTCTATAAAGAGCAGAAATAATTTTGCCATATCCAGATTATGTAACAGCTGGAACACAGAAGTGCTATCAGTGGCTGCTAGTCATCTTAGCTACACATTGTCTACAGTATCAGAGGAAATATGCCTCTCATTAAATATTGCTGGGAACAGGGGAGGGATGTGCTAGTGCACTTATAGCAGCACTATCAGCAGCTTCATTTATATACCACTTCATACTGAACTAAGCAGTCTCTAAGTGGTTTATAGCTGTAAGCTAATTACCCCCAACAAGCTGGGTACTCATTATAGTGACTTCAGAAGGATGCAAGGCTGAGTTAAACTTGAGCCTTGGCTAGTACTGAACTCACAACCTTATGGTTTTTGAGTGAGTGGCTGCAGTACAGGCATTTAACTATTGTGCCACCAGGGCTCCTTACTTATGCCCTTGTGTGATTGTCTTAGAGCAGGGCTGGGAATTCTGAGGGCTTCTGAAGATTGCCCATTGGCTCTGCTAGCTAGGACTGATGGGAGATGCAGTTCAGGATTATCTGAAGGGCCACATTATTCCACCCTGTCCTACAAGCAACTTGTTGGCTGCTGTGTGAATAGGATGATGCACTAAATAGGACTTGGGTCTGATCCAGCATGGATCTTATTACATTGCTCTCAATAATTCTGAAATAGCTTTACAATGAAGTGTTATAACTATAACTTTGATGGACAGCTTAGTTTGTATACTCTTAAAGGTGTAAATATGTTGGTGTGAACTGTTGGGTTGTTCACCTGTGGACAAGAAACAACAGGACTGGGAATCAATCAAGCTGAACTGTGTGGTAAGACAATTCTTCGTGAGAAAGAAAGAGCCAAGTCAAGAATGAAAACACTTCCTTGCAAAATGCTACTGATAAAACTCTAACTGAGGAGTATATGTCTAACAGGAATTGCATTTATATGTGGAAAAGTGTTTCCATTAGAGTTGTTGTTGCATACATGGCATACCTACAAAGTTTTAAGTAAAATGCTTAGGTGTACCCCACTTACCATCAGCTGGGCTGAGACCTCTGGCAGCTGAGATCATAGAGAGCGTAGGGCTGCTGTGCATGGATCGGAGGTAGTGTTCCATATGTGGGTTCATGTATGGGTGTGGGTGGCTGAAAGGTGACTCAGCGGGCCCAGCAGGATGTGGGGAAAGACGGATGAGAGAGATGTCAGAGATAACAGGACTGCCACTCAGAGTAGAAGGACTGCAAAAGAGAAATGTTCTCCATCAACATGAAGTTTTAACCAGGCTCCTTTTATGCCTAAAGATTAATTAGTTGTTTGGTGATATGCTGCAAAACACAAAAACATAGTTTTAATTATAATGAAACCCATAGTTTCATAGGGCTCAGATCCTGTAGTGCCTCTTTTTTCTTTTTTCTTTCTTTTTTTGGCCATTGGAATAGTAACATGGAAAAATGTTGTGTTCTGGGACTGTCAACTAATTAAATATATCTCAGTTGATTAATCAGCTTGATAAGTTAGTTAAAAATGCAGCCCAACACGTGTCGATTCAGAAGTATATCCTACTGAATTGAAGTGGGATACACTTCTGAATTGACATGCCACTTCCTCCTAGGTATGCATATCAGAGCAGACCTACTAAATCAATGAAAACAATAGTCAATATTTATAGAAACGTCACTGACCCAATGAATCTACTCTGGCTGAGACTAATAATTGGACTGAGGCTTCAGAGTGAAAAATCCCCATGCTACTATTGTCTAAATATATACACTTCGCAAAAACTATGTTGAAAAAAAGCAGAAGATAATTTACAAATTACTAAATGAAATTCATATCACATATTTTACTTCTGAGCTTACAGCTGTATTTTATTTATTTCTGACAATGAAGCGTCTTACTTTTTTGCTTTTCTTGCTCTGAGTCTCTTTAGGAACTACTCCAGGTAAAACAAAAAACCATCACATCATCTTCTGGAGCCCTGTTTGAATGTATACAGGTCTCATTTCCCTTATGTCATCTCAAGACATCATGGAGACATCGTGATTTTGACATTATCAGAAATTCATCTCCTGCTCCTCCCTACCCATCACTTCTCCACATCTAACAGCAGCAGCAGCAACAACAACAACATCTTGTTTGGTGAAGAGATCTGAAGATGTCAAACACATATATTTTGTCCCCCTTTCGTCCTAATAAAAGGTACTATACTAATTCTGAATTTTGCAAGAAATATTATCTTTTATATTCATAGCCTATTAACAGTAATGGTTCAAAACTAATACAGACTCTGAACAATGTATATATTCTTTTAACTTGAGACCCAATGACTTAGATTCAGCCATCATCCGTTACCATTGCTGGTTACTAATTCATCAATTAGACATTTTGTTGATTAAACTAGTAATTAGACTGATTACAGAGTGTCACTTGATATCCTCTATGCTCACTGCTGAAGCTCTGTGTTTTAGACAGTATATCAAAAGCATAGGCTGAGGCACTCAATTAGATAGCCTCCAAAGCTAGCCTGAGAATGCATGATTCTATCACTGGGATGCTTCCATATTTCTATTAGAAGTTATTTCTTCACTCAATGCATAATTAATGTATGGAATTCTCTTAGGTGTTTCACCTCAGGAAGCAAAAAAACAAACAAACAAAAAAAAAAACAAACAAACAAACAAAAAAACTGTGGGTGACGTCTCTCCTCACATGCAATGGAAAATCCTGCCTTGTCACCGGTATTGAAAATCTCAGGTGCCAGAACACCTGGTATGGAATGGAATGCATGTGCGCAGTATGTTATGCTTGTTTGTGTGTCTTTGATCTTGTCCTTTGCCTCAGACAGCAAAAAGTCTTGATCTGCCCCTGGAATACTGTGCACGAGACATGGCTGAAGCCTGTAGCTGAGACATTTGCCATTGGTTTCTGGCAGTGGAGAAATTTTTTAAAATGGCCTTTCTTTTTCTGACTTTATTCTCACTCACCTCACAGCCATTGGGGACTTTAGTTTAACCTTTCATCTGCACTGAACCTCCCTCAAAGTCACCTTAAGCTAGAGTTGCCAGAACAGGACAGGATACCTATACCTTTAATTCTATTTGAACAGATCTTCAAATAGGGTGAGGTATTGTGAAACTCTATCAAGTATAATGAAGGTATCTGTCGTCCCTTACCTTTCTGATCCCCAGCTTTCAACTACAGCCCTCTCCTGCCAATGAGGACATTGCCTCACTGGAGAAGACCAGGGGTGAGGTCATTGCCTCATTGTGGAAGAGTATCCAGTGACAAGAACACAGCTGGCCACAGTCTGCATCCCTTCCCTCACTCTCCATCAACCAGTATAGGAGTCAGGAGTGCATGGCTGAAGCTGAATGTTGGGGTTTGGAAGGTGAGGAATGACAAGTACCTCTTTCCTGCTTGATGGAGATTTGCAGTACTGTGTCTTGCAGTAAGGTAAGGACTGGAGTTAAAGTGGCCCTTTCCCAGATCCAATGTGCCATCGTTCTACATTATGTTTTTAACTGTCTTTGCCTGTTGGAGAAGCCTGTGAGCTCTGAAAGCTTCCATGATGTATTCTGCACCTCTGCATTGGCCTAATTAAAATAGTGCCCTAGTATTTATTTTGGATTTTGTTTTATGATCAACATAGCTAATACTGCATTTTAATCACTCTCAATCTCCCTCCCTCCCTCCCTCCCTCCCTCTCTCTCTCTCTCTCACACACACACATAGAGACAAATTAATGGAGGAACAGTAGGTCTATGAATGGCTCTTAACAATGATATGTGTATGGAATCCCTGTTTCCAGAGGTTGTAAGTTACTGAATATCAACTGATGGGGTACATCAGAGGGAGGCAAGATTACTGAAGTCAGATCCAGCAGTCCCATCAAACTGTTCCTTCAGTGTTAGGTATGGAGTGGAGAGTGTGTGGCTCTCCAAATGCCAATGGACTAGAATGTCCAACAGCCCTAGCATGCTCAGCCAATACTAAGAGATAATGAGAGTTGCAATCCAGAAACATCTAAAGAGCCATTCATTTTCCCTCCCTATACCAAGTGTAATGAGGGGAGCGGGGGGCAGGAATAGCCTTTTTTAAAAATAACATTTATGGAAAACAGGCATACAGTTTCAAAATGCCTTCCAGGCCCACCTGCACAAGGTCATTTTTGTTACTAAGATTACATCAGAAATGGAATCAGCATTCAGATCTGCCCTGTTTAATAGCACAGGGCTTGTATGTGTCACAGCATGGCATGAAGCTTGTTAGTAACCCCTTGATTTCAAAAATGACATCACTCCTCCCCCCCCCCCCACTGCCGCCAATAATCTGAACATGAGGCTTGGTGAAAGCCCCACCTTCCTGTTTCAGGTCATCAAGTGACTGTGCAAAATCTATCAGATTCATTCATATTTGTTTAAATGAGTGGTAGATGGGTGAATGGATGGAAGAAAGAAAGAAAGAAAGAAAGAAAGAAAGAAAACTGTATGTTTTCGATTTGGCTTGGGACTGTTACAAATAATCTCTGGCCCCATCTGGAAAAAATAAAGGAGGATTTTTCCCCAAAAAGGAAAGTGATGTCATTAAGAAAACATCTGACATTTTAATGCTGAATTCAAGTGTGTGACTGCACTGGGAATGCAGGGATGGGGAGGGAGCTGGATGTAAATTGAAAGCAGTCCCAGACTACCCTAACCCATAGAGCTTGCCTTAATGCATACGCCTAACAAGAAATTCTCTTACATACAAAATAAGCTCCCTTTTTCATCAATACTCAGTTTCTCCCAACAGGATTGTGAATGCCTTTGATGCAGGTTTGAAACCTTGTATTGCTTGGTTTACAGCCCTTTTGAGCCTATTCTGATCAAACCAGGAGACCAACATCTAAAGACTGTTAACAATATTTTGTGCTTGCTTTTGCATTTTCGTTGAAGGCTTACACTGGAGAAGCTGAGTCCTTTCAGTTACACAAAACAATCACTACATTGGTCAAAAATCAGAACATAAAATTGATAGGAATATGATTTCGGTGAAATGCCTGCTATTTTGGTGTATGCATATATGCATATGCAGATACTGAATATAAGAGGTGCCTGAATCTCTTCAAAGTCAAACTTTGAAGAAAAAATGAGAGATTCTGATCACATACTTGGAAATGTAATATAAGAGGGGACTCTAAGACAATTAACCAACTCATTCTCTTAGGTGTTTATCACAAGGGAAAATTGTAAGTTTAAAAGGAGTAGATCCCGTGTTTATTGTGTAAATAAAGCGCAAATGCATGATTAGTTTTCACATGACGTTGCTTGCAATCTGCTATTAATCCGATAGAAAGAGATCGCATTCCCATTCAGTTATTCATGGGCAAATATTGTGAATTCATTTTCACTTCATTCAAGAATTTGCTTTATTTGTGCAATTGCTATCATGTGAAAGCTAACTGTGGTTTTTTAAGGCAAAATAACTGATGAGCTTGTTGCCAGATTTCCCATGGTTTACTAGGGCAAGTTTACCTCTCATTCTGCTCTTTGGGCAGACATGGCTGGCTGGTGAGAGGGTCGCAGCATTTCATGCTCTGGATTATTTCTTTTTGGTATTGTTATGCTCCTTTATACATGTGGCAAGAAATGCAGGGATGGGTTAGAGTTGATTGAAATAAACAAATAAGAGCCTTTGGTATCTGCTGGGGTTTGGTTCCAGAACCCCACTGTAGATCCTGGTGAAGCAATTACTACTCATGCGCACATGCACTAAAATTGCTATTTTCAAACCATTAGTGGGATATTCACACATCTGTTGGAAAACCAAATGTGTGTTCTACCCTCTTTACCACATTTGTAATGCACCCTTATCATATTATTGTCGGCTGTGTGTGAAAACCATTCACGCATTTGCACGCTTTTGTGCAATGTGGATGCTTTAATACTTTTAACAGGATGGTGGCACATACGGTACCAGTGTGATAAACTCCTTAAAAAACAAACAAACAAACAAACAAAATGATAACTAATCTGTCTCAGGAAGAGTATCTCCACAGAAGGTTGAATAAAATGAATATTGGAGCTCACCAAAGAACCCTACAGTATGAACAAAGGAGCGTTAGCTGAGGAAGTCACACTCTGTCAGCCTTAGAGGAAGTCAATGGCAAATCTCCTCTGAATAAATTGTGCCAAGAAAAACCTAGGATACTGTCATTTTCAGTTGGAAGGCACATAACAACAACAAAGAGTGAGCACAGGTGAATGCATTTCCTCCTGCTTTAGTACACTTTGGGCTTATCTTTGTGTAAGGAAAAAGATGGCCAGCCCAAGATACTTTGGTGGCTCACATGTATAGCAAGATGGAATACCCATCTGATTTGATGCCCATAAACCAGATGATCTGGAAACTGAACCTGTCTTTGACACCAGTGGTGAAACAGTATCCTTGACCACAGCAGAAACCAGTAGTTGAGTTTAGGAGGTGCAGAGCAGGTTGCATGACATGTAGCTCTCTCCCCAATATATCTGTTACTGTGTGAGGTGGCAGTCTCACTCTGCGTAATGGTAGGGCCCATTCTGTCCAAGTGAGTTCTATTACAAAATTAATTGCCTCATAATGTAACCACATTTCCCAAAGTCCTCCATTATATTTCTGTTATTTTCAAGATATGTGTGTCATTCTCCTGCTGATTCTACTATCTGACACATGTGCCTTGCGTTTTCTAATATTGGATTCCTGACCCCCCTTTTAACTGCTCACATGCTTTTTAATTATTGCATACCCAAGCAATTTTTATTTTTAATAAAGGCATATTTAAAGGTTCTCAAATCTTACAAATTGTAATAAACTCATCCATTGTTTCTTCCTCATGCTAATGTGTTCTACAAGAAGTTGGTTTAGTTCTTCCAAACTTCACCTTCCAATATTATAGAATGCATTTCTGTATTATTTTATCCAAATATTTTCTGATATTTATACATTACACTCATATCCACATACTGTCCAGCTGTTTCACAGCTTGGACAGTCATTAGATACACTTATTGTTACAAGGCCCACAAGAGGTGATGTTACAATTTTTTAAAAAATGAACTTTTTAATGCTTTCCAGAAGTAATTGAAGTTACTTTTAATATATTTTTTAAAAAATATTTAATTCTACATGCTACTGAACTGTGGTACAAAACTATGGCCCGATCTAGACGGGCACTTTGCGGCACGATTAGGGCTAAAAAAAGTGTTTTTAGGGTTAGGGAGGGCGTAAGCGCATGAACGCCGCCATTTAAAGATGGCGGCATCCATACGGACGCGCCGGAAGAGCATCATCATGTGCGAACTGTTTATATTCGCTGTGCACATAATGACGCTCTAGTGCTGTGGGAGGGTGAAAATCGCGCCCTTTCCGCAGAGCTCCTTTTTGAAGGCGGGTCTTTGCCGCGGCTTTTAGATAGCCGCGGCCTCCAGAAGCAGCGCAATGGGGCCACTGAGGCTGCTGGTATGGCAGCCTCAGCCCCATCCCGCTGAGTCTGGGAGCGGGTTGGGACCACCCCAAAGGGGGCGGTCTGGATTGCCCCAATGTTTCTTCCTGTCCACCTTATTGTTGTACACCCTTAAATTGTCCTGATTTGACAGGAAGAGTATCAATTAATTCTCTGTCATCCTGCTTTTTCAGCTGCTTTTAAAATGTCCCTTAAAATTCAGGTATTCATGGGAAAATATTGTGAATTCATTTTCACTTCATTCAAGAATTTGCTTTATTTGTGCAATTGCTATCATGTGAAAGCTAACTTTCCTCTTCCCATTCCTCCACTTTGTCCTCAGCTTGCTTCAGTTATTGCAAACTAAGGGGCAAAACAGATGTCCCCCAAGGAGTGGAGTCATGATGCCCCTTTGATCGTCAGATTAGGGCCGCGGCAACCGCATGGCATGGCCCCTATCTGGTGTTTTCCCAGCTCAAAAATAAGCAGCAAAAAGCCACTCCTTTTTGAGATGGGAAAAAGCCAGCTTTGCCGCACTGGCAGTGGCTTTTCAGTGCTTCTGTGGCACGGCACACGTAAATGCTACACCACATAAATGCCACAAAGCTGCCGCACACGTGGCTTCCCAGCAGCCTAGATTTTACTGCCAGTCTGTTTTGTCCCTGAGTTCAAAATCCAAATGACATTTGTGCTCAGTTACCTCAACATTGGGTAGAAGGGAGGAAGGGCTACAGTCCTGCCCTTCCTAGTAGGGTCAGGCAAAAGAAAACCATGGAAGCCTCTCTTAGCTTGTGCATTCTTTCTCATTAAAGACTTCTGCCATCTTGATAACACTCTGATGTTCCATGGCCAGACCTGTTCCAGTTTTCATCTGTGAAATGTTGGAGGGTATGCTGTTGCCCCAACACCCACAACAAGAGTATGATGCACAACACAAACCAGACTTGAACCATGTGACACTCCTCACCATTATTTAGTAAATGATCCACCATAACTCTAACAGCAACCCAAGAAAGTTGGAGTTACACTGCAAAAGGAGTTACACTATTCCTTATTATGCCAAACTCATAATGCAATGAAGCCTATATCTACATTGCATTATGCTCTTGGAGAAAAAAAAGCAATTAACTGATTATTTGTAACTAGCTAGTTATAAGCCCTGAGCTACTTGGTCTCTACTCCAATAATGTGAGTCTGCCACCCGCATCACCTGGCATCTTCTTAAAGAAGGAGACCAATAAAGAATAAACGTTTTACTAAAGTGCTTTCTACTAGCATAAAATCTGTATTGGATGCTATCCCTTAATTAGTTGCACATTTCCATCAAGGCACATTTAATCATAACCTGTGTGTTTAGGCAACATCTCCTTGATAGTCTCCACCTCCACAGTAGACTGAGAATGGCTATGTTGACTAGTGGATTGTGGGAATGGTAGTTCAAAAAAAGAGGAACTCTTCCAATCTCAGTGAGTAGCCTGGGTGATCAATGAATGGTGTATGGTTTTATTGGGCCAAAGTGAGTGGGTTTAGAGAAAGAGAAGGGGGAGCAGGAGAAAGATCAGAGGAAAAGTGAACATGTTGCTTGGGAGCATAATTTGCAGCCAAGAGAAGGTCTCAGATTATTTCACCAGCTGCTAAGAGTTTTCCCTGCTGGTGCCACATTCTCACCTACCTGTCAATGTTGGAAGCCACCCTGCTGACTTAAGAGTCTGATGTACATTCCTCCACAGACACAGGAAAGCAAGTCAGCCCAGCAGTTGGTGTGCAACAGGAAGCAGGAATGGTGCACTGGCAGTAAGATATATTAGGAACTGACACCTGACACATATAATCAGTTGGACATCAGGAATGTCCATTGTTTGAAGAAGTATTATCAGCTTTACAGGCTAAGTAAAGCTTAATTTTCTTAACATCTGTAGTTCTTTTGATGCAGTGCAATGAAACAGCATCAGAAGTATGATGTTTTAAGGGAATCTCAAATATGCTGAAGTATAGCAGTCTAAACTGCCAACTTCATTGAAGAAAAAAGACAAAACGACGACTTCCAGGGCACCAGATGCCCTTGTTTTGGTAAACACAACTGACTGACAACCAATGATTCCTGAAAAGAGGTAATACTGTCTTAAAAAAATATAGATCTTGTGCTTCTGCCTACTGACTCCTGCTTGCAAGCATTGGGGCTTTTTCTTTTTCAATGACACATGCTGTTTGATCTATAAAACTCCTCAAGGCCATGTAGAAAATACAGAGGGCATGCTTTGAAGGTGGGGCTGTTGTCCAGATGTTTTGGAATATAATTCCCATAATCCCTTATGATTACCTATGCTCCTTGAGGCTTCTGGGAGCTGATGTCCAAAATATCTGGTGAAACAGGTTGTCCACACTTGTTTTCAGGATCTGCTCCAACAGAAACAATGTGGATTTCTGGGAGATGTGTCTCAGCCTAAGACTAAAAGCAGCTTTAGACACACTGCAAGGCTTTCCTGTTTTAGCTGGGCTCTGATGGACATGGTTAAGCCTTTAGATATGTTTTCTAGATCTTGAACAGTTCATAATATGAATTCAGCCTTTACTTTCCACATGAAGCAGAGTGAGGTGGTAAGAACCCTGAGGAGGTAGAATGAACTTAATGTTTCAGACACCAGATAGGAAAACAAGTTTTCAGCAATTCCTCTGTTTAATTATTTGCCAATTTTCTTCTCAAAGGAAGGTTAATTATTTGCTATTTTTTTCTTAAAGCAAGCAATGAGTAATTTTAGTAAATTTCTTTTTACTGTAAGAAATTTTCACAGATTATTAGCCATTGAGACTTTGTGTAAAATGATGGTTTTACACAGAAAACCACATTTGCTGGGCAAAAACATTATTTCTCTGTGCAGAAAATAATATTTC
This sequence comes from Urosaurus nigricauda, assembly GCA_034509955.1. Classification (NCBI taxonomy): domain Eukaryota; kingdom Metazoa; phylum Chordata; class Lepidosauria; order Squamata; family Phrynosomatidae; genus Urosaurus; species Urosaurus nigricauda. Next base: position 136,072,250 of record JAOEGL010000001.1, on the reverse strand, counting down.
TGCCCAGAAATCCTATGTAATGTGCAGGGAAATGCTGCTTTCTGCACAAAATGAACACAGGATCTATCCAAGATATTGAATTCAATTTGAAGATAAGATTCAGCACCTTGGAAAAGAACCTTTACAAGTTTGGGCTAAAACCAAGAATAGATTCACTGCCTCACTAATACAGAAACTACCAGCCAGCACTGTTTTCAGGGCGGGAACTTTGTCCTCCAATACACTGGTTGTTCAACACTTCCAAAAACACTGACAGGCCTAGCTGATTTCTGTGGCCTTCAAGTTATTTCTGACCCTAAGATTATCATGGGATTTCTGGGGCTGAGAGTGTGTGGCTCACCAAAGGTCATCCAGCTGGCTTCCATGACTGAATGTGGAACTGAACCCTAATCTCCAGAGTCATAGTCCAATGCTCAAGCAGTGATCAAATTGTCTGGATAAGGAGATGAACCTCAATTACATATTCCCTCTTTTTTGTATGTGGGGGTGAAGGTGGTGGGAGAGAGTCAGACATCAAAGCCAGAAATTAGATGGAAATGGGGACCTTTGAAACCAAATTAAATTCATGTGGTAAGGACAGAACTTTGATTCAAACTTAATAATGGTGATTTTTGTTCCTGTTCAACATGCCTCGCAGCCTACTTTACAGGCATATGTTTTCATGCTACATCAAAGGAAGTAAACATTCTGCTTTAGATCCTAATATTCTTTTTAAAAAAGAAATCTAATTATCTTACATACATAATCTTTCTATTTTATGTCTTGCAGACTCTACCTTTTTTGTAAGGAGCACTCTGCAACAATGAGGTGACTACTCAGGAATTCTTATAAGCAGGAATTGCTTGTTTGTTTTAAAAAAACAGCAACAGTAGCCCCTCAAAGTATGAAAATATTCTGCTAGTCCTTAGAATGATTAGTACAGTGTGTTCCTAATTCTCAGGCTTGGTGATAGAGGGGGTAAAATGTAGTAAGATGTCCTTCTATCAGCAGAGTGATAGATGTTCTGCCAGTGTGGAGAATGATTTAAAGGCACACAATAACAATGAATTACAGCTGAACATGGAGAGAATTATGGTGGAGTTAGCAGAGTTAGCATTATGTTGGATAACTCCAATCCCTGTTCACACTTACTTGGGAATGATCCCCACTCAAAAAACGGGGACTAAGTAAATGCTGATGACACTGTTAAAAAACAGAATCCAGACTGAGGCTATGGGAAAAGGAGCCGGCCATTGGTGTGGCCTTGGCGCAGCTTCCGGCTGTTTGGGGGGCATGTGTCATCTAAACACCATGCCGCCAAAGCAGATGCAAGCCACTTTATTTGGCCTGTTTATTTTGGGCCTGTGATTCCACTTCAGTTACTATGGGCACATTCTAGCTAAGACTCTTTAAGAATTCTAAAGGTCCCTTGTGAAATGAAAAATTCCAGGATTCCATAAAATATTGCCATGGCAGTTAAAGTGGAATCATATAATTCTGTAATGTGAAAGGACCCAGGACAGTATCTGGTCTGGAGTATATCCTGTGATTGCAACAACTGGACTGTAATAACTGAACTCTATTAACGTATCCCTATATTCTGCAAATGTAAATAGCAATAGCAAGTACATTTCTATACTGCTTATCAGGGCACTTAAGCACTCCCTAAGCAGTTTGCAATGTGTAAGCTAATTGCCTCCAACAGGTGGGTACTTTTTTTTAGCAACCTTGGAAGGATGCCAGGCTGAGTCGACCCTGAGCCCCCGGCTGGTTTTGAACTCACAACCTTGTGGTTTTTGAGTGAGTGGCTGCAGTACATGCATTTAACCACTTCTGTAAATACCAAGATTCACTCAAACAATGAGCAAGAAAGAATACACCTGCAAAGGAACATAATTTTTAAAGCATGCATGTAACTTTCTCATTGAAATCAAGGTGTCAAGAGCTTGGAAATCAAGTGGTTGGAAATATTCATGCTTTATCAATAGTTTTTTTTAAAATTTAAAGTTTTAAAAAGGGACCCAGTGGCTCAGCGGTTGAGATACTGACTCTGATGATCACACGGCTGGCAGTTTGAGGCTCAAGTTCTGCATGATGGAGTGAGCTCTTGTTACTAGTCCCAGTGCTACCAGTTTGAAAACATGTAAAAGTGCCAGTAGATAAATAGGTGCCATTTCAGTGGGAAGGTAACAGTTGAAGTCATGCTGGCCACATAACCACAGAGTTGTCTTTGACAATGCTTACAGTTGGACACAACTTGCCAACCTTGTCAAAGGAGAAACCTTTATCTTTTTTTTAGTTTTTTAAAAGCAATTAAATAATTAGGGAAATACATACAGTGGGTCCTTGATATCTGCTGAGGTTTGGTTTCAGGACCCCCTGTGGATACTACAATCTGTGGATGCTCAAGTCCCATCAAATACAATGGCACAGTAAAATGGTGTCCCCTAAATAAAATGGCAAAATCAGGGTTTGCTTTTTGGAATTTATAGTCTTTTGATTATTTTCAAGTTGTGGATGGTTGAATTGGTGAATAGAAATATGGTGTGGAGGGGTGGCTGTAAATTTATTTGATATATCAAGCATCATGACTGTATTGTTAATTAATTAATTAAACAAATTAATTTAAACTCAATTAAAATATTGTAAGTTATTTTAAGTTTTTAATTTGTTAATTCATTATTTTGTTATTTTAAAAGTGAATTATTATGCCCCCCTGCATAATGAAATGAACTAATGTAAAATTATTTTTTAAAAATAACACAGATTTATTGATAACAAGAACGGGCCTGTTGTGTTCTAAAAGGGAGTGTCATGGGGATGGGAGGCACCATAGAATGGATCTTACCGCACAGCAGAACACTGCCACCACCGTCGGAAGTTTCAATTCCGTTCCAGATGAGTCCCAAAAGGGCCAATTTTCAGGAACACTTCTGAAGGATGTGGAACATGATGGGAACTTCCAGTGGCTGCAGCGGTGTTCTGCTGTGCAGTGAAATCCATTCTATGCCACTCTCATCCCCATCAGCCATCACACTCCCTTTCAGAACACAACAGGCTCGTTCTAGGGCTTGTGTGATAAACTTAACAGTTACTTTATTATAACACAGAGATTATTTTAATATGAAAAAAATAAATGTGAAAATGTTTATTGAAAATTTTAATGAATTCACGGAAACAATTCATTTTTAAATGAATTATTTCCATGCTCTGCTTAAGCGTGTTGCTCTGTCAGCTTTTAGCACTTCATATAAGGATCAATAGCTACTTCCTCATGTTCCAAGAACAAGCTGCCATTAAAATAGCCAAAACTCACTATTGTCCAAGCCTCACTGGTCTCAGCAGGCCCCCTTTCTCATTCTCTCAGCACATACTTCATTTTGTAATGCAGACACATATCTGTACACAAATCCTACACTGCTTGACCCCAAACTCACCCTGTTTCCATTACAATACTGTTGTAGGCTCATCCAGACTTGCTCCTGTGCCAGCTCTGGATTGTCATTCCTTTTGTGGAGTGGTAATAAAGGAATCAGTTTTAAGCTGACAAAAAGCAGATTTCTTACTAAGTAAACACTGATGTTTTGGTAGGGAAATTAAGTTATAAAATTGTTTCTAGATGGAGATACCAACCCATGCAAATGGACCTTGTTAAGGCACTACAACAGAATACCATCCACTCTGGTTTAATTCAGTTGCTGGCTACTTTGGTGCAACCTCCAAATCGTATTTTTTCTCTTCTTTACTTGGAAAAGCCAGATACTTGCTTCTATCAATAAAATAGCTATAGAAGGTTAGTGTTACAATTGACCATTTGTACTATGCCATCAAGTAGTAGTAGTAGTAGTAATAATAATAATAATAATATTTATTTATATCCCGCCCCTTTGAGAACAATTGGGGCGGCTAACAATAATAAAAATATAATACATAATACATCAAAATTTACTTCCCTCCCCCCTTAAAAAATTATTAAATCAATTATAACATTAAAACCAACAGTAGAAAGTATATCTGGGCTGCATCCATGCTGCAGAAATAATCCAGTTTGACATCACTTTAACTGCCATGGCTCCATGCTATGGAATTCTGGGATGCAAATATCCTGGCTTCCTTTAAACTCCTTCTAGGTTGCTCCTAGATTCTGGAACTCCCTGCCAAGGAGATCAGAATGGCTCCCTCTTTGATGGCCTTCCACCAGCAGGTTAAGATCTACCTGTTCACACAGGTTTTTTAAGGAATTGTTATAAGGACAGGCTGGGATGTTGTACCATTTCAAAAAAAAAAAAAAAAAGAAAAGAAAAGAAAAGTTTTTTAATTTAAGATAGTTTTATCTTTTCAAAACGTGTTTTATTCTTTTAATAACAATCTGTTGGAATATTATAATACTTTAATTCCTTTTTAATGTACTTTTTTCTATGTTTTTAATTGTACTGTTTTTTAATGTTGTCAGCCGCTCTGAGTCCCAGTTCTGGGGAAAGAGTGGGATACAAATAAATATAGTAAATAAATAAATTCTCCAATTTGTTTTCTTATGATGTTGTTAACTTGTTATTTTAACCTCTAAATTGTATGCCATAGGCAGGCTTTGTATATATTCTTGATTTTATTGGGTTTTTTACAGCATCATGTACATTTATGGCGCTTTGTAAATAAAGATAATAATAATAATAATAATAATAATGACAATTCTGCTTTTTTTGCATGCAGCCTTGGAACATTCTTCTAGTTCCAGAGCCTTACTGTAAATAAGTCCTAGTTAAGTGTAGCTGAAATAACTACACAGAGAAATCAAGTAGTGAAGAAAGGGCAGATGCAACATGTCTTGTCCACATTCATATTTTTTAAATACAGTGAGCCCTTGGTATCCACCAGGGTTTGGTTCCGGGACCCCCTGTGGATACCAAAATCTGTGGATGCTCAAATGCCATTAAATATAATGGCACTGCAAAATGTGTATGTGGTGTGTGTGTGTGTGTGTGTGTTGTGTGCCTTCAAATTGTTTCTGACTTATGGCGACCATAAGGTGACCCACCCATGGGGTTTTCTTGGCAAGATTTGTTCAGAGGAGGTTTGCTATTGCCTTCCACTGAGTTGAGAGCACACAACTTGTCCAAGGTCACCCAATGGATTTCATGGCCAAGTGGGAATTGAACCCTGGTCCCTGACACTTTCTATTCCCCAAGGCACCCTCCTCACTCTGCCTAATGATGGGGCTGGCCTGGCTGCAACTGGTAACTGTGGCTTATTCAGTGATATACCATACTTCAAATGTTCTTCAAGTGCCAGTGTTAGCCTGCATTTTAATATCCTCAAAGATCACTTGTGGGTTTGGCAATGTCAATGTTTATGTGGAAATTCAATCCATTAATTAGTGAAAAGCCAGATTAGTGAGCAATTATTTCTGATTTTTCTCACAGGCACACTGGGAAAAAAGAAGGGAAGGAGCATCTGATCCTTGGGATGGTAGGAGCCTAGGCTCATCCTTCTTATGATGAACCCTCCAAACTCAGACTCTCTCTTTTTCTCTGTATACCTTCCAGAATCCATGCACTTAGGACTGTGTGTCAGTTTCAAAGGCGAGTGGAAAGCAGGCCTGATCTGGGGCTCTCTTTACGATCTGAAATTTCTGTGGTGAATGCCATATGATTTTTACCATTTAGCAGTGGACAGAAGGCTTATTTTTGCACGGCATAATGTTTACAGTAGACTGTCAGCATGTAGCATGATGTAAGCCACTATGTTAGCCAAACAGCTATTAAAAAGTATGTTCTTTACATAAAGCATTCAGAGAGTTTTTTTTAAAGGGCATGCTTAGTCTAGAGTGCGGAAGAAGAAAATGAAAAAAGAAAACATACATTTGTTTTGCTAATTTAAACTAGACTCATTTTTAAAAGAGATTTCTGGCTGCAATCGTAAGACTGTAGCCTTTTGCCAGGTACTGAAAACTATCTTAATTAGATTCTATATAAAGCATACGGATATAATATAAAATAAAAGAACTTATGGTAACAATGGAATTCTACAGATGTCTGCTAGGCAGTAAGACTCCTTGAGTTTAATGGAGCTTACTCCTGGGTAAGCAAGTATTGAGTTAACCCTAAATATATTAGAGTTTTACTAAATGTAGAAGGCAGCCAGGTTTTCCAGCAGCCAGCTCAGGAAAAAAGATGGAAACCAGAGTATATTAAAGGGGGGGGGGGGGAGGGGATCACTGGCAGACTTTGGAATTTGGCAGATCTTGGAACATTTTTTCTTTGCTACAATATATAAAGCTAAAAGGAGGAATAGAGCCTCTGATCATATGCAAAGTGCATTTCCTTCACCACTGAATAAATTGGCCTAATGTTTGAGGAACAAGTCTAATATCTGGATGGAAGAAAAGGTTCAAATGCAAATGATACTCACTCAAATTGAGTGGGCTGGATTTGCACATGATCCATCTTCCTTCAAGCTGGTTCTGAAACATATTTGGCCTCTCACGTTCCTCATGCCTTCCACTGTCTCTTACCACATCCCACTTCTCCAAATAGATTACATTTATCTATCTTGTAATTCATTTTGTTCATTTTGGTCTACTTCTCCATTTGGCCAATATTGCTTCTGATCACTGTTTCTGTCTCATAGAGAGTTCCCAAGCATTTGGGTCCCTCATAATATCTCTGGCTTTGAAGGGCCAACCACCCATCCTCTTGCTGAATTGCTCAAACTTTGGGTGGTGAGGGTGGGTTCAGTGGCAGCAAGAGAAAGAAGACAGCAGTGGTGGCAAGAGGAAACTTGTGGGTCCTCTAATGGCATCCACTGCTCTCCCACTGACTCGGGGTGGTGGTGGTGAGGAAGGATGGGGTGGGAGGTGATGAAGAAGGGGATAAGATAAAAGGAGGCAATAGGAGGATGAGAGAAAGAGTGATGGGGATGACTGGGCATTTCTATTAGACCTCTCTACTTTGGCAATTTTGGAGAGAGGATAAAACTAAAATATGTGGGATGTACAGAAAAGGAGTAGTAGAACAGCATGGATGCAAAAGATGATTAAATGTGTGTGTGAGCGTTTCCACTAGTTCCTTTTGGAAAATAAGCAGGCTAAGGGGAAAGGGTTGGAGGTAAAACAAAATGTAGCATGGTGTTCTGATTAGAGTCCTAAAAGGGAGAACAGGAACCCTTTTACACTACATTGTTATAGCACTGTGACTCCATGTTGACTATCATAGTTCCTTTCTAAAGAATCCTATGATTTGCACTTAAGGGAGACACATTTAAAATTCTTAGCCTGAGTGCTCTCCTTAGCCTCTGACCAAACTGCAAATCTCAGGAATCCATCACAAACATTGATGCAAAGTTAGAGTTATGGAAAAGACTGTTATTGTGGTAGGGGTTGTCAAGCAGAGGGGGAACATGCCATATATAAAACCCTCATGTTTATGTTATCAACCCAAGCAAGGCATAGATTAGGCCAAGGATGGCGATTTTCTGGGTATGGATAATGTTGGGGAGGGTCCATTGTCCCATAAATTTCATCTGGCATTACCTCTCAACAGTGATTAGAGATAAGAGGGTATTTAAAGGTATTTCAGCTTTAGGTGCAGTCATTTTTAGCCAGGCAAGCTGTGGTGTAGAACTGAGTTATAATGTGCAACCTAGACAACACCAGTGGGGAGAAGGTTTATCCTCTTTTTTTGGGGGGGGGGGGGGGAGGGGTCTGACAAAACCTAGATCCAGTTGTAAAAGCACCCACAAGCAACTTGATAATTGGCTTTTTGTAATCCAGTTTATAATTATTTTTAACACATAAGCATGCTGTTTTATTTAATCATTTTTTCTGACTTGGTTTTAAGAAAGCAAACAATGTAATTGTGCTGGATTCCAAAAATCATAAGAGCAAAAGCCTGGAAAGAAAGGTAAAGATTAGCCCTCAGGCCACATTTACATACCAAGAAGCCATGCTAGAGTATCTGCTGGAGCTTACCAAATGAGGTTGTTGGAAAGAAGCTATTAGCTCAACTGAAGATGGATATAAACAGAGAGAGTTAAATATCAGAAGGTTGCTACCTGTTAATTAAGAAACATGCTTGAGTGGTGAATTGATAGAGTGTATTTACTGAGATGTAAACACTCGGTGAGACTTAGCCAGTGTAATGTGAAGAAGATTGCAGTCCAACAGCATGTAGAGAGCACAAGCGGCCTGGCTCAGGTCTACATTGAGTGGAAGCAGTTTTCTATGTCTTGGGCTGCATTCTTTTCCAAGCTAACCTGGAGATGCCTAGGACTGAATATAGGGCTGTTTTGCAAAGCAAAAGGCACTACCACTGACCTATGGCACTTTAATGCATCAGAGACCATGTCCATGTTTGCTGTGGGGTTCTCCTAACTGCAGTTTAAAAAAAGTAATTTTTTAAAGCTCTGGTACTACACATATTCAAGACTTAATACTTTGTAGATATAACCTGGGATAGCTTTACCTCAACGTGCTCTCTTGTGCATAATTATTTTGTATACAAAAGTATTCCATGTAATCATGCATTTAATGGCAGTCTTAGTCTTCAGACATTTGTATGTTTGACATTCATGAATGGTACAAAGAGAGATAGACATCTGTATGAATCCAAAGGCAGACAGCTAGGTCACAATATTTGGAACTTTGAAAGGAACTCCAGTCTGCCCATCCTAACTGCAGGTCTACCATCTGCAGATCTGAGCATCCACATATGGTGCCACCCTATTGTCCTAATGGTGTTGTCCACCATAAAAAACCACAGGACTTGGGGTACTGAGGTTTTGGCATATGCAGTGTGTGTGTGTCCAGAATGGAACCCCAATGGATATGAAAGGCCGACGGTATATTAAAATCAACCTGTGATGGTTATCAGAGGAAACCAATGAATACTTGTAAAGATTTGTTAGCAAGAGACAACATTCATTTACAAATCCTGCTCCTCCATGGCTGTGGAATTTCTGCTACTGGTATATCATTTGTATGATCTGAAAGGGTGTCTTATTCAAGACAATCTGAAATCATGTAGTCAACATTGCCTAGTTACACATAGACAGTTAAATCTGGCTACATGAAGACATCTCTAAGGGCAAAAGACAGCTAGTTTAGTAGTTTTGGCAGCCACCCAAGCCCCCCCCCCCCCATTTCTTCTTCCTGACTTCCATTCCCTCTTCACTTCCTTGTGAAAAGTGTCAAACATTTTGGTAAACAGGTGCAAAACTCCACTTCAAAGAGAGGCCTCTGACAGCACCTCCATTTTAGCTTAACACTAACTTGAAAACAATGAAAAAGTGCATTGGCCTTGATGATAAATTCGACGTTAGAAGATTACTTTTCTCTGTAGTAGACAGTGCGGACCTCGTGATAAATGGATAACAAAAATTGCATCGAGGACACCAAAAGCACTTTACATGTGCAAACAAACCTATCCTGAACTATGGAGACATGAGCAATCTACACCCTCTTGTACACAAGAAGACCACAAATTGTACTGCCTAGGAGAAAAGCCAGTGATAAAAAAGAGAGTTGGCCTTGGGCTGAGGATACAGTACCATCCAATATTTCAGTTGGGGGTGGGGAAATATACTACAGTACTTTCTTGTACCAGGGCACCATTTTCTGCAATCATTATGCTATTACAAATTCTGTACTAGTAAACAATTGCCTTTCTGCCTATTCTGGGCTCTGTGTGTGTGTGTGTGTGTGTGTGTGTGCAAATTCAATGCATTTCAAAATATTTGTAAGCATTGATATATTTTGATATGATTCAAATCACAGGGGTATGAGACTGAACACCTCTACAATTTTAAGAGAAATAATGTAAAATGAAAAGTTCTAGGTAAGTATCTTTATTGAATAACACATAAACTGTGTAGAGAAATCAAGGAACATAAAAACAAAGTACACTAACTCAAAGCATAAACAACTGGAGGCTGGCTAATGTAGGCATGTCCATTATTATTTCTCATCACTTGCTCATACAAACTCTTAGGGCTGCTTTGCTCATTAGCAACTTGCTTCATTTATATACAGCTTCATACTGCACTCAGCAGTCTCTGAGCCATTTACAACTATAAGCTAATTGCCCTCAGAAGGATGCAAGGCTGAGTTGACCCTGAGCCCCTGAGTGGGATTGAACTCACAACCTTTCAGTTTATGAGTGAGGCTGCAGTACCCAATGAGGACATTACTTCTTATTCCAAGAGCCCTATGGTCCCATTTCTCCCCTTCTTGTTTCTCTTTGCCATTTCATTTGTCATCTCCAAGTATATGATGAGTGTGACAAGGAGGGCAAGCTTTCTTATTCAGTGTTTCTCAAACTTTGGTCCTACAGGTGTTTTGCACTTCGATTCCCAGAAATTCCAACTAGATGGGTAACAGTAAGGAATTCTGGGACTGAAGGACCAAAGTGTGGGGCTACTGCTCTAAATGATATTGCAGACTAGATAGAGGAGGAAGATGAAGATGGCAGAGAACAAAGAGGAAGAAGGCAATAAGCAATGGTGATAGTAATGGGACTGTGGTCATAGGTACCTTTTGGTCCATGGCCCTCAAAAATCTGGAGCCGGCACAGCTCAGCTGGGGACTGGAGAGGGTGAGGACAGGAAAAGGAATAAGCCAATGCATCCTGTCTACTTCCTCCTCTCTGTTGCTTTTCTCCCTCATCAGCCATCTCCTCCATCTAATGCTGATTTCCTGTCCGCTGGGACATGAAGTTTCCACCCACAGCCTCCCATATGTGGAAGAAAGGAATTCTGGCCCATGCTTCAATAGCCAAAATTGCTAGAAGTAATTAATAAGAGACAGCCAGATGTTCTGAAGCATCTTCTAATGCTTCCCATTCTTGCCACTCTAATGGAGCAAAAATAGCACTGAATCAAATGTTGGCTAGATGTGTGCTTCGTTCTGACAGCCTTTTTCCAACATACATTGATAATAACAATTTTTTTAAAAAAAATAGTATTATGTTTATATTATACATTTATAGTTATAACATGAAACAATATATCTAAACTAAATAAATAACAGTATGTGGAGGAATCTCATAGCACCTTGGAGACGAACTGAAAGAAACAAGTTGGCTGCACGAGCTTTCGTAGATTTAAGTTTACTTCTTCAGATGCATTTGGTCCAAATGCATCTAAGGAAGTAGACTTAAGTCTATGAAAACTCATTCTGCCAAGATCTTTCAGTTAGTCTCAAAGATGCTAGAATATCTCTCTACATACAGATTCTACATACTAACACAGCTATATCTTTAAATAAATAAGATTTTTAAAAATTAATTCAGAAATTGTGACAAATTTAAAATGTGAAAAGTCATTTTACAAAGTAACATGACCTTGTGAGGACATGCAAACACAATGTAAATGAATCAAAAGGGAAGATATAAAATTATGGCCATGAAAAGAAAACATTCTTGGAAAGTGGCCCTTTAGTGCTACTCACATATTAACCACAAGTTTGCATCCCTTGCTGTATGAGCCATAATTCTGACCATGTGGTCACAATGTGGGATCTTGTTAGAGGTTTTCAGACAAGGGACTTGGTCAGCTGCTCCCTAACCCTCATGTGGCTTATACAGAACAACTTAAAAAACATTCAGAAACCATATTAAGGAAGATCCTTTAAACTGATGTAACTGGTGTTATGAGAGTACCATACAACAAGAGACTAACAGATTAAACTTCTCCATGTTTACAGAGAAGTAAGTCCTGCTGACTTCAGTGAAGCATGATACCAAGTAGAAAACATTGTTAATGTGTCATACACAACTGCTACATTATTAATCAGTTTTGATATCAATGGTTAAAACAGCAACCTAGTATGAGGCATAATATTATGCAAAATCGTCTCTGGCACATGGAAGGATCAATCACGAACCTCTGGCTTAGTAACAACTTAAAGGCCTCCAGACATCCGCTTGCAAGAATGTAGAACAGCCAAAACATACTGCAGATGTGAGGGAGATTAGTCTGATGGGCACCCAACTCTGTCTCTTGATTTCTTTCTTTCTTTTTTCATGAACATGTTTTGTTGAGTGAAATCCTGGCAGGGCATCCAGATCCAGAAATCTGCCAAATCAGGCCTCCTTTTAACCACAACCACTTGGGTGGTCTAGCAGTAGACTGAAGTATTCAAAATCTGTCAGACAACATGGTCTAATTCTACTTGGGTTGACTCATCTCTTCCCTCTTTTAAGTGTTTTGCAGCTTGGAACTGTATGAAGATCTTCTGGAGAAGACTATGCCCTTCAGTATTTGACTGATGACATACAAGCTAAGTGAAGAATGGCTTCAGGAGGCTGTATAGCTCCTGCCCATTCTGTTGACCAGCCTCACCAAAAAAGAGGCTGCAAATTACACCTGTCCAATGATCTAAAGTCCATTTCCCACTTCCACACAGTATGTACATATTTTTAGTGTGGCCAAACATCTCAGTCCAAAAATACATATAAGCCACTTTTTCCTGCCCATCTGTCTTGCTCCATTTCCAAGTAAGTCTTCTTCTGATTTCTTGAGTATAGTTTCCATATAGGTCTTAATTTTCTGTGCTCTGGAGATGATGTAGCTCAGTTCTCTACCATGAATTTCAATGGGAAGTAATTTCTTTGTTAATTTTAAAGTGTGATGTATGAAAACAGAACTGCTACTTTCCCCTCTCTGACAGGCTCACAGTGTGGTTTCTTTGCTCTGCTTGTCTGGATTATTTTGTTACAATGTTTTATTTATTTAGGTAAAAACATTTTTTATTTTCTTCAAAAAAATCTCAAAATGACATACCTCTTACAGATAAATGCTATCAGTAATGATACAATGAATAAAACAAGGGGATCAGCTAAAGAACTTGAGGTAAAAGACAATGTAGAACTTGAGGTAAATAACAATCAGAGGAAGAGTTAGGAAAATGCCTGTGGCAAATTAAAGAGACTTTAGAAGATGGTGGTCCATCCTCTGGTCCAGTCAGGGCCCAAGATGATCCAAGCGGGTTTCAGGAAAGGAAGAAGCACTAGGGACCACATTTCAAACATACAATGGCTAATGGAGCGCACCAGAGAATCAAAACAAAAACAAAAAACATCATGTGCTTTATACAATTTAGCAAAGCCTTTGTCTGCATAGATCATGAAAGGCTATGGAACACCCTTAAAGACATGGGAGTGCCAACATATCTGATAGTCCTGATGAGGAATCTGGGCTCAGGACAGAACATGGAGAAACAGAATGGTTCCCACTTGACAAAAGGGTCAGAAAAGGCTGCATTTTATCACCCTACATGTTCAACTTATATGCAGAACATATTGTAAGAAAAGCAGGCTTGGACATAGAAGAAGGAGGAGTGAAAATAGGAGGAAGGAATATCAACAATCTAAGATTCGCAGATACCATAATACTAGCAGAATTATTTCTCCAGATAAAAAGATATTTTGGCTCTTCTTGAGCATTTTTTGCAGTCCACATTTTGATTTTGCCCAGACTCTTCAATTTTGTTGAATGCTCCAGTTGGCCTTCCTGACTTTACCATTCTGGTTCTCTTGGAAGTTTAATACAGCAGACTGTTCTTTACAGGCAAAATTGATCTTGATGAGTTACTAGTTAAGAGTTAGCATCATTCTCATACCTGTACTTGCTACTGTATTTGCTAGTTTGCATGTTTGTTGACATTAAGTTTATCTGGTTTTCCACACCATTTTCTTTCTGTTATCACTCTAACCTACCACCATTTTGTTCTCTTCTCTTTTTCCAATAAGACCATGTGTTTGACTATACATGAATAATTTGTAAGTAAAGCTACTTTCAATGCTTTACAAAGAAGACTAAGCTTACAGTATTTCTTTCTCTGTTATCCCCTGTGTGGGTGGGTGTGGGATAAGTTATTTTTCAACTATCTGTCTTGCCAATTTGTTTTCACTGCTAGAGAGATGCAGCACTATCTTGCACATATTTCAAAATTATTAACAGGTTGTTTCTGTTGATCTGTAAGTGTAGTGTAGACAGTACCCCATCACACACTCAAAAATAAAAGGGAAGTATGATGAAAAGTGACTTCACAATCCCCCCATTTGGTATTATTTAATCAGGTAAGCAAAGAGTTTATATAAACAGAATCATCATCATCATCATCATCATCATCACCACCACCACCACCACCACCACTATAGGATTTGTTAACACAAAGATTTGTGAATGACCTTTAAAAATAATAGAGGAGTATAGAATGACTTTCTCCTAAATGAGCACATGGCAGAGGTTAATATGAAAGCCAACATATATAATATTCTGTTTTTCTCCACTGTATTGTTTGCTCATTGACAGGCTTCATTTCTGGATGTCTGTGTAATTCTTACTACCATTGTATTTCTGATTTTTAAACAAAAAACGGAATAGCTGGAATCACTAGCAGTTATTACAACAAGTGAGAACTACAGTGCCACCTGTGGCTACAAGGGTTTCCTCCCAACACCACTGGCAGGAAGTGTGACCCTTTCTCTTCCATATTGACCTTGCAGGTATCCCATGAGATTGAACAACAAAACAAGCCACATTTATTTAGAGTACCTTCTAGTATGCTAGCCTAGGGTATGCCTAGGTTATGTTAGCTGTATATTTATACTTCCAGTATATTTTATTTATTTTTCAAAAATATTCTTTATTAAATTTATACATAATTAAAACAACATCTAGACAGTGTGTAAAGACATACCATACAAAGACAATCTAAGTAAAAAACAAATGTAAAAAATAAAATATAAAACAAAGACAACAATTAAATAACTTCTACCTTTTCTTTTCAAGTTCTTCTGATATCTGTTAATATAAACAATTCTCCAGAAAATAATTTAAAAATATGTGAAGTCAAAAATAGTTTGGCCACATAATTATAGGACATAAAAGAAAGCTAATTTGAAAGTTTACTCCCTTTTCTGCTGATTTTTCCATTATGATATTCCATTTCAAACCTAAATAACAAATCAAGGGTTCCCAATCTCTCTTGAAGCTAAGGATCTTTTTTTTTAATTATTTGTGTAAGTTTGTCTATTTCTATCATATAATATAATTTTATTAACCAGTTGTTTATATTCGGTGATGATATGTCTTTCCATTTGGTTGCATTATTTTTTTGTCTTGTGGCTGTCATCATATAGAATATTGATTTGCCATGTTTGTGTTCCAGTTTTTCATCTGAGATCATACTTAATACATTTTGGGTCTTTATTCATATTAATTTTTAAAATACTTTTCATTATAATATGAATTTTATTCCATTCTGTCTTTGCTTGTTTACATTTCCATCAAATGTGATAAAATGTGTCCACCTCTATTTCACATTTCCAACACCTATTTTTCATGTTTTTATTTGGTATGCAGATGACAAAGGTATGTGTGCATACATTCCAGCACTTCAGAAATGAAAACTGGGGCATGCCTGACCAGGATACACCAGAGAGTGGTCCAGATGCAAACATTATTAATGAGGAATATTTCACAAGCCTGAATGTATGCCATGGGTTGTTTTTGCCTGAACCTTCTGGGAATGGCAAGATTACACCCTCTCCTGCTCTCCACTGAATTAACTGAGTGCAAACTACTTTTGCACTTTGAATACATTTTGTAGCAACTGAAGTATAAAAGGGGACTGTGAGAAGAGGAGAGAGAAACTGGAGTATTTTAAAAGCAGCTCAAAAATGAGACAATGGAGGGTTAATGGAGTCTCTGCAAATTGGGATCATTGGAGGGTGTGTGTGTGTGTCATTTACCTTAAATTCTCCATTAATGTTTCTCTTTGTAAGCAAACAAAGGAAGCAATGACTTCTCTAGGATGTGAAAATATCTCAGTCTGAACAATTTCTTGAATCTTATCTGTATTTTCTTCCAATCTTTGTTTCACGTCTGACTGTGAGACATAGTGATTTTGTTGTTGGACAATTTTGTGCATATTTTGGTAAGCACTTTTCTAAATGCTTGCACTTCTAAAAAACAACAACACACAACTTAATGCATTTTCAATTTCCCACAATGACTGAATGTTTTTGTATGTCTTATTCAAATACACACTTTTTGAGTTGTGTTCATTGATTTCTTCGTGATTTAAAATGAAAGGAATCTTACACACACAGACACACAAATACAGATGATGAGGAGCTGAAAGATAGGAGCACAGTTTTACTAGTAGGCTTGGACAGCATACGTTGGCTTAATTCTTTTTTGGTTTTTTTAAATCTAGTTTAAGAATCTAGTGTCTAATGTCAACTTCACAGAATACCCAAGTGAGTGATGTATATTTTACAAAACATTATGAGTGTGTCTGGACAGGTACAAGAAAACAGCTCTGAGCTTCCTCAGCCACCAGCTTTGAGTCTAGAAGAGGCTTCAGCAAGAAGCAAAGAACCATTAATCAAAAGAAGCTCAAAGACTTAAAAAACAAATCTTGTAGAAAAGCACATGAGAGTGAACACTGTAGCTTTGTTGGAACGTGTGTTATGAAGTTAAACTGACTTACAAGCTTCCATCTATAAAAAGTGACCTTAAAAGCAGGTGTGTCCCTTTAAAAATAATCTATCCCTGGAGACTAGAAACAACCATCTTTTTGACAGAAATGCCTCCTTTTGATTGAATGGGCTACACACAAGAAACCTCCAGACAGAAAATGTTCAAAGTGATATGCTAACAGCAGCCTAATTAGACTTAGAGAAGATTCTACTTATCCTCACACAAAGCAATTTTGGGAGATCATCTCCAGTAGATGATGGTGTCCTATCAACAGCAGTGTCATATAGAAACTGAAAAGAGTAATGTAGGGAGGCTTGAACCCCTGGAAAGGATAAGACAGAGCAGTGAAATGGAAGTAACCAGAAAGGAAGACTGGGGCACTGACTTTTAAGGATTAATATTAAGGACATGCTAAAGCCACTCCCAACTGATCTACAATAGGGTGATGACTGGGTATCCAGAGCATCATTCTACCAATGCTCAGCTTTTGATAATTTCAACATATCATTATATTAGCTCTTCTTTAAACTCACTTTGCAAGCTGGATGGGGGGCAATGCAAACTGTCCACAGAAAGGGGGGGAAAAGATACAATAATGTGTGACTGATTGAAAGAGTAACATCACATTGGATATGGTGGGGCAGAAACCTCCTGTCTTAAAATTATTTCAAAATGTGTACTGATGTGATTTTTTAAATCTGAAGATATAGATCTCAAATTTATAACAATCATGTTTACAGTATTAGAATTTTTTGTCATCTGGGAAAAATGAAGCAAGTGATTAATGTTTCTTCTGAAATCAATTATTCTAATAAATGCTTTACATTGCGAATATTGCTTGCCATAAATAAAAGACATTGTATGAATGACCAGAGTAAATGGGATATAGTCTGGAGACTCTTCCAAATCAACATGATGATGATGTGTCACCAGCAAGGTCTACCACTGATTTGATTTTTGTGGACACAGATCATTTATGTATTTTTTGTGTATTTGTTTATCCACTTTTGTAAACCGCTTTGATCTTTTTTGGAAAGGTGGTATATAAATAAATTATTATTATTATTATTATTATTATTATTATTATTATTATAAAACAGGAAATGCAAGGACATCTCCAACTTCTACCTCATAAGAACCATCTATGTCAGTTTTGTGTTGCTTCCACATTTTGAGACACTCAATCTGACAAACTAGGCAACCAGTTCAAATACTTGGGAAATTATCCAATTATAATGAGGACTGACTCAGATATATGTGCTTTAAAACTAAATAAGGATTTGGAGAAAAATAATTTTTTAGAGTCAATTTGATTTCTCTGAAATACATTCACTTTCCAAGCTGTGTGACATAAATCTCTTCCATGAATGGAATTTAACAACCGAACTGTCCAAGATCATGCACATTCTGACATCTGGAGTAACTGAAAGATGATGAGCATCCATTTTCTTTTTTTGATCCCCTTCAGTTTGTTGTTGTTTTTTTCTGAACCAGGGTGAACCAGGTTAGTGTCAACTGGAGTTTGTGCAGAGGTCATACCAGAATTTCAGATTCTGGCTTATTTAAAAAAACTACAATTAAAATTAACCAATATTTCATGCTTTGGGGAAAATGACATACTGAGGTCAAGTGGAAAAGTCAATAGATGCTCCTGATCACCAGATGTGGCCAAGAGAAGAGAGAAAGGAGAACTGTAGTTGTGGAAGGCTGGAGTTTGCTGTTATGTGTGAAACAGGTCACAGAGACAAGGAAAACTCACTGATAGTTAATGGCATCTGGTGACCTCACAGTGTCTTACTTCATATAGCAAATTTGATACGCAGTCATATTTACATGGGGAGGAGAATGACCATCATATAAAAATGAAGTGGAACCATATATAACCATGTTTATTGGCTTGCATGTGCCTGTGGTTACAGATTACCTTTCATACTTTGCCTTGCATGGTAAAATACGGCTGCTAGTGGCTTCCATGTCAATGAGACAGTGAATTGGCTCTGGGTTTTAATTCAAACTGTAAAGGAACATGTTGAATGGCTTCCCCAAAATAGGTTCAACACCTTGGGTAGCTCTGCTGAAATTCAGACTAAAAGTGGATTCACCATTGCACTGAGATGGGAATCACCCACTGCCACTGTATGACTGATAATGAAATCCTATGGATGTTTACTCAGAAGTTGCCTATCTTCGAGGGATCACACATTGCCATTTGTTTAAAACTTAACCATAACCCTCTCTCCCAGATCAATAGACTGCTTGGGATAATATATTTCTCTACTCTTATTGTAAATGTATATGGTGACAAGAATTAGTCAAAGGCAAACATAGTATGTTTGACTGTTCAGAAGTTATAGAAGAAGGTGATGAGTAACATTTCTCCTCTGCCCCTTTTCCCCTTCCTGTTTTACAGAGATGAAAGTACAGAAATGTCATATCCAAAGCTGCCTAAAGGAAAAATAAGGCACCTATTTTATTTTGTTGCTTTTCAGCAGTTGAACATTGGGACTTATTCATACTTGTGGCTGAACTCCAAGTAGTAGGGTGTGGAATTGGATTATACCCAAACATTAGCACAATAGCTCAGGGGCAATTAAAGAATGTGGATTCCTCTAATAAATATTCCTCCTCTTGAGGATCCTAAAACCTATTTTCTGCCTCCACTTGGTTCTTACGACCTCATCCTTCTAACGTAGGCATTTCCACTACTGCCAGAGAAAAGACTCTAACATGCCTGCCTTACCAACAATAATGTTTCTGCATCCAATCTGTTAAGGTGGGTCTCTATCTTCCTTTTACCTGAGTACATTGGCACAGCTATTTTCTGACCCTGGGAGAGTGGGGTCTCACCCTGTTCCACAATGCAACCCTACAGCTGTATAGATCAGACTCTTTAATGACAACAGCAGTGCTGAGACTGCATCTTTAAATGTGCCAGGACATCAACCTAACAACAATGCTGCCTTTCTTGTTTCATTGCATAGGTCTGACAACTTTTAACCACAGGAAAGAAATTGCTTTGAAGAAATCTCTTGCTAAGTCAAGATCTTGCATGGAGCTTATGCAGGTTAGCCCTCAGGGCTCCAGAATTGTCAGTATTTTTTTTTTGGGGGGGGGGGGTCTGCGTGTAAAGCTGAGTTGGAGATTTTTCTTCCAAAGTTTGCTGGGGAAGGGAGGGGGAACTAACAACATTTGAGTATGAAAAGCAAATTAGAATTGGGAGAAGGCAGAAAATTTTAGTATCACATTCATAAATCTGGAAATAAATGGATAGATTTTAAATTTATATAGTTTATACCTCAAAGTACTGAAATTCCAGTTTTTAGGGAAAGAGGATATAACAACAACAACAACAACATTTTGGCTGGATAATCCCACTGATTTAAATTTACATTTTCACCACTGTTTAAGGCTACATTATCAAAGAAGGAGGCACTGGGTCATATAGGATGCAATGTCAACCTGTAGCCACTGTCTTTCTTTCTTTCTTTCTTTCTTTCTTTTTTTTTTTAGGTTGTCTCTTCTTTCAATGGTAAGGTAATGAATTAAATTTGCATCTTGCTTTTTTGCTAAAAATCATGCTTTGGTTTATTAGACTATAAATAAAATAGAGAAATAAAAGTGAAACCTGTAAATAAATAAAATCAAAATTAAAAAATAATAAAATAATAAACAGTGCCTGCTAGTCAAACCTGATAGAGAGTGGTTTTCTTTGTATTTTGGGAGGTTTGATATATTTGGAGTGTATCTGTGTGTGCATACATGAATTCAGCAGCTTCTAATTCTGATTAAGGAGTAAAGACACAAATGGCCAGCATGGTGTAGTGGTTTGGTCATTGGACTAGGACACTGGGAAACCAGGGTTTGAATCCCAGCTCATTCATGAGAACCCACTGGGTGACCTTGGGGGAGTCATACTCTCTTACTCTCAGAGGATGTCAGTGGCAAACCTGCTGTGAAAAAACTTGCCAAGAAAACCCTTAGGGTTGCCTTAGGGTCACCATACATAAAAAACAACTTGAAGGCACAAAACAAACAAAACTAAACTAAGGTTTTATTAAGGATAGCTATCTGAGGGTGCTAACCATTACCTGAACTAGTTTCACTTTTAGTAGAAATGAGAGAATTAGAGAAGAGGTGGTAAGTTCTCTAAGAATATAAATTTGCATTTCAGAGAGGTAAGGATGGGTGGATAACAAATGGAGAGATGTGGGCTCACTGAAAGCCATTTAATCCTATCAGTGCTGCTTTTTCTAAGATATCTTTAAACTCTTTAAGTGACGAACATAGTTGCATTCCTAACCTACTTCAATGAGTAAGCTAACATAAAAACCAAACCTATATGAATATAAATGATGTTCCCTGTGAGCAGAAGGGCTGTAGAGCTCCAAGGTTTATTCTCAGCATGAGGAATCCTGTCTGAAACCCTGGATATCCACTGGCACCCAGTGTTTCCAATACTGGGCTAGACAGACCAGTAGTTTTATATTGTACAGGTTAAGTCTCCCTTATCTGAAATGCTTGGGACCAGAAGTGCTTTGGAATTTGGAATATTTCCATATACATGAGATATCTTGGAGATGGGACCCAACTCTAAACATGAAATTTATTCATGTTTCATATACACCTTCTACACATAGCTTGAAAGTAATTTATTTTGTGCATGAAACAAAGTTTGTATACATCGAACCATCAGGAAACAAAAGTGTCACCATCTCAGCCATCTAGGCAGACACTTTTGGATTTTGGAATATTTCACATTTCAGAATTCTGGATAAGGGAGACTCAACCTATACTACATGGTTTATGTGCCTCTGGCATATGTCTTTACTAGATGTCGCATAATGTAAAGATGATATCATTTGCCTTGCATGTTGTAATCATCAGTATACAACAGGAGAGGGGATACTTTGTCTCTCCAGAACTTTTGAGCTAACACCCCCCTCATTCCTATACCACTAGTCATGCTGGCTGAGGCAGAACATACATAGGTCACCACTCTCTACAGTTTCATCTTTACTTAGTGAGACTTCATGAATCTTGGAAACTTAGGGGCTAAACAGACAGCTAAAAAGAGGTGCTTTCAGGCTGGCTTGAAGGTGTGGCATTTAGATGACACATGCCTTGAAGCCAGCAGAAAAGGGGCCTTATGCAGAGAAAAGTCATTTCAAAAAGAGGCAGCTTTTTCCTGTTTCTTCCTGGCTTGAAGCCATGTCATGTGGTCATGACAGGAGCACTCCAGCTGCCTTGGGAGCCGGTGGTGCGGTTGGTGGGGTCTCAATGTGGCTTCAGAAAAGGCAGCTTCAAGCCACTTTGTCCTGCCCATCTGTTTCGCCCCAAATTTTCCTCTCACGTCTAGTAGGACATAAAGCTATGTAAATCTGTTTACGTGCCAACCAGTTGCAAAGGTGATCTGAGATTATTTCACCCAGTGGAACATGCCCTATGTGGACTTCCTTGATTTAGGGGGTTACTGTCTCAACAGACAAAGACAGAGAGAAACTATATTTTTTCATGTGCACTCTCTCCCCTCTTCCATCTTTTGTCGGAGTCCCGCTGATGTCTTCCTCAGCAGCTGTGATGAGCTAACTCCCTCCCTCATTAGGTTATATGCAAACAGTGATGAAAGGGAACGTAGAGCCGTGTCATGTTGAGCAGTCAGGAAACAAACCTTTGACACAAAGCAGCAGGCAGATAATAAGACACTGTGGTTGACAATAAATGAGACTACACTTAATTTGCTGTGCAGTGTTCATGTAATTAGATACATTTGGTGCAGGCAAGAAAGTAGACAGCTAGAATATGGTCATGATGAATTGGGGGACCCTATGTCAGGCACTGATCATATTAATCATAAAGCCCAGGCTTGGTGACTCAATTTCTATTCTGAATATACATACACTTTCTTTTCCATAGAGAAAATATGCTATGATTTCTGGAATAGAATTTGTTTTGAACAAAATTTAACATGTGATTATTATTAGAATGATTACAGGATATTTTTAACACAGGAAAACTTTCAGGTATACTGCTTGTATTAAGCAAATCTCTTCATTAATCTAGCCAGAGATTTCTGACAACATGCCATTTTCACAAGAATGAATTAAGCCCCATACTATTCTGAGATACATTTCAGCTTCCAACATAATCTTTCAAATAAATTTGAAGGTTATTTTTTTTCTTTTCTAGTATTGAACACTTTACCATGTGGAAATGTTTTGGCCCTCCAGATGTAGGGGATCACAGTTCTCACAATCCCTTGTCACTGTGTTGGGTGAGCTTTATGGGGACTGTAGGTGAAAACATATAAAGGACCAAAGTTTATTCCATCTTGTTTTTCCAGGTTCAACAAGTATACCTATAGGCATAGCAGCAATGTTGTGCCTAAAGTTTTTGTAGTAGCCTTCTCAGTTCTGAAACACAGTTCTAACATTCACCTATGTACCAAGCAGAGTAAGGTGGTTACCTCAGGCGTCTGATTTTTAATGTCATGAAAGGGCAGCAAATGGTTTGTTATTTGATTTAATATTATTGTATTTTTTCCTGCCAGGGAGAGGCACTTGTGGGATTTTCTGCCTCAACTGCCAAACTAAACTTGGCTGACCACAAGTATGATCCACCTTGAATATGCCTTGCCCAGTGTCCTGTATTGGGGAGAAGATATCACCTCTACAATGGCTCAAGTTTAACTTTCCCATAGAGAAATGGTAGATGAATCACAACCCTCCTTGTTGGACTGCAACTCCAAGGCCTTCCTTCCCATTGGCTATGTTTGTTAGAGCTGAAGAGAGTTGCAACCAGCAATATCTTAAATATCACACTTTGCCCAGCTGCAAGACTCTTTCTTGAGTTGGGTGGGGGGCAATTCTCCTGTCCTGACTCCCTAGATTTCTTTATCTATGGTGTGTTCTCAGGCTACTTCTCAGCCAGGTTTTCTTGTAAGTACACTGGGAAGCCTGTTTTCTTAAGTTGTTTTCAGTCTGGAATCGGCAAAAGCCACACTCTCTGCCTTTCACGCCACATCTTCTGCCAAGGAGACAGAGAAGCTCTCTGAGTTCTAACTCAGGAAGTGCTTTAGCTTCTTGCTAGGGGCCTTCCAGTAGCAAAGTAAACTGTAAAATTTTATGTCACGTAGGGAAGTATTAAGTTAGAAACAACATTTTGCTTTTCAAAATGTTTTGGCTGTCACTTTATGGCTGTTAAATAATAAAACTGGTTAAATAAACCTGTGTGCGTTTCAGTCCAGGAGGGAAATTCAGTTAGGCGCATCTCATCCTATGATAGAAGTCTTTGACCTTCACCTATGCCAATTACCAAGGAAGAGTACAGTGACCCCCTGGAGGAGTTGGGCATAATCTAAGTAGACCTTTCAATCAAAGCAACAGCTCAACCTAGTTGTCAATTTAACTATTGATAACAACAGTTGACATAGGAGAATTTCAGGACCCATTAGCAGTTCTTTCATTTTGAATTCAACACACAAATAGAGACATGCACAAGCACATAGAGAGACAGGGGCAGAGGGCTCATTCCCACTTACATTTAAATTCACCTTGACACTGGGTCAGTTAATTGATTCCAGTGCTGACTCATAGAAGATGAAGAAGATGATGATGACAATGATTTTTTTAAAGAAAAATCTGCTAATAAGAGCACCTTCATAAGGGCCTCCCCAGTAAAATCCAAAGCCTGGCCAGGTGGTGGTGGTGGGGAAACCTACATTCCTTCAATTACCTTGGTTCCAAATCATTTAAGACTTCATATATATTAGTACAGCCCGCCTTCAGTATACAGGCAGCCTTCTTTACCCACAGATTCAACCGTCTATGGCTTGAAAATATTTTTCTTAAATCCAAAAAGCAAAATTTGATTTTGTCATTTTATAAAAAGGGACACCATTTTACTATATCATTGTATTTAATGGGTCTTAAGCATTCATGGATTTTGGTGTCCTCTGGGATCCTGGAACCAAACCCCAGTGGATACCAAGGACCTACTGTACTAAAATGGGCCTGAAAACTAATAGGAAAACAGTGCATATCTTCAAATGCTGGTTTAATGTGGTGTATTAAGGACATATGCATCAGCACAACTTTCTCTGTCCTGATCTTTCCATTCAAAATACATTGCAGTAATTATTATTATTAATAATAACATTTATTTATAGAGTGCAATAAAGTTTGCACAGCACTTTACATAGTAAAGGACAAATAAAATAAGGAAAAAATAAAAGACAAATAAAATAAGGGAAAAAAAGAAAAAAAAAACCCTGCCAAGTGGCATATAATCTAAAACAACAACATTACATGATTAAAATATCTCTAAAATAATACTAACTAGTATACAATAATGACAAAGTAAGCAGCAGATTAACAATCAGTAATTTGGAATGCCTCCCTAAACAAGAGTGTCTTCAATAAGCCAAGGAAGTAATAGTTCTTAATTGTGTGGGAAGGAGATTCCAGGCATGAGGAACAACATAGGAGAAGGGGTGAATTTGGGCAGGGGAGGAGGAGACCCTTGGCTTGGTCAAAAGGTCAGTGTCATAAGATCTCAATGCATGTGGAGAGCGGTAAGGAGAATCGAGTGCTGACAAATAAGAGGCAGCCAAATCATGAAGGGCTTTAAAGATCAGGAGAAGAATTTTATATCGGATTCTGAAAGGAATGGGGACCCAATGGAGGGATAACAACAAGGGGGTAACATGATCAAAGCGATGTGTCAAGGAGTCCTGGTGGTTAAATGCCTGTACTGCAGCCACTCACTCACAAACTGCAAGGTTGCAAGCTCAATATCAGCCAAGGGCTCAAGCTCGACCCAGGCTTGCATCCTTCGGAGGTTGGTAAAATGAGTACCCAGCTTGTTGGGGGCAATTAGCTTACACATTGTAAACTGCTTAGGGAGTCTTAAGTGCACTGATAAGCGGTATAGAAATGTACTTGCCATTGCTATTGCTATGGGTGGAGAAGATGATCCTGGTTGCTGAGTATTGCACAGAGATTCGGGGGCTAAACCACCGTAAAAGATCTGTTTGACAGGTAATCTATACATGAACCTGCCTATACATGGATAATTGGAGTGATGACTATCCCAGGATCAACCACCAGTTTGAAACAGGTGGAGCTGGAAAATGACACTCCATTTAGATGACACAATTATGGAATCCTAGGATTTGTAGTTTAGAAGGGCCATTTGGAACTTTCAGCCAGAGAGCTCTAGAGTCTCATTAAACTACAAATAACAAGATTCAATAGGATGTTGCAATGGCAGTAAAAGTGGAAGAGTGCTTTGTGTGGTGTGAAAAGGCCCCTTTGACACTGAAACTAGTCAGGCTTCCAGCAGACTTCAGGAGCATTTCCAGTCTAGTAACCTGGGCCTAACATTACAGTGCAGTCTCATCCAAAAGATGCATCATGATGCTTCATAGACAGCAAATTCACCTATCCATAGCACTTCCAACTTATCAGGATTCAGCTTTAGTTTATTGGCTATCCACTTTGTTCCTGATTCTAAACATTTATCTAGCACAAGCTTGGCTTCACCTGATCCTGATGTATGTGAAGCCACCTGGAACAATCATTAGAAGTTTGGCAGGGGTGAGTGGGGGTGAAGTGTCATCAATATGTGAATGTATCCTCTAAATGGCATTGTATTTGCTGCTATTAGGGAGTCATACTGATGTTGAAAAGGCAGCACAATGGTGATGGGGCCAAACAAGCATTTCTTAATGTTACCATCTAGAACTACCTTATATACTCGACTATAAGTCGACCTCATGTATAAGTCAAGGGCAAGTTTGGGGGCCAAAATTATGGATTTTGCTATGACCCATGGATAAGTCGATGGTAAAATTTAGGGGCATATAGCAAAGGATCTAAAGGATGAAGCCAAGCAAAACAATGTCAAAGAACTTATAAAATTCCAGCAGACATAACTCTACTCTTAAAACTGGATGGAGTAAAGGAGTAAAGGAGGCAGGTGCTTCCCATATTATACTCTTGCTTTTCACCAGGAGATGGTTCCTTCTTTTAAATAAGAGCTAAGATACAGTATTTACATTGACTCGTGGACAAGTCGAGTCAGTTTTTGGGGGTCAATTTTTTGACCTAAATTTCTAGACTTATACATGAGTATATACAGTAATCTTGCAGGAAGAAGAGGGACCATTTCCATCTTACCAACAAATAGAATTGGTCCTAGGGGACATCATGGCACCATAAACTGCTGAGAGACCAAGGAGAATTTACAGATATATTATCCTGTCCCTTTCCCTTTACAGGTCAGTGATAAAATCAGTACAAAAGCCAGACCAAAATTAGTCGAGATAACATTCTCCGAACATGCCTGAACAATCACTATTCTCTGGCTCAGGAAAGGGATTTTATGTCAACAGTGACAGTTGTTACAGTCCTCCATATCTGGAGAAGGCTTCATAAGGAAAAGGGCATTACTCTTTGTTTTTAAAATGTAGTTGTGGTGGTCATTTGCTCCTGTATTAACCATCTTCTGAACATACACATAAGCCCATTAAGGCTCAATTTCACCAGCAAAGCAGGTCAAGAAAAGAAAGAGAAAGTGGCAGGCCCAACACTTCGAAGCAGTTTATTGACATCCTTAGACCACAACAAATAAGCAAGATTGCAAAACTGGCTAGATGGTGAACTGGACACCCTTCCTCAACTTTAATCCATATAAATGGTGCAGATGTGAGTGTGTTTATCCTCAAAGTGCCTTGGAAATAAGGATGTAAATAATACTTATACATTCTCTTGTCCTTGGGGAAAAAAGTAGTCTACTGCTGTAAGATTTTGTGACTTGGTGCGAAATATACAATTACACAAAAAGAATAAATGGTATTGTTCAAAACATAATGTTTTCTGTGCAAAGACTCTTGCACAAAAATGAAGTTTTTGCAGAGTCTCCAATACCCCACACTTGAAAAATGCACAAAACTCTTGTAACCTTATCTCATGGTGAGAAAACCTTTTTCTCATTCTTAGAATGAAATAAAAGAAGAGTTATATCCTTGCTTGCAAATTTGTCACAACAGGATTACAAGGCTACCAAGCCATCTCTTCTCACTGAGATTCTAGCCAGTCTCTTAGCACTCAGAAAAACTTTGGTGCAGTATGGCTCCATGAGGATTAAATGTCAGCAGAAACAATACTCCTTTGCTGTTATATTTGCCTGTTATTACACACTCCTAATTGTATTTAGTTGCACGTGGATAGAATTGTACTACACAAAACTCAGGCTGAGAGGTGAGAGAATGAAAGCTCCCTTTCCTTCAAAGCTGTAAATTCAAGACATAGTTGGAGGACCTATTTTGGACTAGATTAATTGCTGCTAACATGTAGGTGGCAACTTTCATGCATCAGGGTCCCTAGATATAAATGCTTCAGCCTATATACTGGGCCTTGGGGGTGAAGGGAGAGAATCTCAGGGTGAGAATGCTACCTTTATGCATTGTGGATGATGTATAAGGCACCATGCTTAATGGCATCATTATGGGATGCTCGCTTGAGAAATTACAAAGGGGCACCCCAAGTCTAAGATTTCAGACCTCAGGATCTGGGATAGTCCTGACCTGGCAACCCTATCTACAACATAGACTTCTAGATGTTTAAATTAAATTAACCTCCCAAAATGGGACAACAACAACAACAACAACTTCTTACCTGCCTCTCCCCATGGATCAAGGTGAGGAACAACAATTAGCAAATTTCAGTTAAAAAGACAGTGGTTAAAACACACATCAATTAAGAGAACAAACAAGATGTACAATATTAAAACAGTCTACATTTAAAATTCATCATTTGAAATTCACAATTCAAAATCATCTGATGCACACACTATGTCATTGTGTGCGTGTGTATAGAGAGAGTAGCATTATATTAGTCAGGTGAATGCGACGGTCAGGAGCGCCTGTTATCAGCTTCGACTGATACGCCAGCTGCGCCCTTTTCTGGAGATGAGGGACCTGGAAACTGTAGTGCACACACTGGTAACCTCACGTCTGGACTTCTGTAACACACTCTACATGGGGCTACCCTTGTGCTTAACCTGGAAACTGCAATTGGTCCAAAACATGGCAGCCCGGCTTGTCACCGGTACATTTAGGAGAGAGCATATAACACCTGTGCTTAAATCCCTCCACTGGCTGCCAATTAGTTTCCGGGCACAGTACAAGGTGTTGGTCTTAACCTTTAAAGCCCTACATGGCTCGGGTCCATCCTATCTGAGGGACCGCCTCTTCCCATATGAACCCCCCCCCCGCATGCTCTGGTCTTCTGGGAGGAATCTGCTACAGCCCATGAAGACCAGGCTGGTCCAGACCTCCCAGAGGGCCTTTTCAGCGGTTGCCCCCAAGCTGTGGAATGACCTGCTGGACGAGATGCATCTTATTCCATCTTTTTAAGGCTTTAAAAAAGCCCTAAAGACGCATCTCTTCCGGCAGGCCTACCCAGAAGATGTTTAACACCTCCTGACTCCGAAAAGCTGCTCTTGTGTGTTCCCACATTTTCTTGAGCCCTTTTCACCCTATATAGCTAAGACCACTGAGTCAGAACTTTTGCTGCTGTTTTATCTTATTTTTATTTGTTTACTTTAGCTATTTTAATTCTGCTGTGATTTAATCCTGTTTTAAGGGGGGGGGGAGCTGAGGAATGGGATGGGGTATTTTAACTTGTACTGTTCTTTTTAACTTTGCTGTAAACCGCCCTGATTGCTTGTTCAGAGAGGCGGACTAGAAATGATGATGATGATGATGATGATGATAATTATTATTATTATTATATATAGTGAAACCCATACACAGATATACTGTAAAATCTATACACATACGTGTGGTCAAGTTTTTATTGTTATTGCAAATTCCCCCTTGCCCTGCTACTGCCTTGATGGGGTATTTTGCTGCAATAATCAACATGCTAGCCATGCAATGATGAATCTGAGAAAGTGCTATGCAGGATAGCCACTGAAGCACATTTTGTCCCAGGCACAGTGCCTGGTATTTTTTTGGCAACAATGAAGTCAGTTAATACCCTTTTCAAAGACCTCCACAGCTCCCCATTGCATGAAATTGCCCAGCTGTCAGACCTTCAGTCTTGCCTTCATCCCTCACAGCAGTTCCTCTCCTTCCCAAAAAGGGGGATATCCGGAAACAGAGCATTCCAAGAGAGGAGGAAAGGGGAGGAAATGCCTCAGCTGTACAGCTCTTCATTACTTTATGATATTCAACAGATTTGTCTCCTTGCTGCTGCAGGAGGATTTAGAAACAGCCACAGCAGCCCCTTGACACCTCTCTCTGGAGACATTTTCTTTTTCTTCAAAGTTTTTAATCTTCCTCCCTGGCAGAAAGTCAGTCTCTATCTATCATTTGTGGCTGAAAAACCTCCTCTCCAACATGAACCCATCAGAAACACTGTGGTGTGCCTATGACACGCCAAGGAGGGCCTACAACAGGGATGAATGATGATTCAGATTAGGAATGGAAAGAATATTTGACAATATTTGCAAAAAGTTTTTTTAATGATTCTTGAGAGTTGGCAAGAACTGATGAGAAGAATACTGAACTGACCAAAACCTTGGTAATTTGGGATTTACGTTGCACAAAATTTGCATGTGGAATTTTGTGTGTGCACACATGAAAAGCTGTCTTCTGTGAAAAACATGCAAATTTTGCACAGAAGAAGCCTTAAACTGCAACTACTCTTTGCAAAGTATAGATTTATTTATTTATTTATGTTATTTATACCTCACCCTTCAGCGCTAAAGGCTCTCAGAGCATCTTACAATTATTATTATTATTTTTAATTAGATGGTTCCCTGCCTTCAGGCTTACAACGTAAAAAAAATGACACAAAAGGAGAAGGGAATGGTGGTGGGGAAGGGGATCAGGTCCAGCAGTTCTTCTCTCCCTCTGAGGACTGGACCAAGGCAGGTGGACTGGAGGGAAGGCTGGGCTTCTTAATCTAGGCCAGGCCCGATGGAGCTGGGCCTGCATCTCTCAATTTTTGAAGACTTTCTCACAGTAGGAAGAAAATTAGTAAAATATTTCATTGCTGCCTTTGAGAACAAAGAGTTAACATAGAGCAGCACTTTGTGCTGGCCTGAGGGCGAGACTAGGGCACTGCATCTGCACGCTGCATGCCCTAACCCCATGCCCAGGGTGTCATGATGGTGTGCACCATTCCAGATGGCACGCACCATCATGATGGCCCTCTGGTGCTGCATCCACATGATGCATAACCAAAGGGGTGTCACAAAGCTGCTGCAGCTACGAGGGGGTATCCAAAACTTTTAATGATCACCTTTTTAAAAAATTGACAGAAAGTTTGTTTTGATTTCTAACTATTAACTTATCTCTATGTAGTCACTATCTAGATTTATATATTTTTCCCGGTGTATCTTGACCTTCTGAATACCTGATATTGTAGAAGTCTGCAATTGCACCTGATGAGGATTTTACACTTTAGTCACTTCTGGCAGAGCCAGTCACAAACATAAAGGACACAATGAGTTAATTTTCTTAGCAACATGCACTTAGGGACAAATGATGACACTGACAAAATTTCATCAATATGTTATAATAACTTTTGGGTGATAATTATTACTTTATGATACCCCCTCGTAAGGTGCAATCTGCAGACTTCTACAGTATCAGGTATTCGGAGGGTCAAGATATACTGGGAAATTTGCATAGAGACTACATAGAGATAAGTTAACAACTACAAATCAAAACAAACTTTCTGTCAATTTTTTTTAAAAAGGTGATCATTAAAACTTTTGGATACCCCCTTGTATGGTGCCCTTTGGAGAGTGCAAAAAGGAGCTGCTTTTTCAGGCTCCTTTTTGTGCTTTCTGGAGGCTGGATTGGAGCTGTGTAAAGGAGGGGCTGTGTGCTGCCCATCTGTACAGTTAGCAGAATCAACATTTGTTATTGTTAGCAGAATCAATATTTGTTGTTGTTATGTGCCTTCAAGTTGTTTCTGACTTATGGCAACCCCAAGGTGAACCCATCATAGCACCATTGGCATCTTTCTTCAGAGGGGGTTTGCCACAGCCATCCTCTAAGGCTGAGAGAGGGTGTCTTACTCAGGATCACCCAGTGGATTTCGTGGCCAAGCAGGGATTTGAGCCCTGTTCTCCAGAGTCACAGTCCAATCCTCAAAGCAACATACACACCCACTAAGTCCACCCTAATCACAACAGACAGACAGACAGACAATTGATTTTATCAATTTGCCTGATATCCCACCTTGCTTTCAGAACTCCGGATGGCTCATAACAAAATTAAAAACAATACATGATACCAGAATTGATTTTTAGGGGAATCTCTTGGAGCTAATTTACATACTATGTAGCTGAAACTTATCCTCAATTTTATTTCTTGGCAAGTACAGTATGAAGAAGGCTCAACTCAGATCAGGACCACTGTGTGGTACTAGCAAAGGAATAAAACCTTCCCCTTCCAATTGTTTTGCAAGAGCTAAAAAAAAATGGGTGTGGGGAGGATGACCTTTAACAATGCCATGTAGTCACAGAGTCATAGTCCTTGCACAGGGTGCTGAACTGAGAAGGGGGAATGGCTGAGGGGAGAGGTTTAAATCTCCATAATCTGTACTTTATTAGTGCTTTTAAAAACACACACATGCACACGTATTACTAGTTTTTTTGACTGCAAAGGTATCCTTGAAAGCAACATTAGCCAAACTCCCAGAAGAGTATCTAACTAAGAAAGCAACTCTATGTTCTCTTTCTTAGGAATAAAACCCACTGAATTCACTGGGGGTTACATCTGTACAAAATATATATAGGATTGCAGTGCACAGATTCTTGTAGCTAAGGGCAAGGTTCAGTGTCCTAGAACTCTCCATGTTCCTTGGAAATTCAGGGTTAATATTGGGAAATGGCAGAAAAACAAGTACAAGACACCTGCAGAATGTATTGTACAAAAGTGGATTAAACTGTACACATGTGAACAATATAAGTTACAAAGTTCAGCTCTTCCTGGTGCAGATTGTCTTTGGGACAGCAACAACAATGATGCCACCACCACTAACAACCACAACTGTGGAGAATACACTCAGCCATAACCACAATGGTGCACTGAAGAACCCATCTATCTACAACCAGAACTCCTGTTCCATACAACAAACTATGCTGATACTTTTGCCCCCTAATGCATTAAATGGCATTTTATTTTCCTAGTCTAGACCCAATCTTCTATCCACGATAAAACTGTAGATTGTTTGCATATAGCTGTCTAATTTATTCTGCTTGTTAGTCTGTAGAAGGAGCAAAGAGACACAGAGACCACCAAGTCTTGGTCTTTCTCTCTACTGTAAATCCTGCCTTTTAACCCCTAGCCCAATGATCCCAAATTTCAATCTTTGGCAGTACCACAGACTAGAAAATGCATTTTTAAAAGAAAAGCAAAAGTTATATTCTTAGAATGTTGAATTAGGTGTCCAGAACTCAGTTTCTCCACTTGTCTTGTATGAATCAAGGAGCATGTGCAGAAGGAATGGTCAGTTATGGAGCTATTTACTCAACAAAATGACAAACTATATATATATATATATATATATATATACACGCACACATACGTATATATACACACACACATGCGCGCGCACACACATACCATTGTGATTTCTCTAATTTGATAGTGTCCAGTGTCCATACCACAATCACATTCAGGTTAGGAAACTTGCACAGGAAAAAGACTGGCGGAAATGGAATGGATTAAAAACTGATATAGAGAGTGGGGCCTTGCTTGCTATGTATATTATAGTAGATGTGTTCTTTTTCCCTGCTATAAAAAAGAAACACAGAAAAGAGGAGGTTACACCATCAGAACAAAGTTGAAAAACTTACCCATGAATAGCATGGATGGAGTGAGGTTCATAATGGTATCGTCCTTCCTGGTGGCGCATGTCAATTGGCAAAGGAGAATGGAAGGCTGGAAAAATATGCTGTGGAACTGTGGAAGGCAAAAAGAGAAAGAAAGAACTTTAAAAAAAAAACACCCTTGCTCGTTGTATTTTTAAAAAACACACACATTTTCAAAGGCACTAAAGCTCCATGCATTTCAGAGCAAGTGCGGAGCCAGACAAGGGGGTCTTCGTGATAGCAGTGCTAGAGTACACCAGAGAAGTGGAATGAATAAATAATCAAAGTCATTTGGAGAAATCCTACATCTTCAACATAAAAGATCTCCAACAGGGTTTTTGACAAAGACAAGCAACCAAGGGCTCTTTGAACTGGAGGAGATTATAGGAAGCACCAAGGAATGTTAGGCTCTCAACGCAAATCAGAGTTGACAGAGCTTGGCGGAACCCACACCGGCATCATTTCCACTGCCAGGAATGGCAGCAGAAACACCTTTCTTTAAAAGGTGAGGAGAGAGAGAGCATGGCGCTTCAAAATATTTGCCTAAGGGTGGAAAAGCAAGTAGAGAACAAATGTGAACTCTGTGTATAGCAAGAACTGGCTGGAAATGTGGCTGTGGTTCAGAGGAAGGAGACTAAATCTGCCCTCACTTGTCATCGTTTGGGACCCTGTTTTTATTCATGTTTCCTCTTTTGTACAGTAGTCTCTGGAGATTCTGAACACCTACTGTGATTTATGGAAATGAGGGGTGCTAATATACATGACTGGTCCCTAAAGTTAATCATGAGAAGTTGTCAAACAAATGAAAAAAAAAAGTTAGCTTAAGGCTTCCCCACTGTACAAAATGGAAAACGGAACCACATATTGGTAAACCACAATTACTTTAACAACTGGTGCTTGAAAACAGGCCACTGGATGAGTGATTTAGAATAGGGTGAGGAATATGTGGCCCTTCAAATATTACAGAACTCTAATTCCTATCATGTTTGACCACTGGCTATGCTGAGTAAGACTGATGAGAGTGAAAGTCCTACAGCATATCAAGGGCCACATGTTCTCAATCCTTGGTTTAGAAAATCCAGTAGAAAATAAAGATTGCACTGCCTTTTTTCTTTCTTTTTGCTCTCATGGAACTCTTCATCCTACAGAATTTTGCTGCCAGGGAACTCTTCAACCTACAGAATTCAAAAGGCAGCAGAAATTGTAAATAGAGTGAAATAAGTTTTTGATTTGATTTGTAATGTAAAATGAATGTAAAATGCAATTATTAGTCCCCCAGTGGATTGATAGAACTTACATAAGACTTGATTTACCATATTCCATTGATTTTATGGTGTACTTTAATTGGGATTAACCACTGAATTTAGGTTTCTAACTCAGGAGCAGGCACCTCTGGCCAAAATTTTCATGAGCCTAAGGTAATGGTGAGGAATTATGAACAGTAGCACTCAAAACATCTGGAGAGCCACAACTGTCTACCCTTGCTTTAACAGCCCAATTCTACCTATGTTTACTCAGAAATAGCCTGAACTGTAGTCAACAAAGCCTAAGGGTAAGGGGGCAAAGAACTGTTAAAACATTCTGGAGTTGTTTATAGATATCATAAAGGCTTATTCAAGAGCAATGGTTCAGTCACCTCAGACTCAACATCTTTGCCAGGATGTTGTAACAAGAGCCTTTCAAATTGATACTTATGGGGAAAAGATGGTCTCTTTCTTTTTTAAATAATAATTTTTATTGAATTTTACAACAGCCATGTAAAACAAACAAAACCCAGCAATTGTTTCTCACATACTCATTTGATGTAATTCAGGCATTAACTTCCATCTTAAGAGTGATGGATATTCTGTAGTTGGTGTGTGTGTGTGTTGTGTGCCTTCAAGTCACCTCTGACTTATGGCAACTCTAAAGTGAACATACCATGGGTTTTTCTTAGTAAAATTTGTTCAGAAGACGTTATTCATTGCTTTCCTTCTGTATAAATGTCTTATCTCTATTTTTAAACTTTTATTGTTAATTGTTATTGTTAATTCTGTCATACATGTATCGAAGAATTATACACATCGAATCAAAATTTACAAAATGCTTAAAAATATCTTCAATCCAAGAACCCTACTGTCACCAACCCACCCCATATATTAATTATGTAACTCATTACTTTTTAACACTCATATTTAACGCTGCCCAATCTCCTTTCAGAAGGTGAGTCAGTTTATCTAGCTCTATCATTACATACAGAGAAAAGGATATTTTCTAAACATCCTGCATAGACTAGGTAAGCACTGGAATGATAATGGCATGGACTAGTATCAGTGCATCTGCAAATCACTATTCTTTCAATTTATGGCAACCCCAGCTTTGATTAATTCCATTGATGTTTCTGGCAATGTCTTAAAATAAAACATAGAAATTCTCTGTGTACTTGAAAAACACACTTTCAAGTCCTGGCAAGCAAGTATCCTTCAAAATGAAAGCTAAAGGCCCATAGCCCAGTTTTAGTAAGAAAGCAAAGTTGCAAGGACAACTTTAAGACTGTTTTATCATGAAGAGTTAAGGAGAAATAATTATAGCCTTGACTTTCTGAACAGTCTTCTTACATCAAATGAACATCTGGTCCTGCATGAGGTGTACTTTGAGGAATGAAATATGTCCTTGATGATCTATTGGACCAGGTCTGAAAATAACTATTTAAAATAATAAATTACTTTTAATTAATTTTTTTCCACACTCACAAAGGTGTCGGAGCTTAGAAGCTAAGCAGGGACAAGCCTGGTTAGTACCTAGATGGGTGACTGCCAAGAAATGGGGAGAAAAATGGGGAGAAAAAAAAATGCCAAAGCAAAACCAGAAGTGGCTGAAGACCACTTTTGGTTTGAAAAATTGGTGTTTTTAAACACTAAACAGTGTGCAATGGAGAGGAAATTCCAGGCTGTTCAGAAAGTGAATTGCCACTCCTGAAGTCTTCCAAAACAAGAGAGGTAACGTCATTTTGGAAGGGCCGAGGTCACAAAAACAGCTTTGGGACACACTTAGCCCAATCCTGACTGAATACCTAACCCACCCACCCCCACCCACATGCCTTTTAGAAAGCAAAGCCCGTATGGTGTAATGGTTTGAAAGTTGGACTATGATTTTGGAGACCAGGGTTAGACTCCCCATTTGGCCATGAAAGAGGCTGGATGATCTTGGGCAAGTATGCTCTCAGCCTCAAAGGAAGGCAATGGCAAATCTCCTCTAAACATATCTTGCCAAGAAAATAACATGATATGATTGCCATAAGTTGGAAGCAACTTGAAGGTACACAACACAACATGTACACACACGAGCACACACACACATAGCAAATGTCAGATACCCAGACTTCCTGCTTTTGGGGATCTCTAGCTCATTCTGTTAATTAGAGATTTTAACAGCTTTCACAAAGCCTTGCCTTGAAGGTATCTCTAGGTTATAGAATAACAGAACTGCAG
This sequence comes from Urosaurus nigricauda, assembly GCA_034509955.1. Taxonomy (NCBI): domain Eukaryota; kingdom Metazoa; phylum Chordata; class Lepidosauria; order Squamata; family Phrynosomatidae; genus Urosaurus; species Urosaurus nigricauda. The sequence continues at coordinate 136,035,426 of JAOEGL010000001.1, read as the reverse complement.
TTCTTACCCAGCTCTTTTAGCTGTCGTTGACTCAGAGCTTTGAGAACTTACTTTTGGACTACAAAACAAACATATACACAAACAGCCCCTATCTAAAAATCAGCCAGCTGTTAAAAAATCCCACCCTGTTGAAACAGAAAGAAGTCTAGTCCAAAGGCTCTGGGGTAGAAGATGGATTGGATTTTCCCCAGCAGGCTTGGTCTAAGACATGCAGTGAAATCCAGGCTGCTTGCTGCTCCAAATACAGTGACAGCTTTTCTGCAGCCTAGCCAGTGTCAATACACAGTAGAGTAACTGTTAAACCCTCAAGAAAGGATGGGGGAGAGAGAGACAAGGTTAATATGAATGTATTATGGGTGTACAGCTACACATGCCACCTTCAGCCTCTGTCTACACATTAATTTGACACTGCTCAAAGGGCCTGTGTAGTGGGAATCTTTTAAATAAAGATGCAGGCAGTGACTACCCAAGCTGAAAAAGCAGCCTGGCCCTATTTGGTCTCAAAGAAAAACAAAATCTCATTCACACTCCAGTTTTATAGTTGCTAAACCCTTCAGTGCCAATCTTTGCCCACTTCAGTGCCAAGTCAAGGAGCACTTAACGGTTTTCAGCACTAGAGCATACCCACGAAAGAGCTAAAAACTGAGAATGCACTGAAGTGACCGATAGACTCATTTGTGAGGGACAATGAGACACAAAAAAAGGGGGTGTATGTGTGCTTCAGCTCCTGCTGGAGGACTGATTCACTTCTAGTTTTTAAAACAAACGTACTAAGGCATGGATTTAAGGGGAACCAAAACTGTGTGGAGCAACATACTTATTTGTACACCACTGAGGAGGAATATATGGTGCTTTGTTGTAACACAGTCCACTCTTTATGGCCTTCAAGAAAGGCATTGAGGCTCAGGTCTCAATGGATGTGAGCTTGCTTACATATTACAGAACCACAAACCAGGCTTTCACATCATATTCAGCAGCAAATATGGCCCTACCATTAGGCAGTGTGTGGTGAAGGTTTCAGGCAGCAGATCCTGGGTGTCATGAAAGGATTGTTGTTGTTGTGGTGGTGTGCCTTCAAATCACTTTTGATTTATGTTGATCCTAAGGCAAACCTAACACAGGGTTTTCTGGGGCTGAGAGTGTGAGCATCACCCAAGCTCACCCAGTGGTGAGTCTCTTCAATGGCTGAGAAGGAATCAAACATGATCTCCAGAGCTGAAGTCCGATGCTCAAACTACCACATCACATGGGCTCTCCCATGAAAGGATAAGGAAGGATATTGGTGATTTATTTTATTACTTTTTTTTTTTACTGGCAAGGGTGATAAAGGATGAAGTTCGCAGTTTTGGAGTGCTCCTGGACTCGTCTCTACAGTTGTCATCTCAGGTGGAGGCGACGGCCAGGAGTGCTTGGTACCAACTTCAGTTGACACGGCAACTGTGCCCCTACCTGGCACAGAAGGATCTAGAAGCAGTGGTACATGCATTAGTAACCTCTCACTTAGGTTTCTGTAATGCACTCAGGTTCAGAAGCTTCAGTTGATCCAAAATGCAGCAGCTACATTGGTCACAGGAACATCTAGAATAGACCATATCACCCCAATATTGAAATCTCTTCATTGGCTGCCGATCAGCTTCTGGGAGCAATACAAAGTGTTGGTTATTACCTATAAAGCCCTATATGGCTTAGGCCCAAGTTACTTGAGGGAATGCCTCTCCCTACACAATCCGCCCCGCATTCTCAGGACATCAAGGAAGAAATTATTAGAATATACAATAACAAGACTGACAACAACTTCCCAAAAAGACTTCACTGCCACAGCCCCCAAGTTATGGAATGACCTCTCGGAAGAGATCCGTCTTAGTACCTCCTTGGAAACTTTTAAGAGGGTACTTAAGATGGATCTCTTCCGGTAAGCCTTCCCACCAGATCTTTTATAGGTAATATAAGAACTAACCCCACTGTAACTATGATGGCATGGGTACAGACAATGATGATCATTTTAGCGATTAGTAAGTTAATGGTTTTATTGATTGGATTATTTGTATTACTGATGTTTATATTGTTGTTCCTATTGTAGTATTTTATATTGCTGTTTATTCTTGCTGTAATCCTGCCTCAATCTGCAGGGTGAGGCGGGAAATTCAAATAAAACAACTTCGTAGTAGTAGTAGTAGTAGTAGTATAAGAGATGCTTGTGTAATATGCACCTGGAGTTGTGGATTGTATCTTTTGCTGCTCTGCCTAAGGCAGCAAAATGTCATAGGCTGCTCCTGTTCAGAAGGAATCTAATCTAGTACAAAAGCTATACTAGAGGAATATATTTATTGGGCCAACTAAAATTGCACAAAATACTGTGCATACTTTTGAGTTCACCAGATCTCTTTATCAGACTAGATGATAAAGGAAGAAGGCAGTGGTGGCTGTTGGCTTCTATATCAGATGGGTAGTGAATTCAATTGAGTTTTCTGTGCAGATTTTAGTACTGAATCCTATCCCATGAAGTCAGTTCAGAATCTTACAACCTCCTTCACATTCAGAGCTAAAATCCACCATGGATTCATTCCCCCAGTGACATGGAAGCCACAAACTGCCACTGGAAATGGGGGAGAGGATGAGGAGGAAGAAAGATAAATCACAGCTTTAGGTTGGAATGTGGGAAGATCAGGCACTCAAATTCAATTCTGCAAGATGCAATGCAGGCTTCAGTTTGAACCCAGGACTCTCCTTGGAACTGCAGAGGTGAGGAAATGAACAATGACTCATGCCTCATTTCTGGGAGAAAAATCCATTCAACTAATCCAGTCTGGATTTGATTCCATCCTTTGATGAAGCACATGTCTTCTGTGGTAGTGGAAGAAAGAAAAGATAGCCTTGTAGGTCCATTAAAATTCCAAAAGTCATATTGGGTGAGACCTTTATTCAGCTAGCTAAAATAAGCACACTTTACTATAAGTATGTGGTTTGCTCACAGAAGGTCCCAAGTTTGGTCTTTATCACAGAACATCCAGTAAACAATACTGGAATAAAAATAGATGTACTGTCAGACTTGGTGTAAGAGAGCTTCTTTTGTTCTTATATACTGGGTCCGGCTCTTGGAGTTTAATTATTATAGATAAGAGTCTTATAATCTGCTTGCATGGAAGCAGGCTGTCCTGAAAGCAGTCTAGACTTCCTTCAACATGTATATTTATAAAGTGGTGATCCTGACCATGAGAGGGGTATTATAATTAGTAACAAGATACTTGGCAAGTTGGTAAATGAAAGAAATAAGCTGTGGGACAGAGTAGGTGTTGAATTACGAGGAGTTCCCAACCACTAAACCTGATGTGAGGAACTCTGGTATCCTAAGTCTCAGACTCTAGCTCTGATTGTCACTAGCCATTGGCCATGCTGGCAGGAACTCATGCAGAGTTCAATGCATTAGATATCACATTAACCATTAAAAAACATTAATTTTTTAAAATTAAATTTATTTTTAAAAAAAAAACATGAAAGGAAAAAATAAAAATTTAGTTGATTGTTAATTGTTATCAATGCATTAGCAACAGCTCAATTGTTACTAGAGGGATATACAGATTGCCCCAAGGGGCAGCATGCAACTGCCCCTTTTAGATTGGGGCCAGAGCTACCTCACACTGCATCCCTGATCTGGCCTCTGGAGAGTGCAAAATGGAACCACAAAAAGCAGCTCCTTTTTGCGTCCTGCAAATGGTGCCATAGCCACGGCAGCACAGCTCTATAGCACCCCTTCAGTGCGGCATCATTTGGATGCAGCACTAGAGGTGGATTGATGGTGCATGTCGTCTCGATTGGTGCGTGCCAAAATGGTGCCATGGGGCAGAGTTAGGGTAAGTGTCATCAGGATGCTGCGCCCTAACTCCGTCCAGAGGCCAGTGCTTTCTGCCAGTCTGTATAGGGCCTAAGTCAGTAGAAAAGACTAATAATGGACTCAGACTTCCTAAATTCTTCTCCAAAGTAATGAACTGCATTAATGCAAAATATTAATTCAAACATTAATGTTACTGGAATTTAGAATAATAAATTCAAACCATAGGTAACCAATTAGGGACAATAAGTTAATTTTAAACAAATTATTGTCAAGCCAGGCTCATGGGAGTTGGAGCCCAACCACATCTGCAGTCACCACAAGTTCTCCATCATTGCAGTAAAGAAAAGAAAATGGGGAGAACTTGGAATGTATTTTTATTTAAAGAAGAATGGGATAATCATTTTCTTCTCCTTCTCCTTCATTGAAAATGTAGACATTTTATTCGAGTGCAAGAAAGCCTCGTTAACTTGTCCTCAGTTGCCCCATGAGATTATTATTGTTTTCTGAATGAGAAAGATGCCAGTTTGTTGCCTGTAACTTCCCAAGACCATGCAAACATTAGCCCCAGGGAAAGAAACATAAAAAGCAAGGCAAGTCTAAAGAAGATATCTATGTCCTACCAATCACAAAATGTGAGCAACAACCAAAAATGCACAGTTGTGAACAAGTAGAAGCAATTGATGGATGTCTACAAGGGCAAACATATATCTCAAGAAATATTTCCCATTGGGCAGACTGAATGGAATAGACATTTCTTAAGTTGTCCTTGGTAGTTTGTCTTTGTTTTTCTAAAGCTGTTCAATTTTTGAAATCCTACAAATGATGAAAGACAAGACTGAAATGGCAAACTTTAAGCAAATTTTAAACAGTCACATTTTCACATCTAGAGCACTGTAAATACTATTATGTTACTGCAACAAATGGGATCATATGGGCACCTACACAATCCCATACACATTACCTGAGTGGTCAATCTCCTTCAATTCAATGGGGTTTACTCCTGAGTAGATATATATAGGATTACACTGTTTGTCCAGTAAATTCCAGATTTTTAAGCAAATGTAGATGAAAACTGAAGTATAGTGGTAGATTTCCATACAGCTGGAATGGAAGATACAGTGGGCCTTTGGTATCCACCAGGGTTGGTTCTAGCCCCCCAACCTCCCCCCTGTAGATACCAAAATCCATTTTGATGCTCAACTGCCATTATATACAATGGCATAGTAAAATGGTGTCCCTTATATAAAATAGCAAAATCAAGGTTTATATGTTGCAATTTATAGGGTTTTTAAAATATATTTTCAGTCTGTGGAATCCATAGATATGGAGAATCCATGGATATAGAGGTCCAACTGAACTGAAGACATAACAACATTGAGGACATGCTGTATATGATCAGAGAGGCTAAACCAGTGGTACGCAAACTTTTTACCCTTGGGCCCTCCATTACATCTACATGCAGATGTCGCACACACACCCTCAATGTAATATATGAATAAAAATATTTTGTGTGTACTTTCATTCACACATTCATGTATACTCTTACTTTTACATTTTATTAGGAAATAACATTGTTCAAATGAGAACAGTTTTATTTAAGTAAATTCTACATCTAATTCTAATATTTAACTCCAAACATCTAAATGTTACATGCACAAAAGTTTGGGAAGCAAAGTAAGAGGGATTTTAACTGAGTGATTAATCCCTCCTCCTTTGCTTCCCAAACTTTTGTGACTTCTAATGAACAATATTCTCTAGTGAATTTTCTTAGATGCAATTCTTGTTTTACCTTTTTGAATTGCATACAAACACTGAAAGCATATATGTGACACTATTGTTTTTTTAAAAAAATGTGTGCATATAGGTAAATTGGTTTGCCTTACCATAGTAATCAAGAATAGAATGGGCAAGGATTATGTCCTTGCTTCACTATTGATTCAGGATGAAAGACATGTCTTCTTAAAAAGGGAGAGAAACCCTAACAACTTTTGAATAAAAAACTAACAATTTTCTTGAAATTTCCCTTCACTTGCAGAATATAATAATGTCTTTGTTTTCACTAAGTGAAACTTTTTGATTTTATATTGAGTTGAGGGCAGAATAAAATGTTACTGAGTGCTGGGTGAGAAATGATGTCATTAATGATGGAAATAATACATTTTACAAACATTATTGTCATCACATATTCCTCATATTGTAGGTTCACGAGAACCCTTGCTATAAATCAAGCGAAAGAGTTTGAAGACATTATACTCTTGGATAACTCCCAGTGGCCCTGTTGGCTGGGGAATCCTGGGAATTGTCCAAAATAGTTACTTTTTCAAACTCTGGCAGGCCAGAAGGCATCTACTACTCCCTGTCCAACTGTATATGTATATACTGTAATCACAACCTACAAATACGGAAATTATATACCCACCAGATTTTTGCTTGCATTTTCCAGCATTCCTCAGTATGACCTGCGTTAGCTAGGGATGATAAGGAGTTGCAATCCAAAAACATATGGAGAGCTGCATAATTCCTAGCTTCTGTCCTATAAGGAAGTGATATTGTAGTGGAAGGGATTGGGTCCTCAGATTGCAGAATTTGTTTTGGTAAGAATTGCCCATCTAAGTGCCTAACACAGTGCTTTCGCATTTCATGTTTCAATTGAAACAAATGTCTTTGTTTATTTGCACAGCAAGAAACTGTGTCCTTACTTGCATTGTGCGGGTTTGTTTTAATCATAATTACTTGGGCATTATGAGTCCACAGAAGAGAGAAAACAAGCATTAATTTGATCAAAGAATTAAATCAGCTTTCCTGAAGTCCACCAAGCAGCGGTATAGATTGCATGGTCAAAACGCAATCCTAGGTAGCAAAACATCCTGGGCTATCCATAAAGGAAAGGAAGATTTTTCTGTGTATTTTAAAGTTGTCATCCAAATAATGGCCTTGCTGTTTTAAGTAAGCTGAAAGAGCACAAGACAAATATCTTGCTTGAAAGCACAACCTAACTTAATGCACCGTTAATAATGGACTGGGGTGAATTATCAGAGGAGAGAATAGGCAAGGGGTCAGAGGAGGTCTGAGACAAAGAAGATGGTTGGGTGGGGGGAACTGGATCACAGCAGCATGACGGAGCACACCCCATTCGTACCGCTGTGGGATTCTCTGTAGATGAAGACACTGACTATTCACGTGCTGGGAAAGTTATCTGTAGGACTCCCACCTAGTTAAAAATCAGAATGAATGAAGAAAGTGGTGGGAGCGGGGGACTCAGAAGCAAACAAAAATATACAGTAGCTCTGTCTTAACCTGTGATCAAAATTCCATTAGGGGCTTACAGTTAATAGTGTTTAAAATAACTTATTGGAAGTAGTTTACAAAATATGCCCAGTGCAAAATGTAGGCATTTTCCTCCAAAGAAGATAATTATGTGGTTGCTAATTATACTTTGTCTGCACATTTTAAAGCCAGAGGTGAATGTGTAATTTGAGCTGGATTTTTTTTTTTTAAAGTCTAATTGAAATGGTACTGATTTGGCTTTGCACAAGAGATTTCCCCTTCCCTTGTCTGGGCCGCATTACCCTCCCTTCCCGAAGCAAAACAAAGGCACTCATAGGAACACACAAAACCATGTGAGAGCTATTCTGTCCTTTCAAAATGGTCTTCTATAGATCATGCATGCTTCAGCCACATATAGCCATTCCTCTTGTTTTATCTCAGAGTTGCTGGGGGTTGGTGGTTCCCCTGTCAGTGGGGTGAGGAATCCACTATGAGTCTGAACTTTAAAGGAATTACCGTATTCATCGTAAGGAACCCTATTCTCCAAAATGCATTCAACACCTTGAATAAATCCTTTAAAGTTCAGATTACAAACCAGAATCCATTTTTAACCCATTAACATAAATGCCACCAGTTGCCTTTAAAGGCAGACATCTGTATTATCCTGCCAAGGAATGGCATTTATTTTTCTTCTGAAAGGGGATTCTGGAAAGAAGAAGAAAGTAGTAAGATGCTCCTTACTACTTGATTGTTTTGTTTTTCTTCCTTCCTTTTAGGAATTCCTGTCATCCCACTTCTCAACTTCAAACAAATTTCCCAGAATGGTTGAAAAACAATAACAAAGACAGTACAGACCACCAGCATACCAAAATGGTAATCTGTACTGAACCAAAGGTTAATGTGGGTGGTGATCCAATAAACAAAGGATTGCAAAGAGTTACTTGTCCAATATGACTTGCACTGTTGGTGCAATCCTATACCGGTCTACTCAGAAATAAATTCCATTGTATTAAGTGGGAGTATGTTTCCAGGTAAGTAGGTGCAGGATTTCACCTTGACTCTCCCTTGCCTCATAAAGCTCAAAACAGTGGTTCCCATGCTTTTTCAGGCTACCACCTCCTTTACTGTTGAGTGACAACCCTACCATTTCCTAATGCCTGTTTCTTGATATTAGAGCTACTGTTTGTGCAACAGCCAGTTGGCCAGTGGTGTCTACATCAGCCACAGCTCTCCATCACCTCCGTCTCTGCTTTGGCTTCTTAGGTGCAAATAAAGCAGTGGCCCAGGTCTGTTCCTCTCTCTTGCCCACACTAGCCTTACAGTAAAAGGAAGGCATCTGGCTGGCTGTTTGCTTGCTACTCCCAGGGTAACTAGTTGCAAAAGGAACAGCAACCAAGAAGCTGGCTGAGCAGTGACTGAGAAGCCTCTCACCCACACTGACATGGGTAAGAGGCTTCCCTGTCTAGGTTCTAAATTTGACAGCTCCTTTTTGCCCCACAGTCAAGTGGTCTAACATTTCATCCTCACCATGGTTCTAAAGGCCACTTGTTCCCCTTGTCCTTCTTGTACACAAATACTTTGACTGAAGTTTTCCCCCTTGCCTCCCCCTTTTCCCTCACTTCTCCCTTGGATGTTTCCAGTTCCTCCAGGGAGGCAGTACCACCCACTTTGGTAATCACTGCCTTAAAACAACCAAACAACCAAATTACTGGAAGATGTAGTGCCCAAAAGGTGTATATATCTGTATAGCAGAGCTTCTCTCTCTTCCTCAACACTGCGCATGTGCTGAATTCCATGTGTGTGTAGCACACCCACTTTATGCCTTTAAAGCAGCGTTATAATGGTGTAGCAGCACTGACAACAGCATCAGTGCAGGAATAGTGTTTCCCCTCTACAGCTGTAATGAATGGAGGGGCTCAAGGAGCTAATTTACATAGGAAGAGGGATATGCATTAGCTACAAAGGCACAACCTATTAAGAGACAACTTTAGCAGTTGCTGTACTAGTTGAATCCGGTAAGCATGGCCAGTCACAGAACTTTACACACCAGAGCATGTGATTGAACTGTACGAGTGTAACTAGAATTTAAAGAAAATCAAGTCTGTTCCATGAAAGATCAGCAAAAGGCACCGTTCTACTCTGGTTGCCTGTGCCAGCTGCTTCTGATGAAGACACAGGAAATACCAGCATGAATAATGATGGAATAATGCACTCATTACACAGTTTCCTAACATCCCCTGTGGTTGGAGGTCAGTGATACACCCTAATTCAGACTCATTTATTGTAAATTGGTTATTACTCTCTTAAAACTTGAATCTTTGCTTTCAAACCCCTGGGTTTTGTTCCCTTGCGGTGTCGTTGGCTCACTGTGAAACCAGCAGCAAAATGGGGGTCATAAAACCTTCACTGGAGGTGCTAGTGAAAATTAACTCAAGCTATAAGTTGCTCAAACATCTCCTGGTGGATATCTGTATGGTGAGACAAGAGCATTATTGTTCTGCCAAAGAATTGGGATGCTTATTTTAGGGAGGGGACAAATACAAAGGAAGGAAAGGCATTCACAAATGTGGTTTTGAACATTGTAGTAATATTTAAAAAATCTATGTTGTAATATCACTCCTTTCTATGGTTTACCAAGCAATAGGACAGAAAACCTTGGTAGAATTTCCCCTTGCAACCTTTACAGCCTTTTCACTTATTGATACAGTGAAATCAATGGATGCAGACAATCTAAGGACAAGTCTCCACCTCAAGGAATTTACAAGTTAACCTTAATGTTTCTGTCATTTATTTACTGCATTTATACCTCATTTTTCATCCAAGCAGTACAAGGTGATGTACACAGTAGGGATGGAAGGGCCACCCACTTTAAAATGTTCAAAAAATATGTTTCATGATTGTCAAGAAACCCTGATAAGCAGAATCCTAGATTGATGGGAATCTTCACAGTTCAGGACATATTCTTTGAAAAATTTGCATTTTTTATTTGTTTTTTTTTATTTTCATGAAAAACAGCATTTTGTATTCAGGAATAGTATACTGTTTTCTGGGCAAAAAACCCCACTTGCCTGTTTTGTGCAGCAATAAGTTCCCAAATGGCAAACAGTCTTAGAAAACTGTGCAACGTTTCAGTGCAGGAAGAAAATTTGTACAATTACTCGTTGCTCCCCTTCATAACAAAATTAACAAGGACCTTGGATATTTTCTAGTCCAGCTCCTTGCACAGTGCAAGCACAGTAAGGAGAAGCATTAGAGGAAATAAGTCCATGAGTGTTCCCTACAATATGTTTTTCAGTTTCTTACAAGTGGACAGTGATACCATGCAGAATCTATGATTTCCCATGCCCATCACAGTACAGGTTAAGAGAACACTATGCATGGAAATCTTGTGGCATACACATTTTATAGGCATTCTGAACAGCTGTGAGATCTAGCAAAGTGCTTTATGTGGAACAAAAGGCTGCTGCTCTGGCTACAAAGGGGCCTGTCAGATCCTTAAAGAGACAGCCCAAGCTCCAGGTTATGACCTGGCAACTCGATCTGCAAAATGCTCCACATTCATCACTGGTTATAGTGCAGAATTTAAGCTACTAAAGAACTGCAAATCCAGAAGAGCAGAAAATTCAAGCTGGAAGGTTTTTTAAAATCAGCAGGTCATTAATTCTGCAGGTCCGGAGCTGCAAAGTGCTAAGAGCCTTGGAAACTACTTCATTGCTTGCTTTCGATGCCAAGATTTACATCAAACCACTCCTAACAATCTGAAAGTTATTAAAGAACAATAAGGCCACAAGTCTTGACTGCACCACCACCATCCTTTTTAGGTTCGGCTTCTCCAACTTCTTCCCAAAAGGAAGTACTTAATCAGAATAATAATATCCTGAAAGCGTCACTCACGGCAGTGTAATTTTAAAAAGCTCTCTTTTTATCATCACACTCTGAAGGAGGGGAGGGGAAAAATTAAGGGAGGGAGGGATCAAAACTAGACAGGAAATTCCACTAGAACAAGTTGGCTTGTCTCCTAATTGTACATACATCTGCCAACTCCTCTAGAAAGCAACCAGCAAGCAAGGGGAGTGAGGGAAGGCCCTCTAGACTAATTCAGATCTGAAAATGTACTGGAGGCTTGCTTGCTGTGGTAATTCTGAAGGGAGAGAGGAAGCCCAATCCAATAAAAGGAAGTTTGCTTCGCTGGGAAGTTAGCCTTATATAATGTTGCTATTGTATTAAGAGATGTTGCAGCAATTTTGCAGAGAAAACTACTGCACTACGCTATCGAGTGTAAAAAGCCAAATGAAATCTAGAGCTCATTCTTTCAACAGCTGCCACAAAACAATTAGAAAGAGGTTCAAACTGGCCATTAAAACTCTGTAGTGAAATAAGATTTTTTTAAAAAGGAAAGCAGGTGGTTGCTTGCCCCAAACAGGTCTCCACATTAAGAGAGGTTTAAGCACAGACTGGAAAATGAGGGAACTGATTCAAATCCACATAGCTGAGTGAACAAATGTACTGAAGGAATGGGGCTGATTTTCTCAAAAGTAAAATGTCATTTTGTTTCTCACAAAATTTATAAAATCATTTAACATTGATTTATTTCTGTCAATCCATAAGCACGCTCCAGTTCATAGCATCATGAAAGTAAAGGGATAGGCAGGCAGGCCTTGATACCATTGTGGAAAAGTAGAACCCCCACCAAAGGCACCACCTTGGCTGTTTCCTAGACTCAGGAGCTCCCTAGACTCAGGAGGGAAGCAGAACCAGTGTCTGGGCTCAGTTAAAACCTCTGCAGCCAGACAGGGCAAGAAGGTCCGAAAAAGATTACTGACCAGCTCTGAAGGGAAGGCGCTGGAAGGCAAAAGCTGCCAGACAGGAAAAGTGTTCCAGATGTGTCACTGAGCCAGAGTTGCAGGGGAACAAAGGACTTTTTGAGGCCTTTCTTGGCTGCCTGGCTTGAGATGACACCCAAGATAGCTACAAGCCAAGAGGAGTAGCTGATGTGAAGCACCCTTTTGTTATTTCATAGATATTTTTCTTTATTGCTTTGTGTTTTTGTTTGCTCCCTGTCACTCTAAACCTCCCACACTATCCTTTCCTGAGTTCCTCATCCTGCAACTACTTACAATGATCCTTCCAAGGTCCGTGTACTGAAGCCACTTACTTGCTTGCCACTGAACCTCATTCTGCAGCTACTTTCACTGGTGTATTGCCCATTTTCCAAATCTGCACACTCTCTTAGAACAAAGACTCTTCTCCCTATCTGAGAGGTTCTGCATGTGACTGAGAGGTCACACAAGCTGGAGAATTTCAGGTACTCCTTATGGAGGCTGCTATCTTTGTGATAGTCATATATCTTGAACGCCTGAAGAATTCCCAGGTGACTCTGGATTACTCTGCACATATTGTTATGTTGGATAGAAAAGGTTTTCCCTTGTTTACTTGTCTCTTTGAGTGTATGCTGATTTGGGAGAAAGGCTATAACCCAGGAGTAGTGCACAAGGTTTGCACTGAGATGGCCTCAAATGCCATCCCCAGAATCTTCTATTAAGAAGATAATGTAGATGGTGATAGGAAAGACTTCTGCTTGAGACCCAGCAAAGTTGCTGCTGGACAGAGCAGGCAATGTCAAGACAGGCAAGATCAATACTCTGCTTAACACTCTACTTACAAAACAGTTCCATACATTCAACATAGATCCATCATAATGAAAGTGCTTGTCATAACTTTATCCATATACTAAGCATCTGTCGACCCCTAAATTGGGGTAGGAAAAGTATTGTCAGTGGTCCACAAGCAGCCCTACCAGGCCCCCAAAGCTTCCTGAGTCCCTAAAAAAAAGTTTTTCTTGAGTTATTTTTGGCTGAAAATTGTCTGAAAATTACACCGAATCCCTCCAAAATCCCCTCCATTTTTCCTGTACTTTCTGTTGACAGAAAGTGGTACAACATTACTTGGAGGAGATACAGGAAGAAAAGAAGGTATTTTAATAGAATCTTACAACTTATTTTGCTGTGCTTGAGGGGGTGACCCAGAGTGGGGCATCAATGGGATAGAAATGTGGCACCTGGCTCCCATGCAAGTAGCCACCCCTTGCCATAAATCATCAAAAGTCATGCCAATTCAGATGCCTGTTTCTTATTAGGTGATTGGGTGAGCTGTCAGGGGATTTTTAAAAAACGTCAGGCCACCATTTTACCACAGAGATTTCATTGCATGAGTGCATTTTTTCTGTGCCAGGTCCCTTCTGTCTGATCACTATATACAACAAATTGGTTCAGTCACTTTCCCAACAACCAGGCATGGTGTGGCACTGAGGTTCCTGGAACAAATATATTGTACTTTGCATGAGTCTTTAGTACTTGTATCTCTGACAGATATCTCTAGAATATTACTGGGAAAAACCAATCTGACCAACCAAGTCAAAAGAATCAAGAACTTCACTGACAAAGGCTCCTGGGATTGCATGCCCTAGTGCTCTTCATGGTGGACGCTGGATTCCTGTAAACCATTTGCAAAATCTGCTGCATGTCTGGATCAAAGCAAGGGTCATAGCTGTCTGTCTACATACTGCAATGGGCTTCTTCAGATGGGCTAAGCCACAATCCCCTTCTTATTCTTGCTTCGGTGTGGCTAACATTGAGATCAATGGCCTGCTTATAAAAGATCTAGCATGACTTTTACAGTGGAAGAGCATGGGCCGCCAAGGAACACATTCTTGCAAGAATGCCCTAGAGCCAAGCATAACTTCATGAACAGAGGTGTGTAGAAATTTCACTCATTACCATGACTGGCTCACCCACTTTGAGGGCACAATTTCAAACATTCTCTGAAAACTCCACCCCCCACACACTTTTTTTTGCCAGCAGAACCATTTGTCAATACAAAATGATTCAGCACATCCTTGCAGGGTCACTGATGAAATAGAATAAGATACAAATCAGCTATTTGAGGGACAAAAAAGCTGGAGAGGAACTTACTGGATGAGGTTTCATAGTCTTTGCCATTAGTGTAATTCCTTATGAATTCCAGAGAATTTCTAGGCTGATTTTTTGGTTGCCTGAGGCTAGAGGATAAACTCAAGTTCCCTCTCACTCCATACAGAAAAATTAACCAGGGTGATAATTGAAATCTTACTCAACACCATCAGTGGGATAGTACACTACAATGGAGGGCAACTAGTACAGTTCTGTTTTCGAAAATCTAGCAACTGCCCCCCCCCTCCTCTAGCATGTGCTGCCTGAAGTGTTTGCCCCATTCTGCCTAATAGTAGGGTTGACGCCAGAAGACTCATGCAACACTATAGATACATGTGTTTGAGATATGAAGATGTAAGGGAAATGGTGAATAACAACATTTTTATCTGCAAAAGTGACTTATTAAGTAGATACAAAAGGCTTCTAGTGAACTTTATCCTTCAGGCACTATGTGTAGAATGCTCCACTGGCCCACATTACTGGGAGGAATTGATGGTGGAGAACATTTGCTCATTCACTGTCTTCATCACCCAAGCCCAGACTTTTAAAAAAGCTCTTAAACTGTAATTTAGCTCAAAACTTCTTTTAGGCACTAGTCTGCACTAGACTATATAGTTCGTGTAGACTTGGGTGAGAAATCAGAAGCATCTGCTAACCCTTCCCTTACATGTTTGTGTGTCTAGTACTGATCTCTGAGGATGTGGGAAGAATTGTTTGAGCTCTGAGGCTCACCACTAGGTTCTTTTGGTCCATTTGGCTTCAGGAATTTACTTGGTTTAGGTTATAATTGTATTTTAGGAGGGGCTGCTCCTTACGGTGCTGAAAAAGTCAGTGATTTATTCACATCCAAAGAGGATTTATCTAGACTAAGAAGAAGTGAAAAATAATCAGCTGGTGTCACATCAGCTTTCCTGGAACAAGGTGATCAGTGGACCACCTTATGAGAGCACTTTCTGTCCAGATTTATTGGATGAGTTTCAGATAGTACAGCCCAATGTTGTAGACAAGTCTTGAATAGGTTATGTGCAACTGCTTCATGGCTAGTGGAATCTATCAGGGATGAGATGGAATGAGTAGATTAGCCATGTAGGGGACAAATGCTTCTTCAAGAGATAAAGCAGTTCTGGCTGTATGAAAGAAAGAGCATCAGCAAGGCAACTCCTTATAAGGCCTCAATGAATTGGGGAAACGTGAATTATTGTAATTATTAACTAGTTACACAGATCCCTTTCCCAGGCAAGGCCTTTAATCCAGTTTATCACTGGCTATCTCCAGGCATTTTTGGGTAAGACTGGATCTCTGGACCTAACTGAATGGTAATCAGCACTTATTTGTATGTTCTCCTTGATGATTATCATCCTCTATGATGATTTGTGTAAGGAGAAAGAATGGGGACGAATGTCCCTGTTGATACTCCTTGATCTCTTGGTGGTATAAGAGTACCATGACATTTTTTTGTACAAGGTGTCATGAATTGAGAACTGAGGGGCACTGAACCTATTTTGCTGGTAGGGCTAAAGGGTTTGGGTAACTCATTTGAAGTTCAAGCTAAAATTATCCCCTAACTTGTTTGACCTCAAACAAAAAAATGACGAGGTTCCATATATCCTCTGTTGTTTTAAAAATCTCTGTGAAGATGCTAGGAAGTATCTGGAAGTCATCTTTGACTACTAGAACCAATTTTCATACTCTTCCAGCTTTTGAAAATATTCAAGGAATTTATTTAGCACATTTTGAAAATGTATTTTAACCATAAGCCTGTACAGCTCTTTAAAAAAAGAAAAGAAAACTAAGATGGTGAAGGTGAATTTCTGCAAACATTTTGTACTTTGATGGTGCAGTTGTATATACATAGGATACATTTAGCTTTCTCCATAAGCCCTTATTCTGCTGTTAACTGTAAAATGGTCATTTGTGGTGAGGACCACAAGTTGGGAGAATTGCTTTTTTGGGTTACAGTTCCCAGAATACCTCAACCAGTCTTGCCATTCTGGGAGTTGAAGTCCCCAAAAGTAATAATTTCAAACTTGGTGAGGCTGCATGATTGATATCAGAGGATACTTTTGAACTAAATGACAGAAATACTGCAACATGGATAAATTGCAGTGCTTTTTCAGCCAGGGAACTACACCAGTATTTGACTAGAACAGTGAGAATCTGAACTGAGCACAATAACAAAATGCATTTAGCTCTCTGTCCAGTGCCTTGTTCTACAGATCTATAAAATGTCTTTCCTCAGATCATGAGTGAATCTATGAAGGCATTCACATACAAGGCCAATGGCACAACTTCAAGAAAGGTAGAATTTCAAGTCTGCTTTCTCATCTCCCCCCCCCCCCCCCCCACTAAGAAAATATAGAAGAAGAGTTTTTTCTCTAAACCAAGTATGAAGGCCAATGTCTATACCAGAAACTTTGATCTAAGTTTGTTTTTATATCTTTAGTAGTCTTGAGCTATATGCTAAGTTATAAAGAAAACAAAGCAATCTTATTTGCTGTGGTTTGGCACTGAGGTTTTAAAAAATCCAGCACTACTTTTGAAGCAAAATATGCAATGGAAAATTTGCACTTCTGGGAACCTGTGTCATGCAGTGGTTAAAATGTTGAACTAGGACTGGGGAGACCCAGATTCAAGTCCCCAATAGATTATGGGCCAATATCTCTCATCCTAACCCACCCCACAGGGTTGTTATAAGTATAAAATGGGAGATGACTACATATAGTGCAACTCCATGGAAGAAATTATGAAAGGGCATAAACAAAATGCAGAAAAAGGCATAAGCAAAAATGCAGAAAAAATACATAATATGGATTCATAATAGCACTATCAGTGGAAGGACACCTGCTTGGAAACAATGATATACACTCCCTTTCCATTCAGAACACTATTGTACTTCTGGTAGCCTACTTCAGCTACATCAGATTTCATTCTAAATTTGCAGGCTTCTGATTCAAGCCATTTACTCTAAAATAGGGTTGTGTTGGGCTGGCTAACAATTATCACTCATCTATACCCAAATGATGGACATTATTGCTAATTTGCAAAATGGTACTATCCATTTCTAGAGGTGTCCAATCACTTGATGCATTGAGACCTATCTGAACTAGGGTAGGGGGAAACTCCCATGGCCTAAGAGTCAGTTCCACAACCCTCTAACTGTCCAGTTTGGCAGGGATAGTCCCAACCATGCCTCTAACATCCCACTTTATCAGCTCTGTTTAAAATGTCTCAGTTTCTTGTCTCCTTCCATTTTTGCCTTTCGTCCTCAGCTTTCTTCAACTGTTGCAAAATTTGTTCAATGTGCAAAAGTAGTTTCCGCTCGTTATCTCATGGGGGCAAGGAGAGGAGAGAAGAGGGCACAATTTTGCTTTTCCTTGTAGATTCAGGCTAAAGGAAACTGCTGCAGACTCTCCTAGCTTGTGTGTTTTTCCCCATTAATAACTATTGCCATCTTGAGCACATTCTTGATGTTGCTTGGCCACATATGTCCTGGCTTTCATCTGGATATGTTGGGGGGTATGCAGCTGTGCCTCCGCACCTGAAAAATATCCATGGGAAAGACACTACATCATGATGTGGCATCATTCCCATGCAGCATCTTACTCAAAAGACAAAAGCACTTTACCTACAAAGTGGATTGCAGCCTCACCCAGGGCAGAGATGGGAAAGATCTCAAAGAAATTTACTTTGTCACTGCTAATGGAAACAGAAATTGTATATCTAGGCTTTTTATTGCCTTTATCCTCAGTCTGTCCCCCACCCCCTCCAATGGCCAAGAAGAAATGGGGCATATATACCTGCATCAACCCTTCCTCAAGGACACTTTAAAACTAACTTAAGCAAACATCTTAAACAAGATGCTGGACTGCAACTCTAACACCCTTAATTTTCTTCAAAGTACTATTTCCAAGGTCCCACTTTTTAAACATCTTTCCCTTATGAAGAAATTTGTGAGCTTCAAAAGCTAGCTTTATTTATTGTCTTTTAATTGGTCTAATAATGGTAGCACTACAATGTACATTTTGTTGTGTTTTGCTGCATAGACAGCATGGCCACTCCCAGATATATTTTTTGGAAATGACAAAAAAAAAAAAAAAAAAAAAAAGAAGAAGAAGAAGAAGAAAGAAAAAAAAAACCTCCAGGACAATGAGAGCAGTCAGGCTACTGTTTGGAGTAATGGCAAAGATGTTTGCTTGCTTTCTGCCAACCATCACTTCAGGCATTATGTCCTTAGGATAAGCAGATTCCCACCTGAAAGTTCATTGGTTTCACAGTGCCCCTAATCACCAATGTTCCCCATCCATTTTTATGTGTGACCAATCCCCTCCTCTTTTCCAGTATGAAAAGGGAGAGCAATTCACTCTTAGGTGAAGCTTTCACCTCTTTGAGGAGACTTTTAGCTCTGTATTGGGAATCGGATGCCTTCTGGAAGCTCCAGCTGAAAGAAGACATTGCTTCTGACCAGAAATTGCAGTCCAGAACCTCATTTCTGGCAGTTGCCACCAACAATTACATACTTCCAGAAATAGTACAAAGCAGGACACAACGTCTTGAGCCCTACTGCTTATCCCAAGTAGTACAGACCTACAGAACCCATTGGATTTGCCTAAGTGCTAATTCACCAATCAACAAGTGATTCAATGGGTCTGCTGTAGTTGGAACTAACTAACAGGATTTATACCAAAAACCAACAGCCTGATTATTCTAAGTCTTGATGCTTCTGAACCACAGTTTGCAATATTACTTCTAAATTGAATTAGTTACAATTATATTTCAAAGGGTCATGCAAAACAGTTTGTTACCTTTATAGTAAAAGTAATAGAAAGTAATTTCCCTGATTTCCAGTTTGTTACCTTAGCTGGGCCTTGGCTATCTTCATCACCTAGGGCTACCTTCTAAAATAATTACTTTGTATTTACTTTTTTTTTGAAAAATGAATGCTACAAACTGGTGAATTAAAGGGTTCTTTCTTCCCATCTATGTCTTTGTTGCCTTAACATGCATGGCAAAAAAGCACAGTGTTTGAACCATGTTATATTCACTATGTATTGAAGCATTAGAAAGTTATTGTTATACTGCAAAATGAGGGAAGGACTCCCTTGTTAAGTTATACACTTAATGCAGCTTAGCTAACACTTTGCTATCAGAAAAGGGGAATTGATTGCAAATAACTAGTTATTTGTAACTATCTGCTTCTAAGCTCTGCTGTGCACTGGTGGACAGCTGTTAATAGACTATCAGTCTATCCAATTCCAACCCCTTGCTAGAGCATCCCCAGTGGGTAGCTGTCTTGCCTCTTTTTAAAGAAATCCAGAGAAGGAGACCCCAGCACCAATCTATGCCATTGGTTTCATTGCTGAACCTCTCTCACTGTTGTTCCTTCTACTGTTCAACTGAAATCTATTCTCCTGTAACTTAAAGCCATTAGACTTGATTCTACTCTCTGAGGCAGCAGAGAACAGGTCTACTCCTTTCTCTCTGTGACAATCCTTGAGGTATTTAAAGAGTGCAGTCATGTCATCCCTAGGTTTTATCTTCACCAAGCTGGACATGCCCAGCTCTTTCAACCTTTCTTCATATGTTTTGTTCCGCATAACTCTTATCATCCTCATTGCCTTTCTCTGAACTCCCTCCAACTTATCTATAACCTGCTCAAAATGGGAAGTGAATACTGTACTCTAGATGAGGCCTGACCAGCACAGAATACAGGGGACTTGTGCATTTGGTTTTTGTGGCCTAAATGTAGATTTTTATTTATTTACCCCACTGTCTACTCAACTAGTGATGTGATAAAAAAAAAAAAGATTTAAGCTTAGATTGACAGGATTTGTTCTTGACAAACCCGTGCTAGTTACTACTCATCACTGCATTTTCATTACAATATTTGAATATGACTCTTCTATAATCCCTCCTAATATTTTTCTTAGTATTGAGGTCAGGCTGACTGATCTGTTTTTTGTTTTGTTTTGTTTTGTTTTGTTTTTTGCCTTTTTTCAAGAAAGGAACAATGTGTCCTCACCTCCAGTCTTCTGGTACTCACCTGTTCTCCAAGATTTCTCAAAAATTATGGCAAGTGTTTCTGCGCATATGTCAGTAAGTTACTTCTATACTCTGGGATACTGTTCATCTGGCCATGCAGATTTCTGACTAACTCTTTATCAATCCTGATTTGCAATCTGGATTGTTTGCTAAGGTCTCTGAACTACACTGTCCTCTTTATGGGGAAAAACTGAAGCAAAATAGGTATTGAGCAGTTCTGCCTTTTCCTTGTGATCTGCTAGCATTTTATCATCTTTGCTGAGCAGCAGTCCCACATTTTCCATCTCCATTCTCTTGCTTCAAACATATTTGAAAAACTTGTTCTTGACCATTGCTTGCCTAGGCAGTCTCAGCTCATTTTGAGCTTCAGCTTTCCTTACACTATTCCTGCAAGCTTGGGCTACGCATTTGTATTTTCACTGGATAACACCAAGTTCTAATATGCGACGAGATGGGAAAATATCACTGTACCATTCATGATTATTTCCTCCTTAACTGTCTTTCTCTCCCCCCCCCCCCCCCCTGATAAGGCTGTCTATATCAAGAGGCAAAGTGAAGAGGCTATTTCAACCAACAGTATCCTCAAGGCAGCTGGACCTGTACCATTCCAGCTAACTTACTTCACGCTGGAGCAATAGAGGATGCTGATCTTCAGTGCTGAAAAAAGATCCAGCTGCCAATTTAGTGGGCTTTGGTAGGGGGAGGGTGTGCTTGTTTTCCACCATGAATCCTATTGTGGGAGAAAGGCAGGATATAAATCCTTAAAATAAATAAATAAAATTGTTTGGAATCATCTTATATTTCTCTCAGGTAGCAAAATGTCTTAGGCCATGCTTGATCAAATGATTCCTTTTTTTTCTTACTAAAGAAACATATTTTAGTAGTATTTAAACCTTTTGTGGTGGCGAAGATGGCAGAGCTAAGATTGCTGTCCAATTTCCCCACTACCCCACACCATCCTGTCTTGTTGTGTACTGTAAGAATAACCTTGAAATGGTTCTTATTACAGCCCCACAGGCATTATTACAGCCCCATAGGCTGCTGCCACACTGCAGATTAATGCAGTTTCACACTCCTTTAACTGTCATGGCCCAATGCTATGGAGTTCTGGGATTTGTAGTGTGCTGTGACAGCAGAGCAGCCTGACAAAGAAGTGTAAACATCTCGCAAAACTACACATCCCAGAATTCCATAGCACTGTTCCATGGGAGTTAAAGCAATGTCAAACTGCACTAATTCTGCAGTGTTGATGCAGCCTCAGAAAACCATATCATTTTGTCGAAAATCTACACCAAGAAGAGATTGTATTGTTCCTCCCCACCACAACCCAAAACCATATGCAAACAATAAGACCAGGAGAGGCAGCCATTTTAGAATGTCTGCCAGACAAGTCGGCATGGTCTTCGAGTAGAGGAGTGAACAGGGGAGTTATCAGTTGTACCCAGCTGTGGTTCTGGTGCTAGCTAATAACCCCCATGTATCATTCTGCCTGGGCACGTAAATGTTCTGACTGGTATTAAAAATGGGCCTGGTGCATTTTACAGAACATCCTCCTTGCTGCTCATGCAAAGTGCTGGTTGTTAGCATGCTGCCTGTGCAATTAGGGTGCTTAAGACTGTGAGGGGTCTTGAGAAGGTCCCGAAGAGTGATTGCAGTTCAGAATAATCACCCACCTGGTTGGGCGTTGATTTATGGCCTGCTCAGTTAATAGCCGTGCTTAACACAGGAGTTTGCTGAGATTAAGTAATTGCCTTAAACAACAACAACAACAAGAAAAGTTTATTATCTTTAAGTCCTTTTACTGATGAATGAATGGGTGCTGGCAAAATCATGTAATAGATCATCTGAGATTTCCCTCCCATCACACACACATACACACACACTTAAAACAAAAAAGTTGTTACAGTGAGTTTTTTTTTTAAAAAAAGCATATACATTCACTAGAAAAGTTAATTGCAAAGAGAAACATAGCTTTTAAGCAAGCATAGGAACATAGACTTGTTGCTGTTAGAAGAATGCAAAAATTCAGAAGAAAACAAATTACAATGTTAAAATTATATAACTAATTTGTGACTCACACATGTGTGTAACATACACTTCAACTGTCCCGATTTGGAAGGGATGCTCCCAAATATTACTCTGTCAGCCCACTTTTTCAGCTGCTTTTTAAATGTTTCATTTCCCCCCTTTGTCCCCCACTTACTTCAATAGCTGCAAACTGAGTTTAAAGTGCAAAATAGTTTGGACTCTTTGCACAGCAGGAGAAAGAAGAGAGGTTTAGGCAAAAGGAGATTGCTTCAGCCTCTCCTGTCTTGTGTGTTCTTCCTAACTGATACTTCTGCCAGCTTGACCACACTCACATGTTGCTTAGCCACCTGTGTTTACATCTATGAAATATTGGAAGTTATGCTATCATCACTTGATGCTGAGACATTAAGTGACTTGCAGCTGACAACCAAGGCGCATATTCAGCAAAATCCCCTTTCTAGAATCCTATTTCATATTGCAGTTGATATCTTTTTGAATGTTCTCCTAGGCCTCATTCCCACTACCTTTTAAATCAGATCGTGAATCGGTTTGAACTGGTTCAAATGACCCTGGTTCCCACTTAATCCAAATCACTGAAGCAATTCCAAGAAGGTGGCCATGTGCTAGACCCATTTAACCCACATTTTTTATGCTGATTTTTTCTACTTCTTTTTTGATAAATCAAATCTGTGCAAATGTGAATCACATGCAGATTGGAATCAATTTAAATTTCCCCTTTGGCCAGCTGGAACTGAATCATTTTGAATTGATTTATTCATGAATGGGAACCACAAGTGGATTATTTTAGAGGGAGAAATGTGATCAGGGCAAATGTAGTGGGGGAAAATGTGATCGGGGCAAATGTAGTGGGAACCATGCTCCGCTGTTGAATCGATCCATCAATTCGGTTCACACACCAATTTATTTGTAAGTGGGAATGGGGCCTTACTTTAAAAGTAGAGAGAGAGAGGAAAGAGGGACAGAGAGGAAATCCTTCCAGCATCAGGGTAGCTAAACCTAAACCAAATACCTTTCCTCTAGATGTGGAATTTCAATTGAATTTTAATTTAATATTTTAAAATTAATGGCCCGGCAGAAAGAATTTTACAGTGTAATTCAGATGAGTGTTTAGATCAGGGCCAGAATGTTTACTCTCTCATTTGAAAGGAATTTTGGTTAAGATGAAATAAAGTGATATAGAACTCTTTCTGTGAAATCTGAACAGTCAAAGGTTCAAAGACAAAGCCATTACTTGGTAAGGTAATCACTTTATGTTCCTTGTGAAAGCTGTCTTTAGTTTTCCCACCTATCACAAATACATAAATATAAATGCTTCAGACAGCATTCCTGTATGAGATACCACCAACTCTTGACTCTCCTTCATAATGCTCCCTGCAGACAGGGAACAACAAACCCCATATGCAATTTCTCACAAGTTCCTCCCTGTTTTATTCTAAATGAGAACATGGATAGCACTTTAGAGATGCCTAGGAAGGATACTGGAATCCACATACAACAAACTGAACAGAGATCTCATTGCTTAGGTCACTGTAGAAGTGTGCAACATCCTGCTGTTTTATTTATTTTGCAAAAGCATGATTAAGATGCTCTTTGAAGGGACGAATTTAAAAAGTTCTTACAGTAGATAGAAAGCATGTGCATATCAACTTAACAAGTTTGTAGCTTTTCCCACAGTGCCCCTAAAAGAGCTGAAAACATGTAGTGCTAATGAGCACAAGCTGCACTAACAGAAGCTCTAGTTGTTTTTTTCATTGTTTAGATATAAAAAGAATCCCTATAGACATGGCTGTCCATACATTCCCACATGCAGAGCATCAGTAATCCTCAAAGATGAATTAACTTGTTTGTAGAGAGGTGTGAGATATGTGAGATAACAAACCAAAGTATACAACAGCCCTTGGACCTTGGATTGCTGAACACTTTCTCAGGCCTGAACATCTATATACAATATGAGGTAGGCAACTGCAGAGGGGTTGGAGGCTAGTTCACCTCCCAGAGTCAATCTGGTGGGCCACACCAACAAGTTTCAGCATGCTGGAAGTGATGAGGTATCACTTTCAGCTGTCATTTTATATATATTAAAATAAAAAAATTGCTGACGCCCCCTCCTTTTGTGTTTTGGGGAGGCTTAGGGACCTCCTTCTCATCCTTATATATCCATCTTTATAATTGTTCACACGTTTCAAGTAATCATTTTTAGCAGGGGCTGTATCCTCATGTTGTAGCTACAACCCTAATATTGCCGCTACCCTTCTGTATTCATTGTTGCTGTGCACCGTCAAGTTGTTTCTGACTCGTGCTGACCCCCAGAGACCCAATCACTAGATTTTCTTGGAAAGATTTGTTCAGAAGGGGTTTGCCTTTGCATTCCTCTGAGGTGCCCAAGGTCACCCCATGGGATTTCTACAACTGAGTGGGGATTTGAATCCTGCTTTGCAGAGTCATAGTCCAATGCTCAAACCACTACATTGTTCTGTAGGTACAGTATTTTTTGCAATTAAAAATAAATATACTTTTAATTAGACAGGCAAAATCAGGAAGAGAAACTTGCACCTCCCCTCTGCTAAAGAGAATTCTATATAAAAGCTATGGTTTCTGAATATTGGAAAAGCTAAGCATGAAGCACAGCACTGACTTAGTCTAAGTTTTTATTTAAATGCTGTTGTACAGGTTCAGTTTATTGCTATCACTATGCTGCTGTAATGGTTTCTCACAGGACACTTCCATGTGTGCACAATGCAGTAGAAGAGTGTGCCTGTTGACTGAAAGAAAGTGTATCACCACAGATTATTTTTTTAAAACTTCTTTTAAAAATATTGCTAGTTTTGTAATTCATAGCAAAAATTGAAGAAAAAAACTTACCATAGACAAATCAATTTATTAAAATAAAATTATAAACATCCCACTGCTCATGACTTACTTGTTAAAAAATCAATCTTAAAAAGGAAGACAATAGTGTAAAATATGCAAAAATTCCCTCAAAAATTGCTCTAAAAAGTAACAAGAAAAACAAATGACTAAGCATTAGCATTACACAGAAAACTAATGAGATCAGCAATCATTGTGTTAATTTTAAAAAGTATGTTGTTAGCCCCTTATTACCCAAACTGTAACAACTAACACCATCTTGTAATGTGCTCCTTCTAAGCTCTCGTCATGAAAGGTTGGACTTTCTGAAGAGCTGGCAATGGGCTGCAAAAGATAATCAGAACAACTTTTAAAGTCAAGATTCTCGCTGGCCTAGGTCAGACCTTCAGCTTCAGATGCACAACATTTGTATTGATTTAACCTTCAGTTTATGATCAACTTAAGATCTCGGTCTGTGATCACTAAAAGTGTTACTGAGCTTCGTAGCAGCCTGATTATTTATTGAGATCTTCATTTAACAGGCTCTCTGGGACAAAGCAGCAAGATATCAAGCCAGAGATTGACTCCATCTCTTCATCCCTCAATATGTGTGGCCCTCCAGATATTGTGGATTGCAACTGCCATCTGCCTTAACCTGCATAAATACTAATGAGGGATGATGGGATATGAGACCAAAAGCAACATCTGGGAGGCTATACCTTGTTTACCCTTGATTTAGCATTGTGCCCTGCCCCACCCGCAGACACACTTATTTGTTCCAAAAGGCAAGAGGAGAACTCCTAAACTATTTATTTATTGTTGTACCTCAGCTTTTCTTCTTCTAGACAGCATGCCTATCTAGATCTAGACATTCATAGACTTTTTTTTTTCCAAATTAGTTATGTCATGTACCATCATATCAAGCCATTGGGATTTCTTAAATTGATAGCTGGGGTAAATGCAGGACTTTGGAGATCAGTTTAAAAATTAATGTTATAATTATACCTCAAAGCACCCCAAATATAATTAATATAGCTTCAGTTTTTCTGAATCTATAATGGTCATTCATGATTCAAAAGTAAATAAATGCTTAAATGACCTAAATGCTATAAGCCAACAATAAACTATGGTATAAAACACACCTAAATAACCTAAGGCAACATTTAAGAAACACATACAGATATAATATAGAGAGAGAGAGTGAGGGGGAGGTGATTAATTTAAAAAAGAATTAAAAACCTATTTATTTAAACAGGCTTACTCCTGATTTTCACCCTGTCTATGACTTCCCCTCCCGTTAACCTGATGAAACATCACCATTGAATACGCATTGAGGTTTTTATATTATTATTTGTTGTTATTTTTATATATTGTGATTTTATATTGTTATATGCTGTGCACCGCCCTGATCGCAGGAAGGGCGGTATACAAATAAAGTTTTTATTATTTATTATTATTAATAGAAGAAAAGTGTAAAAAAATGTCCTGGCCTGAATCTTTTTCTTTTCTTCTCTCTCTCCCTTGCAGTCCTTAGCATTTTATTCCAAAGTTATCATATAGAAAAGGTATATCAATAAAGCATTCCTCAAACTTAGTCTTTCCATATCTCTTGTCAAAAAGAAAACTGAAAAGCATCACAGTATCAAAATTCAGTTTATGTATATATACTCAGACCTAGAAAAGACTACATTATCTACTGAGAAAATGAGTGGTTACTCTATAGTAAGAATAGATACCAAATTCTGAGAACATCTTACACCCAACTCTTTGCATGTAGCAGAATCTATAATGACAGCTATGATGATACTCTACAAAGGAACATAAAAATAGCCCTTTACAGGCAAAGCCTTGTGTTTCAGCTTCACATTCACAGGAAGTTAAACTGCAAAAAAGGATACACACCTTTAAGTTTCAACCATAATCTAATTTAGTTACTCCTTAGTTATTGATGGAGGAACTAATTACATATAACTTGTTATTTGTAACTAATCATTTCCAGGATATGGGTGGGTGGGAATGTAGCATGTTTTCAGTTGCTTGAACTGAAAGGCTATTTTTGTTCCCATGAGAAAATTGCTGAAACGCTATGGTATGTGACTCAGGAGTGTTATCCTTTTTAAGGTGGCTGTAATCTTTCTTTCGTGCTATAAGAGCCTAGGCATTTAAGAGCACTGTCTTGGGAAAGAAGGCATGTCGGGTCTTGTAGAGGTGAATCGCTTTACTGTCACTTGGGTGGAATCAACAAAACAAAAGTTCCCTCATCCTGATATTTGAATGTACCAATGATGATCTTAACAAAACTACAAGCCCTTATTCAGCATCAGTGTTGTGAGTTTATGTTAAGCCAAGCAGATTAGTCACAATTGCTACCTATCCAGAACCAACTATTGTGTGTTACAAAGTAACATTCAATGCTGCCTTCTGTGTCTCTCCCAATATACATATTAGGGATACTGTATTGTTTTTTATTAGTTCTTAGTAATTTTTTGCCCATTGCAATTTGCAGTGGGAACTATTCTTATTTTGTGTAAAATAAGTCTCAAATGGTGAAGATGCTCATCATACCCAGATGCTCTTCATCGAGTTCCCTGACATTCTAGAAACACGTTTTTCAAATATTTTTCAGTATTCTTTCCCTAATGCAAATTGTTTAGGCTGGTGGAGGTGGACTTTTTGGTATCTCCTTTCAGAAAATTGGGTCCCTTACCAGAATCTCAATAACTGCATGTCCCCTACTTGCTATTGGAGGTGGGGTGAACTTCCTTGCCATTCTCTCCCACTACAAAAGGCATGGAAGGAATGTATATATTACTTTGGATCTTTAACAATATCTGCACTATCTCTGACCATAGCAACCCTTAAATCCAAACTCTGTCATTTGATAGGTCCTGTGAAACCAGATACATATTTTGCAGGGGAGTTATTTGTCACTGCAACACTTTGAAACACTTTCCATAGCTTTTATTTGCATCTGCACACTAGACTGAAACTAGTATTGGGTTGTCCATGAACATCCGTTAGTGGGTAACCCAAACCAGACAAGAGGGCCCAGATCCAACTAAGCCAAGACTAGGTCATATGAAACTGCTGAATCCAAATTCTTGCTTGCCTAAGAGTGCTGGAAATTATGGCTCTGACCTCAAGGGAACTTTAAGCCAATACTATAGTTGTATCTGGGGCTACAGGTCATTTGAATCTGGTGTAGCTTGGCTCCTCCTTTGCCCCACCTTTCTCTGCCTGTTTTTTGGCTCTTCTGACAAAGATCTTACCCACTAGAATGGTTCTGCTGGCAGATGCACAGGATCTGCAGGTGGGAGAAGGTTCTGATGGCAGAATGGCATTTTTAGCTGGCAGAAGAGGCTTGTGCCTAATCCTAACCTCCCAACATTTGGCACGTCTTTGAATTAGAAGCTGCACACAAGAGAAACAGAAGGAATTCAAGCTTGCCCAGGAATGAAAAGATGAACAGATTGTGTACTTGTTACAACCTCCCTGAACCCAGTTCTTGTAGCTTAAATCCATATCCTTTGACACTATTCATTTCAGCAAGACCTGTAGCACAGATAAAGGTGGTTCCACATCAAGACTAGCCAAATCTGTTTTGTTTTCTATAACATTCACTTTTTTGAAGGAAAAATTCATTCCAAAGATTGGAAACATTACTTTTAGGGGGGAGGGGATACATCTTCCAGAATCCAATAGAAAGTGTGAACACTAGTTTCAGTCTAGTTTGGCCATGCTATCCGGGGGATTATGGGAGCCCTGGTACAAAAAGAATTAAGTTCAAGCTCTAATTTATTGTACCTTCATACAAATGTATAAATGTTTTCCCAAGAAAATTCATAGTTGTTTTTTGTAAGACATTTGTAGCAATATATGCATTTTTTAAAAAGTCTTTCCTGTAATGAATACAGTTCTGGGTACAGTTTCTCTTATTTGCACATGTTTCTCAAATATAAAAATGTTTTCCTACTTTGTATACTTTTTTGGGTATACATTTTGTATCCTTGTTTGAGCTGCATCACAAAATGCGGAGAAGCATAAAAACTGGGGGAAATAAGGATTTTCTGGTTCATATTAGGACAATACATATTCAAATACAAGCTAAATTTTACTCCTATTCTATTTCACATGGTCCTACGCTCTGGATTTGATGCTATTTATTCTAGCCTTCCCTTCCCCCCAAGAAATCAGGCTTTCCTTTCAAATGACTGAATTCACATATCCTCCCCCCCCCCGATCAATTTCCCTCCTCTTTAAATAAAAATAACTGAATTCTCGTGAATTACATCATAATTAAATCCAAGCCTTCCAAGTGTGAACTAGAGTGATGCTTTTGGGTGACTGAGTGTGATGCATGGTCTATGGTATGCCTGCTGATGTGCGTAATTCTTCATCATCTTTACTAAACCTACAGCAAATTACCGGATAACACAACTACCCCTCAATATAGCTCACTTTGTTTCTTTGCCAGGATATGTATGAATTTGTATGTGTTCATGCACATATATTCCTCACAGCAGCTTGGGAGTAATGAGTCACAAGCAACATAGGGGCTCAACAGACTGGCAGTTTATGCTGGCCTGCGTGTGTGCTAGGGCTGCAGTAGGGCTGAGCGTTCACACGCTCCAAGCCCTTCTTTCTCTGCCGGGGCACCATTATGTTGCACACCCATCCAGACAGCACACACCATGATGACGTCCCTCATGCACAGCACCCAAAAAGTGCTGCACACAAGGGGCATCATAATGCCACACTTATGATGCCCCTACTATGGCACAAAAAGGGGCTTCATTTTGCTCCATGTACAGGCCATGGCGTGTGGTTGCCGCATCCTGCTTCTGGGACAAGAAGAGACGGCTGGATGCTGCCAATCTGTACAGACCTATAGTTACCCGTAACATGTTATATGGGTTGTTTTGGGGGGGGGGAGGGGAGGGAGGACATAACCACATTCAGGTTAAAAGGTAATCTAACAAACAGGAAAAGTGCCAAATGTCTGGTGTCTTGAATTGTCTAGCTATGTTTAATGTTACTTTTAAAGGGAATTCTTAGAGGTATGTTGAACACTCTCCCTCAGCTTTTGATTTGCTTCTCTAAATTACACTGATTGATATCTCCCACTTTTTGAGGGGGATTTTCCAAGTTTCATGCCATTCTTTGTCAATCCTAAGAGATTTTTTTTAAAAAAGTAATCAATGATGAATGCATCAAGTCACAAAACAAATATGAATGACAACTAACACTCAACAAATTTACTTTCAAAAGGCAACTTTCCAAGATCTGTTCATTCTGCATTGCTCTAGTGCTGCTTTGAGGAATCAAGCCAATTTCTTTCATGGTTCACAAGGAGCAAGGGAGAAGAGACCTTATCCAGGGAAAAGTTCCTACAACAGCCATAGTTGGTAAAACATCTGCTTCAGTACAGAAGGATTCAGGTATTGCTATGGGAGAGAGGGGGAAAGGAGGGCATTTATCCGCATAGTAATTCTGTAACTCCATGAAATTTTTCCTCTAAATCTCACATTTCTAGCATTGTACACTAGTAATTTAAAACTCCAGATGAGCATTTAGAAATATAGCATAGGTATCCAGAGAAGAGGGACAGGCAAAGTGACATAGTAGATGCAAATAGGGTTAAAGAAAAAGTTCTAGGTTTCAATGATTTTTAGTGTATCATTCTGTACAATGCTAGGAATCTGGAGACTGAAAGAATATTTCACTGGGGGGAAATTCTTAACTTAGGGCTAAATGATCTACATTTGTCCCCCCTCCCCCCAAAGGACTTCCTTGCCTAAGAAAAACCTATGAAATTAATGAGGTGACCATAAGTCGACAGGCAACTTGAAGGCACATACACAAATTGCAGTCTCAAAAAACCCAAAGACAAGCTGTGAGTAGGAATGCATTTGCTCTGCTTGACTGCAAGAGTCTATTAAGGCATTAAGAGGCTATGCTTTGAAGAGAGTGAGGTTGCTTGTTTCCTCAGCATCCCAGAGTCCATCCGTTTTTTCATCCCTTTGTGAACTAAAAAAAAAATAAGAAAGAAAAACAAAACAAAGGAAGAAGCCCTTTGAAAAACAGCCTCCCTGTCAGCTTGGGCTGAGAGGCTGTTGCAAGTCACTCAGCTCCTGTTGCCAGAAACCTTTTGACACCAAGGCAGCTTTTATGAGCTGAGCGAATGCAACCTGTGATGAACAGAATTCCTTTCCTCCTGTCTCAGCCTTATAAAAAAACCTTTCTACAAACCACTATCTTCAGCTCTGCCTGATAATGTTTCTTCTCCTAGCACACCTTGGTACCAAAGCTAGCCATAGAGAGAGGATGATTCATGCAGTTCCTTCTCTGATTTGCAGCTGGGGATTCCCTTGGGCCTTGACTCTCAGGGTGAAAAACAAAAGCTATATATACCACCAATGAATACCAGGTGCTGTAGGCTATATTTCAGAAGAAGGAACTCACAAAACCACCCCTGAATATTCCTTGCCTTAAAAACCCTGTGAAATTCATGGGGTTGCCCTAAGTCAATAGACAACTTGAAGGCACCTACACACGCATCTCTCTCTCTCTCTCAGTTTTGTTAGGGAGTGAACTTGGTTCAAGCCTACATTTGCTATTCAAACTACATTCATGATGAATGTAGAGTTCATTGGCATCTGTTGTGCATGCAAACAAAAGTAGACACAACTTTTACTTTGGCACTAAAAGAACATCAGAGCAGTGATCTGTCAGGTTCAGCATCCTATCTTATTGAAGAGCCATTCTGAATTGCCTGTTCCCAAAATTCTAATGATCTGAAGCAGTTTGTTTATTAAGTTTATTGCCTGCAACGCTATGTTTGGGAGGGTGGCTATGATAGTCTTCCCTCTCACCACCACCTCACCTTTTCTCAGCTGCAGCGTTCCAAACCCAGCCATTTCCTGGTTGGTGGAGTGCAGGGACAACAGCAGATAAACATTCAGCTATTTCCCTGCAATGGGAGGCAAAGTGACCAGCATCCTCAAGAACCATCCTTTGAAGTTTCCTGCAGATGAAATCATTGTTGTGCACCCAGCTATAGAAAAATAGCAGAACACTTGTCTGCTGTGTCCTTCACTTTCCACCAGCCATCAAAATAGTTGCATGTCTGGGGATGCAGCTAAGAAAAGGGGGATTCAGGGGGATTTTGGTCACAGTATATTTGGAGGTGAATGCTGGCCTCTGCAATGATCACAAACTGACTTGTGGTGGCCACTATAAGTAGTCCAACTAACACAACTGCAATTCAACAGGATGCTAGCATATTATCTCACAAACACCATTTTCTCTCAGCACACTTCTCTTCACAATGGAGCGCGTGGTTCTGGATAGAGGTTCTCAAGAACCAACCACACCAAAACTTGCTTTGCTTCAGGAATGTAGCTCTATCCTATTCCCTTTGGTCAGGAGTGGGCAAAATGCAGCCTATGATCTACATGCAGTCCCATAGTGAAAACTGGAGAGAGCTCCTGTGCCTTTAACAATTGTGTGGAAGAAGGAATTTAGAAGGTGTTGCTTGTTACCTGGTTATGTGACATGTAAGACCTGATGAACCACCTTCTTCCATATGCAAATTAAAGATATAGGAACCCTCTCCACTTTTCAGTATGTGTAATCTAGTCCCAGGGACTCTAACACACCTCCCTAGATCCCCTCTGGTCTCAGACTCCACTGATCCTCCTCTAACTTTCACTCCA
This sequence comes from Urosaurus nigricauda, assembly GCA_034509955.1. NCBI lineage: Eukaryota > Metazoa > Chordata > Lepidosauria > Squamata > Phrynosomatidae > Urosaurus > Urosaurus nigricauda. Next base: position 136,002,709 of record JAOEGL010000001.1, on the reverse strand, counting down.
TAGTCTCTCAATACCTAGCTTCCTTCCTTCCTTCCTTCCTTCCTTCCTTCCTTCCTTCCTTCTTTGTTTGTATCATGTTTTGCTTCAAAATAGACCCAATGGGCCCAAAGGATACATATAGATATTTTTTTATTATTCATTTTGTTTAAGGAAAAATGGTATGCTCTTTTAAACTATCTTTTTTACTGGCTTTCCCCCAAGAAGATTTTCTGATTCTTTGAAGATGCCAGACACAGATGCTGGCGAAATGTCAGAAAGGAACTCTTCTAGAACATGGCCACATAGCCTGAAAGCTAAACAAGAAACTATGGATTTTCTGATTGTCCATTTCCTGAAGAAACAAATGTTGGAAACTTATCCATATATTATATCAATTATACTGGTGATTTCTAGGCCTAAACCAAGAATCTTGTTTTATACTTAAGGTCTTCATGAACAGGAATAGGAAGCTACTGCTCCATTATAAGTCCACATGCCAACTAGTTCATTATTATGGGGATCAACTCCATTTTCTAACACAAGAGTGGGCAACTGTCAGATACGAGAATGCATTGCCCCTAAAGGGCATTTAAGAGTGATTTTTAAAAAGTGATACAAGTTTTGGAAAAAAATTGAAATTTTTGACCTCTGAGGAGTTCTGGAAATTATTATTTGAGGAAATTATTTTGTGGAGAAATACACATAGGGGGACTGTCTTAAAATTGTATGTTTTGTGGCAAAATGCCATTTTTGTATATGTGTAGAGAAATATTATTTCCAAAAGCACACATTTTTTGTGCTTCTAAAAACTTTTTTTTCAAAAAATGGCTGCTTTTGCACACACAAAAACTGTTTCCAGAAATGTACTGTACAACTTTGATGTGCAGAAAAGTGGCCTTAACATATTTTAAAAACTCTATTCAAACACTGATACTGAATGCACTCACAGATTCACACCAGCTGTGTGGCTGCTCCTTGAATTAAACATCAGCCGTGTTCTATATAATTGGCTCTCTATTGCAAGTAATCAGGAAGGGCTCCGGATGGTCCCTACAGACCTTGCCCTTGATCTGGGTTACGGTGCCTTTGACCCACCCCGCCCCAGGATCTTTTATAATAAATGATATCTCCAAGTTTAAAGAATGTTCCTTCCACAATAGATGCTCCAAAGGGTCTCTTCCCTTGAGAAAATGGGAGGGCATTTTCCTGTAAAGACAGATTAAGGGAATTCCATGCAAATTTAATGCACTTCACTGAAAAATCCACCGAACCGTGACAGACCTGTCTGCTTCTTTCCTCCCACCACCAACTTTTTGAAGGGATTTGATTGGAACAAAAATTCAGTTTCAGAATAGATGTAACTTTAACAATTCTTCTCCCAGTGGTGAAGTGTGTTATTTTTGTTGGATCAAGAATACTGGACAGGCCTGTGTCTTCAGCACATTGCGTGGTCTACAAACAAGCTGGCTAAACAAACCAAATCTGCGATTGGACCATGGAGGTTAAAACTAATACACAATGCTACTGAAATCATAAATCTCAAAACGAACAATGGGTTTTTGTACACCCTGTGTGAAACTTCTACCCTAAACAGCAAGGGGAGGATTTCAATGATGTCCAACTACCCTCACTTCAGGACATACTGAAGCAGCAGCAACATTCTTGCTGTACCTAAGGGATTTCCCCTTCTGGAATTGCCATTTGGGATGTAAATTCTCATCCTTATACACAAAGGCAAAAAAACATCAGCATTTTTCTCTTCAGGTGCATTTTTTTTTAGGTGTGGGTGAAAGTTTTTTTTAAAAATTATGCAATCTTTACTCAGGCTGCATGACTCCAAACTACTGTGCAAGTATCAGTGGGAAGGGGCATGACTGTGCCTTTTCCCATTGACTTTTTTTATTAAAAAAACAACAACAGAATTTGATGTTTTGTTTTGAGTCTGTTTTTGCCCATCAGTCTTCTGTGCTTGTTGTATGTGTTTGCAATGTGGAAACCTTCACTCTCCCTCACCCCCAAATGCTCATTATCGTGTTCTTGCTCTGGAGGAGAAACATATTGTATGGACTGGCAAATTCTTAATGAGTTATCTCAGTGAGAGCAAAACAATTACAATTTCTTCATTAGTTGGCATCAGAGATTTCTAGTTTTTGCATGTAGGGAGGCTGCTTCAACTCCTTGATCATACCAACCTATACTACTGATTATTCAATCAAAAGGTGGATAACAACAAATTGTAACTCTCCAGTCAAGGTTAAATTCCTCCAGATGTTGACCTCTGTTTCCATCTAGGGATGTAAACCTTCACTAATTTCTTTCTTATGCAAAATAATAATAATTTTCCCCATTAGGTGAGATTATGAACAAAATGAACAAATGAATAAAATGCTGAGGTGTCTTTTGCACCAATTTACAAACACAATCTGTTGAAAGTTGACCTAAAATGGTGCCTTGAGGAACCAAAACACACTTGTTAATTATAAATAAATATGTGAGTTTGAATCTCTATTCCCCTCATGTCTTTCTATTGGCCAGGGTGATTAAGGGAAAGGAGAATTGGATCTCAGTAACATCTGTGAAGCCAAAGGTTCCCCAGTCATGCTCTCTAGGTAGTATTTTTAAAAAGTGAAAGAGTCCAGAAGGTAAATAAAATATTTAGCAGACAGGCAGCATACCACCTAAAAAGATCACATTATGGTAAGTGATAGTATATAGACTTTATTGACATAAAGCCTCAGATCCGCAAGTGTAAAGACATACTGAACACTAAACACTAAAGTCAGAATCATCCAGGACATTCATCCAGTATTTCCAGTTTCTATGTATGGTTGTAAAAGCTGGACAGTAAAGAAATCTGACAGAAAATAAAAATCAATTTGGTGTTGGAGGAGAGTTGTACAGATACGATGGACTGCCACGGTGATCAATAAATTGGTTCTAGATCAATCAAGCCTGAATTCTCCCCAGAAACCCAAGGAACCAAATTGAGGCTATCAGTTTGACTACATCATGAGACAATTGGACTCATTACAAAAACCTATCATGCTTGTTAAGGTGGGAATTAGTAGGAAAAGAGAAAGACCATGCTACAGCTGGATAGACTCAATCAAGGAAGCCACAGTCCTGAGTTTGAGAGACCTGAACAGTGTTGTTGACAATACGGTGAGTTGGAGGTCTCTCGTTCATAGGGTCACCATAAGTTGAAGTTGACTTGATGGCAATTAACAACAACAACATCACAATTGTACAGAAAACTTGCTTTTTGGCCTGTTTGTGTGTATGTGCCTTCAGGTCACCTGTTGATTTATGGAGAGCCTATGAATTTCATAGAGTTTTCTTAGGCAAGGAATACTCAGAAGTGATTTTGCCAGTTCCTTCTTTTGAAATATAGCTTGTAGCCCTGGTATTTATTGGCAATCGTCCATCCAAGTACTAACCAGGGCTGACCCTGCTTAGCTTCCAAGATCAGATGAGATCTAGTGCCTGTGGGATGTTTAGGCTCCCTTAATCATCAAGCCATAGTTCCAAAAGATAATATTCCCATACTCCACAAATGCATCACACCCAAACTAACTGAAATTAAGGTTGTCAATACTTTTGTTTTTTGGAAAAAAAAAATGCTGGTACCCATTGAAGGAAATTAGAGCAGGATCTGACTCGGTGTTCAAGTCAGATGCATTGTTGCAGCTCAGCCTTTGTGGTCAGAACTTTGGGATGGAATATTAACTGTTTTTTCTAGGTTTGATGAGAGTTAAATTCCAAATACTGTAGCAAACTTTGATTTCTATTTTATATAAGGGACACCATTTTGCTCTGCTATTATATTTAATGGAACTTGAGCATCCACAGATTTTGTTATCCATGGGGGGTTCTGGAACCAAACCCTATAAGATAATAAGGCCTCACTGTACTCTTCATGAGATCCATAAGTAGCTCGGCAGTAGCACACTAACATAATTGGCTGTAGTAACTGAAGAAAATTCTAGCAGGAATACGATGGTCAAGGGGGACTTCTGCCACTGTGTGTATATGTGGGAGCTTAATCTCTAGAAGCTTCTGAACTGTCTTCTGCACAGTATATATCCTTCCAGAGAGACTACCTGAGAAGAATAACCACAATAATCCTGGAGCAGCCCAGAGTATTCTGACCTCAGAGCTGCCCCAGCATCCCTCCATTAAATGGGCACTCTGCTGCAACATTGGGGGTCTGTTTGCACATGCATCCCTCTATGCTGCCTGGCATGGCAGTGGTGACTCACTCTTAGGTCAGAATAAGGTGGCCAGCATTGATCACATGGTTGGGTGCCTTGTTCTGATCTCAGAGCAAGTGACTTGCTGTGGGAGCAGCTGCGCCAGGCAATACAGCTGACCATGTTGTAAATAGCTACCCCGCACCACAACAGAGGGCCCAGGAGCAAAATTGGGTTATTTTAATCCATTCTGAGGGAGATATATGGCAGGTCTGGTGCTGAACTGGCTGGACATCATCCAGATTGTTTGCACCAGAACCAGGGTTTGAGCCATGCATCATCCAGACTTTCTACTGAAAAGATGGGAGGGGGGAGAGATGTTTTATTTGGCCATGCAGATATGGTCAAAATCCCTGAAGAAAAAATGGTCCTGATATGAGGTCAGGTTTTGGCTGCTTTTTCTACCGATTCTGAACATCTGCAACATGCATATTTCCAACACTCTCCAACAAAACAAAGAAAACCCCTCCAGTGAACAGTTCTGCTAAGAGGAAAACAACAATGGTCATTTGTAAAGGATTGTGAGGAAACAAATTCAATGTGATCCTCTGTTTTAACTTATAGTGCCATTTAATTTTAAGTATTTTGTTTTATTAGATCTGAAAGTGAAAAGGATTTAATTAGCATTGTGATCAATTGATGCATATGTGATACTAAGAAGGTACAGAATTTTTTTAACTTCAGTTTTGAGCCTCTTGTGTACCGTAAGTGGTGACATTGCCAATTAAATCCATTTTGATTCCAAGCTGTAGACCAACAAAATGTGGAAAAATCAAAGGGTGGTAAATACTTTTGCTTTTATCTGTACTTAATACCATTAGAGCTTGGGAAATGTACTTTTTTGCCACTATTGTCTGCTCATGCTGAGTTTGCTACCTCTTCCTGTGTACCTAGAAAAGCAAAAACTTGTAGGGTACTTTCAGGCAGATTTTTCATTGCAATTAATTTATTCACAATTAAAAGGCATTGTGTAGCAATTCTGTCTTTTGCAGATTTAATCTTAACACATTTTCTCTTATTTTATTTAATTTTATTAGAATGGAATAAGTAGCAGAAAACCCCTGGAAATTGAAAATGTAGTCAACTGGAAATCCTGTAAACTATAGGTTTTTTTTTGTGTGGGTCTTTCAGGCTATGTGGCCATGTTCTAGAAGAGTTCTTTGCTGAAGTTTCGCTAGTATTTTCAGAGAATCTTCTCTGAAGATGCCAGCCACAGATGCTGGTGAAACATCAGAAAGGAACTCTTCTAGAACATGGTCACATAGCCCCAAAGTCCCACAAAAATCTATGGATGCTGGCCATGAAAGCCTTCGACTCCACAAATCCTGTAAACTGCCATAAAATCATAGAATCATAGAGTTGGAAGAGACCACAAGGGCCATCCAGTCCAACCCCCTGCCATGCAGGAACTCCAAATCAAAGCATCCCTGACAGATGGCCATCCAGCCTCTGCTTAAAGACCCCTAAGGAAGGAGACTCCACCACACTCCGAGGGAGTGTGTTCCACTGTTGAATAGCCCTTACTGTCAGGAAGTTCCTCCTAATGTTGAGGTGGAATCTCTTTTCCTGCAGTTTGCATCCATGAACAAGGTACCTGTAGTTTTTTTGTCTGGAAGCAATTTTGATTCTAGTTTATATCTGTGACACCCACCCATTTTACTAATATGTGGGGACCAAGATAAAACATTTCTCAACATGTACAGGAGTAGCACATTCAGTGAAAATATTCCATGACCACTAACTTTGGCAGGGGTTTTACTTGCAGACATCAGCAGATCAAGTTTAGCTCATTAACCATATCAGTCCCTCCTGGATAATTTCAAAGAAAACATGGAAATTTCCCTGCCAGGGAATTTTACTGTATTTTACTGCCTCTGGCAGAACAGCAAATGGTGACTTTCAGTCAACTGTGCCAGGAAGCAGAAGGTCCAAGAGTAACCAAGTTATTTTGGCACATGAGGCAAAACACCCTACCTGCACTTCTCCCAGTCCCAAATGAATAACCGCCAATGTAGAAACTGCCTCATTGTGCCTAATAATCCAGGCCAACCCTGTAATCTACCATACTTCTTGGTTGACAGGCTGTATTAGGTCTGCTGAGCCAGAGGTTGTGCCTATTTTGTGACATGCCTCACTGACTGAACACTGCTCCCCCAAGTGCTCCAGCAAGACAGTTGTCATTAGCAATTCTTGAGTCTTACTATTTTGTAGAATAGATACCTGATGTTTTCTTTCCCCATGCCATATTTATCTGATGAAAACAACAGACTTCAGAAGTATAGAGTGAAGCTGGTTAAAGGGAGCAGGCATTTCCATTGTTGAAACAGCTCCACTTATTATTGGTCCATTTCTAAGATTGCCAAGTTTTTCAGACCCCCAATATGGGATAATGTTCTCCACTGCCCAGTCAGTTCAAGATTAGCCAGTCTATGTGAGGTTTGTTGCTTGTTTGTTTGTTGTTGTTGTTGTTGTTGTGTGCCTTCAAGTCATTCCTGACTTAGGGTGATCCTAAGGTGAACGTATAATGGGGTTTTCTTGGCAAGATCTGTTCAGACGAGCTTGGACACTCTGGAGATTTGCACACTAAGACTGAGAGAGTGTGACTTGCTCAAGGTCACCTAGTGGGTTTCCATGGGTGAGGGGGGAATAGAACCCTGATCTCCATGTGTGAGGTAAGGCTATATAAATCTTGCCTCAAATCACATGAGAGGAGGAGGTCTCATCACAGGTTTGGGCTCCTGTGAGATTTGAGAGCTTGACGAAGCCCAGAAATCTTGCAAGGCACCCTTCACGTGGAAAACTTCAAGTGGTCTCTATACAGGTCTGCCTCATAGACTCATCTCTTGCAAGATACAGAGTTCATCTGAAGCCATTTTCTATGTGGTAGACTCCCCATATGAGCCTGCCAGAGTCTTAATGCTCTTCAGGGAAGGCCTTTCTTTCAGTCCTGCTAGCCACAAAGGCTTATTTGGTGGGGCACAGGAAAGAGCTTTCTTAGTGGCTGCTCCTAGGCTATTGGGACAAAAGAGGCATGTTTGGCTCTCTCTCTGGTCTCTTTTCACAAACAGAAAAGAAAATCTGTATTCAAGCAGGTTGGGGCAGGAGCAATTTTAAAGTGACATTTCTGGTAACTTTTTACTATGTTTTGAATGTGTTTTAAACTCTTTTTGACTAAATATTTTTACTGGATTGTGGTGTCAAACGGCATTATTTCTGCAGTATAGGTTGGTCTAATCTGAACTGCAGAAATAATGCTGTTTGAGATCAGTTTAACTTGCATGACTCATTGCTATGAAATTCTGGGATTTGTTCTTTGTTTTGGCACCAAAGCGCTGTCACAGAGACGGCTAAATATCTGACAAACTACAAAGCTCATAATTCTACAGTCTGAGCCATCACAATTAAAATGGTATCAAATTGTATTATTTCTTCAGTGCAGATTGCTTCCTAACAGATTATGACACTGTGTTTATTCTCCAACTGGAATTCATTTTAATGTATTTTTTTTAATTTTCAGTTTGCATATAATTTACCTAATTTTTTCACTGACTAAAAGATCTCAGCCTCTCTGTATTGAATTATGTGCATTTTAGCTATCTGTGTTTTAAAATACCTGTGCTGCTGCATGCCCAAGACTTTATAAGCCTTGCAAATGCACAAATGCTCATGGCGAAGGGTGCATTTTCTTGCAATAAGTTTTGGGTGGTGCCACAAAAATGCTGTTTTTAGTCAAGATGGACAACTGCAATGTATGTTCTTCCCGTCCCTAAGAACACACAAGGACTTCTTCATTTCCCTGCATATGCCCATCACCAGGTCTCCAGAATCTTTGTAAAGCATGCCAAAAATGTGCCCAGTCTTGTGACACATGCAAGTAGCTAATGCAGTTGAGGACCACAGCCGCCAGCAATTCCACCCATGAAATTGGCAGCAGGTGCAAACAACAGGGTTTCGTCCTGTTTTAATAATGATTGTGCCCTTATTGTCATCTACATCCTTCCTGCACCTGTGGGCCAGAGAAGGCTGTAAAGGTTATTGTCCTTTTAAATACTTGTGCTTAAATTACTGCTAGGGAAAAAAACTATATAGAGAAGAGTGGTGGATACATTTAAATAAAAAAAAAATCCACTTTGATTTTGTTACCTGATCTAGGAATCCACTGTCTAATAATTTGATTCCAGTTTACAGATTCAGTGTGGTAATCTAGAGTGAACCTAAGATATCTAGAAAGAAATAGGATGGTCATTTAGACTAGGAGATATTGCAGAGTATATAAAGACATAGTACCAGAAGATGGTATCGTCAAGTCAGAATGCACTCAAAGAGCTACTGTGGAAGAGCAGAGGACAGCTATGAGTAGCGTCGTGGCTAATGACACAACTGAATCCAAGCTCAAAGCACATTCAGCTGTTGACATGCTCAGAGGTAAAAAGAAATCAAAGCTGCAAAATGCATATTATAGGGACATGAATGTGAGAAGTGTGAATCGGGAGAAGCTAGACATAGTAAAACAAGAAACTGAATGTATGAACACTGTTTTTATGTATTTATTTATTCATTTAATATCTTGCCTTTCTCCCAATACAGGGACTCAAGGCAGCTAATAGCAAATTTGAAGCAATACAAATTAAAAACAATGCAAAAACATTTAAAACTATAAAGCATTTGCAGTGAATGAGCTGAAGTGGGCAAGAATGGGACATTTTGAGCCAGATAAATTACACATTCTTTTACTTGGGAAATGAAAATCTAAGAAGAAATAGGTTGGTGTTAATTGTAAGGAGAAGTGCAGCAAAAGCAGTCAAAATGTAAAGTGTGACTGAATAATATCAATAAGACCTCAGGTAAAAACCCATCAATATAACCACAATGCAGATTTATGGTCCAACAATAGAGGCAGAGGAAAAAAACCTGAGAGGCTGTGCTGGAGTCCAAGAAGAAACTGATCACACACCCAAACAGGATTTATTGTTAACTGTGGTGATTGAAATACAAAACTAAGAAACAGCAGAATCAGAACTGCAGGAAAATGTGGTCAAGAAATGATGCAAAAGAGCAACTGGTTGAATTTTGCAAAGCCAACAGTTTGTTCATTGCAAACTCATTCTTCAAGCAATCAAAGAGCTGTATATATGGAATCACCTAATGGCCAATATTGAACTCAAAAAGACTACATAATTGGAAGCAGGAAATTGAGAGATCTCCATTCTCTATACAGAAACTAGACCGGGAGCAGATTGTGGCACAGAACATAAACTACTAATATCAAAAATTAGGGAGTAAAGCTGGAGAAGAAAATTAGAGAGATCTTGTAGCACTTTGAGACTAACTGAAAGAAAGAAGTTGGCAGCATGAGCTTTCATAGACATCAGTCTACTTCTTCAGTAGTCCACTGAAGTCCATGAAAGCTCATGCTGTCAACTTCTTTCTTTCAGTTAATCTTAAAGGTGCTACAAGATCTCTCTAAATGCTGATTCTACAGACCAAAATGGCTATATCTTTGAATTCTATCAAAAATTAGAGTAAAGCTAGAGAAGAACGTAAACCAACCACCATGTAAACCAACTGAAGAGCATCTTTGAAGAATTTAAAGATAATGTTAAAAAAAAATTGCACTATTTAGACTTATTGACCTGAAGCCAGAAGAACTCTTGTCGGAAGCCAGGGACATTGTCAGCAAGGAGTGTAAAAAGACACTATGGGGCTTTCCAGACCACCCAAAAGGAGTGGTCTGTTCTCGCCCTAAGAAGTGGCAAGATGGAGCCAAGGCTGCCGCACGCAGAGGTCCCATCCCACCGCTTCCCCGCGGCCTGAAAGTGGGGTGCAGCAGGCGCCCTGGGCACCCGCTATACCCTGCTTTCCTCGGCAGTGCCAAGGGAAGAAAGGGACTGCCACTGCGGCCCCTTTCCCCCCTGGGTCCTTGGCATGGCCGTTTAAAGGCCATGCCAAGGACCCGGCACAAAAAAGGAGCTCAGTTTTTGAGCTCCTTTTTTGTGCCATGGAAAGGGTGTGCTTGGCACCCTCCTGCAGTGCCACTGTGTCATGGTGCGCGTACCGTATCTAAATGCTGTGAGCGCCATGACACTATGATAGACTTGGCTGAAGAGAGGGGTATAAATAAAACATTATTATGATGATGATGATGGCATGCCCATATGGATGCTGCCATTTTAAAATGGCGGCATCCATACGGTTTAGGGTTAGGGAGGGTGCAAGGTAACCCTAATCACACCTCTTCTAGCCCTAATCGCGCCTGTTCAGGTGCGTCTAGATCGGGCCTATCTGAAGCCAAAAAGAAAAAGAAGCCCCAATGGATGACAGACAAGGTCTTCAAGCAGTTAAAGACAGATGAAAAGCCAAAGTAAATGTTGACAGAAATAGGGCCAAAACCCTGAATTCAAATGTTCAGCAACTTGTGTGCAGGGACAAAGACAAGTACTATAAGATACAACGCAAAGACTGATAACCAACAAGGATGAGACCTCTACCACAAGATCTGAGAGATGAAAGGGATTTTTTTCAATTACTGTTTTTATTCGTTATGAATATGATGCAGGCATCATATAAAGCAGGATCAGGCCTGGTTAGTCCTTGGATGTTGAATTGCCAAGGAATACCATTTGCTGTGGTCTATGTTTAAGGGAAGGAACTGGCAAAACTACCTCTGAGTATTCCTTGCCCAAGAAAACCGTCTGAAATTCATGGGGTCACCATAAAATGGCAGACATCTTGCATACATGCTTGTACACATGAATACACACACACACACACACAAACATTAAAGCAGATGCACTGAAGGAATGGAATTTACACAAACATTCATTTAGCACAGAACAATATATTCAGTGGTTTTACTCTAGCTGAGACTAGCAATTGCATTTAGTTTCAGGCAGTGTATTACCTACAAAGTGCTGAGATGCTGGTTTGGGGTAAATGCTCCTGATGATCTGCTAGCACCACAGCACTGCTTCTGCAATGTTACCCTAAACTAGTCTGCAATCATTATTAAGATTCCACTTCTCTAGAGCTTGATGAGCTTTCTAGAGCTGAGATGACAAGTGAATATTTGGGACTGTGCCGCAATGGTTGTAGGATTTGAATTGGACACAATACCACACTTTAGGGGTCAAAACAGCAGGTGTTTTCCTTAATTGGTCTAATTCCCTTCAAAATTCCTGGCTGATTCAACAACACATGGAAAAAAACTAATTTGTATGACTTTACAAGAAAGAAGCATGTATCCATACGTGTCCATGCAGACACTTGGAAAATGCACATAGTGTATCCTCGCAGACATTCTATGTTTACATTACCATTAACTCAAGCATAAGCATTCAAATCTATATAGGAATAATAATTAAAGAGATGTAAAAGTACTCAGGAGACTCTTGCTTACTGGAAAAATAGCATATCAATAGGTCACAGCAGCTCAGCAAAAGAAACTTGAGTATCCAAAACTCAGCATGAAGCCAGCACAAAGCAGCAAGGACGGACAGTTTTCAAGACTTTGCCCTGCCTTGCAAACAATGTCCCTATTGCAACCTCTCCTTCTCCCTTCCCCCAACTCTTTGCCTTTCCTCCTGCTTTTCTCCAAGTGATTAACATGCCATCCATGTTCAGAAGAATGGGAATTTATTCTTCAGTTCAAGGCGCCAAAAGGTGCCATTAGGTTAGGTGGCTAATCATTAAATCAAACTGCTGTCCTCTACTCTTGAGTTTCTTTTTGCCCAAGTCTAGGCTATTACTTGGGTTTATGCAACACAAACAGCTTGATGAGAAAGATCATACTTGCAATGGGATGCGATATTGCAGGGTATGGGGAGTTATGGAAAGGAGAGAGAGGAAGAGGAAGCATATTGTCAGGCAGGCTTTACTACTGTACAGTCTTCTGAACTGTAGTAATTTCAGATTTGTTTTCTTTCTTTCTGCTGGTCATTGTTGATGTTTTCCTAGTTTAAGCAACAAGGCCCAACCCACAGCTGTCCCCTATTTTTAGGAAGCCCTTGTCCCTTCAGGGTCTACTGTTAACCTACTCTAATCTGGCTTCTGGTAATTCACCATTTCTGTCTTGAACTACATCAGATAGCTAATTTAATTTTCTATAGGTGAAATCAGGTGTTTAAAAAATCTCTTATATATTTCTCTACCTCTCACAGGCTTTCTGAAGTTTCCTTTAAGATAGATGTCCAGAAACTGTGGGGTTAGGGGAAGGGAGTAGATTCTTCTTAGCATGGGAGTTTGGAAAAAAGATAATTTCAGGAATGTGTAATGTCAAGATATGCCTGTAGACCTTTTGAATCTTGTTACTGCTGCTGCAAGAGATAACTCCAGTGACTTACAAAGCATTTTTCTATGTGTGGGCCAAGGTATAAGACCATCCCATTGTCTGTCTGTATAACTTCTCCACTGTCAAGACACTGAATTCTGACTGGAAAATAGGCAGTTTCCCTAAAACAAAAGCATTACATTCAAAAGAAGAAAAAGAAGTCTGGATACCTGGAAAGAAATTAATAACCACCAAGCCCATTTACTGAATAATAATAATAATGTATAGAATGGCTCTATGAGAAACATATAGGTAAGCTGAATCATAAGACAATACAATGGCCTCTTTATTTTTGTAGTATTTAATCTTTCACCACTCGTCTGTCTCCCCCAAACACCATAATGTGGCACCATAATGTCAACATGGAAACAGCTCCTTCACTGGGGTACAGTGAGGCACCTATCTTGGATTATTAGAGTGAAAACTGGAGTAGACTCCTCTACCTTTTAATGGCTATGTAGAAGAGGGGATTTCAGCAGGTGTTACTTATGACAAGCAGCTCTAACGAACTATTAAAAGTACAAGAGCCCCTTTTAGTTTTTACTCTGGCAACCTTACAGGTATCTATCTTAGACAATAAATGTTGAGGCCAACAGCATCAGCCATAAAACCCCATGTTTTAGAGACCAGAGTTGAATGTGCCACACAGATGGATCTATGCCTCCAAAGCTAACATGCTACCTTCCAGACAACTAATCTAATTGCCAATGTTGGAGTAAGATTCAAATGTCAGTCCTGTTGAGTTTTGTACATAAAATGGAAGAAAGTATCATTTTGTCCTTTGCCTCCAAAAGCAGAGAGTTCCAAAATTGGAACATTTTTCCAGCTTCATGGTGGAAAACCTTGTACATTATTGTACACTGTGCCTTAGCAACACTTCCTGAGATAGCACCTGGTGCAACTGGAAGGCACCTTTTAGGATATAGATATAATAGGTGGGGAAAGGGTAGGACATAAATGCCCTGTCCTTGCTACTTGTTCATTCTACATCCTGCTTTCCCAAAACTGGTTTTATGGAGGGGAAGGGATTTGCTTCTGGAACCACATGTTTAGTTCTGTCTGTTTTAGGAGGCCAAAGGTCAAAGCAACAATGTCTATCACCATAAATTTGATTAAAACTATCCAGCTGATACCTACCCTTGACATATCCCTGACCAAAGAAGTAAATTGTAATAGTAAAATCAAAACCTTTAGTCTCTCAATGGCAACTTCCAATTTAATAGAAGTCAGGAAGAAGAAACAGCTATCAAATATTTTATATTACAATACCCCCCACACGCACAAATAAAACTTTTTTTTTGCACCTCCTCCTCTGATTAAACAGGGATAAACCCCTGACAAAACCTATTAGCCTGAAAAATCTTATTAGCCTACATTTTAATCCCTTTCAGAACAAGAATCAGTAATGTAAAATTAATTCCACTTCATCAAGTAGGCATTGGGTATCTACTATGATGAATGGAGATTGGTTCAAGAACTGTAGGTTTATTTAGACAATTCTGCTTTATCAGGACTGATCTGCCTTTTTTGTATGCAGCCAGTGGCAACTGGTGACTTTCATGTCAGTAGGGTGGTGAATCCACCCCATGTGCTGGAAATAGGATTCAGACTCTTTTCAAGTTTAGACTAAAACCCTGAGTGGATTCATTATCCCACTGACACAGAAGCCTCCACATGCCACTGTACATGGCCACCTCCTATGAACTGAAGAGATCTTGAAACATAATCTGGAAGCAGGAGCTGGAGTTTGGGCCATGACTATGTAAAGGTAGGAAATCAAGATGCACTTACTGATTTCAAGTCACTCTGACCAATTACTTTAGTTGTTTGACTAACGGAGTTGTCCGAAAAATTAAAAGGTTCATCCATTTTAAGACTAAGCAGCCTAGAGGTGAAATTGCAATCCCTGTCCTGTCTTTGTGCATACTGTCACATAAGAAAGAGTGCTTGTGGTTCCATAATGTAAGATTAGAGTTTGGAAAGGTGGCCATGGAGGTTAGGTGCTTTAGATAAATTTCACGTGACAAAACATAACTTTTCCAAGTTAGATGTAGGAGTCCAGAATGATGTATAGTGGACCCTTAGTATCCACTGGGATTTGGTTCTGTCTCCCAGGAGATACCAAAATCCATGGATGCTCAAGTCCCATTAAGTACAATGGCACAATAGTATGGTGTCCCTTAAATAAAATGTAACATCATTTGGAATTTTATACTTTTTTGGAATATTTTCAAGCCGTGGATGCTTGGATCCATGAATAAGAAGTTCATGGAGAAATGACTGTTTACATCAGAGCTTACATGCAGTCAGAAGTTACTGAAAATAAGAGGTTCAAATCCCAGAAAATCAAGGAAACTATGGGAAGTCATTAGATGTGTAATTGTATTAATTAGGATTGATTTTTTTAATTGTGAGTGTACGTATTATATGTTTATTGGTCTAATTGTATATCTAAGTTATGTTTTTAAAGTATTTTTCATAAGGAAAAAAATTGGTGGGGGAAAAAGCTAAAATGATAAAAACATGTCTCCTTGATAAAGATATTTTCTCCAATACAGAATGCTACAGAATTCAACTAAAACTCAACAAACCCTACTGTGTAACCATTGTGGGAGGCAAAAGATGGTCAAAGAGTTTTATGGTGCATTTCTTTTTTTAACAACATGCATACACATACACACATGCAGAATATTTATTCTTCATGCAGGATTCTGGCTGTAAGTCCAAATAAAAATCTTTAAGTGTCAGAAATATGTTTTTCAAGAGCAGATGCAGTGTGTCTGGACCCTTTTTGGAGCCTGTAGGATGATTTAGTCTGAGGGAAAATTACAGCAAGCTAAAAAAGAAAAAAAATCTGAAGCAGAAGTTTGACCACAGCCCTGACCTCTTATTGAAAATGTCTCCTCTCTGCCTCAGACACAGACAGGCAGCCATAGTTTAATCTAACTTTTCAATTTCTAATTCTATGTGGAGGGAGAGTGAGTCTCCACAGCTGGTTCCCTTCTTTCCCTCCCTCCAACAGTTCTGCAGGAGTATAAAACTTTGTTAAAAAAAAAAAAAAGCACCTATAGCCAAGGTACATAGAGCACCACCTCCAAATTTATTCAGCATGCACTTCCAATTTGGCAGGACTGATAAAATGTGGACTAGTTTAGAACATCTCCAAACATTTTATATGAAATGCTCACAGACTCACATAAATTTTGAAGTGTTTGTAGAAGTGTGGGGAGGGAAGGAAGGAAACAAGCAGTCTTCTCTGGTGATGGAATAACAAGTCCTAATGACATTAAAGGTGTTATCCTTGAATTAAGATATTTCTTGTGTGGTAAAATACTTTGGGGGACGGTATACCTATTTGCACAAGATCCTGTGGAAGATCTAAACAGTTTATAAATATGTGTGAACTAACCAACCAAAAATAAATGTTTTTTTTTTCTTCAGAAGAACTATCTATACCAAACCTCACAGACTTCAAGGCATTATCTTTTTAAGTGTTACAGTTTGATTTGTTCTTAACTATAGCTGATATACTTTTAGGCAGTTAGGATGCCGTTAGCTGGATTTATGACCTTGTTAACAGTTTCATGTTTACATTTATGGTCATGGCACTATTGCTATAACTGCAAATGCCCCTAAAGCCATCTTAAAAGCCAGGCAGCAACCTGAGTGAAGGAGCTGTGTGACCCTGGTTTGCTGAAAGATGATGGATCCAGTTCCCTCCCACCAGCAACAAATCCCAAAATGCAGAGTTATGGCAGAACCCTACAAGGATCTCTGCTGATGACACTGCATCTTGTGGGCAAGGGAGAGCTGAATGTGTCCTCCTTGCTGGTGCCACAGAACTCCTTCACTCGGTATGGCTGCTTGACTTTGAAGTTTTAGTTGGTTGATGAAGTATAGCTACAATATTGAAGGGTAAGTACCTTGTCCCTCGCAGGACATCTTTGAAAGAGCAGTTTTAAAAGAGTACAAAGCTAGTCAGGCATAGCCTCTTCTGTGTGTCTGAGAGAAAAACAGAATTATTTGAACTTCTAAAAAGATGGCTGGTAACATCTGTAGGAGATGTTCTATGTGGGGACTTCCCTGCCTCAAGAAGTGGAACTAGGCGATCCTTTGGAAGAGTTGTTTCCAAAGCCTGATGTTCACATGACTCCTCTTATGACCTCAGTGTCCTTGCAAGCCCTCAGGAGTGAAATAAAAATGTTACATTAAATGAATGCACAGGAAATAAATGGCTTTTTATAGGATTCTGAAGTTCCATGGAAAATAATTTGCCACAGCTTCATGGCTCATAGACCACTGGAGACAAGGTCTCCACCCAAGCTGGAGACATTTTTCTGTCTTTCTGTCTCCCAGCATTCCCAAGGGTTCCTCAGGGAGTGAACCCTGAAGTAATTTTACAAGCTGCTACAGACTCATATGAACGTCTTCAAACTTCTGCCCCCTCCACGTACCCCCATTTCATTGCAAGACTGGGACATTCTTCTCCTTTTATAAGGTCCATCCAATGAAGAAGAATGGAGAGATTCAGGACAGATAGAAGAAGTAAACTATGCAAATTGTATCCACAAAATGTTGTGATACCCAACAGCTTTTAGACAGCATAAAAATTTACACAAATTCAGACAAACAAAATTCAGTTGTAACATCTATATATGCTCTCCAAGAACAGAGACTTCTGAATGAGCTCAGTAGGCTAAATGAGTAGAGCATCCCACTCAGAATTTACTCTAGGGTATGATTCCCCACTCAAGCATAAAAACTGTCTGGGTAGCCTTGGGCTAGTCACACTCTCTCAGCCTCAGAGGAGGCAATGGCAAACTTCCTCTGAAGAAGCTTGCCAAGAAAATCCTGTGATAGGTTCACCTTAAGATCACCAGAATCAAAAGTGAGTTGGAGGCACACAACGACAACAAGGATCTTTTATTCAAAACTATCTTTTTAATTACTGACCAGAGCTTGGAAGTAACAAGTTGCAAATAAGAGAGTTAATTGACATGTGTGGGATTTTGGTTGTAAAAGGAATAACAAGTTTACATTAAAAAAAAAAACAGCAAATGAGTTAGAACAATGTTTTACCATTTGCGTGTGTGGTGAGTTTTCTCTCTAAATTTATTTTAAAAGGTATTTTGCACATTTTAAAGAGGTTATTTTGAATGGACTTTTCCGAGTTTTATTCTGTTTATTAATTCCTCCCCCAAAGTAAAGTAACAGAAAAGTAAATAGATAAAATAAGTAATACAATAAGGTACTTTTAAAACATTGCAGCAATATGTTGTTTCTACCTTAAAAATGTAACATAACATAAATGTAACACTCTAATGAGTAAAATAACAAGAAACTTTCCAAGCTGTTTCTAGCATGCCACTTTAGTGTGTGTGTGAGCATGCACCAAACAAAACAAAATGATAAACATAAAAAACATAAATATAAACAGTGTTTTTATATTAAGCGCTATCCCAGTACCCTCTCAATGGCTTACATTGTATTAAAAAGCTGAAACCCAAATTGTTTGCTGATGTGATGAAGAACTACATGGCGATTCTTCCTCAGTTACTGATGAAATAAAAGAAAACCAAACTGTAAGAAACTTATCTTTTTTGAGTGCCCCCTAGCCATTTGGGTTCTACAGTTTTTCCACACACACAGTCCAACCACAGTCAAAATGAAAGATCTTCAATGTTTTCCATGCTCTTGTAATCTCCACCCCTGCAGACCCCAACAACATAACAATAAGCTCTTTATGCAAAACATTTGTGTTTTCCTCTTAAAAAGTGGCTAAGGATAATGAAGCACATCTGGAATCTAGGTCTTGATGAACTATTTTCTTCAATAAGTGACTTACTCTATTCCAAAAATCTACCACTTTTGAACAATGCAGCCACATATGTTCTGACATGCTAATGAAAGCCTCCTTTAAATAAACATATTTTGTTTTCAGAAAATAACAAAACTGTAGAAAAATCAATACAATAATAACAACATAAAACAATTGTTTTTCTTTAAAAGTTGTTACCGTTGTTGTCTCTCCAAAAGCACAACAAAAACTCCAAAATCTGCTTCCTCAAGATTTCCCCTAATTCAGAGTAGATTTTTTTTAATGATCACAATCAGCCTATGATTACTGAAGTGATCCTGGGAAAAACTGCACTAGTATGACCCTTGAGGAATTAAACATTAGAGTTTTGTATTATTGGCTAGAATTAGACTCATCATTTAGACTTTCCCTTTTTTGCTTTTCCATCTCCATTGTAATTGTATTCTCTGTCTGAGGAAATCCATGACATTTCCCAGGGGCATTAAAATACTTTCCAACTGTGTTCTTTGCCAGAAATCAGAAATAGCAAGAATCTTCTTTCTCTAAAGTATTACAATAATATGTAGTGCAGAGTTGGTGTAGTAATGGTGTTACCAAAAAAAAAAAAAAAGTAACTTACAAGTGATCTAGAACAATATCTAACCACAATCATAGCAGCCAACATAACAATCTCCCTCCATCCCTGGACTCTAAAAACCTAACAACAGCAAAGGATGAAAACAGCTTTGGAAGAAGAGAATCATGGGTAGCACACACGCTGCAGTTCAGTATCTAGCTAATTAGTTGGTACCTATGTCTGATTTGCTGTGAAAGTGTACACAACTTTTCTGGATTTCTAGATAGAAAAATCTATCCCTCAGCCAGCAAAAAATTAAAATAGCTTTCTACAATTAATGTGGAAATTCTGAGTTGCTCCTTTAACGTAGCAATCAATTAAAATTTGTAAGCCACTCTGAAAAGCATTTCTGAAGAGCAGGGTTAAATGCAATTAATTAGTTTAATTAAATGTGAAGGAAGGGAAAAAAACTAAAGTAAACTACAGAACAGGATTAAGAGAGGGACCCACAAGGTCCGAAAACAACCTCAGGCAACCTGGCCCCTGCACCAACATCCTGGACTACAGTTCCTATATTTATATTACCTAGGATATTGGACATACTGTACTACTGATCACCACTGGGGAACGATGGCAGTATTTTTTAGGATGTGTCACAAGACGGATTTATTTCTCAACAGCAGATGCTGGGACCAGATTCTACATCCCTCTAGGAACCTATGAGCATGACAAGAATGTGATGGCTGTCCCATGCAATTCATCTATAACATGTATCCAGAAGTAAATCCCCACAATATGCTTGAATCATTACCATCATTCCCATATGATCATCAACAGAATCACCATCATCTTTTGTAATATCATTATATTCTTACCAATGGTATGCCACATTTATTGGTTCATTTATATGAACAGTATGGTATGCTAGCCCATGCTTCTCAAACTATCTGATGTGAGAGACTGGCATTCCCCTCATTCCAACATGCCAGGGACTGGTACCATTTTTGTTCCCATTGGCTTCATATGTTTCCCCACCCCCCCACCCCTCCCCCAGAAATTCTCTGCAGATCAGCAGCCAATGGCTTGCAGACTAGCACTGGTCCAGGGACCATCACTTTAAGTAGCACTGTGCTACAGGATATGTCATCAAATCAACAAAGTCATGGGCATTACATTTTTTTTTTCAGCATCTTCACATAAATAGACATCTTAAATGTTGGATGTCATTGGATGGACTCCAGCTACAATATCACATGGAAAATGCTAAACACACTCTATTTAGTAGTACACTTAAAGAAAAATGAGTACAGTGCACTCTTGGTATCCACAGGCTTGACATCCACCAATTTAAGCTTCTGCAGACAGCAATCTTAGTAGAGGCACATTCACATGGCCGCACTAGTGGCTGCACACACTTTGTGCCACCATAGGAAATAATGGGACTTGAGGTTCCACATTTTTCCTTATCCATGGGCAGGTCCAGGACAGATTTCCCCTTTCCCCAGATACAAAGGGACGACTGTATGGGGCAGCAAACAATTGAATGGGATACTGTTTTTGGAGCTTTGTTTTGTTTTAGTAGCAAGAAAGTTATGCATGATCTCCAATCAGTCTATGAAAAAAGTGAACAGATGTTTTAAATCCATACAAGTAAAGACCAGTACTTTAACCTGGCATGATAATCAACTTTTAAAATTGTGAATATGTTTATGTTCAGTCACTGTAAGAGTATAAAGTTTTCCAGTTAAATTGAAATCATCATCCACTGATTTCCTTATGGGATACAATAAATTCTTTACTTTGTCCATTTTGTCTCTTCTCTTTTATGCAGACACTGCCCTTACTAGGTGCCATAAATCTCTCAATATTTTCTGTTACTGGCAGGCAACAGTATATATACTGTTGACTGGGCTTGCAGGTGAATGAGCCCTTGACAGTGAACCCTTCATGAGTCCTGCTTCAGTAGAAGAAGGCTGCCTTCTCGGGTAATCCAGCTGAGGCTGCTTATACATGTGTGTCTGGGCTTCTTAGTAAACTGTCATATTGATCTAGTACAGCCTAAGAAGACTCAAGGAGTTTGGGCAAAGGCTTGTATTAGTGTGCTCTTCCTCTTAAGAGTTTGCTGAGATGGCACTTCAGCATTTCCAAGCAGTGCACCTCCCGACCCTGGCAATCCATCAAGCGAATGCAAATTGCGGACTAGACAAAACAGGGCAAACAGTGATTTTGTTTAGGAATAATGTACTCCTGAGGCAAAGGACTTCCTCAAGTAATGATTGTTGTGTATGTATTCAAATTAAACACCCAACCCTCCCCACCAGTCTAGTTCTGGGGTGTGTGCGTGTGTTAGAGATGTAAAATCTTTGCTTGTTTTGTTCTTGCATACAAGAATGAATAATTTCAAAAGTTTTCTTTCTACTGCTGAGATTACAAGAGTTTTTGAGCATTTTTGGATGTTTTTTTAACACATGGGGATTTGTCTGAAAAAAATGTTTGTGCAATAAACAGTGGTTTTGAAAGAAAAATCCTTGGGGTTTGCACAAGTTTGGGGTGTTGTTTTGGGGTTTTTTTTCTTCTTTCTTTTCTTTTTCTTTTCTTTTTTTTTTTTTTTTTGCAAAACAAATCCCAGATTATTAAAAAAGAAATCTTGCAGCAGTTGAATTCTTTTTCAGTTAGGTGTCTCTGTGTGTCAAGATTCCCTTTCTTGTCTAGGATGAGAAAATGGGTAAGTATTCTTTGCATCTCTCTCTCTCTCTCTTTCTCTCTCTCTGTATATATGTGTGTGTGTGTTCCTTAGATATACTCCAAAGTAAATGGTAAAAGTTGATTCAGGGCTACCTTCTAACGGTAATTTTTTGAAAAACAAGAAACCCTAAAAAACTGTCTCCATCCCTATCTCTACAGTTACAAACCTACAGTAGCTGATATATATACAAGCCATTTAATAGCCTCTTGTTGGAAAGTATGCAAAGGGATTTTGTAGCATCTTTGAGACTGAGTGAAAGAAATTGTAGCATAAGCTTTTGCAGACATGGACCTAATCTGCACTGCAGAAATAATACAGTTTGACACCCCTTTAACTGTCATGGCCCAAAGCTATGGAGTTCTGGAATTTGTAATTTGTTGTGAGACCAGAGTTCTCTTACAGAGAACACTAAATATTTCAGCTACAAATCCCAGGATCCCATAGCATTGAACCATGGCAGTTAAAGTGATGTCAAACTGCATTGTTTCTGCAATAGAGCTTAGACTTGACTTCCTTATATACACTCTATGCATGTGAGGAAGTAAACTGTGGGCATGTCAACATGGGGCATTTGTATCAGTTTCCCTTTGCCCTCGTGGAATGGAATAGTTGTGTGTTTGTCTGCCTGTAAGGGATTTAGAAGTGACCATTGCAAGAATCTTAGCCAGATTCTGAATTCTTCATACGGTAGTAAATCCCACTAAACTCCCTTGGACTTTTCTCTTTGTACATGTACAGGATTGCATAGTTTGAACACAAAGGCAGAGATGTTGACAATGTCTTCTGAAATCTCAAAAGCTCATTTTGTGTGTTGGAACAGGAGAAAGAGTAACAGGAAAAACTACTGTTTGGACTTGAACTCCCAGAAGCCACAGACAGCATAGTCACTGGACAGGGTTGCATGAGCAAGTTGTGGTCTCATTTTGCTTAATTCTGTTTTGTTCTTTTGGTATTTTTGATCATCTATGAGAACCAGCATGGCATAGTGGTTGGAGTGTTGGACTAGGACTCTGGAAACCAGGTACAATTCCCTGCTTCACCATGAAACCCAATGGGCGACCTTGGGCAAGTCACATGCTCTCAGCCTCAGTGGAAAGCAATGGCCAACCTGCTCTGAACAAATCTTGCCAAGAAACCCCCAGGATAGGTTTGCCTTAGGATCACTGTAAGTTGGAAATGACTTGAAGGCACACAACAACAACAACCACAAATGCTGCCTAATAGGACAAAATAATGGCATGTGAACTTTCCACAATTGCCTAGCCTGATCTACCCCTATCCTACACTGGATAAATTACAGGCAAACTGAAGTGCTACCTGATATTGAGCCACCAACTTTGTGTTGTGAAAAATCTGTTATCTAAAGTGTATATACAAAGAAAGGAAGACTAAACAAGCTGAAATACTGTACAGACATAAATATCAAAATAAAGTGAGCTGGTTCCTTCATGATATAGAAAGATCATTACAACACCTATGTAAATTTTTAAGTTCTTCAGCAATGCATAAGTGATAGTGGGAACAATATACCTTTTAACACAATTTTCTACTGAACTGACTGAGGAAGAAGCCAAAAAGCTTCCAGTAATCCTTCTCAGTTACAATATCAAACTTCAGCATCAAAGTAATTAAAACTATGGTTGTTATTGTGTTTTACTAAAATAGGAAATTAGGTAAACAACATGAACAAAGGTTATCCAGAAAATGTTGTGTGCATAAATAAACACATTTTCCCCATAAATTTTCTTTTTGTGCTTACTTTAGGGCTTTCTATATCACACATAGGCCAGCACCCTGTTAATGATTTATGCATATCTAATAGCTGATGGTGGTATAAGCAAAAATGTGCACTGTACACTGTAATTTCACAACAGGTTGACAGTCATACTCATTGACCATGGATTCACACATGTTGCATTATACAGGGCTTGAATAACATAACTGTTGGCATATATTTACGCTACATTGAAGCTATCCTGACCAACGAAACCTTGTATAGTTGCTGAATTTTGGTTATAACCCAAGGAACCGGAGGCATCTTTAAAAAAGTGCACTGAGTCATTAACAGTAGTTAAAGTAGTTTCTAAAAACTATGAAGTATTTTTTAAAATAGAATATGAAATTGAGTAGTTTAGGAGGCAGATACTGAGAATGGAACCAGAGATCACTTTGTCTGAATCATGAAAAACAAGAACCAATTTCATTGCTTTGATGGCTTGTGGAGTAACAGGGCAATGCTAAACCAGTCAAAACAGCCAAGAGTCAGCTGACCTGACATGAGGCTGGCTGAAGTTGTATTGAATCTAAACCTCTCTCAGGGCAGAGGTGCAGAAAGTTTTTAGAACTGCTCTTATTTTGGCCTTATTTTGTGCTAGCCTTGGAGGCTTAAGAAGGTTTTATCTGGTATAACTCCTATATCTCTTCTCTTCCTCACCCCTTCTCTTCTTTCTCTGTCTCTTCCTCTTCTGCAGTTACATCCTAGCCAACAGAGCAGCTCTGCTGGAAAGCAGTTGTCAGATCACAGTGAAAAGCCAGCAGATTTTAGAGCTGGAATTGTATAGTTTGGCTGTCTCCAAGCAAGAAACAAGACATTTCAGGCAGAAGCCTATGTTTCGTTTCCTCTCTCTCCTAATAATATGTATTAATTTCAGAGCTCATAATATACCTGCATGGTGCTTTACATTTCCCATGTAAAGCAAGTCAACAGATGTGGGGCAAGGTTTGGATTACTAGATGCTATTTGGAAAAAAGGGAGAGAAATGAGAGTTGCTGTTTTTAAGATCAGAAATGCAGCTCTTACAAATATTTAATGCTAGCCCTAGTCTCATCTGAAAATAGGTAAGAACAGTAACCACTTTAGCAAATTGTTAGGAACACAGGAAATTGCCACTGGTGCACCAAATTCTATTCCAGAGGTGGGCAACTTGCAGTCCTCCAGATGTTGTTGGATTGCAATACCCATCATTCCTCCAATGCTCATCATCATCAGCCAAAAGTTGCTCTCCTTGATCTTAGACTGGATTCTGTACTAGCACTACATACACAGGCTTGTCCTTGCAAAGTGTGCATTCCACCATAGAACTGCCATCCTTGGAAAAGTTGAGGCAATGGTTTTTGGAACTCAAAGGTGTCATGTACATGATAGGCCAGTCTATCTACTTTCCTGCCTACTTATCATGTATCATATGCCTCTCATGCACATGCACGCACGCACACACACACACACACACACTATAGTGTATATTTCTGATATGATTCAATTTGATTCTTCTCATCAGTACATTTAAAAATATTTTAGAAAAATATTTTAACTTTTGGTTCTTCTTCTAAGTTCTTTGACTTGATGAGACAATTTTGGTATAGTTTCTGACGAGCTATGCAGACCTGACTAGTTTTAAGGGCAAACCTCAAGGAGTTTTCCCGTAAGAGGGATCACCCTCCCCTCTTCCGGCACCTTTCCCCTCTTTTGCTTTATATTGCCTCCCAGCATTCATTTCTGGGGAATATGAGCAGAATTACCACAGAAGTTTCCTAGACGTAAATCAGAAAACCAAAGTCATAAAATGAACTAATGGGAATGGGGGAGGGGAAATGAAATGAAGAAGTAAAATTAGCCTTTGTTTTAATTTGGCCTTAGAGAAGGAAAGAAGGGTGGAGAGTGGGTTGGGGTTCTTGTTTATGCAGGAGAAGGATCTTAATTGAAAGGATGCTTTTGGAATGAGAGCTAAGTCTCTGGGCGAAGGCCACGAAGATCTGAACAAAGTGGAAGAGAGGTTTCAAAGTCAAAGGAGATTGTGCAATTAGCCCCACACACCCTTTAAACCTCAGTGCAATTAAGTCCTTTTATTCTCTAAAGGGGCTGGGGAGAGAGGAATCTCATCTTGTTTGCATGTGTTGCTTTGAGGGGTTGCAGACAAAATGAATTACCAAACTCCTCCCATTGTGTACAGTGCCCAGATTTGAAAACTGATTTTTGCAGTTTATGACTCCCAGAATTCTCAGCGGACATGCTTGTTGATCAGTTTCTCAGAGTAACTTCTACAGCTTTTTAGAGGTGGGGTCTTTTCAATATGTAATTGCTGCTGCTGCCTCTTGATGCCCACAAGAGGGAAGGATAGGAAGGATCTGGAGACCGTGGTACACGCTCTGGTAACCTCACGGTTGGATTTCTGTAACATGTTCTACATGGAGCTACCCTTGTGCTTAACCCAGAAACTTCAATTAGTACATAATATGGCAGGCAGGCTTGTTACTGGAACATGTAGGAGAGAGCATATAACACCTGTGCTCAAGTCTCTCCACTGGCTGCCGATTGGTTTCTGGGTGCAGTACAAGGTGTTGGTTTTAACCTTTAAAGCCCTACATGGCTTAGGTCCATCTTATCTTAGGGACCGCCTCTCCCCGTATGATCTCCCCCCCCCCCCCGCACACTCTGGTCCTCTGGGAGAACCTGCTACAGCCTATGAAAACTAGGCTGTTGCAGACCTCCCAGAGGACTTTCTCTGCCACTGCTTCCAAGCTGTGGAACGGCCTGCTGGATGAGATGTGTCTTATGACATCCTTGATTGCTTTAAAAAAGCTTTAAAGATGCATCTCTTCCAACAGGCCTTCCCAGAAGCTTCCTAACTTCCTGGCTCCAAAACTAGAATTTTAGCTGACTGGGTCTCCCCTTCCCTAATACTAGGTCCCTGAGCCTTGGCCATGATGTGCAAGGAATTGTTGTTTTTATGATGTATTGTATTGTATTGTATTACTTTTATCCTTTTGCTGGTTTTAACTATTGCTTAGTTTAATTCAGTTTTAAAGGGTGGGAGGTTGGGTAGTGGGGAATTGGATTGTTTTTAGTTTGTGCATTTTATTCCTGTTGTACCTCGCTCCGATTGTGGAACAGAGGAGCAGGTTATTATTATTGTTGTTGTTGTTGTTGTTGTTGTTATTATTACAAGCGTAACTGCACCCATCCTATAGGCCAGTCAGCAACTAGCAGACCAGTGTGACTGTCACAGTAGTGTTTCCTGTAGCAAATATGTGGACATATTTCCATCTTTAAAACCAAGTATTTGCACACATCTGGGAACCCTTGTTGGCTCTTGGCTCCTTGTGTTCCGCACAGATACTTAAAAGACATGAGTATTTCATGGAGGGGTTGTCCATCTGGCCCAAAAGACCACCTGGTCTGGGTTCCCCCCACCCTCATGTCATCTAATTCAGATGATACAGGCCAAAACAGCCCAATCCCAGAGTACATAGCAATTAAAGATAAAGGTAAAGGTTTCCCTTTTGACAAGGTTGTCAAGTCATATCTGACTGTAGGGGGTGGTGCTCATCTCCATTACTAAGGTGAAGAGCCAGTGTTGTCAAAGATGACTCTGTGATCATGTGGCCAGCATAACTGCACGGAACACTGTTACCTTTACACTGAAGTGGTAGCTATTTATATACTTGCACTTTTACATACTTTTGAGCTGCTAGGTTTGCAGAAGCTAGGACAAGTGATGGGAGTTCTTCCCGTCATGAGGCACATGGGCCTCAAACTGCCAACCTGCCAGCCTTGTGATCATCAGAGTCAGTGTTTTAATCTCTGAGCCACGGCTCCTGGTTTGCCACAGAGTTTCCTGGAAACTCTGCAGCAAACCCTGGCTGTTCAGATGGCCCCCGGTGCTCCTTATCTTGCTGTGCCATCGCTAATACTCAAAAGCCCCCTGTCACTGTGTCTGACATGGAAAGTAGTACATATTGTATTGTAATTTTGTCTGCGCTACTATCTTTTACACCATTATAGGTTTGCAGATGGGGGGAAAAACTCATCTCCAATGAAGCTTGTTTCATCATATTAGAACTGAAAATTAAGGAATAATGTATGTATTAGACAGTTAAGCAACTATTTGAATATAGGTGAAGATACAAAATTATTAGAATATTGTCAAATATTTTAGAATGTATATTGTATATTTTTTTTCTTCTCTTCCGATGGCATGATACATAATATAAAGAAAGGTTCACTGAAGCTAAAAGAAATGAGTACTTTTCAAAGATCCTATGAATGGAAGGAAGACTTATCAAAAAGCAATCAATACAAGAGAATGCTTTGTTGTTAGCAGAAATTTTATTGTACCTTTTATTATGTACGGAAATAAAGATTATATTAATAAAAAAAAGGAAATGGGGTGCCTGGCCACATAAATACAGCCAGGCTCCCCATTTCTGTTTCAGACAGGGTGACAGGAAGCTTCTGAGTACGAACTACAGCTCGATAAGGTAAAGAATGTGCATTGGTAGTGGGGTCCTGAGTCAGAGCATGGATGGGCAAGAAAACACACACCTGTCTCCGTACCGACCTGGGGACTGACCAGGTTAATCAGCCCCAGAATCATGTCAAAAGGAGAAAACCTAGACTGGGTATGTGCAGCTTGTGGGCCATCACAGCCAAAGCATCTAGATAACTCTGACTGTCATGTAGTTCAAAATGGGCATTAAAACGGGAAGTAATTGATTCTCTCACTGGCTACCACTGGTTCAAATTATGAAGAGAATTATCTCATTGATATGGTCCCCATTACTTGTGCCCTCAAACAGAGCTTATCAATTCAGGCACCTCTTTTGAATCATATCAACAGACAAGTCCTAATGGTTATCATTTCCACAGAGATCAGGTCTGTTGTCATACTGTTGGTTCTCAAGTATCTATTCAAGACAAAGTTTCTCACAAATACTTAGCACTACAACACAACTTGCTACACTTTCTTCTGTGAAATTCTATTTTCTTTCCATGTTCTATGAGAATTTCAGGTATGCCCACAACAAAACAGGCAGCCCAAGGCAGGTAAACACACGGCACAATTGTCCAAGCTAATCAATAAGACCCAGTATTCTGACCCTGTAAGTTCTGGCTTTACTACCACAGCAGGCTGCATTTAAGGTTGGGAAATTCACCCAGGCTGGTGATCACTGGACACTCACATCTCCATAATGGCTTGGATACAGAGTGTCTGGACTGGTAATCCTCTGGTAGGATAGGATTCTACCTGACGCCTGAAATCTAGATGACTTCAACATGCTGAAGCATCAAACTGAGATGGTAAATTTATTCCTTTCCCCTCTTCTGTTCCAGCAGACATGCAGAAACAGGAGAATCGTGACTAGAGCTGGCTAACAAGTATCCTAGAAGACAATATCAAGCCTTGAGGTGCAATCACACAAAGAAACTTGTAGGGAGTATGATTAAAAGTAAAGAATGCAGCTCTCATAAGGTAGTCAGTACAATCCATGCCCAAGGGCCTAACCTTCCTGAAAGCAGACTAGACATCTTGGATTGGATCCAAAATAATGTGTGTGTGCATGGGAAGGGGGGGCAATAATTTGTAAGAATTATTGAAGGTGTCCCATAAATAAATATGAGGAGAAATGATCTAACAAATTAAAAAGTTAAAAAGGCCAAATTGCCCTTTTACTTTTTAAGTGAAATGCTTTCATTTTGCAAGAAAATTCACAATAGTTTAAATATTAGTCTTAGTCCCCACTAGAGTACAGAATTTATTATTTATTTTGTTCATTTGTATCTCAACCTTTCCCCAATATAAACAATATAGATTTTTTAAAAAAAATGTAGGAAAAGTTCAGTGAAAAATATTACTTATTTAAAAGAGAGTTAATTTATAAAGTTAAACAATTTGTAAAGTTAAAAACATTGCAACTCATAAATAGACTGTGGAAACCATATAACAGCATAGCACATCATTCAAACCCATCTCAATTAGCTTCTAAAAGCCTGATATAACAGTGTTTTAACTTGTAGGCCAAAGGAGAGCAAGGCCAATGGAGAGCAAGGACGGAGCCATTCTTCCCTCCTAGGCAGGGAATTCCAAAGTCTCAAAGGAGAAGGGCCTCTCACTCGTTCCCACTAAACAAGCATGAGAAGGTGGTGGGGGAGAGAGAAGGGCCTCTTTAGAAGATGTCAGAGCTCTAAGGGTTCATAAAGGGAGATACAGTCCTTCAAATAGCCTGGACTCAAGCCATATTCAGTAGACTAACTAAAGCAGTGAAATTTGCCTAGATGTTCATTCACTGCTCAACAATAGATTTCTACTCTATTTGGAACGAACCAAACGGATTCAGATCACCATCATCAATACTGTGAGCATAAACCTAAATATTCTTATTCCCACAGCACCTTAGCAACCAGCTTGTTGTAAAGTTTTTCAGAATTAGAGTCTTCAATATGACTGAACTCAGTCTTGTGCATGGGGCTGCCAGGAGGTTTCATTGGTCCAAGACCCCGAAGAGCCCCAGCTTTTAACTGACCTGTTCAGGTCATGCAAATTCAGGACTGGTGATTTTTAACTGAATCAATCCACCTTTAATTATGGTTATCACATTGGTTTTTATATTTGTATCTATTGGTTTTATATCTATATTTCCCCTCCCTCCCTCCCTCCCTCCCTCCTCCTTTAAGATTATATGTCTTTGGCAGGCTGTCTCTTTTATTGTTTTATACTTTGAAGTGCCATGTACTGATGGCACTATATAAATAAATGATAATGATTATGAGTATAGTAGTGACGATGATGATGATGATAATGTAGAGACATCTTGTAGCACCTTTGAGACTAACTGAAAAAAAGAAGTTGGCAGCATGAACTTCCTCAGAAGCTTTTGGAAACTTGAGTCTACTTCCTCAGATGCTTTTGGGGAAGCAGACTGAAGTCTATGAAAGCTCATGCTGCCAACTTTTTCTTTCAGTTAGTCTCAAAGGTGCTACAAGATCTGTCTACATACTGATTCTACAGATTAACATGGCTATATCTGTGAATAATAATAAGGATGATACGGATTTGTGCTTGCATATGCCACTAACAGGATGGTGGCCATGGTTGGCTGTAATGTTTTACATACTTCTTGTTGTTGTGAGCCTTCAAATCATTTCTGACTTATGGTGACCCTAAGGTGATCCTGTTACAGGGTTTTCTTGTTTAGAGGGAGTTTGCCTTTGCCTTCCTCTGAGGCTGAGAGAATGTGACTTGCTCAAGGTGGGTTTCCATGCCCTAGCGAGAATGCGAATCCTGGCATCCAGGATTGTAGTCTAGTGCTCAAAACAGTACATGTGTTGGCTCTCTTCTCTCTCTCAAGTCTTTTTGAACTCAATTTGCTTTACCCTAAGTAGACTACTGTATATAAGATTGTGCTGTTAGTATTCATTCATTTATGATCTTATAGATCACATACTGGGCTTTCCTGAAGGCAACCATATAAATATTGTTTCTATTTGATAACTGCAGGAGAGA
Source organism: Urosaurus nigricauda (assembly GCA_034509955.1). NCBI lineage: Eukaryota > Metazoa > Chordata > Lepidosauria > Squamata > Phrynosomatidae > Urosaurus > Urosaurus nigricauda. Next base: position 135,971,753 of record JAOEGL010000001.1, on the reverse strand, counting down.
GGAAGAGTTTTGTTCACAGTTAAGAAAATTCTTTTATCATACAATAACATTTGGCTTAAGAGTTCACATGAAACTGCAGAGTGTTTCTACAGAGATGAATATTTCCTTTGTTCAGAAACCTAAGTGGTCTTCAGAGTGACAAATTGATTATAGGGCAACATTCCTTGCTGCTAATTATAAGCAGAGCATCAGATTTCTTTGGAAAGCCAGGAATCTGAGTGAAAAGCCATTTATGACTAAATAGCTACTCTATTATTTCAGGTGCTTTTCAACAACATGTTAGGTGGACTGAATTTATACCCTCAAAAGTTAGGTCTTCTTATTTTAACCACTGCAAAAGAATGAAACAGTAATCAGAAATTCAAAATAACTACAGTCTTTAAACTGTTGCTGCATACATAGAAATGATAAAGAAACTATACTAATATGGCATTACAGATTTTTTAAAAAAAATCCTTAGTTCACTTTGTGATATAGTAATCAGATTAAAAACTATAATGCTGATCTGTAGTAAGTGGCTTGAGCAAATTAGTACCGATTACATGTGGTTTATTATTTAAAGACAAATTAACAAAGACTTCAGAATAGGAAAAAGAGCAAGATGCAACCTATTGCATAATGACTGACAAGATTTGTTTGATCTCTTGACAAAACCTAAGGTTAAACATTGCAAAGTGAGTTGCTATAAATGAGGAGGAAAACCTATTATAGAACAATGAAATGCAGATATAACAAACAATATTAGCCTTTAGAAACTGAGCCATGGAGAAAACATTTGATTATCTGAAAGCTGTAATTACTTTTACTTGTGAACATATTATAAAGCAATAAGCCAAAAGACCCATGTTTCAATGAGGTCTTTGTGATTGCCCAATGTACAATGTTCCACTTTTTTCTAGCAATAACCTATATGCAGCATATTTTTTCCCAGTAAAGGAATTAGCAAAGTGTGATATAATGACTTAGAGGTAAGAGGAATGCAGGATAAAATGCCCATTCAAAGTGGCTTGGGGCAAAGTCCGACAACCTCACAATGTCTGGGCTCACACCTAACAATAAACCAGAGTTCAAGGAAGACACCGAGTTAACAAGCAACATGGCGGTGCAAGTTTTCATTTCACTGAAGTGCTGCTAAATAAATTATACATATTCCATGCATGGTTTTTGTAGCTGGATGCATCAGCTATGAGCTCTGTTTGTTTGTCTTTCAACAAGACAAATTCATTAGCCCAGAAGAAACCACCAGCATGGTTGCTTGTTCACAATAAGCCAGAATTCTTTAGAGCTGTGATTCCCAAACTTCAGTCTTCCAGGTGTTTTGTATTTCATTTCCCAGAAGCCAAAGCCACCTTGGCCAATTGTCAGGAATTCTGGGGGCTGAAGTCCAAAACATCTGAAAGACCAAAGTTTGGGCATCATTGCTTTAGAGAGACCAGCAACATAGGTGTGGCTGAGGCTTCATCTAGACTGTAGATGGGCACTGCTTTAACTGTCCTGGCTCAATACTAAGGAATTCTGGAATTTGTGGTTTTCTGAGATATTTAGCCTTCTCTGTCAGAAAGCTCTGTTACCACAATAAACTACAAATCCCAGGATTCCACAGGATGGAGCCATGACAGATAAAGCAGTGTCAAACTGCATTGATTTTGCAGTGTGGCAGCAGCCAAAAGTAAAGCCGGGAAGACAGTTTCAGTGGAAACTGGCTGGTACAAAGAGGTTATGCCCTCCTTCCCTCACCTCTTCCTTCTGTGTCATCACAAACCACAACTACTAGTGTGTCCTTTGTGACAGAAAAAAACCCCATCAAACTACCATCACACAGCTGTAGTCCTAGCCCAATGTATTCTGCAGCTTGGTCCTAACCTACTGGGAAATAAAAGAAGCAAAGATGTTTCACATGCTAGTAGTGGGAGGCTGACAGACTTCTGCAAAAGTACTCTTTTTCTTTTGGCCTAGGAGTCTTTGCTTTTTAAAACATCTCAGCTAGCGCTGAAACAATACTGCAGAAATGGCTTTCAAGGCTGTTCCCTGCCCTTTCATTTTTCTTCCTCAGTGCTGGTTCTTTGAAGCTCTCTTACTGAACATATCAATCCTGTCACTTTGGCATCAACTGCTTTACTCAACCCTGCCATATCCATCATCTTGTGTCAATAGAAGAATGTGACAAACACAGCTTCCCTCCCTGCTTTCCTGCCTCTCTCCCACCCTCAAAACTGCTCTTTAAAACAAAACATTTGGATGTTCATAAAGGCAAAAGAAGACACTTATGGACAAGCACAGCCTGGTTTTATAGCATATCCATATGATCACATAGTGAAACCATACTTTTTTAAAAAAAAGAAATTACTCCTCAGAGGTAGGCCTTTGTTATTCCCACTTCACAGCTGCAGAATTATACTGTAGTTTGGCAAAGCAACTTAAATCAATTTCATACTGATGAAAACTAAATATTTTTTAAAAAACACAAGAATCAGTTCATCTTAACTAATGGATTAACTCAAAGAAAGCAAATTTAAGTATGACTTAACTGTTCCATTGAAAGCAGTGCACCTCAGACATGCTTAGCTTCAGTTGGATTGTGCACCACACACAAATTGGTCCAATAACATAGATAGCTTGCTTATTTCTTGTTCCACAATTGAAATTTGTTAACTGTAGCATCAATTAATAATAATAATAATAATAATAATATAATAATAATAATAAATCTTTATTTTTATACCGCCCTTCCAGTGATCAGGGCGGTGTACACATAGAAAAGTTAAAACATATACAAAGGTTAAAAACAGTTAATCAAAACAATATTACAATTACAACCCAAGAATAACGGTGGTTCAGTCCAGTCATGGTGGGAGAAAAATAGCCGCAAAAAGAGTAGGAGCGGGGGAAATCAGGGGTAAGCTTGCTCAAATAAAAACGTTTTTAACCCCTTCTTGAATTGGGTTAGAGAGGCAGCTAAGCGGATCTCCATGGGCAATGAGTTCCAGAGGCTCGGGGCGGCGATGGAAAATGCCCTCTTGCTAGTAGCTGACAGTCTGGCCTCTGGAACTTTAAGAAGTTGTTTCCCGGAAGATCTAAGTGTGCGGGGCGGATTATGTGGGGAGAGACGGTCCTTCAGGTACTCTGGGCCCAAGCCATTTAGGGCTTTATAGGCAATAACCAGCACTTTGTACTGAGCCCCGAAGCGAATAGGCAGCCAATGAAGATCTTTTAGTACGGGTGTTATGTGGCAGGGCCTGGAGGCTCCAGTGACCACCCGTGCTGCCATATTCTGCACTAGTTGTAGCTTCCGAGTGTGATACAAAGGCTGCCCCATGTAGAGCGCATTGCAGAAATCCAATCGAGAGGTTACCAGAGCATGTATTACAGTTTCAAGGTCCCTCCGGTCCAGGTAGGGACGCAGCTGGCATATCAGCCGAAGCTGAAAACAGGTGCTCCTGACCATCGCATCCACCTGAGAAGTAAGATGGAGCGACGAATCAAGGAGCACCCCCAGACTGTGTACAGTGTCCTTAACATCTTAACAATTAAAATCTTACAATTACAAATGAAAGTTGAACAGCTTACTTGACTATTGCATTTTGAACTTTAAGTGCTCTCTATGAACTTTTCTATGGACTGATGCAGGTATATTTAATACCTTGGATGGGCATATATGTGTGTACAGTATATACATTCATGATTTGAAACACTGAATAAAACATGGGGCAGTGATAATACTGTATGTAATTACTGATACTGAAAAGTGCCAATTAATAATTATCATAACCATGTGCCTCTTTTAAGTGTATGTAAGCTGCCTAATTACTGAGCAGTATAGAGTCTATATACCTGCAACATCTTTTGTACTGCAATTAGGCTGCATCTGTACTGCAGAAATAATCCAGTTTGACATCACTTTAACTGCCATGGCCCAACATTATGGCATTCTAGGAACTGTAGGCTTGTGGGACATTAAGCCTTCTCTGTCAAAGAGCTCTGGAGCCACAACACACTACATTTCCCAGAATTCCATAGCACTGAATCATGACAGTTAAAATAATGTCAAACTGGATTATTTCTCCAGTGCGGAGGTTGGAATGGGACAAAACCAGGTGTTTCTGGGTGGTGTGGACTTGAGTGGGGAGGGAAAGGATCTGGATTGAAAGTTGTTTTCGCCCCTGACCATACCCCTACATAAAGACTCTTGCTAATCTAACTCCCTCCCATTGCTTGCAATAGGAAAAGTGCTGGGGGGAGAGATTTAAAATTGAATTCTTCCAGCAGTCAAAACTCCAGCCCTTTCCCAAGTCCTCTCCCTTTAGATTACATCCTAAAGTTTACAAAAATTATGTGTCAGGTGTTCTTTCACTACAGATATGTAGGGTTGGGGGTGTTTTTTAAAATGTGATCTTCATAGTAAAAGATCTGACAAAATGCTAGCTTTTTAAAACAAACTATCCCAAGTCTTGCAGAAACATCTTTCATGAACTGATTGACTGTATCTGAAGAGATAGCTTCCTCATTACATGTGCTATATTTCAACCCTGAGAAAACAATGTATGTCAGGAGACAATAAAAAACAAGTACAAATGATACAGGTCATCTATGATAAATGTAAGCAGTGTTGCATGAAATATGAGATATAAGACACAGGTTTTCTTTTAAAAAAGAGGGAGAGAGAATGAAATAGATAGTAAGAAGCATTTCCTCCCCCTGCATTTGTCTATAACTCCAACAACCCACAGCCTTCAAATCTACTAAATGCCTTCCTCCCATACAAAATATTGCTTAGATTTTACATGTAATAGCAAGGAAGGGACCGAATATGAAAAGAGGTATTTCAAAAAAAAAAAAAAAAGACAGGTAAAATGCAAATGAATAAAGTGAGCTAGAGTACTAAATAGGAGATAAGACAAAGAGGAACATTTGATACACATTGGATTTTTTTCAGGTAGTGATTCACCTCTTGAAAACCATTGAACAGGGATGCCCTAGGACCTTTTGCTTCATGAGATAGAACAGTGTCTCCATGGTCATTTCCATGGACAGAAGTACCAGAAGACTGTTTTGAGCAAGGAAGAGGTTTATATTCTTTCCATGTATCATTGTGAAAGCTAGACAGTGAAGAAAGTGGATAGGAAGAGAATCAACTCATTTGAGATGTGATGCTGGAAAAGAGTTCTGCAGGAATCATAGACTGTTAAAAAGACAAATAAATAGAGCAAAACAAGTCTGAACTCTCCCTAGAAGCCAACATAACTAAACTGAGACTGTTGTACTTTGGACGTACCATGGGAAGACATGACTCACTAGAAAAGACAATGATGCTTGGCAAGGTAGAAGGCTGCAGGAAAAGGGTAAGACTACCTTCCAGATGAGCAGACTCAATCAAGGAAGCCACTGCCCTGAGTCTGCAAGACCTGAGCAGCATTGTTGATAGTGAGACTTGGATGTCTTCATTCAAGTGGTTGCCATAAGTCAAAGTTAACTTGATGGTAGTTAACTACAGCAAGAAAGAGGAACGAGGCCTCTCCCTCACATTTTGAACACCAGCTGCTAGTAGAATCTAGCGGGACTAGTAGCTTACTTCAGCACTAGTGTTGGGACAGCATCTTCAACCTCATCTGAAGACTCAGCTAGAGCTGAGAAAGCACAGAGGAGATGAGATGGTACATACAACTCTGCCCTCCCTCACCTCACCACTACATTCTGCCTAATGGTAGTGTCATGAAGGGATACCCTACTGGCAAGCACTTGAGGTCTACTGAATACTGGAGATATTTTTCAACTTTGTTGAAACATTCAAAGTAGATCTTAAAGGGCCAAATATTGGCTTGCCAAAGATGCATAAGAATTTGGGGAAAGAACAGAGCTTTCGTATTCTTTAAAAGAGATAAGGCTTTAACCCTACATTTATTTAGAAACAAGTCCTATTGAATTCAACTGAGTTTACAGATTATTTAAATATGCACATACAGATCACTTGATTTTTCATCATGCAATTAGTTGATTCCACTGACAAGCATTGTGAGTGTAGTGAAATTTCTGCCTATGCTGTTTGATCTACGATGGCTCACTCATGCAAGCAAGCCATTCCTTGGTTGCCATACACACCAAGTGATGGTGTCACGCACAAACTCATGTTAGTGTTGAATGGATAGAGTGCAAATGGCTTTGTACATTCTCAGTGGTTAAGATGCTGACTTTGATGACTGCAAGATGAGCAGGTCAGCAGTTCAAGGCCCAAGTGCCGTGTGACAGAGTGAGCTCCTGTTACTAGTCCCAGCTTCTGCCAACCTAGCAGTTTGAAAGCATGTAAAAGTGCTACCGTGTTTCCCCGAAAATAAGACAGTGTCTGATATTATTTTTTTGCTCCCAAAGATTCACTGAGTCTTATTTCAGGGGATGTCTTATTTTTCCATGAAGAAGAATTCACATTTATTGATGATCAGAAAAATTGAACATTTATTATATACTGTATATATATTTATTTACAAAAATTTTGCTATGTCTTACTTTCAGGGAAGGCCTTATATTTAGCAATTCAGCAAAATCTCTACTAGATCTTATTTCATGGGGATGTCTTATTTTTGGGGAAACAGGCTTCCCACTACCTTGGTGGGAAGGTGACAGTGTTTCATGCAGTCATGCTGACCACATAATCACAGAGTTGTCTTTGACAATGTTGGCTCTTCAGCCTAGTAACAGAGATGAGCACCACCCCCTACAGTCAGACACGACTTGACAACCTTGCCAAACAGGAAAGCTTTACCTTTTACCTTTAAGTAATTGGGCTCTAGAGGAAGGCTATATTTTCAAATATCTGAAATCGGCACATGCTCTCTTCCCCTAAAGCATGTAAGAGAAGAGCAATGTTTCTTGAGGGGGCCAAGCACTTATCAGAAACATGGATAATTTTGACAACTGTGTAAGGATCCAAAATGGCTTAGTTGAAGAAAATACTGCAGAGAACAAGACTGGATTCACATTGCAATATAATGTTAATCAAGTTGTTGATAAGTCTATCTACTCTATAGGTGAACAGGCATATTAGCCTTGGTCTTCCATCATTCCTTCCCACAAATAAAAAGTGACAGGTCTCAAGTAAAGTGCCTATTGTATCTATAAAGCCTCTCCACTAGCCCCAGAACCCTAATTTTTTCCATGTCCTATTGTATGGAGAGGCTTTGTGGATCTAACACATTCTCCTTTCAATAATAATAATTAGAGGCATGGGTGGTATTAGCATGTTCCTTTCCACTTACTAAAAACCCATATATGCCTTATAATAATAAGGCAGGGACAAAATACTTAGTGAATGCTAGTGCTCTTTTTTTAGCTTAAGGATTCACTGGATTCCCTGGAAAGCTAATATGTAACTGACTTAGTATTTAGAGAGATCTTGTAGCACCTTTAAGACTAACTGAAAGAAAGAAGTTGGCAGCATGAGCTGTTGTAGACTTCAGTTACTTCCTCAGTTGCATTAGTAGACTAAAGTCTACCAAAGTTCATGCTGCAACTTCTTTTTTCAGTTAGTGTCAAGGGTGCTACAAGATCTCTCTACATACTGATTCAACAGACTAACATGGCTATATCATGTAACTGACTTCTTAATTTTTGTCTTGACACTTAGGGCATAATATCTGTGTTAAAGCAAACCCTATTTTTCCTTCTTTCAGAGCAATGTCATAATATAAAAACAGGAACACAATCCCACAGATACCTGTATCAGTTGCTCTGGGAAGGTCTTACAGTGCTCAAAGCTGCTGATGTTTGAGCAACTCTGCGAGCTACGTATGTCTAGCAACATAACAAATGTGTGCAGCTCAGTTTGTAGCACCTAATTTGCAATAATATTGAAGTCCCCCCATGATAACTCATTTACTCTTATAATAAATATATAAAAAAGACAAATTGCTACATTGAACATGCATTTTCTTCACTGCATGGAGCTGCTACCCCAGGGAGAAAGCCCCGTGCCGCTAACTAATAGTAAATCCTTTGGAAAATCATGTGTCATAATGATGGACAACCACGGAAAGAGTATTAAATAGATTTAGAGGTTAGATACTCAACGAGAACAAAAGAGGCCCTTTGCAAACCTACACCAATCAGGACTGGTTTGATGGTGTGAAGATTAGTACCAAATCCCAGCCAGGAAGAAAAAGGTTCATTATGAGACAAGACAACAAAGGGTTTGCCCAAAGAATCTTACTTTGAATTTCAAATAGAGGGCTATAACATTACCATGGTGACTGAATAACTACAGGATCACCAAGAAATGCTTAGCACCTGGAGACTAGCTCCACAATCTCTGACACATTTCAAGCCAAATGGCTATTTAGGTTACTGAGAGGAACAAAACATAATGGTCCTTATGGCATTATGTGTGATGTCACTTCTACCATGGACTAATAAAATTTGGATAATATCTACCCCAGCTATGGTAGAATTCAGATGGTCAATAATCAAGAGGTGAATTCAAGAGAAGTAGTTCATACTGTCATACAGGATCATGCAGGCAGCCTGTTTTAGAAGATGAAAAATCTGCTATCTATAAGTTGTATCAAATGTTGCCATCACAATAGAAAGGTAGTTAGCTCAACTACTCTCTAAACCTCCTGTCCAGTTCATGAGGTATCCATTTCCAGAAACTGGAACTGTCCCAGTTGTTAGAATATAACTCTTGTTATCTCAATATTTTTTTCATGATAGCTGGGGCTAATGGAAGTTAGAGGCCAATATTCATTGGGCTACAAATTCTCCTCCCTTTATTTATTGCTAAGAAAGGTCCAAAACATACTTCAGAAATAATCCAGTTTGAGGCCACTTTAACTGCCCTGGCTTAGTGTTAGGGAATCCTGGGAACTGTAGTTTATTGTGGCACTGGAGCTCTCTGACAGAGAAGACTAAATGTCTCACAAAGCTACAGTTCCCAGATCAAATCCCCTTCTACAAAATGCAATGCACACAATGAACACTAATTTCTTCACATGCTTAAAACGTTGTTTGATTTCATGTCTTCAAGATGTACTGCAAATCTTGTGGATGTATATGAGCTTGTGGGGCAAAGTGTGTTTTTCTTGCAGGGAGCAAATTGATAATTTTGATGAGAATCTTGAAACCTTATGAACTACTACCACACATCAAACTTGAAATCCTGATTCTCTTCATTCCCTTTCTTTGGTCATGCAGAAGACACAATATTCTCATTCCACAGTTTAACCTGTTTATGGGAAATCTACTGTGAGTAATTCATAAGACTAGAGGGAAAATGATCCCCAAATTTCAAGGAAAGGAGGAGCGGGGAAGAACTAAATTTTTCTAACAGAAGCTCTTAGAGCAGTGCTGATCAAAGTGGTGGTTGATGGACCAGCAATGGTCCACAAGCCATCAACTGCTGGTCCATGATGAGTTTTCAAGGATGAAAAGAAATAAATGTTGACAATGAACACAAATGTACTACAGTGCCTGGCACATGGGAGGGGGGAGCAAGTCGCCATTATGGCAGTTTAAAGCCACTTTAGTTGTACTTCTGTGTGGTGCGCACCTACATATTCAAGGGCTGGTCTCAACAGATTAAGAATTGCATTCATGCTGTATTTTGATTGCATCTATACTACACAAATTAGCAGTCTGAGCCCATTTTAACTGCCAGGGCTCCATCCAACAGAATCCTGGGATTTACAGTTTTGTGAGGTGCTCTGAATTCTGTGCTGCAAAGCTCTCCTAGTCCTAGTCCTCTCCTAGAAGATTAATACACTATAGCTCTTTAGCAGAGACTTCTAAAGCTGTATTCAGATGTTACCTCATTTTTTTCAACATGTTCCCCCCCCCCCCCCCGGTGTTGTTTTCCTCACACGGAAAGAGATGTATCTGAAGAAGAGAGGTTACTGTTCTCATGGAAGCTGTCCACATGAGCAAGACCTCTGATTTTCCAGGGTTATTACTTGCATGAATAGCCTCCAGGAAAACAGAAACATCACTTCAGAAGTGTCACTTTCCATCTGAAGAAAGTTTCCTCACTCTCCTCACATGGGTGTCACTTTCCATCTGAAGGAAGTGACAACATGTGAGGAAATGTGTCACTTTCCATGTGAGAAAAATGACAACCATGGGGAACCGAGCTAGGTATTCCCCTGCTTAAGTTGAAGAAAGAAAGGTGATTAATGCCTATATAAAAGTGTAGTGGAGATACATAAAGGCTGTGGGAAAAGTTATAATGTGGAAAGGAGCTATAGCAAAAGTGGGGGGGGGGGGGGGGGAGGTGATGGATGGTATTGGGTTAAGCACCACTAAAAAGTTCAAGAATAGTATGTGCATCTATTACAAGGAAAAGAAAATAATCTGTGTTCCACAAGGAAAAACATGGAAGAGTTTGGAAAACTGGCTATAAAAATGTTGGATAAACAATTAATTATAAACAATATTGAAAGTAATGACTCACCTTAACCATTTAAATTCACATGGGTGCCTGCCACAGAATCTTTACAATCTTCAGATGCCACATTTCAGATTGGCATCAAACTTTCCTCTCTCCTGAATTTTTTTAACTATTTAAGACACATCATCCTAGAATGATTTATCACTATTTTGCAATCAAGATTGGTCTATTTTTTAAAAACCAAAACACCATCCGTCAGTAAGAAGAATGTTAGGCGGGACTGTGGTGTGTAGCATTCATGCAGTACTTGCAAAATATTATAGCCATTTCAGAAAAAGACAGTATCAGGGGAAAGAATCTTATTGCCAAGGGCCAGCGAAAATCATTTCATGCTTCAAAAGTTTGTGATTGGTCTTGCAAGGGAGAAAAACAAATATACTCCTTCTCAGTAGTTGAAAATTGTTCTGGGTTTCAAACTGGAAGCATCTAAGACTGAGCTATGCCTATTATGTATGGCAGTCTGTAATGATTATTCTATACCTGTCCTTGGAAAACTATATTAGGCTTACTATTCATGAACAAAAATATAGGTAGGCAGAAAGTAACGGCCAAGAAGCTTTTGAAAATTCTGTCTTCCAATCTCACAGTGCAGGATGTGTTGGTAGAGGTGTCCTCAGATGCCCTTCAAAAATGTCAAGAGGAAATGTGCCTCTTATTCATGATCACAACTACGTTGGAGCTTTGAGTAAATAGTTCTTAAAAGCTTGGAGTAAACAGCAAATTACTTGTACCTAATTTTCTTTCCATTAATGAAGATTACACTGCATTACTATATTATACTACTACTGTAGCCTAACTAGAGACAATGTGATACCATCTGTGATATAATTAATTTTTTTGGAAAAAAATTGACTTATTTGGCTATGACCTTACTAATACGATGAAGAGTAATATCATATAGTTCAATCATTGGTATACATCATGCTCTGTCAAGATGAAAAGGTTGACAGGAACAGACTGTCAGCTTCTATTATTTAGATAGCTTTTCAGAATAACTAAGTAGTAACTAGTTACTTGACACAAATCAGAAAGTAACATTTTTATTTAAAAGGTGACTCAGGGGGAAAGCAGATTGACAGTAAGAGCCTGCTTGGGGGTGGCATGGGGGTCGTGTGCTGCATGCCCCGACTCCACCCCCAAGCTGGAATCATGTTGCCCACCTGACCAGATAGTGGACAGTGTGGGAATGCTCTTGCAGCACAGTGTTTAGGCTCCACATGCCGCAGGAGCAGAGAAGAGCCATGGCAGTGGCACAAGGGGTGCCCTTTTTCCAGCACAAAAAGGAGCAGCGTTTTGCCACTTCTTTTTGTATCAGAAAAATGCCAGATGGGGATTATGGAGTGTGGTTGCCACGGCCTCAATCCAGTGCTCAAAAGGGCAACATTAAGCCACCCCTTTGCAGCTGTCTATTTAACTAACTATTTAACTAACTACATTGCACCATGAAACAATATAATTAGATCTTTATAAAATGTTGCAAACTCTGTTGAGCCCGAAACTATCTGTATATATGCCAAGGAATGGGCTGTCAAAAATAATGATGAGCTGGTCATTCAATTTTGTATGGTCAAGTTTTACCTATGTCTTTTCTATTTTATACCATAGGGATAATAGTAGACTCAAACATAAACAGGCTTGTTGTCTTTTGCCTGCCTGTAATCCCATGGCATCTCCTGGCTGCACCTTTGTTCTGTTTATTTGATGTGGAAATTGTAAATTGTCTGCATATGTTTTGGTGGTTTTCAACAGTATCTCACAAACTTTTCTGCATAGACATTCAGCAGTAACAGCAATGTTGAAGAAGAAAAAGAGGTGTAGCAGGAGGAAAAAAGACTGTCAGATTTTGGCTTTAGTATCTGGCAAATCTGTTCCTGAATTTCCTGTAACATGCTTTTATAGGTGGTAGGAGAAACATAAAGGGTTATTTTCCAAAACTTTTAGAATTCTCCTAGGAGCAGCTGAGCTGAGCTGTAGCTTCTCCTTCAAAATCCGGAATCTCAGGAGCTTGCATCTAGCTCCGGCTACACAAAAAGTACAAAGGAGTGTTGCTAATTTGCACTTTAAGAGGTAGAAGAGAAACCTTTTCTCTTGACTTCTCTCATTTGTTACCCCAGTGCCTTTCACTCTGCTCAGTTACTGGGAAGACGCTGCTGAACTGGAACTGTAGCGGCTCACGCACAAGGCTTCTTGATGTATCGGTATGGACTGAACATCAAGTGGACGCCTGCATACAAAGGTGTGGTTATTATGAATCATTTATTAGCCAAGCTAAAGCTTTAGGAAGAACATTCACTAATGTAAAGGGGAACTTGACTTTGGGAATACTGCTGTTGTTTTGTGCTGACTGCATATTTTACAAGGAGAAACAAGATTTCTTTAGGGCTGTCTGTCTTAACACTTTCAAGGCCACTCTTTTGTCATTAAGACACAGTACTTTCTTTTGAGGGAGCAGCATTCAAAACAACACTCACACTGCCATATAGCCACACATCCAGAGAAAGCCTTCAGGCCTTCCAGGAAGATTTGGTCATGACAGAGTGTAGATTATTTTGCATTTTCAATAATATTCTATATTTGTCTTTGTAGCAATTAGACAAGATCAATGTTAATACAATGAACAGAGAGAAAATAATCCATGGATTTAAAAACACCCTGCAGTAAAATAAATTATTAATTTGAGATCAAAGCTTAACCTTCCTGTCATGAGGATGGGATATACCTGGCCATGTTTTGTTGTGGAATTCACATGAACCTAGTCCTACAAGGGAACCATCCTATGACAATGTCACCTGAAGAATTACAAACTGTGCTTCAAGTTTTGTCCCCTTGCCATGTAAAGATTTTTTTAAAACCAGAAAAAGAACAGCTAGGACAAAAATTGCCTCAACAACTCTACAGGGGCACTTTTTTGTCTCAACCAATGAAATGTATTGAGAAAAAAATTGGTCATTGCTCCCCCCTCCCCAAGATAACTATGATGTCAGGAAGAAGTGGTAACATATCCTGATTTTGATTGGCCCACTTTGAGGACAGGTTGGGGTACATACAAATAGTGTGTACCAAACTTTACTGCTAACCCTAATGTCAATGGCAACCCTCAATGTACTGTAACTCCTACTGGAGTCAGAAAATAAACGGCAATTCACCCAGGGTCCATTCATGCTATAGAATTATAACACTGTTATTACACTTTTGCTGCCATGGTTCCATCCTACAGAATTCTGGGCTTGGCAGTTGACAGAGGGGTCTTTAGAAATCTCAGCAAGAAAGTTCTTCTGGTGCTTCTGATCAAATTCCACAGGCTGAAGCTTTGGCAGTTAAAGTGAAATCGTAGTGCTATAAATGTGTAGTGTGAATTTGTTACAGCTGTGGAGACTGCAGGAGTGCAAAGTGTCTTCCGGCTTCCACTCCCAATACAGTTGGTCCTCCTTATCTGCAGATTTTTTATCCACAGATTCAAGCATCCACTGCTTGAAAATATTCCAAAAAAATATAAATTCCAAATATAAATTTTCCATTTTATGTAAAAGATACAATTTTGCTACGCCATTGTATTTAATGGGACTTGAGTATACACAGATTTTGTTATCCACTGGGAGAGGGGGGGGGTCCTGGAACCAACCCCCAGCGAGTAACAAAGGCCCACTGTACACAGTGATGACATTTCTGGTAACAGACTTATGACTAGATAGGCCTTTGGTCCAACAGTGCTCCTCTTGTGCCCTGTTGAAGCCTGTATGCATTCCCATGTGGTTCAGAGATATATTGTTAAAATTAAAAGGCAGAGAAGGCAAGTACTGTCTCCACTGTCATTGCCTCAGCCCAACCCATAGAATCATATTAAATTGAATATTAGTACATTACCATATTAAAAATGATAATCTCATTACTGAAAGAACCCATGCCAAAAGAACTACTTGCAAAAGAAACCTCTGATCTCTCCCGCCTTCTCATCTCTTTCCTACCCCTTACAGTCCCTCTGTGGTCAGGCAAATAATGACCCTTCTCCACAGACAAGGCAGAAGGAAGAGTGAATAGAGCTTAACTTGCATGAGGAGGAAATAACCTTTTCATTACAGTTATACGACTTTAATTTTAATGACTTCCCCAACTGCATTAACAAAGAACTAGGATCAGAGGCCTTTGCTGGGGCTCCCATCAGGGTCACAAAGTCATAAGAATGTCCCAGGAAACAAAAGCTGCTTCAGCCTGCCGGAGCAATGAACTAGATGGGCCATCACATTCCTAACCCGTCATGGCACCTAACACCATTTCAGAAATACAGAGTGTCTGAATATTTAAAGAAAATTAAAAGGAAAGCAGGAAATGGGGGATTTTTCCTTCAAAAGCTGGCTGGTCATGGTAATAAACATTTGATCCACCTAACCTGCTTCTGAGTATTACAGACTGGACAGATATCTACCATACTCTCAATGCAATTACTCAGGCATTCTGTATCACCAGGGGAGATGGAGAAGTAATAAAGAGGGATTGGCAAGGGGAACTCATAAAAAACAAATTGCAGTGTCTACTTGATATTAATAATTCTGCTAGGCAACACGCCTTGCTTATCTGAATAAATCTTGGGAGTTTTATGGCAAAGGAAATACAAATTACAGATCACAATGTCACATATATGACAGAAACTTTATTTGGCAAGTACATCCTCAGTGCAAACTGTAGAATAAAATGCTTCATACAATTAGAGAATAAATGACAGCACATGGAGGGAAGATGAGAGAGAGAAAGAGAGAGAATGGTAAAGGGAAAAATATTCAGGCTAGAATTAAAAATTAGTGCTGAAAACTCACGCGATAAAAGATGAATCCAACAGTGGAAAGAGCTGAGAAATGTGTATGAGAACCAACATATTTTTCCCTCCAGATCCCTTTGACTTCTCCACAAGATAACTGAATTGCACAAGATAATTTAATTCTGCACCAGGAAAAGCCACATTCTGAGAGCAGAGGTTTCTGCAACCTGCAAAACCCAGATTTTTATTTGATGGAACAGTTTGTTCTAGTGATTTTTTTTAAAAAACTGTTTTAATATTGCATTGATTAATGGAATTTTTCAATTGTATTATTAAATCAAAATTTTATGCAAAGGTGTGGTTTGTAGATTTTTAAAATAAAATTTTAAAACTGATAAGCTAGCATGGCCAGTGGTTCTAAGCTGATTCATGCCACCATATATATTAAAGAGAAAATAAGGGTCATGCTATGTGTCTCTTTCGAAAAGTATCTTTTTAGACATGAGTCTACTTCCAGTCACATAGAAAGTTGGGGAGGCTGAGGGAGAAATTTACAACATGACCTTCCCCTTACTGAGAAAATAATATAGGCTCCACAAACTCCTTAGTCCAATTTGCTTGATTTTATGACTTGCAACGCTCCTCTGGATTTATCAATAACAAGTTTTTATAGCTGTTAAAAACAATCCTTCCTTATATTTCAAAACAGACTTGTGATAGGTTTGCCTTAAGGGTGTCATAAGTAGGAAACTACCTGAAGGCACATGATGACTATTATTAGCCTTTAAGCTAAGCAAATTAATGATGTGATCCTTTTGGCAAGCATTTAAAAAGACTTTGCTGCTGGAGAGCTGTTTCATCAGTAGCAATACCACCACACTCTTCATCATTTATTTATTAACAAGACTCGTATATCAGACAAACAGATGTTTTCTGGGAGGTTAGAATTTTCAGAACCATAAGAATTCAAACAAGTATAAAAATGAGAGAACCAGTGTGGTGTAATGGTTTGACTGTGGGATAATGACTTTAGGAGATCAGGGTTCAAATCATCACTTAGCCATGGAAACCTAGTGGGTGAACTTGGGGAAGTTCTACTCTCTCAGCCTCAAAGGAAAGCAATAACAAACACTGTCTGAATAAATCTAGCCAAGAAAACCCCGCAATGAGACTACCTTGAGGTTGCCATAACTCGGATGGCACACAAGAATAGAAAAACAAAGAGAATAAAAGTGCCCACAATATAATGGGGGGGCACCTACCATCAAAAATATTTATATAGCAGATCTAAAAGCATGTTAAAAAATCTTAAAATTAAAATGACTGATAAAATGAAAAGGCATTTACCTAGTGATGAAAGCAGGTACCAGGTGAGCCACCATGTTCCATAATGTTGGCACTACCATAAAAATATCTAATAATTCTTTCCATAATTAACATACAAAATCAGAAGGCTTATTTTTCAATGTATTCTAGCACTTCCACTTGAAACTGTTTCTTCAGACTCATCCTTCCAAGTTGCAAAGTACTAGGACTGTTTTTATATCTTATGAGTTTTAGTGTTTTTAAATTCTTTTTGAATTAAAATTATAAAACTAATGTTTTAATTTTACCAGTTGTTTTATTTTGCTTCAGCTTTTGTACCAGGTGTTGTTTTAGTTATTTTGTTTTAACATATATTATAAGCCACTTTGGATCCTACTTTGGGAGAAAGGTGGGATATAAATCAAATCAACAAAAATAAAAGTCATCAGCTTCTAGTTTGCTGCCCAAAATGCAGCCTTAATATCTCACAACTGCTGACCCAGAAATATCCCAGTAACTTTGGTCTTTGACACTCACTCTTGCCTGTGATAGCTTATGTCTAAGTTCTTTATGATGGTGGTCAATGTAGCCACCTCCTACTCTGTTAATGTTTTATTTTCTTTCATGATTTTTTCTGAATGGCTAATGCAAGCTGCACCGACAGAAACACTTGCCTGTTGAGCAATGCTTCACCCTCTTTGAAAGTATTAAGTCAACTGTTGCAGTTTCAGCTGCATTCATGTCTTTCCAAATGGGAGCCATTAAAATGGGAATGGCCATTTTGGAGTAAGATCGTGAATATCACTATAAAACAAGGTAGAAAATCATAAAGTCGGGGTACTACAATTTCAAGATTTGGATGAAATTATAAAGAGTTGGCACTTCTTTAACCCACGACTGTCATTTTCAAGTTTGCTCTTGTAGCTGAATTTTAACAAGTTGCAAATATGGAGAAATTCAAACCATCTTCGCCTTTACTCTTTAAATGGATCAGGGGAGTTGACTATACATTGTTAATAAATATACTATGACTATACTATGCATTATTTATATTCTCTTCCCCAGGTTAGTAGAACCTGCTACACTTGGGAACTTGTAAGCAAAGCACTGGGACCTGCCCAGTATAAATATCTGCAATAAATAAGAGATCAACAATATTTATCACACAGCATCATCTACTGTTTCTTGACTCCTTGTATCATCAAATACACAAACAAGCTTACTTATAAAACAATGTACTTGTAAGGCAACAAAACCTGGTTGCTTGTGGCCACAGCTGCATTAAATAAAATGAACTGGGAAAGACATGTCTCAGCAGTCAGAAAAATGAGAATTGTAGTGATGAGCATTAGAAGGTCCATGGTTAGCTGGGTATAGGAGAAAGCCTTCTCGGTGGCTGCTCCCAGGCTATGGAATTCCCTTCCATGGGTATCCGGCTGGGTCGCTCCCTCCTTTCTTGCTGCTGGAAGGTGAAGATATTTTAATTTAGACAGGCTTTTGAATGTTAACTAAGGAGTTGTGGTGTATGAAGTGATGTGCTCTCTCTCTCTCGCTCTCTGTATATGTGTATTTCAATGACTTGATTAAAATGTTTTAATTATGTTTTAAGTGATTTAGTTGTTTTAATTGTTTAACAATAATTATAATTATAATTATTATTTCTTGCTCAAAGACTGAGGTGGGGTATAATATTTATACTTAATTATTTTTTATATTTTGTAAATTAGTGTTTTAGTTCAATCTTTTTAATATTATTGTATTATTGTAGGCTGCCTTGGATCCCATTTTGGGAGAAAGGCATGATGTAAGTACAATAAATAAATAACAAATATACCAGTATTCATCACCACTATGATTTCTGTCATATGAAAACAAACAAAACAACTCCCTTCTATTTTTTTCTGCTCTCCTTCCTCCATACTCCACAACTAGATCTGGATTTGGCCCAATTACCATGACCAAATTAGCACAGGCCAGTCTGTAACTGGGCCTTATTTTCTGCCATGGATATTCTCAGTAAGTCAGAGCTCAATGAGAGATGGCTACAGGCAATTGCTCCACAATCCAGAATTAGCCTCTCTTTTAATCTCTAATTGTGTTTATCTCCTTGTTTACCAGACTGGTTTGGGTGCAGCAACATCTATGAAGGAATTCTTAAGAGCACTATCATTTTGTTTCTGATTCTCACATATGCAGGTGATCACTACCATTAAAAACCCCTTGTCTGGGTAACACAACTACCACAAATAATATTTCCATAACAAGGAGGTTTGTTGTTTGTGACAACTCTCTGTCAAAATACCCAAGCAAAGGTACACTGAGTGGCCCATGTCAATGAAAACAAGAGTAATTAAGAGACTGACACATCAGAATATCCCAAATCAATATCTGATATCTGAATTCAAAATGCCTCACAAGTTATTCATCATGTATAACTTTTAACTGCACCAATATTCTTTGCATTATAATTGGCTTTAGATAGCTAATTAAAATGGCAGTGTTCTACCAGGCTTTATGTAATGAAAGATGCCCTTTTATTTTAGAAGTTTCCATGTTTTGTCACAATGTTATATGTCTTATCAATTTTGTTTTAAGTTTTGTTCAGAATTGTTATATTGTATTGAGTATACAGGATTACCTTAAGTACTCCTTGAGTGGAAGGAAAATTCACATATTCAGATATCAACTCAGATGTCTTAAATAAGTGCACAGATAGTTGAGGCACATGGTGAATTCAGACACCAAATGTTGAAACAGAGTATTTCCACCTATGACCTCTGTTTTGGTAAAAGAAATGTGTCTATTTGCCACCCTCCTAGAAGTCAAGAAATAGAGCAGTACAAAAGGAGTGGCCAAGGAAAGAAGGAGAGAGAGGAGTGAGGTGTCAGATGATGGAAACTCTTGGAACCACAAGAGAGACTGTTATACTAAGATGCTCCCAAAGTACAGCCTTATAGGAGGGGTGGGCAAAGTGCAGTCCATGGGCTACATGCAATACACAGGGCCAATTTTTATGGACCCTAGGCCTTGAAGGGGTAAAGGAAGTTGCAAATTTATTTGCAAGGGGAGTGGAGGGCATTTCTGTCATGTTTGTCCTACCATCTTCCCAAGGAGGTAAATCTTATTTTTAGAAAACAACAATTTTTTAAAAAAAAACACTTTTGCCCCCAAATCTCTCCAGGGAGCATGGCCACCTATTTGGAAGCAGGGAGGCTGGGCCAATACAGGCCCAAGAAAAGACCTTTTTGAAACCAGGAATGAGTGGAGCACTTGAGGGCATTTCCAAACCTTTATTTATTTGTTTTTGCAATGGGGTGTGCAGTCCTCCAAGGTCTCCTGGGGAGTTAATGTGCCCCTCTAGCCTTCCACAGTTCCCTACCCCTGCTATGCAGGATGCCTTAGGGAAAATGTCATTAGCATGTCCAGAAGGCATTGTGGACCACTTGAAGTCAATAGGAGTTCTGATGTGTTTGCTAAAAAGAAAGAAGAGACTTAATAAAGATTCAAAATATCAACGTAGAGGGGAGGGTGTAGCATCACTGAGTTGGAGATCCCTCTCCCTATTAAGCTATAATGCTACTGGCAATGAATTAATGTTATGACACGATACCAGCCAATGCAGTGGAGGTATTTAAAGGGGTAGAGTTGGCCTCTGGTAGTGAGCAACAGAAAAAATTATTCATTTTGAGTAATGTTTCAGGTTGTGCCTAAAATACAGTCATCTGAACTATTAGTCATATTATGAAGTAATAGTCCTGTTCAGCTGACCACTCTATGGTCCTCACTCTGGAAAAATACTATACTACAGCCCAAATGATTGTCAGTGTTTGTTCTCAGTAATATCCACTCTGGTGGTGAAGAACCTTTAGTTACTCAGATGTTTTGGCCTACAATCCTTATCAGCCCTATCTAGTATGGCCAATAGTAAAGGATTGCACAAGTTGTAGTGTGAACCCAGATTACAAGTGAAACCAGAGGCAGCATGGTGTAGTGGTTTTAGTGTCAGACCAGGACTCTGGAGACCATGGTTTAACTCCCCATTGGACCATGGGTGACCTTGGGCAAGTCACATTCTCTTAGCCTCAGAGTGGTAATGATAAAGCTCCTCTGAACTAATCTTGCCAAGAAAACCCCATGAAAGCTTTGTCTTACAGTTGTCACAAATTGGAAACAATCTGAAAGCATACTACAACACTCTGAAACATCTGGAAAGCCTGATGTTCCCACCCCTCATCAAGTGGAACCGATTTCCAGGTTTCAGAAGTTACAAAGAACAGTAAGTTATATAAAGTTACTTTTAAAAAGAATATTCCCTTAAAATGTGTAGCCAGATAATAACCAACAAGACCCCAGAAATTTGTGCAGACATTGCAACAGAGAATGTCTCCTTGGAATCCATGCATGACACATGCTTGTCTGGCTTTACCAGACAAGATAAAAACAAAAATAAACTAAAAATGCATGGTACTTTAATTTTATCTGTGATTTGCATATTTTTAAAAGGCCACTTGGATGATTTTAAAAGCAAAAACAAGTAAGCGTTCTCATAACACTGCTTTTCCTTTTCAGCCTGGGAGGCCTTGCGGCTGAAGGGCAACAGTGGTGGCAAGACCAGAGCGGGAAGAAACTCTTTGCTGAGAGCTTTTGCCAAGTCAGGACAGAGGGTGGTTTTTCCCACTTACAGCCTTGAGCTCTTTATTTTGTTTGGGCTGCAAAGTTTCTCCAGCTCCAGCTTCACCAGGCCAACTTTGCTACTTTAATGATGAGTCAGCCTTGACAGGAATGAATATACTGTATACTCTTTCAACTCTGGTCTGGAACAAATGAAATGCTCACTGGCTATAGCACTTCAGGAGGTAGAACAATTCTAAAGCACTGGAGATAAGTGTTCCGTGGGAATAACTATTTCTTATCTGCACAGAATGATGCCATCTGGGATTATGGGACCTGTAGTCTAATGCAACTGGAGAGTAAAAACCTGATGATTGTTGTTCTAGTACTTTTACTGCTGTTTTATTGACTATTGCACTCTCTTATTGTTTCCAGCTTTATAAACTTTTTAAAAGTAAAAGGAAGACTAGGAAATTGGTGCTTGGTGCTAGTGGTTATTTGAAAGAAAAAAATGCATATTTTCCAAGTGTTGGAAATGTTTACATCCAGAAACTGTTTTTGCCATTTAAGATTCATTTGTAGCCACTGATGGCCCCATCCTCTATTAAATTTTCTCATTCTCTTTCACATTGATCCAATTTGGCAACCATAAATACATTGGGCAGGGAATCCCACAATTTAACAATGAGCTGCGTGCAAACATGCACTTCATTTGCCCTGAATATTCTACCATTCAGCTTTAATCTGGGTTCTAATATTATAAGGGGGGGAGGGGGAAACATCCTCCCCATATCTAATTTCTTCACATCCTACATCCATACTCTGACTTGATGGGTTCATTAGTTATTTTAAACAGATTGTGGAACGGCTTGCCGGATGAGATCCATCAATTGACATCTCTAGACAGCTTCAAAAAGGCTGTCAAGACGGATCTCTTCCAGCAGACCTTTCCAGGATAGATAATCCCGGCCTCAGGAACTCCAGTAGAGTCCCCAATGTCTTTCCCCTGAAATATAATTATATTGCTGCTGTAGCTTACTGTTATTCTGTAATGTGATTTATTGTTGTTGTTTAAACTGTTGGTTTTAATCTATTAATTGATTTAATAGCTTTTTAAGGGGGGGAGGGAAGTAAACTTTGATGTATTTGTACTGCATTTTATTATTGTTAGCTGCCCCAATTGTTCTCAAAGGGGCGGGATATAAATAAATTTTATTATTAATAATATTAAATATTTATTATTAAATATTGAATACCAAAATCCTGTGGGTGCATTATGCTAGGGGTTGTATTTTTTTTCCAGGTTCAAACGGTTTATGAGTAGAGTTGCTAGGTTAGTACTCTGTCGCAGGCCCTCAGATTTCAAGGCTCAGACCCGAGATAAGGAGAGAGGTCCTGGTGACATCATAAGGATCACCCTTGGTGATGTCACAGAGCGGCTCTGGTGATGTCATTAAGCATGATACATCAATCATCAACTGCAGTTGCTTTTAGCACATTTATTTAAAAAAACAACAACAACAATCAACCCAACTCAAACAAAGGAGAATACAGACACACACTCCTGGGCAGTGCTATCACTCTGAGAGTAACCTGAGACATGAAGAAAGTAGTCTACCCCTGAGACTTAGGGCCAGACTTTGAGAACTGGGAACCTTACTCATAAGAGAAGAGAGAGAAAATATGACCACTAAGATTCGGGCCATTCTGTCATTTCATGGGGACTTTAATCATACATTATCCACTTGAGCCTTGGAAGAAGGTGAGATGAATGTTTGCATAGATGTACTGGCTTCTGACTTTTAGAGGATCATAGCCATGACAAATTAATCCATTTGGGTTGGTTCTAAAGAACTTGGCCACTGGAATGAATATTTTCTGTCACCCAATCTAATCAAATTTTTAAAAATGAAAGCTGAAGGGGTTGAGAGGAAGAACTTTACATGAGTCATTTATAGTATAAAACAGTCTAAATAAGCAATGTGTGCTAGAAAGTCTGGAGGCTTCTTCACAAAAATGTGTTTCAATTGTTCTGCAATAACTAATGATCACGTAGAATGATTGTCAGGTCTCATTTATAGTTCTTACAACATTAAAAATTGTACTCTGTGTGAAATTATTAGCTCTGTGAACCCAACCACCAGTCTTTCTAGTGCATTCACCAGATGAGTAAACCACCCATATAAACCATGCACTGTGGGAATAAGACAGATTCCTTGGAAGCACATTAAATGTAAATGGTTACTAGGCAGTCTTCCCATGCAAACTAAGGTCCTGATATAATAAAATACTTTGGCATGAGAACAATGTGGCACACAGATGCTCTTCAAAGAACCATGACATGTTTTTACAATGCATGCATGAGCAATGATGCTCATTTTATTTTCTTAAAACATGTAAGTATTTAAATGAAATTTCTAAAGGCTCCATAGCAGATACTCCAATTTCAAAGCATAGAGCTGGCACATGTCGGATGACATACATGGGATTTCTGTCAGGAGAACCTGTTTGGGGATTACAATGTAATACAGTGATTAAGAATGCATGCCTTCAGTTCTTTGTTGGCCTTGCACCCATCAAAGAGCCCTGATAGCTGCAGCTTTCATTCTCCATGCATTCAGGCTAAAGGCATGTTGATAGGAATCATCCTGTTGGCTCCTTGGAGATTTTGCAGTGACAGCTTCAGAGCTGGTGGAACCAAGATTATCTTTCTAATTCTAATTCAAAAACATAATTCAAAGGAACTAATTTCTAATCGATGTTAGTATAGTTCACCATTCAGAGAACCAAGTATCACATTAAGTATTGGCTTTTATTAAAGGTTCCAGTATGTGGAAATTGGCCACCTGAATGAAGCCATTCTTAGGACATGATCTGAAGGTTCTAACTGTTTGTTTTGATTCTTAGAGAAGTTACATTTGAGTGGACGTGGCTAAGTGGCACAGTATCTGCTTTTCATACATGATGTCTCAAATTCAATCCCTGATATCTCCAGGTAAAATGAGGAAACAATCCTGGAGAACTTCTACCAAAACCTGGAGAACTTCTGCCAATAGATGTTGACAATACTGAGCTCAATGACTCCAATACCGGGTTTGACTCAGCAAAAGGCAGCTTCCTAAGTCCCTGTCTTCTTATATTCTCTCATATTACTGTCATTTGAACGATGCTGCAATTAACTGTATCAGATTATGTGTAATACAAATCCAGTAGGTTTCAACTATTATGTGAATCTGTCTCCCTGTTTAATTTCACAAATGCTATAATTTTATGTTGCTTTTTTGTGTTTATGTCCATTTGTTTTTATGTAATTACTTATTGAATTACAAAGCTCTGGAAGAAGGATGTGTGAAAAAATTTCTATTAATTTTTAATGTGTATTTACCAAAATTTACCATTTTTTCCATTTTCAAGATGGAAAGATGAAAGACAGACTATGGGAGAAACAAAACTGACTGGTCCATCCATCTATCCATCCAAGCCTGGTGCTTTATTGCTTAACTTTGGTCTAGGTTTGAATTCCTGTGTATTCAGTCATAATAGTGGTTAATTATGGTTGCCACTAAAATGTGGGAGAAATTTTATTTATTTTTATTTATTTATTGAATTTATATCCTGCCTTTCTTTCAAAATGGTATTCAAGGCAGCAAAACAGATGAGCAAAACATATTTCCAATGACTCCCATGGACCACAGTATGGAGTGGGCGGGGGCTTGATCCCCACCCTAGGCTCCCAATGATCTGGAAAAACTGGACCAACTCCTGTGCAGTTGGGGTTTCTCTGGCTTATCCATCAGAAGTGCGCTAAATGAGCAAGCACTGAGAAAGATTAAAACACCTATTGTTGTTAAGCCCTCCGAGGAATAATAAAGACTGCCTGCAATCTATCCTACATGCACTTTTTTGGGAGTACACTAACACACGAAGGGGACTTCTAATTACACAGTGTAAGAGTCTTCATATTTAAAGATGTTTGGATGATAATGGATAAGGAAAGCAAGTAGGCAAAATTATCAACAAACTGCCTGCCAATGATGACTCCCCCCCCCCCAAAAAAAAACAATTGGGTATGAGCATGATTACTTTACCGTGGGGATACTTTGGAAGACTCTGAACCTAAGCAGGGATCCTGAGTCTTCCCAAGTATCTCCATGGTAAAGTAATCATGATCATACCCTTTGCAGTGAGTAACCGAGCAAGGAAAACAAAGACAGGCTTACTATTTTCTTTGTATTGACTAGAGTAAAAATGAAAGAAAGTTAAGAATCAGCTTTTGGGTAGGAATCAGGCGTGCAAGTGTCTTCCTGAGAACTTGGCATGCCACCTGATCCCAGCAAGAGACAACAGAACCAAAGCCAAGAGGTCTCAAATAATTAAGTGAGGTGGCTGTTCTATCACACACAGGATTACCTGAAGCGATACCTATGAGGTAGAACAGAGATTTGTTACCCTGCACAGGCAAAAGGTATATAGAGACAGGCAAATAGTTTGCAAATCTGTCAGCAACCATTTCAGAGAAATTAACAGATGACAGTAATTTCTCTAGTCTCTCTTCCAACATCAGGATGGGGTGGGGAGACAAGAGTCAGACAAACTGTCTCTACTATAAAACAAACAAAAAATGTGACGAAGTCAATCTGCAATTAGAAGCAGAGGAATTGCTTTTACTGAAGAAAATGGATGCCTGAACTACTGTAATAAAATGAGGTGTGTGTATATGGGAAAGGATTAAAGAACACTCATCCATTCACATTTGCTGGGGTTAGGGGTACAGGACACCCATGAATGTGGAAAAATCTCAGATAACAAAAACACTGTTTTTTTTTTACCTGAGGAAACACCTCTCTAGGAATCTCTAGGTCCTCCAATGCAGCTCCATGGTCAACATCTGCCAGACATTGGCCTTAGAATTGCGCTGGAGGAGGTACACATGTCTAGTGTAGTGTTCTCTCTAGGAATCTGTAGGTCCTTCAGGTGACTTTTGGTTAAAGTTGACCTGGTGTTGCACTGAAGGACCTAGAGATTCCTAGGGAAAACACA
Source organism: Urosaurus nigricauda (assembly GCA_034509955.1). NCBI lineage: Eukaryota > Metazoa > Chordata > Lepidosauria > Squamata > Phrynosomatidae > Urosaurus > Urosaurus nigricauda. The sequence continues at coordinate 135,945,618 of JAOEGL010000001.1, read as the reverse complement.
TTAATAAAATCTGTGAATAATGAAAGCTACAAAAGTGGAGGGACAAGTGTAATTGAAGTTGAGAGAACACTACAACCAAATCAATAGCTAATAAAAGGTGTGTGGAGTGGAAATAGTAATATCCTTCCCTGGATAATTTTTAAATTGAGCCACTGCTCAGAAACCATGTATAATATACATCTATTTAGATAATGGTAACCAGAGAACTTTGAATAACTAAAGGAAACCTTGGTTCTAAATGAAGTTTTCTTTAGCCTCACTCTCAGAAGGGAAAAAGAAGGACTGACTGTGTCTAATTTACATATGCTAATTTATTCATATGCTTTTCAGTTCAGAACTATTTCAACAGTATAATATGATTTATGTGAGGAATAATAATAATAATAATAATAATAATAATTTGTACCCTGCTTTTTTAAAAAAAATGGGATTCAAAGCAGCTTACAGTCTAAAAACATAGTACAATTAAAAACCTACAAAAGTGACAGTTAAAATGGAATTAAACTATTATAATATTAAAACAGGTCTTGACAGAGTAGAACTAAAAAAGATAAAAGCACTTAAAAACCACTTTAAAACCATACACTTTAAAATAGTACAACACCCCCAGGATGTTCTTTAAAAACTTTGTTTTGAACGCCTGTCTGAACAGGAAGGTCTTAGCCTGCTGGCAGAAAGACAACAAAGAGGGAGCATTCTGGGATCCCTGGGAAAAGGGTTCCAGAGTCTGAGAAGGCCCTCTCTCATGTCCGCACCAACTACGCTTGTGATGGGCCTGGGACTGAGAAAATGGCCTTCCTGAAAATCTCAGAGCCTAGGCTGGCTCATGCAGGGAGATACAGTCTGCCAAATAGTCTGGACCTGAGCCAAAAATAGTTATGTATAAATTAACAAGTTCACAATATTTCCTGAAGATAAAAGTCAGCTGGAAAATTGAAATATAGAGCCTGACATGGAATATCCACCAATAGGAAGGCCATACTCTTGTAGAGAAATAGCTAGGCTTTGGCAACATCTAACTCTGTTGGATGGTGGGCCAGATTTGTCAGTAAGAACGGACCTTGGAGGACAGTTCCAATCACTCACCAAAATTTTGCATCAACAATGGACCTTAATAACCTGACTCACAAATAAACCATTAGGAGACTGTTACCATTCATATAAAATGGTTTCCTTGTTCCACATCAGAAAGATCAAGTCTAGAGTTTCTCATTATATGGATATCCCTCTGTCTCATCTTAACTGGGAACAATTATAACAACAGCTTGATAAAATATAGGCATATATGGCTCCAACACTGTCATTTTTCTTTCTTTCCCCTGTTTGGTTTTTAGCATGCCTGCCTGATGAAGAAGCCAGTGGAGTTTTGAAAGCTTGCATCATGTATTTTGTGCATTTTGGTTGGCCAATAAAGGTATCACTGCTTTGTGGATTTGGATGTTATTGTACTGTAATCTATGGTCAACATGGCTACCCTGGATATGCAATTTAAATCCAAATTTTCAAGTTTAACTGGTCTAGACTTTAGATTGCCATGGTGCTGCAGCTTGCATTGTAGAACTACTGCAAAGGCTTTTTGTGCTTTGGATTGCAAAATGTCCTGAGAGACAGACTGGCAGACATTTTTTATCACCTGCAGGCAACAGTAATTATCAGAAATTATAAAGATAACAGTGAAGAGGATTATGTATGTGTAACTGTTGGCTGCTCTCTCTCTCTTTGCCAACATCCTATTTGACATTGGCATGAAGTAAAGCTCCATATTTATACTGGAATTATGGGAGGGTTATAGAAGCCAAACAGGTGACAGAATGAGGGAACATTCGAAACACCCTTTAAGCCATTTGGATCTATTACAATTTGTAGAGGGGGAGCTATACCTAATCACTTTCTAGCTGTCAATGTGGAGCCTAGGGGAAAGCACTGCACAAGGAAATCCTGGATACCTCCTTGTGCAATGTTTTTTTAAAAAACTATACTAGGAGACTGATATTTTGGCACCATTTGTATGCACCTAAAATTCTCATGTTCTGCATGAGATTTCATGTGTAACACTGAATATGAAAACAAAAAAGACTGAAAAACCCACAGAACTGCTCACCATTACTGATTGGGTACAATGGCTGGCCCCATCAACATATAAATCTCTGCAAATGTATGTATACATTACTTGCCTAAAAGGTTTTTCTCCTGGTGCTAAAAGGAAAACATGCCCAGTAGTGCCCAAATTTCTCTGAGGTGATAGTTCCAAAGCCAGGGAGCTGTCTATGTCCTCATTTCACAGGCCAAGAGTGATAATTGGAGAAGAACTAGCAAGGCAAATCTTAGTACAATGGTAGGTTGCACGTAGATTGATAGGTATAACTGATTGAAATGGTGCCTTTGTATTTTGGGTATTAATTGTGTATCCTTTAACTTGAGCAACCAATTTTGAAAATTCAGTTCATCACTAAACTGATTTCATTTTTGTTATTTAAATGCAATGACCTTTAAAGATGACCTAATAAGCTTCACTTGGCTCACAAATAAAATAATAAATAATACAGAAAGAAAAAGGCATTATTTTGCCTGACTGGTTGAAACAGGACCTTTGCAAGAGAATGGCCAGCTTGATTGCAATGTGGGAAAACCTAAATGAATATCCAGCCCGATATAGATACATTACATGTGCTGTTTCACATAAGTAATGTGTGTATGCATGCCTTCAAGTTGCCTGTTGACGTATGACAACCTCATGAATTTCATCGGGTTTTCTTAGGCAATGAATACTCAGACGTGATTTTGCCAGTTCCTTTCTCCAAAATATAGCATAGAGCACCTGATATTTGAGCTGTCCCATACACGTACTAACCAGGGCTGACACTGCTTAGCTTCCAACATCAAACAGAATCCGGTGGCTTTAAGGCATTTCGGTGCAAAGCACCAACTTTAAGTGAGTTAAACTTTGCAGTGCTAATATGGCTGAAGAATTTTTATTTATGCACTTATTGTACATGAGAAGAAAATTAGCAGGTTAAAATAGGATTGAAATGGAATTTGAATAGAACAATCATGAGTTATTCTGTAAATCCAGCAAACAGAACTTTCAGCCAAAATTAAATAAAATAGAGGTCAGTGTAGAAAAGAAAGGTTACATCAGTAGTGTAACTAGATGAGTTTCATCTGTTATTTCAGGGACTGAGAGCAAAATGAAGAGTACATGTCATGCAGGCACTGATGAGTTTGCAAACTCTATTGAAATACTTTCAGCAGTTTATCTTAATCACCTTTCAAGGCAGAAAGCAGATCTCAATATGAATCTGTTTCCCACATTGTTTCCTCCCAACAGGGTTAGATTTCAGATTTGCCAGGATTAGGCTAAACCCTTGGAATTCCCCATCTGGACATTAAGTAAGCTAGAGAGGGAGGGGGCTTGATTTCAAAGGCTGGCGGCATGCAGTAATTCCTGCCTGGTTCTAGACGAACAGGACTTTCATTGGCAATGTATGTGTGTGTATGTGTGTGTGTGTATCAATGAATTGGTTTTAAAAAAACCTAAACCTTCTCTTCTGACCCCCCACAACCAGTTTTATTACATTTTCAGCACTCTGAATCTCTGACATATTTTTCCCAACATACTAAAAAGGTGAAAACAAAAATGGTTTGCTTCAGATATTGTTGGATTAGAAAATACAATAGCTAGAGACCAAACTGTTATTCATTGGTTTTAGAAAAGCCAATGTCTGGAGTTATGAACTTTAGCTTACAGTCTTACCTATAATGTCCGTATAATGGTTTCTAAATAAATCATTTAAGATACAGTTGCCAGTTATGGATCAGCAAATAGAGGACACACTAGTATGAATGCACATTTAGAAACAGTTACTGTTTAATAAGAATTAAATGATGTATAGCTCACCATAGTGGGCTCACCTTATGCCTGCCTAGTCTGCTCTCCAGATGCCAGATGGTAGCGGGCACCTTTAAGGCCTCTCCCTGGTCTCCCTTCCTATAGTTTGAAGTGGACTTGGATGGACAACAAAAGATGCTTAAAGACAGAGGACTGTCCTGTGATAAAACTTCCACTAGAGGACTGTTCTATTGTAAGGTACAGCAAACAGCTACAATACTGATAAGATACAGCAAACAGCTACCATACTCAGGGAGCCACATGTTGTTTTTCATGTGCATATGCATGTACTTTTTAGTTGCCTGTCAACTTATGGCGACTCCATGAATTTCATAGGGTTTTCCTTGGTAAGGAATGCTTGGGAAATGTTTTTTCCAGTGTGTTCCTCTGAAATATAGCACCTGGTATCTGTTGGCAGTCTCCCATTAAAGTATTAACCAGGGCTTACACTGCTTAGCTGGCAATATCAGACAGGATCTGGTGCCAATGGTGTATCTAGGCTCTACTTCTTCATAAAGATTGCAGACTAGCATTGTCTGACCAACTACTGGTTATACAGTTATGTTATGTTTACATTTACATTTAACTTTTCAGTAATACAACATAAACATCAAAAAATATGAGTTGCTTTTAAAATTGCCAAAAATTGGGATTATAGAACCTTTACTTTTTATTGTAACATGTAGACTGGGCATGAGACTTGTTCTGTTGAGTCTTACCTTAATCTTCCAATCAAAATACAAAAGACACTCTGAAAACTAGCAAGGGTACCATAGCACCCTAAACAGAACCACAATTTTTATTTCTGCATCTGGGTAAAGAAAGCAACTGTGGTTTCAGTGGTGCTAGATGCTAGGAGCAATTTCAAACAGACTGACAAAGGATTAGAATTAAATTCTTTTTCTTTTTGTAGTCTACAGCACCTGGTAGTCCCAGGTGGTCTCCCATCCATGTACTAACTAGTCCTGACTCTCCTTAGCTTCTTAGATAGATGAGACTGGGCATGTTCAGGGTAGTAGGGCCATAGTGAGGATTGCAACAGCATAATCACAAAAGTGACACTACTTGAAACATAGCACATTATCTAACAATAGTTCACAAATCCTTAGATTCTTATATGGAATCCAATTGCTGGTGGTCCAAAATGCCAGTCAGTAGCATCTAGTTGATCATGCAACTGAGATAACAACCCCTACCATTATCACAACCTCAGAAGACTAGATAATACTTGACTAGACAGTACTTGTAAGTACAACTATTCCATGTGTCCATAGCATAGAGTAAGGACAGCAAGAACTAAAGCAAGGCATTGCACAGGTTAAAACTGTTCAACAACATCTAATGGCCACCATTTACTCCAATGGGTTTATTCTAATTGGGACTAACAACTGGATTTGAGCCAATATTACTTTTTTTCAAAAATACACTTCCAAAGAGAAAATGTATCTCCAAGTGTCCCACAATACTCCCACAAAAACAGTGTTTTAAAACTAACAAGTTGTTACATAAAAAAGTAACAATGTTAATGCTTGTTACACTACTTTGCAGAAATAGCATCATTAATGTAATATGATTTGACAATGTTATTATTGGTAATCCTTCCAAGCGCTGGGAGCATTGCTATGGGAGAGACAAACTACCCAATTTATTAGACCATAAGCAGAGAAAGTATGGCCTATGGGCCACATGCATACTCAAATCCCACTTCTTAAGTTCCAGAGCCTCATAGATATCCCCAAAGTCTCCTGAAGCCCCCAACTTTTTTTTTACAATTGGCCAATTTGGGGGGACATTTTTCACTGAAAATGGCCATCAATGATTCTAGACTACCTGCAACTATGGTGGTTTCACTTGCTCCCCCAACTCCAACCCCAAACCCATCCACAAATGCTGAAGACTAGCCAAATAAGGACTTGAAAGTGATACAACACATTTTCGTGTTGCAAAAATTATATATATTTAGTTGCCTCCTGCCACATTTGACCAATCATAGCTAGGGTTGCAAAGAGCTTAGTAAGGAATGGATGCCAAAAGGCAGCAGCCACTGCTAGCAATGCTGGCCATAGAGGTTTTGCTGCTCTAAACCTATCAGAAAAGGAACAATCTTTCCCTGGCCACAGTTAAACATTTTGGCTGCCCTAGGCAACTGCCTGCTGTGCTCTGGTGGAGGAGCCAGTCTTCTTTTGCTCCGCAGCACCACACGGTTAGCTGCTTTCATTTGCCTGGGTGATACGATTGGAACTTGTGAGATCCCTTTACACCTGAGATTGCCCAAACCCAAAGGCTGAATCAAAGCTAACATACTAAGCCTTTCCAAATTATTGTTTAGTCACTACAAGTAGGAACTTGAAAAAAAATGTTGCAGTATATCCTCATTTCTCACAGAACAGCAATTCCCTGCAGAAAGGACATGTGGAGATTTCCTTGAAGAAAGGACATGTGGAGATTTCCCGCTCTAATGTTTCAATGACCATTTCTGTCAACATTCACTACTAGACTTTCAGCCCTTCCTGAGACAGTCAGATGAGCCTTATTCATCTGAATGCACAGAAGACTATAAAGTTAGGTGGGATATGGGTATGCAGTAAGCCTCATCTCCAAAAGTTATGATTCCTGAGGTATACTAGACCTCATGCAATGGTTCATTTCCTGAATGCACTACATGGAAATGCCAAATATCAGAGAGCGACACTTTCATGAATGAAATTCTTCTGTCCACATATACACACACATCTGTGTGGGACCTGTCACATGCAAGCTAGCATTAGTGTTTTACAGATCCTGAGTCCAACCCCACTTGAATCCAGCTCTGTAAAACACTAATGCTAGCTTGCACGTGACAGGTCCCACACAGATGTGTGTGTATATGTGTATTACCTCAATATGGAGACACAGATAAATACCAAACATTTAATGCTTTGCATCAGTTGTCTTCTCACACAAGTCAGCTTCACTGCAAAAGTCTTGGACACACCAAATGATTTATGAGAGAGGCCTCCTATAGAAAGACTGCCTCGTTCCAGTCACCTCTCCACTGGCCTCATTTTGCTGTCTAGTTCTTCTAACATCAGCCTCAGAGTGTGAGATAATTTAATAAAGGGGGATTTTTTTCACCCTCCTCCTCTGCCCCATTATCACAAAATTTATAGATGCAGGATTGCTGTAAATTATGTTATAATTATACTGCTGCACAAGTGACTTCCCCTTCCAGAAATTAAAAAGCAATTCAGGTAAATGATCTTTAGCCACTGTGGTGCATCCCTGCAGAACTCATTAACTCTCTGGATTACCTGGCATACCAAAAAGATTACACAGGGAAAAACTCCAGCCCTTTTTTTTTGGGGGGGGGGGGAGTGATTCACCTGGAATATAAATAAAGTTAGTCAATTGGAAGAACATGGGGTTTTATATTGAGGATGCTATTTTGGTTGGTTTTGCTCCTTACAGACCAGCACATTTTCTTATGTTATAGTACCCAGGTGGAAAGGTACTGAAAAGGATTCTGCATTAAACTTTAACATTTCCACATTTGTTTTATGTGGCGGTGATCAAAATCGTACATTCTACTCTCCACTGAACCAGAACAGGTTTATGGAACTGTTTTATACCTATTTAGTTTACACTTGAGAGGCAAATTAATATACTGATTTGAGTATTGGCCTATGACTCTGGAGATCCGAGTTTGATTCCTGCTCAGCCATGAAACCCACTGAGAGCAAGTCACATGCTCTCAGCATCAGTGGAAGGCAAAACCACTTTGAACAAATTTTGCCAAGAAACCCCTACGTTTGCCTTAGGGTCACTATAAGGTGGAAATAACTTGAAGGCACGCAACAACAAAGTCTGTACGTACTTCATATTTATTACTAATTAATCAAAGAGGTCCCTTATATGGATAGAGATAAACATCATTTGGTGTGTGTTTTTAAGCTAATTGACTTGATTTCCCCAATTAATATGCCACCAGACCAGTTATTCTTCAGTTTGCTCATTTTTCTGAATTTTGACATGCAGTTCTAGATTCAAATATTGCACCAAAAATGTGTATATAAAAATATGTATATAAAAATGCATGCATTAAGAATAAAAATGTGTACTTGGAGAAAACTGGGTCAAAAAAAAAAAAGAATGCAGAATTTCATCCAATTTTTTTTAAAATGGACAGACTAATGTAAAAGTGTACTCCAGCTGAATACATGTGAAGATGACATGGAGTGGAAGTAGGCTGAATACCATTTTGGGAGAAAGGCTGGATTTAAATCCAATAAATCCAATCAATCAAGCAAGCAAGCAAGCAAGTTTGATGCATTCTCCCCTGGATCTAAAGTCAGATGCTATCTCCAACTAGAGCAAAACATTTGGATCAACTATACTATAAATTCCACTAGGGTCTAACCTGAGAATAGGAAGAGAGGTGGTGTGGTTTAGTGATTTGAATGTTGACTAGGATTTAGGAGATCTGGATTTGGGCACTGAGAGACCTTGGGCAAGTCATAATCTTCTAGCCTCAGAAAAAGACAATGGCAAACTTCCTCTGTCTGAACAAATCGTGCCAAGAACACCCTCCACAGGTTCCCCTTAGTGTCACCATAGGTCAGAAATAACTTGAAGGTATACAACAGCAACAACTGTGAATAAGAAGACGCTTATCCTCTCTCTCTCTCTCTCTCTCTCTCTCTCTTTCTCCCCACCTCTTCTTCTCAGACCTCAAAAAGGTATATAAAGTCTGGGTGAAAAGAGTAGGCTTCTGTATTGATCTACTGATGCTGATAAATCCACGATCTGGATTTCAGATCATGTATGTGAAGTTTTCCTAACAAGATTGTAAGCAACATTCTGTGAAGCAACTTCTTCACCAAAATGTTTAGAAACTGCATGTCCTGAACAGTAAAACAGGATTTGGAGCCATCTAACTGCTTTGACATAAGGCTGTTACTATAGAACAGCAGCAACCCTTTCATCAAATAAAACAACAGCAAATGGATTCATAGAGAGGCTAACCATTCTTGATCAAGATAGCTTATTGGCATAACTGAGTGTATACTAAAGCAGTTGTCCTCAATGTGATGACTGCCAGATGTGTTGGACTACCATTCCCATTATCCTCTGGGATGATGGGAGACATTATATAGTATAGCTAGAATGCTTCAAGTTGGGGGTGCTTATGCTAAAGACTTCAATGGAAACCTCCTTTGTTGTCATAAATATCAACTTTATCTATGGTTGCTATTCTATTGGAAAGGTTTCTCTGTTCTGTTATTTTTCTAATGTGAACTATCACACATTTCTACAAGTGCTCAGCTAAAATTTATACATAACATTTTTCTGGACATTCTATTTCCTTGGAATTTTTGTTTAATCTGTTGAAGTCTATAATTTATCCAAGCTAAGTGCAAACCATAACATCAGAATTCTATAATGCTCTCCAAAAACACCACACTTCTGTCCAAGGAAAAAAGAATAGCAGTGTCACGATCATGCAAAACAACAAAGCAGAAAGTAAGAATGTCATTTCAATCTGAGACCTTTTTGCAACGTGAGCATACTTTAAAAAAAACCTAGAGGAGAGATTATTTGGTTTTGGCTAAGCATCTGAAACCACTTGTAGGCCACACAGAAGTTACTGAGTAAGCAGATGACATCCTCTTTAAAAAAACGTTTTAGTCACAAACAGATTCTAAAAACATATACTTAGAAACCACGTTGGCAAATTGGGTCCTCCACATCACTGTTCTGTAGCCTTCTCTATGAAGAGGATCCAACGGAAGCTTTTGGCTCTCTTTGTAGTCCTTCTGTTTTCCTTTTATGCTCCAGGACTGAATTTACTGGAGTTCTTTTGGACACATTCAGACCATACAGGCAGTATTTATACAATGAATTGGAAGGAACTCCAAATGGAATAGAGCAGACTTCATAAAATTAATTTAAAAAGTATTATTACTGGTCAGCTGCTCTAATGTAATTAATTGTTGTACTGTCTGTAAAATTTAAAACTCTTTGCTTTGTCATGGTTCAAAGGTAATTAAAATAATGATTCTTCAATTGCTATATTTTTAAGAAAAACATTGAATGCTACAAGCTATTGGCCTGGGGTACAAAACACATCTGGAAATTATAACAGTAAAAGGTAAAGGTATTCCCCATTGACAAGATTGTCAAGTTGTGTCCTACCATAGGTGGCAATGCTCATCCCTGTTACTAAACGGAAGAGCCAGTGTTGTCACAGACTACTCTGTAATCATGTGGCCAGCATGACTGCACAGAATGCTGTTTATCTTCCACTGGAGTGGTACCTATTTATCTACTTGCATTTGCATGCTTTTGAACTGCTAAGTTGGCAGAAGCTGGGACTAGTGATGGGAGCTCACCCCATCATGTGGCACCAGGGACTCAAACTGCCAACCTGCTGGTCTTGCAATTGTCAGAGTCAGCGTCTTAACCACTTGAGCCACCTCACCCATTAAAAACAGTAACTGAAGACAATTACAGATAACTTTGCAAAAAAGTGTGTTGTGATCTCTGATTAAGTCATAATTGTAATATGACTATGGTCCAAAGCACACTGCAGAAAAAAATCATTTGAGACCGCTTTAACTGCCTTGGTTCAGTGCTAGGAAATCCTGGGAATTGTGGCACTAGAGGTCTCTGACAGAGAAGGCTAAATGTCTCACAAAACGTCAGTTCCAAGAATTCTCCAGCACTGAGCCAGGGCAGTTAAAGCAGTCTCAAACTGGATTATTTCTGCAATGTGCTTTGGACTGAGGTCTTAGTTACTGAAAGGGGGGGGGGGAGTAATTATTTAGGTAAGGTTCTATGTATGGATGTGAAAGCTGAACAGTGAAGAAAGCTAATGGAAGAAAACCACCTCACTTAAAATGCGGGAGCAGAGTTCTGTGGATACTACAGACTGCCAAAAAGACAATTGAATGGTTACTAGAGCAAATCAAGCCTGAACTCTAAGAACAAAAGTGAAACTGTCATACTTATGTGACACACTGGAAGAGACAATAATGCTCAGTAAAGTGTAGGATAGTAGAAAAAGAGGAAGACCACATTACAAGGAGATTGATTCAAACCAAGAAAGCTGCAACCACAGTCCTGAGTTTTCAAGACCTGAGCAGGGCAGGGCAGATGATGACTATGGTTTAGGAGGTCTCTCCTTCCCCTTATGCAGTAAAGGAGTGATGGAAATTAGAGTTACACATTTATGAATCCTCCATGGGAAACTAATGCCATTGTAGTTATTTTTTCCAGAGAAAGGGCCCCTTTGAGACTTGACGGCAAACTTTTTGGCAGCTTTCTTCCTAGTACAGAACTATGTGAGCAATGCCATTTCACTATTAGGAATTCTCAGAACTTGGAAATAACACATTACAGCTACCAAAGTTACCTTTAACACAAGAGTGAGAATCATGGTGGACTGCAACAGCAATCTAAGCTTGCATAGCCAATGATGAAGAACACTAGAGAGTTGTAGCCTATGGGATACATGAATCCCATCCTTGCTTTAAATATATTACTTTGAGGGGTAATGAGGGCACAATGATGTTTCTTTTGGAAAATAACCCCAATGACTGGTAACCTCTGTAACATGGTTTTCCATGTTCTTAGAATTCTAAAACCCATAGTTCCAGTCCCATGTCTAATGAGAAATTGTGTGCCACAAGAGAATGCTGAGTATTTACCGCCACCACCCACTGCCTTTCTTGAGGTTTTTTTTTAATGATTAATGATTAAAAAGTTGTAATTTCAGTTTACAATCATATGATTTGAATGCTTAGAAAGACCTGACCCTTTGGAAAGCTGAAGCTGTTTAACCTTCTTCTTTTCTTAAAAATGCCTCTGTGTGACTGTTACACAGATATTCAACCAACAAACTTGAGGATATAGAAGATATAGAAGAATAGAAAAAGAGTTGTTGTTCTTAGGTTTATAAGTTGCTTCAGCAGGAATCTTCCTGTAAGCCTACACTAAATCCAGTATAACCTAATGGACTCATTCTAATAAATAACACTTTTTAATTTCTTACAATCAACCACCCAAAGATATATAGGCATTTCTCTTCATGTTATGTTCTTATCCACAGAAGTAGGGCAATTTGTTCAGTCCTCTAAACTTATAGGGATGGGAACTTTTCCAGAATTTTGAACCCAATCTTTATGTAGCATGAATATTAGCTAATGGGTTTTCATCCTACAGACTAGCATATGTATTCCTTTTCCTGTGGACATGGGAACTTTATTTCCCTAATAATGGTTTATTTGGAGAATGAAGAGATATATGTTGTTGTTGTTGTTGTTGTTGTTGTTGTTGTCGTCGGCCCTTAGGGACCTGAATGCCACCAGATAAGGACAAAGCTGATGATGGATGAGGCCAGGGTCAAAGGCTTTCATGGCTGGCATCCATAGTTTTTTTATGGGGCTTTCGGGCTATGTGGCCATGTTCTAGAAGAGTTCCTTTCTGATGTTTCACCACTAACAATACTACAGATCCTAGGAATCCAAAGAACAGTTGTCATGGCAATTACAATGACGTCAAGGTGCTATAACAATACAGTGTGGCTACACCCTGTGGCAATTTTAAGAGCTCTTAAAAGCAAAAGAAAATGTGTGAGGTGATGATACTGTTAAGGAACCTTTCATCTTTTTCATACACACACCCCATATAGACATTCACTTGCTGGCATCCAGGGAAGTAAATTCATGATCACCTTGGTTCATCTGATTGCTTCAGAGGCTAGCCCACTGGAAATGGTGGACAAGCTCCTCTGAATAACAAAAGCATGAATAATTTCAAATTGGTACACCAGGAATGAAGTCCTTGGCTATGGTTGGCGGCTTTTCTTGTCATGCATTGTTATATATGCCTGCCAGAGATCTGTTGAAAGGGCCCTCCTCTTTGTCCCACCTGGAGGAGGGCAATATAATGGAGGAAGACACAAGAAGGGGCCTCCTGGACTGTGGCACCCTATCTGTGGAGTGCCCTTGGAGACCGGATTGGCATCAGTGTTGCTTTCTTTTCACTGCCAGATCAATACATTGCTTTTTATTAAAGCCTTTCAAGTCTATTTAACTTTTAAGCATGGGCATTGTTTTTGAAATCTCTTTTTAGTCTTTTAAAACTTTTATAACAGGTTTGAATTGTTTAATATGTTATCTTGTTTACATTATTTATTGATGTAAATTTGGCACTGCATATATTTTGTTTATGCAGAGCCAGTATGGTATAGTGGTTTGAGCACTGGTCTACAACTCTGGAGATCAGGGTTCAATTCCCTGCTTGGCTATGGAAACCAACTGGATAACCTTGGGTGAGTCACTCACTCTCAGCCCAAGAAAACCTCATGATAGCTTCACCATAGGGTCTAAGTTGGAAAGAACTTGAAGGCACACAACAACAACAAATATTGTTTATATTGTTTTATTGTTTATATTGTTTTGCCTGTTTGTCATCCAGAGATCTCATAATAAAGGTCCAGGATATTTTTTTTAAAACAAGTAAATAGTTAACAACCTTTCCTTACAATGTGTGGCCACAAGAGTATTGGGTTTTTGTTCGGTTGCATACATATTGGATGTGTGCTACATCAAATATTCTGTAAGATATACAGAGCCTAGCAATCTTTGGCAGTGATTTGCATGAACTGAGTGTTTTCTCTGTGATGCAATGGGTGTTCCATTAAAGAACTGCAAAGGCCCATCAGTTGAAAAGAAATGGTTTCCCTAACACATGAATTGTGTCAGCCCTTGGTTTAGCATTCTTTCTAAGAACAAAACATTGGACTTGTTTCTAATATCTTCCAGCCACACAAGTATGTGTTTCTAGGAACATCAGTGTCCTTTGATAGAGTAAAAATAGGAATCAGAGTATGAGCTGTGAATGGGACATTCCCCAATTCAAATTAGTCTCAGTTTAAATTTCATTACAAACTACTTTGGCAGGCCACCGTATTTCAGTAACCTCAGTGAGCCCCAACTGAAATCCTGCAATACAGGACTAATGATACCTGTAGGGTTGCTACAAGGTTCTATACTATATGTAGATTATTCTGGTCACTTTAAAGATATCCTACTGTGCCCACAACCCCCCGATTGACTCCACCCATCTGGTTTGGAGTCTTCCTCTCTTTCTTCTACTCTCTACCTTTCCTAGCATTATTATTTTTTTCTAGTGATCCATGCCTTCTCATGATGTGGCCAAGGTACAATAGTCTCAACTTGATCATCTTTGCTTCCAAGGAGAGCCCTGGTCTGATCTGTTCAAGAACCCATTTGTTTGTCTTCTTGGCTGTCCATGATATCCTAAGTAGTCTTCTCCAGCATCACATTTCAAATGAGTTGGTTTTCTTTCTGTCTGCTTCTTTCACTATCCAGCTCTCACATCCATACATGGAGGGCAGCTAACAACAATAACAATGGTGCATCTACACAGCAGAAACAATGAAGATTGACACACTTGAACTGTCATGGCTCCATTCTACAGAATCCTGGGTATGGTAATTTTGTGAGGCACACAGCACTCTTTGGCAGAGAAGGCTATAACTACAAATCCCAGGATTTCATAGGATGGGACTTACAGCACTTAATGTGGTATCAAACTGCATAATTTATACAGTGTAGTTGTGCACCTAGAAATGCTAATTATTATTCCACCTTCCAATAAAGGCACTCTCTAGTCCTTTAAGACTCAATATCTTGTAAGCAAAATAACACTTTTTGGCTACATACTAGGACATTACCACTGTAGTTATTAGAAACAAGAGACAATAGACATTCTGGAAAATTCTAGTGCCCAAGCTGGTTCATTTGAGTGAGACACAGATTAAAGAGTTGTTACAATCTATCATAAAAAAGAACCCATCCTCACTTTAACAAGAAAAATGTTTCCCTCATTCCTTCCACCTCAAATATAGTTTTATGACCCAACATTTCTATATTGAAACTTGCTCTCTTCAAAGACCTCTTTCATGTCCCAAAGGGATTGTTTTAAGGGATCTTATAGCAGCCATTACTTATCTTTACAATGCACATAGTTAATGCTTGGAACTTTTACTTTGCTCTATATATTTTTAGCAACCAGCAATAAATTTGGTTTGATTCAGATGTTAGTGACTCTGTGACACCCTGTAACGTCCAGATGTTTCTAAGACACTGTTTTAGCCAGTTATATAAAAATCAGCAGATTCCTTAGCACATGTTATACTTCTCTACTCACTGTTCTTGATTATTATTATTATTATTATTATTATTATTATTATTTCTATTCCACCTTTTCCGGTGGGGAATCAAAGCGATTACATCAGTGAAGCAAACAGCTTCATTTATACACCGCTTCATACCACCTAAGCAATGTCTAAGTGGTTTACAACTGTAAGCTACTTGCCCCCAACAATCTGGGTACTCATTTTAGTGACCTCGGAAGAATGCAAGTCGAGTCGAGCTTGAGCCCTTTTGCTGGTATTGAACTCGCCATCTTATGGTTTTGAGTGAATGGCTGCAGTACAGGCATTTAACCACTGCGCCACCTGGGCAATTCTTATTTAATTATTTATTTATCTGTAGGACTATTAAAAAGTGTCTGCTGCTTACCTTGTTGCAAATCATAGAATCATAGAATCATAGAAATTTAGAGTTGGAAGAGACCACAAGGGCCATCCAGTCCAACCCCCTGCCGTGCAGGAACTCCCAATCAAAGCATACCCGACAGATGGCCATCCAGCCTCTGCTTAAAAACCTCCAAGGAAGGAGACTCCACCACCCTCCGAGGGAGTGTGTTCCACTGTCGAACAGCTCTTACTGTCAGGAAGTTCCTCCTAATGTTGAGGTGGAATCTTTTTTCCTGCAGTTTGCATCCATTGTTCCGAGTTCTGTTCTCTGGAGCAGCAGAAAACAAGCTTGCTCCCTCCTCAATGTGACATCCCTTCAAGTATTTAAACAGGGCGATCATATCACCTCTTAACCTTCTCTTCTCCAGGCTAAACATTCCCAGCTCCCTAAGGCGTTCTTCATAGGGCAAGGTCTCCAGACCCTTCACCATTTTAGTCGCCCTCCTTTGGACCCGCTCCAGTTTCTCCACATCCTTTTTGAATTGTGGTGCCCAGAACTGGACACAGTATTCCAGGTGGGGCCTGACCAAAGCAGAATAGAGTGGCACTATTACTTCCCTTGATCTAGACACTATACTTCTATTGATGCAACCTAAAATTGCATTGGCCTTTTTAGCTGCTGCATCACACTGTTGACTCATGTTCAACTTGTGGTCTACTTGGACTCCTAGATCCCTTTCACATGTTGTCTCATTCAGCCAGGTGTCCCCCATCCTATATCTGTGCATTTCATTTTTCCGCCCTACGTGTAGGACCTTACATTTCTCTGTGTTAAATTTCATTTTGTTAGCTTTGGCCCAGCTTTCTAGTCTATTCAGGTCATTTTGAATTTTGATCCTGTCCTTTGGGGTATTAGCTACTCCTCCCAATTTGGTGTCATCTGCAAATTTGATAACTAGGCTCTCAATACGGTCATCCAAATCATTTTTCTCTAGATTCTGGCAATGAAAGAAAAACTCAGCCTGGAATGTCTTATGACCAATTTTGCCTCCCAGGATACTCTTAGCTCCGGCAACTTACCAAATAATACAGTGGTCCCCCGGTTTACGAATCCCCCGGGGAACAAAATCCCCGGAACCCGAAACCGGCGGGACCAAAAAATATCCCCCGGGATCCAAAGGATCCCCCGGGATCCGAAGGAGAAAAACCGCGTGGCCCCTTTAAATCGGCCGTGCGGTCCGTCTCCTAATGCGGTCCCCTGGGAAACGAAAACTTCCGGGTTACGAAACCTTCGTAACCCAGGGGACCACTGTATATCTACTCATTTTTAAGTATAATAAATAGTTTCTCTGACCCATTCCCCTGATCTGATGAGAGAACACAAGATGGCCTTCTTGATGGTTGCACCTAAGCTCTGGAACTCCCTTCCTTGAGTAACCACTATACCTTCCCTTGCTATCTTTCCACAGGCAGCAGACTTTGGAGGACTGATTGCTCAAGGGGAAAGGGCCTGCATTTGTTCTTTCCTTTTTATTGGTTACTGTTCTTAATTTTATTTACATTTTCAGCTTTCATATTTTGATAATTTTTAGCTGTATTTGTTTTAATTTTTGTAAGATGCTTTTGTAATAGAAACTATAATAACTTCTTTTTTAAAATTTTATTTTATTAAATCTTAAAATATAACACAAGACATTCCTACATTCGACATCACATATATACACAATACACACAGTAAAAACAGTTTCGACACCAACAATTCCACAGACTTGTACTACTTTCTTCGTTAACATGATTTACAAAGACAGATATTCTATAATAACTTCCAACATGGTGGCAGTGACAGCAGTTGGGGGAGGCACTAGTTTTCAAATGGCTCCTTGCGCTGCAGTGGGGAGAGGCAGGGAAGCAAGGTCTGTGACAGTGGCATCCGTGTCATGTTGGATTTAGCATTACTTGTTGTTGTATGCCTTCCTGACTTAGGGTGATTCTAACGTGAATGTATTATGGGATTTTCTTGGCAAGATTTGTTCAGAGGGGGCTTGCCTTCCTTTCTCTGAGGCTGATAAAGTGTGACTTGAATAGCATCATCCAGTGGATTTCCATGGCTGAGTGGAGATTTGAACCCTGATCTTCAAAGTTGTAGTTCAGAGCTGAAACCACTAAACCATGCTGGCTCTTTAAGCATTATTACTTTAATGTAAATATAGTTGTGGAGAAGATTGTTAGCTACCTAATGTGTGATCCATTCTGCTGACCAGATAATAGCTGTTATTGAGCAATATTATGGTCCTGGACTCCCTTTTTTGTAATTTCTTATCTTGCAGCTGGACCTGGACCTTCAGGGGTTCTCTTCTAAGAGAAGATTGTCCTCTGACACTCCTTAAAATGCTAGGTTCTCCTCTGTAAGGGAGGACATATAAGCCTGAATCCTATTAGTGCTCCCAGCTAGAGTAGACTCATTGAATCAGCTCATATGTAAACTCCACCAATTCAATGAGTCTATTCTAGTTGGGACCACCAGTTGGATTCAGGCCAGAAGCACCTTCTTTGCACCTATTTAAAACTTGACAGCATTTGAAGAAAAAAATTAAAACCTGTTTAAATCTGTTTGGAAGAAATAGGCTTGCCATGTTTTAGTGCTTAAAAATACAGAGCAACAGGTACAGTTGTTCATAACTTGGAATTGACAAGAGCTGGCAAAATAATGAAGTAAGACTAGCCAAGAAAAATAGTATTCATTTGCTCTCACTTTTCACCTATCCATCTGAGAGAAGCATGTTCATTTCAAGCCTCCTAAAATCACTTTCTCAGAGTAACATGTTCACCTTAAAGCATTTACTTATAGTGTCATCTAACCACTAAAAACTCATGATTGGCCACTAAATGATGCCTGACCTAAGAGTTGAATTTATAGTATCATATGTGGTTTCCACCCAAAACCATATGTTCACCCAGGTTTACCTTCATTCAGGAACCTCAGCAAATCATTGGTGAACCTACCTCTAATCTCAGGTATATAATTAAGCCACCAAGCTAACTATATTTAAGATTTTCTGTGTGAAAGTTAAATTCTTTGGCTTGGCTTCCGTAAAGTCCCATAGGGAGGTGGTGGGGAACCTTTGGCCTTCCAAAAGAGATGGACTTCAACTCAAAAAGCTCTAAACTAAGGAGTTTATCAAACGGGAGGCAAAGCACCCAAATCTCATCGATAAATGGGGTTTAAATCCTGGGAATATCCTGCAAGAATGGGATTGTTTTCAGACATGTCAGGTAATTTTGACATTAACTGGTGGTGCAGTAAGCCACAAAATCACACCACTTTTTAAATTTGGGATTTTCCTGAAGTTAAAAAGCAGCACAATTTTGCAGCTTTCTGCACATGTTAATGTTGCATTAAAGCCCAAGTTGCATAATGACATCTGAAAACAATCCTGCTCTTGCTGGGTTTAAACCCCATTTATCCATGGGATTTGGGCACTTCCCTCCCGTGTGATAAACTCCAAACTCCAATCAGCCAGCACAGACAATGATAAGGGATAATGGGAGCTGCAGCCTAACAATATCTGGAGGGCCACACATTCCACAAGCTTAATATGCTTCCTTTACTTTGATCAGCTGAAGGGCCAATGGGGAATCTGAGCCCAGAGAACAACATTTCTTTCTTATTTTTAGGGTTCTATAGCACCTGATTAAAAATATTGGTGCTATGATGCTGTCTCATGTGCTAAAGAATTGTATTTTAACAGGACTAGTCTACAGCACTGGTGGGCAAAATGTAGTCCTGAGGCCCCAGAGTAATGAGACAGAGAGCCCCCAAGGTTGTTTTTGTGGCCTTCAACACCTTATATTCTCCAGGCTGTTTTTTTTTGGGGGGGGGGTAGTGAGGGGGCATCATTGCCTCTCCAAGAATCCATCTGAAGCAGCAATTCACTTTTTACATAAATTGAACGCTCACTCTGTGCTGTTTAATAATGAGGAAACTGTGCCAAGTGGACCTTTTTTTGTGGGCTCTTTTGGCAGTCTGACCCTTGCAGGGTCCCATAGGCAGAAAATTGCCCCTCGCCATCAACCTGTTGCCCTCTCATATTCTTGAGGAACATGGCTCCACTGTTTTCATTCATGTTTATCCTTTAAAAATCTACTCTGTGTGATTTGCTTAAAAAAATCAAAGAAGTATGGGGATAGACAAGCACTTAAAACTCAGATTTTGGGAATTCAGATCAGTGCTTTAGATTTTATACACCTAGTTCCCTGGCAGCCACATGAACTGTGAAACTCTGACTGAGCAATCATGATTTTCTCTGGGAGCAGGTAACACACTTGTCTTTGATAAAATGCATTTTCATGTGTGTGGAAATGACACAGAAAAACTCACCAGCTTCACTTCCAGCATCTGCAAAATGGAGCAGAATAACTATTACTAATCTTTTAGCCAAATGCAGTTTGATTCTCTTCCAAAGCAAAATTCTGGAAAGAAGAAAACTTTACTAGAAAACTTCCACTGAAGTCCAGGAACATTCTTAGCAGAATATCACCTTTGTGTTTTCTTGTTTTGATACTTTCTCTGACTGCTAACACTTTGGAAAGAGCATCACTGACTCTAATTACAGGCTAGCATTAGAGAGGTAGATTCCTTTGCCAACTGACGTTCTAGCAAACGAGCTCTCTCAACGTGTTTTTACTTGTATGCAAAAGGAAGGAAAGAGAACAGCAAGTGTCTCTCAATGCCAAGATGTAACATGTTACCTGAATAAATGTGCAGTGGCAGGTGGGCAATAAAGTCCATTAAAACTGATATTGATAAATTTCTATTATGCAACAACAACAAAAAGAAACATATTAAAATGGGGAGTGTGAGCAACTCCACTTCACATAATTATCACTTCATGTATCTGCTAGTGCAGAAGAATGAAAGACAAAATAATGTTCAGGAATTTGTGTGCCTAGGTAATTGCTTCAGGAAAACAATTAAATTTAACGTCTGCATTCTTCATTAAAACAGAGCTCTGAGAAGCTGAACTGGTCACACCAGCCTTCCTAACCTGGCCTTCCCATGATGTATTGGAGTACATCTCCCATTCTATCCAGGTTTGTGCTGGTGTGGATGGGGGCATGCATTTAAGAGAAAGTTGATTTAGAGACACATCAGCTCAACAAAAAAGAACCCAAAAAAATTTCATGGGTCATGCCCCATGTACTTCAGAATCCTGTTTCTAATTATAACCAGATCAAAGATGGTGGAGAAAATACACAGGGAATGATTGCAACATTGCCTTAATGAGAATTATTTCTTCAGTTGAGACTATGGCTCAATAAGTGCATCGAAACCTGTTGTTTTCAACTCTGTAAATTCTCTTAAGTTACAATACTGGGGGCTTTGCATCATTCCAAACCAATTGGCCTGAAACAGAGCTCTGCAGGTCTCTGTTCAGGAGGGGAGGGGTAGCTGTGGGATGTATATGTTTTGGATTCGATGACTTTTGACCTGTTTCATCATAATGATTTGACATTTCCTTTACATCTACACAAATGCAACCATGGAGCCACTTACTTATTGCATTGTGTCTTTTAAACAGATTTGAGACCAAAATAATTCAATTACATGTAAAAAATATCTAATGTCTGCCTTTAACTTTATATGACCTATTAAATCATTTCATCTTCAACACGAGGGAGAGAAACACTCTGATGAATCCTCCAGGAATGTTATGTTTTGATTTTAAGCTGCACATTTGGATTTCCATTTGATATAATGAACATTATCAAAACCTTAACTTTAGCTGTTTATTTAGAAATGCATCTGCTATGAGCAGCACTTCTCAGATCCTTCTCAGAGCCAAAAGTAAATCCACGTGGCAGAAAGGGGCTCAACTTGTTTGGCCTCAGTGTTATGGATCCCAGACTCTAGTCCTTGAAAAAGCACTTTGACAAACAGCATGCAGGATCTCCTCAAGACCTTACTTGGAGAATGGCCTGCCTGTATTCCCCTTAGAACCTATGAAAATGAGAGGAGAGAGAAAGAAAGAAAGAAAGAAAGAAAGAAGATATTTACATAAATTCCAGCCTGTCAATCAAACAGCCCACAAGGCGCCTAGGAGCCTCCAGCGAACCTGACTACAAGACATCCCATTCCAGGGGCCTATAACTTTCAGACTGAAAGAACAATTCTGGAATGCCACCAAAGCCTTATATGGTCTAACCAAACATATTTTCTCTGCTTCTGGAAAGATTTTACACACTGAAGACTCCATCATCCCCCTTTCCTGTAGGTATTTATTCAGTTTAGTGTATTTCTTTATTTCTAAAAGAGACTCATGATTCTTTACAGAAAAGCTAACCAGCATACTGCCTCTCCTAGTGCTTAACTTGTAACAGGAGAATTATCCCAGCATCCTTGACCTGTAAGCCTTTGCAGAACAGTTTCTAATTAACATGGGACAGGGCTGTGTTTGAGTAGGAAGAGAAAGGCACCCTTTACATGGTGAAATCCAATGTGCTGTTGATTATTCTTTCTGGTCCTGAAGCTGAGATTTGATACTAAATATTCCAGGACTGATTTCTGAATGATCCAAGAAGGCACTGGGATCTACTATTTTCCTGGGACCACTTACTGTCATCGTAGACTTTAACTGCCCATTATCTTTAGGCACTGTTCGGACAACCAAAGGCTGTCTGGTATTTTTAGATATAGAGCTGTCTGTAATCTCTCAGGCTCAGCAGACTATAGATGCCATTGTAGAATGGATCTAATATAATCCCTAGCTGGTTTTGCCAGTTGTTGCTTCCTTCACATTCACTCATTTCATTCTTTTGGGGGGATTGGTTATAGGGATTTCTTGGATCTGCACTACAGTTCTTCCAGATGTTCCTCTCCTCTCAATATGTGGCATAGTTTGATAAGAGGTGGTGCTATGATCTGAAGACCAAGGGTTTTCTATAAATAAGATACAGAAAGGAGGATACTTTTTTATTATTGCAATACATTTCAGAATTAAAAATAACTAACTTGAGGGTAGAAATAAATCATTGCAGATGGTGCCAGGAATTGCGAGACAATAATCCACAACAACCGAAATATCATTTGGATTTGTTCATTTTGTTATTTTGTGAGAAATGCAGCAAGAAAAATGGCAACCTCACTTTCTGAAGCCGATTGCCATTTTATGTTACATTCTGACATTCATTTGCTCCTGATATGAGACAAAAATTACCCAATGTAGTTCAGTCAACTGTATAGATTAGGTATTATGTGGCTCTTGGGTTGCATTTGCCCCTCCCATTTTTGGCCCTCACCCGTTTGAACCACAACCACCACTGGCACAAGAAAAGATCAAAAGAAGGCCTACTGCACTTCTGAAAAACTTTGGGGCTGCAATTTTCCTTTTAAAAGTATGTTTTAGTTTCTTTTAAAGTTAATTGAACTCCCAGTCATTTTGGTTTATGCATTTTCAGAGGGGATGGGGTCAGCCCTGGGGGAAGAGGCAAAGTTGTCAACCCTTGGCATAGATCTGTAATCCGAAAGGAAAAGAAAGATACTTGGCTATGGCTAGAGATCCCTTGTGTTTACTTTTTAACCACATCACGAGAAATGGTGTAGGGAAAGAAAAGAGTGCATGCTGGGACAGAAGTACATAGGTATTCAGTGCTTTGTTCCTGTTATATGTAGATCTGCTTGGTTTTGTTTTATCATTTTGTAACTACATTTTGTAGAGACTTAACTATGAAGGTCAAGAGGAGTGTTCTCTTAAGTATTTTCTATTTAAATTATATTTAAAATGTTTAAATTTCCAACCATACAACCAAATTAGCAGGTACATTTTTAATGTCAGTATACATCCTCTTTGGTCATCCATATGTTCAAACAACGTCTTTTGTGAGGAGGAGCAATATGTAAATAACTACACTAAAGTTCACATACATTCATTCATATACCAGGGCCTTGTTTGCATGGGCCAAAGGCCCATTCCCCCCACCTGGTATTGTCCTGTTTGAATGATGCATGGCCCAAACACAGGGTTTATGGTGAACAATCTGGCCAACATCTGGCACATCTCATACCAGAATCAGTGCATAAGAAGGCTGAAACAAATTTTTAAAATCTGTTGCTTTGGATCTTCCAGGAAGATCTGGAGCTCTCCATTCCTGTGCTGCAGCAATTGTCTGTAAGCATGGCTCACTCGTTCTGAGGTCAAAAAGAAGCACCCAGACTTGGGCTTATTGCTGGGCACCTCTTTCTGACCTCAGAGATAAGTGACCCACAGTGGTAATGGAGGCACCAGGTGGCCCATTGGGGTGCCTGTGCAGTCAGCCACAGCGATGTACGAATGGAGGCTAAAGTAACAGGGACAGATGGAGGCAGTCCCCAGGGCCAGGATACTCTGAGCTGCTCCGGAGTATTCAGGCCAGTGCAGACAAGGCCCAGGACAATGTATAAATTGAAGTCAGGAATGGAGGGCTCCATGGCCCGTGGATAGGTTGAGGGTAAAACTTGGAGGCTTTTTCATTGTGTGTATGTGTGTGTATGGCAAGAGAGACTCTTCATTGATGTTTTTTGCTTCATTGTTTCAGCTTTCAATTCAGCCAGGCATATGGAGGAAGATGGACTCTTAAAAAAACAGTAATAACAATCAATCACTCAGGACTCTTTCTGCTTGGCTCTAAAGACAAATAAACCCCTCTTGCAGGGCATGGGGAAATCTGAAAGAGCTGCTATGCATTACCATAGTGATCCATAAATAAGTCGACCTGCGATTATGGGGTCAATTTTGGGGCATAAATTTTTAGACTTATAGACGAGTATATATGGTAACACAATCCTTCCCTATTTGCTCCTTATGCACTCTGCTGTCTTTACAAGGCACTGTGGCCACTCTTTACAGAGGGAGGGGAATCGGAGCTCCATTTCTAGGTGTCAGCCCATGCACAGTGTTTTTAAGAGCATTTTTCTTTGCCATTTGCTTGACCCTGAGAGCAGTCCCACTGCTCTGCAAAGGAAGCTGTGGAATGCTCTGCCAAGCCCTATCAATTATTTAGTGTCAAAGAAAAAGACTTAATCTATGTGATAAAAAGATGGATTTTATCTGGAGCATGTTCTCTTTTAAAATAGATTTAAACAAGCAATCTTTCCAGGCCCTCTCTGCAATGTAATTATTTATTTTGTGTTAGCGGTCTTCCTTCAGCTTGGGATATTTTTATCTTTTGTAGCCTTTAAATAGGAGAAGGGAAACCCACTAAGCCCTTATTGGTGATTTTTCAAAAGCTTGGCTTGCAGATCTTACAGCCTGTCTAATCTTTGCTTTAAAATGATTACTCCCTTCACAAGAATTACTAGTATACATATGTTGGGTGGATGATGGGCTATTCCTGACTTATTCACAATAATGTTTGTGAACTATATTTGTGTCTACATGTAAGTAGGATACATCACATGTGCTAATGTGTGTTGTGATACACATCTCAGAAAAATACACTTGATCCTGGGTACTGTGGTCAGACAAAGACAAGTACAGCTCTCATAATCTACAGAATACAATATATGGCAGGGGTAGGGAACACATTCCCTTTTCAGATGTTGTGAGACTGCAACTCCCATTAAGCCTAGTCAGCATAACCAATGATGATGGGTGGTGGTGGCTGCAACAGCTAGATGGTCACAGGTTGAGCTGTCCTGGGCATATAGTCATATAAGAGTAATAGTTTGTGCTGTGCCAACATTTTTGGCTGCATCCACACTGTAGAAATAATTCAGTCTGGCACCATTTTAAGTGACATTGCTCAGTGTTATGGGATTTTGTGAACTGTAGTTTACTCTGGCACCAGAGATCTCCAATAGAGAAGGCTAAATATCTCAAAAACTATAGTTCCCAAAATTCCACAGCATTGCATGACAGTTAAAGTAGTGTTAGACTGGACTATTTCTGCAGTGCAGATGCAGCATATAGGAGTTTCTCAACAACAAAGCATCAGTTGTAGAGTTTGGGAGATTAGGAAAGCTACCACAGATATATTCAAGAATGAGCAGACCCTTGTAGCATCATAGTTCAGCTGTCATAAATCCAGGAAGTAATTTTGCTAACACCAACAGGCCAAAAATTATCCCTCCTGCAGAGTAGCAGGCCTAATTTCACATTCATATCTCAACATGACACTGGTTTCAGAAAAAGCATTTTATTTAACTTGTGTAGAAGGTGTGGTCCTTATCCAGTAGCCTAGGTTTTAGAAGACTTACCCTGTAAAAGGACTATCTCATGGTGTACTTTATTTAAGTTCAACTTTTAACATACTTATAGCATATTCTTATGCCTTTTTATTTAGTATGTAAGTAGCTTACAGTTAGACACTTAGACACTGCTTAGGCGGTATGAGGTGGTATATAAATGAAGCTGTTCGTTTGTTTGTTTTGTATGGCATACATAAATATGGTTTATAGAGAGAGCCAGTGTAGTGTTGTGGACTAGGACTTTGAGGCTGCTGTCACACTGCAGACATAATGCAGTTTGACATTGCTTTAAGTGTAATGGCTCCATCCTATGGAATCCTGGGATGTGGTGTTTGTTTTGGTACCAGAGCTCTATGACAGAGAAAGCTAAGTATCTCACAATAATAGAATCATAGAATCATAGAATCATAGAGTTGGAAGAGACCACAAGGGCCATCCAGTCCAACCCCCTGCCATGCAGGAACTCCAAGTCAAAGCATCCCTGACAGATGGCCATCCAGCCTCTGCTTAAAGACCCCTAAGGAAGGAGACTCCACTACACTCCGAGGGAGTGTGTTCCACTGTCGAACAGCCCTTACTGTCAGGAAGTTCCTCCTAATGTTGAGGTGGAATCTCTTTTCCTGCAGTTTGCATCCATTGTTCCGCGTTCTAGTCTCTGCAGCAGCAGAAAACAAGCTTGCTCCCTCCTCAATATGACATCCCTTCAAATATTTAAACAGGGCTATCATATCACCTCTTAACCTTCTCTTCTCCAGGCTGAACATCCCCAGCTCCCTAAGGCGTTCTTCATAGGGCAAGGTTTCCAGACCCTTCACCATCTTAGTTGCCCTCCTTTGGACATGCTCCAGTTTCTCCACATCTTTTTTGAAATGTGGTGCCCAGAACTGGACACAGTATTCCAGGTGGGGCCTGACCAAAGCAGAATAGAGTGGCACTATAACTTCCCTTGATCTAGAAACTATACTTCTATTGATGCAGCCTAAAATTGCATTGGCTTTTTTAGCTGCCGCATCACACTGTTGACTCATGTTCAGCTTATGGTCTACTTGGACTCCTAGATCCCTTTCACATGTGGTCTCATTCAGCCAGGTGTCCCCCATCCTATATCTGTGCATTTCATTTTTCCGCCCTAGGTGCAGAACCTTACATTTCTCTGTGTTAAATTTCATTTTGTTAGCGCTGGCCCAGCTTTCTAGTCTATTCAGGTCATTTTGAATTTTGATCCTGTCCTCTGGGGTATTAGCTACTCCTCCCAGTTTAGTGTCATCTGCAAATTTGATAAGTATGCCCCCAATTCTGTCATCCAAATCGTTAATAAAGATGTTGAATAGCACTGGGCCCAGGACAGAACCCTGTGGGACCCCACTGGTCACTTCTCTCCAGGATGAAAAGGAGCCATTGTTGAGCACCCTTTGAGTTCGGCCAGTCAACCAATTACAAATCCATGTAACAGTTAACTTGTCTATCCCACATTTTGCAAGCTTGTTTGCAAGAATGTCATGGGGAACCTTGTCAAAGGCCTTACTGAAATCGAGGTATACTATATCCACAGCATTCCCTTCATCTACCAAGCTGGTAATTTTATCAAAAAAAGAGATCAGGTTCGTTTGGCATGACTTCTTTTTCTGAAACCCATGTTGGCTTTTTGTGATTATGGCATTGGCTTCTAAATGTTCACAGACTCTCTGCTTAATGATCTGCTCTAGAATCTTTCCTGGAATTGATGTCAGACTAACTGGACGATAATTGTTGGGATCCTCTTTTTTTCCCTTTTTGAAGATGGGGACAACGTTTGCCCTCCTCCAGTCTGCTGGGACTTCTCCTGTTCTCCAGGAGTTCTCAAAGATTATTGCCAATGGCTCCGATATCACCTTTGCCAGTTCTTTTAATACCCTTGGATGTAGTTCATCTGGTCCTGGAGATTTATATTCATTTAGGTTAACCAGGTATTCCTGTACTACCTCTTTACTTATTCTGTGCTGAATTTCCTCTATTCTGTCTCCTGTTCCATTATCCTTAGGTTGAGCACCCTTTGCCTTTTCTGAGAAGACTGAAGCAAAGAAGGTGTTGAGTAATTCTGCCTTTTCTCTGTCCCCTGTTAGCATTTTGCCATCTTCTGCACGCAGTGGCCCCACTGTTTCCTTCTTCTTCCTTTTGCTGCGGACATATCCAAAAAAGCCCTTTTTATTGTTCTTAGAAATCCCAGAATTCAATTGCATTAAGCTATGGCAGTTAAACTGCATTAATTCTTCAGGGATGATGCAGCCTCAAAAGACCAGGATTCAGATCTGCCCTCAAGTGTGGAAACCCATTAGTTGGCCTTGGGCAAATCACAATGTCTCAGCCAAGAGGAGTGCAGATATTTTCAGGACATGGCAAACTGTGAATATTAGCATGCAGATACTTTCACAAAACCATATGAAATTCTTTCATCTGAAATATGTTTGTGTGAATCATTTCCCCATTACTGTTGGCTGTAAATTTAGGCAGCAGTAGTGCTGAAAGAACCTGCATGGGAGCTGATGGAAGCTCCCTACAGTCTAGTTTATATGTAACAATGTGGAGGCCTTGTGCTGTGGTAACACCCAGGCCTTCCTCTTTGTCTGAGACAGTGTGATTTTTCTAAAGTCAAGCAGTGGGTCAATTAAGAACAGGAAGGTATATGTTGTGTTAAGTCAGACCCAGGCCTAAGCATGGAGTTGGGGCATCAATGCATACTATATATCAGGATGCAGTTAGTGCAGGTTGCAGCTAGGATAGTGAGACAGAAAAAAAGGGTAAGGCTCTGGCGACTTTAGTAGAGAGATTACTGTAAAGCATGTATATATATAACTGCAAACAGAAAGGAGACAAGCTCCACATGCTGTTAGATGGTCAACTGTATGCTCTGTTTTAAAGAAAAGCCCTATGCATTGCAGTCTATATATAGCAGCAGGACTTTTTTAGGGGCATTCAACACTGCCCAAAGGGTTGGACCACTGAGAATGCGCTAATACTCAATGGCCATGCCCTCTGGAGAGTATTGTCAACAACTCCAATAATTTTTGTTGAATGCCCTTGAAGAAGACCACCTCCTATATAGGCTGAAATGCAAAGGGCTTTTTAGCAGCAGCAGCAAGCAGCAGCAGCAGCAGCAGCAGACCATCTAACAGCGCATGGAGCTTGTCTCCTTTGTATTTCTTCAGTGCCAAACCCCTTGATTATAGAAGAAGGATGCAAGTCTTCCAAATCACCAGCAAAGACAGGCACTAAAGCAAAATGCACAGTAAAAGAGAAGCAAAAGTCAAGAAACAGGAATAAGATGTTAAAGATGTGTCGTTGCTTTCTATTACTGATTAGGTCATGTGGCAGTTTCAGCAAAGGAATGAAACTTCTGTTTGTCCCTATGACTTCTTCTTTCTTATTTAACAAAAAGAAAGAAAGAAAAAGGACAGTGATACTGCAAAACAAACACAACTTTTCTTAGCTAATACCCTACTCAGTGTTTAGCTTTTAAATTGTGGAGCATAACCGTGCTGTTTGAAGACAGCTGTTAGCATAAAAATTGCATTTAAAGTGAGTAAGACCTTTACAGGATGCATCTGATGTGAGACAGCACAATTCCATTTGGCTCTGTTCTTGCTTTTGCTCTGTCAGTAGATGACAACATGCAAATTTATAAATTCATGAAGTGTAAACCAAACATTTGGAAGTCTCTTAAGTCATCAAACAAGGTTTTATACCATTTTTAGGGGTGTACATTCCTATGTTGTCAAGGGCAGAAATTCCAACAGAAATAGAGGAAAGGCAGAATGCACTTGAGCTTAAAGCATCAGGGCTGCAGGACCTACTAAAAGCAACTAATCCAAATCATGCTGCAGAAATAGTCCAGTCTGAGATTGTTTTAACTGCCCTGGCTCAGTGCTAGGGAAATCCTGGGAATTGTAGTTTATTGTGGCACCAGAACTCTCTGACAGAGAAGGCTAAATGCATCACAAAACTACAGTTCCCAGAATTCCCTAGCATTGAGCCAGGGCAGTTAAAGCAATCTCAAACTAGATTATTTTTCCAGTGTTTTTGGACCTAAGCCAACTTACACAAGAAGCATTTAGTCAGGCCACAAAAAAATTCAGCCACACATCTAGATGCATCTAGTACAAGTAACCAGTTAAACCACTTTACACCTAGTGAGAAAGCTTTTAAGTTGGGAGGAGGCAAGCTTTCCAGCTTCATCCCTGCAAAGAAGTCACAAAATGCTTCTCCTCATTCTGCCTTCTCACTAGCATCTGCTTCCATGAGTATTGCGTCAGAGGAATTGATCTAAGTTGGTAGCCAGTGCCAGAAATGGTGCAAATGTAACACTGAGGTTTCATTAACCAGGTTTCATTAACTAGTTTGTGATCAACCCACAAAATTGAATATGCCTTCCTCTAAATGAATGTTCTCCCACATTAACTGCAGTTATGCTCACATTATACCTAAAACCATACACTAGCTTTTTAAAAAGCCTTGTTACTTTCAATGAAATAGTCTTTGTAGGCATGTGTAGGATTCTGCTGTAAATGTGGCTAAGATTACCAGTAAACAGGTGCCCCACTTAAGGATTCATAACTAATTTCAATACTCACTTAACCTTAATCATGGGAAATGTCTATAAAATCATGTCCCTTCAACCATGTCTGAGGCAGCAGGAGGAAAGTTTGTTTAGGGAGAAAGCACATGACCAGAAGGCTTGTGCCTGCTCCTGGTCTTCTGGGTTGCCCCTTTATCTGTTGTGAACCAACCCTAGAAGGATCAGGCAAAGGAGCCTGAAATACCAGAAACAGAAATGTATCCTGGGATACAGAATGGCTATTTGGATTACCATTAAAGAGTACCACTACATTATGCTGTTGTTGTGGGCCTTCAAATAATTTCTGACTTATAGCGACTACGAGAAGGTGAATCTATTATGGGGTCTTCATGGCAAGTTTCTTCAAAGGGAGTTTGCCATTGACATGCTGTGAGGCTGAGAGTGTGACTTGCCCAAGGTCTCCCAGTGAGAGACAAAAAAAAGGGGGGGGGGCAAGCCTCTTGCAACTTTAGTAAAGAGAGCATTGAAAAAACAAACTTATATCCTTGAAACTCATGTTAATATAAAAGCCAGTTAGTCTTAAAGGTGCTGCCACATTCCTTTTTTCTCTTCCCTCTCCTTCCCCTTTTTATGAGAAAACAATGCAGTTTTCTTAGGGATTCACTCCCTAAGTGGAAAATTTCTACATGGTTGTTTTGCACAGACACTGGCATTTTCTGTTAGAAAATAATATTCCAGCATAGAAGTATTATTTTCTGCACAGAAAATGCTGTTTTCCATGCAAATCACCAATGTGTGAATTTTGTGCAGAATAAGTCCCCAAGTGCAGCTTTTTATGCATAGGTAATAATATTATTCTTGCAGAAATATTGTTTTCCGTGTGTATAATGCTGTTTCCTGCAAAGAAAATGCTGTTTTATATGCAAAACATCCACATGTGATTTTTGCACAGAATAAGTCACAATATGTAAAGAATCTTGTCAGTTCAGGCTTCTCATCAGAGTTTCTTGACACTCGAACCCCATGTTTTTGTTTTTTTACCATTTTTCAAATATTTTTGAATATTCTTTCCACACCAATAAATTCAAATTTACAATTCTCCTTTGTTTATTGACCACTCTTATACAACTCCTCTAGATATGAGAACAACATGAGAAGTGTGATGTCTCAAAGTGCTTATGAAATGTGTCAGGAGCCCAAAAGTCATGGAAGGTGCAGAAGAGACCTGAAAGTTAGGACAAAGTCTTATGTAGTGTGAATAGCAGAGGTGCAAAAGTCTGTACAGAGTTCAGTGTACATGGCTTCCATTTCCTTTGCACAATATTTTCATCTACTCCAGAAGAGGAAAAAGGCTTAGAGGTTTGTTTCAGTGTATATAACTATGTCTTATGCTTCCCATTTCTAGCAAAACCAGGCAAACAGTTCTTTAGAGTATTCACTGGCCTGTCAAGGAGGGTAGGTCTGATGGCTTAAGTGGCAGTTTCTATTTTTTTATTCCTTTAATTCTAAGGAGCACATGCACAGTTGTCATTTTTACATTGGTTTGTTTGTGTAAGGGCTACTGCTGCTCTCCCTTCCTTCCACCTTCTCTTTCCACACACACGGCTAGAGCTTAAAGATTTACTTTTTAACAACGGCAGTCCTCAGAATCCCCCAGCACACTGGACATGCTGGTTGGGGTATTCTGAAAGTTGACCAAAAAGTAACTTGTCCAAGTATTCACATGTCTGCCTTTCCTATGTTCTTCATAGTTTGTAGGAGAGGAATTAAGCAATTTGTTCTCTTACTAGACTCCCTGGACATTAGTACGAAGTGTTTTTTAAATTATTATTTACTTCCTTCTGTCTGATTGTTAGGGCTGAACAGTTGGTTTCTACACTTGATTGATGGATGTGAAATGTTAAACCTTGCCATCACGGAGCCAGGGGTTTCCTTTTGCCTGAGTCTACAGGTTCTGCTCCCTTCCCTACTAAGTTAGAGTGCAGGTTACCGCACTCTGAGGTAACTTAGCCATCTATCCTGTCCTTTCCTGTCCAACATAGCACAGTGGGCCTGCCAGACTGGCAGGCTATCAATATGCAGATTTAACCATTCACAGATCTCCATGCCACATATTATTCAATAGTGATGTATGCACATGGACACACTGACATGGACATGTGCACATCCCTGCCCACTGAATAGTATGAGGCAAGACTGTCCACATTTTCCCCAATCTGCAGGGCCCTCTGATACCTAACCCCTGCAGATTGGAAGGGCCCACTGTATATATCTTTTTTTTTTTTCACACTTCAGGTTTGGTTGCATTGGGAAAGTATGGTAAAAAGGTGGTCTTTATGATTTCTGTTTCAACCAGATGTACATATAAGGAAGTGATAGCCATAGCATGGTAAAGAAACACACAAAGCAAGAAAAACAAAATATGTTATGGGGCAAGAAATAAAACTTCATGTGATCTGAGAGGGGATGATGATGATGATGATGATGATGATGATGATGATGATGATGATGATTGGCCTCATGTATGAAAGCCTTTTAGATCGTCAACATAAAAGAGCAGTCTGCCTACCTGAATCCCATAGGGAAAAAACTCAGAACCTCCTTAGACTCTATAAGATCAATGTACACTGTACTGTATTACATCCTGGCCATTCTGTACTTAAAGCAGATGTGGAAGATGGTGGGCTCTGTTTAATCAACTGATGCATTAATTTCTGAGAAATATTACCTAGCAGAAAGAGTATGTCCTGGTTTTCATTGGCTCCAAGCTTGGCTTTCCCATGTTTACATCAAATGACTTGTTGGACTTCATTATACACCAAGTATTTCTATAGATCAGAGGCAGTGAGACCTATGCAACTAACATAAAATAAATTACCACCTCATGATAAATGGTTCTATTAGCAACCCAGATTGTTAAACTCTGATAGAACAGAATGGAAGGAGCACCGGCCCATTCATTCTCCCTCCGGCAGATACCAAGTTGTAAATAGGTTATTTTGTGTGTAAATAACACATTAAAACTCAGCATTAGCCGTGTCTTTTGATAGAGAGGAAATTGTTCCAAATAAATAATCCCAGACAGGAATGTAAAATAAGCCAGATTTAATAGTGCATGCCTCCCGTAGCCGTGTTAAACATGACTAAAATGATAAACCCCAGAATATACTAATAGTAAACCATGCTCTGACATCAAAGTAATGAGGCTATATTTTTACCCAGCTTTAGAAATACTAAAATTAGTCTTGACAGAACCAGACACCAAGAAAAAAAATGCTGCCAACATAAACACCATCAATTCACCAGACTGGTATTTGTGTCATAAGGGGGTTGCTGCGTTATGGGGTAAAAATGGTGTTTCTTGAGCATTGTTCCCAATAAAGTACTTGACACTCCAAATTAGACCTGAAAGAAATATGTTCAGATGGTTGAAATCATTGCAATTTCCAATTTCACTAGGCAGATTTTTTAAAAAACAACACATAATCCAAATTAAGATTCTTCTCTCAAAACTGAAATTTTATTTCAAAATGTGTAGTTTCAGACACAGTATCCTTTGCTAGTTTCGATCACAGCAAAATTCAGAAATGAAATCCCACAAGCAGACAGCTGTTACATATTGAATACCATTGCATATGAACTAGCAAGAATGGTGAATTCAAAAGAAAACAGTCTGAATACGATAAGATGCCAACCATTTGGTATTATCAATTGTGGCACACTACTCCTTTTCAAACAGACAGGAATCTTATTGAAATTTTATTGGAAGCTTACCAGGAGATTCCTCACTAAGAAAAAACTAACTGTGAGCAAAGCTTTTACCTGCCATTAACATTTTGAAGCATTAATCTCTATTAGGAGTGCACCACCATATTTTACTACTATCATTAAAACAGAAACTCTACAAATGTTCAGACAATGCTACCACCATGAGCATACCCAATTTTGGAAGATAAACAGGATTGGAGCCACTTAGTACTGTAGTTGAATGGAAGAGCAGGTAACATCACAGATCTCCAGATAGGACTAGGGGGAAAAAATCTGCTTGAAATCCTGGTGAGTCAGTACAAATCAGAGTTGACAATACTAGGCCAGAATGCTCTGGTGCACTATACCGCAGCTTCCTATGTTCTTCTGTCAATTTATCATAAGTCAGAGATGACTTGAAGGTACACAATAGCAACAGTTGTTAACAACTTGTCATTCAAACACAAGCACACAAAGAATATATTTTGCTCTCTGGAAAAATTAAGGCCAAAATCTCAACTAACTTGTGGGCTGTTCCCAGACTAAGGTGAAATGAAGGAGTTATTCTTTCTCACTTACATAGGGAGACAGGATAAGGAACATTAAATTGAGACTAGTACTTCTAGCCAGAATGTGGATGCAAAGCAAAGTCAAGAGTGAGCTCTAATGCCAGAAGGACTGGGAAGGGAGAAAAAGCTAACTAAATGGGTGTCCCAGTTTAGCTGGCTTTGCTTGTGGTGTGGTGTTTAGATGCGCCATGCCCCCAAGCCATACAGAAGCCACATCGGCGATTACACGCCAGCTGGTTTCTAGCTTTCTTGGGGGCATGGCATTTACATGCCACTTGCCCCAGAAATGGTGAATAACTGGCTCTAAAGGCAAAGGGGCAGCTTTTTCTGCCCCAAATAAGAGCAGATTTTTTTCCCCACTCCTATTTGGAGCGTAAACTGGCTAGATTGGGGCCACACATCTGTTTGCTGCAGCCCCAATCCAGCCTAAATGAGGCGGCTCCAAGCCCCAAGCCCTGTTTCGGCCCTAAGTAAATGCACAGATTCCTGGAGTGTCTTTGCCAGCTGCATCAACAAATTAATTATGTTAAACCTTGCCAACTGTAACAAGCTGCTGCTCTACCAGCAAACCAAAGATCTGCATACAGCATTTTTCTTTTGCCCAAAAGTGAGCCTACCAACATCTAGATTTTTAAAGCATAATTTTGTAAGTGGGGAATATTAAATAGAACAGCCTTCCCATTCTGGTGCTATCTAGACGTTTCACACTACAAGTCACATTGGGCATTCTGGCTAGACGTGATGGAACTTTTTGGCCAAACTAACTTGAGGGCTGTTTGGAAATGCTTAGCTAAAGCCAAGTTTAGTAGCCATTTCTGGTAATTTTTCTCCTATTTTCTTTCTGTGGATAAATAGAATGATTCCTTAAATATCATTACCCAATGCTTTTCTCACAATTCCTCTGACATCTTTGAACAATTTTCTTCTTACTTTTCAACTTAAAAAAAGAAAGAAGAGAGCAATATTGATTTATAATCAACTTCTTCCTAAGTGGATAACCCATTGTTAATGCTAGCCATAGGGGAAAAATATGTTTCTCTCTTGAAACTAATATAGGTTAGGAAAAGAAAGGTCTAGCATTAGATTAGAGCACAGCTGTACAAATATTAGCATAGTATCAGTAATTACCATTTGACCTGTGATGGGTAAAAAAAGATAAAGGAAAACTGTAATG
The DNA here is from genome assembly GCA_034509955.1 of Urosaurus nigricauda. Lineage (NCBI taxonomy): Eukaryota > Metazoa > Chordata > Lepidosauria > Squamata > Phrynosomatidae > Urosaurus > Urosaurus nigricauda. Next base: position 135,909,920 of record JAOEGL010000001.1, on the reverse strand, counting down.
ATGATAGAGGTGAGCAAGTGCTTAAGATAACCATGTATTCATTATATAATCAGTATGCAATAAATATCCTACACGTCTGGGGGCTGAATCCAGCATTTCTTGGGTCCTAATTCAGCACTCTGCAGATTTCTTGGAGGCTTGTCTTCTTTCTCTAACACCATCTCTTGGTGCTCTCACAGCTTTTCTATGTTTTACTCATTCTAAATGGTTACTGCCAGTAAACTGCTAGTAGGAACACCTTTAAGCTAAAATATGGTGGCATTTTTGGAGCTCCCCTTTTGACTTTGGCTCTGTCTGGCAATGCAGTCCTGCTACTGAGAATTTATTTGGAATTCAGTTTGGGCCCTCAGGCTGAAAGACCTTCATTACCCTTGCTATATATTCACAGTGAGCATCAGTGACCAAAACAACATCCCTGCTGCAGAGGGAGGTTTGGATGAACCACAAGGTTTGAAACAGTATTTGAGAAAATAGGGGGAAACCCTGCAGCTGGACACACAGGAAATATCTTTCTGGATTCATTTTTTTGTGCCTCTGCTGCAGCTGCTGTCATGTTGCCCTCCCCACACACACATTTCTCCTTATCACCCCTTCCCATTCACCCCCAATTTTTCCCTATCTTTTTCTTTTACCTTCAAAAGGCATGACATGACATTACATCCACATTTTTATTCCTTCAGCAGGACCCTCTACATCCATATCAATACACTGTGTTTTAGTTTCTGTCCCCTCACTCCAAACACACTCAGTTCTCTTAATCAACAGATAAACAATCTTCACACTTTGGCAACGATGCTATTTGGGCCTAGGATCTAAACTTCACAATGCAGAGACATCTCTCAAGAAATGCCTTTCTAGCATTCTCCAGGGCATTTACGTAACTTTTATTCTTTGCCAATGAAGTTTTATCTAAGAGATAAAATAACCCAGAGCACTAAGATTCCCATCTCTCCCCTCCCCTGGCAACTCTTGTCCTATACATTTGAAGCTTCTGCAGCAAAACTGGCAAGTTTCCTTTGAACAAGTGAAATATTGATTCACGCCTTTTGAAACTGGAAACAGCCAAAAGAAAAGAAAAATGGGGGAGCTTTTTTTGCTTCCCAAACAAGACCATGTTATCTGCCAAATGGTAGCGAAGGTTTAAAAAAATCTGTTAGGAAAAACAAAACAAAACAAACTTTTTCTATATTTTTCTGCTCTGATAAGTTTGTGGTGTCAAGAGAAAAATATAATCTGATTAGGAGTATGTTGTGCAGTAAGAAATATTTTTGACAGGCCAAACAGCAGCTGAAGAAATTTAGACAGCTGAAGATGTCACTTGTCACATTCCAGTGATCAAGTCCTGGCTAATTTGTTCCTTCATTGCCTGCTGTGAGAGGTCACTCCATCCCATACAATGAAAACAAGGAGGAGATTGGTGTCTAACCAACATAAGCAAAAGTCTTATGATTATTTGTTGATGGTGTTCCTATCCTATAACAAGGAACATCATCATCATCATCATCATCATCATCATCATCATCATCATCTTTACAATCCAGTTTCAATAATGTGAGATACAAAGGTTCATTTGCAGCATAATTAAAGACGAAGAGATGTGGGTGAAGCATACAATTTAGGAGAGGATAAAAAAAAATATTTTCAGCCTTGAAGGCTACACCTGATGCTAGCGCAAGAAATGAGAGTTTTGTGAATGTCTATGTGTATAGCAGTGATCCTGATAATGACTGCATTTTTCCTCATTGTTAGTAGCATCCAGGAAACTGTGATTTCTATGCTGGGGAAAGGACTGGAGAGCCTTTAGCAGTAATAAGGCTGCTGGTGATGGGGAATTCCATAGTGGGAATGTGTATCAAGGTTGCAGTTCATGATTCATGGGGCTGCAAGTTGTGTACCTTGGATTTAGGAGAAGGTTATTTATTTATTTCACACTCATCCCCAGACCTGGAACAGGAAGGGGCTTGTAAAACTAAAACAGATGCACATTAAAAAAAATACAGTGGTCCCTCCATATTTGCTGGGGTTAGCGGTAAAGGACCCCCAAGTATGTGGAAAAGTCACAAATAAAAAACCCCCGCTATTCTTTTTACTTGCGTGAACTCTCTAGGAATCTCCAGGTCCTCCAGTGCGACTCTGTGATCATCATCTGCCATAGGTTGATCATAGAACCATGCTGGAGGACCTACAAATGCCTAGAAAAGTGTTTTATCTAAGAATGTCTAGATCTGCATCATGTGGAGAAGTCAATGGCTCACTTAGTGTTCAACATGGTTTGTATGTATTTCCAAAGATGATATTTCTAACATCCTTGTAGGGAATTCAGGTTTTTTTTTAAAAAAAGTTTCATCTTTTCTTTAATTAACTATTACTCTCTGAAGAAGTTATTCTTAGTCTTTACAAATTGCCTCCAGATGCTTTCTGGATCAAATTAGGCAGCATGGGACCATCTTGTTCTGAATTCACCTCATATTTTTCTAGTAGCCCATATAAAAAACAAAAAACCACCAGCCGCTCTGTGTTCAAGAGATAATTCAGCTAAAGAGCTCCAGACTTTGGGGATGCAGGCAGGGCTGCAACACTCTTCTGACAATAAGAATACTGTATGTACATGTTCTCCACCCTTATGCAGATTATTGGCCCAATACTACATTTTCTTCCTTTTACAGTCCCTTTTACAGTTTTTTTCCCCAGATTACAATATGTTTGCATCTCTGTTCCCCTCCAATAATTTATAGTCTTCCCCCTGCCCTGGCATTTAGGAAACAGCACCATCTGATCATCAGTGCTATCTCTGGACACTGTGTTAGTAGCACACAGAACAGGGATGCTTTCTGTCAGGGTCCACTTCTGAACCACAGGTTGCCTAGTTAAATATATCCATCCTGTGAATGCCTGGGATCTGTTTCCACTTCCAGGAATCTTCTAAGGCCAAGAGCCCCAATAAACTCAACATATTCACACTTGGGCATATGCCTCTGCTCATATTAAATTCTAACAGGCTAATGAAAGAGAGCTCCTGTTGCTTTCAATGTGTGGAAAACAGGGGAAAAGAAAAGAAGTAGTACCTCCTTGGGTCACCACTGCTGTTGCTGCCGCTGCAGTTAAAGGAATGGTTTTCTTCCCAATTTCATTAAAGCCATTGCCTGCTTCCAGAAGGGCAGTTTTCCCTTCTTTTTTCCCAGCTGTTGAGGTGGATGTTTCCATCTTAGACTTGCATATTCCAGTTTCCTGGTCCTTAAAAACAAGAGAGAAAAAGGGAGGGAGTTCAATTATTTCCTCCATTAAAGATGTAACAAAGCTGGTTTCATGGAAGAACTTTCATCTCATTCCAAAAGATAATTAAAAACAATAACAATAAAGAGCTGCTTAATTACTCACAAAGTCTTTTTTAAGTTATTGTAATTATAACCAGAAACTGCCTGAATCCAACAGATTTCCAGGCTTTCAACTTTTGCTACTTGGGGTTGCATTCATGCCAAAAGTTAAATTTTCACATTTATAAAGACATTTTTTTTTTTTTACAAAATTAAAGTAGAAATTCTGATTTGGGTGGCTTGATATGTGATGTCACTAGGAATCACAAGACTGTTTGGATCTTTTAATGGAAATTCTTTAAAAATTGTTCATACTCAAAACCTTCATCAATCATACAAATTTCAGAAAATTGGAGGAATTAATGGTGTTAGCAAAGAAAATGAAGTTTTGGGAAAGCAGATCTGTGAACTTTGAATTTTATTATTATTTTTAGTCAGACATTAAAGAAATAATAACAATAGGTATGATCCAGCAACATTAAACATTTTAAAGACCAGTAATTAAAATACGTCTGTATATAATTTTGCCATTTGGTTGATGGGGAAAAGTTATTTAATTATGGCAAGATAGTTGTTCCTAATACTTTTGAGCAAATGAAATAAGTAAGCTTGCTAAACTATTAAACCAGTGGAAATATTTTTGTTGTTGCTGCTGCGATGTGTCTTAAAGTCTTTTCCAACTTATGGTGACCCTAAGATAAATTTATCACAAGGTTTTCTTGGCAAGTTTATTCAGAGGGGGTTTGCCACTCCCATCCTCTGAGGCTGAGAGTGTGTGCCTTGCTGAAGGTCAACCAGGGATTTCCATGGCTGAACCCTGATTCAAACCCTGGTCTCCCTGTATCCTAGTCCAATGCTCAAACTATTAACACCATGCTGGCTCCATGTTCTTCTTCAGTGTCTCAAAACCATGCATACAAGCAACAGAGAGTCAGAAAGACTGCTAGCTTTATGTGACATCATTGGCCAATATCAACTAAATGGTGACTTGTACCAGAGGAAAAGCTACTCACACCATAATAATCAAATACCATCTGTATGTGTACAGTGGGCCCTTGGTATCTGATGGTGTTTGGTGCCAGGAGCCGCTGTGGCTACAAGAGCCCTGGTGGCATAGTGATTAAATGCCTGTACTGCAGCCACTCACTCACAAACCATAAGGTTGTGAGTTCAATACCACCCAGGGGCTTAGGCTCAAGTGAGGCTTGCATCCTTCCAAGGTTGCTAAAATGAGCACCCAGCTTGTGGGGGCAATTACACTTTATAAACCACTTAAGGAGTACTTAAGTGCACTTAAATGATAAACAGTATAGAAATGTACTTGCTATTGCTATTGGATACCCAAATCCATGGATGCTCGAAATACAACGGCATAGTAAAATGGTCTCCCTTACATGAAATGGCAAAATAAAAGGTTTGCTTCTTGGAATTTATATATTTTTTGAATATTTTCAAGCTGTGACGCTTGAATCTGGAAATAAAGAAGCTTTAGATACAGAGGTCTGACTGTCTGTGCCTTGAAGTCACCTGTCGATTGATAGTAACCTCATGAATTTCATACAGTATTGTTAGACACGGAATACTCAGAAGTCATTTTGTCAGATCTTTCCTCTTAAATATAGCTCACAGCACCTGGTATTCATCGGTGGTCTTCCAACCAAGTACAGTACTAACCAGGGCTGACCCTGTTTAGCTTCCAATATCAGATAGGATCTGCTGCCTTTAGGCTATTAAGTAATTCACTCTTCTAAGTGGTGTGCAGTGGTTTAGGTTCATCTCATTTAACATGGAAGCTTATTATAGCAGAGGAACCACGATGCAAGCATATGTCAGTGTCCTTGACCAAAAAGGCTATAGACCTGTGCAAGTTTAACAATGACTAAACACAATGACTCTTACATGTGAGTTAGCATACAGAAAACTAATGAAATGAAAGACTTAAGGACACTCTCTTAATCTAGTTCAGTCCATTACTCCATTTACTTTAGTACTATCTACACTGCCTAGCAACTGTTCTCTACAGTTTCAGGCAGGGATCTCTTCCAATCCATAACAAATCCTGCCATATTTTGTTAGTTACTATGAATTAAATCAGATACCTCTTCTTTATGTAGTTATGGAGAAGACCATATACTGGTTGTTGTGTATTATGCAGTAACAGTCACAGAAATAAAAAGACTCCATAGCCTGTTAAAAGTAACCACGGTACTCATAACACGTTACATTGGAGAGATAACTGTTAATTTTGGAAAGTAATGCAACAATTGTTATCTATATATTTTTAGCATTGAATAGCATACAGTATTCATTACATGCACAACACTGTTTTAGAGTTTGGGGGTTTTGGTGGGATTTGGGGGCTGCTTCATGCTTTACGTGCTTTTTAAAAAAACACAGTCATAAAGTAACAATGTGCTATGATGCAATAATGTAATGAATTGCTTTTGAGAGAAGAGTAATGAGCAAGGCAATTAACTCCTACGTCACAGTGTGATGAATAACAAGAATGAATTACTTTGAGAAAATAGAATTCCAAGTGCTGATGGAAATTATGAATTCACTTTTTAAAAAATCATAGATGTTTATAACATATTCTAATCCATCTACCCTACTGAGTATCATGTTCAGAAAGAAAATTAAAAAACAGATCTAATAAGCCACACTTATAAGTGGTATTTTTCAGCTTTCAAAAATAGTGATTTACCTGGCAAGTTTATATATATGTTTGCAATTTTTTGTTTTTACATTTTTTAAAAAAAGTTAATTTTTCTCATTTTGAACAGACCAAAATAAAATTAACTTTTCCTTATTAAAATTGCTCATTCATTTTTCCATATATACCTATATCAGATTTATAGTACATTATACATAAGATAACAAAGAATAACAGACTTTTACACTCACGGATGCACATTGGAGTACTCATTAAAACTATGTCAGATCCTTGCAATCTTAAATGATTGGCAGAGGCAGAAAATACAACAGTCCTCAAAAGGATCTAAAGAGTATGCATTGTTTGCACTTTAACTCAGTTTGCAGGGATTGAAGTACTGTACTCTGAAGACAAAGAGAGAAAGTAAGAAGATAGAAATGAACTGACATTTTAAAAGTAAAAACAGGGTGACGGAAGATTAATGAGGACTCTCCCTGCTGAATCGGGACATTTCCCTGTATGGTGCAATAGTTACGGTGTCAATGAAGTAGTGAGTAATTCAGTGAGTTACTTCCTAAATTGAAGTAATAGCAAGAACTAATTAGCTTTTGGGGTGATTGATGTAATTAACAAGGTAACTAGTTCCTTGCAAAAAGTCACATTCCAAGCCAGCTTCTGCTAAATGGCACTATCAAATTTACACCAGAGCTTCAAAGGAATTATTAGAGATTCTAGCTGCGAAGTAACCATGTGTTTCTGATCAATGAAACTTCTGTATAAGTTTGAGTCGTCCTTGACAATTAAATTTACCTTTGGGTGAGAATCCTACAGCAAGGGACTGGAGGACACAAAAATGGCCCTCCCTGATCTAGAGATACAGTGCTATGAAAGTGACATCTTGAAAGTTACTGGCCTCTCCAAGATAGCTAGCTCTCCTGAAAGTACTGGGTCCTCCACTGCTTGACTGAATTAAATTCAATTTGATTTGATTCCATATTAGATTTTCCTAAAGCTTCTGAAGAAGCCTCAGTATTTCATGATGTGTGCCACCAATACAGAGATATGCGGACATGTCAAGGATTTCTCATGATTAATTTTCCATGATAAGTCATGACCAATTTTCCCCACCTGACACTAACTTTGTCATACTTTTATTAATAAGGTTGCTAAAGTCTGTTTTAAAAATGGCTAATAATAGCAATGGAAGAATCTCTCTGCCACATAAGAATATATGAACCTGTTTTCCATGCCAGATGACTGAAGGAAGCCAAATGTATTCCTTCATGAGGAATTATGAGGCTACTTTCATAAAAACACACACAGTTCTTTCCTCCCCTTCCTCATCTGCCTTTTGCTCCTTATGCACTCAGGCTTTTTCCATGGCCTTGTGCCAGATAAAATTTATAAACTCAATGACAGATTAATCCTAAGGGAGAGCCATTTGGCATGGAAAAATCCAGAAGGAAACCTCCTTTTATTTATGGTAAAGACCATTCAGAAGTAACTATACAGCAGAAGATGGTGTGCAATATGCAGACACAAGATTTTCCTCAGTCATTATTCAAAATTAGAAATCTCAGCTGCATTACCAAGTCTGCTCAACTGTATAACTTTCTCTGCAGGCAGAAAGCTAGGCAATTGATTTTGACGCCAAGAGTGATTGTCACATTTTGAAACTGAAATATAATTCCAGCACGATACTAAAATATTCAGAACTGCCCTAGATCTCAATAAGAAAACTGCTGTATGATTTGCCCTGAATGACCCCAGTATTTTAACAGCTGCATTATATATACTGAAAGGGAGACATCCCAGTGGGATTTTAAAAGAAAACAACTCATAAAAGCATATTCTCTGAAAAACAAAAGAGCTCTAAGCACTTCCCCAAGCACAGAATTGGTCAGCACATAATGGTCAAAACAGGTTTCCAAGGAGTGAAACAAATCAATCATTTGGGAAGAAACAAGTATCCAGGGGAAAGGTGGATGTTCATTAGTCTACTACAAGGAACAGAGTAAGCATTGCTTAAGTGGAGCTAGTTAAACACACACACACAATTTTTGTGGAGTCAAACTTTTAACAATGCCAAACTAGAGGTTTTAAATAATGTTGCTAATGAGACAATAAAAACTTTCCATAAACACAACTTTATATCTAAAAGGAAGTTATAGCTTATCTGGAGTAGTTACATCTACAAAGAGGAGATGTATACCAGAGAGGAAGGGAGGGAAGAGGATGGTTCTGTTGAATTCTGTCATTTCCCTCCTACACACACAGCTGTCTCTGTGAAGGATCATAAATAGTTGTTCCCTGTTTTAGGGCAAACACCAGCCAAAATCATGGAGTACCATTGATTTAAAATGGTAACACACATGTTTAGCTTTCCGATTGAAGTCACCGGATTTAAATTCCTAATTTTGGCAACAACCTGCCAGCTACAGAAGAATGGAGAGGCACAGGATGTTTAGTGTGGAGGGTAAGTAGCAGGAGAATTCATGGCTTCTCCCTCAAAGTAATCAAACCTTTATGATGACATTTTTCAGATTGTATTATGCTGCCCTAACTGGGATGGATGCAGCACTGCATAGGTCTTTGCCTGTCTCTGTCACCTCATCCTCTTTCTGTATCTCTCTCTCTCTCTCTTGCTGACACATATGCAACTTCTATGTGGAGTAGGAGATGAAACAGTGTCTGGTAGGGCAGTCCAGAGAGTATGGGTAGGCTTGAAGTGCCCAAATAGTTGTGTGATGCCAAGGGTGACAAAACTGGATGAAGAGCCATATATAGACCCCATTTCTCCCACTCCAGTTGCAAGTACAGTACAGCCCACCATCCCTAACCTTGGGCTTGCCTTCTGCAGATTTAAGCATTCACGTACAGCAAGCCCCATTGCCCCTAATGGCCACGTGCACATGGCTGTGGCAGTGTGAACTTGTGCCACCATTGAAAACCATGAGACTTGAGGTCCTGAAGTTTTTTTCATCTGCAGGGGAAGGAGGTCTAGAAGAGAACCCTTGTGGATACTAAGGGTTGACTATACAGAATATTAGGGACAATTGCACCACATCCAGGAAGTTAAGGGGTTTCTGTACAAATATCCACAGCCATGTGTAGACACTCGTGTATATGAATGAGCAAACAGAAACAGATGAGGAGTCATTATCAGTTTGAGTCAGCAACTGGTGCTGAGGCACTGGAATTAGGCTGTGAGCTGAAATTATCTTCACATGCTGATTTAAACCTCTAGCAATACATGCTCTAAATTTATGAGCAGACATGAAAGCCTAAAAACAGACACAGATTAGGCACCAAGTCCATGCTGCAACAGGTAGACTTGGGGAAGGGGCAATTTCTTCTCTTTATTGAATTTCTTTTGTTTCTTTTTTGGAAAAGGGTGAGATGCTGGCAAGGGTGAGGGTAAGACTCCTTTTCTGCAATGGAACAAGGAAAACAAAGTCATACTTGTCTTCTCCAAAGTGTGCCTTATCATCAAAGATTCTTCCCAGCAGAATTTTTTCAGGCAGGAGAACTGTCAGAGCAGAGATAGTCAAGGTGCTGGGGTGTTCCTTAGAACTCAGGTCAAGATGATATAAAAAGATAGAGGAGTGTCTTGCCTAAGAACTAACAGAGATCAGAAATGATATATCAAAGACTGCTGGGGAAACATTCTTGGCAGCATCTCCCAGTTATGGAACAGATTCCTCACAGGATGCCTACAAGAAGCCAAGCCTGAGGGGATGGGTTAGTAATTCTAGAAGCAATGAATCTGAGGTTGTTGTTCCTGTTCACTTACTTTTTGGGCTCATTCATACACTAGCACTGTTCAGATATTATCTGAAGCACACGTAGGGATAAGAAGGAGCAAACCCACCAGCTCAGCCTCCTTTCAGCATTTCTCAGACTGCCTGACAGACCTGATATAGGCACAAACCCTCAGACCCTGTCTTTTGGGGACATTGATCTTGCTCACACAGCCTATGCATCTACACATTGCATCAGAGCTTAGAGGTAACTAGTTATTTGCATATAACTAGTTGTTTAAAACAATTACTTTCCCAATAGTGAAATAATTCTACATTCTGTTTCAAGAGTAACTTACAGTAATGACAAATAACTTCACCTTATTTGGAGTGCAACTATTTTTTTTAGTTATCTTTATTGTTATGGAGAAGGATTATCACATGATCTACAAGTTCTGGCTCCTGTTGTACCTTGTTCTTTTTTGTGGGTGTTGAGGTGATGGCAAGGTAGATAGGAAGAAAGTCCGTTTTTAAGCACAGACAGCAGTTTGTAGCATTCTGGGTTAATACACAGAGAGATAACAAACATAACTTTTTAATGTTACTTTTGAGAAGTCAGAGAGTGAAGAGCTCTCCCCCCCCCAAAAAAATAAATAAATAACTATAAAAAAAATTGTAACTATAACAGCACATTTTGGAGGTCTGAAAATTATAATGGCAACTAATTGATTTTAAATAACAACAACAACAACAACAACAACAACAAATGTTACAGGATCTGCCTTGTATCTAACCAAAACAATCCTAATGGGGAGGGCTCAGGCATTGTGCACAATGGGCAGTAAAAATGGTGCCAGTGGCTGCAAGAAACCTTCCCACATATGAATCTTCAGAGAAACTGTGCTGTTCTGTAGCAGCACACCTTGGAAGAATGAATGGCCACAGAGAAAGAAATGCCAGAGGAATGATTGGAAGCAGCTTCTATTCAGCTGCCATTTTCAGCGAGATGCATATAAAAAGGTGCATATGCCACACATTAAAATTTCTTAGTTTAATGAGAGATGAATGGATTGTCTGAAGGCCGGGGGTGGGGCGGGTGGGGAGAGAAGGAAGTCCTCATCTGCTCATGGCTTCTTCCTATTCCTCAACAGCTGTGGTATTTATTTATTTATTAGCTCTTTGAGAGAATGGGCATCACAGCAGTATGTGGTAATACTGTATGTGATGAGATGGGAAGTCAGCAATTCACTTAGTGGTGAATATACTCTCCTTGTAACCCATAGTGGTTGATGTTTTTTTCCCCTCTAGAAACCACAGTCTCTTTATGTTCATCATGATTTGGTTGTAGCAGTGGGTGAACAGCAGCCACACTATGTTAATATTTGAGGGCACAGACCAGCTGGGATGGGCAGGAGGGCAAGCTGTTGGGTATTTATTGATTTATTTATATGGTTAATATAATGTGTGCTTTTAAAGGTGACTATCAAGCAGTGCAAGCTGGCTTCTGCAACCTAGTATCATTATTACCAAGTATCCTATTGAGCCTAATGCTATTAAGACAAGATGCAACAACTAAAGATCATCCTCTCTTAGTGGCTGACTTATGTCTCCAGATGCCTCTTGTACAAAACCATCTCAGGGTTTCAGCCTTTGTTATTTAACGCATGCTTTATTACTAGGTATTTAATAGCCAGGTGGGGCATCTATTTATTCATGCATGGATTTATATTTTGCACATTTGCTACCCACAGAGCTTTGTGTTAAAGATAATCAAGACAGATAACAAACTGAAATGTACATAGCAATACAACAACCTAACTTATTAGAAACATAAAAAAAAAATCAATGACAAAAAAGGCCCTGCTGGGTTGGCTCATGCCTGGAAATTGGAGACTAAATATGATGCCTTAACATTTTTGCCTTGTAATCCACAATGAAGTTGTGCAATGCCATTATTATTGGTATTTATCTATATTCTACCTTTTTCTCAGCCCTGGGACTCAAGGTGACATGACAGAAATTAAAATAACTACATCTAAAATTCACATCATACAAATGTCAAAACACAGTTAAACTATCAAGCACACATTCCCTCCAAAATTTCACAGACAAAAACCAGGACATGTGTATTTAAGCAACACCAGATTGTTGTCTAAATGACAAAAGTTATTAATGAGGAAGAACAAACAGGCTAGAAGAGGCAATGGTAGTTTGCTTTTGTCTGCACCGACTGGGAAGGGCAAGATTTTACCTCTTCTGTTCTCTGCCCTGATGAATAAGTCCAAATGAACTGAGGGGCTGTGCAGATTGCCCCAAAAGGGTGGTCTGCAGCCACCGCTTTTACAGCTGGATCAGGGCCACGGCAAGCACATGCCGCAGCCCCAATCTGGCCTTTGGAGGGCGTGTGGTGCGGAGCACAGCATCATGCCACCCTGGGGACAGAGCTGGGACATGTATCATATGAATGCCATGCCCCGACTCCATGCCCAGTGTGCCCTATCACAGGAGTATGCAGAGCCCCTGAGTTTGCATAAACTGAAGCAAGCTGAGGACAAAGGGGCAAAGTGGGAGGAGGAGTATGAAACTGCCAAACTGGGATAGTTAAAGAGTGTGATAGCATGAAAGCAATTTGAAAGCATAACCATGAGTAAGAAACACACAGAGAAAAATTATTATAATAATAAATAAACTTTATTCTTATACCGCGCCTTTCTGCTGCAGCAATCAAGGCGGTTTAATGACTAAAATATATTGGAATAATACTTACAAAGTAGGGATAGTACAGAAATTAGATGGAATTATTCTGGGAAGGCCTGCCAGAAGAGATCCATCGTGACAGCTTTTTTGAAGCTGTCTAGGCTGGTTATTTGACGGACCTCCTCCAGCAAGGCGTTCCATAGTCTGGGCCAAAAAGAAGTGGCAAAATGCCACTTCTTTTTGGCCTGGAAAAGGGGCACCCTTGTTGCCGCAGCAGCACTTTTCCGCATTCCTTTTAGCATGCGGCAAAGGAGCACCGTAATACTGCCTGCCATGCAGTCAAGTGGGCAGTGTGACACTGGCTTGGGGGTGGCATTGGAGTGTGCATCGTCCAAATGTCATGCCCCCATGCTGCCCCCCAAGCTGGCACTTACTGCCATGTGTAAAGACTGAAAGTTTGCTTTTCTTGACAAGTCTGAATAGTGTCCATTGGTTGTTTTAATGAAATTTGGGAGAAATATATGGCATCTCATAAGGCTGAAGTAAAAAGGGTAAATGTGTCCATCTTCAGCATTTCTGAATTAGCTGTACCTCTGCAATTATTATCAGAATGGTTTAATGTTTGACACAATGGTAGACTCTAGCACATACATAAATGATGCCAAGTTTCACATTATTAGCTCAAGCAGTATGACATTTATAGGCAATAAATTTTGAGGCTCATAAGAGCAGAACCTTCATGTGTTTGTGACTCACCTCAACTTTAATTAAAACAAATTAAATCAGCAGCCAATCAGATATGTAAAGCAGCCTATGTGTAGTTTACAAGGAGGGGATTATCCTGGCATAAGCTTACAATAATACAAGCATAGCCTAATACAACTAACAGTACCTAAAAAGGCCTACTAGAAAAGGTATATGTTTACTGATAGCTGAAATGCAAGTAGAGAAGGCACTGGACAGACCTCCATTGGGAGATCATTCCTCTATCTCAGTATCACAACAGAAAATACCCTTTTTTATATAAATCTTAGCAGCACTTGAGGAATCAATTTGAGTGCTCAGATAGGTTTGTACAGGAGGACTGACTTGTGTATATATTGCATTTGTGCAGTATAATTTAATAACAGTTAAACTAGTCTCTGCATGGTAATGTTACTGATGTTTGAATTTATTCTTTAAAAGTTCCAATTCATTTGGGCCTGTACATAATCAGTTTGGCTTTCTGCAGGGGCTACATTAAAAATAAAGAAATAAAAATAAGCACAAATACAAATGTTAACTTAAAATCTTCAGCTTAATTTAAAACTTAAAATTAACTTAAAGTCATCAATAAGCATGTGGAGACCAGTCTCCCCTTTCTGCTCATATTGACCTGGATTAGCCTTATATATGTGCTTTAAAATACACAAAGGGGCAGTACAGACCCCCCCCCCCGCAAGTTATCAATACCATATGGATTTTATCTGTTGTTTAGTTTTAAATTTGTGTGCCTGTACATGTGTGAATGTGTGAATTGAAGGGGGTCTATTCATTTTATTTTTACATGGGAGATTTCAGCTTACAAAATGTTGCTAGATTGTCACGTACCTGGTCACAGGAATCAAAGGTCCAAAACAGAAATAATCCAGTTTGGGAATCGCTCAATGCTAGGGAATTCTGGGAACTGTAGTTTTGTGAGACACAGCCTTCTCCGTCAGACAGCTTCAGTGCCACAATAAACTACAGTTTGCAGGATTCCCTAGCACCAAGCCAGGGCAGTTAAAGTGGAATCAAACTTGATTATTTCTGCAGGGTGTTTTGAACCAAAGTCTATTTTTAAAAGGATGGGGGTGGGTGGGTTCCATTCTGTGGGATGCCATTTGAGTTTCCCAGGATGTTAACCCTTTTTAAAGGAAACAAAACTTTTACAGGTTTGAAAGTTAAACTTGTTAGAGTCCAGCTTTCATCAGCAGAACAGCAAAAGTGTGAGTCAGACTATTTATTCGGTCTGCTTTCCTAAAGAATAAAGACTTATTAATTTGTAGTTTATAAAAGAAATAATAATAGCTAAATAAATAAATAAATAAATACATACATAACAAACTAAATCCTATCCTAACTGGTGATGGTTTGGGGAAAGAGATGAAATCTCACCATCTTTAATATAGCAGAAAAAGACTGAAACTAGCTGCTTGAAGCAGTTTACAATCCTGGGAGCCTCCAAGAGTCAGTGACCAAAATCATATGATAGGATGAGAAAGTGAGAGGGCATCCCTGTCTAACTTAGGAGGGACATGAGAATGCAAACAAAAATTTTCCAACAATCCCCTTCTCATTCTCTTGGACAGATGTCAAGAATCTTCAGTCCTTTGCGTAGCCTCTAGAACCAAACTTCTGGTAGAGGTTTAGTTAGGATGTTTGTAATCCTCACCACAGTATTCCAGTTGGACAAGTCCATTCTTACACATTTCTTTTATTTTATGAAAAGCAATGTCGATATTCTTCTTGAGTGGTTTTTCACTCTGAAAAATCTTGAAGCAGCTCTAATTATCTTGCATCAAAATTGTTGGTTTGAGTTCTCTAATCCTAAAGTCCATAAGTTAATTATGCAGCCATTTGATTTCATCACATGCTGCTTTTGCTGAAACACACTCATCACCTGAAGAAGAATTTGTAATTTTTGATTGCTTCTTATTTGTCCAACCTACCACCACAGAAGATCAGGTTTCCAGTGATTGATTTCCTGTCTGCCAGATCTACAGCCTTGGCTGCATCTATGTAGGTGATCAGATGTGGTTGGTGACAGGCTAGCAGCATCAGTTAGTGATCTGCTGTTCCTTTTAGATATCTGGCAACTCTCTTCACTACAATCAAATCTCTTTCTCTTGGAGAGGTGACAATTCTGCATAAGATGCCAACAGCATTTGTTCTGTTAGGTCTGATGAAGTTGGCTATGCATAGGAGTTTCCCAACTGCAGTCCTATCCTTGTCTCCATTTTGCAAAGGTTCGGATTTCTTAATGTTCTTTAAGAATCCTACTTCCATTGGAGTTGGCATACCTTTTGCATCTTTCAGACCAAAACAGTCCAGAAGATCCAGTATCTTCTATTTTTGATTCAGAAAGAAACTTCCATCACTGCCGTTTTGTATTTGCACTCCAAGATAGTATGAGATGTCTCCCAAATTTTTGGTATCAATCACTTTCTTGAGATTTTGGATTATCTCTTCACTATCTACTTTGTTTTCAGTACATAGGATCAAATCATCCACATAACTTGTGATGTAAGTCCATTTATTATTATTTCTGAATCTCTCATATATACATTTGTCAACCATGTCTGGCACAAACCCCTTGCTTTAAACCATAAGTGTTCTTTTGCAGTTTGCAGACAACATGTTTCTTACCAGATATTTGGAATCCTGGGGGTTGTTCCATATAAAGTTGTTCAGTGAGATCATCATAAAGAAAAGCTGTGTGAACATCCAGATGCTGAACATTCATTTTCTTGTAGGCCGTGACAGCTAGGACAGTTCTGATGACTATGTGCATGGTTACTCCAGAAAAAGTTTCATTGTAATCCTCGCCATACCTCTGAGTATAACCTTTAGCAACAAGTCTTGCTTTGTATCTTAGAATCTCCCCTTCTGCATCTAATTTCATGGTAAAGACCGATCTACAGGCAATTGCTCTTCTTCCTTTTGGCAGTTCTGACAAATCCATGTCTTGTTCTAATACAAAGATTGCATTTTCTCACTAGCAGCTTGCACCCACTTCTCAGAATCTGTCTTTGGAATTTCCTTTATCTTCTTCCAATTAGAGGGTTTTGGAATTAATTCCTCTGTGGCTTGATAAGAAAATCTGTCAGATAGTACATCTTTATTAGGGCATTTTCAACTTCTCACCTGGATTTGGATAGCTGGCTCTGTTTCTTGCTCACTGTCCAGTTCCTCATCGTTAGGCTGGTCCACTGTAGGTGTAGCCGTTTCTGGATGCAAGAACTCTGAAGGACGAAATAACTCCACGTGCTCTGGTCACTTGTGGAAGTCTTCTTCTTCAGCAAATAAATCTTTATAAACATCTTGATTTTGATTAGATTTGGGCTGTTGGTCTTTCATCAATATAAACAGCACTTGTTAATTTTATTGTGTGACCATCTGGATTTAGAATTCTGTAACCATTTGTAGCATAACCAACAAAAGTTCCCTTTTCACTTCTGCAGTCAAGTTTACCTCTTTTCTGCTTAGGAATATAGGTAAATGCTTTGCTTCTAAAAACTTTCAGATGGTTTAGTTTAGACTTAACTCCATGCCATAACTGGAATGGTATTACATCTTTAGATTTAGCTGGCAAGCTGTTAAACAGGTATGTTGTAGTCATGATGTCTTCAGACCAATAGCATTTAGGTATATTGGCTTCCAAAAGCATGGTGACTGCCATCTTCTTGAGAGTTCTGTTCATTCTCTCTGCCACACCATTTTGTTTGGAAGAATAAGCTTATGTTGTCCAACGCTCAATACCATGTTCCTTTAAAAATTCATCAAATTCAGTATTGACAAATTCAGTTCCTTTGTCTGTGTGCAGGCTCTTTGGTTTATAGCCAAATTTGTTAGAGACTCAGTTGAAGTACTCTTTGAATTTTTGAAAGACTTGACTTTTATATCTGAGAAGATATATCTGCTAAAATTATCAATAACCGTGATAAAATAAGAGTTACCGCCTGCTGACTTTTGATTCATTGGTACAGAAAGATCAGCATATAAAAGATCCAATGCTTTGTTAGTTTGTATCACAGTAACTGGAGGGTTTGGAGCTCTTGTAGCTTTTGCTTTCAAGCATTCTACATATTTTTCATTGTTAGAGCATGCTTTGAATTCAAAGTCTCTTGTAAGCTCTTGATTTGCCAGTCTCTTAATATTTTCCACACTTGATGAGCAAATCTGCAATGCCATAAAGTTGAACAGTCTTTGTGATTACATCTGATTACATTGTTCACAGATGAACATAAAATCTGTATCTGATAACATCCATGAGATCCTAAGTCTGATTTAAAAATCAAATTTTTACCACGAAAACCAAAACAGGTTTGGTTTTTGAAACTGACATAGTTGCCTCTTGACGTTGTCGTTGGCACACTGTAAATGGAGGCTTGCAAATCCAGTACATAGTAAGTACAGTATCAGGAATTTGTAAAGTTCCTATTCTATCAGGACCAAGTTTTGTTTGTAAAATAACAGGTCCTTTTCCTTATGTGAAAACTTCTTGACCATTGGCAAGATAGACAGGAAAAGTTACATTTGCACCAAAATCAACAAACCAATTTTTGCTGTTGAAGTAATGTGCACTTGCTCCACTATCAATAAAAACTGGGTTTTTATATTTATCTCCAGCAATTTGAAATAATTGTTGATAAATCAAATCAATATCAATATGACTGGAAGATTTCTGTTTAGAATTGAAAGCTTCTTTCTTAAAGTTGCTTTTGTTTTTCAAATTCAGTCCCTAACTTTATAGCTTTTGCAGCTCAGCTCTTAGCTTTGACTTGTTAACTTTGGTTCTATTTGATTTAGGAGAAAAAGAAGTCTTTTTCAAATCCTCTGCAGCAAATTCTCTGTCTGTTGTTTTTGAATTAGTCTTCCACCAAGTTTTGTCTATTTTGAAAGTCAACAATTTGAGCAATAACATCTTGTAAAGAAACATCTCCTTTAACTTGTAAAGCATTGATTATTGGAGAGTAATATTTACAAAAAACAGTCCAAGTTTTGCATGTTCTGGAAAGGATTCTCCAACTGCTGTAATTCCAAGTTGTCATAAAGCCATTAATATACTGATTTTAAAATTGTGGGTGGTGCAACTTGGTGTTAACAAGTTTGATCATGAGAGCTGCTTGATTAGAAGTACTTGGAGAATTAAATACTTTATGTAATTTGTCCCATATTTGTTTTGCATTAGTTAAACCTTGAATATGGTACAGAGACGCAAATATGAGCTGCTGCTTTCTCTGAATTTTCATCAAACTGTTGTTGATGTTTTCCTGCTTTTGTGGGTCTCTGCCCATTTATTGTTTTAAATAGTCCCATAGTAGTCAAGTTCATTTGCATTTTCCATGACCACGTTTAAATAATTTATTCCAGTTAGTATTTCCGTAATCATTGTAGAATTAGGATTAGCAGAAGCCATTCTCTGTTCTTAGAGTAGTTACAATCTTACTTGAAGTAACTAACTTTAGGAGAAGCAGTTCAAAAGGAGGGACAGGAGAATGCAAACATAATTTTTCCAACACATTCCTTCTGTTATCCAGTGATAAACCATGCTGCTGAAAAAATTAGGATTGCCAAAGTGAAGACTAGAAAGGGTTTCTATACTTTGTACTGAAGTAGGTATTTTAGAAAGCCTTGCTTGTTATGCAGTCAGGGAACTAGCAATACCTGCTGAAAATCCCTCTTCCAAGAGCCAATGCCAATTTTTATTTTTATTTTTTCATTCTGGCATCTCGATTCTTCATTGCCTTAAAACTGGTTATAACAAAAGTCATCTCAATCAATGTCCAGGCCTCCTAAAATGAATATAGCAGATATTCTGAAGCAATTTCCCCTGATGCTGCATTTGTAAATGCTCCCCCTTGACTTCATCCAAGATACCCATGCTGACCCGACCTAGTATAGCATCAGAGATGTCACGTCATTTGTCTCAGAAAGGATGAGGCAATCACAGAGGGCAGATGGAAATAAAAATAAAGAAAGAATTTCATGTTAGGAGGAAAACCTAACAACATCTGTGCCCTACTACAGCAACAAACCCTTAACATTAGTTGGGTGAGCAATTCTTAGTTGTGTGTTTATGAAAGGAGATGCATGTGCCCACCCAACTCATTAGGTGGCACATTCTTGATGCTACTGCTGCAAATTGGCAGTAAAATCAGTGGCTGCCATAGAGCATCTCATTGACATTACAGTTTCCACCCACTTCAGCAGAAACAGTGGTAGCTCTCTATAGTCGAGGAACATTTCACCACAGCACTCTCATCATGGGCAGGGTCAACCCTCTCTTTTTATTCTAGAAGGGAAAGAGGTAGTGTAGTTTAATGACTGACGATGGCTAATGGGAATAATGGAGGGGAGGTAGAGGGGGGGAGATACACAAGTGTGACTGGTGGTGTAGGCAGGCCTTGGGCCATAGGTCTTGCAAACTCTGATCCATATGCTATGTATTTGTTCTTAACACTTCTGAGAGTGGGAGAAGTATCGATACAGATTAATCAATTGTTATAGCAACAGGAAAGATACATGGTGGTTGCACCTCTCAATTAAAGTGGTCACTAGGTGAAAAGAAGGCAAGCTAGAGATAACCCTCACTTGGTCAAAAGCTTTTAACACAGAGAAAATCAAAGGTGGAGGAGGAAGAAGAGGGGGAAAGAAGGAGGAGGTAGAAGTGGAAGCATGACTTCCATGCCAACTTGGTAGTGGGATAAAAAATGGGGGGAGGTCTATGACACCGTATTTCATTCTTCAGAATGCTTAATTTCCAGGTGAGTGTTCACAAAGCAAAGCACTGACACACCTGCTTACAATACTGGCACATCCACCTTTGATCAGAGTGGCCACTGAATTCAGAGTGACCACTAAATTTCCCCAATAAAAATAGTGTCTTACAAAGATCTGCACTTGGTCCAGTATGTAACTGAATCCGTTCACCTAACTTGCTGTTCTGTTCTGAAGCTAGAAGTTCCATCACTTTTTCCAGTATGCTCCAAAATCATAAATATGTATGCTTAATCAACCAAAAATCCAAAATAACAGCCCTGGAGGGCATTTTCCCCAACTTAAAGCAAAGTTGGCTGGAAGCCATTTGGCATTTGATACAAAGTCATTAAAACAGTATTGCAAACAAGGCATTTTTTCCTTCTCCCGTTTAAGCCTTGTTTTGCCTCCTACCAGTCAGACATAAAATACCCAGGGAGCCACTTTGGCATATGAGACTTTTCATCTATAGGCGATAATTAGAATTGTAGACAGACATAAATGCCTCACTGTTGGCAGGGACTGTGCCACTTCACTAATGTGGGGACATGTATTTCCAGTGATGAAGGTAGGTCATTTTAAATGCTAAACATAAATGGTTTAATTGGAGGAAAGGGGCTTTAGACGCCAGTACCTGACTTGAAGGACCTTCCTTCTCTTCCACACATTACTTTGCAACTGTTTCTACACCCCTGGGAACAACAATGACAACAAGAAAATACCTTGACAATATGAGGTTTTGCATGTTAAACTCACTTCTATTGTGAGGATAAGCTTGCTTTTCCTGCCTTGATGGCATGGTGAATATTGAGTTGGGTATGAGCACCATTCAATTCTAAATACTTTAAAGTTACTAGATTCCCTCTGATATTGGAGCCTAAGCAGGATCAGCCCTGGTTAGTACTTCGATGAGAGATGGAGAACAAATACCAGATGGTGTAGGCTATATACTTCAGGAAAGAACTGGCAAAACCACCTCTGAGTTCCTTGCCTAAGAAAACCATATGAAATTCATGGGGTCACCATAAGTTGACGAGGGACTTGAAGGCATATGCACACACAGTGTATTTATAAAGAACATTAATATTTAAGGAAGAAATTATACTTTTTAAAATAAAAAACAGTAATTTATAAAATAAAAAATGAAACAAGATTCTTTGACCAGGTGGCTTTGATTCACTTTATCTGTGTATGTGTCTGTGTCTTTAGATATGTATATGTAAAAAGAGGTAATGAGGAGGAGGAAAGAAGGATTGGAGAGCCAGCATGGTGTAGTGGTTTGAATGTTGGACTACAACTCTGAAAGTTCAATACCTGGCCATGAAACCCCCTAGATGACCTCAGGCAAGTCACAGGCTCTCAGCCTCAGGGGAAGGCAATGGCAAACCTCATCTGAACAAATCTTTCCAAGAAAACCCTAAGAAAGGTTTGCTTTAGGGTTGCCATAAGTCGGAAATGATTTGAAGACACAACAACAACAGCAAAGAAAAACTGAGATGGCAACTAGCATGATTCTTGGTAGGCTCCCAGTCCAGCATGTCTATTATGGTGATCCTATATGCCATTGCTCTCAATATTTGCTTTTCTCTAGGTGATTATTTGCAGGATCCCTGGAATACAGAGTTCTGTCTTGAGCCCTAGTTATACCACTGCCTGTTCATAGCAGCATTGCTAAAGAACATTTTCTTTGGCCTCCCCAGATTGTGGAATGACCTGTCAGGAGAGATTCAACAGCTAAACATGCTGTCTGAATTTAAAACAGTATTAAAGAACTATCTATTCTGACAGGCCTACAGCCCCAGCAGATTTCAAACTATGAATTTTAAATTGGTATATTTTTAATTTTATGTTTGATGATTTTAAGGTGTCCTGTGTATTTTAACTTGTGTGTGTAAATGGTTTTATGTGTTTTAACCTATGTTGTACTCTACCTCAAGACTAGGGGAGAGATGGTTGTTGTTGTTGTTGATCACTGACTAGGATACAGTTTTTGCACATGTCTCCACAACCTATGGAACCACTAACTAAGCCAAGTGCAGCCTTCCAGGTAAGCTTCCTGGTACTTTTAAGTCTAGGAAAGCTCATGCTGCCACCTTCTTTCTTTCAGTTAGTCTCAAAGGAGCTACAAGATCTCTCTACTCTCTAATTAATAGTCAGCCAGGTAGCAAAACCTGGATCCCTGGTGGGCTGCCCAACCCACTGAGAGCTGTCAACATTTGGTTACTCTGTCATGTGATTCACATGACAGAGTGTGGATGCGGTGTATAAAATATGCCATTAGCACCTTCAGTAACTAATTTCATAAAGACATTGCTACACTTTAAGACTATCTAGGAGTGGAGTCCTATGTTCTTGCCTTGAAACTTTGGAGTGGCTGTGATTACTTGGTGGTGAACTTTCTGATTCAAAACATCCCCTGCTTTATTATTACTGCCTCATGGATTTCTCTTTGATCTTTCGTATTAAAATAAAACATAGTCAGTTTTGAAATCACTCTCATGGGCTCAGCCACAGCAAATACTGTGTTTTCTGCAGTCCTCAGCTTATACTTCTTTCTGCCATGACTGGCACCCTGAATGTGGATTGTAAGCAGTAAGAGGGACACTTCGTTACCTAGAGAGGGCAACTTTAAAATTATAGCCTTTCATGGAAACCACAGTAATTTCCATAAAAGTTCCACATTTTTTTATCACAAACATAAACTCCAAGCAGGGTAATACTGGTAAGGGAGAGTTTAGACCTCCAAAATGCCATCAGCTAATGTTCCTACAAAGCCAGCATGGTGTAGTGGTTTGAGTGTTGGACTCTGGAGACCAGAGTTTGAATCCCTACTTGGCTATGCAAACCAGGGTGACCTTGGGCAAGTCACAGTCTCTCAGCCTCAGGGGATGGCAGTAGCAAACCCTTTTTGATTAAACTTGCCAAGAAAACCCTATTATAGTCTTGCCTTAGTGTCACCACAAGTTGGAAATGACTTGAAGGCACACAACACACACACACACACACAATATTCCTAATGTTATTGAAAATTACTTAAGTGTGTGTGTGTGGCTTCAAACAAGGAACCAGATGGCTCTTCTGGGTGGGGGTCATGATGACATCTGTAAAACGACTTCACATACCCTCCGACTGTCCCAATTTAGCTGGGACAGTCCCAATTAATCCTATGTCATCCCACTTTTTCTGCTGCTTTTAAAATGTCCCAGCTTCTTTCTTCTCTCCCCACATTCTCCCTTTGACTTTGGCTTATTTTAATTCCTGCAGACTGCATACAAACATATTTTGCACTCAATTATTAGGAGGAAGGGAGAAGAGAGGAGGGGCCGGAATCTTGGCTTTACCTGTAGGCTCAGGCAAAAGCAAACTGCTACAGCCTCTCCTGCCTTGTCTTCCTCGCTAATGCTGTTTTTAAAATCTTAATACTTTATTAAGATTTACATAGTGGTAAGGCAATATCAGTATTATTTCCCCCTCCATTACAATAAATCTACCCCATCATCCCACCTACCCCATGTGTACTACACAAAATAAATAATGTCCTGTCAAACCTTTCACATCTGCAATTTTTGTTCTTTTTCCATTCCACATGATTATAACAGTATTTATCTAGTTATTAATCCATAAATTTAACTTTATCATTTGGTGGTTTCAATTCTTCTATTTCTATTGTGTAGTACAGATTGGGGTGGGTGGGAAGAAGGTGGATTTATTTGTAATGAAGGGGGGAATTATTATAATAATCTTTATTTGGAACTGAGAATAAGAATTTAACACATAAAGACCTCATGTCACTTACATTATGCACTGTGAGACTAGAAAATGTCAAAACATGGGGGAAAAAATTAGAGATTTCAAAAATTAATTAATTAATTTTAAAAATACTGAATTAATTCATTATTTTAAAGGAAAACTTTAGCTATCTCGACCATGCTGTAATGTTGCATGCCCACATGTGTCCCAATTTTCCTTTGTGAAATGTCAGATGGTGTGGCATCTGAATTGGCCACCCACTGGAAACCACCACTGGGGAACCTCTGGCTTGCTATGGGGTTAATCTGAAACAAAGAAAGTGGAGATGGTGTAGATCAGGCCTCATTTTTTGGCATGCAGCTACTATCAGTCTAACTCAGCATGGCTAATGGCAAGAGGCTGTGGAGATACAAGTGACATACTGTATTATTATATTGCATTTAAAAGCCACTCCTTTTCACTTTCATTTTAATTGTTCAATTAATTTTTGCAGTAGCAATATATCAATACCTGGAGAATACAACCTATATTGACTAGTACTAAATATCTAAACCAAATTTTAAGTTGTTGCTGCTACATTACTCTTTCACAGGTGATGCTTTCTTCAAATTATGCCAAGTCTTTATACCCAATGTAAATGGCATACAGTAGAATTATTAAGTGTCACTCTTGAAAGAATATTAATTAGCATGCTCTGGAGCTGTCTTGAGTCTATTTAAATTGCATATACTTCAATTAAAATTAAATTGAAACAGATTCAATCAAAGTAAGCTGAAGCAGAATTCAGACCACTACCTTCCATGTCTTTTATAGCTGTCTGAAAGAAGAGCAAAGCAACAGATACAAAGAAGTAGAAGTGAAAGGCAAATGACATAAATAGTTTTCCTGGCATAGCAGCAGCTGTTCTTTCTTGGATCTCTTGGATCTCTGTAAATTTTGTGTTTACCTAATAAGAGGGGTTAATCTGAAACAAGGGCAAAACAGCCCCATTTTCGCCACAACAATAGTGTAACCAATACCTAACAACATGTGACACCTGCCAAATGAAATGTCATGAATAGCAAAGTTGGAGGTATGTGACATTCCAGATAGGGTTAGACTGCAAGCCCCATCAGCTTTTGCCAGCATATTGAATGGTGACAGAAGCATAAGAGCTGCAGTCCAACAACATCTGAGGGCCACAAATTGCCCATCCCTGAAAGACATACCCTGCAGCTGTATTGATGGCTCCTATTAATTGTCTGCCATCCCACTTTCTCAACTGCTTTTAAAATGTCTCTTTCTCTATTAGCTTTCTCCTTTCCCCTTTCATCTTTGGCTTTCTTTACTTTCTGCAAACAAAATTAAAAGTGCAAAGCAGTTTGCACTCAGTTCAAACAGAGGGAGAGGAAAGGAGGGATGGTGTCTTGCTCATCTCAGTAAGCTCATTTGTTGTCTGCCTTTTTTTCCCAGACTTTTCTAAACGTACACGAATTCTCTGATTAAAATAGTAGTTTTGCATATTCTTTCTTATCAGCTACTTTTGCTGTCTTGCCACACCCTTTTGACCACACTCTGATGTTTTTTGGCTACATATGCCCCAGTTTTCAACTGTGAAATGTTAGAGGATATATGTAGGCTTGGGGAGGGATTCTTTAAGCCTCTGTTTAGGTGCACTGAAGTAACTGAGCCCAACATCAGTCTATGCAAATGCAGGAGCCAATAGACTTCTGAGGTTTCACTATGACAGATATTGTCATTTTACCATTAAAAAAAGAGTTCCTTGATTTTACAAATTTTAAGTCCTGTTGCCAAGAGCAGCAGAGCCATGCAAGGTGGCTGCAGAAGCCACCATCTTTATTATCTTGCAGTATCACTGGGTCATGCATCCAAATACACTGCATCAGAGCCCAGAGGCATTCTAGTGAAATGAAGATAGCATTGTTTAGTGCAGCTACCTCATCCATCACTTCTTGGATTCTCAAAGTTTGTACAGACCAGCCAATAAAGCCAGCCTGGGGGCAGAGTCAGGGGGTGGCATCCATACAATGCACACCCTGACTCTACACCCAGGCTGGTGTGATGCCACATGCCACACCACATGGTGTGTGGCTTCACAGCGCTCTTCTAACTCCGTGTGTAGATGACGCAGCTCCAAAGGAGCACCAAAAAGCCATGGCACTGGCAGCTATGGCACCTTTTCCATGGTGCAGAAAGAAGCCACTTTTTGCAGCTTCTTTTTTTGCTGTGGAAAGGTGAGATTGGGGCTGTGGTGTGCAGTTGCTACAACCCCAATCTGGCACAGAGAGAGGCGGCTGCAGGCCACTCCTTAGGGGCAGTCTGCACAGCCCTCAGTTTCATTGAGGGTTCTACTGCTGACTATCCAACCTCACCATTTGTCTCTGCTGCTCTTCACCCCTCCACTCTCTAGTCAGCTTGTGGAGGAACAGGAAATATCATGGTAGTGCCATGGGGATGGGGGTCCAATCAAACCTAGTGTCAGAACTGTCAAGCACCTTTCACACACAGGGTTGCTAGCTTGTGTTTAGTTTGGTGAGCTCAAAAGTCATGCAAAAGTTAAACCATCTACCATCCTTATCTCTAGTGCACAGACTGATCTCTTTGGCTTCTTCCACACCGCAGAAATAATGCAGTTTCTTACCACTTTAACTGTTGTGGCTCCTGGGATTTTTATTTTGCTGTGGCACCAGAGCCCTCTGAGAGAGAAGACTAAATATCTCATAAAATTACAAATTCCAGAATTCCATAGCATTTATCCATGGCAGTTAAAACACTATCAAGCTGCATTAATTCTGCAGTGTAGATTCAGGCTTTTTCTGCCACTCTTGAAATGAACATAACATTTTAAAGTTTTGCTCAGTCAATTTTTCTCAGTCAATTTCCTGTTAAACACTACTAAAGTTTTGTTTCTTCAGGGAAGCCTCTGAAATAAATTCTCATTGGGGCTTATACACAAGGAACTGTATACAGGACAGCCTCTGACAAATTTTGCCCATTAAATATTGCTAAATTACAAGCAGAATTTGTTAGACCAAAGCAAACCACACTGTGATACCTCTGTGGTTCTTTAAATCAGATGTTGCAAAACTTGCCCAACTACAACCAGAGATCCCTAGATTCAGGTTAAAGAAACAACCCACATTCCCCATTATCTTAGTTTGCCCCCACTTTGTGCATATTACAATGATATTGTTTTTATTAATCTTCAACTTTGAAACCCAAGACTCCCCATTGTTATAGGTTCTATGAACTGCATTGTTTTTTGTTTGTTTGTTTGTTTGTTAGGTGGTCAGTTATAAATATTGTGCCCAGTCTGCATTTGCACACAGTCATGCACAGCGAGATCTGAACATGCCTCCACATCTGTAACTGTGTAAAAGGGTTTTAAAAACAAATAGAAGAAAAATAGATGGAAGAAAGAATTAAATAAATAAATAAAGTGGGCTGCCAGAACTGTAGACAGCTAAATTCATGAGATAAATTACAGAATAGATGGGGGTTTATCCGAAACTATTACAATCTTTTATTTTGCTTCATGTTTCATTGGTTTTCTGTTTGTTTGCTTTTTTGTTTTTGTTTTTTTAAAAAGAGAGTGAAGAAGCTTCTCCTTCAATTTCAACACGTCTTGAGAATGTTCACACTTAATCATATATCCCTTTCACTTTTGATGGGAAGGGCCATAGAACAATGGCGAGCACCATGATTTCCATACAAAGGGCCAAATCTTACTGGCAGTTCCAATTAGAGTAGACCCATTTAATCAATGGGATTAATACATAGTGCTTACACATTCAAAAACTGTTTTTTTTTAGTTTTTTTTAATTTTTCAATTAAATATTTGTTGACATTTTAAAAGATACAACTTGAAATCTATAAAATATAAACAGAAAAAAAGAACATACACACTTCCCTCCCTGCTGTCTTTTTATATCCCCTTCCAAAGAAAAATGAAAGACTTCACTCTTCCCTTTGATTGTATTTTCACTACTTATCCTTGAATCTCCTCTAAAGTCAATAAATATAACTATTAATAAACTTCTCCAATATTATCTTTGTTAAACTACATTTTTTTCTCCAATAAAAAATAGAAATAACAAGCTTTTCTATCTAGGCCCCGATACAGATGGTCCAAAAGGGCCGTCTGTTGGACTGGATTAGGGTTAGGGAGCATGCAGCATTTGCACGCTCCCTAAGCCTAGCACATATGGACAGCGCCATTTTAATATGGTGCCGTCCATACGTGCGTGCCATGATAGTGTCATGGCATGCACTACGTTTATGCAACGCAGTGCACGCCTGACGTCGTGGCGCAGCAAGAGGGTGCCGAGGGCGCCCTTTCTGCTGTACCAAAAGGAGCTCCAAAATGGAGCTCCTTTTTTGGTGCCTTTTTTTTTTTTTTTTTTTTTTTTTTTGCTGCGCCAAGGATCCCGAGGGGAAAGGGGCCGCAGTGGCGGCCCCTTTCTCCCCTCAGGAGTGCCAGGGATGGTGGGGTGCAGTGGGCGCCTGCTGCACCCTGCTTTCAGGCCACAGAGAAGCGGCAGTTTGCCACTTCTCTGTGGCCTGGAGAAGCAGTGGAATGGGGCCTCATCCCAGCACTTCTCTGGGCACCTACAGACTGCCCCTTTTGGGTGGTCTGTATCTCAAAATCTACAGTAAAAACCTCCCCTTCCTGTTGCTTTATGTAATCTATGGGAAAAAAACCACATTTCTAAAAACACTTCCAATGTGTTCCTCCTAAATAGCTTAGTTAATTTGTCCATTTCCATGATTTCCATCATTTTCTTTATCCATATTCAAACATTGTTTAGCGTGTCCCTACAGGTTCCAGGTTCAACCCAAGGCATTTTAAGGTACTTTTTGGAAAGGATCCTGTCAGAAAATTAATAGAACCTAGGAAGTTGCTTAACTGTGAAATGGACCACCAACCCATCTCAACAGGGGTGGCCAACTGCAGGGGGGTAGGGGCCATTCCTCCTCATGCCCACCTTGCGGGCTACACTGATGAAGAATGATACGCCACAGTCACAAATAGAGTTCCCAGTTCTCAGGCCCGGGCCTTCCTGTCTACTTCTCAGGGCAAGAAGAAGGAATCTCAGGTGAAAAGTGTGTGTATGTGTTCTCCTTTATTAGACTTCATGGTTGTTATTATTATTATTATTATTATTTGAATTACATACTCTGACCAACTGCTTAATGACAGCACCAGCACCCTGTTGACATTACCAGTGGCTGTCCCTCAGTCTCAGGTGTTTGCTAGGAAATCTCAGGGCTGGGAATGGTTCTAACTTGACAACCCTAGTCACAGAATAAAATAATCCAGGGATCCATGGGAACCCCAGTTTATCAGTGCCGCGCTGCCTCATCGCTCTCACTTGCTGTGTAAGTGGACAAACAAATCACAGAGCTTTGCTATATTTGGTGTATTGTCCAAACAAACGTGGATATTACTTCCTCTTGGAGTTCTTTCTACTCCAACCACCCAGAGAAGGAAATCTAAACCAAATCCTGGATTCCTTTCCTGGTTGGTTGAAAGGGTATCAGACTAGACAAAAAAACCATGCCCACATTCAGACAAATGCTAAATAAAGTAAGAAGAGAAAAATTATTATTTGTTTGATTGTTTTTGCCGTAAATGGGAGCAACCAGGCAGATTTACTTACTTACTTACTTACTTACTTACTTTCTATGCTGCCTTTCTCCCAGAAAGGGACCCAAGGCAGCTCACAAACAAAAAAACATTAAAAACTTATTACAATTAAACAATTAAAACTTCACATAAAAACAATATAGAACTACAAACATTAAAACTACAATAAAAGCACAATACCCACTCCATATAACAACACCCCATATATAAGAAGCCATCCCATGATCACACATTAAAAGCCTACTTGAATGAAACTGTTTTTGCTTGCCGACAGAAACAAACAGGGAGGGCCTTGCTTCTCATGGAAGGAAGCATATGGCTCAACATATGACAAGCTGAGGTTTCCCACAGTTACCTGGTGTATCACATCATGGAAACTAGGCTCATGAATTCTGGGGTCTCAGTAACTCATTTGCCTTGAGCCTGTTTCATGATGACTCTAATTTGGATAAAAAGTGCTAAACAGTAAGTAGATTGCTGTTTGTCATTTCCACATTTCCCTTCTTCCTGTTTGATGGGTTGAAGACCTGACCTTCTTGAAAACCTCTCTTTAAACACCATCCAGTACTTCACTTCAAAGTGCTACATTTTGCATTTACATCTTAACTCCAACTCAGCCTGCCCAAACATATATTTCATTACATTGGATTACCTGGTCTTCATTTAACTGTCACAAAACCATTTCCTTTAGTCTACTATAGCATGCTAAGATTCCCAGTGCAGAGGCTTCATCCACAATCAAGGCTCACCCATGTAAAGTCACATATGGAACACACACTTACCCGGGGGGGGTACACACACACACACACACTGTATAGAATCTGGCAAAGAAGAAGGAGGGGGCTCACGGCAGGGCATAAAGGCGGCAGATCAAGTATCAAATGAGAGTAAAGCAATTCTTTTCCCTTTCAAAAGAAATAGGCCTATGCATGACCCAAAGCTGATGCAGCCTGTGGGTTCATTTCAGCACTAAGCTGATCTGTTAAAGTGATTCATTAATCTCGGATGAAGATGACAAGGCAGGAAACATCACTCACTGAAGAATGCTATGTGATCTAATGCAGTTACAGGTGTGGATAGCAGAAATTATGTCAGCAGACAACTTTCCTCTGTCTTAGTCGTAACTGTTGTTTTTAATCTTACTATTCATTGCACTGGTGAAGTGGGGGCAGATATCTAGGAAATTATTGCATTGCTAAAACTTTGCTACCAGTATATGGTGAAGATTACTGGGCAACTTTGGCCCATGTTCTATCCCTCTATTTGTCTCACTGGACAGTTGGAGAGCAGGTGATGTAGGGAGGGGGAAGAGAGTCCCTAAACTCCTTGGCGAAATGGTGGGGCATATGGAGTTATGCACCAAATACACACAGACACACATGCATATGTTTGTAGATGCATAAAACGTGATGGTACAGCAGTGAACTAAACTTGTGGCACTAGGCTGCCTTTGCATTGCTAATGCCCAGCAAGCTTTGAAGTGAAATAAAGAGGGTGCAATAGGAAGAGGGGTGGCATGAAATGGCAAGGAGGCCTATCCTAATTCTTGGTTATGTTGCAGTAGTCACATTTGGAAAATGTGGGATTCCCTGTAAATTGTGGTCTTTAAAGAGAATCCTTGATATCCTTGATATAACCAGAATCCTGAGAACATATTTGCGGTGTATGTCATGCCTATTTCATAGGTTGTCTCCGGTTTTCTTTAAGGAACGGGAGGAGATACTAGAAATGTTTTACATGAGATTTCCTTGGGAACATTGTTCTATATAAATGAAGCTGGTATATATTATTTATTTATCTTCTTGATTTAGGGAATATTGTAACTTTAAGTGTTCAAGAAGAATAAAGGATATCTCAAACTGGGCTACACGTTGCTTCAGATAGCTCTATCTAGGTCCCATTTACCTAACTGGTAGAAATAAGATAAAACACATGACTTGACTAGGTTGGGAATTAAAATTCTGTCTGTTTAATTTTTGTTCTATAACTGATAATTTCACCTGTATTGTTATCGTGTGCATCTAGTGAAACTTTTAAACTTTTTCCCACATGGAAATCTATGCTTATTTTAGTATGGATTTTCCACAGTGACTAAAATCTGTTGTGCTCATTCTTCAAATGTGTGCATTTTTGTTCGTGGAGAATTTGCTTGTGTATAATTCACAGAAGAAGAAGAAATCTGATCCTCACAATTTCTTCCCAATGACAGGAGACTGAAGATTATCCACATACTTTGGTTAATAGAATTGCAGTCCATGAATTGGATACATGAGTGTAAATTCTCTATGAATGCAAACTTCTTTCCCATTCCATGGCCAACACCAGCCCTGAATGACCTCTGTTCATCCCACTAGGAACAGAAATCTTTCAGGACACTAGTGTGACTAGCTGATCCAGGCATCAACTTGGAAATATTTGGCTAAACATCACATAGCAGCTGCTATAGGAAAACAGAATAGCCATCTTAGGGACCAAAAAGCCCAAGGTCACCAACAGTGAGTTTCATGGTTCAGTATCAAGACATGGGTCTCCAAAAGTCTTCCTTTCATGCATCCATAAGAGCTGTCCTAAAGGTTATTATCTATGATGAGTTTCTCCTGAGCCTATACATAATGTCTTCTGACTGTGATAAAGAGTGATAATCAAACATTCAGCATCTTGGAATGATACATATAAAAATAGAAGTTGAGAAACTGTGATGTGTAAAACAAACTAAATTAGACAACCTATCCAACAAGTCATGACTATCCATTTCAGGTATTTACTATATGTGAAATCATGATGATTTCCTTTCTACCACTTAGAGCTGCTCCCTACACTTCAGAAAGCCCATGTAACAGGCACATTCAGTACATGGCTACGTGCCCATTATTTCCACAGTATGGGAAATAAGCCTCAGGACAAGCAGGAATCTGCCTACAAGCCTTTGGCACTATTAAATCACCAATACTAGCCCCCAAACACTGGAGAGCTACATATCCTTGGCCAAAATAAACCCAATTCCAAAATAAACCCAAAATGGCCAAACCGTGATTTTAGCACATATTTTCTATAATCCTTGTCAATAAAGGAGGGAAGCAGTCAGGCACACCAGAAAGAGACAGGACAGACTGAGAGGGAGAAATGGATACCCAACAGCTAAATATTTCAGAGCCATCAAAGAGAAGGAAACCCCACCCCCACCCCCCATGTTCTAGGTGAATGCTCAGGTTTTAAAATGAAATGTTATTGAAAATTGATATTTGTTCCCTTTAAAGCATGTGTAGTCATCTTTTATGAGTGTAAATAGAGCCTTCAGGAAAATATACAGCAGTTCCCTTTGATCTTAGAAACAGAATAAATATCAAAGAATATGTGAATTCCACAATAGCCAAACAGGAAGAGAATGTGGTTTTACAAAGATGTGTGGCCAAACTTTGACAGGCATGTGCTCATGTGCTCTCTCTCTCAGACAGACAGACACACTTGTTTGCAGGTGATCTACAACGGAGGCATCCCAACCCCTCAGGGACAGTTAGAAAGGGTGTGTGACTGTGGAGTCATTAACTCACCCACACGCCAGTCCATTTCCTGGATTTAGTGATGGATCTCTGTTGAGGAGCTGCAGCTGGGCTGGAGGATGCAAGTTCACCAGGGGTTATTCTGCTCCAGACATCATTATTAACAGGACAAATAAGTCAGACCAGACTTGTCCTTTTTCCCCCCACTGCTCAAGCAATGAACTTCTGAACTCTCTCACTACAGTGAGAAGGTAAAAAAGAAATCACAGTCTGTAGAACTACTGTAACTTGCATGTCACTACTGCCCACAGTCTGTAATTCATTCCTATGCATGACATAGCATGTTTTTCCAGGTTCCAGTGAAATTTTAATAACAGAGGGCTTTGCTAACAGCTCATCTGGCTACGCTTGTTACTTTCTCTAAAGACACAGTAGGCCATTTTCTATAAAACTGTAAAATATTTAAACATATGGTAAAATGTGCAAGTAGGAATCTGGTGGTTTCTTGTAAAAATGGCACTTTTTGTTGTTCCCTGTGTTGTACAAAACTAGAGTTTGCAATGTGATATGAAATATGTTATTTTAAAAACCAGTTCAACAGCTAAGTAGGCATTAACTGGGAGAAGGGACTCTAAAAAAATGGTTGGTAGTATATTGTATAGAGAACACAGGAAAAAATGTCTCTTTTTAGAAGACATAAAGATACTAAAAAACAGCACCATCGCCAAAACAAAGGTCTCAAGGGTGGTGGTTGGCAGTGTCTATATGTTTGCATGTGTGAAGAAGGACAGACTGCCAGACAAACAGAATGGTGAGTGAGAGTGAGAGATAAGGCAAGCAAATTTTATACTTAGAGTTCATCAAAAAGAGAGGAATGTTGCAGTAGTGGATAGATTTAGGAGATCAACATTCCAGAGATTCACATTATCACTAAGTCAGTAAACACCTTAGGAAACCTTGGGCCTCCCATTCCCTCCTAGCTTGATCTACCTCTTCAGGCTATTGTGAGGACAAAGGTGGAGAGAATAAAAACCACATGTTACCTTGAATTCATTGGATGGGGGGGGGGATACACATGTAAACCAAGTAATAAGGAAACTAAGAAAAGAAGGTGTGTTTCTATGCTGCCCAAAATTCCATACTCACCTCGTAGCCACCCCAATCCATCATATGATGTCTGTGATGATTCACAGGCAACACCAGGCTTTTCACCAAAAATCAGATTTAAAAAGAACTGCATTTTATTATGCATTTGCCTGGAGAATCCAACTGATTGTATGTGTGGCCATACTGCCCTTTTACATCAACACAAAAGGGAAATGTGTAGTGGATTGCTCCAGTCTCACCACAGTGAATGTGGTGTTCATGCACTGTGGTCACAAGAGGGATACACATTTTCCTATCAGTGTAGATGCACCCCAAATAAATCAAAATGGACATATACATAATTGCACATATCCATTCTAATTCTCCATTCAATATTGCACGTGTCTATTCTAATGGTACACAAGGCATCATCTATGGGGCGAAACAGATGGGCAGGAAAAAGTTGCCTGAAGCTGCCTTTTCTGAAGCCACATTGAAACCTTCTCTCCCAGGGCACCATCCTATTTCTCTCTCCCTTTCCACGACCACCTCTTCATGCCTCCTTCTTCTGCATCTCCTCCTTGCATCCACTTGCCCCTCGACTCTTATTCTGTCCCCCTTTGTCCCCGCCCACTCTCTTTTCCACCTCTTCAGGGTTATCCTGACCTTCTCCTTCCATCTGAAGCTCCTCCATCCTTCCAGCCTCTTCCTTCCCAACTCTCTCTTCTTCTTCCCTGGTCAGCAAGACTTCTCTTCCCCTGCTGTCTTCCTCCGCTCCTGCCAGATCACCTGAGACCCATGGTCCTCCCAGTTACAGGGAGTTATGCTTATTTTTAGCTGCATAATTCATTTAGATTTTATTTTGTTTATATCCCACTTCTCTCCTGTGGTGAGACCCTGAGATATCAAATTAATACTCCCTCTTTCTCTCTTTTCCCTCCTCTCCAACATGTGCCAGTGAAGACCCGGCTGAGAGAGTGTTTGTTTGCCCTCCTTCTACCTGGGCTACTCGGCTCCTGGACTTAAGGAGGAGTCTTGTCTCCCCCCCCCTTTTTTTTTTTAGATTGTGTATAGTTCACATTGTTTCTAGGATTGGGATGGGGGCTTGAGAATGGGGATTATTTTCTTTTTACTTGTTTCGGTATGTTAATTGTTATGTATTTTGCTTTGTTAATTTTATTTTTTTGTTATTTTTTGTTATAATTACTGTGTATTTTGTTGTTCCTATAACTGCTATGTATTTTTGCTTTGTTAATTGTTATGTATTTTGCTTTGCTAATTTTACTGTTACTAAAATTACTATGCATTTTTGTTGCTATAATTGTTATGTATTTTGTTAGTTATTGCTATTGTTAATTGCTATTGTTAATTGCTGATTTTATTGTTATTGCTTAATACATTGCCGTTTGTTTTTTAATTCATGCATATTGTTATTGTGTGTATAATCCCCTCTGTTGTAGGCCACCCGGATTCCCAGTGATTGTGCGGCATATAAATAATAATAATAATATTAATAATAATTAATGTTATGAATATTGGATTGTGAATTAGATACATCCATCTGTAAGTTTTCAGTAACTACTTTGTGAATCTTAAATAGTGAAGAAAGTTGTCTCCGCATTCTGCCTTTAGAAGTATCTTAAATCCCAGAACACAGATCATCCATGGTACTGTATCAAGATATGTTTGTGAGGAAAAAGTGAAGCACACTGTGTCCTTCAATAATTCTACTGTGTAAAGATGGGATCCAAAATTTGGTACAGACTTGAGAATGCTGTAGGTACAAAATAAAGGCTTAGGAAAATGCATAAACCCACATTTCATTAAATTATGTATCAGTTTGTTGCCAATTGAGCTGGCTTTGTCCCTGTCTTATGGTTGTTATCACCATCAACAATTTTCATACAGCATCAGCATCATTGTAAATTCATCAATATCCTGCATTTGTTCTAATACTGGGACCAAAGACAACTTACAAAAGTTAAAACAAATGCAGTTAAAAACAATTACAGAAAGAAAACTGAAACATGAAAGTTATAAGCAAAATGCAATACCTAGAATTAAAGCCCTTTAAAACAGAGTAGTTAAAAGAGCGCACCATAAACAACACACCATTAAAAGCCCTTGCAATCAATTCCTAGAAAACCAAAAAAGTATTCACTTGCTGACAAAATAACAAGGTGGGAGCTATCATAGATTTCCTAGGGAGGGAATTCCAGTGCTTGGGAGCAGCCTCCAAGAAGCCCCTCTCCTATGTTCCCACCAAATGAACCTAAGAAGGAGGTGGGTCTCTAGGAGTATCGTACTTCCAGTCTCCACATACCCTTCCTTCTTCCATTTCTCAAATGCTTGTTCCATTCCAAAATCTCTTACAAACAGAAATAGTTATCTATACATTTGCCAAATAGGCTTCTTGGAAATGAAAAGAGTTGCATTCCCACAGAATTTGAGGGTCTTTGGGCCCAATTTTTTTTGGGGGGGGCATGGCCCAAATCATACAACACAACTAATAAGATCAAGATTGCAGTTTTCAAACCACAGATAAACGCTTGAAACCATGACAGCCATGTCTGTGTAACATTTCTTTTTGTTTTGGAATAGAAAGCCAAACTATTTAGCACAAAGTTTTTAACAGTCCATCATTTAGAAGCCAAATAAATCATCTTAAGTGCCAGAATCTTGACTCTTTTGCATATTTGAAGTTCGGCTGCCATGATGTAAAAAGCAAGCATCTCAGAATCTGACAACTCTTTCAGAGACCTATACAGTCCT
Source organism: Urosaurus nigricauda (assembly GCA_034509955.1). Lineage (NCBI taxonomy): Eukaryota > Metazoa > Chordata > Lepidosauria > Squamata > Phrynosomatidae > Urosaurus > Urosaurus nigricauda. The sequence goes on along the minus strand of JAOEGL010000001.1, from coordinate 135,873,261 downwards.
TAAATAAATCCTGAAAACCTTTGCCAAAACACAAGAGCTTTCAAACAGTGATGGATCCGGTGTGATAACTGGACAGCACTAAAGCAGTGAGTCACAGTGCCAAAAGAGGAAATGGCAAGAAGTTGATCCCAGCTGCTGAAGGGGATGCGTCAAAACTGACAAAGAGCTAAGAGGCCAGGCTTCCATTTTGCTGAGATATTTACCAGGAAAGGGAGAACACAGCCTGCCAAATTGGAACGTGTCTTGTTGTTTTGACAAACTGCAGCTTAAAAGAGAAAACGTAATTTTCACATCATAAAGTTTGTCTTACACTGTTTTCAGGCTTCATAATGTCTAAATCAGAGGAGGAGGAGGAGGAGGAGGAGGAGGAGGAGGAGGAGGAGGAGGAGGAGTTATTCAGAATGAGGGACACTTCATATTTGGACATCTGAAAAGTTTCATGAATTTTTACTCAGGGGCATGCAGCACTTACTGACAAGAATAACACTGCCAAATAAGGAATTACATCTGTGGTAAGTAGATAATAATCCAATGTGAGCTGGGATTTGGAATCGGCACTGAATTCTTCAGCATTTTGCTCTCAAGAGCACCCCATCAAACATTTGAGAATCAGACATTTCTGCTGTGGGTAGGGAACTCAGTCAAACCAAAATGGTTAGTTGTGGCTCAGACTCACTAAACAAGTTGGTTTTGACTAAATTAAATCCCATGGATTTCAGTGCAACATAGTCACAAGTAGCATCAGCATATATTTTAACCTCCTGGATTTTGCAGCCAGGCCACCCAACACTGCATTTAGAAACATAACAAAGAGAAAAAACCTTTGCATCAATTTCTCTTTGTGATCATGACTGACTGAGTGAAACTCAGTAAGGACGTTTCATGAAAGATATTGAGAGCTTTCCTCCAGTTTTCTATAGGTGGGATTTCTTTGCTGCACCAATTTAGAAGCAATAAAAAATTAACTACAACAGAGAAAAACACTGATAAGGTATACTTCCCCCACCCCGTAATCAATGTACTTCTTTCTCTGTGTGTTTGTATGTAACTTCAAATCACCAGTTGACTTATCATGACCCATTAATTTCACAGGGTTTTCATATGCAAAGAATACTATGGTGATTTTGCCAGTCCCTTCCTCTGAAATACAGCCTACAGCACTGGGTACTTGTTGGTGGTCTCCCATCCTAGTACTAACTAAGGCTGATCCTACTTAGCTTCCAAGTTCAGAAAGGAGCTGGTGCCTTTCAGGGCATCTATGCCCATATATTTATTTGTCACTTTATCCAAATCACTTGAGTGAAGAGAAGAATTCGCGCCGCCCGATTCAGCAGGCCGGCGCAGTTGCCGCGCGCGGGAAGCGCCATTTTAGGCGCCCGCCGCGGTCGCCGTCCCGGCAGCCATTGCGCGGGCGGGCTCACTGCTGATTGGCTGCCGGGAGGGGAGCGCGGGAAGCCAGCCCGCCTTTTTCTTAGGGACGGACTACACGTCCCAGGATGCATTTGGGTGGAGGCGGGCTGCCTGATTGGCTCTCAGCTGCCCGCCTCCTTCCCTGATTGGACGAGGCGTTTCTGGGGGCGGGGCTGCGCTGGCACGCTCGCCCCTGATTGGTCCATGGGCCTATTTAAGCAGGCCGAAGGCAGGGAGAAGCGCCATTGCTTCGTTCGGCTCTGAGCAGAGCAGAGCCGAGCGGGAGAGCTCCGGGCGAGCAGGGCCCGGTCTTTTTTGTTTTTTTTGGGCCATTCAGGCCCGGTCGGGCAGGCTGGGGCTAGAGTGGCCTTCTTAGCCTCCGGCCACTCCCGGCCTTACAGTAGACTGCCACCCCTCGCGGTTGGCGCCAAAACCGCGGATCAGGGGGGGTGGGCTGGCCTTCGGGCGGTAGCCCCCAGTATCAGAAGGCTGGCTTGCAGGCAGTAGCCTTCAACAGACACAATTAGCCTGGGGGTGCCACTGTGGTGTGGCTACTCAGTTGCAGTGGACATATCCGGAGGTATTATTTTTCTATTTAGGGTTGCCCCCCCCTCTCTTTTTTCTGTGGACTGTTTGTTTTTCTTTGGTTTTCTGGAGGGCGGTGATCGCGGCTTTGGCCCTGCTGAGCCCGCCCTCTTGCATCTGTTGTTTGTTTTTTTGTGGGGGTGGCGTGCGGGGGTTTTGCTTCCCTACCCTCCCGGCTTGAGCTGCAGTGATTGTTGGTTTTTTCTCGAGGGCGGTGATCGCGGCTGCGGCCCTGCTGAGCCCGCCTTCTTGCATTAAAAAAAACAAAACAAAACAAAACAAAAAAAAACATTGCTTTTTAGGGGAGGTGATCGCGGATTCGGTCCTGCTGAGCCCTCCCCTACGTTTTTTCTCAACTCGGTCTCGAAGCCCAGTTTGTTTCTTGTTGCTGGGTTCCCCTGTGGCCACGATGCCTTCTAAGCCGAAAGGCGCCAGCAAGCAGCGGAAGGCCCCATCGGCCCGTGCTGGGCGCGCTTCGACACCTCGTGGCCGGAATGCTTCGGGTGCCGGGGCCCGTCTGGATGATGACGCACGAGGTGCATTGCCGCCAGACTTTCCTGCTGGCGAGGGCACTTTGACGGGCGCCGGTACCTCCTTACAAGCGTCGGCGGTCATTTCCCAAAAGATGGCGGCGGAGCTGGCTCGGTCTTTTTCCGATATTATTTCCAAGGCACTAGCAGCAAGTGGTTCTTCGGCGATGGCTGGCGTGGCTTCATCAGTATCCGGTGGGAGTAATCAAGTTTCGGGCGGGACTGCAGATTTGGGTCAGACGTCCGGCTCTACCCCTGGATCCCAGGCTCGTGAGGTTGCTGTACAGCTGTCAGATTCGAGTTCCAGCTCGTCTTCCAGCTCCAGCTCTTCGTCGGATTCGTCCAGTTCCGATGATGAAGTTTTGGCGTCAGCTTCGGCAGCTGATTCAAACAGGAAGAAGCGTAAACACAAGAAGAAGTCAAAGAAGAAGAAGAAGAAGTCGAGGCGTTCCGCCTCGCGGGCAGTTGGGACTGTAGTGGGACAGGAGGGTACGTCTTCGGGCGCCCCTGAGGGTCGTGATGGATATTGGGTTGAACACGCTTTGGCTCCCGGTTTGCCTTTGTGGGCCATTAGAAGGAGGGCTTGGAGGCCTGGTCTACAAGGGGTTTGGGTCGACGCTCAGGCTTCCTCCATCCCTGTATCTGCTCCTGGAGATCGCCCTCCGGGCTCTCACCTGTCCAAAAAAGTGCGGAAGCTCATTTTAAGGGGGTGTTATGTTGATGTTTTCACTCTCCTTCAGCCGAAGGGTCAAGAGGCGTGGGCCGTCACTTCTCCTAAACGTGCCAAGCGGCACCCGAAAGTTCCTCCAGCTGAGCCTAATTTTTCTAATTGGCTGGAGGGCTATACCGTGTTTAAGGCGGTGGTTGCTATGGCTTTCCCTGAGAGGGCCTGGCATCTCGATTGCCACCTATTGCATGTCCTTCGGGCGAAGTCTGTGGCTGGGGAGGCAGCAGCCATAGCGTATGACGCGGCTTTCAGGCAGCAGGCGTCTCTTAGCTCTCGCGAGCGGTGGGATCAACTCCACAATGAGATCTGGCTTCTAGAAGTGGGCCCACTAGCAAAGTCCAAAGGTGCCTTTAAGGCATCGGGTAAATGGGATCGCAGGCTCGCTTGCTGGGATTTCAATGCGGGACGCTGTACGCGGGCGCATTGTAGGTACGATCATTGCTGTGAATTATGCAGAGGTTCTCACCCCAAGGTCTCCTGCTCTCGCAATAGTTCTCAGCCCTTTCGACAAGGGCGCCCTGCCCAATCGGCAGCCGGCAAACGTGATGGGGCCCCTGCCTCTGATGCCGGCGGGTCAGGGAGCCAGAAATGAGGTGCCTTCCCTTCCTTTGCAGGGTTTCTCGATGGCACGTTCGCCCGTTAAGGTGGGAGCCCTTTTACCTCTTTTGGAGGCTTATCCTCATAGAGAAGCAGCTCGAATGTTGGCTGAGGGGTTCTCATCCGGTTTTCGTATTCCTGTTGTGGCCCCTCCTCCTCCTTCGGTGGCAAGAAATTTAAAATCGGCCCGAGATATGCCCGACGTCCTCCTTAGCAAGATTAAAAAAGAAATCGAGGCCGGACGGATTGAAGGGCCTTTCAGTTCTCCCCCCTTTGTTGATCTGCATGTTTCCCCGCTGGGGGTTGTTCCCAAGAAAGCACCTGGGGAGTTCAGGCTCATTCACCACCTTTCGCACCCTCCTGGGGCCTCGGTGAATGATGCCATTCCCGATGAGTTGTGTTCGGTGAAGTATGCCTCTTTTGATCATGCGGTCCGTTTGGTTCGCTCTTGCGGAAAAGGGGCGTTGATGGCCAAATGTGATATTCAATCGGCCTTTCGATTGTTACCGGTTCACCCTGACGATTTTCGTTTGCTAGGTTTCAAGGTGGGAGAAGGGTGGTATTTCGATAAAGCCATGCCAATGGGGTGCTCCTTTAGTTGTGCAGCGTTTGAGACCTTTAGCACTTTTCTCGAATGGGAGCTCAAAAGGAGGGCTTGTTCCCCTTTGGTGACCCATTATCTGGACGATTTTTTGTTTGTAGGTAGGGCTGGCACTGATGAGTGTAAGAAGCTCTTAGACACCTTCTCTGCCCTGGCCCTGGAGATTGGGGTCCCATTAGCGAAGGAAAAAACTGAGGGTCCTGCGTCATCTCTTACTTTCCTGGGCATTCAATTGGACTCTGTCCGTGGCACCTCTTCTTTGCCACAGGCTAAACTGTTAGCGTTAAGGGCCCTGTTAGCGGATTTTCTGGTTGCCAAAAAAGCCACGTTAAAGCAAGTCCAATCGTTACTGGGGCACCTTAACTTCGCATGCCGCGTGGTGGCGCCGGGTAGGGCATTTTGCTTCAGGCTGGCCAAGGCCACAGTCGGCGCTCGCCTCCCACATCATCGGATTAGGATCTCAAAGGGTGTAAAAGATGATCTCAGAGTTTGGGAATCTTTTCTCTCTAATTTTAACGGCGTGGCCATTTGGCAAAAGTCCTGGCAGTTAGGTGACCGCTTACAAGTGCATTCCGACGCAGCCGGGAGTATAGGTTTTGGGATTTATTTTCAAGGTCATTGGTGCGCACAAAGGTGGCCGCAGGAGTGGGCTCGGGGCAATGTGTTGAAGGACCTGACCTTTCTGGAATTGTTTCCGATTGTGGTTGCTGTTCGCATTTGGTGCAAAGATTTTGCCAACAAGAAGATCACGTTCTGGTGTGATAACCAGGCGGTTGTCAGCGTGGTCAACAGCATGTCTTCTTCTTCTGAGAGAGTCATGTTATTGGTCAGGAGACTGGTTCTTGATTGCTTAGTTTGTAATATTTCCTTTTCTGCCCGGTTTGTGCCTGGACTTGAGAATAACATCGCTGATGCTCTCTCTCGCTTCCAGGAGGAACGTTTCTGTCGTTTGGCTCCGGAGGCGGACCCCTCCCCTGTTTCGTTTCCTCAGGAGTTGTGGGACCTTGGACCTCTATCATTATGAATGGCATTATGTCGTCTATTGCTCCTTCCACTCAAAGGGCTTACAGGAGGGTTTTTCCCAAGTTATCTGCATATTTTAGAGCTTGTAATATCCCGGCTCATTGGCCCATTCGATCCTCCTTGGTCCTTGGCTTCATGGCATGGTTATTTTCCAATGGGTCCTCCCCTCAGGCCATTTCGGTTTTGCTGGCAGGCATATCTTTCTTTTCTAAAGCCTCCGGCCATAATGATCCTTGTGCTTCCTTTCAAGTCAGGCGGACCTTGGAAGGTTGGAGGCGATCCCAGGGCCCTTCTTTGGATACCAGACGTCCCATCACGCTGTCGCTGCTCGAGCAGCTAGTTGCTGCCTTACCGGTTATTTGCTCTTCCCACTATGAGGCCGGCCTTTTTCGTGCTGTTTTCGTTACTGCCTTTTTTGGGGCTCTTAGGTTGGGGGAGCTTGTTCCTAATTCCGCCAATGACACCTCCGAGCGTTCTCTTCAGGTTGGGGATGTCTGTTTCACTAAGAGTTCTGTTTCCTTATTGGTTCGGAGGTCCAAATGCGACCAGTTGGGGAGGGGGTCCGCTATTACGTTGAACCGCTTTAGGGGCTCGCCGGTGTGCCCTGTCCGGACCTTGCACGCCTTCCTGGATGCACGCCCAGCTGGTACAGGTTCCTTATTTTGCCACTCTAACGGAGCTCCTGTTACGCGTTACCAGCTGGTGGCAGTGCTGCGGTTGGCCCTCAGACATCTGGGTCTGCCAGCGAAGGATTTTGGGGGACATTCTTTCCGGATCGGGGCAGCTACATCGGCTGCAAAAATTGGACTGTCAGCGGACAATATCAAACAGTTGGGACGTTGGAAATCCAAGGCTTACTTGGGTTATATACGAACGGACCGGGACCTGGCTGGGGGCCAATGATTGTTTTTTGCTGCTTTTTTGGTTTTGTTTGGAGCCCGCATGTGTTATTGATAGGGTTGGCGGCAGGCGGTTCGTTCCTTACCGTCTGTTTGGCGGCAGCATAGGCCTGGATCTGGGGTGAGGGGTTTCCAGGGCTCGATGGCTCTGGATCGGGAGTCCTCGCGACCCGGGTGTATGGAGCGTGCTGATGTGGCCAGTGCGGGGGCCACAGTCAGATGACACCCGGTGACTAGAGTGCCTTGCAAATCGATTGGGAGGAGCACAGTTGCCCGACTGTGTTTTAGGGCGGGGCTTGGCACCTACGTCATCCCGATGCTTGGATACAAGCAACCATTCATTAGCCAATGGGGGTTTGGCTGATGTCCAGATCCAGACCTTATGCTTTGGGCCAACCCTATTGTTTGTGCTGGTTCAAAATAAAGTTGTGGCCATGTTTTTCTCCAGCATGGTGTCCTGTGTTTTTTCCTGTGGCGCCTTACCTGCGAGGCAAGTTGCCATTTTAAAGGGTTTAATTTTCATCGTCCTCTATATTTGGTGCACATTAGCTTGGGGAACACATCCATGTGCTTCCAGCAGAGAGCCAAAACAGATATTATCAAAGAAAGGTAGTGCTTAACATTGTCTGAATATGACTAATTTTGAGATACCTCTCCAACAGTGTGATTGAGCCACTCATCAATTCCTATTATTTACAGTTAGAAGAATCCTTTGGCTTCTAAGGAAGCTGACTGTGTAAGAAGGCATATCATGGATTTTCATTAATTTATTTCTCACAGAATGTTGTAGGTCTTCCAAGTCACCTCTGACTTTACACAGTATTTTGGTGGTCAAGTTTATCTTCCTAGCCAAATAGAAATAAAAACAAACAAAAAACCCCACAAAGCTACATTTTCTCAAATTAAATCTATTGCCATTTCATTTTATTTGAGTACCCAGGCACAATAATCATAGTAAAATACTGTCAGTAGTTTTAAAAAAAAACTCTTGAAGAACAGAAGTGGAAAACTAATAAAATAAAATAAAAATGCCAGGGTTCATTCTTCCTTTTCATTACATATCTGAAAAGTTTTCACCACTTCTTTGGTAAGTATAAAGATCTGGGCCATTCAGTGTTTCATATCTTGCACTTGTGGACATTGGGGTATTCTGCCATGGCCAGTTTGGGTTCAGTTCAGTTGGCATATTTAGAACAAAAAGAAATCAAAGGAAACAGTTTGGTTCTTTGTATAGACCAAGGGATCTTCTACTTTGGTTCAAAATGAAAAGGAAAAAAGAGAAGAAAATGGGGACAAACAAGTTCTACTTACTGAACTTGGCTTTGTCGTTTATAAAACCTATCATATCATACTGTAACTTTTGCTACAAAAACTCCCATTGCTTCCACAGCTTTTCACTCCACTTGAAATGCAAACTAAGGTCAGAGGGTCACTTTCCTACTGACTAGCCACACCATATTGCCTATCATTTTAAAATATCCTTTGTGCCAGCCAAGGGGAGAGTTAGGTTCTTTGATTCTTGAAAACCCAGAAATATGTCTCCTAGAATGCACCTTGCATTCCTTTATCTTTTTTTTTAAACCTCCCTTGGAAAATTAGGCAAAATAGGCCTTTAAATCAAGCTATAGCATCACTGGTAAAATGGTAGTTTATCTTCTGTGCAAGCTGGATGGTAGAGATCCACCTAATTAGAGAAACAAATGCAACCATAGCTCTTAACATCTATACCAATAATTCAGCTCTTGCATGAAAAGGAAGGGGGAAGGCAGACAACAGGAAAGTGTCACCTGGCTTTAGATCACAAATTAGATCCACAGCTAAAACTGTCTCCCATAATCGCTTTTAAATATGTTGTATACTTCAGTGCTTTGCTTTCCTACCACACAGGCTGCCACAATATGCCTTGGAAGGCACAGTATTTGCAGTTCATTCAAATACACCTTGCCCACCATTAAGGGGAAATTGTGTACCGTAGAGCAACATATTGCATGAAAAGGTTTGGTCAGCCATTGCCTGAGAAGTGAACCAGCAGTGGGTCGCAGAAGCAGAGCAAGGTATTGGAAGCAGAGCAGCAATAACTATCCCAGGTGTTCCTCCTGAGCCCCTTTGCTATTTCCCTCTCTTGGAGGTCAGAGCTGCATATGTGTTATAGAGTCTGACTTGGACCATCTAAAGTGACCTTCCAAGTGCATTGGAAGTGTCTGCAGTGTGTTTTGGACCCTTATCTTATTGCCAAGGTTGAAACAAAGCTCATCCAGTCAGTTTCTTTGTGGAATGGAGAGAGACCTAATCTTGCCCTTTGCTTCAGGCAGCAAAATAGTCCAGTCTATCAAGAAATAACTGCTGAAGAGAACAGAAGCTGTTGCAACTGCTTGTGGTCAAATGAGCAGAAAGAATGAGGAGATGGACAGCAACATGGGTTATAACTCCAGAGATGGCTTTCACAAAGCCAAAGACAACCTGGAGTTTGGAAGGACTGAAAACAAGGTACAGTGGTCCCCTGGGTTACGAAAGTAATCCGTTCCGAATTACTTTTCGTAACCCGGAAATTTTCGTAACCCGGGGGACCGCTTTATTTGACGGACTGCGCGGCAAATTTAAAGGGACCGCGCGGGTTTTTTTTCCGGATCCCGGGGTTTTAATCATAAGCCGGGGCTGTTTTTGCGGCCCCGGCTCTTTCATACCCCGGGGTTTTCGTAACCCGGGGGATCACTGTACAGACGAAGGGTAGCATGGCACCTACCCAGCTACATGGCTGAACTTGTTCTTCTGAAGACTGAATAAACCTGGCCATTGCTATGTTCTGTGTTTATTGTTTGGAGAATGAGAGAGGAACCTTGTGATATACAGCTGGCCCTAGCAAAGCCAAATGTGATACTCAGTTTCCACTGGCCAAGCATGGGTTGGTGGATTACAATTATGGGAATCATGTAGCCCTACAGATGTTGTTGGATGGCAAATGCCAGCATCTTTAGTCAGCATTGCTAATGGTGCAGGATTATGGGAGCTGCAGTTCAACATATGGATAACCATATGATTCCCACTGTTGGTGAACTGATTTTGAAAGGTGACTTAGAGCAGGAGGGGAAAAAAAACACAATTGCCTTTAATTTTAATCAACATCTTTATATTTTTCCAATGATTTTTACAGCACAGATTCTCTGTCAATAGGGAACATTGCTAAATGTCATACTTACTAGCTTCATCAGGGTGTGAACAACGGAATGGTCATATATGGTCAAAAGCAGAGCAAGACTGTTGTCAGTGGAAAGCAGAGGTTAATTGTGTGCCACATGGCACTGACTTCTCATAGCATGAAATGTATGCTGGCACATTTTCAGAGGGGTTATAAAATGTAGCCAGCTTCACATACATTACAGAATGGAGAGAAGATTCCTCAAGAAGGGGGAGTAGAAAGAGAGTTGGCATGCATGGGTGTGGTGGCAGGGAGTACACTCAGTCCTAAGGGTCTGAAGAAACTGTATATTGGTATACAGTGCAAGAAATGTATCAGTACAACTCTGTGCTGTACATAGGAACTTCTCAATATATTGTGTGGTGTGTGTCCAGGGACGAGTTTTTTCTCCTCAATAAGCTAAAGTACACAGCTTGCTTGGATGAAAAAAGGCCACAGCTATTTATCAAGTACAGCCATGGATGGGTCAACAAACGTATGGGGCTGGGTATCAACCAATCCTCCTATTGATTGATTAACTGACACCCCGGCCTAGAGCCAAAAATGGAACTGAGGCAGGAGGGATTCAACCAAGCCAGCAGCTCTCCCACATGATCCCCCTGCCCCCTGTATGGGTGCTGGAAATGTCTCTGCCTATGATTGGGCCTCCCATTTTCTCTTGAATCTTCCCAAGTTCCATTAGAAGACCTGCATAAGTTACGCCTTAACAGGGCACCCAAGCAATGTCCCGGAACCCGGCCTGATGCTGACTGCCCCTAAGGTTTAAGAAAGGTGAAGTAACCTATAAGCAAAGAGAAGTGATACAAACAGAAGAACCTATCCGTGAGTATTGTATAAATACCTAAAATCTGGGATAATTATTTATGCATCTGATGACATGGGGTGTACTCCACAAAAACATATGCCTTAAAACATTTGTCAGTTTTTAAGGTGCCACAGGGTTCTTTGTTTCTAATTTCTGAGCGACCCATGCTGTTCTGACTGACTATTGTTGGGAGCAGAATGGGCCACTAAATCAGCTCTGCCTAACCTAAAAGTAATTCCATTCCTATTATTCACTACAGTACTAAAACAATAATTCATTGTCATTTCTCCTTACAAAGTTTAAAAAGTAACTCATTGTATTGCTTGCTAACATAGCTCATTACTTGTCATTGATTTTCATATTTTTTTAAAAAAGTAGAAGTGTTAAGAGAATGGCATAGAATTCAAAATTCAAAATTCCATTCAGAATATCTCTAAAAAAATTAATTTAATGAAAAAGTAACTAGAAACTACTACTCATCACAGAGAGAGAGAGAGAGAGAGAGAGAGAGAGAGAGAAATTGCATTTCTATTCATTTTATCATTCTGAGATGCAACTTTGTTACATGCTTATTAGATGTAGAAAGTTAAGAAAGCTGTTTGTTACTTTCCAGCTTTGCTCCACATGTTAGATCATGGGCTGTGCTAGCTGAAGAAGATGGAAGCTGTAGTCCGTTAGGAAAGGCTGGATTAGTTAGTATAAATCAGCAAAAGAAGTTCTTACCCCCCTTATGCAGAGCTGGTGCAAGGAAGGCTGTATTACTGACTATTTGAAACACATTTTAATTTTTTTTAAAAAAACAAACAAACACCCACCATTGTATAATAAGTCTCAGTGCTTCTGACATTGATAGTAATACATTAGCTTTTGGCAGGAAATCATGCTGTGAAGTGTCAAAGGCAAGAGCGCTTAGGTTTGTCTCTGTCTCTACAGACTTCTGACGGGGAAAAAATAATCCTGGATTCTAACCAAAGTCCCTAAAGTCAAATAATATTGTTAAGTGGATTCCTGATAATACATGTGCCATCTTGCTTTGAGCAAGCACAAAGGAAAGAAAAATCTTGTTTCTAACTACAAATGCATCCAGATTTTTAAACTTCTTTCACATTCTAGGGTGTTGCCTTATTACATGTCTCTTCATATTAATTATAGTGATGATATCTTTACAGCTAATTAATAAGAAATGGCTCCAAATGATCTGAAAGAAGATATTTGGGCTTCAAACAGTTGTTCAGAAACAGAATTTTGAACATCTTATATGCTTTTAAAATAAAATTATGTCAGCTTTGTTATAAGAATAATTTCCCTCCTCACTTTAAAATATTTCAGCTCCTGTCCCAAGAAAAGTAGCCAGAAAATCATGCCAAAAGTAGGGGGAAAGTCATTGCTCAAGAACAAGGAAAACATACCCTTCATATGTGAATGGATTCAAGTTCAGTCTCTGTTATGATATGTGACATAACAGTCAGGAAACAAGAAATAGAAGAGATCCGTGTTGGAAGCCCTAGGGAAAGACAAACCCCCTCTCAACAAATCTTTCCAAGAAAACTGCATGATAGTTTCATCTTGGGGTTGCCATAAGTTTGAAATGACTTGAAGGCACACAACAAGAAAATGACATGAGATGAATCAATAATGTGATTCAATATAAGACAGTTCCATATGTCCAAATTAACAGGGATAAATTTGTCATAACTCACTTTCTTCATTGATTTTTAACTAAAACCAACCAACTTTATCTAAATTGGGGTCTTGAGTGCCTCGTCATTTCCAAATACTATTTTCCCCATAAGAAAAACACCCCTGATTAATATCATAAACATGCAAAGTAGACCTAGGAGCACCATGAAACCCCCAGGTGCAGGTTTAGATCTACACACAGTTCATTACATTACTTACCTGCTTATAAAGCAGCTGCTTAATGGCCATATAAAAATAGAAAGAACAGCACCTAATGTGACCATAACCTGTTGCAGAATATGTCTTAACACCTGGCCTTTCACAAGTCTCTTGCTGTTCTTTCCATCACGTAAAAATAATAATTAAAGTCCTGCTATAAATTAGCTTTAATTAAGCAATCTGAATAAATATTACCAAGATGTCATATTTTAAAATGAGCCTTAAAATAGTGCATGTGTTGTAAAAGCCACAATTTAAACAATTACTTGCTGTGCAGGTTTGGTTGCCACAGACTGGCATTGTTGAGGAATGAGATCATTTATGTGAGATTCACAGCAGAATTGGCTGGGACACTGGATGGAATGAAGTTCCACCAAGAGAGTTAACTTCTGGAAGCTTCTGCAGACTTTAGACCTTCATTGTGAGATGGTTTTCTTGCTGAGAGATTTCCCCCTCCAAACATCTTGACAGATATCAAACTTGCTTGCGTTCCTGGTGTTTCCTACCCCTTTAAGTTCAAGGATCAAAACATGGAAAAGTAACTCTTTTTGTTACCTCTTCTCAAATCACTCAGACAGAACAAAGAGAAGGATTCTGGGCTCTCTAGTGCAAAAACGATTCTCCCCATATTATACCAGTGACATTGTGATGAATGTTTGGCTGCCACCACCACCCACCCCATCTTCATTAACCAAAAACAAATGTACGACAGCAATTGATGAAGTTACTGATATCTGATGTTATTAAGGTGAGACACAAATAAGGTTCTTAATACTGTACTGAATTTAGTCTCTAGACTGCAATGATGTTGGTTTTAACTGAGACAAAACTACAGTACAATTGTTAAGAAGACTCTCTGGGATGCCAAAATGGGTTCCCTCTGAGTGTTTTCTGTTACTGTATCTTGCCAAAACATGCCTTTAAAAAGCCATTTATTTGGCATTCTACATTTTCTTAATTGAGGCTCAGCGACATCTTGAGGTAACCAAAGCTAGTTAGCTAGATGGTATTGTACTGTGATGTCCTCATAAATACCACATGATTCTTGATTAGATGAGATCATCAATGTGACAAATTCAGGAAGGTGGAAGAAACTACTACTAGCAGATAAATGTTGGTAAACTGGACTAAGGAAGAAAGTGACTATTCAGATTTTGGCCAAAAAAGAGGGAAAGCCCCCCTCCCAAAATTGATAATTTAGAACAAAAAAATGAACCTGGAAAATACTCAGCACAGTTGTTGTTGTTGTTGTTGTTGTTGTTATTGAATATGAATCATCTACATTGCTTCAGTATACAGTGGTCCCCCGGGTTGTGAAAGTAATCCGTTCCGGGATTACTTTCGTAACCCGGAAGTGTTTCGCAACCTGGGGGACTGCATTGTCGGATGCACAGCATGCCAGAGCGCACTGTTTTAAAGGGCCCGGGTTGCTTTTTTTTTTCGCAACCCGGGGATTTTTTCGGAGACCGGGGGCCGTTTTTCCAGCCCCAGCTCCTTCGGATCCCGGGGATTACGGATCCTGGGGGATTCATAACCCGGGGGTCCACTGTATTCAAGCTAGGCAGAATACATTTGTAAATTGGCTACAAAACAGCAGGATCTGGGTTTGGAGATACCAAGGATTTTTTAGTCTTCACTTTTATCATTATTTCACATCAAAGAAATGAAGGCTATTTTTAGACATGAAATAGTGACATGAAATAGTATATGAAATAGCGACAATGCAATCCTGTAGATTTGTACTCAGAAGCAAACCCCAACTTGTTCAATGCAATGCAAAATGCATGGCTTTTTAGAAGTAATTTCACTCAGTTCAATGAGATTTAATTCCTGATAAGCATATTCCCAGCAGAGCGTCTACAAGAGATATTGATACATAGTAATTCCAACTGCAAAGTCTGTCTGAATCTTAGAAAGAAAATGGCACAACAGAGCTTATGCTAAACTGGAACAAATTACATTCCATATGGGAAAAGAAATTATCATGTCTATTTAGTTCCTTGAGCGTTCTTGATCTTTAACTCACAATATGGGATCCCATATGAAACTGACGCCAGCCTGATTAAAAGCAGAAGAGACTCTGTGGAAAACAGAGTCTGTGGAAAACAGACTCAGCGTTCTACAAGGAGTTTTAATTTTTACCTGAATAGATGATTTGACACCAGACCAATAGGGGAAATAATAACAACAACAACTCTGTCACCATCTTCAAAAAAACAGACTCTTTGTATTCAGGTTGCCTTGCTATGGAAACTCAGGAATGGGTTTAAAAAAACTCAATTCTTTCACTAAAACTAATCTGTCAGATTAGTATGAGAAGGGATTAGCTGGAATAGGAAGAGAAGAGGGAGGGTTAAAAAATAATTCATGTTATGCTTTCAAATCATACCAAAACATGTGGTGCTTGTCTCCCAAGTCTGGCGCTAAGGAGCCTGTGGTCTGGCAAAAATTTGAATTTCTGGTTTTGATTTCAGAAATCATCACAAACACTGGAGTTGAAAAGCGCCAAGTAACATTTAAAGGGAAGGGCTGTAAAATCCTCGTTCATGTACCATATATGAAATTAGTCTTTGTTCTCACTGGAGTTTATTTTCCAGTTCTTTTTTCATATAATTAAAATGAGATTGACTCTTTAAAATAAGAAAAAGATGACAACACTGGGACTATGTTGGGTCTTGCCACAAGAACCCTTCTTGGCACCAAAGTCCTTACATCTCTGAGCTTAATTCTCTGCTTGAGAAGACAATTAAAGAGAGGCTCTTGAGTAAATCTGTAGTCGGCAAGTACCAACAAGGAGCCCTGCTTCATATCTCTAAAGGCATGTTGTTCCAATGGCTTTATCACAATGTGTCTGTTATCACAGATGACATCAACTCCTAAGGAAATGGAGGGTAGGGAGCAAGTGAAGGTGGCTTTTGTATACATACAAATCCCCAGTGTGCAGAAGGTTTAATGAACCATCTTCATGGTACCATACTTATACCCATACACACACACTTAGAATTCCTATTACCTAGCTGGCTTCCTTCAGTCATGCAAGTTCACTGTGTGCTTCATGAAATTTTGTACAGATCCAAACAGCCCCAACATGCTCCAATAGGCTTCCATGTACATGCCGGGGTTGCCCTATTTCCACTTCTGATGACAGATCAGGGCTGGTCAAAGACATTTTGTTGCTGGAGGCAAACAAAACAACAACAACGATAGCACTCCTTCAAACTCATATTCAAACTCTAACTGGACTGGCAATTGAATATTTCTCTAACATGAGCAATGGGGTGGCATCTTTTATGGCACCTGAAGGCAGAAGATTGGTTTAAGGGGATGAAGGAAGATCATTTGGCACACAGTTTTTGCCTGCAGTAATCTGTTACTGCTTGAGGTAACCGTCTCCTTTTCCTTAATGGGGGGACCAGACCTGTTACACACCTTCGTTGGAGGGTGCTTTTGAAGCTGCCTCTATTTTTTGGTTGTTTTTCAAAGGAGGTCATCAAAATCCCTCTGTGTAACTAAAAGCTTCCCATGTAGTCTTATGGGATTCCAGCTGCTGCACATCATTGTAGTTTATTTTACTTGCAAGTCTGGATCATGTTGGATATCCCACAAGCAACCTACACTATACTACAGTGGATATAAATCAGCTGCAGTGGCTTTTGCCTGTCTAAAAAATAAATGTTCTACTACAGTATATTGTAAGACATGCCATATAGATAATCAAAGACACATGCTCAAGTGTGTTGTTTCTTACACATCATTCCCTGATATGGGACTGAGGGTCTGCAGCTGAGTACAGCCAGTATGGGGAGCATGGGTGGGAGAATGCTGTTCCACTCATGACCTGTTCATGGGGTTCCTCAAGACGTTTGGTTGGCCACTGCAGAAACAGATCTCTTGACTAGACAGGCCTTTGGTCTGATCTGCCATGGCTCATCTTATCATCTTATGTTTATGTTCTTTTGTGGGATAGAAGAATTGCACAAGGAGGTCTAATGGAATAACTAAGGCTTAGGGAACGATCAGTGATGTGAAAAGCCAGGAGGGAAAATGAATAGACACCAGGAGGCTGGAGAGCTTTCTAGAATAAGGACATTGGAAATTTGGAAGTTATTTTCAGCCCAAGACATTAGTAGAAACTAGTATTTCATTTACCTATAAATACATAATTTAATTTACAACATTATAGTTTTTGTATGTGTGAATTTCATCAGAAAACAAAACTTTATGTAACAAAAGAGGGATTTTGGTTTTGCACAGTGGCAAACCAGATCAATGTATATAAAATACATAAAATTCCTTGATTTCATCTTAGGATGATTTTTAAAAAAATGAAGTTGCAGTTGCAGTGGGAGTCAATGAAGAAGTAAGAGAACAGGGAAGTGCACAATATATAGAGAACTACCACACCTCCCTAGTAGAAGGTCAAAAAATGGGATGTTTTATAGTCAGGGCAACAGAAGGTGCTGTGTGGCTTGTCATTGGCCTCAAAAATTAAGTCCACATATGCAGGGGGAATTTTGAGAGCTATAGTACAAAGGAGGAGGGGGGGAGTGGGAAAAGACAAGAACATTCCCAAGCTCTGCAGAGGATGCCCACATTTCTGTAGCTATTCTGTGTGATGGTTTGGATGTTAAAAGGAGCAAAATAGTTGTGACATTGAAAGCAAGCTGACCAATAAAAGTGACACCCACAGCACTGCACTTTGTTTGAACTTCTGCACCAGTGGCTGAGTGCTCTTCAGCCCATGCAAGACAAGAGTTACACAACTGTTCTTAAGGATGGGTGATTTTAGTATGCCCAGAAGGTATAGGAAACACAGCTTTTAATTTAGCAAGTAATGACACGCAGCAGAAGAAAATAAGACACTACATCTACTCCAGGGTAGTCACCGCTAAGGTGAAGGGCAGAACAAATTGCAATGAAAAATCCTGATGCCCAGATCCCTGGGGGGGAGTAAGAGTGGGGTGACAAGAAGCTTGTTTGCCATTACGGGGTGTCCAAAAAGAGAGGGCTCATAAAGCAGGAAGGTTTATAGGCCTGCACCAACATAAAGAACAAGGAAGTGTTGGGATTACACTGGACCAGATAAGCAAGATTTTGATGTATTTAAAGAGCTGACAGTTTTTGTATACATTGTGTGCATGCTCATACAGTGCAGTGAATTTCCAACAATACAACTATTTCCCTCCAGGTTTGTATCTGCTTGTACTTCTAATCCATAGTTGTTGTTTTCTGAAAACTACAGCAAAACATTTATGATTAATTGTCACCCATCTGCCCTTTTACATTGTCTTGCTCAGCAACATGCCGCAGATGATACTTCTTCAGGACCAGCCAAGAACCTCTTGCATCTGGGCAAAAGCATGTTTCATAATCAAGTACACACAATATGAACAATGTACAGTGCATAGTGAATTACTTCTGTTCAAATTATCCAGAGAGGAAATTGGGCCCCTTTGCTCCCCCAAATATTTTGAGCAGAACTTGGAAAAGTTTATTTTTCAGACTACAGCTCCCCCCCAAATTCCAGCCAATTTGGGATTCTGGGTATTGTAGCCCAGACTTTTCCAGGCTGTGGTTTTGGCCTACAACTCTAATCAGATTCACTGTGTTTGGTCAATAATAAGGGATTGTGGGAGCTGTAATCCAGCCATCTGAAAAGCCAGAGATTCCCTACCCCTGTTCTAGGGGGGAAAAGAAGTGTTGAATAAGAGCTGCTCACATTGGCAGAGATCCTACATCACAGTTTTTGCTATTTGTTTTTGTCAGTGTACCTACAGTAAGTGGCCTGGGCAACACCCTCTGCCTAGCTGCTTCTCATGGTGGGCAACAAAAGATGGGGGTTCTCAAGTGCAGCTCCATCTCCCCAGTCACATATCTGTGGGGATGCACCCAGAATTATTCTAGGTGGTCTTGTGCATGAAAGAAAAAAAGAGAAGCTTCCACCCCCAGTATCAGGCTGCTCCTTTCTCTATTAGTACTCAAGAACAGTTGGAAAGGACCCAGGGACACTCTTACAACCAATTAGTGGCTAGGCACAGTGAATCTGATGCATGTTAGGGCAGAGCCTTGCAGAAGGAGGTACTTTGAATACCTCCTCTTTTAAAGTTTGAAAAAGTACACACACACACACACACAACCTAGGGATAACACTTAGTTAGGTCTTTCTATGTCCCCAAAAGGATTCTAGACAAGTTGTATTGTTGGACAAGCATCTTTTTCTTCATTTGGATTTGTACAGGACATGTTCACAGTGGATTTGTGCCCTTGTCCTGTACAATGTCAACTCTTTACTTTTTTTTACACTTAATTTTACTGCACTTTTTAGGAGCTGGAAAATATTTCATAGACTTCGTGCTACTTGGGCAGTGAAAAGCAGACTTTAAACCTTGATCCTTAAGCCACTGAAATATGAAAACCACAACATATTATCACGAGCCAATGAGACCAATGGATCAATCCAAGGTGCTTTTGTGCTTGTATTCAGAAATGACAGAATGAAAGATCATCCATCATTGGATTCATAGGACCTCCAATTTCTGAAAAGCAAAGCTAAAATCTATTCTCATCATCAGCAATTTTAGATGTATTTATGTGTTAGGTGGGCATTTCTACTGTCCTTAGCCCTTGTGTAAGTGGGCGGGGGAATACGTAAATGTTATCAATTTTAAAACCTGCAAGTAATATAGGCATTCAGCTTTGCTGAGGTCCACAAATTACATCCAGCCTTAGTAGATAAAAATTGTTTCTAATAGCCAGGAAGAATGAAGTAAGAATGCATCTGAACACACAAGAGACCATCTTTTCCTATCAAACTCTACCATAGAATTAAGGCTAGTCACTGTTCCCCCGAATCTCCTTCAAGTAACTCTCCCTTAACTTATTCTAGTTCATTAATTTGAAAAGTTCCTTTTGAAGCCCTTATTGCATACATTTAGAGTGGAATTGATCAAGTTTTATTTCATTCTCTTATTAAACCTAAAGATTTCTTTAAAGCAACATTAAAATGTATACAGTTATGCATGCTGTAATATATTAAATTGTTCATGAGGGTTCAATAAATTGTTTATTTATTTATGTTGTTCTTGTTGTTGTTATATGCTTTCAAATCATTTCCAATCAGCTCCCTATGGTTTCTTGGCAAGATTTGTTCAGAGGAGGTTTACCATTGCCTTTCGCTGAGGCTGAGAAAGTGTGACTTGCCCAAGGTCATCCAGTGGGTTCCCATGGATGAGCTAGAAATCAAACCCTGGTCTCCAAAGTTGTAGTCCAACACTCAAACCACTATACCATGCTGGCTCTCATAATTAATTAAACATTAAATTTCTTTTAATTTAAAAGAAATATTAAAAGTAATTTTCCAAGCTCTAGGGAGAAGATAGCGTTGGGGAGAAGAGCAGAAGAAACTACATGGCAGAAGCAGCTATGTATATGGAGAGTGCAAGAAAGAAACCAGACAAACCCTAAGAGGGAAAGATGGAGAGATTGAAAATGTTATGGCCATGCCCCCCTCAGCTTACCAAATGCAGTTACAGTATTCCTAGAAAGGGAAGTGAGAGGAAAGTGAAGAAACCTATGCCAGTGCTGTTCAGAATTAGAGATCGGGCTTTGCACAAATAACAACACAGAGATGCAATAGGCCGAAATCCTTATGTGACAGTATTTTTATTTACTCCGTCAAAATGTAAGCAATACCTGTCTTCAATGAGAAAGGGTCTCTGAACACATTATGACACCATTTTGTAAAAATGGTAAACTGCAGCCACATTTTTCACATTTTGGTACTTTTTTGTGAAAAAAAACTTGGCTGTGTGCTAAAACTTGCCCAAAGCACAAAACACACTGTTTCATGCATAAGACCAAGTCTGTTGCACAAAGTACATGGGATTTGTTTTGCAGAAAGTATGCATGTTGCAGAAAGGTTCCAAAATGTGGAAAAAAACATTTAAAAATTGCAAAACTGCACAAAAACTTTTCTAATCACACCCAACAGGAGACATTTTTGAAATTTCCCTTGCATACAAGAATGAAATATGCACAGATATACTTTTCTACCCCCTAGTCCCTGGAAATACTGCATTGAGCCATATGATCTGGAGGTCCACTCACTGATCTACTATATCAAACTTGAATATGAGTCCAACTTTCTGTAATCAAGGACCCTGAGCAAGACTAGTCTCTTTCAGAAGCTTCTCTCAAAGACTTTTCTAGAAGTCTAATTTTGTTTCAATAATGCCATCTCCCCTCCTATATCTTCCTGTTTACCAGGATTAGAGGCTTTTGCATTCCTTGTCTGTTTGTGAGGAGCCTGGTTGAAGGTTAGAAAGTTTTCTAAGCAATTTGAATGTATAATACTTTCATAGATGTCTTAGGATTGTTTTCATGGTGACAGTGGAGAAATACAAAGGCAGTATTTGCAAAATCAACCCATAAATTAAGTCTGAAACTATATGCAAAGGATGCCACATCAGAATATTGTCCATAAGAATCACAAATTACATTTAAATTTCTTGAAACCTATAGTTCCCAATACTAGTAAATACTATGTTAAGTGCCTTTATAGACTGGGATGTTGAAAACATGACTCACTGTTGTTGTTAACAAGACTACATGTGAAAGGGATACAGGAGTCCTAGTAGATGTCAAGTTGAACATGAGTCAACAGTGTGATGTGGCAGCTAAAAAGGCCAAAGCAATTGTGGACTGCATCAATAGAAGTATAATGTTTAGATCAAGGAAAGTAATAGTTCCACTCTATTCTGCTTTGGTGGGGCCTCACCTGGAATACTGTGTTCAGTTCTGGGCACCACAATTCAAAAAGGATGTGGAGAAACAGGAAAACA
The DNA here is from genome assembly GCA_034509955.1 of Urosaurus nigricauda. Taxonomy (NCBI): domain Eukaryota; kingdom Metazoa; phylum Chordata; class Lepidosauria; order Squamata; family Phrynosomatidae; genus Urosaurus; species Urosaurus nigricauda. The sequence goes on along the minus strand of JAOEGL010000001.1, from coordinate 135,852,149 downwards.
GATTCCATCTAAACATTAGGAGGAACTTCTTGACAAAGCTATTCGATAGTGGAACACACTCTCCTTAAGAGGCTTGATGGCCATCTGTCAGGGGTGCTTTGATTGTGAGTTCCTGCTTGGCAGGGGGTTGGCCTCGATGGCCCTTGTAGTCTCTTCCAAATCTATTACTCTACGATTCTATGAAATCTTGTATTTTTTTTAAAAAAAAAGTATAATATTTCCATTGTTGTTGTTGTTGTTGTGTGCCTTTAAGTTGTTTTTAACTTATGGAGACCTTAAGACAAACCTATCATGGGGTTTTCTTGACAAGATTTGTTCATATATACATATATACACACACACATATATTCAGCAACAACAACCAATAAAGCTTCAAAACATAATAAATCGGTCTAAATATTAGAACTTATTATTGAGTAAATCATGGTAACTGTAAAGTTTCCATTTGCATAACATTAATTCATGATGGCATGTAAAACAAATCCATCACACCCAGCTATACAATGTCTTGATTTATGCTGGAAGGGGAAAAAATTAGGAGGACAAAATTAAATTGACAAGATGTACGTGCTTCTGGAAGTCAAAGGTATTTATTTTCCCCCCACAAAGCATCAAAACATCTAAATTATGAAAAAGGAGGTTGGGCAGAGCATCTCTAGAAGTAAATCACACACTTGGTTCATGCACACATATATGTCTGCCAGTTATTGATGTCAAGCATGGCAAAGATACTCAAGAAAATCATTACCATTCATAGCCACTAACAGCCATTAAATCTCAATCAATTCAACTTAACACAAGTGTACTTCAGGGGCCCTTACAGTTCCTTATAGATGCAGCTCAAAAAGTCTTGTCTGATTTATTGCATTGTCCTCCATGCACACACACACAAAAAAAGCTTTCCAAAGTGCCCCCTCTGAAAAGCAATCCTCTTTTGCAACCACTGTTCTTTTAACTGTTCTTTCCTTAATCTATAGATTTTTTTTTCTTTCTAAACTGCTAATAACAGAGAAGAAGGTTCTCTTAAAACCCCATAAGTCATGATGTGGAAAGAAGAAAAATATATTAATGTTTGCTTAGAAGGTTTCCCTTTTTAACAGTTAAAATAGATGGGGGTATGTGGATATTTGAAATATTTTCATTCATGACGAGTGAATATATTCCATACCCCCCACTCTCAACTATCTAGATGTGGCAGCAACAGCCCCAATTAAACCTTTGTTGCCCCGCTTTTCCAAATGCTTTTAAAATGTCTCAGCTTCTGCTTCCTCTTCCCACTTTCCCCCTTTGTCCTCAGCTTACTTCAGATGTAGCAAACAGCGCTCAGACTGCAAAAGTAGTTTCAACTAAGTGAGAGGGGAGAGGAGGGACCAGAATCTTGTCCTTCCTCATAGGCTCAGGCAAAAGTAAACTGCTGCAGCTTCTCCTTGCTTGTGTGTTCTTCCTCATCAATAATTTTTGCCATCTTGACCACACTCTGAAGTTGCTTGGCCATGTTTCCTAGATTTTATCTGTGAAATCGTGGAGGGTATAATATCTAATGACTTTTTCAGCATAGAGGTACTAATCAAATTAGATTATGACAATGAAACCAGGGACTTATTGTTTGTAAGCAGTGAGCAGCATATGTTGTATTTGTGGTTTGGTTACCATGATGTGCTCTGTCTTGTCTTTCCTCAGATATGCCACAGTCATAAGCCAAAATAGCTGGATGATGACTCTGGCTTGTTGGTGAAAGAGAGATCCTAGTTCATACAGTGGGCCCTTGTTATATGCTGAGGTTTGGTTCCAGGACCCTCCGTGAATAAGTATATCATGCTAAACAACCCCTTGCTGGAAAGTCTGTGATTTATTTAGCCACTCCTACTTCCAGATGAAGAGAGCCAGCATGGTGTAATTGTTTGAGTGTTGGCTACAACTCTAGAGACCAGGGTTCGATTTCCAGCTCAACCATAAAACCCGCTGGGTGAACTTGAGCAAGTCCCATGCTCTCAGCTTCAGGGGAAGGCAATGGCAAACCTCCTCTGAAGAAATCTTGCCAAGAAAGCGCCATGAACATGACTTTTGTTAAAGCAAGATAGGTTTCACCCTGGGAAGAGCCTGGGTGGGAGATGGCCAGAGATGCCTATGATGCACAGAATTAGAGCTTCACTTCTTCCCCCACAGACTACAGTATATAAATACTCATTATGGGTCAAGCAATTAGATAAGGTCACCAATGGAGCTGAGTGCATCTCCTGATAAGCACACATTCCAAATGGTCAGCGGGTGGATAAAGGAATCTATAAACTACAGTCCTATTCACATGTTCTTCAATAAAGTATTACATAGGTGGATGAGAAATTAAGATCATGCCCCCTGTTTCCAGCCCCTAGGCTTCAACTACACAGTACATACAATTTGCAAACCCACACATTATGTCAGTGGTTGGGAAAGTTACTTTTATTTGGATGTCAACTCCCATTGCCAGTAGCTGTGCTGGCTGAGGGATTCTGGAAGGTGACACACAAAAGAGTAATTTCCCCAAAATCAGTACAGTGTTTCAGTGCATATGTAGCATTGCAGGGCAGCAAGTGTGATCCCCTTCCGTTCCCCCTCCAACAATAGTGCCAGCATTTCTTAAAAGTAGATGCAAAGGAATAACAAAATCCTTTTCGAAATGTAATTGTGGAATCTAACAACCTACCCAGTTCCTCTCACTATGGCACAATCCCCCATATTTAAACACAGAGACAGTTGGTGATTCCAGTGTCAGTGAGAAGAATACAATGACACAGTGAATCTGCTCTGGGATTGAGTCCAAATTTTAAAAAAGCTATATAGCATCTTTAAAGTTTGGACTAAAACTCAGACCAAATTCACTTCCCCATTAATATGGAAGACACCAGTCACAACTATTTTCTTCTACCTGTTGAATTTTATGTCCCCATCCCATCTCAGTTCATTTTAAAAGAATGTTTAGCCCTGAATAATCACCTACATTTCAACCAATGTGTCTGCAATCCAGTTGAAAATCACATAAAAGCACCTGTATGGAACCACATGGAATCACTTAATACATGAACCAACACTTCCACATGTGGGCTTTATATGGACAACTCCAATTTGTGATAATGAATCTGACTCAAAAATAGCCCTTGTGATCATAAAAACCATGGCAGATGAACATGTAAGCCCCACATAAGTCACATAATCACTTATCAGTGATGCAATGCAATCGCTTCTGCCTTACAAACTCCCACTGGCTCCGCACATCCCTACAAGTAATCTCATTGGCTCTATATGGGGGTATATAATAATAATAATAATAATAATAATAACAACAATAATAATATTTATTTCTTACCCGCCCCTCTGTAAAACAATCGAGGCAGGTACTAAGTATACACTAAGTATACACTGGGTCATAGTCTTGACATGATGCTAAAGCAATATCCTTACATAGGGATCTTTTTTTGAATAAAATGTAAAATGCACATACAATTCTAGGACTATTTTTCCCCTTAGGTGGTCAATAGTGATTGGCTACTACTAATTATGTTCCTATATATTTCTTAGGCACATGTATACTTCCTCTAAGGAGCCCATTGTGGTGCATGGGGCTGTCCTTTTAATTCTGCCAGAACACTCTTTAATAGCCAGAACACACACACTCTGTGCACACACACACACTGGATGGAGGATGAAAAACCCCAATTCTCTCTTATGATGTTGGCCTTCAATTGGCACCTTTAAAAGTTCTGCCTTCCAATCCATATTCAGTAGGTCACTTTATGAACATTGTTGTCCATGGTAAGTGTCTAAAGGGGGCAACTTTTTGGATAAGACTGAAGCTATGCCTAGTGCTCTAATTCTAACAGCGTCTGGCTAAACATCCCTTAACTAATAATGTAAGGAGGCATGATACTCTTATTCCCATTCTTCATTCCCAGCAACAGGTAACTAGGGGCAGGTGTGTCTATGTGCAAGTCATCTGTCAACTCACAGAGATCCCATGAATTCCATAGGCTTTTCTTAGGTATGGGATACTCAAGAGGTGGTTTTGCTATTGTCTTTCTCTGAAGTGTAGCTTATGTCACCTGGTATTTGTTGGCAGTCTCTCATCCAAATACTAAACAAGGCTGGCTCTGCTTAGAGCCCAAGATCTAAGTTGCAGCGCCTTTAGAGTATTTAGGCCAAAATCAGGAATTTATCTTCCAATTTCATTCCTACCTATAGTGTATTCTACCCCTAGTTTTATTCTGCTTTGTGTTGATGTGGGAAAATTAATGTTAAAGTGAACATGAAAGATTGTGACTGTATGTAATCATATACAAATTTTCTGAGTGTCTGAAAGAGATCTCAAGAAATCTGTTGGTGAACCATGGTCAGTACCAATTCACTGTACATGATAATCAGCTGCTTTATCTCAAAAAAGTGTGTGTGTGTATTTATACTTTCATAAAATTTATCTGAGACCTTCAGGAAACTTGAGTAAAGACTGTAAAAGGTAGCAAGTCCTGAGGTGGGAAAAAAAATAGGAGAATGTGTGTTAAATATTTCATCCAAAGAAAAGTACTATGTATGGAGATGAAAGAGAGGCAAAAAAACCATACATTTGGAGGACAGCCATGTGTTCGTCACACAGGATTTCTACTATCTTGCTGTAATACAAAGACAACCGGAGCGGCACTAACAGTTCAGTGATTTTCTGATTGATCCAAAGAGGGCACTGGAACAGTGAGTGTGCATGTGTGTATTTAACACATCATTCTAGAAGCCCCATTTAATTACAGGGTTTGAGCCCAACTGGGAGCAAAGAAACTGCTTTTCCACTAGCCACCTGAGATCATCCAGAGACTGAAACTATTTGTAAGTTAACAAAAACATTTGCATCATAAAACACGCCAAGGCAGCACAGAAGCAAGGCAGATGTGGAATGAGCAAAGATCAGGGCACTAAAACAATTGGGGCTGTAAATTACACACAGTAATCCACAATCATTTCAACTTGGGTTTAAAATGCCAGGCAACTAATGGGCTTCATTCAACTCAAAGGAAATACTTTTATCATCTGCAGTCCTGCAAGCAGCAAAGGCTAGCATCTGACCCTCACAAAGGTATCAAAAAAGAGAGAGAGAAAAGCATTTATAATTGGGCTTTCCGTCAGGTCAGGCACATTAGCAGCGCAGCTGTTTTCTGCACTTTCTACTGTACGTCTTACAGTAAGTATATAATAAAGAGGAGATTTCTAGCTCAAAGGTTGGGGGCACAGGCAGCAGGGGGTGGCAAGTGGGAGAGCAGAGGCTGAATCCAACCTAGTGCTAAAAGTTCCTTTTATTTCACTGTTGTTTTTGGTTCATTAAATTTTCCACAGATTTGCAGGGAAGAAAACATGATCAATAAACCTTGACAAAAGTGAACGTGTGAAAAAGGCAAAAGAAAGGCAAAAAGGGGAGATAAAAGTGATAGCCCGGATTGGAGTTTTCTTCGGGAGGCAGATGACCAAGAGCTTTGCATTGCTGAATAATCTGAATAGGCCATCATTTCTTTGCAGCTTTTCACTTTCTTTCTTCTTGGGACTGTTGGAACTCTTCACTCAATACAATAGTAAATGCACTGAAACTGGTTTTCTTATGCTAATGGGTGGGGATCGGGCACTCAGAGTTAAAACACACTTCCCACCAATGTGTTTTCTCCTTCTTTCTCTCTCTCTCTCTTCCTCCCTGTTCTTTAAAAGGGAAAAAAATACATTAACCTATTCAAGTTAACCCAAAACGTCAGAGCCCGCTTGAAGCTTATCCTCACTGATGCGCAAAATTAATGTGGGTTCACCCCCAACCCCTCCCCACCTTCCTAGCAGGGAAGAGGGAGAAAAGTCTTGACTCAGGGTAAGGCATCTTTTAAGGGCCTCTCCGATGGGGAAAATCAAAGCTGGGGAGCAGAAAGCCACAGAAAATGAAAAGATCAGCACTTCATATTTTAGCATGCAGTGTTTTGTTAGGATCCAGTTCATTGTTAGGATGCCAGGGTCAATTAAAAATACTTCATTTTTAAAAAAATGAAGAGGATTTTTTTTAAAAAAGTTCCTACTATAATTGGTAGGCTCTTGGGTCCATATTGCTATTTATAGTTTTTAGTGAGAAATTCAAATACCACTTATTTTCCTCCCAGGTTCTGGCCCAAGAAAATCTTTAATTTGTTACATCATCAAACAGCCAGAATTAACAAAAAGTATATTTTCCAGTCCTCAGGGGGTAAATAAACGGTTTCACTCAGCTATGCCTCCACTAAATTTTTGGAAATCACATATTGTCTTCATTCTTTATTTAAAATCTGCATAGGGCGTGCTGGTTGCTACTTTTTTCTCTGCGTGTGACCATCCCTGGTTTGCGGTGTGCTCCAAAGAAAATGGTTTCAACAGACGGTCTCCTTCTGTTATTTAGCCTTGAGTGCTATATTGTCACACACTCTGAGCCCCCGCTCAATTGCCCTGTAAGATCCATAAGTGCCCAGCAAGTGTGCAGAAGTGTACCAGTGAGGAGGAGCAATAGATCATTAAATAAGATGTTTTTGCTACAGCGGTGTGGGTAAAGGAAGTAATTACCTCTCAAGATTCAGTTTCTGGTCAGTGTTTTTCCTCGAAAATGCTAGCAAAATAAACTCCAATTCTTTCCGATATTTACCCTGCTTTCGAGTGTATGTCAAACACTTTTCAAGTAAATTAACACAGCACAGCCTACTTCATTCATAGAAATTCAGATAACAGAACAAGCAGCTCAAGTGCAAACATCCACAGCCCGAGATTTATAAGAGAGGGCTTGAAGCTGTAATTAGATAATAACAGGGTTTTTTTTAAAACTATTTAAAATAGCCGTTCTCTTTTTTTAAAAAACCTGCCCCTTCAAAAATCCTTGACTAAGATTGTTAAGTGTACTCATTGTAAGGAAAGCAAAGGATGGGTGTTTGCTACACAAATAAATATAGAGTTTGGGGTGACTGCGGGCTGAATTTGCTTTCTTTGCTAATCTGTACTGGAAACTCCACTGTGAACAAGGCACTTCTGAGAGTACAAAAAGCTTGAAGGATTTGTGTATCTTTCAGGACACAGTGCAAACAACTGGCTTACAGTAGGCCACCAGGAGTTGAGGGAGCAAGGGTTGGCAATATCTATTCAGTTTCTACAAAAGTCTTCTCATGTGTTTAAGGAAGGAGAAAGGCTCCTCAAAAAAGAATAAGAGGAAAGTGATTCTAAAATGCTTCTGCAAGTCAGATTAAATCAAACTGCCATTGCAAAGTCTTTCTCTAGCATCACAACCTTAAACATTTAGATCTACAAACCTCCTCTATATATTTTCCCCAGCCTACAAGTCTCAAGGTATGTGTGTAACAAACCTGATCTGAAATCATGTATGCTAATGAAAATACTAAAAAGAACAATATTATATTAGAATTACTAGTTGTAGCTTCCTGTTTTAAAGATTATTTTACACATACATGCACACAAGGAGACACGAGAGTATTTCAAAGTTATCACAGTGGGCAATAAGACTGTATTGGGAGTGAACATACCTGCATAAACTTCTACATGTACGCATGGATGCCAGTCCTACTGGGCTCAATGAGAATTTACTCTGAGGAAAGTTGTATAAGACTGCAGCTTGAGTCCCATTGCAACCAACAATATCAAGCATGCATGGGATTCTGTTTTACCTCTGAGATTTTTAAAAGAGCTGACTGATTCTACCACCATTCCAGACTTTCTACCTTCTACATAATAGCTCCCTCTTTACTTTTCTGTTTGTGTCTCCGAATAATGTCCTCATTATCCCCTCTCTCTTTATTTGTATTGTTTTACAATATTATTTAGATCATAATCCTACCGTCAGATGCATCAGTTATATTTGTCTGCGAACCTATGGTCAGATAATTTATACAAGAATAAATAAGTTTCAGAAATCTGAATCAAGAAGAAAAGGGGGCGGAATGGCAAATGGTCCAAATGTTTAATTTGATTTTGTTTTAATGATGAAAAGATCACTCTGTACTTTTTCTCGCTGCATTCAACTTTTATTTATCATGAACAGAGGGCTATCTAGTTGTACAATAACTCATTATGACAGCATTCCAGTTTTTAAATCCAAACCTGGTTTCTTCAGCATGATTGGGTTAGATCCAGGCACAGCCAGGCTTAGAGTAAACTCAGTGAAATTACCAGGACACAAATGAGTCATAACTGAAGTAGCTCTCATTGTTTTCACTGGGTCCTCTTTAAGCATGACTATACTTGAACTGACTCTTTCCTCTCTTGCATTTTTTAAAAAATATGCCCATCCAACTCTCTCCAGACTTTCCAATTGACAAATGCAGATCAGATCTTGTAAATGATCTTCACGATTCTTCTCTATCTAAAAGGAGAAGAATTTAACTCACACTTTGCATCTAGTGAAATGTTACAAAGATCCCAAGCAAAGCTGTGGTAAATCATTAAGTCCCAATTTTATTCCAGAATTATATTGTAATAAGGACACACAAATCCAAGTGAGCATTGTACCAATCTTTAAAGGAGTTTTATGTTGACTAAAAACACAACATACACAAATGTCCAACTGTGAAGATGTATACAAAAGGATACACTCAACCCTACTCTCTGTTTTACCTAGGAAGAAAAAAAGACTATGGAAAGATGTTGGAAACCTTTTCCTTTTAAGAGCAATGGTTATAATTCTGGGTACTGCAAAATTGTATGCTTAAGGGAACGACAACAACGTTCAGGTTTAAGTAAGCTTTCCTCTCCATCTTGATTTATATATAATCTGTTTCACAACCACATGCCTGTGTTTTTTTAAAAAAAAAATTCATAGAAGAGAAGCAGCTCAATATTGGTGGAGTTTCCATCACGAAAACATTATGGGAAGGACTGTCTAATAACATTTGGAAACTTGCCCTGTTTTTAATTGCCCCACAAAAAGTTCCACTGAGGGTAATTTGTTTGAGAGAGGTGGAGAGAGAGAGAGAGAGAGAGAAGGAAAAAACGTATTGCCAGATGTGAAGTTAGACTCAATGTGCCATTTATTTTGAGGGCAAGTCAAATTTTGACAGGTGTCAAAATTTCCTGGCACTCTGGGCAACATGCAAATCATTCCAGGCAAACATTAGGATTTTCACGGCATACCTCTCTCTCCATCTCTCTTTTACACACACACACACCAGCAAAATAATGTACTGTATAAGCAATATGCAACTATCGGCATTCACTTTATAAAGCTGGAAAAGACCCACTCTAATCTTGAAAACTTCCTTTCCAGGTGAAAGTTAGCTGTCTAATCTGTTTTCCTTGCAGCAAAAAGTAAGTAAATTTGTTTTACATTGCTTAAAAAAAGTTTTCACTTAAATCTAAGGTAGCTAGAACAAACAGATCAAATCAGTAAGTCTTTGCAAGAAATCTGTCTTTTCCACTTCTGTATATTTTGGATTTCATCGTTTATTTACTCTAGTCTTTTGGCTCCGGGTCCAGGGGACATGCCAATACAATATTTGTTTAAATGCTATTTTATGCAGCATGCGAGAGCAACGTTTACTTTCAAATTCTTGGACATCCCCAGAGACCTGATTGCATAAAATGGAGAGAAAGTTTTACAACTGCTCTTTTTATCTATAACAGTCAATAACACATAAACTTCAAAACTCAGGGATACACATGGCTTGTAAAAGCATACCTAAATATGCACAGGATTAGAAAACTTTTATAAAGTAAGAGAAATTAAAATAGACTTCTAGTGTCCAGTATAGATTTTGTCTTATAGAGCCAAGGTGCAGCCTTTGCAGATCTAGGCAGATCTATTCATCTATCTATAAGGGTCACAATCCAGCCGGAGGCATCATTACACTTGGGAAATCCATTTGGTTCAGTAGACATAGGATTGCACTGTTATGCTGCAGTCCTCTTCCCAGTTACCAGAAAGAAACACCTACTGGGACCTAACTTTCTAAACAAACATGCGTCAGTTCATACTAAAATTTAAAAGCACTCCACTTTGCCCGAACTGTGCCCATAGGCATATTCAATGTAACCACATGTGGAAAGCTCCAATAAACATACATCTTTCTAATTTTTCTTATTTCTTTTTCCTCCCACACCGCGCCATGTGTTATTTTGATGGGCTCCGGTAATATTATTCTTTTCTGAGGTGTTTGCAGTGAAAGGTGACTAACAATGGTATGAAGTTTTGTGTGTTTGGCTGCGCACAGATGAGAGACATTAAACAAAGACTGTTTTAATTCTATGACTGCCAGGTGTTCTTTGTTTTTTGGAGCAGGCCAGGCCTTCACAACATTTCTAAACATAGCTTGATCGTCTCAAAGGCCTGAATCCAATGGCTGGGACTGGTCTCTCAAATTGATCGAACGAAATGAAGTTCCCAAGTTCCCATTGACTCCATGGGTCTAATCTTGATAGGACTGGCAACTGGATTGAAGCCATAGACCAGCGCTAGTCAAAGTGATGGTCTCTGGAATAGCACTGGTCCCTGAATCTTTGGCTGATGCTCCCTGGAAAGTTCCCAGGAAAGAAAGAAAGAAGTTTTTTCCTAACTCTTCTAGAGCATGGCCACATAGCCTGAAAACCCCACAAAAAACTATGGATGCTGGCCGTGAAAGCCTGGAGTTTTTATTTATAGCCCACTCCTCTATCAAAACAATCAGAGCGGGTTACAGCAAAGAAAGGGTTGTACCCAATGGGCACAAATGTCCTTGCCACAACGGGATGCCATTCCCTCCACATCAGATAACTTGAGAATCACTGCCCCAGACTACAAGGAGCATGATCTTTGCAGATCCTCAACCCTTTACTAAAGGAGTACAGTGGGCCCTTGGAATCTGTGGACGTTGGAGTCCCATCAAGTACAACCAATAGTAAAATGGCATCCCATTTCAAATGGGAACACCATAAAGTGACAAAAACCACACTTTGCTTTTGGGAATGCATATATTGTTTGAATATTTTCAAGCTGTGGATACTTAAATCCATAGATAAAGCATCGATAAAGCATCCGCTGGCTGTCCTATACCTCTGAAGTGGCCCTAGATAGATAGATAGATAGAGATAGAGATATACTGAAGGGACACAGGTTGCTGCCAGGAAGAGCTCAGGAAAAGGGATCCTGCAACTCCAGCTTTCTAACTTGTGGACCACGACACTTGGGACCCAGCAGCATCCCCATCCTTGCCTGGAGGGATGGTGCCTGGCTTTACACCTGGAACACAACAGGATGGAAGGATAAGAGACACACAACTGAGGGGGACATCATGAGGAGGGGGGCACCTTTGCCAAGCCTTTGGCCTCTGGAGGTGCGGGGGGGGGAGAAGAAGCAGCCCCCCCTCTCTCTCTCTGTCTTCCTCCTCCTCCTCCAAAGCCTTCCTTCCTTCCTTCCTATCCTGGGCCTGGCGCCCAGCAGCTCCCCCCTGCCCTCTCCCTCCCCCCCCAACCCCACTCCGGCATCAAGTTGCAGCGGCGGATGGTTGGAATTCCTTCCCAAAGAGACTCGACGAAAGATCGCGGAGGCTGCTGCTGCTGCTGGGCTCAAAGGAGGGGAGACCCCGGGGGGGGAGGGGGAGGCAGAGAGGGTTTGGGAGGGGGACGGCAGGGTTCAGACACCCTCCCCAACACACACACAAAACTTCCAGGCCACATCTTTTACAAAACAACAGCAACCCCAAACTAGTAAAGTTGCGATGGAGAGACCCTCAGTGACTCCAGGTTGGTCCATGGGCACCATCCCCGACAGAAGAAGAAGGAGGAGATCTATCTATCTATCTATCTATCTATCTCCCCTTCCCTCTATCTATCTATCCCTCCACCCATCCCCCCTCTCTCTATCCCTCTATCCATCTATCTATAATAAATAATGATATTTATAACCCGCCCCTCTGAATGAACAATTTATCCCTCCATCCATCCATCCCTCCGTCTATCTTTCTTTCTATCTATCCAACTATCTATCCCTCTATCTATCTATCCATCTACCCATCTGTCCATCTCTCTCTTTCCACCTATCCATCCATCCCTCTATCTATCTATCTATCTATCTATCTATCCCTCCCTCTGTCTGTCGCTCTAATTATCTCTCTATCCCTCTATCTACCCATCTACCCATCCCTCTATCTCTCCCTCTCTCTCTCTCTCTCTCTCTCTCTATCTATCTGTCTGTCTGTCGTGGGCCACCTCCAAGACTGGACCGAAGCCCCTCCAAGGGACCACCTGGCAGGGACTCCTCCTGACGAAACCCAGCCTTTTGCAGAGAGGCTCCGGTCGGGACGGGGGTCCCCGCTTTGGATCCAGTCACACTCTCTCAGCCTCAGAGGAGGGACAACAAGGCAAACCACCTCCAACACCCCCTTTGCGAAGATAATCTTGCCAAGAAAATCCCCAACAACAACAACAACAACAACAACCACCACCTTGCCCCGCTTTTACTCTTTGTGTGGCTCTTTGCTATGGAATTCTGGGAGTTGGAGTTTGTTGTGGGGCCCCGCTCTGGGCCCCACAACAAACTCCAACTCCCAGAATTCCATAGCAAAGAGCCACACAAAGAGTCAACGCGGGGCCAAACCGGGTTAACCCTCCAGTGCGGACGCAGCCCTAGGCTCCCCTCGCTTTCCTCCCCCAAAATCGAGCTGCATCCTCCCCAAAAGCGTCCCAAATAATGAAGAGAAAAGGAGGAGGGAAAGAAAGAAAGAAAAAGAAAGGAAAAGAAAGGAAAGAGAGAAGGAGTGAGAGGCACAAACTTTACCGGAGGAGAAGTTTTCACCCGTCCAGCGGTTGCTCGGGGCTGGGGGGGAGCCCTCTCCCCATCCTCCGCGACCACAGAAAGAGAGAGAGGGAGAGGGAGAGATGTAGTTCTGGGGCCCTTGGGGACCTCTAGTTCCCTCCGTCCGGGAAGGAGGAGGAAAGGGAGGAGGAAACTAAGAGGAAGGACTCTGCTTCTGCTTTGACTCTCCTCTCCTTTGACCCTCCATCCTCCTCTGAATGGAAAAACAAAAAAAAGTTTCCCCAAGAATTATAGGGGGAAAAAAGAGAGAAAAGGAGGAGGAAGGGAGGAAAGAAAAGCAACTTTTTCCCTTCTCTTCTCCTCCTCCTCCTCTTCTCTTTCCCCCACTTTCCAATCCGGTGGAAGAAGTAGAAGAAGAAGGCTTGGTGGTGTAAGTGGAGGAGTCAGATGATCTTTCTCGGAGCCCAAAGGGCTGTTTGGTGTTTTCTTTCCAATCCACGCCTCCTCCAGGCCTCCTCCTCCTCCTCCTCCTTGGGCTCCTTCTTCCCGCCCTTAATCTTGAGTCCCTGCCTCGCACCCAGAGCCCCTGCTGCTGCTGCTGCTGCTGCTGCTGCCAGAAAGGCTGGCCTTTATTATTTTCCCTCACAGAAAGAAAATAGGAAAGAGGAGGAGACCCACTACTAGAGGAAGGCCACCCTCCTCCTCCTCTTCCTCTCCAGAGCCATTGGGGAGGAGGACACCCTTTTCCAATGCTCTTTCCCTCCTTCTCTGAGGGAGTCTCCCCCTCCATTTGGAGCAGCAGCAGCAGCAGGACTCTCTGAAGAAGCAGGAGTTGTGGTTGTTTTCCTTCAGGTAGAGGAGGTCCTCCTTTTCTAGCAAGTGCCCTCCATTTCCACTTCCTGCCCAGGAGGAAGGTCAGGAGGTCCTCCTTCTTCAGGGCCTGGCCTCTCTTTCCACTTCCTTCTGTCCAGGAGGAGATGGTGGTTCAGAGGGCTTCTTCCTCCTCCTGCTCCAGGGCCTGTCCTCCATTTCAGCCTTCTCCTCACGAAGGATGAAAAGGAGTCCTCCATTTGGAGCAGGGCTAGGAAGCATGGCTTCTCATTTAGACAGAATGGCCAGAGGTCCATCTCCTTCTCTAGGAAGGTGTCCTCCATTTCCACCTCCTCTCCAGGAGGAATGTCAGAATGTCCTCCATTTGGAGCAGGGCTAGGTTTTCATTTATTTATTTATTGAACTTTTTTGTAAAAAATTAAAAACAGTTCTATAGCAATATGCAAGCAGAAATCTTTCTTGAATACATAATTGGTGTTACATTTCTTCTGCACTTCCTATTTCCTTACTCAGCCACAGATCTAATCCTACCTTTCTTTGATAACACAAGTTACTTCTTTGAAACAAATTTGTAACAAAAGTTATCAAGATAAAATTTAACTTCTGCTGATTGAAACAGATCTGTACCTTCTTTCTCTAATTCGTTTATGAGGACTTTTGCATAAATCAAAATTCCTTAATTCATGTAATCTTAAACTTCGGTTTTCATTTATACAGGATGGCCAGAGGTCCTCCTCCTTGTCCAGGATGTGTCCTCCAAACTCTCCTCCATTTTGACCATCTCTAAGAAACATGAGTTTATCTTTATTGAAGTGTTTCGAGCTTTTCTTTGCTTATGTCCTACAGTTTTCTTGAATGCCCTCCATTTTGACCATGGGTAAAAAGCACGGATCTCCATTTTGAGTGTTTTCAGCTTTTATTGTGTCATGCCCTCCATTTTTCTTGCATGTCCTCCATGTTGTGGAGCCTTGTCCTGCTTTGCAGTTAGGACATCAGTCACCCTGGGCCTGGCAGATAGGTGTCCCATCCCATGTTCACAAGACCCCTGAAACAGCCCCATGGAGGGAAATGCTTCTCCTCCCATTGCAGGGAAGCATGAGAGAGAGAGAGAAAGAGAGAGAGAGATCAAAGAAGACACCAGGGGGAGTTCTGAGCTATGGAGTGGTTGTGTGACTTCAGGTTGTTTCCGACTTATGGCGACCCTAAGGCAAACCTACCATGGGGTTTTCTTGGCAAGACTGGTTCAGAGGGGGGTTTGCCCTGGCCATCCTCTGAGGCTTGAGAGAGTGTGACTTGCCCAAGGTCACCCAGTGGGTTTACATACCCCAGCCAGGATTCGAGCCCTGGTTTTCCGAAGTCAACACTCAAACCACTCCACCATGATGGTTCACTTAGAAGATGCCACAAAAGACCGTTTCCAAAGCACATGGGAATTTCCCCAGAGGTCAAACTGCAAATTATGGTGCACAGGATCAAAAGCCCACCAATTTCATTTTGGTACATGGGGCAGACACTCCCCTCAACAACCCTTCCGCTGCTTTGGTAGTAGAAAAACAATTGTTGTTCACTGTTAACCTCCAGTCAACATCAACGTATAGCAATCCTGTGGATGAAACATGTCCAAGTCTCCCTGTCCTCAACCTCTCTGCTCAGATCCTCCAGGCCCAGGCCCGTATCCTCTGTGGTCAAGTCTAAACATTTGGCATGTAGTCTTCCTCTCTTTCCAGTGCCATCCACCTCCTTTTCCTTTCATTGCCTTTTCTAATTACTTCTAATGACTTTTTTTTCTCATGATGTGGCCAATTAAGCTAAAACTCTCTTCCAGGGAGAGTTCAAGCTTGATCTGTTCTACAATCTATCTGTTTGTCTTCTTGACAGGGTTCTGTACTGGGCCCAGTGCTATTCAATATCTTTATTAATGACTTGGATGACAGAATTGGGGGCATACTTATCAAATTTGCAGATGACACCAAATTAGGAGGAGTAGCCAATACTCCAGAAGACAGGATTGAAATTCAGAATGACCTGAATAGACTAGAAAGCTGGGCCAACGCTAACAAAATGAAATTCAATGCGGAGAAATGTAAGGTACTGCACTTAGGACGCAAAAATGAAATGCACAGATATAGGATGGGGAACATCTGGCTGAATAAAACTATGTGTGAAAGGGATCTAGGAGTCCAAGTAGACCGTAAGTTGAATGCTATTTTAGGCTGCATCAATAGAAGTATAGTGTCTAGATCAAGGGAAGTTATAGTGCCACTCTATTCTACTTTGGTCAGGCCCCACCTGGAATACTGTGTCCAGTTCTGGGCACCACAATTCAAAAAGGATGTGGAGAAACTGGAGCAGGTCCAAAGGAGGGCAACTAAGATGGTGAAGGGTCTGGAAACCATGCCCTATGAGGAACGACTTAGAGAGCTGGGGATGTTTAGCCTGGAGAAGAGAAGGTTAAGAGGTGATATGATAGCCCTGTTCAAATATTTCAAGGGATGTCATATTGAGGAGGGAGCAAGCTTGTTTTCTGTTGCTGCAGAGACTAGAATGCAGAACAATGGATGCAAACTGCAGGAAAAAAGATTCCACCTCAACATTAGGAAGAACTTCCTGACAGTAAGGGCTGTTCGACGGTGGAACACACTCCATTGGAATGTAGTGGAGTCTCCATCCTTGGAGGTCTTTAAGCAGAGGCTGGATGGCCAACTGTCGGGGATGCTTTGACTGGGAGTTCCTGCATGGCAGGGGGTTGGACTGGATGGTCCTTGTGGTCTCTTCCAACGCTATGATTCTATAATTCTATGATTCTATGATTCTAATAACTAATCACAATACAATCAACCACTGGTTGTCCTTCTTTGGTGTTAACTGCCTTCGAGTTGGCCCCAACCCATGGCAACCTTGTGGATGAAATTTCCAGTCTTCCACTGCTCTGCTTAGATCCTGTATCTTCATGCCCATGTTCTCCTCAATGGAGTCTGCCCATCTGGTGTGCAGTCTCCCTCTCTTTCTGCTTCCATCTACCTTTCCTAGCATTATTATCTTTTCTAGTGAGTCATTCTTTCCCATGATGTGACCAAAGTAGGACAGCCTCAGTTTGATCATAGCTTCAGGCTTGGTCTGTTTAAAGACATCCCAAATCTGTTCTAACAGTAGGACCCAGGTTAGGTTTGTAGCTGGAAGAAGGGCAAAATTGGGGCACTCCCCCCCACCCCCCATAAAGAAATCTATAACCCATAAGTTTCCTTCAGTCCCAAAATTCTAATGTTAGAATACCTTTAAACTTCAGTTGAGCATTTCAAACTACAGTACAGTTCAGGCCTCCAAAGAAAAGGAGCCAAAGGTACTGAGAATGAATACAGAGCAAATATAAGAATTCTAGGTGTTAAGAATTTTCAGTGTCTATAGTGCTAAAATTGGAAGACAAATGGCATTTCATTTGGGGAACAGAAGTCTTATGGGGGGCAGAGTCCTCATCCCCTCCCCACTTGGATCTATGTTTTGGACAATTTGTACGTTCTTATATTGGCACCATTACTGTAGAAATTCACTTTGGTGTACCTGGAGCATCATGTGTTGGCAGTATAACAGAAGAAGAGTATGCTGGATCAAACCAATAGCCCAAAATTAGTCCACTCTGATCCCAATCAGAGGCCTGGGCACATAAACAAGACCCAAACACAAGAGCATCCTCCCTCCACCTTCAGTATGAGTTGAATGATCCATCAGGAATAAATGTGGGATGGTTCTGGCAAAAGTATTTATCAAGGACACCTTATATGGGAAACTGATTCAAGGTTTTCCAAACATGTTGCAAGTTCCACTTTTATATCATGTTATGGCTTAAATACCCTAAAAGCATCAAATCCCCTCAGATCATGGAAGCTAAGCAGGGCCAGTGCAGGTTAGTACTTCGATGGGAGGCAGCTAATGAATATCAGGTGCTACAGGCTATATTTCAGAGGAAAGAATTGGCAAAACTACCTCTGAGTATTCCTTGCCTAAGAATACCCTATGAAATTGATGAGGCTACTATGAGTCAGAAGCCAGGGGTATAATAAAAGAAGAATGCAGAAAGACACTTACAGTAGTCAAAAAGAAAGAGCAGAAACAATGGATGTCAGGTAAAATGGTACAAGCAGTAATATAAAGAAGAAAAGCAAAACAAAAGGGAGACAGGAACAAACCTTCAACAAATGGTGCAAATAGATAAAGACAATTACTACAATGATCAGAGAGACAGAGGATAACAAACAAAAAGGGAAGAACAACAGACCTATTCCAAAAGATCCCAGAAATCAAAGAAAAATTCAAACCGAGAACCAGAACACTCTATGAGGTTTATCACACTAGAGGGCAAACAGGATTTAAACAGGGATTAAACAGGAAATGCCCTATGTTAAACATAAGGCATGTTAAATGCCCTATGTTAAACATAAGGCATTTCCTGTTTAATTCCTGTTTAATTCCCGTTTAAATCCTGTTTGCCCACTAGTGTGGACAAAACAAGATAATTGAAGATCAGGAAGGAATAAAAAGACATTGGATGCAGTACACAGAAGAGCTATATAAAAGGGATAACAAAATCAAGGACATACAGATTGAAGCGTCATATGAAGATGAACCCCAGATTCTAAAACCAGAGGTGGAAGCTGCAATTAGAGAAATGGGGGAAAATAAATCACCAGGAACAGATGATATTCCAATTGAATTGCTTCAATCCACACTAACAGAATCAACACCAGTGCTAACTAACATCTGTCAACAGATATGGAAAACAAAGCTATGGCCAACAGATTGGAAATGATCAATATACATCCCTATCCACAAAAAAGGAAATATAAAAGACTGCAGCAGCTATAGGGCCATAGCTCTAATCTCTCATGCAAGCAAAATCATGCTCAAAATTCTGCAATGTAGACTCCAACCATACATGGAGAGAGAAATCCCTGTGGTGCAAGCAGGATTCAGGAAAAGAATAGGCACTAGGGATCACATTGTAAACATACGGTGGCTAATGGAGTGCAACAAGGAATTCCAAAAGAAAATCACCATGTGCTTTATAGACTATAGTAAGGCCTTTGCATAGATCATGAAAGACTTTGGAATGCCCTTAAAGACATGGGAGTGCCAACCCATCTGATAGTCCTAATGAGGAGTCTTTACTCAGGACAGGAGGCCACTATCAGGACAGAACATGGAGAAACAGAATGGTTCCCAATTGGCAAAGGGGTCAGACGCGGCTGCATCCTCTCATCCTATCTGTTCAACTTGTTTGCAGAACATATATGAAAAGCAGGATTGGACACAGAAGAAGGAGGAATGAAAATAGGAGGAAGGAATATCAACAGTCTAAAATACACAGATGACATCATACTACTAGCTGAAAAAAATCACAGACTTGGAACAACTACCCTGTTTCCCCGAAAATAAGACATCCCCAAAAAATAAGACCTAGTAATGGTTTTGCTGAATTGCTAAATATAAGGCCTCCCCTGAAAGTAAGATCTAGCAAAGTTTTTGTATATAAATATATATACATATATAATACATGTTCATTTGTTTGTTCAACAATAAATGTGAATTTTTCTTCCTGGAAAAATAAGACATCCTCTGAAAATGAGACCTAGCACATCTTTGGGAGCAAAAATTAATATAAGACACTGTCTTATTTTTGGGGAAACACGGTACTAAGGAAGATCAAGGAGAAAAGTGAAAAGGCAGGCTTATTGTTGAACATAAAGAAAACAAAAATAATGACTACAGAAAAATTTACACAGATTTAACCTAGACAACGAGGAAGTAGAAATAGTAAAAGAATTTTCATACCTGGGATCAAATATTGATCAGGGTGGGAACTGCAATCAAGAAATCATAAGAAGACTAAGAATGGGGAAGGCATCTATGAAAGAACTAGAAAACATCCTAAAATGTAAAGACATACAACTCGGCATGAAAGTTAGAATCATACAAGCCATTGTATTCCCTATTACCATGTATGGATGTGAGAGCTGGTCAGTTAAGAAAGCGGATAGGAAAAGAATTAATTCATTTGAGGTGTGGGGCTGGAGAAGACTGCTGAGGTTACCATGGACAGCCAAGAAGTCAAACAAATGGGTCCTAGAGCAGATCAAACCAGAAATCTCTCTGGAAGTCAAGATGACTAGAATGAGGCTGTCATACTTTGGCCACATCACAAAGAGGCACAACTCACTGGAAAAAAACAATTATGCTAGGAAAGGTAGAGGAAAGCAGAAAGAGAGGAAGATGACAAGCTAGATGGATGGACTCTATTGTCATGGATATAAATTTGCAGGTGGGAACTAATGATACTGCAAGACACAGCATTCAGAACATCAAAAGGGATTACGAGGCGCTTGGTAGGAAGCTGAAAGGAATGGATGTACAGGTTGTCATCTCGACTCTTCTGCCAGTTGAAGGGCATGGTCCAGGAAGGGAGAGGAAAATAGCAGAGGTGAACAACTGGCTTCGCAGATGGTGCCGCCGAGAAGGATTTGGATTCTTGGATCATGGGCTGCGGTTCCATGAGGAGGGACTTCTTGCAACAGACGGGTTGCATCTCACGCCAGTTGGAAGAAATGTTTTTGCCAACAGTCTCAAGAACTTGATCAGGAGAGCTTTAAACTGAGTTCCGAGGGGAAGGGAGACAATATTAAGGAACGCAAAAGGGATGGCGTAAATAGTCAAACTGACATAGAGGAAACAAGGCAAACAGTGCAAGGACCCAACAGTGGGAGGCAAAATCTTGCACAGGCAGCAAGTAAAAGGGAACCATGGTCTGCGATGTCTCTACACTAATGCACAGAGCATGGGAAATAAGCAAGATGAACTCGAACTCCTAGTACAACAAGGCAAATATGATATAATAGGCATCACTGAAACCTGGTGGGATGAGTCTCATGATTGGAATGTGGAAATAGAGGGGTATAACCTTATTAAGAGAAATAGGCCAAACAGGAAAGGAGGAGGAATAGCACTATATGTCAGAGATATTTACACCAGTGAAGAGATCCTGGACATCAATCATGGAAGCCAGGTGGAGAGCATCTGGATAAGAATTAAAGGGGAGGGAAACAACAAGGGTGTTACGGTGGGAGTCTACTACAGACCCCCAAGTCAGACTGAGGAATTGGATGATATCTTTCTAGAACAGATGACCACACAGTCAGAAAAGAGAGATGTAGTAGTGATAGGCGACTTCAACTATCCTGATATTTGCTGGAAGTCAAACTCAGCCAAATCCTCAAGGTCTAGCAAATTCCTCACTTGCCTGGAAGACAATTTCATGGTCCAAAAGGTGGAAGAGGCAACAAGGGGGTCAGCTATTTTAGATCTGATCCTAACCAACAAGGAGGACTTGGTTAATGGGGTGCAAGTGGTGGGATCATTAGGTGGAAGTGACCATGTTCTCCTGGAGTTTGTAATACAGTGGAAAGGAGAAGCCAGGCAGAGTCAGACACGCATCCTAGACTTTAGGAGAGCGGATTTCAGTAAACTCAGAGAAGTATTGAGGGCAATTCCATGGTCAGAAATACTAAAGGATAAAGGAGTTCAGGACGGATGGGACTTTCTCAAAAGGGAGATACTGAAGGCACAATTTCAAACAGTTCCAGTGAGAAAGAAAAACGGGAGGTGTCTCAAGAAACCAGGATGGATGACTAAGGAACTTTCAACCGAGCTAAGTTTGAAACGGAACATGTATAAGAAATGGAAAAAGGGGGAAATCACGAAAAAGGAATTCAAAGAAATAGCAGGCATGTGTAGGGGTAAAGTCAGAAAAGCTAAAGCGCAGAATGAACTCAGGCTTGCTAGAGAGGTTAAGAACAATAAAAAGGGCTTTTTTGGATATGTCCGCAGCAAGAGGAAGAAGAAGGAAACGGTAGGGCCACTGCGTGGAGAAGATGGCAAAATGCTAACAGGAGATAGAGAAAAGGCAGAATTACTCAACACCTTCTTTGCCTCAGTCTTCTCAGAAAAGGCAAAGGGTGCTCAACCTGAGGATAATGGAGCAGAGAACAGAATAGGGGAATTTCAGCACAGAATAAGTAAAGAGATAGTAGAGGAACACCTTGTTAATCTAAATGAATTTAAGTCTCCGGGACCAGATGAACTCCATCCAAGGGTATTAAAAGAACTGGCAAAAGTAATATCAGAGCCATTGGCAATCATATTTGAAAACTCCTGGAGAACAGGAGAAGTCCCAGCAGACTGGCGAAGGGCAAACGTTGTCCCCATCTTCAAAAAGGGGAAAAAAGAGGATCCCAACAATTATCGTCCAGTTAGTCTGACATCAGTTCTAGGAAAGATTCTGGAGCAGATCATCAAACAGAGAGTCTGTGAACATCTAGATGGCAATGCCATAATCACAAAAACTCAACATGGGTTTCAGAGAAACAAGTCATGCCAGACAAATCTAATCTCTTTCTTTGATAAAATTACCAGCTTGGTAGATGAAGGGAATGCTGTGGATATAGTATATCTTGATTTCAGTAAGGCCTTTGACAAGGTTTCCCATGACATTCTTGCAAACAAACTTGTAAAATGTGGGCTAGACAAAGGAACTGTTAAATGGATCTGTAATTGGTTGAATGGCCGAACCCAAAGGGTGCTCAACAATGGCTCCTTTTCATCCTGGAGAGAAGTGACCAGTGGGGTCCCACAGGGCTCTGTCCTCGGCCCAGTGCTATTCAACATCTTTATCAATGACCTGGATGACAGAATTGGGAGCATACTTATCAAATTTGCAGATGACACCAAATTAGGGGGAATAGCTAATACCCCAGAGGACAGGATCAAGATTCAAAATGACCTGAATAGACTAGAAAGCTGGGCCAAAGCTAACAAAATGAAATTCAATACAGAGAAATGTAAGGTATTGCACTTAGGGCAGAAAAATAAAATGCACAGATATAGGATGGGTGACACCTGGCTGAATGAAACTACGTGTGAAAGGGATCTAGGAGTCCAAGTAGACCACAAGTTGAACATGAGTCAACAGTGTGATGCGGCAGCTAAAAAGGCCAATGCTATTTTGGGCTGCATTAATAGAAGTATAGTGTCTAGATCAAGAGAAGTAATATTGCCACTGTATTCTGCTTTGGTCAGGCCCCACCTAGAATATTGTGTCCAGTTCTGGGCGCCACAATTCAGAAAGGACATTGAGAAACTGGAGTGTGTCCAAAGGAGGGCGACAAAAATGGTGAAGGGTCTGGAAACCATGCCCTATGAGGAACGACTTAGGGAGCTGGGGATGTTTAGCCTGGAGAAAAGAAGGTTAAGAGGTGATATGATAGCCCTGTTTAAATATTTGAAAGGATGTCATATTGAGGAGGGAGCAAGCTTGTTTTCTGCTGCTCCAGAGAACAGGACCCGGAACAATGGATGCAAGATCCAGGAAAAGAGATTCCACCTGAACATTAGGAAGAACTTCCTGACAGTAAGGGCTGTTCGACAGTGGAACGCACTTCCTCGGAAGGTGATAGAGTCTCCTTCCTTGGAGGTCTTTAAACAGAGGCTGGATGGCCATCTGTCAGGGGTGCTTTGATTTGGATTTCCTGCATAGCAGGGGGTTGGACTGGATGGCCCTAGTGGTCTCTTCCAACTCTACGATTCTATGATTCTATGATTCTATGATTCTATGACCTGACTCATCTACAGGGTTGCCCTTGATCGAGGTTGACTCGAGGGTGAATAACAACAACAACAAACTATGAGTTGATAGGTGACTTGAAGGCACATGCATGTTTTATTTATTCTTTATGCCCCACCTTTTGTCCATTTGGCTCAGGGCAGTATACATGACTCTTCCTCTCTTCCCTTTATCTCCAGAGCAATCCAGTGAAGTAGGACAAGCTAAAGAAAAAGTGACCCAAAGCTTCCCAGTGAGATTTATGGCTCACTGGTGAGTTGAAACCAGATCTCCCAAGTCTGGCTCTAATCAGCACTGCAGACCATAGGGAAGCAATCTGCAAAGACTTCCAGCCCTATGGGAATACATGAACTGATTTGCTGCCATTTGCTGAAAGGGAAACAGAGCAGTCAATAACTAGGGATTTAGACCAGGTAGCTACAGAGAATGTGGACTTTGATTTGAATGTGCAGACTTACCACAGCCAAGTGGAGATGGCTACATGAGTGTGAGCAGCTGTCACAAGCATTTGTGGAGATGAAAGCACAATTGATTTGGCACATGCTGCAGTTGTGCAAAATGTATACATATGCATTTTGTTACCTACAGAAATATGTGAGATTTTAGTTGGGGCAAAGTGATGATCCTAGATCATGTAGACTGTAGTAACAGACAGTTTTATTTTTTAAATTCTGTTTTTACCTGACCTGAAATGTGGTTTATATGTGTTTGGTTTTTCACATGTAGCAATGAATATGCTTAGGATTTCTTGTGCTATGCTACGTGCTTTTTGTCACACTGTAGAACTTTGTCATATTGTAGTCATACCACAACCTATAATAATTCTACATGATGCTAACTGCAGGCCAGGTCAAAACAGATTACTAAGAATAAAAAAGACTACTGAATGCCCCCCTCAACCCTCTGAATCCATCTCAAAAAGGATGTCTGACCAGATATGGACATATAAAACTTTTCCATCACATAATTCCTCCAGGCCTGAGTCATGGCTCATCAAGGGTTCAAAGTATGGTCATGACCAGCCAGTCCCTGAATATCTGGGATTCTGAGCAATGAGAAGCTATTACTTTCAGGAAGGCTAAAAACCCAGAACATTTTTTTAAATTAAATGCCCAAACATCTCATGTTATGTATTTATATGCATTCTGTCCCTATGGATGAACTGAAAAATGTTCAGGTGGCAAGCTAAGTCATGCTCTGTACATTTGCCTTTTTAAAATGGTCTGTGTGCAATGGCATGTGGTGATTGTTATTCTACTACCATAAGATTACTTTAAGTTATGCTGTGAAGGGGCCAGAGATTCTAGTGTTACCCCAAAAGGTTGTTGAGTCATTTTCACATTAATAATCATTATTAATTTGTCCATTACTGTTAATTCATTTAATTTAATTTTCCAATCTTCAATTGAAGGTGTATCTTTTTCTTTCCAGAGTCTTGCATATATTATGTGTGCTACCATAGTCATGTATAATAATACATTTGTTTCTTCTTCACTGTCTTTTAATTTGTCTGTTATGTTTAATCAAAATAGTTCTGGGCTCATTCTAATTTCTTTTTGTAGTGTATCTGATACATTGTTGTGAATGCTTTTTCCAGAATAGAATAGAACATTCCATTTGGTTTCTCGCATTTCAAGCAATTATCTTTATTATTGTTCTTCAATTTAGCAAGTTTTGATGGACACACAGTAACAATTCAGTCTTGAGACACCATATAACAACTGAAACAAAGGTATGGAAATTGGATAGTAGATGCTTAGGGCTGTAGAGAGGGTGATATTCACCAGTCCTGTAAAGGAGTCTGTGGAAAGTGGGGTGTGGTTCAGACAATGTCTGAGGGTGAGGCAGGAAGAGGAGTCTGGACAATTGGGCAGAGCTTTGGTGGTCACTCACTGCAATCTCAAACTGGACATGTGTGGGATGGACATTTATATCTTCTTACATACCCTTGGGGGATACTTAATGTGCCCACAGGAAGTATAAAGAATTTGATTGCTTTCTTACAGATGTGACAAAAGGAACAAAATTCGTTGGTAGTCTTAATTCTGAATTAACAAAACAGTGATTGGATCTGGGACAACCCCACGATTCTGGAGAGGAAGGGTGGCTGGGAAAATGGCAAGAGGTAGGTAGGAGCAGTGGTGTAACTAGGGGTGTGGTGGCACTGCCTTCACCAGGTGACACTCCAGAAGAGGGGTGACACCCGAAGGGGCTGTCCTCCCACTGAGAGTTATGGTGGCGGTCCCCTCACAAGGATGATACCACTGCTGCAGCAGCCAAGTGCACCTGGCCCTGATTCCCCATGGCAGCAGTGGTCTCCTTGGGAGGAGGTTGCCATCACAGACAATGGCAAAGGAAAAAGGGTGAATGTGTCCACCCCTTCCAGCAGCCCCACCCTCTGCACCAGGTGACACAAGGGGTTGGATGCCACTAGGTAGGAGATATGATCTTACTTGCCTTAGTGCAATGATACCGCCTTTGTCTCCAGTGCAAGAGGATATGTGGAAAGCCTCAGGGAAGGACAGAGTGATCAGCAAAGCCATTCTTTGTTTATTTAGTGCCATCTAGATCCACAACTTGTTTTTGGGCCACTGTGCCTTTCCCATGAGAAATTTCTTAGTATTCCATCTCCCCAAACCTCTGCTGCTGCCAGCCAGTTCCCAAAATGTTGAATTACTTCCTTTGATAAATTCAGACTTCCAATCATCCTGATTCATTTGGATCCCAAATGATGTGGAGAATTCTGCTAACATTCAAGTGAATGCTAATGCTAATTAATTTTCATGGCAAGATCTAAACTGGGATAGGATGGGGGACTGGGACACAGGGTTTTCCATATTTGGCCAACATTGTTTAGATTGTGGCATCCAATAAAGTTGAGGTGGTAGTTGTGACATGGAATATAGAGACATGGAGCTTTTTAAATGTCATATATTCTGTTAATTAAAGATACAACACTGACATACATTTATACATACATACATACATACATACATACATATATTACCCCTTTATTGTGTGGGGGACCTGCTATAACTTCTGCAACTTCTGGTTCTACAACTTCCCAGCTCTGAAAGAGGTGTTTGCAACAGATGCTGTTGTTGTTCTTCACTTGCTTCAACAGTCTGTTCATGCCTTGGGCATGCTGCAGGTCTCTAGGTCTGAAAACTTTTCCAAGCTTTGAAATGGCTACTCACAATTTTTTAAAGAAAAAAAGTAACTTGCTTACCTTCTCTGGATGAGTTTTGGGCATGCTACATGTACCTGAGTCTGATATGTTTTGCTGCCTTGAAAGTGTGTGTTTGCAAACCCCCCCCCCCTTTTGGGGGGGCGGGGCTGAAGGCTGATGCAGATATGGAAAAGGTTGATTTTGGGTTTTTGAACAAAATTCCAAACTTTGTGGAAGAGCTATACCTGCTGAATAACTGCATCTTGTGGAACTGTTAAAGATACAGGCAGTGGTGGCAGGCAGTGAACCTACTCCAGGTTTTCACCTCTGCTTTCACGAATATCTCCAAAGTGCTGAACCATAATCCTAAATAGATCCAGAAGCTTAGATAGCTCTTTTCAAAGTAGCTGAAGGCTGAGATGGATTCACTGTCCCACTGACATGGGATCCACAGTGGTTATAGAAAATAATTGGGGTATGGGGTAGATGTGGCTTAAAGACCAGAATTTGTACACTCCTAGCTTACATGCAAAGACTCTAAGAAAAATCATCCTTCTGTTTCCAAGGTTTAGAAGACTTTAAAAAGTCCTATAGCGATAGCCAAGGTACAAAACAGCAGGTGAAAGATACACTGGAAGCTGCAGACCCAACCCTGCATGCAGGCGGTTCAGGACTTTGGTCGCTCGAGACTGACTGGGAGATTACAGTCTTGTTCAGCAGCATCCTGAATGACCAAACACCCTTTTCTAAGGAGAGCACTGCTTGCTCCATACAAAGAGGGGCCTGGAAAGCTCATCTCCATCTACCCAGTTGGTGAGCCGCGGTCAACTGGCATCTTCTGATGCGGTCAAACAAAAGCAAAGATACAAAGGCACTCACCGGTCTCCAAAGGTGCAAACAGACTGACGCTTGCATGCTGGAACATCAGAACCATGCAAGATTCTGCAGATAGTGGACGTCCTGAGCGTCATTCTGCTCTAATAGCCCATGAACTATCACGACTTAATATAGTCATCGCTGCTCTCAGTGAAGTTCGTTTCCATGAGGAAGGCAGCCTTAAAGAACATGATGCCGACTATACACTCTACTGGTCTGGCAAACCAAAAACTGAAAAAATCTCTCAGGAGTAGGCTTTATGATTAAAAACTCCATTGCCTCCAAACTCAAAACCCTGCCAACAGGTCACTCTGATCGCATTATCTCCTTATGCCTCCCTCATGTTGTTCTCTTTAGTATATATGCCCCAACTATGCAAATCGATCCTGTGGAGAAAGACAAATTCTAGTCAGAAGCTATGCCACCTCATACAAAAAGTCCCTGCAGAAGATAAAATAATTATCCTTGGTGACTTCAATGCCAGAGTAGGAAAGAACTTCGAAGCCTGGAAAGGTATTCTAGGCAAGCATGGAGTTGGAAACTGTAATGATAACGGACACCTCCCACTAGAGTTTTGTGCAGAACAGCAGCTGACTATTACAAACACTATCTTTCAGCAGAAAGATAGTGTTTGTAATAGTCAGCTGCTGTTCTGTACAAAACTCTAGCAGGAGGTGTCCGTTATCATTACAGTTATCAGCAGAAAGATAGCTTGAAGAGAACCTGGATGCATCCTTGATCCAAACACTGGCACCTCATTGACTATGTTCTAGTGTGCCAGAGAAACATTCGCAATGTCCGTCATACTCAAGTGATGCCCAGTGAAGAATGTCAAACAGATCATCGCCTCATAAGATGTAAACTAAATCTTCATCTTAAGCTCAAACCTAAGAGGGGTGGCACCTTAAAAAGGAGACTCCAAGTCAACGATCTTCAACAAGCTGCCATGAGAGTTACCTTCCAGGCAAATCTGCAATCAAAACTTGAAGACCATCCTATAGATTCTTCTCCTACAGTGCTTTGGCAACATATTAAAAACAGTATCTGCAGTCTGTGGAGATTCTCTCTGGTTCTCCCTTAAGAAAAACCAAGATTGGTTTGTTGAAAACAACCAAGAGATCCAGGAGCTTTTGGCAAAGAAGAGAACTGCTCATCAGGAACACCTCGCTCAGCCATCTTGCCATGTAAGGAAAGCAGCCTTCCGTCTCGCATGTAGTAAACTCCAACAAAAAACTAGTCCTAGTCTAATTGTAGTACTAATCCTAGTACAAGAACACATGTTGAAATAAGAGATGGTTAGGAAATGAAGTTGTAGCATCTGAAGCTTATGGCCAACACAAAGCTATTATGGGATTTTCTTAAAAATATTTGTTCAGTGGGAGTTTTCTTTTCCCTCTTCTGAAGCTGAGAAAGTGTGATTTGCACAGGGCCATCCAGTGGGTTTCCATGGCTGAACAGGGATTCAGACCATGGTAGGTAGAGTGATAGTCCAACACTCAAACCAATGCACCCCACTGGATCATTTTGTAGGCAATGGTACAGAAAAGACAGAACGAGGGGCAGAATATAGAAAAACTTAGAGGAAGGAAGGAAGGAAGGAAGGAAGGAAGGAAGGAAGGAAGTTTTTCTGAGGGGAAGAGACTAGAAATAACACTAAAGGAACTTAAAAGAGATATCAAAGATTAATATTTTTAACAACAACAGAAAGATAATAAAAGAGAAGAGTAGGTCTTATAGAAGAAAGAAGTTATAAGAAGCTAAGAAGAAATATGGAAAACGTTCATTCAGGAAATTGGTTACAAATTGGGTGTGAGAGGAGAAAGAGTGATGATATGACAGGAGATAAATGAAAATACTTTTGAAGAGATGTTCAGGGATAGGGAAAGCATCATTCCTTAAAAAAAAACAAAAAAAAACTTCCTTCATTTCCAGCCTCCGCATCAGCAAATTCTGTCTAAAATGGGGAGGATAACTCACAATATCTCCAAAGCCAATTTCTGTACTTAGTCTGAGGAAAGCTATCTGTGAAACCTTCTGCCACAAGGTGAAAAATTGGATAAATTCCAACAAATGATTAGATATTAACAGTAAATGATGTCAGTAAAAATGTGAATCCTTTTTTCACCAGCATTTTGTAGCTTGCTCTGCCCTTTACCCTGCCCCACTTTGTGGCTAGTAAGCTTTGAGAACTCTTAGGAGGATAGAAAAATACATCAACCCTCGGGACAGTCTGGTTTTGTAGGGCTCCTGTAGCTCAGGTCTTTATGAACCCCTCTCCCACACAAATATTTTCCTAGGAGAAAAAAACCCAACACCAATGTACCGTAAAAATGAGAACTCTCCAGATTTTAGTCCATAACATACCTGAGCCTATTGGCGTCCAGCTTGTCTCTGACAAGGAGACAAATAATGTTTGCAATCATACCTAATATATTTCAGATTGGTTATATTGTTTATAGATTGCTTCTGTCACAACATGGGAATTCTCTGGTGTGCTTGATGATTTACGCATCTTTGCTCTTCTCAAGCATTTGTTCTTATTTGTTGTTTCCCTGCAAAAATATATATCTCTTGGCCCCAATACACAGTGGAACACTGCTAGGTCATTATTCCTTGAATTGTTAGGCTGTAAAGAAGCCATTTCTCACTCACTTGCAACACAGGAGGCTGGGATTGTGGCATCAGGTCATTTCTGGAGTTCCTTTTATGATAACCCATTTTTCCATCAGCACATGACATCTTTGGTTATTGCCAGGAAGGGGAAGCTGTACTGTTCATACGGTGAATGTCTAATATTTCTCACTTGATTTTTGCTCTTATTTCACTGTATTGAATTTTAATAGATGATCCAGTAGGTACCTAAATAATTTTTGGTGAAGGTTCAAGCTTGTCTGCTTGTTGCAAAGTAGTACTGCATCACAGGAAACTTCCATTGTGTGCCATTCTTTTCTCTGACACTGGCTTTTACAGGGTTCTAGAATAACTGATAAACAACTAGCTACCCCTTGTCTGCAGTGCTTTTGCCCAAGTTGTGTCCGCACTGGAGCCTTGATTCTTCCCCCAAACTAATGAGTTATGAATGAATATTCTAGCCAAAGTAGATCTTACAAAGCTGATTAAAGTAAGGGTTGCTTTTAAAATTTCACACTCATGTTATGAAGAATGTCATTCATAAACAATCCTCAACCACTGGTCCCAAATATAAAAATGAATTCTTGCCCCTCAACACCCACCCCCTACTGTTCTGAATTTTCCCATAATGCTATTAAATTGGTATTCCCATATTTCCAGGCCTAGCCCACAGTCTCAAGATCTGGCCTCTCTTCTCCAATCCAAAGGCAAGGAGGAGAAATCTCAGAGCATGAGCAGTGCACTGAAAAGTGTGTATACTGTATATACTCATGTATAAGTCTAGAAATTTTAGTCAAAAAAATTGTCCCCCAAAAACATAATTGATGTATCCATGGGTCAATGTAAGTACTCTACTTTAACTCTTATATATAAAAAAGGAACCATCCTCTGTGAAAGGCAAGAATACAATTTGTCCTGGAAGCATTAACACCCCTCTACTCTCTCATCCATCCCATCTTTAGTGTGAGCAAAAACAGTTATGCTTTCTTTTTAAAGTTTTTTTGGCATCATTTTCCTTTTCCTTTAAATCCTTTATTTTATGCCCCTAAGTTTTACCTTTGACATATCCATGGATCATATCAAAATCCCTAATTTTGGCCCCAAAATCTGCCTTCGACTTCTACATGGAGTAGACATATAGTTGAGTATATATGATATGTGTGTACATGTCATCCCTTCCGATTTGTGGGGTATCTGTTAAAGACCTTCACTGCAAATCTGAAAATTCATCAGTATTGGGGTTCCATGCATTTCAATGGCCATGCACTCCTGTGCACAACCCCACACATGCACCCTAGGCACATGCACCATTGTGTTCCCTCCATGCTCACCATCAGTGAAGAGCAAGGTCACGGATCCCAAGGCCATGAAAAGGGAGGGACGACTGTATATAGATTTTCATAATTTGTTATACCTACAGCTTTTAATTTATATGGCATACTCTGACCAATGACAGCCACACCTCTTATTAGTCAACGAATGGCAGTGTGCACACATCTGCATCAGCATGTTTGCATGCACATGCTGCCATTGATAATATGGTGTGTGGCAAGCTGCATATGCTCCACTCTCTTGTAACACTGGGGTGAGTAATTCTACATGTGGCGCATGACTGGTGTACACCTTCTAGCCAGGGTACAGTGAACTCACTGTACCTTATAGTTTGCAGCCCACCAGACCTTATAGTTTGCAGCCCACACTTGATGCTTTTTCCTCTCTACCACATTTTGGATGTTTAGTGTCACTGGACTCTTTCAAACGGGAGGAATTTCTCCCAAATCCGAATGGAGCCCATTCGGATTTACGTAAATTAGCGAATTTACGTGAATCCCCATTGCATTCGGAAGGCATTCGGAATGTCTTCCTATTACCCGGAAATAACCCCTCCTTGCCCGAAATTGCGTGAGAACCTTTAATGCGCAATAACGCAAAACCCATGATTGCATTCGGAGTGACTTCCCTTTTGCCCGAAATTGCGTGAGAAGAATTAATTCGCAATAACGTGAAACTCCAGGATTGCATTTGGATTGCCCTTGCATTATACTTCCAATTTCCCATGTCTGAAAGAGTCCACAGTGTTCACTTTGCTCAAATGGGAGCCCTGAGTATCCATCTCTAGGTCCCACCCTAACAGCACTGTCACCTCTGGCAATTTGTCTGAAGGGACATGGAGTCTCCCATACTTGCTTCATTCAGCAGAAGCGTCATTTTGGCTGCATCTACACTGTAGGAATAATGTAGTTTGACACCACTTTTAACTGCCGTGGCACCATCTTACAGAATCCTGGTTTTTGTAGTTTGGTGATGCACCAGAACTCTTTGGCAGAGAACATTAGAGATGCTGTAAAATTACAAATACCAGGATGGCACTACAGCACTTAAAAATGGTTTTAAACTGCATTATTTCTATAGTGTAGATGCACCTTCAGTCTCTAAAGAAATGTTTTAACTCCCCTCCCACACTTTAAATCATCATCCAAATATAAAGAGATCCAAAAGCAAGTTGTATTACTTTGATGACACAGTGGCTTTATATATTCATTTTATTTTATCAGCAAGTAGTGCACTTTTCAGTAAAAGCCAACTCACAAAGCAGATCACAATCTAATTAAAATATAAATTACATTCCCGTTCCCCCCTGAAACAATATTTAGTAATTAAACAATTAACAAATGAAACTGTAGTTGCAGGTAAGCAGATAAAGCTCTAGTTAAAAACACAATGTACTGAAATTTATGAAATGCGGATGGGAATGAAATCTTCCTGAAGGCCAGCAAAAACAGGAGCATCTTCAAGGGGGACATTTCAGTGATGTGGAGCTACCACTGAAAAGACCCTGTCCCTATGGCAGAAAAACCAACAAACCTCTTCTCCAAACTCTGAATTATGCCAATTTTGCCTTGCAAAGCAACCACATATGTATTGTTTAAATAAACTTGCTTCAGTGCCATTCCTTGGTATAAAGGTGGGGCATAAATCCAGGAAATAAATAAACACTGCTTTGAGATGTTCTGACACTTCTTATTTTGATCCCCTGCCAGAGCTGAAGAAAGTTCACTTGTGTCATCATCAATGCCACAAATACACTTAGATGTAATGGCAAAAACCTTATCCAATGAAGACTTCAATGATAACTTTAGAACAGAAAAACAGGGAAATTGAAACTTCAGCTATTTCTTCCCTTAGTTTTAAATGGATTTAAATGCTTTATTTTGATTCCTTCATTTTTTGCTTGAAAGTGATTTTGATTCCTTTATTTTTTGTTTGAAAGTGATTTCATGTTATAATGGTGTTTGCACTTTGTTGCTTTATGGTGGTTTAATTTGTTTGAATCCTGGTAAGGTATTCAGAGACCTTTGTTTTATAAGACAGCCTATAAAATACACTAGTAGTTAGCACAATGTGCAACTCATGCTTTTTTTACACCCTTGGCTCACTTTTGTTTTGATATACTGTACTTACCTCATTCTTTAGGCCAGTGCAGAGAGGCTGCAACAGTTTGACTTTGCTTGAGCCAACTCATGGTTGCTTGCTCATCTCCCCAGTTGACTTAACTCAATTTGATTGAAGTAAGCTGAGGACAAGGAGGAACGTGAGAGGAGAAAAGAAAGTGGGATGACAGAAAATTAATTGGAGCTGGAGGATATGTGCTTCCTGATCTGTTCTGAAGCAAATCTGTGTTTACAACATGAGATACACTGCTCTGAGAGACAATGGGGCTGTACAGGCCTCCCCCTTTATCACCAGATCGGGGCCGCAGCAACTTTCTGCAGTGCAAAAAGGAGCTGCAAAAAGCAGCCCCTTTCTGCGGTGCAGAAAGGGCCCTGTAAGTACCTGTGCTGCAGCTTTTCAGTGCTCCTTTGGTGCTGTGTCATCTAGACGCAGCACGAGAAGAGTGCCATGATGCCGCCCACCATCTGGTGCAACGTGTGGTGTCATGCAGGCCTGGGGGTGGAGTTGGGGCATACATCATATGGATGTCATGCCCCAACTCTGCCTCCAGCATGGCCTTAATGGCCAGTCTGTACAACTTCGATGAACTCAGTTTTGCCGCTAGCACATTTCTAGACCAAACAGGGATATGGAAAATGTATACTGAATATGCCATATGTTTATAACGTCAAGGCATGGAAATCCATTTTTAAAATAGAATGGGTTAACCATAGGGATATCTGGTTGGACATTTAGTGAGAATGTACATATTCTAAATGTACATATTCAGAATAAATTCAACAGAGCTCAATGAGACTTAGAGCAAAATGAAATGATATGCAGAGACAGAAGTTGCCTTCTTTTTAAAAACAAACCAAGAATCAGAATTTGCTACTGAATTTGGAGACAGGTACATTTATTTATTCATTAGAGTATTTATACCCCACCCTTCAGCCCTAAAGGCTATCAGAGCGGCTTACAATTATTATTTTTAATTAGATGGTTCCCTGCTCTCAGGCTTACAATCTAAAAAGACATGACACAAAAGGAGAAGGGAATGGTAGTGGGGAAGGGGATCAAGTCCAAAAGTTCTTCTTTCCCTCTGAGGGCTGGACCAAGGCAGACGGACGGGAGGGAGGGCCCTTGTTCAGGCCAGGCCTAATTTTGCTTGAAGGTCTCTCTCTCCCTCTGATGGCAATGGGAGGGTCGTCGTATGTCTTTGAGCAATATCTGTAAAAACTTGATTCAACATATTTAAAAACCTAAACACATAACAACAGGAGGAAACTGATTAAATACTTCATCAGCAGGCAAAATTCTGCAAACATAGAATGGCTATCCAGGTTGTAGTTTGTTTCTCACTATAGCTTCATCAGGTGCATGGCTCCTAGAATGTATTCATTGTCACTCACAACAACAGCACTAGTTTTGTATTTCATTGACTGTGATTAGTTCTAAAATACCTTCCATTTACATCTTTAACATACCAGATCTTCTCTGATTTCTGAAACTAAGCATGGGTCCAAAATATACTGCAGAAATTATCCAGTTTGAGACTGCTTTAACTTCCCTGGCTCAATGCTAGGGAATTCTGGAAAATGTAGTTTTGTGAGACATTTAGCCTCTCTGTCAGAGAGATCTGGTGCCACAATAAACTACAGTTCCCAAGATTCTCTAGCACTGAGCCAGGGCAGTTAAAGGGATCTCAAATTGGATTATTTCAGCAGTGTGTTTTGGACCACAGTTTCAACCTGGGTAGAGTTTGGGTAGGAGACCACCAAAGTATACCAGAGATCTCCAGACAGGGCTACACAGAGGGTGACTATTGGGATGACACTGCCCCTCAAAGAAGAATTCTGCCCCTGAATACATTTTTCATCCCCTAGTTTTCTAGGGTAAAACACTGAAAATAGAACTCTTGTATTTGCTGCCTTCACATTGCCTTGGTTGCATTGTCTTCTTCTTTTCTTTGCATGTATTTCTAACAGCTTAAATGAAGTTTTAAATCATTCCATTGCTAGAAAAAGAAGGAAAATTTGATTTGGAGCAGATGAATTCATATGCGAGGGGTGGGAGGTGGGAGACAATAGCCTCATTTTGCTACCAACACCCCTTGTAATCCAGCCTGAAACTGTAGGAAAGAACTGCCAGTCAGAGTTAATAGTGTGGGCTAGATGGACCTTGATCTAACTCAGTACATAAATGCAAGTGGAATCCTCTAGATCTACTTTCTAATGGTAACCAAATGATTCAGGCTTAGTCTTGTTTTGCCCACTTAGATGTTTTGGCACCTGAGATAGAACAGCAAATGTTTCTCCTCTCTCCAGCCTCCAGTCAAGATTCATGGCAAACCAAGTTGTATTTATGATGAGAAAATAAGCTGAAGGATTTCCCTCTTCTAAGCAGAAAAACAATAACTTCAGAATTTACTGTATTTCCATGACTTCCAAAATCTATTTCCTGAGACAGCTTCTTCATCCTGCTTACCAATAGGTAAGCATCCACCATAGCAGCTGAGGTATATTTTGAATGGTTAAAATAATATCCTATAACAATGATGCTTTTCTCATGCCTGTCTCTAGCCAAAAAGAGAAAGGTGTAAGGCTATTGTCATGCAAATGAATACAGTCATTGCTTCAAGAAACACAACACAGCAAGAGGCAGTAGCACGAGCCCCACCACTTTGTTGCCATCACCCAACATCTCCTAGTTAAGGTGGCTGTTTTACTCTACTTTGGAGTGGTCAAAAATGGCCCATAGGTTGTCCCCAAGTCCATTTTTGCATTCAACAAAAGGCCCCATGCCATCTCCAAAAAGGTTCCGTCAACATCTGGGTTCCTATGGGCCATTTCACTATGCTTTGGAGTGTTTTGACAAGCTCTTTCTTAGGCTCAAACAGGTCTTTTTTTTTCCAAACAAGAAGTGACTAGATTGTAAGGGCATCATTGGCAGACATTTTCAACCATAAAATAGGAGATACTGAGTGTCACATATTTCCTTCCAAGAGTGCCTCTCCTTGCTCTTTCTACTTATCTTTTGACAGTATCCACAACCACTTAATGCTGATTAGGCATTAAGTCTTCATTTTCTCTTTGACACTTCTCTCTGCTTTAGTCCCAACTCCCCACTGCCACATTAATTCTGTTACTGAAATGTGATTCATCCATTACAACATTGCAACAATATTATCCCCTTAGCAGATATTCAGCACATACTCAATTGGGACAAAAATGATTTTTTACAGGGAGACTTAGTTGGGAGTGTGCAACCTACCAAGGTTTCTTGGAGAGGTAGTGTGGCCCCCTACCCTCCCACAGCTGCCTACCTCTGTTCTAGAATCTAGAATCTCGACTGCTCAGACAGGCTGGACATTGGCTCCTCTTAAGGTGGAAGGTAAATGTAAGTGAACTTTTCTTCTCCTTGTCTACATTGCTTGAGCAAGACTGTCTGAACTCTGGTGTGCCTGCATTTCTGCCCTTGCTGGGTAACACAGATTTGTCCTCCCGTCTTGTTTACTCTTTAGTCCTGGTATATTAGTCTTGCCTTCTGTTCTGCCTCCTGATCTTGATTGCTCTTTGGTAATGAATCATGATCTCAGCTCTTGATTCACCTTAGACTGCAGCCTTCAACCTAACCTTGATATACATAGTAAGCCTGCCATATATAATCAACTATAAGTCTGCTACATATATAAGTCGATGGCAAGTTCGGGGGCCAAAATTATGTATTTTGAAAAGACCCATGGATAATTCGAGGGTAAAAGCTAGAAGAATATAACAAAGGATCTAAAGGCTGATGCAAAGGAAAACAATGCCAAAGAACTTTAAAATTTCCAGTAGGCATAACTGTTTGTGCTCCTGCTAAAGGCTAGATGGATGAAGGTTAATAATAAAGGTTAATAATAATAATAGCATGTGTATGGTGGGGAGGGGGGTCAGTGCTTCCATGACAGATTATTCTCTTCCCTATTAAGAGTTCCCCCTTTTTAAAGAGTTAAAGTACAGAACTTATGTTGACCCATGGACAAGTTGATTCAGGTTTTTTCTAGAGTTATACATGAATATATACAGTAAGCATGTTTGTTCAAATAATCAAATATACCCTTTCCTGTTTGTCATTGCATCCCTTTCTTTTTTTGTTTTCCTTGTTACTATAAAGCTATCTTCATGGTTTGTTTGCATTTCTTTTTGTATAGCGCCATGTCAGTGAGTGATGCTATATAGGCAAGTTAGAGGCTACTATGTGTGCTTTTATGATGATGGAGCTACATCCCTGATATGATACACAGCAGCACTCCAGCGGCAAATTAAACTGCAAAAACTGTGTGATAAGATCAGGATGCCACCCAAATTAAGATTTAATCTGGATAGAGGTAAAACAAATTAAAACACCATGGGATAAACTAAAATACAGTCATAGGCCTATATCTAGTTGTTATATGGCTCAGGTCCAGGCTATTTGGCAGACAGTATCTCCCTGTATGCACTGGCCCAGGTTCTAAGATCTTCAGGAGAGGCCCTTCTCTCAGTTCCATCACCATCACAAGCACTGCTGGTGGGGACATGAGAGAAGGCCTTCTTGGTGTCTGCCCCTAGACTCTGGAACTCCCTGCCCAGGGAGACCAGAACGGCCCCCTCTTTGTTGTCATTCTGCTGGAGTGCTAAGACCTTCCTGCTTAGATAGATTTTTTAATAGAAAGTTTTTAAAGAATGTCCTGGGGGTGCTGTATTATTTTAAAATGTGTGGTTTTTAAGTGCTTTTATATTTTAATTGTATTCTATTTTAAACAAATGGTCTGTTTTAATATTATAAAAGCTTAATTCCATTTTAATTGTAAGTGCCATTTAATTCCATTTTAATTGTAAATTTTTAATTGCACTGTGTTTTTAGACTCTAAGCTACTTAAAGAAGCAGCAGCAGCAGCAGCCATCTTAAATAGAGGAAATCCAGGTTATAAGGAGACATTGGACTCTTTCATTCGAGGCTAAATTGGAAGTATAATTTAAGGTCAATTCGAATGCAATCATGGGTTTTACGTTATTGCAAATTAACTCTTCGCATGCAAATTCGGGCAAGAGGGAAGCCAATTCGAATGCAATCATGGGTTTTACGTTATTGCGAATTAAAGCTTCGCATGCAAATTCGGGCAGGAGGGGGTTATTTTCGGGTAATGGGAAGTAATTCCGAATGGAGCAGGGGTTCTTCCGAACGGAGCAGGGGTTCATGCAAATTCGCTAAACTAGCGAATTTACATGAATCCGCATTGGCTCCATTCGAAGTTGGGAGAAATTCCTCCCGTTTGAAAGAGTAGAGTGTGGTATCTCCACCAGAACCCCCAACCTCACCATTGTCTGATCTCTTTCCTGCAGAAATATACCTCACATCTCTTCCTGCCTCCATTTTGGAATGAAAATGGGAGAAAATTGAGATGTTTTAGGTGTCTGATAGGGTTTTTTTTTGGGGGGGGGGGCTTCTGGAGGTAGTTCTAAGCCTAGGTTTTTTTGATAGTGGAAATGGTCTTATGATGGGGTGCAAAAGAGGCTTTTTAGCATGTCTGCAAGCATTTGAAGACTTTGGTGCAATACTGCTACAAGAACTACACTGATTTTTTCAATAAAAAATGAGGCAAGGACTTGGGGTATTCAGGAAGGGTTTCAGAGGCCACAAAAGTGGGTTCAGGGGGTCACACGCAGCTTGCATGCTGCACTTCTTCACCACTGATTCAATGGGTCTCCTTTAGATGGGATTAACAATTGGATTTAGGCCCTTATGTAATTTTTATACCTTTGTTATAGGGAAGAGAAATTAATTTTAAGCAATTGTTATTGGTAATTATTTATTTCCACATTCTGAGTAGCTCATAGCAGCACCATGAAAGTTTCCATTGGGCTAAGGATGGCAGCCAGTTAGGCTGCACCTTCTGTTTGAAAGGGTTTGTTTGTTATAGCCTCTGTAGCATATTAATAGCAACGGAGATCAATTAAGTTGTAAAGAGATTCTAATTAGCATCCTTGCAAACTGTTAAATTCATTACCCAGCCATCAAAAGGGAAGAGGAATTCTATCCTGTCACAGACCGTGATGATAAATCACTGCCAATTAACCCACAAAGTTATAAGGGGCATGACTACCTTGAGGGGGGAAGCCTGTGAATGCCATGCTTGGGAAAATACAATCTTGCCCAGCAGATTCCAACATGCATTGGTGCTCACATGAATTGCCTGCAGTCTTGCTCTGAATTTTTATTGCTTGGTTTAATTTCTTCTTAACCATTTGTTTACATCAGGGATGGGCAGCTGTGGCCCTCGAGGTGTTGTTGGGCTACATTGCCATCCAATAATTCAACAACATCTAGAGGGTTTCCCTTGGTCTACATGAAAAAGTACCATGAGTAGTATGATATGAAATATGGTAGGAAATATGCTCCTTCTTTTTTTTCTCCTGGTGCCTCTCTGGAAGGCAAAACATTTTCCATCCTTGTTTTAAATAAGAACAGGCAATGAAGAGGTTAGGCAAGCATTTGCAGGACATGGGAGCCACAGCAGAGAAGGACCTGTCTTGGGAAACCACCCTCCCAAGAGCATCTGAAGGACAAAGATCCTCCTGAGTAGACTTGCATGGGTACATGGACAACTTATGATTATTCTAGTATAAAACCATTAGCAGCTTTTAAGGGAGAAGCCAGGACCTTGAATTGAATTTGATAT
Source organism: Urosaurus nigricauda (assembly GCA_034509955.1). Lineage (NCBI taxonomy): Eukaryota > Metazoa > Chordata > Lepidosauria > Squamata > Phrynosomatidae > Urosaurus > Urosaurus nigricauda. The sequence continues at coordinate 135,812,089 of JAOEGL010000001.1, read as the reverse complement.
TTAACTGGCAGCCAGTGGCCTCACTGGGCACTGAAATCTATAGACCTACATTCTGGACCAATTGCAGCTTCTGGGGGCCTTTCACACTATACAGTTATAGCACTATGATCCCACTTTAACTGTCATGGCTATATCCTATGGGATTCTGGGTTTTGTAATTTGGTCACAGGCACCAAAGAAGCTCTGTGGCTGAGAATTCTAAGTACCCCTTCCTAAACTTCAAACTCTAATGTAGTTTTCCCCAACCTGATGCCCTCCAGATGCTTTGGACTACAGATCCTATTCTCCTAGCTGACATTGTAGGGGACCAAGTTGTGATAGGGTGCTCTAGAACAGAAAGAAGCAACTGTCCTCAGCACTAATTTTATCAGCTCCCTGGTAGCTCATTCAAATGTTAATATTTCAAGAAATACTACAATTTCACCAGTAGACAACAACAAAAGGAATTTGGCATTTCTTTACACTACACAGCTGTATCAGTTTGATTCCACTTTAACTGTCATGGTTCCCTCTTATGGAATCTTAGGAACAAATCATAGTGGAGTTCAAAAAAGTTGAGTAGCACTGTCTAGCAGGAAATACTAAGTTGCTCACCAGATTATGAGATCCAGTGTGGTGTAGTAGTTTGGACTACAGCTCTGGAGACTAGGGTTTCCCACTTGGCCATTGGGAACCCTTTCGTAACCCAGAAGTGTTTCACAACCCGGGGGACCGCTTTAGTTAATGCACAGCGCGCCGGAAGCGCGCTGTTTTAAAGGGCCCGGGTTGCTTTTTTTTCCGCAACCCAGGGATTTTTTCGGATCCTGGGGCCTTTTTTTCAGCCCTGGCCATTTCGGGTCCCGGGGATTTCGTTCCCCGGGGGCTTTGTATCCCGGGGGACCACTGTATATCCAATCCTTTTCCAGGCTATACTTCTCTGAAGATGCCAGCCACAGATGCTAGCGAAACGTCAGAAAGGAACTCTTCTAGAACATGGCCACATAGCCCGAAAGCCCTACAAAAAACTATGGATGCTGGCCATGAAAGCCTTTGACTCCACATTAGAACAAACACCTACCCAATTATTGTTGAAGAATGCTTTTTAAGTTTCTGTGTTTTAAACAGTTTTATCTGTTATACATCACCACAGGAACCCTGGTAAGCTGAGAAGTGATACAGAAATGTGTTAATTAATTTGTTTATTAAAAATAAAACTAAAAACTACAATAAAATAAATTAATCTATTAAGTCCATGTGACTAATTTAAGGTCTAATGATTTAATGAGGTCTACTCTAACTATAACTGCAAAGTCAGGATCCAACTTATTGGCCTGCGCATTTGTACCTTGCACTTTTTATTGCCTTGCTATATATCATGTGTGGATTCTGGAAATACCAAGTGTTACTGCCAGTCAACTCTCTGGAAAGGATATTTCAGAAAGTACATTCAACTCTCTGTATTCCCATCTAAGCCCAATATCAGTAGCTGGTATTTTTGTGAAGATGTCTGAAGACTGGTTCACCAGTTTGTCCAGGGGCAGGTTTTAGCTAAGGAATAGGCAGCTGCAAGCCACCTGCTTTTTTTGTGCAATATCCAAAAGAATAAATAAGAGTGAATAAGAATTAGAATCCTATTTATCCTTTTTGTTCAACCCTTAGCAACTTGAATATGTATATCATTCCCCCAGTTTCTCCCAAGAAAATCTGGGGTGGGGAACCAATAATACTTGTTCACTTTTCTCCTGTATATTCATGGAAACTTCATAACCTAAAATCAGATTTCTGTGACAATCTGCCACCTAGTGGAGAAAACAAATACTTTTTAAAACACAAATAGTTTGGTGAAAAGTTCGATAACAAGGCTATATCAACAGAATATAGAGCCTTCAGAGGCAGCAGCTAGTCCATTTTTCTGTGATCTTGTCCGCTTCTGATGTTTTGCACTATAATTCCAGCGTGGAAATTGCCTGTGCTGGTTGAGGATGATGGAACTTGTAGTCCAACATAAGACCAGGGAAATCTGTCCCGTCCTGGAACAAACTTGAATATGTTTATGAAAACTCTTATTCCCGATCTAAGTGATCAATACAGGGTGGCTAGATTTGCTGGATTCAATCAGAATAGGGACTAGGAAAATATTAGCAACATTTTGAACATTTATTTTTGTCCTGCCCTAGAACCTCCTTTAGAAGAAAGACAGCACACAGAATGATTACCCCATTACAGGGATGTCCGGGGTGGCTCTACCATTAGGCAAAGAAAGTAGCCACTTCAGGCAACAGATAATGGGAAACTGTAGCAATGGGTTGGAGGAGAGACATGTGCCGTGCAGGCTACCTTGTTTCACCTATGCTGGCTTTCTAGCGTAACTGCAATGAAGGGAACTGTCACATTTTTAGTGCTGAAGAACCAATAAATTGTCAGTCCAGTTTGCTTTTAAGCTTAGCATGTGATGGGCATCACCTTGTCACCATCTTGTTCTTTGCCCCAGACATCAAAATAGTCTTGGCAACTTTAGGAAATCTGTAGTGTGAAAGTAAGAGAAAAGTATGCCATTCTTTGGGATATGTTGTCTGCAAAACTTTGGGATACATTATTCCAACTAGAATTCAATTGAATGCTTGTTCTCTTTGATTAACCAACAGCTTTTCCTCCCATAGTGATACTTCCTCAGCAGACTTGCAAATCAAGCCTTCCAATTCCTTTACCTTCCAATGGCCAATCACAGAAGAAACTATACTAAATGTAAGATACAGAGGTGAGCAAAATCATATGTATGACATACAGATGTTTTTCACCTCTGGAAGCAAGATTTCTTTTAAAAACATGCTAAATCTGTCATCTAGTTTGATACTGAAAGTTCCTTTGGTATGCGGAGATAAAGGAGCCAACAAGCAGCAGGTAGAAGGGGAAAGCATTACAGTAATCAAGGGTTTGAGACTGCATCACGGTGGAAGCAGAGGTGCTGATACGGTTTAAACAAATCCCAGAATGTATGTGAATAAAGGGATGAAACTTCCATTCTCAAGAGCATGTAGAAAAACTGGCACCCAATATTATGTGCAAGGATCAGTGTTTCAAGGGGCTTTGTATCATTATTATAGATCCTTACCACACTGCTGTGATCTGCACAGATCTGGCTATTAAATACAGCTCAAACTGACTATAAATACAGCTTGAAATACTGGGAGATTAAATATGGGGAATGAAAAAAAGAATATACATCAGTATGATGTCGTGGTTTGGGTGTTGGACTAGGCCCCTGGAGACGAGGGTTTGAATCTCCAGTCACCCATGGAAACCCACTGGGTATCCTTGGAGAAGTCATGCTCTCTCAGCTCCAGAGGAAAGCAAAGGCAAACATCTGAACAAATCTTTCCAAGAAAACCCTATGATAGGTTTTCCTTCATTTTATTAGGGTCTCCATAAATCAGAAATGACTTCAAGGCACACAACATCAACAACAATAAGGCTATATTTCAGAGGAAAGCAATGGCAAACTACCTTTGTATTTTCCTTGCCTAAGAAAACCCTACAAAATTAATGGGATTGCCATAAGTCAACAGGCAACTTGGAGGTGCATGTGTGCTCACACACACAGAGATGTCCAGTTGAGCCTTCATTTGTTCCCCCAAATAGTCCAGGGTTAATAGGAGGGAAACAGTGTGTTAAGACTTTGTCCCTTCCCACCTTTCCTGTGGTGGCGGATTCCTTTTGAGATGGAGGCCACCACTATGGTGAAGAGCAGGCATACCTGTTTGCCAGCAACTCTCCACACACTGGGTGACACCAGGAGTGGAGACGCCACAGGCCTGAAGTAAGGATGGGTAGTAGGAGCAAAATCCTTAGCTGCATTCTGTCTGTCTGTCTTCAGCCGGATGGGTTGACAGCTGGGGGGATTGAGAAGCAATAGATGGAAACAGGTACAGGCAAGGTGCAACGTGCAACTTTTTTGGACTGAAATTCCCATTGGCCAAAGCCAATCATTCCTACTACTGCTCTGAAGCCATTCATTGGTTATTTACATAGACAAGACATTTAATAAATGACTTCGAGGTAGGGATAACACATTTTCCAGGGTTTCCTCTCATCTGCCTCCATCTTCCCATCCTGGACGTCTAACCCCTGTACAAAAGGAGAGGATAAGCAGAACTTGGAAGCATTGCATTTTTGGACTGTAAATCCCTGAATTCCCCAGCCAACATATTGACTGGAACATGCAGGAAGCTGTAGTCCAAAGGGTAACTTTCCCAGGCGCTGAACGTATCTTTCTGCCTGAGCAGTGGATTGGGGATCTGTGGAGTTGGCAGATTAGAGATGGGGTTGATGCAGACTATAGCCTCAGGATATAATATACCCAGGCCTAGGGATGGGAAAAGAGCTGTACAATTATTTGAAGCCTGTATGTTTTGTTTTACGACACGTTCTGGTTCTGTTTCAATTAACTTCCTACATACCTTGTTTACAATACACAGGTGGGTTTGCAACACTGGAGTCCCCACGCTAACCATTTGGGTCATTTCCAGGTCAGCCAGATGTTAACAACTAAGTTCAGTCACAGCCCATTTGTCTGAATGGATGTCATATGCTGGGGAACTTCTTTATATGCCCTCACCCAGTGCTCTACAGATATCTAATACTGCTTTTTTGTCCAGATGGAAAAGTTCTTCCCATCTTTGTGAATTAGAAACATATGGACTGGGCTGGGTAGGCTCTTTAAACCCAGCATTTGAGAAAGGGCTTGGAGTTATTGCATCTGGCAAGTCCGATCCACCCATCACCATTTTTCACAATTCATTTTCCCACTCTGCTGCTCCAGGGACAACTTTCTCATTGGCAGAGAGAGTAATGCCTGTTCTCTTTTAGTTTTGCAATTGTAAATAATTGTCTTGTGTTTTTTTTTTCCAAAAATGATTCCATTCTGCCCCCTAGTGGATCAGGTTTAGGATGACCAGTCATCTTTATAAAACAAAATCCAAAATCCACCATTATTGACCAGCCAGAATGCACAAAACATATTATGCAAGCTTTTGAAGCTCTACTGGCTTCTTCATCAGTCAAAAGATGTTTAAAAATCATATAGGAGAAAGAAAGGAAAAAAAGTGACAGTGTTGGAGTCACAGGCCTACATTTGGTATCAGAAGTTGTCTCTGCTGTTGCTCAGTTGGTCTGGAAGATCTCAGTGCAGGCAGAAGTAATTCTCTTCTTGTTCATGTGGGAACCAAGTCAAAGGACAGTAAAATTTAAACCCCATTAGCAGTGGTAAAGTAGACCCTCTTGGGATCCAGGGTATCTCTGGCTACTGCCACATTGCAGAATTCTGCACAGGGGATGAGGAGGAAAAGAGATATCTGGGAATAAAAAAAAAGCTTTGTAAAAAAGAGACACTTTGTCATAGGCTTTAACTGAGCCACACTGGTAATGCATAATTTAGGACTTTTATCACATGGGGAAAAGTTATGGTAGCACAGTGTGATGCTCCCATCACTATCGCACTAGTGTGCTAAGATTATGGGATGATGTTGTGTGACATCGCCATAATCCTGTCATTATCTGATGAATAAAGAGAAACTCTAGTGCTGCTTTTCATTCACGGGACCATGAATGAAAAGCAGTACTAGAGTTTATCTCCCTCCCCTCCCCCCCGGATAATGATGGGATTAAGGTGACATCATGCAATGTCATCTGATAATTTTAGCACACTAGTGTGATATTGATGGGAGCATCCTGCTATGCTTCTGTCACTTTTTGCCATGTGATAAAGTTCTTTCTTTCTTTCTTTCTTTCTTTCTTTCTTTCTTTCTTTCTTTCTTGTAGATCAGAAAAAAGTCTTCTTATCTGAATATATTAAACTATGAAAGAGGGCTAAGTCCTCATCATAGCTTTTTTATACAACAGCTAAACATACAAACACATCCTTAAATTAAACTAAATAATTTAAAAGGAAAAATGTTTTTGCTAACTCTTCCATTCCATGAATTAATAAGACCCATCTTTCAATAAGCTGGTTGTTCTGCTGATAATTAAGTTTTTGCTTATAATAATTTAAGCATTAAAACCAATCCCCTATAGCTTCCTTAGCCAAATTGTTCAAAATTCTTTCTTAAAGCCACACAAATGCTTTCAAAGCATTTTAAGACCTCTGTGTATGGGGAGGGGGTTGGTGGGTGGCCATACTTTAAATGAAAGTATAGCACTGAGTAGAGAGATCTGAGATTTGAAGAATAGGACCCAGAGCAATGGATTGAAACTATGGAAAAAGAGATTCCACCTCAACATTAGGAAAAACTTCCTGACAGTAAGAACTCTTCAACAGTGGAACACACTCCCTCCGAAAATGGTGGAGTTTCTTTCTTTGGAGGTCTTTAAACAGAGGCTGGATGGCCATCTGTCAGGAGTGCTTTGATTGTGTATTCCTCCATGGCAGCAGGTAGGACTGGATGGCCTTTGTTATCTCTTCCAACTATATGATTCATATTTTAGATTTTTAAAATATATATATATATATATATATCCTTTAATAGCAGACAGACGAGAAATACAGCACCTAACACATCTGTGCCATCTGCCCCAGGAGGCCTCCTTTTAACTATGTATTAAGAACTCAAGCCCTCCCTCCAGTCCATCTGCCTGGTCCAGGCCCCAGAGGGAGAGAAGAACCACTGGACCTCATCCCCTTCTCACCACCTTTCCCTTCTCCTTTTGTGTTGTCTCTTCTAGATTGTAAGCCTGAGGGCAGGGATCCGTCTAACTATAAGATTGTATGTACAGCACTGTGCAAATGTACAACGCTATATAAATGATAATAATAATAATAATAATAATAGTAACAACAACAACAACAACCACACATCTGTTGTCCACAGCATTATGCTAAGAAAAGGTTGACTTGTTTAATTACTGGAGGACAGCCAAAGACACAGATGCAGATCCAGATGCATACCTGTTTATCCTGGGCCCCTTGAAGTAATGTAACAGCTCAGCACTACAGCTTGGGCCTACACAGAATAAGAGCCTGGAAATGTTTCCCTGGTGTATTTTTAAAACTATTTTTTTATAAAAAAAAAATACATGAAGTTGTATTAAAATAATCTGTTTTGTTATGTTAAGATAATCAACTGTGAATTTTTTTTAAAAAAAAAATTAATCATGTAAGCCTGGTGCACTCACAGGATTGGGAGAAAGATGGGATATAAACAAAATAACATAAAAGTTACTCTTTTGGACAACAACTTCTGGGATCCCCTGGCCTGCGTATGAAGGCTAGGGGAGGGGGCATTTGTTAACATAAGGTATTGTTTCCAAGTTCTATGAAGAATAAATGGTTCTGCAACCAGAGCAGGTTACATAATTGGGAATAAGAAGGGACTCTTGTCCCTTCTGCTTCCTGATATTAATACTACCCTGGAATGGAAAGATCAGCACCCTGCTCATGACAGGAGCACCACTGACTTCTCAGTCTTCAGAAAACTAGAGTTAAGAATGGTTGGTAAGGTTTGATTTGTACAGTTAGAACATTGCTTTCCCATTGAAAGAAGACTAAGGCAAAGAAGGTATTAAACAGTTTAACCTTCTTCCTCTCCCATGTTAGCATTTGATCATCTTCCCCATGAAGAGCTCCTACTTTTCTACCTCTTGTCAACACCTCACCATTACTATTTTTAGCCTCTCTAGCAAGTCTTAGCTCATGTGGAGCTTTAGCTTTTCTGACTTTTTTCCTACAATACTGGCTACTTGTATGTATTCCTGTTCAATGATTTCACCTCTTTGTCAGTTCTTATATATGCTCCTGTTAAATTTCCACTCATCTTGGTATATCATTCCTTATATATCTATCAAGATTACTCTTTCCACTTTTCTTCCTCTTTAGAATTGTTCACAATTGTGCCTTTAATATCTCACCTTTAAGAATATCTCACCTTTAAGAAACATGGGCCCATTTTAGATTGGCAAAAAGAGGTGTGATGAAGGTTGCATGAAAGCCCAGCCTTTAGATGAGAAAAAGGGAAAGTGTGCCATGAAAACGCTATTTTGGTGCTTTAAGGGAGAAGAAACGGCTTTAAAAAGGTGCTTGATTTCCCCACTCCTTTTTTAAAAAGAGCGCGATAGCGCTAGTGCATCTAAAGACTAAGTGTAGTTGCGCAGTTAAATGGGGCTCTGTCTCTTTAAGGCACCCATCTAAAGGCAGCGATAGAGGTGCGGATTATAATGGATCGTGGGTTGGGAGCATGCATGGTGTGGAGTTCACTTCCAATTAAAATGCTCAATGCACTGCAGGTGTAAAAGCTGGGGTTTAACAGCCAGTTTTTTAAAGCTCCCAAACGCTAGCTCCAGCCCTAATCCGAACCCTAGACATGCGCAGTAGGGACTCTGGGATGCAGTTACTGTTATTCTACTGTGGATAACATGTCAATTCATTCACAAAATGAGGGGGTTCATTCATGATGCACCAGTGCAACGGCACAGTTTAAAAAGGCAGAGGAACCGCAGTGATAAACCGCTGAACCTTTAAATTTTTTTTCCTTGCCGGCTGCGAATTGCGCAATTGTGCAGTTCCCAGCAGGCAATGATAATGTCACTGTATGGCGTACCTGCGCAATTGCGCAATTCGCAGCCAGCAAGGAAAAAAATTTAAAGCGCGGCTAAAAGCCGCGTTCATTGCCGCCCATGTAGCTGCTCCGTTCTGACAGCTTCCCATGTAGCTGCTGAGCCACAGAAAAGACCTCAGATAAGTCGTTCCCAAACCCCTCAGTCTAGCAGCCCTGTACCTTTTAAATGCACACCAAGGGCTTGCAGTGTAGCTGCTAAGCATTAAGGAAAGGGCAACTTCATGTCACACTTTCCTGCCAATCTAAAAAGCCCCATGAACTCCCTTCCCTTTCAGCATTTCTGACTGTGGTATCTCATCTAGCATTTCCTTAAGCTTACTGAAATCAGCTTTCTTAGAGCATACGTCTGACTACATTTGGCTTTCCCTTTCCTCTGTATAACAAATGTCAAGATGACATGGTTACCTACCCACCCAAGGATCCCACTACTTCCACTTCACCAACCAGTTCTTCATGGTTGGTTAGGATCTGGCCTAAAATAGTTGACAGCTGATCCCCTTGTTGCCTTCTCCACTTTTTGGACAATGAAATTATCAGCAGGCAAATGAGGATTTTGTTGGACCTTACATTCATGGCATAGTTCATCTTCCAACTAATATCAGGGTGGTTGAAGTCTTTGTTACTAATATATCTCTGTGACATCCCAGTCATGAGACTCATCATACCAGGCTTCAGCAAAGTCCATTAAATAATGTTTGCCTTCCTGTGTTAAGAGTTGAAGTACATCTTGTTTATTTCCCCTACTCTGAATTAATGTACAGATCTTAATACAATGGGCCATTCTCTCCAACAGCTTCCATATTTTCCTCATCTATGGTGAATCCCTGTGTCACTGGGGCTGTGTCATTGTCCCTAGAGTGTTTCCCTGCCCTCTGAAATACTGTCTCTCTTGCATAAGTCAGTTTAAAGCTTTCCTGACTGGGTTTGTGAGACTCCTAGCTAATATGTTCTTATCAGTCATTTTAAGCAACAATCCATCTCTTGCCCAAAGTCCTCCTTGAGCTTAGTAAAGATCAAAAAGGGGTTATTGTATTCCATTTTTTCCAGAATAAGGCTTCTCTGTTTTCAAAAACTGCATTAGAAATTCGGCAAGTGATTCTCTTTGCCCATTCCACCACAGAATTTAAAATGCAATGTTGGGGATAGGTTTGCATGTTGTGATTAGAAGAGCCATACTTGCAGGGTCAAAGCACTGGGACATGATTTATTAGCAGGAATGGTGTTATCGTTTGCCATCACTTCTCCAGTTTCCCTGGTCCCTCTGGTCCTAGATGCTATCCTGGGGAGTTTTCATCTTGCACTGGCAGTTATGTCCCATTGGCCTGCTCTTGATGCATATGAACACTTCTGGAACTGCTTTGGTGATATTAATCAACACACTGATACTCATTTTTGGACTCTTCTTGGGGTGCAGCTATGGGAACTGTCATGATGAGCACTGCACTTCAAAATTTAACCTACCCATGGCTATTGCCCTGCAGCGGTCATATGCCCACATATTCTTTCAGGGTAAAAGCTTGCTTTTATTCTTAACAGGAGAAACATAGGTGGGGGGTAGAGGGTAATGAAGAAGATCCTGCATTGAGCACAGCCTTCCTCAGATGGAATTTTCACACAATACCCACCATCCCAAATAATCAAATGGCTTTGCTGGCTGGAGATGATGGGGGATATAGTTAAACATATTTAAAGTCCCAAATGGGGAAGTTTGGTTTAAGAAAATGACATGTCTTCTTCCTTCTTCTCTTCTCACACACCATTCTCAGACACTTTCTTTCATTCTCAGACACTTTCAATGAGATGTACTAAGAACAGTGGAAAGTATAAAAATTCTATTTCCTTTTTGATTTCTGGGTTTTTTTCTTTTACAGAAGATGCTATTGTTTGTTCTGCCTATATAAAAGTTTTATATAACCTAGAAGTATGGCTATTGTGTTTTGAACAATGTTTGGTCTTAATGAAAACCACTGCCTCTGTTTTCTCTGTGTTTCCTGTTCTGGGGAATCTGGATAGTTAATGACAACTTTGGTGTACAAGAAGTATGACTCCTGACTGCTGTTTCTCAGGTCTTTTCAGATGAATGGTGTGCAGTGCCCCAGAGATTCAGAGCCTGACACAGGCTGGATTCTCTGATTGAATAGTGCCTTGAATGTGGAAGACCAGGTAGAAGTCTCATGGGCACAGTTCTTTCATTCTTTTCAAACCAGAGCACTTTGTGGGGTGGAAGGAACTATGTTAAGAAAGGAAGAAAGAAATATAGCTTCAGGTATGTGATGTAGTCACACAAAGATACACATATCATACCCTCCTCCTGGCAGGGTTAACTTTCTGTTCTCCTGCACTGAATTGCTCTTTTCATTCCTAGTGGACTACAAAGGGAATACAATACTTAGTCGCATTGCTCTCCCCACTTTCCTCTTTGGCCTGGAAACTGAAATGGGAAAGGAAAGGGGGCTTGAGCTCCTCCAAGACTAAAGGCAGCAATCCTGTCTGATCATGGAAGCTAAGCAGGGTCAGCCCTGGTTAGTGCTTGGATAGGAAACCACCAACAAATACCAGGTGAGGTAATCTATACTTCAGAAGAAGGAACTGAATATTCCTTGCCTAAGAAAATCCTATGAAGCCCTACAAAATTCATAGGGTTGCCATAAGTTGAGAGGTGACTTGAAGGTGCACACACACACACACACAAACACACAAGTCCCCCTCTCCCATGATCTCACAAAACTGGAGCACCAAGACTCCTGTGTAGTTGAGCTTCCTTGGACATTATTCCATCAGAAGTGCACTAAATGATGAAGGACTAAGAGTTAAAAAACTATTGTTGAGCTCTCCAAGGAAAAAGCAAAGACTGCTGAATAATAAATTGTATGCACACTTATGTGGAAGTAAGTGTTGTTGAATACATAGAGGGCACTTTTAAGTAAACTGTATACTCACAAGAGTCTTCATATTTAAGGATATTTGAATAATGGATGGATTTGCAAGTGAGCAAAATTAATAATGAATTGCCTGGATATATTGAGCCCACCCACCACATGTTTAGAAACAGTTCTGTGGTCCCTGCTTTTGGATATCCATGAGTGTTTCTGACTGAGCTCTATTAGCACTGCATAAATCAAATCATACTTTTAAAACTTAATTGCATTAATCTTTAGAGGAGAAACTCCTATTGACTTGCACAGAATAAGAATATCAGCTGCAAAATAATTTTAGAACTATGTATCAAACAGGTTCCCCAATAAAAATGGCTTCCTTCAAATAATGATGTCCATCCTTGGCATTTTACTGAACAAACAGTGAGCCATGTCCAGGTATTATTGTGCCCACAGTGAATCAAATCATCAGCATTTTTCAAAGGGATATTTTTCATGACTGAGGCAACTGAAACTAAAGGGCATTCACACTCATTTTTTTGTCCCAAGGAGATGTGGATCACTGCACTGATGCTTATCGGGTTTGTTGTTCCCATTTTGTTTGGGTTTGTAATTGTAATCCCTTTGTTATTCACACATGCCATCATTTCAGGATAAAATGGTGCTGCCTCCATTGTCTTGAACAATACAGAGTGATCTGAATTGATTTGGAAGCTTACTTACACTGCCCAAGATGCAGATCAATGCAGATCTTTCAGGTAAACTTGGGGGAAAAGCCTGGTATTGAATATCCCAGGTTAAGAGTTTTTTTGTTTTGTTTTGTTTTGTTTGCCAGCCCCCCTAAAAGTGCATCAAGTGTATTTGGGGTATGAGTGAACAACAAGGATTCAACCAAGATTCATCCTGGATGTGAATGGGGCCTAAGAAAACGCATTTCACATATTAATATTCTTTATCGAAATATATATGGGATCGGCTAGAAATTCTTCCAAAGCACAACATAAAAAAGATATTTTGTGGAAATGAAATGAACATCTTTTAGGGTGGGCTGTGCCTGGATTTTGAGTAAATTTTTCTATGCAGCTTCTAAGCATCACACTTACTGTTGATTTTGCCTTCTGTTTTACAAACCTCTGAGAACAAAACCCAACAACAAATAGTCTTGTGACTGTTTAAAGTCTAAAAAGATTTATTCAGCATAATGGAATCCAGCAGCACTGTTGAGACTGGTATGTTCTAACAGGATATCATGGAATCCAGTCCACTGCATCAAATGCATGATGAATATGCTCTGAGGCCTCGAATTTGTGCAAGCTAATATTAGAACAATACAGTTACATCTCAATCAGGGATGTAGTTATTGGGTGGGCAAAATGAAGACATTATCCCTGCATCATAAGAATTTTTCTCCTCCAATTAAATTTTTTTTCAGTCCCCAAATTTCTATCATTGCAGAGAATGTGATAATGAATCACTCACACCTAGAACTCTTATTTTTCTTGTGTTCTCATTTCCTTGGTATTTCTGCCTTCCTTTTTTCTCTGGACACCGAAACTATACAGTTGCTCCTGAACTTTTGCAGGGATTAGGAGTGTGAGACCACCACCCCCCAACAGTGGAAAAATTGTTAATACCTCTATGTCCCCCAAACTGTATTTAAGACACCAAAATGTACCTATACTGGTTGGGGGGGGGGGCTGGGACTGACTGTGTATGTTTTCTCACTTGCTCACTTGCTTGGCTGGGAGGGAGAAAGAGGATGGGATGGGGCAGGAGGAGAAAGAAAGCAGACACCTATTCTATCCCCTTCCCCATCCCCTGTCCTCATGAATGAGTGAAGGAACATGTACACCCTTCCTCCTTGTGCCCAAGCAAGGGGGACACATGCACCTTCCCTCTTCATGCTCCTGTTCCATCCCTTTATCTTCTCCCATCTGCCAACATGAGTGAGCAAGCAAGCATGTGCAGCCAGGCTCAGCCATCTCACCAGTTTGATTTTCTGTTGTCATTGAAGTCCCTATTAAAAGTAGCATAGAGCAGCAACGGAAGTGGTGGCACATGCAGTTATCTGTGAATAATCACATTCAGAAATGCTTAATCCACAAATGTGGTGAACAACTATATTTCTAAATGCACAAATGAAGTTTTAAGCTTTTGCAATGCTAGAAAAGTGAAGGAAAATTTCATGATGGGGTAAAATTGTTATTTTGTGCATGTGCGCATGCGTGCAAGCGTGCACACACACCAATAGCTATGCCCTTTGTGCTAGTGGATTCCTTTATGTTAAAACAGATTTACATGGCTCTCTCTTTGAATGAAGCTTTATTTGGCATAAGCATTTGTGAACTGAAGACTTATGTGTATGCAATATATATTTGTTTGCAAGAGAAGATAAATAGGTTTGGGATGTAACAGTAAGGCAAGAGAAGAAGTGGGGTCTGAAAAACAAACAGCACACAAATTACCTGGAAAAAAATTGTAACAATAGCAGAGAACAAATTATATTACCAGACAAAATCATATGACTATTATTTTAACAAACCTTAACAAATTATCTTAATGGTGGCCATTAACAAAGAATGGCTACAATCCCACACAGCTCAGTAGAGCCTAGTAGTTTTACATGCAGACCTACACTGGGCTGAGCCATATATCACTCCTGGACTTACTGTACAGCCTCTGAAGCCTCCTCCCATGGCTTAGGAAAAAGGATAGGAGAGTTCCACAAGCATCTAACTATGCCCCTGTAGCCAGACATGAAGCAATTGCATCTATCAGTGGCTGATGTAACTGCTTCATGTGTGGCTACAAGGACATATCCAGACACTTCTGCAGTCCCTCCTCACTCTCTCCTCCAAGCTTGGATGGCTGTGAGTGAGGGGTTTATTGGATTAAACTAGATTGGGTTATAGATACTAATAACATGCAGAGTTAGTAATGATAAAATAAAAGGTATTACTAAAACAATTTATTAGTTATGCATACTGAAAGGTCAATTAGATTTATTGTAAAATAAAAGATTTAGGTCCTGTACAGACTGGCACTTTGCACTCATTGGGGGCTGAAATTAGGGTTTTGTAGGGTGTGATGGTGAAAAGCTTTTGTTTCTTAAAAAGCCCAACTCGTTTCAGTCTTATCATCAATTGATCTACTTTAGGGGCAATTCTCATAAATTTCTGGAGTTTCAGTCTGTACAGTGGTCCCCCGGGTTACGAAGGTAATCCGTTCCGGATTACCTTTCGTAACCCGGAAGCTTTCGTTTCCCAGGGGACCGCTATTTTCAATGGACCGCGCGGCCGATTTAAAGGCGCCGTGCGGTTTTTTTTCGTATCCCGGGGGATCTTTCGGATCCCGGGGGATATTGTAGTGGTCCGGCGGCTTTCAGATCCCGGGGTTTTCGCAACCCGGGGGATTCGTAAGCCGGGGGACCACTGTACTCTCGATAGCATTGGACCTTCTGTGTATTAGAAGAAAAGAAACAGAAATCCAGTAGTGCACTGTTAACTTACACCTGGGTATCCCAGTAACAGAATGACACCAAAGAAATTAGGTGGCAACAGCCATGCTGGCATTAAAGGTTGTAAGGGTGACAAGAGGTATAGAGAACAAAACACATGAGGAACTGTTGAAGGAGCTGGGCTTCTTCCTCTTGGTGAAGACTGATCTTACTCTTTAAATACCTTAAGGGCTGTCACGGGGGTGGGGTGGCCTATTATCTGTTGCCCCAGAGGGTCGATGCAAGTCTAATAGCATAAAGTTACAGGAGGGTAGATTTAGATTCAGCATTAGAAGGAACTTCTTGACAATGAGAGTGCTTTGGCAATGGAACCACTTGAAAAGAGAAGTGGTGGAATCTTCTTTTGTGGACAGCCAGCTGTTGAGGATGCTGCACTGAGCAGGGGCTTGGACTTGATGACACATGAGGCCCCTTCCAACTCTATCATTGTATGATTCAAAGAGTTCATAAGAACAAGTGGGGAAAGGAAAAGCATTTGTTTCCATTCTCTGAAATGAGCACAAGGTGGCACTACTGCATAGCAGTATGGTTGAATTGCTGTTATCCAAAATGCTTGGGACCAGAAGTGTTTGAGATTTGTATTTGCATACATACACATAATGAAATACCTTGAAGATAGGACTAAAATCTAAACAAAAAATTCATTTATGTTTTATATGCACCATATACACATAGCCTGAAGGTAATTTTATACATTCTGAATTCCAGATAAGGGAGATTCAACAAGAACCCTGGCATCCCAGAAGAAAGGAATTAGCAACAAGAAAACCTAACTTTAGGATAAGTAGCATACTTTTCTCCCAGTTGTAAAATGCAGCTAGGCAATGTGGTCCTAAGCATGTATCCAGGCCTGTAACTAGGGCTGGTTCCTGGCATTTTTCTGCCTGAGGTGATGAATATGTTGGTATGCTTAAGTGGGTGCACGCACAGACACACACACACAAGCTGAATTGTTGCCACACAACTCATTCCTCTGTGACTACACAGATATAAGTGTCACAGAGGTTAACTGGATGTTTGGTCCCTACTATCCTTTTTTCAGGCCTCCCAGGCTCAAGCTTATGGAGTGGTTTTACTGTATGCTGCTCTGCATAGAAAGTCTGTGGGCAGAAAGAAATGCATGAAACCCCATCTGGTGAAAGTCAAATGATATGAAGGAAGGAAGGAAAACACTCATCCAACAAATCCACCAGTCTGGTCAAATTTGCAGCCATGCCTGCTCTTTAACAGCCAGGCTGAGATTAAGAACATAACAAGAGGCAAAGCAGAACCTAAAGCAAATGATAATTGCTCCATCCAGGTGAAATAGCAGCTCTATAGCTACTAATGCGTTGGTTCCCAACCTTTGGTCCTCCAGATATTTAGGACTTCAGCCCTCATAACCCCTTGATGTTGGCCAAGTTGGCTGGGGTTTCTAGGATCTCAAGTCCCAACCAAAGCTTGGGAACTGCTCCACTAATGCAACACAACAAGTCATGGAACACCAGCCATCTTGTCCTGAGCAATGGGTATGCATTCCTTCTCCCTTCAAATTGAGGGCTGTGGGATGGTTTTGTGTATCCTCACTGACATTAGCATATAACCCAATGCTTCTACAACATTGGTTCTTCAGGATATCAAGCTCCCAGATGTCCCAGCCAACCTGGTCAGTCATCAGGAATTCTGGGAGCTGTAGTTCCAAACAGCTGGAGAATCAAAGATCAAGAAGTGCAGATAATAACCTATTCTGATGACTAGATAGACAGGCAGACAGATAAAACACAACATTTTGGCAACAGAATAGGAAAAATCATTGCTGAAAAATGTGCTAAAATATGCAAAAGATGGGGAAGAAAGTTTTTTCATGTTCTGCCACCCGCATCCAAGACATAGTCACATGGGGTGGGGGTGGTGCAGTGTTAACTATTTCACAGGACTAGGTGATGTTCTTATGTTTGTTGCTCACATTCTTACTATAAAACTGGGATGATATTATAATATCATGATAACATTTCAACTTCCAACAACTCATTTTCACTTTTAAAGGAATGTGGACTTTCTTACCTGTGGGACAAGTGGCATTTCAGTCAGAGTAGCTCCTTCATTTTCATATTTGAATCCCATTGCATTTTGACATAATGACCTTGAGATTTCTTGACAGTTTTATGGCTGTGTAGGTACTGGCAGGCAATATTACACCTTTGTTGTTTCTTGTTAACTGCCCTCCAGTCAACCCTAACTCATGGTGACCCTTTGGAAGCGATATCAACAAGCCTCACTATGCTCCAGCTCGGCTTAGGTCCTGAGGATTTAGGCCCATGGATTCCCTGATTGAGTCTATCCATCTGGCATGCAGCCTTCCTCTCTTTCTACTACCCTTTTGTCTTTTGGCTGTCCATGGTATCCTGAGCACTCTTCACCAGCACTACATCTCAAATGAGTTGATTTTCTTCCCATTGGCTTCACTGTCCAGCTCTCACACCCACACATGCTGACGGGGAACACAATGGCTTAGACAATTCTGACTTTAGTGTTTAGTTGTATATCTTTATTCTTTAGAATCTTGCGAAGTTCCTTCATAGCTGCCCTTCTCAATATTCTTCTGATTTCTTGACTTGGGTGCCTATTCTGATCAATGTTTGATCCAAAGTACAGGAAATATGCTGCACGCTGAAAGGAGTGCCGAAAAGTTCTGCTATGGTGGCAAGGGTGCCTTTTTGCTGGCTCTAAAAGGAGTGGCATTTTGCCAGTTCTTTTAGGACTGGCAAAGGACTGGATTGGGCCCATGGCATGCAGTTGCTGCAGGCCTGATTCAGTGCTGAAAGGGGCAGCATCAAGTTTTGCCCCTATATCTTGCTACAGGGTCCTTTCCTTAACAATAATACAAAATTTAGCCTTAGTTTATTTAGTAAACTGAAACCTCATAAATCTCAAATAACATGCATAAAATGTGATAAATGAATCCTGTAGTGCCTTATTAGCACTAAATGAGAAAAAGAAATTTCTAGCTTACATTTTTGTGACATACACTGATGATAGAAATTTCTTTTTCTCAGTCTCAAAAGGTGCTATAGGATTCTTTTATATCTTTTTATTCTAAAACAGACTAACAGGGCAACATCTCTGTAAACACAAAATGTGTTGTTTTAATTTGTACATGCTCTTTGGGGCTGAATTTAACCACATTGAGGGTATGTTGCATTGGAATGGCAAACCCATTTTCAGGTCAGAGCCATGCCTCCACATGAATGGAATGTCATAGGCTAAATAAGTTCCTCCCTTTAAAAAAAATCTGGAGAAATAAACTTAATGGAGCAGTAACTTATTGAGTGGCTGCAAATAGTGAAGAAGGCAAGAATGGGAGTAAAGGTTACTGAGAAAGGTGAAGGAGGTGCAGGCATGAGCCAGTGTGTGGGAGATGGAAATGGCACTGTTGCACTTTCCTTTGAATCTGGGTCAAGAGCGATCTGTTTCAAAACAACCTTCTTTGCGAAACAACAGCATCCACAGATGCTTTTCCCAAGCGGTCCAGGGACATACTGGGGATATACATGGAATACTTGCTCACAGACTCAAGGTTCAGATCTATTTTATTCAGATCTCCCAATTCGAGTCAGAGAAGTGCTTCTCAGAAAAAGCACAAGTGTGTTGGTTTTGCTCAAGCATGGACAATGGTGGGTGTGTTATCTTCCCTACAAATGCTGAAAGGGCAGCGGGTGGACTTCAAAAGGTAATGTCCAAGCAATCATGTTTGCAAGGTTTTCCTTTAAAAAAATAGCTGTCTGGAAGGGTTTCCCCCCTCCCCCCAGGATTTTTTTTTTCTGCTCAGAAGACTGTGCAAAGAACTCTTTGTGAGCTGAGTTTCTAGAATGAGAAGTGAAGAAGCTATGCTTTTTCTCTCACACACATGCACACTGAACCATCACCTCAGCTTTGGAACTTAATGGAGTAGAAAAGGAAATTACACACTTTCAAGGTGTGAAAAGAACAGCCTTTGTTTAAGCAATTACTAGCCTAACACAAGTATAGCAAACTCATGTGAAGAATTAGGAGTTACCCATCCTGAGGAAATGTTAGATTTTTTAAAAAAAAGATTTACAAGTACATTAGGAACTGTGTGATTTACATGGCTGTTCAGGGCTTCAGGGACAATTGCACCAAATGAATGGGATAGGAACAGTGCAAAACACTGGTAGCTAGAAAAAGCATTAGGATGTAGAAGAGGTAAGGTTAGACAAAAGACTGAACATTTGGCCTAATTCAGCTCAGCAGAAACCTAGTGATACCACATGGCTCATTGTTTTGTTATGCCACTGGGGAGTGTGAAAGTTGCTCTGTGATTCACACTCCCCTCATCATGTCCTGACAAGAGAGTCTCCTAATTTCTGCTGCTACTAAATGACAGAGCTAAGTTGGTTCCTAAATTTACTTCTTAGCAAACATATATCCTGCCTTTCTTCCCCTGAGCCTAAGGCAGGAATATATGGCTCTCCCTTAGGAGCCAGTGGGATGTAGTGTTGGACTATGACTCTGGAGACCAGGGTTCAAATCCCCACTTGGCCATGAATATCCACTGGATGAGGTCTCTCAGCCTCAGAAGATGGCAATGCCAAATCCCTATGAAGAACCCCCTCTGCTAAGAAAAATCCATGGTTGTTTCACCTTAGGGCTACCACAAATCAGAAACAAAGGCATGCAACACACACATCCCTATCTGCCTCTTTATCTTCATAACAACCCTGTAAGATAGGTCAGGCTGAGAGAGAGGGACTATCCCAAAGATATCCATTGAATTTCAAGGCTCAGCAAGGGTCAGACTTGAACTCAGATCTCCCAAGCCCCAGTGTAGCACTCTAGCCATTATATTACCACTGATTTTCATGGATATTCTGATCAAGTCAATGAAGGTTAGACCCAAGGATTGATTTTTATTTAGGCTTAGAAAGCCAATTTATATCTGCTAGCTCCTCTTGGGAAGGCCACCAAAAATGATGTAATGGTGTCCCTTATGCCAACTGTGAGATCTGTAAACCTTCTGGCAGGTGTGTTAGCCTCAAACAAATGCAATGACTCTTGACCAGCAGTGATAATTGCTGGCAGAGCCTAAAGCAGTATAGTATTACTGGATAAGTCCACGTTACACTCATGGCATATAGAAACATAGAAAAGTTGCATTGTGCATTCTGATCCCTTAAAGTAATCAGAATGAGGTCTTTAATTCTAAACCTGGTCACTCCTACTTTACTAGATATCCCAGAACTTGCCCAAGTAGATAAATGCCATGGATGATTTGTTGCTGGAGCATTCCTGGTTATTCCCAGGATAAGTCCTCTCTAATCGAGGTGTGTGTGAAAATCTTAGCCACAATCATATGACTATCCCTGCAAAATGCCTGTTTAAACCACCAATTTCCCTCCTATGTGATAAAGTCCATGATGCTCATACCGATTGCCATATCCTTCCCTGACTGCAGATCACCCAATGGTCTCTTTTGAATCCCATAATGATAGCGCTTTGAGGTCACTTCAACTGCCATGGCTACATTTTATGGAATACTGGGATCTGTAATTTCATGAGGTATTTAAAATTCTCTACCAAAGAGCTCTAGGGCTTCACTGAAGTAAAAATTGCAGGATTCCGTAGCCATGGCAGTTAAAGCTGTATGTGCTATAATTGTGTAGGGTGAGATTGTGTAGAGTGAGGATCTTTTTAGTGGTGACAATCCCTCTGTATAACCTTCTTGCAGTGAAGTTCATCTGGTCCCCCCTTTACAATCTTTCCAGTGCCAAGTGAATATCTTTTTGACCTCCCAGACATTTTAAGAATTATCAGTGCTTTTAGTGTCTAGAACTTTTTCTTCTTTTGCTGATGATTTTGATTTCATGTGCTAGTTTTTCTGTGCTTTTGTACTGCTTTTATTATGTGATGTTTCCATTGCTTTATTATTTGACTTTTAGATGTTTAGTGTAATTACTATATTGGTCATCATCCAAATAATTCTGGTTATCAAGTGGCTTAAAAGTGCAAAAAGTAAACAAATTGGCAATAGTTGTTTGTTTGCTGTGGTTGCTTGTACTGGGATTTTTTTTATTCTGCTTTTCAGTTGAAAAGTGCTGCTTTGCTATCAGATTTAACAACATGAGGAGACAAAATATATAGAATGGAACTAAATGAGTGGAATTATTGTTGACCATAAGTAGAATATGACACAGCCCTGTATTGCTGCAGCAAAGAAGGCAAACAATTTTATGTTGTGTGCTTTAAAATTATTTTTGACTTATAGTGACCCTATTATGGAGTTTTCTTGGCAAGATTTGTTCAGAGGGAGTTTGTCATCACCTTCATCTGGGGCTGAGAGAGTATGATTTACCAAGATCACCCAGTGTGTTTCCATGGCTGAGTAGGGATTTGAACTCTGGTCTCCAGTGTCATAGTTCAAACTACACTGGTTCTCCAATAGTTTCTTAGCCTGCATTAAAGGAATGCATAGTGTCCAAGAGAAAGGAAGTGATTATTCTGCACTGGTCAGGCCTCATCTGAAGTACTGCATTCAGTTCTGGGCACATCATTTTAAGAGGGATGTAGACCAGTTGAAATGGATTCAAAGAAGGGCAGGAAGGATGATAAGGGGTATGGAGAACAAAATGTGAAGAAAGGTTGAAGGAGTTGTACATGTTCATCCAGGCGAAGAGAAGAGTGAGGGGTGACATGATCTCACTCTTCAAAGGCCTAAAAGGCTGTCACACAGAGGAAGGGGCAGGTTTGTTCTTTACTGCCCCAGAAGGTAGGGCCAGGTCAAATGATTATAGGAGGGTAGATTTTGACTGAACATTAGAAAGAACATTTTGATGGTAAGAGTAGTTTGGAAATGGAACCAATTACCTAGAGAGTTGGTGGGTTCTCCTTCTCTGGACCTCTTCAAAAAGATGCTGGACAACTAACTGGGGAGGATGTGCTAGCTGGAGTTTCTGCATTGAATAGGGGTTTAACTCAATGGCCTGTGACCCAACACTATGATTCTGCTATTAAAGGAGCAAAAAGTGTAGTGTGTGCTTATAGTAGATATACAGCTGCTTGTCCATAGCTTTCATGAATTAAAACATTCCTTGTCTTGTGCCTTTTAAATTCTCAGATTCTAAGAGTGGGCTACAATTTTTTGTGGAAAATGTTTTGCACGAGAGAGAGAGAGAGAGAGAGAGAGAGAGAGAATTAGTGGCCTAGGAAGTTCTAATTGTTCTTCAACAGAGAGAAGCTTTGACAAACTCTAGTACTCAGAGGAACAGACTAACAAATAAACACACTGCTAAGATTGTTTCTATAGAACAACATCACTTACTTCTCAGTCACATACATTTATTGATAGCAATTTGCCAGTACCTACACTCACATGTATATTTTAGTGAAATAAAATGTTCAATCAGTTGAATTAAATCAGTTTTTTTCAACTTAAAATGGAACTGATAAACAAGAGAGTGAGTGAGTGATGCTTAAGAAATTACAATTATACCTCAGTGAAAAAAAAATTAAGTTGCTGATATACAAGAAAAAGCTCTATTTTATAGTGTTCTTTCAGGTATAAACCAGATTGTTAATTATAAGGGAAATGTATGTTATTCTCTTTAATTATTATAAATATTCCAATAAATTGATATCAGCATAAAGCTTTGAATGTGTTTGAATATAGTATTCAAACCAAATGTGCTAAATAGGTAAAATTATTTAGAGAAGGGGATACCCCCCCCCCCCGTTTTGTTTTGTTTTCCCATGGAAAACCCATATCACTGAAGATCTTTGTATTCCTTCTAGCAGTGGAAAAGTGGCAACAGAGGAGAGTACAGCTTGTGTTGAATTTGGCACTTCAACCCAAAATGGAAGATTCAGGACAAATTTGTCCTCCTCTCCCTTTCAAACTTGTAGCATAGGGATGGGAATCATGGGGCTCACTATATGTGCCTGAATTGCAGCTCCCAGCAGCTCTGGCTGGTATTGCCAATGAGGAGAAGCACTGAGTCACAGTCCAACAACATCTGAAAGGACACACATTTCTTACCCATGATGTACAGAACACCTCAATTCTGGCAGGGGAATGCCCCCCCCCCACTTCACATCTTCTGTTGCTGCCATTGGAAGGAAGTTCAGAAATATTTAGCTTTATCTACCAGGACACATATAAGTGTCATGACATGTTCTAAAAGAGAAGGAAGAGAAGTCAACCTAAGGATGTTCTTTTCAATGACAGCCATGCATTTTATGTGTACTTCTGCCCCAAAGAGACTTCTGATTTCTTTATTTTCTAAAGTCAGGAAGCTGGGGTGATGTGATGCCCCATGTTTTGAGCAAGTATTATGTCCATTCTTTTTGTTGATAGTAATGGTGAGATGGAACTGTTTGGAAAAATGAGAGGAGGGAATCCTTGAGCCAATGGTTCATCCTTTTCGACCTTCCATCACTTGGTTTGCTAGCCCTCTCCTAGGTCCTGAATCACATAGCACAGCTATAAGAGAGGTATTTTGAAAAGTTTCTTGTGTTTTTTATAGCTGATCCACACAACTGCTAAAGCAAACCACCATTCCCCAGCTTTGCTTGTGACTCACTAAGCAAGCTGCCTGCCTCACCACTACCTCCAAAGGTAGCAGGTTATTTGCCAGAACAAAGCATCTCTTCTCACTGTTTCATGGAAGATCACACAGAGTTTATGACACCCGGTGGTAACAACCAGAGAGGGCTGTTAGGGATGGTCTGGAGAAGTAAAACAAGTGTTCCCAAGAGAAATTTCAAGGAACAGATGGACAGAATAGCTGAACACTCAGTGGCACCCTAAGGAATAAGCTTAGTTCAAGAAGGCATGGGTTGAGAGATGCATAAATGTAAGCCCTTGGTAATTCAGAAGCTGCTGGAGGGTTGGTTTTGTCAGACTCTGATAGCTTCATGAATGTATTCCTCCAGAAATAAAGAAGCAGGGTGTATACTTTTTTAAAAAATAAGAGAGACACCCCCAACCTTTTCTCTCCTCTACTCCCTAGCTATATTTTCACATTTCTAAAGTCTAGGACATGAACAGGCTTTTGACACTCAATTTGAATCTACAATTCAGCTATTAAACTGAGACAGATGGAAGGTCTCAGGTGCTAGTTGTGAGAAAGACCACTCCCCAAATGGTTTGAGTAGATGAGGGAAGGGTTTGGTTGGCCCTTGTTAGATCAGTCTGAACAAAATGAAGGAAGTGCCACTATATTTCCGTTTGGTAGCCATACTCTGTATCAGACCCATGCAATTATCTGTGTTCCCATTCTTCAATAACAGCAACAGCAGAGTGATTGCATGAACAAATTATGAGCACCATAACAGCATGTTTCCAAAAATAATAATAATAATTAATCACTGAACTCTTTTACCTATCAAGTAATAAAGCCAGAATGGAAATGTGCATTTCCCTCCATAAACAGTAAACTCTGAGCCTCTCCTTGAGGACAAAGATTTTGCAACCATGTCAAGCCCCCATCAGACAGGTACCTCTCTCAGGTATTTGGACTCTCTTTAAACTCCATAAAAATAATGTACAAAAGGTTTCACAGGGTACAGTATGTGCATGACAGCAGGATTTTGGTAGTGGCAGAGAAAACTGACTTTTCCACAGGTTTTCCAGCTGACAATACTATGTGGAATCTATGTGCAAAATAGTATTGAAACAGAAGTGCAAAGAATGATGGGAAAGAAGTCAATATCACATAACATATGGATACCATAACATCTTTAAAATTGACAATAGGTTAATATGGATGGAGATGGTCTTTCAGATATCCTGGCCCTGAGATGTTTAGGATTTGGTAAACTGAAACCAGAAATTTGAATTTAGCTTGGAAGTACACTGGAAGCCAGGTGCAGTTCTTGTAAGTTTGGCGCTATTTTGGCTGCTGCCACACTGCAGAAGTAAAGCAGCATGACATCACTTTAATTTCCTTGGTGCAATGCTATGGGATTTTGGGATTTTTAGTTTGCTGGGGCACCAGAGCTCTCTGATAAGGAAAGCTAAAAATGTCTCACAAAACTACAAATCCCAGCATTCCATAGCATTTAGTCATGGCAGTTAAAATGGTGTCAAACTGCTTTATTTCTCCAGTGTGGATACACCCTTGGTCTCTAAAATGCATGTCCAGCACCAGTCTGGCTGCTGAAGTTTGCACCAGCTGCAAGTATTTATTATTCAAGCTAACTTTTCAAATGCTTTAGTTCTAACATTAATCAGTTAATAGATTTATAGTGAATGTAGGTCCACTTTGAAGTTAATCCCAGGTAATGGATTCTAAATTTATATCAATTTACATACCGGTACTATAACATCTCAGCACAATGTCTGTGAGGATCCCAAATGCAGTAGGCAGGTTAACATGTACATGGCATCATTGTAGCAAAACCATTTACAACTTAAACCAGCTATTCATTGCTTGCAAGACAGAAAGAGAGAGAGAGAGAGAGAGAGAGAAGTGGGGGGAGGACTTGTGAAACATCAAAGTTCTCTGGCCCTCTATGGTGTAAGGAGCAATCCAATGCACATTTACCAGCTTGTATTTTAAACTCAGTGATGCTTATTCTTGAGCAGAGATGAATAGGAGTGTACTGTAAATTTCATTTATGGGTTCTGAGACAACTGAAGCTATTATGTGTGTTGTTCACTCAGACAACTGATTGTCTTCACCTTTAGTTTTACATGTGTGCTAGTTTTTTTTTTTTTCTTTTAGCACTGGCACATGTGTAGTAGAACAGATGTGTATGTTAAATCAATAGATTTGTGCATCAGTGCACAAACGGCTTCCACAAATCATTCCTATGATATGGCTGAGATAGGCAAAAAAAGAGAAGGCTAGTGACCTCTGGTTAACTGTTGTCCTTTTTCAACTAAAAGATTGACCTGCCACCCTGCAAACAACTGGGCTGTTCAAGCCCCATGGACTTTACTGGCATTAACCAGGCTGCCCATGCAGAGGTCATAGGAAACAATCCATTAAGACATTTCCCTGCAAGATCCACTATGGAACTGAATGTGTGCACATGCCCCTTTATTTTTTGATGATGGAGACCTTCCCAAAGGATTGTGTCTTTTGCAGAGAGTCATTTCACATAACAAGACAGAGCCTGTAGAGCCTTCAAAAAGTAGAAACAAAGACATAACGGCTGCACTACTATGCCATCCTTAAAGCAAATGTTTGGAAATGACCTCATTTGCACACGAGATCACTTCTGACATGTTTCCTAGTGCAAGGTTTGCTATACTAGCAAAAACTAATTTGCAATTAAAGTAATGAAAGATATCAAGAGAATCCTCTTCCTACCTGGTGTACTTATTCCATTCAATACTGGGGCTAGGTGTGGGGAGAGATGGAGGGGAAAAAGGGTAGGAAACATAGCTAAATGCTTGGAGGCCTTGGAGAAGTGTGACAAGAAGAACAACTAGGCTCACCCCCAAGAACAGCCAACACCATCATGTCTGTTTGAGGGCATATCAGGGGCAGGGGCAACACCCGGTGTGGTAACTCATGGTGTCACCCACCCCATTGACCTCCTCCCATACCACACCATACAGAAGCCTTAATAATGTTTTTATACTAATATTACTCATAATATGTAATTTCTGCATATCACTGAATATCATGGTAATAGCTGTGACATAAACAACTATCAAAATTAAAACTGTACTTTTAAATTACAATATCATATGCACAGCCTCAGTGCATTTACATATACCTAGTTTCATGTGGTTGAAGTGAAAATTTGGTAAAAAGTGATATTTTAAAACAAAATTTAAAAAAAAGAATTAAGAATTAATTTTATTAAAATATTTATTTTTAATTTAATTTAATTTATTTAAAAATAACAACCTGGGACTTCTCTTTTCTCCTTCCACTGAGGCTCACTCCACTCACACCATATTTTCAGCATTTCAGAAACTGACATAGGCAAATGTCACAGACCATTTCTGCCCAAAAGCAGATGTTTGGGGAGCAGTGTGACAGCCCCCTTAGGGTGTTTCCTTGTGCAATTGAACTCCCCACACCCCACTAATGATGCCACTGGGCAGGGAGCAGTAGGAGACCCCTTCTGGCTGGAAGCAATACCCCTCCAAGTAGCTATGCTATATGGTAGAGAATCTATGGGCTTACAAAGGCTATTGCAATTAATTCCTCCCACCAACAGAACCACTTCTATCAGCAGAGCAGGGAGGACATGATTCTTTCTCCCCCTGTAGTTCTAGTGTACCTTTAAAAAATCTGCTTTCACTAAGTTAGGACCCTCTGGAAAATATTTTCAGGGATATCAAAGGGGCTGTAAGGGAGGAGGCAGTGGAGAAGCCCCCCCCCCCCAAAAAAAAATTGCACAAGCTGGCAGAAGTCTACTTGGATTTCACCCAAAGTGATTTTGGCTAATCACCAGCTAATCATGCTCAAACTCCTTTTCCAGACTTAATTTCAATGAATCCTATGACTTAATTGTGGATTGCATAGGTAGAATATATGCAAACCTAACAGGAACTAAATATTCACTCATCCATCTATTGAACTATTTTGTTGTTGCTTCTCAGTTAGCACCTTTTCAGGTCAGCACTTGTACTGTGAAAACTGATTTATTTCTGAGATAAAGTACAGTTAGGTCCAATTCCTGGAACTTGTTCACTGTGTCAAAGCCAGGGTTTTATCTCTTGCTCATATTTAAGGTGTTCTGTTTTGAAAACAAACCATTTGTAACTGACATCCTGTTATATATCTATGTCTCTCTACTCCATATTTATTCAAGTGAATTGAAAAAGCCATCCTTCCTGATAAGCCTACTTGTGACAAAAGGCTGATGAAAAGTCTCATTAAGGCACAAGTAAGAAATCCTTTTGCGGGACACCATGTAGCAGCTCATGGTCAGACTGATTTTTCTGCAATCCATGTTGCAGAAGGGAATAGACAAGGGCTTAATTTCTGCAAGGTTCCATGCTACTGCATACTGTCTGAATGTTTAATCATTTGAACTGAAAAGTTCCTCATGGCAGGGGGTTGGACTGGATGGCCCTTGTGGTCTCTTCCAGGCCTATTCTAGATTGGCAAAAAGAAGTGTGTTCATGGCTGCATGAAACTCTAGCCTTTAGATGAGAAAAAGGGAAAGTGTGCCATGAAAACTCTTTTTTTTTCTTTTTCTTTTTCTTTTTTTTTTTTGCATTAGGGGAGAAGAAGCGCCTTTAAAAAGGTGCTGGTTTTCCCAGCTTCTTTTTTAAAAACTGCGGAACAGCGCAGCTCCATCTAAAGGCTGTGGTGCAGCTGCTAAGCATTAAGAAAGACCCATAATATGATTCTGTGGGGCTTTTTAGATTGGCAGGAAAGTGTGACATGAAGTTGCCTTTCCCTTAATGCTTAGCAGCTAGACTGCAAGCCCCAGGTGTGCATTTAAAAGGTACAGGGCTGCTAGACTGAGGGGTTTGGGAACGACTTATCTGAAGTCTTTTTTGTGGCTCAGCAGCTACATGGGAAGCTGTCAAAACGCTACAAACACAGGCGGAGCAGCTACATGGGCGGCAATGAATACGGCTTTTAGCCGCGCTTTAA
The DNA here is from genome assembly GCA_034509955.1 of Urosaurus nigricauda. Taxonomy (NCBI): domain Eukaryota; kingdom Metazoa; phylum Chordata; class Lepidosauria; order Squamata; family Phrynosomatidae; genus Urosaurus; species Urosaurus nigricauda. The sequence goes on along the minus strand of JAOEGL010000001.1, from coordinate 135,783,546 downwards.
AATTTTTTTTCCTTGCTGGCTGCGAATTGCGCAATTACGCAATTCGCAGCTGGCAAGGAAAAAAAATTTAAAGCTTCAGCGGTTTATCACTGCGGTTCCTCTGCCTTTTTAAACTGTGTAGTTGCACTGGTGCATCATGAATGAACCCCCTTATTTTGTGAATGAATTGACATGTTATCCACAGTAGAATAACAGTAACAGCATCCCAGAGTCCCTACTGCGCATGTCTAGGGTTCCGATCAGGGCTGGAGCTAGGGTTTGGGAGCTTTAAAAAACTATGCGGTTAAACTCCAGCTTTTACACCTGCAGGGCATTGAGCATTTTAATTAGAAGTGAACTCCACACCACGCATGCTCCCAACCCACGATCCATTAAAATCCGCACCTCTATCGCTGCCTTTAAATGGGCGATTTAAAGAGACAGAGCCCCATTTAACTGCGCAACTACACCTTAGCCTTTAGATGCACTTGCGCTATAGCGCTCTTTTTTAAAAAAGAGTAGGGAAATCCAGCACCTTTTTAAAGGCGCTTCTTCTCCCTTAAAGCGCCAAAATAGTGTTTTTGTGGCACACTTTCCCTTTTTCTCATCTAAAGGCTGGGCTTTCATGCAGCCTTCATCACACCTCTTTTTGCCAATCTAAAATGGGCCTATGATTCTATTCAAGTTTTTAGGAGACTAAAAGAGAAATTTTAAAAAGCCAGAGTTTCAATTCCCATTCAGCTATGGAAACTCACTAGCTGACCTTGGGTAAATCACACTCGGTCTCAGATGAAGGTAAAGGCAAACCCCCTCTGAACAAATCTTGCCAAGAAACCTTCATGATAATTTCACCTTACAGTCATTCTAAGTCAGAAAAAAACTTGAAGGGACAGAACAACAACAACAGCAACAACAATGAATGCAGAAAGCACATATCCTGGAATGTAGCTACAACATGAGGGCACTGAACCCTCCATAGGAATGATTGCTTGAATCTTGTGGAGATTGATAAGGATTGATATATAAAGGGATTGATAAGGGCATGCGCACACACATGCGCACGTGCACACACACACAATCTTTTGATATATGACAGAGTAGACATATTTTAATTATATATATTATATTGTTATAGGTATAGTTACAGTTATTGTTGTATGCCTTAAAGTTATTTCAAACTTAGAGTGGCCCTAGCATGAGCCTGTCATGAGTTTTGCTATTTCCTTCCTCTGAAGGTTGAATAATAATAATAATAATAATAATAATAATAATATATTTATGGCCCGTCCCTCTGAACTGGCAATCGGGGCGGGGTACAACATAGTTAAAAGCAGCACAAGTTAAAACACAACAATCCCATTCCCCTCACCCACCCCTTAAAATAGAATTAAATAGCTAAGAATTAAAAACATAGTGCAAATAAAACATATAAAAGTAACTGCCCAAAGCTGTGTGAAACAATTACGAAGGTGGGGAAGAGGAACTAGGAGAAGGAGTCAACAGTGGGTATGGAGCCGGGAAATTAAATGCTATCTGGGAAGGCCTGCCGGAAGAGATGCATCTTTAAGGCGTTTCTAAAGCCGTCAACAGATGTAATAAGACTCATCTCATCCGGCAGGTCATTCCATAGCTTGGGGCTATGGCTGAAAAGGCCCTCTGGGAGGTTTGTGTCAGTCTGGTCTTCGAGAGCTGTAATAGATTCCTCCCAGAGGACTGGAGTGTGTGTGTGTGGGGGTCATATGGGGAGAGGCGGTCCTGGAGATAGGATGGACCCAAGCCATGAAGGGCTTTAAAGGTTAAAACCAACACCTTGTACTGGGCCCAGAAACTAATTGGCAGCCTTTAGCATACTTTGATAAAGTATGACTTCTCCAAAGTCACCCACTGAGTTTCTCTAGTTGAGTATGGATTTGAACCCAGATTTCCTTGAGTTGTAGGAGATTATCACATTGACAAATAAAGTGAATGCTCCTCAACAAGATACAGTCACAATTTGTGTTGCTAGCGAGCATCATCACTTGAACTTTACCACCACTGCCACCTGGCAGGTGCAACCTGGCTGCATCCTGGGGCGTGCTTCAGAGGATGGTATTCCAAGCTCGGAGCTTTCTGACCTGGGAGTTTTCACACTGATTTTGAACTCAACTGCTCTTCAACGGGATTACAGTCGGATTGCGGGATGCAGGCAGGTATTATTGTTAATAATTCACCAATGCACTTACCAGGTCACAGCAATGGTGAATTATGAGCAACAATGCTCACCTGCATCCCACAACCCAATTGTATCCCATTGGGGCACAGTTGGCTTAAAAATCAATGGGATAAGCTCCTTGGAAAAGTGGCCTCTGAAGCGAGCCTGGGATCCATGATGAAGCTGTGATGCAGCTGCCTGTTGGCAGGAGCAGCAAATTACATGAGATAATTTAAAAATCCTCTAAAAAAATAATTCATAAGAGCAACCCGAAATGTGCCTGTATCCCATTGGGGAGCAGTCGTTTTACAGTATTTGTCAATGCAATAATCTCCCTAGTCCAATACTTAAACTACTGTTGACTTGCCCCTCCTTATCCACAGATTCTTCATCAACAGAATCAGGCATCCATGTCTTGAACATGTTTTTTAAAAGTATAAATTCCAAAGAGCAAACTTTGATTTTGCAATTTAATATAAGGGTCGCCATTTTACCATGCCAATGTTTTTCATGGAAATTGACATCCATGGATTTTGATATCCATGGGAGGTCCTGGAACCAAACTCCAGCAAATACCAAGGGTCCACTGGAATAATAATAATAACAACAAGAACAACAACAGCAACAACAACCCCTTTGTATATAATGAGACTTGAGCATCTACGGATTTTGGTATCCACAAACCTCCGTGGATACCAAGGTCCACTGTACTATAGTATGCTGGTGTTCTCCCTCTGTGGCATATACATGGACACAGATATAATGTTTGGGGCTTCAGAGTGGTGTGGCAGGCTATGTACAACTCATTGAGACAATAGGGGGCATATGCAACCTCTAAGCCACTAGATGTTGTTCACTACTTTTCTAGCTATTACCATGTGATGACTTATTGGTATCTTCCCATAGACTGGATGTTTTTTTAGTTCAACACTGCAAATAATGTAGTGCAAAGTTCAACCCATGTGCTAATTTGCAGCATATGAATGCTCTGTCCTCTCCTGATAACTGGCATGGCATGCACTCATTTAAAAGGGCCTCTGTGTGGCAAACATAGCACAGATCCAAATTACACATGATTCTAAATGTTTCACTAGGAAGGATGTCAGGTTAATTATAATACTAGCAAAAAGGGGGTGATTTCCTCATACTTTTATTAGTCATAGAAAACAGTCCCATTGGCATAGACATGCAAGGGGCGGGGGGTGCCATGATTTTGACTGGGAAGGAAAGGGTTAAACTATTGGAATGCTGAAGTCTAGACAGAACTGGCCGGATCGGGGCCACAGCAACCTCATGCTGTGGCCCTGATCTGGCCTCTGGAGAGGGTAAAAAAGGAGCCGCAAAAAGTGGCTCCTTTTTATGTCCTCCAAAGGGTGTCATAGCCACGGTGGTGCAGCTTTATGGTCCCCCTTTGGTGCTGCATCATTGGATGCAGCAGTAGAGGTGTGTCATGATGGTGTGTGCCGTCTGGTGTGTGCCAAAATGGCGCCATCGGGGCAGAGTTAGGGCAAGCATCATCAGGACACTGAGCCCCTACTCTGCTCATAGGCTGGTACTTTCTGCTGGTCTCTATAGTGCCTAAGTTAACTTTCAAATGAATGTGGTGAGTTTTGCCATAGAGGGGCAGGAAAAAACTGATCCCACCCCAGCCTCCTTTTCAGAAAAAATTTCTAAGGACCATATTTAAAGGTTTTTGTGTTTGTGTGTGTGTGTTTCATTTTTTTTTAAAAAAAAACAAACAGCAACATAGAGATGTATAAAGTTAAAGCAAGGACAACAAAACCAGTATTTAAAAATAAAATAGTAAGAGTGCAATCTCATAAATGTCTAATAATGAAAGTAGACAACATTCAGCAGCATATCTAAATCCTAAAAAAATCCTAAATCTAAAATAAAAAAATATCATAATTAATACAAAATACAGTGGGCCCTTGGTATCTGCTGGAGTTTGATTCCAGGACCGCCGTGGATGCAAAAATCCATGGTTGTTCAAGTCCTATTAAATACAATACTGTAGTGAAATAGTGTCCCTTATATAAAATGACAAAATCAAGGTTTGCTTTTTGGAATTTATATCTGTTTGGAATATTTTCTACCTGTGGATGGTTGACTCTGTGGATAAAGAGTCTGCGGATATGGAGGAGATACTGTAATGGCTATTTATTTATTGTATATCCTGCCTCCCTCCTTGCACAGAATTCAGATCTCTCTCTCACACATTCACACAAATTCTAAACAGTTAAATATAAAACAACCAATTTCTCTTAGGGAACTTTTGTGTTCTTCCTAATCTAAAGCATAGAATGCCGCCTGGATAAGTACTCTATTGGAATTGCCAGTCCTTCGTACCTATTTTTCTAATTTGTATCCTAAGTCTGTTTAATCATTTTGTTGTTGGTGGTGGTTTAATGTTGGTTGTGAAACTGAAATAAATAAAAGTTATTTAAAAACACAATAAAGAAGGTAAAAGTACAGCAAACTCATTTGAAGGACCACTCTGCCACAAGCAGTTAACAACGAAACACCTATCTAAATAAAAAGAAGAAATGTTTGCTTGTTGGTGGAAAGAAAGCAGAAAGGAGGCCAATTGAGCTTGTTGTAGGAGGGAATTCTGCAGCCTTAGAGCAGCCACTGAGAAGGCTCTCTCTTATGTGACTGTACTGAGACCAAGAGAAAGGCATCTCATTAAGATTTCAAAATTCAAGCAGTCTTGTATAGGGAGAAAGAGACTGCTGAAAGAGACTGGACTGCTGAAAGAAAGTGTATGCGTATATATGGATGGGTGTGGATTTGATTACATTCTTTCTTCTCCCTATGGAAATGAGTGGTAAAAATGTGACATATAGAGACACCACCTTTGTACACTGTGTTTCTGGGATGCAAAATATTAAGTTTGTTATTCAGTGGGATTTTCTGAGATTACCATATCCCACATCTTACTGATTCATCCACTTGTACCTTGACAATGAACTTAACAAAGTAAGCAAATGCCAGGCCATTCTTTGTGATTCACACACCATGAGCGACCACAGGCAGAGTAAGCAACCATTCCTGCCACCCTCCCTTCACCAATTCCAGCATCAAAGCTTTGGGAAGAGCCTTTTGATCTTGCATGCCAGACCCTCAAGGAGATACTTTAGTTTCCCACAAAAGCAATGCCACAGTGAGGCCAAATGGGGCAGTGATGTTATTTGCTTTTAAATTAAAAACAGATCTATTCTGATGTCATTTTTCCAAGGATCCATTCCCCAGTTCCTGAGACCAAACTGGGGAAAACACCCTTTACATGGTTATTGACAAGGAAGTTCCATCGTATTGAGTGATCTCTACTTCCATGTAGATATTTTTTCCTCTGTACATGCAAGTCTATCCTCAGCTATGCATTTTTCTTTTATTGCAAAAGGGCATCTATCTCACAATCTAAAGCCTCTTGAATCCTGCAGCTAAACAGAATTCCCTTTACATATCTCTGGCTGTCCCAGAGAAAACAGAACACCCCGGAATTTTAACCAAGCATTCTAAATGGCATAAAAGTGGGCATGAAAAAAAACCCTGCAAGGAGATTTCCCTTTATGTTGGGAGGGAATGGGATTCAGTAATAGAACCAGAATATGAAAAAGTTACTCTGGGAGACTACTGTACCCAATCACTCTGCCAACATGACCAGTTGGCCGCCTAGCTCCAGGCAAAACACAGAATTGCATAGTGAAGATCCTGGTTCAGTCCCTGGCTTCATTGCAAAAGTGTAGGAAAGGATCTTTTCTGAAACTCTGGAGAGTTGCTGCTAGTTAATTTGGATGTTACTGAGCTGTATGGATAAATGGTTTGATGCTGTGTAAAGTAAATGCCTCCTTTTAGTTCATCTGCACCTATTGCCTCAGGGCTAGAAATCAGAGGCAAAGCTTTGTTTGAATTGTGCCATAATAAGGTAAGGGACTCATATTTGATCCCCAGTAACTCTATACACATAGAAAGCTATCATATCAAAGATAAGCAAACTAGAAAGCTTTCCCCTAACATGCTGATGTTCTTTCCTATGATTCAGGAAACTCTGTATGGTGGGGACTATGGCTGGGTAATTCTGGAGCTAAACAGACAGGCAAAAAGAGGTACTTTCAGGCTGGATTAAAGGCATTGTGTTTAGATGACATGTGCCTTGAAGCCAGCAGGAAAGTACCCTCTAGGCGCCTCATGCAGAGAAAAGCTGTTTCAAAGAAAAGCAGTTTTTTCTGCTTCTTCCTGGCTTGAAGCCATGTCATGTGGTCATGACATGAGCACTCCACCTGCCTTGGGAGCCTCCGGTGCAGTTGGTGGGGTTTCGATGTGGCTTGAGAAAAGGCAGTTTCAATCTACATTGTCCTGCCCATCTGTTTTGCCCCTCTGTCTCAGGTCTCATCTGCACTGCAGACATAATGCAGTTTGACACCGCTTTAACAGCCATGGCTCAGTGCTACCCTGTAGAGGTTTTGCTGAATTGCTAAATATAAGGCCTCACCGAAAGTAAGACCTAGCAAAGTTTTTGTATATAAATATATATACAATATATAATAAATGTTCTTTCTTCTTCTTCTTCTTCTTCTTCTTCTTCTTCTTCTTCTTCTTCTTCTTTTTTTGGTTTGGTTCTTCTTCATGGAAAAATAAGACATCCCCTGAAAATAAGACCTAGTGCATCTTTGGGAGCAAAAATTAATATAAGACACTGTCTTATTTTGGGGAAAGCAGGGTATGGAATCCTGGGATGTGTAGTTTATTTTAAATATTTAGCCTTCTCTGTTAGAGAGCTTTGGTGCCACAAAAAAACTATAAATGCCAGAATTCCATAGCACTGAGACATGGCAGTTAAAATGCTGTTAAACTGCACTATTTCTGCAGTGCAGATTAGACCTCAGTCCCTTTTGCCCTTGACATGTGATTATTTAATCATTTTCTGGTTGTAAGAGTTCACATTTGACCTCTGTTATTTTTGTATTCTGAATCTGATAAGGTTTGAAACCTAAGCAGTGAATATTTGCTTCTACTATTGGGCTTATGTACTTTCCCGTCTTTGAAGAACTTTGGCAAACTTCATTCACCAGGTCTGTGATTGAGGCCTTGGAAAGGGATCCAACTGTCAAAGGAAGAAATATTTATGATTACTATTATTATCTAAGTTCTATGCTGGTAAGATACATGGGTCTCAGCAGAGTTTTATGGGACTATATAAAACCCATCACTGCCATTATCAACTGAGAAGGGAATAGACTTTTCCAGTGCACCGAGAAGACTAAAAAGGCTTTGGGGGCCCATAAAAGAATCCCATCTACTTAGCTCTACAGGCCCAGGGAAAGTTTGGCACATTTAGACTTCATCTAGCCATTTTGGGGGTTGAGAAAGATTTTATTATTTCTGCTTCACTTCACCACGGTTTCTCTCACATCTTGGAATCTGCATGGTGCTTGGGAAAACAATCAGGTAAGAACTCATTTCACTGACTTCCAAATGCACAGAAAGGTATTGTTTCCTCAGGTTCCTCTTTGGTCTTTGGTAATGGAATGATGGGAGCAGGCAGTATTGTAAATGTTTCTGGCACAGAAGATAATAAATGCATATCTGTTTTCTGCCTGTAAATCTTGTTTATTAATAACAGTGGTGTAGTGGTAAATTGTGTCTCTTTTTGACCCATGGGTTTAAATGGGCATTTGGGCATGCTTCATTCAACAAAGCCTCTGAAAAGTTCCTTTCCACATAAGCTGTTTACACCTGCCCAGCTCCCTGCTTTTTCTTTCTCATCCTCTGTTTAGCTGGTAGTTTTGAGGGCATTGGGAGGACGGTGAAGATGAGTCTGATAAATATAGCTTTTCAAGGTCAGTTTGCAGCAGTTTGTAGCAGTGTATCTACAGCAAACAATGCAATAAACCTTGAGCTGAAAAAAAAAAGGAATTCTACTTTTCCCAATTCTACCCCAGCCATGTCATAGAATCATAGAATCAAACCATTCATTCCCACCACCTTTTAAAACTGGATTTGATTCGGTATCAACTGGTTTAAAAGAGCATGGTTCCCACTTAATTCGAATCACTGAAGCAATTCCAAATTGGGGGAGGGCATGTTTTTGACCCATTTAAACCATGTCAAAAAGATGCTGGTTTTTTTTTCTGGTTCTTTTGGGCTGAATCAATTTATTTTGAAATAAATCAATTCAGCCCAAGTGGGAACCATGTGGATCTGAATCTGCTCTCTGGGACAGGTGGCAGCTGCAATGGCCCCGGGCTTCTCCCATCACCAGCCTTTTTCATCCAATGTCAGGTTGGCCAAGGGGAAAACACACATCATCCATAATCTCTTGTTGGATGAGCAGGCCAACCTGGGGTGCTTTACTGAGACCTGGCTGGGGGATGCCAGTGCCAATGCTGCCATGTGGGCGCAGGCTCTCCCAGCTGGTTACACGGTTAGTGAGCAGATAAGGGAAAGTGGGCGAGGGGGTGGTGTGGCCATAGTCCACAAGACCAGTCTGACCTTGACCAGGAAGCCTGTCCAGAAAACAGCCCATGTTGAGTGCATGCACCTAAACCTGAAGACCAGGGAGAGTTTGGGGATTCTGCTGGTATACCGGCCACCCCATTGCTTAGCAGACTCCCTAACCGATTTGAGCCCACTGGTCTCGGAGTTATTCTTGGAGTCGCCCAGACTTTTGATTCTGGGCTTCAACATTCCTCTCGAGGCCAGTTTATCTGAGTTAACAGGAGCAACTCAGGAGTTCATGGATTCCATGACAGACATGAACCTTTCCCAATTGGTCAACGGGCCTACTCATTGTGCAGATCATACACTCGATGGGGTCTTCAGTACAGAACAAGAGTATCCGTGGGCGGAGGTAACCCAAACCTCCACACTGTCATGGACAGATCACTTCCTGATCAAGCTGGAACTAAAGGCCACTTTCCGCCCCCCCCCCCCCCCGAGGGTGGTAGACCCATTAGAATGGTCTGCCCTCGAAGGCTCATGGAACCAATTGGTTTCCAGAAAGCCCTAGAGGGTTTGTTGTTTGGGAATGCCGGTGATTCTGTTGAAACCCTGGTTAACACTTGGAACACCGATGTTTCCAGGGCCATCAACACAATCGCTCCGAAGCGTCCTTTCCAGCCCGCCCCTAATCGGAAACCCTGGTATACGGAAGAGCGCAGGGAAATGAAGCAGGCTGGACAATGACTAGAGTACGAATGGCGGAAGACTCGCCTCTCATCCGACAGAGCTTGCCATAGCTTGCACCTTTGCACCTATCAGGAGGCTTTGCATACAGCACTGAGATCCTTCTCTTCTGCACGCATTGCGTCTGCAGAGTCTCGCCCGGCAGAACTGTTCAAGGTGGTAGGGGAGATGACGCAGGTTCCCCCTGTGCCAAACCCCCTACTTGAGCCTACGACAGCCTGCTATGAGGCGTTTAACACTCACTTTGCAGATAAAGTCTCTTGGATTAGAGCCGACTTGGACACCAACATTGATTCAGAGCCTGCAAGTGAGGTGTCCAGTCACTCCGTTGATGCTAGTTTATTGGATGAGTTTCAATTGGTGAATACTGCTCCTTGGCAGTACTAGGAAGACGACTTGCTCCCTCGATCCGTCTCCATCTTGGCTGGTCGCCCAGGGAGGGGATGCATTGAGAACTTTCCTTCGGGAGGTGATCAATGCATCCCTCAGGGAGGGTATTGTTCCATCATGTTTAAAGGAGGCGGCAGTAAAGCCCATCCTGAAGAAACCCTCCCTTGATCCCCTGGACAGGAACAACTACAGACCAGTGTCCTTGCTACCTTTTCTTAGCAAGGTCATTGAGAGAGCTGTTGCCTTCCAACTCCAAGCAGTTTTGGATGAAGCCGATTATCTTGATCCTTTCCAAACCTGTTTCAGGGCGGGGTATGGAGTTAAGACTACCATGGTTGCTCTGATGGATGACCTCCGCTTGAGCATCGACAGGGGTAGTGTGACCCTGCTCGTGCTCTTGGATCTCTCCATGGCTTTTGACACCATAGATCACACCATCCTTTTGGAGCGGCTGAGAGAGTTGGGGATCGGTGGCACCATGCTCTGGTGGTTCCGGTCCTTTCTCTCCAGCAGATCCCAAAGAGTGAGGCTCGGGAACAGTTGCTCCCCCAAAATCGAGCTTAATTGTGGCATCCCTCAGGATGCCATCCTGTCCCCAATGCTATTTAACATCTATATGAAGCCGCTTGGTGAGATCATTTGGAGGCATGGAGCTCAGTGTCTTCAGTACGCTGATGACACTCAGATATATCTCTCCATGACAAGATTGTCCACTCAGACCTTAGATGGCATCTCTCCTCTCAACTGCTGCCTTGAGGCAGTAATGGATTGGATGAGGGAAAACAAATTGAAGCTCAATCCAGACAAAACGGAGGTACTCACAGTTACAGGCCCGAAACCAGGATTGGGAATACAATCTCCAGTTCTTGATGGAGTCACACTCTCCTCTAAGGACTGTGTTCGCAGCTTGGGGGTCCTCCTTGACTCGTCGCTTCACATGACTAGTCAGGTGAATGCGACGGTCAGGAGTGCCTGTTACCAGCTTCGGCTGATCCACCAGTTGTGCCCTTTCCTGGAGAGGAAGGATTTGGAAACTGTGATACAAGCTCTGGTAACCTCACGACTGGACTCTACATGGGGCTACCCTTGTGCTTAACTCGGAAACTACAGCTGGTCCAGAATATGGCAGCCAGACTCATTACTGGTACATCTAGGAGAGAGCATATGACACCTGTGCTAGAATCTCTCCACTGGCTGCTGATCAGTTTCTGGGCACAGTACAAGGTGTTGGTTTTGACCTATAAAGCCCTACATGGTTCAGGTCCATCCTATCTAAGGGACCGCCTCTCCCTGTATGAACCCCCCTGCACACTTCTATCCTCTGGGAGGAATCTGTTACAGCCCAGGAAGACCAGGTTGGTGCAGACCTCCAGAGGGCCTTTTAAGCGGTCGCCCCCAAGCTTTGGAATGACCTGCCGGACGAGATGCATCTTATTCCATCGATTGACAGCTTTAAGAAAGCTTTGAAGACACATCTCTTTCGGCAGGCCTTCCCAGAAAAAGTCTAACATTCCCCAGCTCTATCTCTTGCTAGTTCTTAGTTTCCTTCTGGTTAAACAGCTCAGGTAGTCTTTTGGTGTGACATTGTGTATTTTGTTTATTTGTAACTGTTTTTAACTTGTCTTTGGTTTAATTCTTTTTTAAGGGGGAGAGTTAGGACCCGGAACAATGGATGCAAGCTCCAGGAAAAGAGATTCCACCTCAAATTTAGGAAGAACTTCCTGACAGTAAGGGTTGTTCGACAGTGGAACACACTCCCTCAGAGAGTGGTGGAGTCTCCTTCCTTGGAGGTTTTTAAGCAGAGGCTGGATGGCCATCTGTCAAGGATGCTTTGATTGGGAGTTTCTGCATGGCAGGGGGTTGGACTGGATGGCCCTTGTGGTCTCTTCCAACTCTATGATTCTATGAAATAAAGTGGTTTGGCTCCAGCTTATTTTCATCTGTGGGTGCATCCTATTGTCATTGTTGTTGTATTTATTTATATCTTGCCTTTTCCCCAGTTCGGGATTCAAGATGGCTTAGAACAGTTAAAACAAACATAACTAAAAAATTACAGCATTCAAAAGTTTAAAATGTTATTTAACTATCAAAAACCTGTTAAAAACATAAACCACTACAAGAAAAACTGCAAACAGAAAGCCCTGCACACTTTTCTCACTGAGGAATCAGTCTTCCCTGGCCTGCCCAAAACAAAAAAAAGTATTTTCCTCCGTGTGAAAGAGCAACAAGAAGGGCATCAGTCTAACCTCTTTGGGAAGGGAGTTCCAAAGCACAAAGCACTGGGGACAGCCACTAGAAAGGCATTTCCCCACTCGGTATACCTGAGGAGACCTTGGGACATAAAGAAGCCCCCCCCCCCAGAAGATCTCAAAATAAGGATAGGTTTGTATGGGAAAACAGAGACCTTCAAATAATATGGACCTGAGGTCATAAGCAGCACTTTGAATTGTGCCTGGAAATGGACCAGCAATCAGTGGAGCTGTTGCAATAAGAGAGTTGTGTGCTTTTGTGGAATTCCACCCGGAAGTCTCCAGTCAGTGGAAACTGGTAGGTAGGCAGAAAGATGACTTTCCATCAGTTGCCCATCCCTCTACAGCTCCTCAACACTACCATCCCTGGTGGCGCAGTGGTTAAATGCCTGTACTGCAGCCACTCACTCAAAACCCTAAGGTGGCGAGTTCAAGACCAGCAAAGGGCTGAAGCTCGACTCAGGCTTGCATCCTTCCGAGGTCGCTAAAATGAGTACCCAGATTGTTGGGGGGCAAATAGCTTACAATTGTAAACCGCTTAGACACTCCTTAAGGGTATGAAGAGGTATATAAATGAAGCTGTTTGTTTGTTTTGTTTATCCCAACTTGGTCTTCTGGAGCAAATTCTGTAGAGATGCAAGAGCAGTGACATGCAGGCAGAAGGAAACAACAAACATCACCGCTCCTTTTTTTCTCCTGTCAAATGGACTCCTCCACTAGGTCAGTAGTCTCATGCAGATGTAAGGAGCCATTCTGGACACACAAAGTCCATTCTTGATTCAACACTTTTTCTTTGAGAGTATTATATGCTGATGTCTTCACCTGACTGGTCACCAGATAGGTAGGAGCTGTCTGTATACAATTATATGTCTAGTAAATGTATGCCCACACACTCTGAGCCCCAGAACACCCTCTGATAGATTTGCCTTAGGGCCACCATAAGTCAGAAATGACTTGAAGGCACACAGCAACAACAACAACAAAATGTATTGCCACATATTATCTCTTATTATTGTTTAATGTTTACCTTCCATTTTGGAAGCAGGAATTCAATTGTCTTAATGGTGATTCATGTATACCTGCACATGGAGATAAGAATTAAATAGTTAAAACTGAGGAGTTATTAATTTGGGAACTGGTTAACAAAAAGAGGTATCTTTTTAACATTTATTTTTAAACTAAGATGATTCACTTAAGTTTGAATGTCAGCACTAACTTAGTTGAAGAATTAACTGATGAGGAATCTGAACTTAGGACAAGAGGCTACTATAAGAAGAAAATATGGAGAAACAGACTGGTTCCTAATTAGCAAAGGGGTCAGGCAATGATGCATTTTATCACCCTATCTGTTCAACTTGTATGCAAAAAATATCATACATAGAGCAGGTTTAGACACAGAAGAAGGAGGAGTGAAGACGGGGGAAGGGACATCAACAGTCTAAGATATGCCGATGACAACATACTACTAGCAGAAAGCATCACAGACTTGGAACAATCACTAAAGAAAGTCAAGGAAGAAAGAGCAAAGGCAGACCTAATATTAAATATAAAGAAAATAAAAATAATGACCATGGAGGATTTACATAAATTCAACCTAGATAACAAGGAAATTGAAATAAAGATTTCTCATACCTTGGATCAAACATTGATCAGAACAGAGGCTGCAATCAAGAAATCAGAAGAAGATTAGAAATTTAAAGGGCACCTATGAAAGAACTAAAGAAAATCCTGAAAGTTAAAGATATACACCTGACCAATAAAGTTAGAATTGTTCAAGCCATTGTATTCCCTATTACCATATGCAGCTGTGAGAGCTGGACAATGAAGAAAGCAGATATGAAGAAAATTAATTAATCTGAGATGTGGTACTGGAGAAGAGTGCTGAGGATACCATGGACTGCCAAGAAGACAAATGAATGGGTTCTATAATAGATCAAGCTAAAATTCTCCCTCGAAGCCAAGATGACTAATTTGAGCTGTCATACTTTGGCCACATCATGAGAAGGCATGACTCATTAGAAAAAACAATAATGCTAGGAATGGTAGAGGGAAGTAGAAAGAGAGGAAGACCACATGTGAAATGGATAGACTCATTCAGGGAGCTATGGGTCTGAGCCTACAGGACCTGAGCAGAGAGGTAGAGGATAGAGAACCTTGGAGCTGTCTTGTTCACAAGGTTGCCATGAGTCAAGGTTGACTTAAAGGCAGCTAACAACAACAAACAAAAGTCATCCTGTGCTCTGCATGGTAAACTTCATCTCCATCTATTCTCCTCACCTGTCCCAGAAAATTGAATTTTGAAGCTCTTAACCATAAAACTTTGACTGGGATCCATGTGGGAATTAGTAATAAAATACAGTGGGGCCTTGGTATCTGCTGGGGTTTGGATTCAGGAACTCCCCCCCCCCCCAAAGATACCAAAATCATAGATTTCAAGTCACAATGTATAGAAAAATGATGTCCCTTATGGCAAAAGGCAAAATCAAGATTTGCTTTTTGGAATTTATATATTTTTGAATGTTTTCATGCTGTTGATGCTTGAATTCATGAATAAAGAATCTGTGGATACGGAGGGCCGTTTATAACAGTTCAGTAACACTCTGGCATGGCTTTTCTCAGCTTCATTCTGGTAAATGCAGGCATTTCACTTACATTTAAAGGGCAATTTAACATAAACTTAAAAGTTAAGAATGTTTCCCCTCTAATATAAATGCAGTTGAACTGGGTTTTCTTAGCTTATTTCCTATCTTGTTAACAAATGCATCAACCATTTTCTACTAACTTTCCTATGTCTACAACAATTTACATTGCTGTCTCCTACTTTTAGAGTTCTACAGCTGAACCTGCAGATTCTCTTTGTTGTCAATTACTAGGCTGAAGATGGTGGTATGAAAATTGGTGTTTACCCTCCATCAGTCTCTTTCTGCTCTCCTTCCCCACCTCTCTCTCTTTCTTTCTCTCTTTCTATGCACAGAGAGAGAGAGAGAGAGAGAGAGTGCACCTGTCTAACCTGGACATAGCTCCTGCTCCTTTAATATAAAGACCCACGGTGAGGTTTGGGCAATGAGCTTGATAAGAAACAGAAATACGCTCCCAATCAGCTTATGAACAATTCTTCTTTCGCTAAATGAACTCTTATACCCAGGAAAGAGGGAGGGCAATATGACACAAGGATAAGACCTTGAAAAGAGCAGTGTTTCTGCCCACAAACCCAAGCAAAAATGAAAGGGAAAATTGTTCCTAGAGATAAAGAAGTGGGTGGGGGGAAGGGATCAGAGCAACCTTCATATTTCTAACTTTTTTTGTTTCTTTTACTTTGAAGTTGATATCAGTATCATGGCCTGAATAGTGAGGCCTGTGAGTAGCACCTGGGCAGTCCAGCAGTGAAGGTCACATAGCAGCATAGAAGTCTACCCCCTCTCCTTGCATTAGAGATTCAGTGTGCTATGTCCCTGCCTTTGTCTGAACATGAACCAGCTCGAGGGTCTTATGCCCTCCCAAAGTGCATTCACAGGCCTAGGAGCTACCAGAATTGTAACCTAGTCTTGACCTGTGCTTTTTTGTCACCCTCCTGACAATGGAAACCTCAGGTGGCTGCCTCTTTCAGTCACCGTCATAAAATCATAAGGCTAGAGTTGGGTGGGATCCTGAGGACCATCTTACACCAAGTTTTGCCAGTGTAGGAATCCACAGCTAAAGCACCCCTGACAAATGGCCATCCAGTCTTGCAGTAAAAACTCCCAATAATGGAATATCTACCACATTCTCAGATAGTCTGTTTCACTGTTATATGTCAGGAAGTTATTCCTAATATTGTCAACATCTCCTTTCCTGTAATCTTTATCCTTTGGTTCAGGTCCTATCCTCTGGAATAAGAAAAAATGGCCTTGCTCCATCTGTCACATGACAACCCTTCAGCTATTTAAAGATGGCTGTCATATCACCTCTTAGGCTCCCTCCCTTCTCCATACTAAACATACTCAGTGAACTCAACTGTTAATTACAGGGCTTGTTTTCCACTCTTTACCATCCTGGTTGTCTTCTTTTGGATATTATCCACCTTGTCCTTAGTGTTGTTCTCATTCACTACAATTGGTGTTGAGTTGTGGTACTATGATGCTGCTTGATAATGGGGCATAGCTCAGTGCTAGAGCACATGCTATGCATAAAGAAGAGGCCAGTTTCCATTCCACCTGTAGCTACATCCATGCTGGGTGAGATTTTCATCCCAGAACTCATACCAATTAGAATAGATAGTACTGAATTAGACGGAGCAATGGACTGGCATGGCAGGTTCCTCTGTTCCATAAGATCATGACAGGGTATGGAGTGCATACACTGTGGAAGAGAGCAAATGCTGAGGACTCATGGAAGATACTGTCCAACAATATCTCAAAGAGCCACACTTTCCCCATGTTTGGACTCTAAACTTGGTAGGGCAACATGAGCCTCAACAATTACATTGCTCAATCTTCTGTAATGCAGCAGAATCTAAAATTTCCCACATTACTAATATGTTAGTATCCATCATCCAGACTATAGGGCGTGACAGTTCTGGAAAACGTTTTGTCTGTGATCCAGTGCCAGCTGTCATGCATGATGTAGAAGAAAATTTATGCATGGAGACAATTCCCTGAGAAACAGCCTATTTAGGTATAAACAAGGAAGCCATTTATCTATAAAGGCAGGGGGGTATACATCATTATGTGTAATGCACCATTATGCACCAGTTGTAAGTTTCTTGCATAAAGTGGCATAACTCCACTTACATAAGAGCCACTAGATGGCACTTGGCAAAGACATTTAACTCTATGCAAGCAGAACAGAAGGCATTCGTGATATTTCCCCTTCACAACTTAGGCTGTGGCGTCAAAAGTCTTTCTTGTTTGCTATTGTTTACGTAGCACCACCCAAGCATGAGGCACTTAGAAAAACATGAAGTGCAACCTGTGCCCCCCACCTGTTGCTTATCTGCAACTCCCATAAGTTCTTACTTCCTTACTAATGGTGGAGGAAGCTGTGAGCTGCAGTAACAGCAGCTGAAACACAAGTTGCTCACCCATTTGATGAGTAGTATATTTGAAAGAAAGGTCTCTGCCTGCAAAAGTTTATAAGCTACATTTAGACAGGAAGTAGAGAAAGACAGTGGGAAAGGAAAAGTGAGAGAGATGACATTAAGAAGGGATTAATGCATAGAAAGATTTGCACTGACACCAGTTAGACAAATGACGTATCCCATACAAAAGGTCTTACTGGACGTATCTAGGATTGCATTTTATGATAGTGATGTATGACAGGCAAAAATATAGTGTCTATGTTTATGGATTAATTACCATCTCATTGGCAGTTATAATGGCAGGCCCTTTGGTTTCCGTGATCTCAAATACATAGGACATTTCTATGCACATTCATATTTCTAGCATCAGTATTTCAGGAGATGCATAATTTCATACCTGGTGGTATGGTTTCCCATACAATGTGAAAACATTGTGAGATAGGGTGCTTCTCAAAGAGGATAACTTTTCAACCAAGGAAAGGATCATGAATAGGTGGTTTATTATCATACATAGAAAGAACATGGCAGGTCGGTGACATATGTCTAGGCAGGAAATGGCTTTAAAACTTTATTATTGTTGTTATGCCTTCAAGTTGTTTCTGATTCATGGCAACCCATCACGTGGTTTTCCTGCCAAGTTTCATCAAAGGGGTTTGCCATTGTCATCCTCTGAGGCTGAGAGAGTGTGATTTGCCAAGGGGCACCCAATAGGTTTACATGGCCAAGTCAGGATTTGAACCCTGATCTTCAGAGTCATAGTTCATCGCTCAAACCACTACACCATGCTGGGTCTCTGAAACTTTGCTCCCCTTGAAAAGACTACTGACCTAGGCCTGTCCTGGGATCCTCTTCATTTTATTTTATTCTTCCCCTCCCCTTTGGTGATGTCTGCAAGGGTCAGCGTACTTTGGGAGCAGCCAGGACTATTCTGGCCCTGAAACTGTTCTGACGTTACATGGGCACCCCAGAGTGTCACTCCCTCTAAGGCTGAAAATGAGGTGCCCAGCATTAGTCACAGGGATAAGTGCCTCATTCTGACCATAGAAATCATGACTCACCAGTGGCAGCAGGTATCACAATGGGACATCTTGGAAGACCCAGAGCAAAAGTGAGTTTTTAAAATCCATGTTAAGGATGGAACAAGGCAGATTTGATGCTGAACTAGCTGTATGCCAGAATCTTGGGTCATGTGCCATCTGGACTGATCATCATGAGGACAGGAGTTTGTTGTCACCTCTGACCCATTGTAACCCTGTGAATGAGACTTCTCCAAGATCTCCTGCCCTCTACTGATCTATTTAGGTCCTGTAATTTCCTGCCCATGACCTTCCTGATTGAATGTATCCATCTGGTATGCAATCTTTCTATAACCCTCCACCTTTCCCAGCATTATTGATTTTTATAATGAGTCTTGCCTTCTCATGATGTGGCCAAAGTACAACAGCCACGGTTTGAAAATCTTGGCTTCTAGGGATATTCTGTGTTTATCTATTCAAGGACCCATTTGTTTGGATGGGTGAGTGGGGGTGAGGGGGAGGACATATTATCTGGCCTGTGTGGATGAAGCCCTTGAAAAACAAAAAATAAACAAAAACCAGGAAAAAACATATTTTTTAAAAGAAATTCTAGAGTAAATGGGAAATTTCTAAAAATCACATTATGCCTACAAGATGCAGATATATTTTGAAAATGACCATACATCATGTGGCCCTATAGTACTGGAAATGAAGTGGATAAGGATTTTATTTTATTTTATTTTATTTGCTAGTGTGGGTCCAGCCCTATAAACTGTTTTAGGAGAGCTAAAGATTTGACCAGTTGACACAGACAACTACCTTGTTTTCGAATTATATGTATGCTTTCTTGAAGTCAAAAGTCAAACTGCTTTTTCCAGGGATGCTTTTTTTGTACATATGCATGATTACATACTAAAGGGCAGGTATTGTGCTGTGTGTCCTTGGGCATATGCATTTTATTTATAAAGTGCATTTAAACTGTCTTTCTTTCATTTTTTTTTCAACTTCAAGCTGAGGCACAGTTGATTAAATACTTAGCTCATACATGAAAAAGGCAATGGTATTAGTGCAGATGGGAAACCAGTTAAAAATCAGGAGATAATTAAAAAATATTTCTGCTTCTCCAGTATGATAGAGAGGTAGTCTGGCAAGCTTCCCTGGGAGGCTGATTCCAAACCTACAGGGCCTGCCTCAGGCCCTTCAAGATTTCATTTCATGAAAAGAAGGAAGCCAGAGCTTGGCAGCACTTTCAAAATGGGAGGATACAGGATGAGAAACATTTCCACAAAGACATTGATCCGGGCTCATTTAGGCCTTTTTATATTATAACTAACACCTTCAAGTGGGCCCAGCAGGAATCAATAGCCAGTCAGTGCAAACAAGCCAATACATGCCCTGATATTCTCTGTGGCCATTTCTGTCACTAAATGAGCTGCCATGTTTTCCATTACATGCATTTTCAAGGCCAGCAATTGGAACTGTGTAGCCCTCCAGTTGGACATAACCACCACCTTTCCTCACCACTGGATCTACTGGCTAAACCCACTGGGAATTGCAGTTCAGCAACATCTGATGTGCTGTACTATATCAATCTGTGTTCTGATTCATTTTCGGGGATAGTTCAATGTAAGATGGATAACTGGAGGTTACCAGAGCATGGTTTGATAATGACCTGATCCCAAATGTCAAGGAAGGGTACAGATATGTTCTCAGCATAAGGTGGTAAATGTGTTGTAGTTCTATAAGCAACAATGGAGAGGTAGTGCTGTTGCATGTTTTTACTTTCTGAGTTTTGTTATTGTTCTCTTTGCTGTGAGAGAAGTTCTTGAAAAGGTCAAATCTATGCTGGAAGTCTGTGCTGTCAGGATAATTTGCTGATCCTTAACAAAGCTTGCTCCCTATCAAGTTCTATACTGCTCACACCACATACCATGTTGCTGGTTGTACAAATGGATTTCAGCTTTGATAGCTGAATTTTCATAATGTTTTCTGCCACAGAATCTGCAACTCATCATGGTGGACAATTTTGAAAGAAATGCATTCTACGCAAGAACCTGAAATAGCTGATAGAAAATGAAGCATGTGAGAAATTTCATAGCGTTGTTTTAAACCTTTAGCAGGTTTACAACCTAAAATGCTAGCTGCTTATATATCAGCTTTACTCATTCTATCCATACTATGGCAAGTTCTACCAATGACCTGAAAAACTGTGGTCTGTAAATATTTGGTAGAGTATATGTTATCTGACAAGTCAAAAACTTCTCATTCTGATGTGACTGGGCAAGGAGGGAAGTGTGAGAGAAAAATGACACAATTGCAAAAAGCAACACCTGTCTTCCTCTTATAGATTAGGAATCCCTAATGGTAAAATGTTATGAAGCATTTTTAATGTTCATGTTTTTAACTGATTTTAACTTTATTGGTAGCTTCGTCACATTTTAATTATAATTATTATTTTATTATTTATTTATTTATTTCATTTTATGCCAACTTTCTCCCAAAAAGGGACCCAAGGTGGCTTACAAGATAAAAACACTTCAAATATATTTTTAAAAAAAACAAATAAAATCTTAGTTAAAACAGTATAAAATTAAGATTAAAAACATACAAATGTTAAAAAACATTTTTAAAAAACATAATTTAACATTTGAGTGACTGTATGTCTTTTAACTTTTGTAAGCTGCCTTGAGTTTTGCACTGGGGAAAAGCCATGGTATAAATATTGTCATTGTCGTCATCATCATCATCATCATCATCATTCCAAATCCTGAACTGAATTAGGTTAATTTGAGACAATGTCCAAATCAAGGCAAGACTCCTCCAGAAAAGACTGGATTCAAATCAAACCAACCTGAAGATTTGTTAGCAGTTCCGATTAGGTGGGACACAGCAACACACACAACCTGGTATGCTGCTAGTGGCATACAAAACTGTAGGTTAACACTACAGTTGAGCTGCTGAAGCTTCCCATCCACAGCCATTCATGCTAGGAGGTCAGTGGGGAGAGGGACTGTAGAGGAATCTGGCTTAGGGCCCCATAGCCCGTCATGAAGCTATTACTTTAGCTGCTGAAATCTCCAAGGGACTTTGGCAGACTTCAGATTATACAGTACAAGCCTTTGGTGTCTGGCTATGATGACATAGACAGATGCTTCTGTGACCTCCTCCCCCAGGCACAAATGACCATGCTTGGGAGGCTTCATTGGCTCTATGGTAGCTATGGGTGGTGGTGGTAAATGGCTCACTGTGCAGCCTAGTTCCACATGTTTCCCTGAGCCATGTAAGATTGCATCCAGCAAGTGTCCTTACAAACCTGTCAACCTCTGAGCCAGGGACATCACTAGCGGGTATAGGGTGGTGGTGAAGGCCACACCAGATGACACCCTAAGGGGGGAGTTGACACCACTGGTCCCCAAACATCTGCCTTTTGACCTAAACATGCTGTGGCACTCACCTGTGTCCCTTTCAAACACTGGGGCTCAGCAGAAGAGATGGTGTGAGTGGGAAGAGAAAGGAGAGGCCTCAGGGTTTTTAACTATAAAATTTTTAAACGTTTTTAAATTTTATTTTTTTCTCTTTTAAACATCACATCTTCCCTAATGTTCACTTTAACCACAAGAAACTATGTGCATGCTAATACATTTAGGCTGTGCATATGATATTGTAATTTAAAGGTATAATTTTAATTTTGCTAATGGTTTATCTCTCAACTTATTGCCATTACATTCAGTGATATACAGGAATTACAATTTATGAGTAATATTAACACCAAAGATATTACTAAGGATTCTGTATCATGAGGTATGGGAGGAAGGTGACACCAAACCTAGTGGTGCAACTGCTCTGAGTTCTGTATGTATAGAGAACACCAGACTGAAGAGAGGAGGAAGAGAAAGAGGAGGTGTGTCATTTAGTTTCCATGTTTTTGTTTGTTTGTTTGTTTGTTCTCTATCCCAAAATCAGGAAAGTTAAAATTGTTTTGGTGGAATCTGTGGAATCTAGGAGAGAAATAATAATAATAATAATAATAATAATAATAATGTTTATTTATAACCCGCTCCTCTAATGAAATACTTTGGTTCTTGGTTGGAGAATGTGAATGGTATTTCTGCCACTGCCACACATCTTTGCTCCTCACCTATCCTGGTCCTCTTGCACTTTCTGTGACTTTGGTACCAAATAATCGGGGGTGGGGAGCCAGAGGTCTTGAACTGTTTTCATTAATATAACATCTTAGCCTTTGTATGACAGTGAGATATTTGACAGGGAAAATGCTAATCTGGGAATATCCATTGTACTTTTTGTTATATGTCTTCAGGTCAACTCTGCCTTATTGCAACCATTCATTAGGATTTATTTATTTATTTATTTAGGCCAGATTTATTTAGAAACAGTTTGCCATTGACTTCCTTTGAGTCTGAGTCTGATTTATTTAAGCTCACCCAGTGGGTTTCCATGACTGAGTAGGGATTTAAACCCCGGTTTCTTGGCGTCCCAGTCCAACACTCAAACCACCACATAACATTGGTTCTGTTTGGACTATCCACTATGATACTCTATTACCATTGGCCATTCTGAGTTGCAGTTCAAACATCTGAAGCACCAAATATTGAAAACCATGTTGAAGCTCCCAGAGCAAAGTGAATGGGCCTCCCACCTGGGCATCAATTAAGTATATATCCACTTTCTTTAAAATATCCTGTAGCATCAAATGCTTCCAAAACACTCGTGAAGCTATTCACTATCTTCAAAAAGCATCTTGGTCATGGATATTAGTAGATAATCCCACTCAAGAACTGTATGTGAGATATTTCTGGCATGTAGTAGGTTACACAATTCCACCAATAACCATGGCCTGTCTTTTCCATCTTCACCTATTTTGATGACGTCAAACATTATGCAAACAAGGCCATGATTTCCAGTGACCCCAGATCACTGTCAAGGGAAACCTAAAAACATAAGGAAAGCAGAACATTTGCGATAAGGATGACTAAGGAAACAAGACCTATACAAACACATACACACTAGCCCAAGGTGTTGTCAGGTATTTATTGTGAAATAAATAACATGTTTGGAGGCTTACAATTACCTTGGCTGAACTACAGAACTTATAGGACAGGTTGGAATTCTGCGTTGATAGGTTGCCCAGTAACGAGTTGGAAAAAATGTACTTTGTGAACTCCAGAAAGTTTGTGAACTCCAAAAAGTATCATATTTCCATCATGGAATATAGGGACATTTCACCTTGGTGAATTTATTGGTATTTTCTGAACAAATCACAGCTTCCTTAAAGGACCTAATTGTGATGCAAGCAAATATCACACAACCCAAAATTAGTTACTAACTAAAAGGGCAAAATATGTATATTTCATGTTAAGAGAAGTGCATACCGTGTTTGTCGAATCATTGGCTTTTTCACACCAGTATCACTTGACAAGCCACTTTGACAAGGCTTTCCAAAGATATGGACATCATTACAGGCACAGCTAGTTGGCTGATTAGTTAATTACAATGGACCCTTGGTATCTTCTGGGGTTTGGTTCCAGGGACCCCTGTGGATAGCAAAATTGGTGGATGCTCAAGTCCATTAAATGCAATGGCATAGTAAAATAAATCCCTTATTATAATTGCAAAATCAAGGTTTGCTTTTTAAAATTTATATATATATTTAATATTTCCCAGCTGTGGATGCTTGAAACCATTCATGACTGTAGTTAATGACTTATTTGATTTTGTTGAATTTATAAACTACTCCACATCATTGATTTTGGAGTGGTGTACAATGGATTAATATGAATAAACAGAATAATTTACCACAGTTAAAACACATTAATAAAACAGTTATATCTAGTTGTTTCAATGGTGTTAAAATGTGGCTCATCATCAAAGTTCTGGGAGAAAGTTGACTAAGTTGTGGATTTCTGTTTTGATGTTCTCTCTTTTAAAATTGTTCTAGATTGGTTTAAATTATTTTAAATTGTCTTAAACAACTTTGTTTTAAATTGTCAAATGATGTTTTATTTTGTTTTTACCCTGTCCAGAAAGCTTTGAATATAGTGTAGGATAGAAATATTTTATGTTCTATGTTGTTGTTGTTGTTGTTGTTGTTGTTGAGTATCTTCAAGTCATTTCTGACTTATGGTGAACCTAAGGTGAACCTATTTCAGGGGCTGAGAGAGTATAAGTCAGAACATTTTTCTTTGAAAAGAAACATTCTCAGCAATGAAGAATGAGGCATGGATGCATGCCTAATCTCAACTGGAAGGCCACACTGCACCAATATACTAAAGGCCCTACAGATAAAATACAGCCAAGCTGCAACAGCATTCACATGACTGAATAATATGTATGTATATATGTATGCCTGTCTTACCTTCCTTCCATCATAGAACTCAAGAGGGTGAACACTGGCCTCTATCCAGGCACTATCAGCCCCAATTCTGTTTACATTCACAACCTGGCTGCAGAATTGGGACTCTGTGGGGAAGCTATCGTTGTTTTCAGATACATCTATTCACATTCTATTTTGTTTGTTTTCATTTCTGAAGACATCAGTCCCCCCCCCCCCAAAAAAAGCATAATAAAATATGAAGTCATTAACTAGTGAAAGGACCACACACATAAATGTCCCACTTTTCCTTTAAGGAGGAGAAAGAAAAGGAGGAGGTTCTAGTCCATGTGCTTGGGTGAGATCTAATTTAATTTACACTTGAGCCATTGCATTCTGGGAGCCAGTGCTGGGAGGCTACTTAAGGCTACTCAAGGCTAGCAGAAGCACGCGCCTAATGGCGCGCGAATTTTGATTTTTTTTATCTAGTCAAGGAGGGGTTTAGAGAATAGAAGAGGAGCCGGCCTGAAGCATCAGAGGAAGTGAATCAGAGACCTGCCTTTGAAAGGAGCTTTTAGCCAGGAGCTCTCTACATAACTATAGGCCCCGTGACTTGAACTCAGTGACAGAGCTTGGGAATAAAGGCCAAGTCTAGCAAGGGAAGCCCACAGTCTTGTTTCAGTGCCTCCTTAAGACTTCTCAGTATGGACACTGAAGGCCCTGCAGCAGTCACCTGCAACACTTGTGGGATGTTTGTCTTCTTGCCTACAGAGGTGGCGAACTACACCTGCCCCAAGTGCAAGTTGGTAGCCCTCTTGGAAGAGAAAGTACAGCAGCTAGAGGAGCAGATATCTGCACTCCAGCATCATAGAGAGCAGGAGATTCTCCTGAACAGATCAGACCAGAATGTCTTGGGTGGGAAACACACAGAGGAAGTTGCTGGGGTGGAGGAGGTCACTGCACATAAAACAGAGGTAGATGCTTGGAGGAAGGTCACACACAGAAGTAAGGAAACCAGGGAATGTTCTGTGAGCTGCTTGCAGCTGCAGAATCGCTTTGAATCTCTCTCTGTTGTCAGAGATGATGAAGAAAAGCAGCAGGGACAGACATCAGGGACAGAGCAGGAGAGCCTGAGAGTATCACGAAAAGGAACAGCCACTGCTAAGCCTCGGAGGAGGCGCGTGGTCGTGGTGGGGGACTCCTTGCTGAGGGGTACAGAAGCAGTGGTTTGTGGGCCTGACAAGATGTCTCGGGAGGTGTGTTGTCTCCCTGGGGCAAAGATCCATCATGTGACGGAGAGGCTGACAAGACTTGTCAAGCCTACTGACCGTTATCCCCTTCTTTTGGTTCATGTGGGAACCAATGATACTGCAAGGCACAGCCTTCAGAATATCAAAAGGGATTATGAGGCTCTGGGAAGGAAGCTGAAAGAGATGGATGCACAGGTTGTCATCTCATCTCTACTCCCGGTAGAAGGGCATGGTCCAGGAAGGGAGAGGAAAATAGCAGAGGTGAATAACTGGCTCCGTAGATGGTGCCGCCAAGAACAGTTTGGATTCTTGGATCATGGGCTGCGGTTCCATGAGGAGGGACTTCTGGCAAGGGATGGACTGCATCTCACGCCAGTTGGCAAAAACGTTTTTGCCAACAGTCTGAAGAATCTGATCAGGAGGGCTTTAAACTGAGTTATATGGGGGAGGGAGACATTATACTGGAAGGCAAAAGGGATGGAGAGAATAGTCCAAGTGGCATAGAGGGAACAAGGCAAACAGTGCAAGGACCCAACAGTAGGAGGCAAAAAAATGTGCAAAAGCAGCAAGTAAAGAGGACACATGGTCTTAAATGCCTCTCCACTAATGCACAGAGTATGGGAAATAAGCAGGATGAACTGGAACTCCTAGCACAACAAGGGAAATATGATATAATAGGCATCACTGAAACCTGGTGGGATGAGTCTCATGATTGGAATGTAGAAATAGAGGGGTATAATCTTTTTAAGAGAAACAGGCCAAGCAGGAAAGGAGGAGGAATAGCATTATATGTCAGGGATATTTACACCAGTGAAGAGATGCAGGAAGTCAATACTGGAAGCCAGGTGGAGAGCATCTGGATAAAAATTAAAGGAGAGGGAAATAACAGGGATGTTACTGTGGGAGTCTACTACAGACCCCCGACTCAGGCAGAGGAATTGGATGATGCCTTTCTAGAACAGATAAACACATACTCAGAAAGGAGAGATGTAGTAGTGATGGGGGACTTCAACTATCCTGATATTTGCTGGAAGTCAAACTCAGCCAAATCCTCAAAGTCTAGCAAATTCCTCACTTGCCTGGAAGACAATTTCATTGTCCAAAAGGTGGAAGAGGCAACAAGGGGATCAGCCATTTTAGATCTGATCTTAACCAACAGGGAAGACCTAGTTGATGGGGTGCAAGTGGTTGGATCCTTAGGTGGAAGTGACCATGTTCTCCTGGAGTTTGTAATACAGTGGAAGGGAGAAGCTAGGCATAGTCAGACACGCACTCTAGACTTTAGGAGAGCTAATTTCAATAAACTTAGAGAAATACTAGGAGTGATCCCATGGTCAGGAATACTAAAAGAAAAGGGAGTTCAAGACGGATGGGAGTTTCTCAAAAGGGAGATATTGAAGGCACAATTTCAAACAGTTCCAATGAGGAAGAAAAATGGAAGATGTCTCAAGAAGCCAGGATGGATGACTAAGGAACTTTCAACTGAGCTAAGTTTTAAACGGAACATGTATAAGAAATGGAAACATGGGGAAATCACCAAAGAGGAATTCAAACAAATAGCCAGCACATGTAGGGGTAAAGTCAGAAAAGCTAAAGCGCAGAATGAACTCAGGCTTGCTAGAGAGGTTAAGAACAATAAAAAGGGCTTTTTTGGATATGTCCGCAGCAAAAGGAAGAAGAAGGAAACAGTGGGGCCACTACGTGCAGAAGATGGCAAAATGCTAACAGGGGACAGAGAAAAGGCAGAATCACTCAACACCTTCTTTGCTTCAGTCTTCTCAGAAAAGGCAAAGGGTGCTCAACCTAAGGATAATGGAGACAGAATAGAGGAAATTCAGCACAGAATAAGTAAAGAGGTAGTACAGGAATACCTGGTTAACCTAAATGAATATAAATCTCCAGGACCAGATGAACTACATCCTAGAGTATTAAAAGAACTGGCAAATGTAATATCAGAGCCACTGGCAATAATCTTTGAGAACTCCTGGAGAACAGGAGAAGTCCCAGCAGACTGGAGGAGGGCAAACGTTGTCCCCATCTTCAAAAAGGGGAAAAAAGATGATCCCAACAATTATCGTCCAGTTAGTCTGACATCAATTCCAGGAAAGGTTCTAGAGCAGATCATTAAGCAGAGAGTCTGTGAACACTTAGAGGCCAATGCCATAATCACAAAAAGCCAACATGGGTTTCAGAGAAACAAGTCATGCCAAACGAACCTGATCTCTTTTTTTGATAAAATTACCAGCTTGGTAGATGAAGGGAATGCTGTGGATATAGTATACCTCGATTTCAGTAAGGCCTTTGACAAGGTTCCCCATGACATTCTTGCAAACAAGCTTGCAAAATGTGGGATAGACAAGTTAACTGTTACATGGATTTGCAATTGGTTGACTGGCCGAACTCAAAGGGTGCTCAACAATGGCTCCTTTTCATCCTGGAGAGAAGTGACCAGTGGGGTCCCACAGGGTTCTGTCCTGGGCCCAGTGCTATTCAACATCTTTATTAATGATTTGGATGACAGAATTGGGGGCATACTTATCAAATTTGCAGATGACACTAAACTGGGAGGAGTAGCTAATACCCCAGAGGACAGGATCAAAATTCAAAATGACCTGAATAGACTAGAAAGCTGGGCCAGTGCTAACAAAATGAAATTCAATGCGGAGAAATGTAAGGTTCTGCACGTAGGGCGGAAAAATGAAATGCACAGATATAGGATGGGGGACACCTGGCTGAATGAGACCACATGTGAAAGGGATCTAGGAGTCCAAGTAGACCATAAGCTGAACATGAGTCAACAGTGTGATGCGGCAGCTAAAAAAGCCAATGCAATTTTAGGCTGCATCAATAGAAGTATAGTTTCTAGATCAAGGGAAGTTATAGTGCCACTCTATTCTGCTTTGGTCAGGCCCCACCTGGAATACTGTGTCCAGTTCTGGGCACCACATTTCAAAAAAGATGTGGAGAAACTGGAGCATGTCCAAAGGAGGGCAACTAAGACGGTGAAGGGTCTGGAAACCTTGCCCTATGAAGAACGCCTTAGGGAGCTGGGGATGTTCAGCCTGGAGAAGAGAAGGTTAAGAGGTGATATGATAGCCCTGTTTAAATATTTGAAGGGATGTCATATTGAGGAGGGAGCACGCTTGTTTTCTGCTGCTGCAGAGACTAGAACGCGGAACAATGGATGCAAACTGCAGGAAAAGAGATTCCACCTCAACATTAGGAGGAACTTCCTGACAGTAAGGGCTGTTTGACAGTGGAACACACTCCCTCGGAGCGTAGTGGAGTCTCCTTCCTTAGGGGTCTTTAAGCAGAGGCTGGATGGCCATCTGTCAGGGATGCTTTGACTTGGAGTTCCTGCATGGCAGGGGGTTGGACTGGATGGCCCTTGTGGTCTCTTCCAACTCTATGATTCTATGATTCTATGATTCTACACTTCTCCCTTGGTTCATTTTGACAAAAGCCAGCCTCCTTGCTGTCTTCTATGGTACATCTCTGCCGACAAAACATGCCCAGACAGCTGTAGGCTCCTCAATCTGTTTTTTCCATATGTGAGATTTGACTCTCTTCCTCCTTCTCTCACTTTGCTATGAGTCATAACCACAGTACACGCAGGAAATACCTGAAAGATGCATGCCTCCCCCACTCCTTGGGCTGCTTTCTGACTGGTACATCATTTCAGAGTAAAACCTGGTGCAAATTGATTGCCACGCTGATCAAGAAACCACCAGCTGCCACTGTATACTGAGGAAGAATATTTTGTTTCTATGATTCCCCTTTTCCCTCTTGTACTTGTACATGAACCAATTAATTATTTGTAATGGTCAATTAGAATAAAATCAAGTCCAAATGGAGTACAATTCAAATGAATTGCAATGTAGGCTGAATAAAGAAGTCACAGGATGTCTCTATCAAATTGTGTTGGTGTTGTTTGCTTTCAAGTTGTTTCCAGCTTATGGCAACCCTAAAGAGAACCTAACACAGGGTTTTCTTGGCTTGTTTCTTCAGAGAAGGTTTGCCACTGCCATCCTCTGAGGCTGAGAGACTGTGACTTAGCTAAGGCACCCAGTTGGTTTTCATGGTCAAGTGGGGATTTGAACTCTGCTCTCCAGAATCATAGTCCAATGCTCAAACCATTACACTATGTTGGCTCTCTGTCTGGGGAAAGATATATAGAATATATTGAAATAGAATACAGTCTGCCCTCTATATGCACAGATTTAACCACCCACAGTTTATACACACACACACTATTTTATATAAGGGGCACCATTTTACTTTGCCATTTATTTAATGGGACTTGAGCATCCACTGGTTTTGGTATCCATAGGCAGTCCTGGAACCAAACCCCAGTGGATACCAAGGGCCCTTTGTATCACTATCTATCACTTTCTATCACTAAAGGATACATTCTATACCATATATTCTATGTTGTTGTTGTTGAGTACCTTCAAGTCATTTCTGACTTACGATGACCCTAAGTTGAACCTATCACAGAAGCTGAGAATGTGTGACTCAGAAGGTTTCCATGTCGAAGCAGAGAACTGAACCCTGATGCTTGCTAGTATTTTCTATTAAGATACTGTATAAAATCACAATATATACCAGAATATATGTAATGAATGAAGATAGATAGATAGATAGATAGATAGATAGATAGATAGGAGAAAGGTGGGATAGAAATCTTATAAATAAACAAATAAATTCTATAGAAATTTAGAGGGGCAAGATTTACCGTTGTTGTTAAAGGACTAAGTACTATACACAGGGTAAAAGTGAGGGAATGAATTATGCTAAATATTGGAAGATACAAAAGACCCCATCTGAGGATGAATGGAGGATGAATTAGTAGAGATTGCAGAGATGGACAAATTAACACAACTAATAAAAGCTAAACCTATATAACAGTTCTCGCTAGAGTGGAATAATCTAGCTTTTTTGCAGCTAAGGGGGTGGGGGTGATGTTCACAGGCTTTGAAGATTGATTGAATTGATTTAGTTTAAGAAAGAGATTGTATTATAAGAAAGGTGTTTTCCCCCCATCTTTCTTCCTGTTTTAGTCATAAAGAGTTAAGATTGATCTGGATATAGGAAGTTAATATATGAAATGAAAGGGGGGAAAGGATTAACAGATATGCTGTTTACATTAGAAAATGAGAAGTCAATTAATTTGATTTATATATTATATATATATTTATATATAGGGAAATATGGTGGGTTGTCATGTTTTGTGTTGCAACCATATGGTTTATATGTCTACAATTATGTGTGTGTGTGTGTGTTTGTATAACACATACGGGGGGACTTACCTTCCAAGTAAAGATTTCTGGGACTAGTTTGCTCAACAGCAAGCTCTTCTGGAAAGTTATTTTTAAAAAAGACTGTTAGCCACTCTTCCTCAGTAATGTTGCCTTTGTAATGGCCTGTAGGGGGAAACTGATTTCATGAAAACAGTCACCATCCCCACTGAAAATGATAAAGCTATTCAATGCCACATTCCTCATGCCCAGAGAAGCACAAGCAGAGGTATCTACAATAAAGGGTAAGTTCACTGCAAGTAGCAGGATGTACAAATAAAGCACCAAAGTTGCTCTCAGAGTAGCTTGAGAGTTGCTTTGTCCAACAGGTGCCTACAAATAGGTGGCCTTTACTCCTCATGCTGGGTTTCCGTGGAATTAAGAACCAAGTCCTGTGCTTACATAAAGCCACGGGAATCCAATTAAAGCTACCCTCCAGTCTAGACTTGAATGATGTTCCCATGTGCTGCCAGGTCCATGAATGGAAACTCTTGAGAGTTTTAAAATATCCATGCAGGTCAATATGTTACAGTGCAGGTTATACAATAAACATGCCCCTAAGAGAACTGGGAAAAAATTCTATTGGGCAATGTGAGGTTTAGTTGGTAAGGCTACATTCTTGTCAGGCTTACTTTTACACTTTACCTAATAATGCTCCCCATGACCACTGCATATATGAGAAAGAATTATCCTCAAACCTCAAGACCATGGGCAAAGAATGCTTCTGAAATAGATAAGGAGAATTTGTTCAATATTTTGGTATAATTAAAGTTGACATAAAACATGTTAAAAACAATTCCATTTGCGACATCAGCCCTTCACACACAGAAATATACACAGACCTTCAGCACATGTATTTTGGAGTCAAGATCTGACATAACTGACTTATAACCATTCAGGGAAAACAACCACACACACACACATACATGTAGCTTTCAAAAATATAATTTGTTAGCTGGTTGACTTTCTTTGTCTTTTTTTTTTTTTTAAAAAAAAAATATTTATTCCACTTTAGTATTGGGCAGTGGGAAATCTTGTATTTATGTCTACATAAATGTTGTCACTAAAGTATTGGCCATTATTTAACAAATTTGCCATAGCAACTATGAACACAACAATAGCAAGAAATAGTTTTTTGTGGGGCTTTCGGGCTATGTGGCCATGTTCTAGAAGAGTTCCTTTCTGTCATTTCGCCAGCATCTGTGGCTGGCATCTTCAGAGAATTATAGCCTGGAAAAGGATTGGATATATATATATATATATATATATATACTGTGTGACCCTGGGAAAGAAGGAGTAATTTGCATATGTATTGTTCTGTTGCTAATGGCAGTCCTCAGGATGGGAGGATATGTAAACAAGGATTAATGTGTGCTAACTGGTGCTCATTGTCTGCTGGGAATCCCCTGGCCTTAGGCTGTTTCTCATTTGCATAGGTTGAGTCTTGACCTTGCTGTTCTTCACGACTGGTAGCCAAGCCTTGTTTACTCTCAGGATTTCTGCTTTCTTGTTGAAATTGTACAGGTGTTTATAGATTTCAATGGCTTCCCTGTGCATTCTGACTTGATAGTTGTTGGCATGGTCCAGAATTTCAGTATTTTCAAACAGCATTTTATGCCCAGGATGGTTTATAGCATGTTTTGTACTGCTGATTTTTCCAGCTGACCCAGTTTGCAGTATTTCTCATGTTCCTTGATTCTTGTCTGCACACTGCATTTGGTGGTCCCTATGTAGACCTGTCCGCAGCTGCATAGTGTGTGGTAGACTCCTGTGGCTGTGAGAGAGTCTCTCTTGTCCTTGGCTGAGTGCAGCATTTCCTGGATTTTCTTTGTCGGTTTGTAAACCATTTGAAGGTTGTGCTTCCTCACCAGTTTCCCTACTCTGTCTGTGACTCCTTTGATGTATGGTAAAAATATCTTCACTTTAATGGAAGAATAGCAATAGAGGGACATATTTTGGTTATTGCCAATGACATTGCTTTGATTTCACAAATCCCTTGTCTCCCTTCAAACTCCAATTTGAATACTTGAAATTCCAAACTACTTTTCTGTGTTAATACCTGTCATCTCCCTGCAGTAAGGTATCTGCCCTCTCCTTTCCTAGCAGCAACAGAGGGTATTTCCCTTTCTGTAAACTTTAGTAGTAAGAAATTGCTCAGACTGGAAAAACTGGACCATCAAGACTCCTATGTAGTTGAGGCTCCTCAGGATTATCCATCAGATGTGCACTGAATGATCAATCACTTGGAAACACCTGTCACTGAGATTATTAGTGTGCCCACCCAGGCTGCCTGTACTCTATCCTATGTATGCTTACTTGGGAGTAAGTTCTGCCAAACACATGGGGGATACTTCACAGGACACATGCTTGTAAACATCTTCATGTTGAAGGGTGTTTGAATGATAATGTTTGAATGATAATGGGTGGGGAAAGTATTTGTCCCTGCCCTAGAAAGTACCTAAAAATAGCCAAAATCAATAATAACTTACCAACCAGTGTTCAGGTCCCCCCCCCCCTGCTTAAAACAATTCCAGGATCACTGCATGTGGGCAGATTACTACATGGGTGATCTTGCACTACGAGGGGGTATCCAAAAGTTTTAATGATCACCTTTACAAAAATTTGACAGAAAGTTTGTTTTGATTTGTAGTTGTTAACTTATCTCTATGTAGTCATCATCCAGATTTACACATTTTCCCCAGTGTTTCTTGACCCTCCAAATACCATTATTGTAGAAGTTTGCAGATTGCACCTCACAAGGATTTTACACTTTAGTCACTTCTGGCAGAGCCAAAAATAAAGGACACATTGAGTTGATTTTCTCAGCAACGTGCACTTAGGAACCAATGATGACACTGACAAAATTTCATCAATATACCATAATAACTTCCAGGTGATAATTATTACTTTGCGATACCCCCTCATAAGGCACAATCTGCAGACTTCTACAATATCAGGTATTTGGAGGGTCAAGATACTCTGGGAAAAAATGTATAAATCTAGATAGTGACTACATAGAGATAAGTTAACAACTACAAATCAAAACAAACTTTCTGTCAATTTTTTTT
Source organism: Urosaurus nigricauda (assembly GCA_034509955.1). Taxonomy (NCBI): domain Eukaryota; kingdom Metazoa; phylum Chordata; class Lepidosauria; order Squamata; family Phrynosomatidae; genus Urosaurus; species Urosaurus nigricauda. Next base: position 135,749,534 of record JAOEGL010000001.1, on the reverse strand, counting down.
AAAGGTGATCATAAAAACTTTTGGATACCTCGTCAATGGCTAAGACAATGAGATATATCTCTCCACTTGCAGCTCTGCACAGGAAGGCCATATAGGAAGACAATTAGCCTCAATTCATATTTTACATCTTGCTCAAGCTCCTTTATGCTGATGATGTTTGAACTACCTAGGTCAAACAGCTTTTCAAGAGCATGCATCAGTAGAAGTAACCAGTTTATTTGAGTTTACACAAACATACAAGTCAATCAGTTCAAGGGGGTCTATTTTCAGAACAGGACTGAAAAACTTGAGGGAAACATACATTTTCCCTGTTACTCTGTGCAACAAAGCTATGGTCCCATTGATCATGTATGGATTGGTTATTATGCTATTGCCTTTGAAATGAGACTTCCAGGATTGTCCCCATAGAGACTAAAATGTGGTAGAGTCACACTTTGAGCCGATTATCCGGATAAGCCCAAAGCTGACCCATATTCCTACTGTGATACTGGTAAGCCACATTTTTTTAAATAGCTTGGCTCTTGGCACAGCTCTAATAGTAGGATTATTATTAGTGGTGGAATAAGCAAGCTTAATCAGCCTTTATTTGGTTAATGAACAGATTTCCCTTCCCCCAACCAATGTCCCTAATTGCCATATCATGCCTGCTCTAAAACTGCCTGAATGACTGTTAAACCAGATACAATTAAGATCTTCGATTAGAGTTACGGAGTGACTGGCACCTAGGTCTATGTCTCATAATTCTGGCTAATAGAACACCTTCTGCCTCTTTTCTGCACTAATTCAATAAAGGAGAGGGCACAAGGCAAGAAGACTGGGAGGAAAATTAAGGGGGGGGCATCCTTTCTTAGCAGAATATTCAATCCCTCTTCCCACCACTTTCCTAACCAATGATTCCGCTAAAGCAGAATGTAGGTTGTGTGATTCATAATGGCCTACTGGAAGGCAAAGACAAGAGCGACATCCAAATAGTTCTGTCTGTTATTTAGCTACTTTTTAATCTCACCTTTCATCCAGTGGCATCACTAGATTTGGTGTCATCCACTGCTGTAACCCATGGTGTCATCACCCCTCTCATTGACCTCCTCCCATATCACACCATACAGAGACCTTAATAACATTTTGTACTAATATTATTCATAAATCGTAATAATGGTAATAGTTGTGACTGCCTAAATATATTTACATGCACATAATTTCATGTGGTTGTTTGTGAAAAAAATAAATAAAAGATTATATACACTCATCGCTCCACATTCACTAGGGTAGGGGTATAGGACCCCCATGAATGTGAAAAAACTGCAAATAACAAAAACGTGATGTTTTTACACCTATCTAGGAATCTCTAGGTCCTCCAGTGCAACTCTGTAGTGAACATCTGCCAAACATTGACCATAGAATTGTGCTAGAGGAACTACAAAAGCCTAGTAGAGTGTTCTCTTTAGGAATCCCTAGGTCCTTCAGTGTGACTTTTGGTTAATGTTAACTATAGAGTTGTGCTGGAAGACCTAGAGATTCCCAGAGAGAACATATTAATAAATCCATGAATAATCAAAGCCACAAAAGTCAAAGCTGCAAATGTGGAGGGACAAATGTCTATATTTTATTTTATTTGTAAAAATGAATTATTTTAAAATTTAATTTTTTAAAAAAAACCTCTGGGTCTCTCCTTTCTTGTCCCATTAAGCCTCAACCCGCTCACACCAGTGTTTTACAGGGTTGCAGATGAATGCTATAGCCCATTTCTTCCAAAAGGCAGATGTTTGGGGAGCAATGGTGTCACCTCTCCTTAGGTTGTCACCTGGTGCAGTCCACACCCCCTGAACCACTAGTGATGCCCCTGCTTTCCTCTAAGAAAGTCAAAGTGGCATGCACAGCTGTTCTTTGCACCCTCACAACAACCTTGTGAGGAGTTGAAGCAGAGAGAGAGAGAGAGAGAGAGAGAAGGGAAGACTGGCCCCCAAGGTCAGCCAGTGAGTTTGCAACTCATTTATAGCTCATTCTGCACTATAACCCAAATGTTTCCAGTCCCTTTCGAACACTCTAAGTGCTATAGAAGACTGACATTCCCATCCATCACCCCATCCCATCCTCCTGCCTTCTCATAGCATCCTAATTTATTCATGCTTTTATTTGGCAACAAAAAACAGGCTGACCTGCCTCCCTTTTTATTCCCACAGATAAAAAGTGTTTTGGTGAGAAAGGGGGTGGTACACAGAGCAACACTCTTAGCATTTAAAGGTGTCTTGCCTTCCCCTCCAAAGACACTGCAGAATCGCTCCTCTCTCATTTGTTGGCTCTGCTTTGCTGCCTTGCCTCTTCTCTCTCCCCTCCCTCCTTCTATCCTCAAAACTAGGTTAATTGTGGGAAGAGAAAGGAGATGATGAAGCCAAGAAAAAGGGGTATGCTTGAGGTAGTAGCTTGTTCAGAAACTGTACTAGTATCATCCCACATTTCTATTGTATTTTCAACACACTAGGCTTAACATGAAACAGGGTAATTTCAGTACACTCGAGAATCTGGAAAAAGATGGAAGAATAGATGCAATATTTCCTGAAACCAGTTCTGTAGTTCCACCTAGAGCAGCCTCACTGGGCCAGTGGAAATTGCACTAATTTTTATTTGCCATTTTCCTGTTGATTCAATGAGTTTATTCTTGCTGGGACTATCTGTAGGATTCAAGCCCTCAGAGTGCAATCTTAACTCATCATGATGGCTAAGGGCCAGTTGAGCTGACTTTAGGCCATTAAAAGCTGGGCTGAACCCAAACCTCACCAGAAGGTGTTAGAAATCACTGAGACTACCTTCACCCTGGCATAACTGTGTGCCAACCCTGTGGCTGTGTTTTTAGGCTATGGTTTGGAAACTGACTTCAGTTTTGCTCATCCCTTCTCCATGCTTTTTTCTGTCTGTTCTCTTGGCAAATCTGAGTCAGCAGAGCAGTTCTGCCATGAAGGATTTCTCTGCTGATAGATCTCTATAACCAAAGAAAGAGAGGATTCTGCCACAGTACAGCATTTTTGTTGGCAGAAGAGGCAGGTGCCTAAGGCGTTCATCACACAGCCATTTTTTTTTCCAATCTGGGCACGGGATGGTATTGGGACTGAATGGGAGAAAACAGGTGTCATTACACAGAAAAATGCATACTTTGTCGCAGGGCGACCACAAGCTTTGACCCATCCATGCTTAGCCAGCAGATTTTGTGGGATGGAAAGCTTCCATACTACCAAAATCGTCAGGATAAGTGCAGCTGTGACAAAGTCCACATTTTTCTGTGTAATAACACCTGTTTTCTCCCATTCAGTCCCAATCCTGTCCCATGCCTGGATCGGGCAAAAATGGCTGTGCGATAAACTGCTTAGTGTAACTCCTTACAAGATGAATATATCTTTTCATTGAAGATTATCACACTAGGGCTTACCGTCTCTCAATCATCCCTGGATAGTTGAGAAAGCGCACATATTAAAGGTTGGCACACTTCCTGAGCATCAAGGAATCATCGGCTGCTTCTAGCGTCACTGAATCGTTCAGGGAAAATGAATTTCCTTTTAACAGAAACTCTGCATTAAGAGAAAATTCACTCTCCCTGAACGATTCAGTCACGCTAGAGGGAGCGGATGATTCCTTGATGCTGAGGAAGCGTGCCTGCATTTCATATATGCGTGCTTCCTTAACAGTCTAGGGGTGATTGAAAGACTGTTAGCCCTAGTGTGATAATCTTCATTGCATCCCAGAAAATGTACATCTTGGGAATGCTCCTTATTTTATTTTTGGACTGTAGGTCCCAGAATCTTCCAGACAAGAATGATCATTGGCCATAGTGGCTGAAGAATTCTGGGATTTGTATTTCCCCAAAGTAATTTTTACAATCTCTGGGAAAATATGTCATGTTTTCATCAACTATGCTTCTTATAACCCAGTGTAGCTGCACATGTGCACATGTGTGCCTATGCTCATGCACACATACGTATGTACAGTACACACACACACACACACACATCTTTTTCTTTGTATGCTGAAACAGAGTCCAGGTTCTTGCCTCTCTATTTGAATGGAGAGCCAAAGAGCAGGGCTAGTTGCCAACAGCTCAGGAGCAGAGAAAGGCATTTGACTGAAAAAGTCGAGGGCAGCACAGCCACTTGGGCATGATTCAAGCTTTCATTTCGGCTTTCCCCCAACAGAGCTGTTTGAATGGGAGGAGGGAAGAGGAGGAAAAGGAGAAAGAAAACCTGCAGATGCAACAGAAGGCAAGGCAGGACTTTTCCTTGGCAGTGCCGCAGGGCCTGACTACAGATTATGCTTGGAACAGTGAAGAGTTCAATTTTTTAAAAAAATCCATCCCACACCCTCCAACTGTCCTGATTTGGCAGGGGCAATCCCAATTAATTCTCTGTCATCCCACTTTTTCAGATAGTTTTAAAATGTTCCAGTTTCTCTTTCCTCCTTTCCCCCTGTTCTCAGGTTACTTCCATTACTGCAAACTGAATTCAAAGTGCAAAAGAAGTTTGCATTAAGTTACTGTATAGACTCAGCTATAAGTTCACTTCATGCTGAGGACAGGTTTTGGGACCAAAATGATAGATTTTGATATGATGGATTTTGATACAATCCATGGATAAATTGAGGGTAAAACTTAGGGTCATGTAAAAAAGATGTAAAGGAAGAAGCAAAGGAAAATGATGCCAACAAAATTACAAATTACAGTTCTGGCCATGACTGTACTTATCCCAAAAGGCTGCCTGGATGAGAGAGTAATGGGGATTGGTGCTTCTTGTAGGTGCTCCACAGAGGGATTAAGTTCTCCCCTTCCACCAGGAGATGATTCCTTTTTTTGATAAAAGTACAGTACTTATACTCATCATTTGATAAGTAGACCAAGGTTTTGGGGGTCAATTTTTTAAAATTAAATTTTCTAGACTTTTACATGAGTAGCTATAGTAACTCAGCAGGGAGAAGAGGAGAGGAGGGAGCAGAGTGTTGCTCTTCCAAGAGGCTCAAGCAAAGGCAAACTGCTGCAGCGTCTCCTAACTTGTCATTTTTTCTTCATTGATAGATTCTGCCATCTTTGATCATCATTATCATCACCATTATTATCTTAATGCTGAGGGCAGAGAGATGATTTTATATGTTATAGGGAAAGAAAGTTTAAACATTCCCTTATTTGCTATGATCCCAACTCTACCCCAGTGCTGCAAAGAACATTAGGAAAAATAACTCTCTCATTGGCATAAGGCAGAGCTTGGGGAAACCTCCTCTGAACAAATTTTGTCCAAAAAAACCCAAAAAACAAAAAACAAACTCATGATGGAGTTGCCTTAGTGTCACCATAAGTCAGAAATGACTTGGAAGGTATGTGTGCACACACAGCCACACACAAAGAGCTTGGGGAAATTATGTTTTGGGCTATACCTCAAAGAATTTCCAGTCAACATAGAAATGCTGTGTGTTACATTCCAAAAAAGTGACATTTCCAAGACCAGGATTGTGCTCTTAATTTCTTTCTTTAATTTACATTTCCCCTTTTTTCTTTAGGTGTATCTGCACTCCACAGTTATATCAGTTTCTTAACCACTTTAACCCATCCTAAGGAATCCTCGAATTTATAGTCAGGTTGAGGGCACTCAGAAGTTTTTGGCAGGCACCTCTGGCCTACTCTTCAGAACTACAATTGGCAAGGTACCCTGAGTGCCCGTCTACCCTACAGAATTAAATTGATTTAAACCTTAATCCTTCCTTGCCCAAATACTTTGGTATTTTCTAAATACTACTTAAGTTGGAATGTTAGTCCATCTCTCCCTTTGTGCCACTTGTTCCTTCTTATTCTCTCTCCGCTTTAAAAAGGACAATGATGCTATTCACATCACCACCCAGGGGCTGTTCTGCTTAAACTGGTGATCTATGAACTGGCTTAAGTTTTCAGGAAAAAAAGAATTGTAGCCAATGGGGATATGGTGCATTAGTGGTTAAGATGCCAGTTCTGATGATCAGAAGATAGGAAGGTTGGCATATCAAGGCCTGAGTGCTGCATGACAAGGTGAGCTCCTGTCACTAACCCCAGCTTCTGCCAACCTAGCAGTTCAAAAGTATGCAAATGCAAGTAAATAAATATGTACCACTTCGGTGGGAAGTTAACAGCGTTTGGTGCAGTCATGCTCACCAGATAATCACTGGCTTCATCTTCGAACAATGTTCGGCTTAATAACAGAGATGAGTACTGCCCCCTATAGACAGTTACAACTAGACATTTATGTCAAGGGACTGCCTTTACCTTTACCCTTATAGCTAATGGATGCAAATATGGTGTTGATCCCTAGCACCCTGGAGGTGGGGAGAAACATTGCTGTTTCTCCTGTATCAGATAGCTTGAACTGCAGCACAGTAGAATAGCCTTCCTTAAACCTGGTCCCTTCCAGGTATTTTGCCCTGTAATGTCCACCAGCCAGATAACTTAGGCAATGGTCAGTGATGATGGGAGTCAAAGTCAAAAAGACAGGAGGAACACAGCTGTAGGGAAAGGCTGCACAAGAGGCCCTAAACCCTTAATGGAAGTGCAGTGTTTCAGAAGGAAACAATGAAATGGGAAATCTAGGTATCAAATGATTGCATTCTGCTACTGCCTGGAATTTTCATAGTAGTCACACTACTCAGGTATGAGAATCCTCAAAACTCTCACTCCTAAGAGTCTCCACTCTTTTAGGTTCAGTATTCTTAATCTAAATGTATGTATTTTGCACCAGGTGGGCTCCATATTTTAACAAAACACAAATGAAACACCACAGATTTAAGATGCACCTTAGTCCAGGAAGCTTTACCTGGTGTTTATGCTAATACTGTAGCTGGAAACCTGTTGGTGAATCACAAGTAGAATAAATCTGTTCAATAAATTATTGCATGCTGAATCAGCACAGAACTAACTAGAGGATTTAAGTCAATCACTGGTCAAACTACAGCCCATGGGCAAGATGTGGTCCCCAGGGCCCCTTTTGTGGCCTCCAGCACACACCTCTCGAGACTAAAAAATGACAAAAGGTGGTGGTGGTGCCAAAGTGCCTCAAATGCCTTCTGTAAGGTATGGAGGGTATTTCCACCATGTTTGGAGGCTAACTGAGCTCTCAGGATTTTTTTTGCCCCAAAATGTGTAGAGATAGGTCTGATGGGTGTGTGGCCCTCCAAAGTCTCCCAAAGCTTTCTACACTTGCCCATCTCATTTAAAAAGAAAGTAGAGAGGCAAAATACTTTTTTTATATAGCATTTTGTTTTCCTAGCTGATTTTCCTTGCCATTCTGGCCTTGATTGGTTCTAGCTCTATCTTTTTACGTGTTTATAGTTCTTTAGTTGTAGTAAAAAGGGAAGAAAGGAGAAAAATGCACCACTTTTTAAAACTGGTTATTGTAAACCACCTTGGATTAAATAACTAAACAAATAAATCAATCCAGCTGATGCAGCTTCAGCCACCCAAATGGAATTTCCATTACAGTAGTGGCAGATTTTAACTCACTTTTCACATTTTCAATGTTTCTCACATTGAGGCCCACACAGAAATGACTTCCAGGAGGTTGTGGATGTCCCTGTGAATTGGTTGCCTGTGCCATTCTCTTGATTTGTCCACACAAATGTCCAAACCAACCTTAAGAGTTGTCTTTTCCCTTTGGTTGTCTTATATTTAAAGATTTAAGTGAGAACATTGATTTTTAAAAGGTCGCATTCTGTTCCCATAAGGTCAAGTGATCCTCAAAGTGAAAGCTTTCAACATTTTATTGGCCTGTTTGCTTTTTTCAGAAATCAAGTGCTAAATCTTTTCTGCTCCATTTCAGCTTTCGTAAACCCATGTATTTGTGTTGGCAGCTCTTTTACAAGCAAAGCCTTCAACAGGTTAGCAAATATTGGCTCTCTGCCAAGACCCTTACCCTCCTCCTTTCTGTGAAATCATTATTTCTCCCCCCCGTCTCTGCCCAGGCCCCCTCCCTTCCTTTGCACCTGCTGCTTTCGGGTTGCCAAGGCTTGATGGTGTAATGTGATCACAGCAATGAATGCATCTTCTTATCTTTCATCCATTCTTTCACCAACGGCACAGCATCAAGAGCACAGATCTTGGAAATGGAATGCATTCCCAAGCAACCTCTTAGTCGTTTGTCTTTAATAAGCTCATCCACACTCAGTTGGTTTTTCTCTTGTCTTAGGAAGTACATCCTTGCTTTATGGCAGCGGAGAAGAGGCTTGAAAATGACAAGACCACAGTCTGAACAGGGAGACTCAAGGAGTCCCTGTGATTATACATTTGTAGGGTACAGGTGGGGAATGTGTGGCCCACACATAGAACAGGGGAGTTTCAGTAAGTGCTGCTTGTCACAGCCATTGCACAACCATTAAAGGGACAGGAGTCCTTCCCTTATTTCATGTGGTAACCCTGTGAGCTTTTATGTAGTTGAACTACAGCCCTCAGCAGCCCCAGCCAATGGGAAAGGAGAGTGAGAAATGCTGTCCACCTGAAGGATTGCATGCACGCACACATGCACACACTCACCATTCCTGTTCTAAGGTAAACCAAAATGATCAAGGCGAGCTGCGAGAGCAAAAATGAAGCCAGTGCCAGTCCACAGGTGTCAAGAGTCTGCTTTCTGGCCAATCAGACCAGCAAGCTGGGCCTTACAGCAGACCTCCACAAGGAGGAGTCCTCTGGCAAGAATAATTTATACCTCCCCCAGCAGCCTCATGCTGGACCAGGGCAAAGAGGCAGGGAGAAGGAAAAGGGGTCAGAGCAGAAGGAAAGGAAAGAGGAGCAAGCTGCCCTTCCTTTTTGGCCTGGCCCCATCTACCTCTGGCACATGGGACCTAAAAGATTACCCTTGAAGTAATGAGAGCCTCAGCAAAAGGTCCTCCCCCCTGAAGTTGCTAGACTCCTGACAGAAGCACTACCTCAACTAAAGAAGATGCCTACAGACAATAGGATGCCCACAGCACTGCACTTCTAGAATGATAAAATGATCTGTAAAGAATGAATGATACAATCAAATATGTCCATACAAATCTAAAATAGTAATGCTTATTGTAGTGTTTTTTTTTGGGGGGGGGGGGAGGAACCAGAACAAGATACGGACAGCATACGGCAAAATGTGGAGGGCTAGCTGCTTGTTGCAGCAAGTACAAAATGGGGCCTGCGGCACCTTAAAGACTAACAGATGCATTATTATGGTGTATTTTTTATGGTAGTCAGCCCACTTCCTCAGATGTACTTTGTCAGTCAAAGGATTCTGTGCTGAGCACAATGCAGAAGCCACAATGTGCTGTTTTCACCAGAAGAGAAACGGCAATGCTGTTTGTCTTCCCTAATGTGCAAATCTGTTGCCTAAGCAAATCTGCTTCATTTTAATCTTTTAGGAAATGGAGCCTTTTGGCCACAATAGCTTCCATCTGCTCCTCTGAGTCATGTTGCTCTTTTTCTTTTCCCGAATGATTAAAAAAAGTTCCAAATTCCTCCATGAACCCTTCTGAGCAATTTCCTCAAATGTTCCTGCTTCCAACTATATCCTCATACTTCCTCATCATCCAGGCAACTGAAATGCAGACAAAAGCCAGGTGTCCAGAATGGTCATGGCAGGGGGTGGGGTAGAATCAATGCTATTTCCCTCCTGTCCAAAGACGTCAGCTCCCCAAGCACGTCTTTCCCTGCTGGGCTCTAGTTCACTAAAACCCACTCACACATCAAACAGTATTCCATCCCTAATGTGGCAAGGGGCTCTGAGGTCTTGTGACAATCTTTCCTAGCCTGGCACATTCCAGATGTGTTGGGCTACAGCTCCCATCTGCCTGTGCCTGGTTGGCCATTCTAGCTGGGGGCACGGGTATAATTACAAAGAGCAAAATAATGGCATTGTTCTGCCAAATAAGAATTCTGCCTCTCCAAAGAAATTTTCTTTCAGTCCCCCAAATTCCAGCATTTCAGTAACTTAAAACTTCAGTTGAACCTTTGGAAATGCAGGACCTATTCACACTACTTAAATATAGCTCTGTACAGGTTGAGTTTCCCTTGTCTGAAATCGTTGGGACCAGAAGTGTTTGGGATTTATATTTTGGGGAAATATTTGCATATATATAATGAGATATCTTAGAGATGGGACCCAAGTCTACAAATGAATTTCATTTATGTTTCGTATATACCTTATACCCATAGCCTAAAGGTAATTTTATACATAATATTTTTAATATTTTTGTGCATAAAACAAACAGCCTCATTGTAGCTTTAATGCTTTAGGGAAGCCATAAGTCAGAATGGACTTGAAGGCACATAACAACAACAGCAACAAAACAACACAAACTTTAAGCCATATTGCATGAGAAAAGAAAGCAAAAACAGGGTTGGAGAGTAGCCCTTTCTCTATGCCTTACCACATAATGTTGTAATGATTTGGTACTCTTGCTGCAGGAGACAGTTTTAAAACATACCTTTTGCCTAGCTAGAAATATCTGTATGACAAAACACTCGTTTTTATGGTCATTTCCTGTGGGAAGAGAACAGAAGCACCATGACACCATGCAATAAGAGAAAGGTGCTAGTCTTCGGCTCTGTTTTCACTTTCTTTTGTCATGCGATATAGCTTAAAGTTTGTGTTGTTGTTGTTATGTGCCTCCAAGTGTTTTCCAGCCTTAGCTAACCCTATCATGGGGTTTTCTTGGCAAGATTTGTTCAAAGGAGGTTTGCTATTGATTTCACTGAACCATCAGAAAGCAAAGATGTCACTGGGGCAGAACAGACCAGCTCTATAAGCTGGCTTCCCAAAGGCTTGGGTGTGTGGCATTTAGACACCACATGCCCCCAAGATGGCTTGAAGCTATCTGGCTGCCCAGATGTGAGTGGTTTCATGATGCTCCAGCACTGCTCCGTTTAGAAGCCACACTCCACTGGAATGTCAACAAGCCACCATGGGGCCACAGCAGGATGGGAAAAGCTGGCTTTTTCCCAGCCTAAAAAGGAGTAGATCTTTGCTGATCCTTTTTTGGCTGGCTTCAAGGTGGATTGGGGCTGCAGCATGTGTTGGCCATGGCCCTAAAACATCTCCAGAAGGGGTGGCTTCAAGCAGCCTCTTCCACCCATCTGTTTTGCCTCACTGTCTCAGCCACCCATGTGGGCTATTTTGGATTTTGAAATATTTCAGGTTTCAGAATTCTGAATAAGGGAGGCTCAACCTGTACTCCTTTTTAATAATTGTGGCAGCATCCAGTGGGATCCTGGGTCTTGTAGTTTGGTGAGGTGCTTTTGAGCTCTTTGGCTGAGAATTCTAAATGCCTTTCCCTAATCAGCCAAACCCAGGATTCGAAAGGTCACAACCATGGCAATTGAAGTGGAATATAGTAGCATAGAGTAGTATAGTAGAATGGGTGGCATGAATGGCCATGCAGGTAAAATATCCAAAGAAAGGGGGCAGAGAAACTTTGCAAGGAAATGAAAACACAATATATATGAGAGTTCTAGGCATGCATGATTTACAATGTCTCACACTCTGCAATGCTAGGCATTTGAGGATTGAAGGGAAATTTCATTTGGGTTCCTGTATTCTTATTTGGCAGCAATGCCCCCATTCCCATCCCATAGCTGCATCCCTGCTTGGAGGTATTGAGAACTATAGTTCAATTATTTGGAAGGTGCAAGGTCAGGAAGGCTGTTGTTTATCCTCACACAAAGAAGAAGCAACAGTCATGGCTCCCACTAAGCAAATGCTTGCTACTTCAATTGTTCAGAATGTCAGCAGAAAAACAACAACAAACTGGAGCATAGTAGGGCTGGAAAAGTATTTTTGATGGGTTTAAGACTGTTGCTGAAATTACCCATTTTATAATTTCTGAAGCTTGTTGTGAAACAAAACATACCTTGTTGAAGAAATGTACAGCTGTTTGCAATAAATTCTGTGTGCATGAAATTCTGCGTATTTTAAAAATGCAAATGTCTAATGAATTATGAAAATATGCAAAAGCTTACTTAGTCAACTTGGGATATATGTACAAAATGTGAACATTAAAAGAGGTTTGCAGATAAATGCTTATGTTACAATCAATGCATAAGGGAAAGTTGTTCATGCAGGAAGAAAAAAAATCTCATTGATTTAAACTTTAAAAGTGGCTGCAAAAGTGGGTTTCAGGAGCTGTATAGCCAAATGCATCCTACCCTGTTGTATAGGTTCATAAGAAATATAATAATTAGGTTCTTTTTCAAAACCCCTTATGCACTATTACTGTGAACTGAATCCATATATATGGAAGTGATCAATGTAGTTTTAAGAATATAAAACAGGTGTTGAGCTGTGATCCTCCAGATGATTTAGACCTATAATTCCCAGTAACCATAACCAGCATTGCTAATGGTGAGGAATTCTGGGAGGTGTAGACCAAAACTATCTGCTGGGTCAGAGTTGCCCACTTCTTCTATAAAGTGTGAGACACAGCATATCGAGGGAGGGGGCTCATACTTTTCAGAGCATCTGGGAGAGAATAAGTATGCACAAATAAAAATACAAAGGCAGTTTTCTGTATGTTAGTATAAATGAGAACTCGACAGATTCTCATGAGTTGAAGAATTTTTCAAGGAACTGTCTTGCTGTAGGCCAGAAAAACATATTCCAACTTGGAATTCCCCATTGGAGTTCCACAGAACTTTACTGTGCATTTCAAGATAAACAACTGTAAGAAAACAGCCCTAAGTGCAGGCAAATAACCTCTTGAATCTAAATTGTGTAAACAAACTCTCCCTAGAGATATGGTTTTTTTAAAAAAATCAGTGAGACATGTCTTTCTTGATGCATAGTTAAGGGCAATCTGGCTTAACTTTATTGTGGCCTCCATCCAAGGTCAGCAATTTTGTCTTTAAGGCTGCCCACTGCCATGCCAATCCAGGAAGGCACAGACAAAATTTGGTACGGGGGCTCTTATTTTGCCTATTGTGAATTCCACCTGTGCCTGGCTTATGCCATTCTACTCATCTTCTCAGCAGCAGCCATTACTGTTTGTCATGTGTTGTGCCAATTTTTTTTCTTTTTCTTTTTAAATCCCTGCCTAATTTCTCACCATTCCTTTGAGGTGTGCCCATTTGTTCACACCATTTTTGGTAACCAAGTTGAATATTACGTTCACTACTCAAATGCTGCCTTTCAGCTATTTCCTTCTTGAAGAGAAGAAAATAAATGGAACTTAGTCAACCAACAAATTACAAGGACCTCTGCCTCAACCTCAGATGGGAGTAGAATGAACTAGTAACAGCTCTAGTAAATGGGTAATTAAATTAATGACTGACAGCCAGTGTGAAATGTACAGGTTTTTATTATCCTGAACAAGCTTAGAGCTACAAAAAGCTGCACCATGACATCCTTTAGCACCCAATGGACATATGAGGTCTTTTTCTTCTGAGTTCATGAGACTAGGTGCCAGATTGAAAGTACATGGTGTGTTCAATTTTTTTTTTCCTCAACAGAATCTCCCCTCCCTCAACATCTTTAACTAAACTAATTATTTTAGGACAAGAATTACTGTCAGTACTATTAAACTTGACAAATACTTTGTTCTACAAAATATTTGTGCCACTTCTTTATGGGTTGCTGTCCCATCTCTGGTACTATCTACTCTCTTTGTGTATAGATTCTTACAGTATTTGCAGACAGAGACGAACACAGAAGTGTGCTTAACTTTTTTCTGAAAATAATGAGATTTCCAAATTCTTTACTTTGGCTGAATCATGCTCACAGTTGTCTTTAGTGACTAACTACTCAGGGCCAACTTTTCAATTTCAGAATGTCATAAAACCTAATAGAATCTGTATTTGAAAACCAGAAACTCTTTCAACTGTACAAATTTTGTAGTTTGGATTATTTCATCTCTAAAAGACTACTTTCTGCTGAAGGGGTAATAATACGAAATATATCCATGTATATATTTTCCAGTTTTAACAGATGGAAATCTTTTTAAAATATCAATTATACTTTTATGTGGTCCTTTTCCTGTATTCTTTCTTTCTTTCTCTCTTTCTTTCTTTCTTTCTTTTTTACAGCTTACAACCATCCTCCACAGACCATAGTGGCTGATACATCCCGCCCCCCCCCCCCCCCAATAATGTGAAATATAAATATTAGTTTGCAGTAGACAAAGAGCTTGGTTTTCTCTTTCAAATCTCTGTAGATGTCAAAACTCGAGGTCACTCAATTTAGGCTGCATTATAAAGCCTCAGTTCAGGGGGACTTATTCCTAGGTAAGTTACTAAGTCCCCCTGAACTAAGTGAGGCTTTCTTCTCTCTAAGTAAATATGGAAAACATTGAACTCTAAGCCACTTCCAAAGCACAGTTCTTGAAAAAAAGTGAATATGTAGATATTGATGAAAGGCTTTGTCCCTTCCGAAAGCTTGGACTGCCATATCCTGGACTCATATATCCTGAACTCCCCTCCCCTAAAGATTTGCTTACTGTGCTTAAAATTATTATACTTATTATGCTGTGAGCCAAACTCTTCACACACACTGGTGTAAAGAGTATGATTCCTTTTTTTTTTTTTTTTAGTTCTCAAGACTGAGAATTGACTAAGAGCAAAAGAAATTAATTTTGACTAAGAGCAAAATTTATTACTTTTAATTTATATCAGCTAGGGACAAAATATTCAAAAACTATTGAAGAATGATCATCATCATCATCATCATCATCATCATCTCAAGTGTTGGGAAACTATGATGAGAACAAGCTTGAATTCATGAGAATGGTTTTGCAGTTCAGGGGTTGTTCTGCACAAAATTTGCATGTGGTGTTTTCAAGTACCGTATTTTCTGCAAAGGAAACTGCATTTGCTGCACACACACACAAAAATTGCTATTTCCCACCCATATAATGCTGTTTTCTGCATGCATACAGAAGTTCAGTTTAAATCTCCAATTACATCATTTTCTGCACAGGAAACAGCATTTTCTGTATAGGAAATAATATTTTTTCTATACAAAATACCACATGGAAAGTATTGAAGTGTGTAGGTATTGAACTGCATACAGTCTTTGAAAACAAGGAAACTGCTAATATCTAAAAATCTATTAAGTCAAAGATCACAGAAGCCCAGATGAACTTTTCCAAATCTGAAGTACTATCTCTCCCAGGGCTTGTAGAAGCAGCAGCCCTCCCAAGGCTTGGCAGCTGCCAGAGCAGGGGAGGGGCCAGAACTGTGTACTGAATGTTACATTTTTTGGCTTTGGTATGCTTCACACATTTCTGTTTCACAATATACAAGCTGAGAAGCTTCTGAATGGGAGCCTTGTTATGGCATTGTTCCTAGAGACTACAAACCTTGTCATTACTCAGTGATATAAGAATATTACTGTTAAAACCAGAAATGAAGTTAGGAACTGACTTTTACAAAAGGTGAGGTTAACCCAAGGCGTCTTGCTGCCTCAGGCAAAGAACAAGATGACATCTAATTCAATATACAAGAAACATCTGGACTGGTAGTTGAGTGTTTCTTCAACACTGGCAAGCAGACTGTATTCTCTACTGTACCTGGTGGGAACAGTAGCACCCAATGCTTTCACCCAACCTCGCTGCCTTGTTGCCTTATTCTGCTTAATGTTAGGTCCAGCTCTGAAATTACACAAACGGCCTATCTAATTCCATTTAATTTCTTAAACGATTGGCAGCAGTCAGGTTTTCACTCTTCCCAGTCCCATCTGATCCCATCTAAGACTGAACCTGGAACCTGGAACAGTCTGAATGTAAAACGTGCTTTTTTCCCACTTTCTTCTACTTTTTGGTGTAAGTTCAACTGTTAGTTCCAACAGTAGATTCAAAAATCAATGGAACTTACAAATGTTGGGCTAGCATCCTGTTATCATTGAATCAATGGGTCTGCTCTGGCTGGATATAAAATTGGATTTAGACAATTTCCTTAAGGTACAGAAAATACTAAATGTGCGATAATGAATCTGGTATCAGCCGCCATTGAGCTGTGGATCAAAACACTCTAGAAAAATGGCAGACGTCATAGCTCTTTGTTGTCATTGGGGCAGGATTGTCCCCACAAGTTTCAAATCCCATCAAAACCCCCATAAAGACCACATCCCGGTCACATTCTATATTATACGTGCAGCAAACATGTGCAGCAAACATGTGAATTTGAGCCAGTAATTTTATGAAAAACTACTGATTTGTCTATTTTCTACCCTTTTGTGTAAAGATCAAAGACACCTCTATCTAACCAAAGCAGCAATAGGGTACCCCAGATTTATGGAACCAATTTAGAGAGTTAATAAACCCTGTCATAAATCTTGGTAAGGTCACACAGTACGTGATTGTGCCTGTTTTCAGACATGGAAATTTGGTATCCTTCCAAGCAGGGGGGGGGGGGGGGGAATGAGGTGAGCCTAACTTTTTCCATTGTAGCTGCACCAAGTAATTAAATGTGTGCCCCTTAAATAATGAATGGGAATAGGTGTGTGCATGCTGGCAGGGAACGGCAGAGCATAAAGTCATGTTGCAGTTGAAATGTCTAACTTGTGAGGGGGAGATCCACTGGGATATACCCAGCAGTATCTAATAATGGACTTAAAACATTCAGTCAAATGCCCTGCTCTCTATCTGGCTATCCTTAAAGCACTTTCAAAAGGTTGGCCAGTTCAAAAATATAGCAACATGGCTTTTAACTACAACTGAATGCAAAATTGATGCTTGGGGGGGGGGGGGAGTCTTCATTAGTTACTCATTTGTTTCAGTGTGCTATTTCAACTTTTGCAGCCCAGATTAGCTCATGATATCTTAGGGAATGTTGTTGTTTATATATTCTCTTTCATAGTAATAATAGTAGAACAGGAGGGACAAGGGGATGGATCCTTTCCAAGACAAGGCTGGTGGGGTGCAAACTTGGACCCCCAAGACTCCTATGTAATTGAGTCTCCTCAAAGAGGGTAGTTCTAAGAGGGCACTTCTAAGAAACATTGTACTTGTAAGAGTCTTCATATTTAAAAATATTTCAGTGATAACAGATGGGAAAGTAATTAATTTTATACCTGAAAATACCTGCGTGTAGGCAAAATGAACAACAACTTGCCTGCCAGTGTTGAGGTCTCTACTACCTTAAAAAAGCACTGTAAAGTACCGTAGTTGTTCTTCCTCTGTGAAGCAAGAGAAACTGGAGAGAATCCTGTAGCAGGTGCAGTTCCTGTTCATAGGAAGGCAACCACCTTCTATGGCATGAATATTAGGAAACTTTCCTAAAAGAGGCATCTGAAGCCTTTAAGCCAGCCTGTCACAACCCAATACTCTACAAATATGCTGGCCTGCAACTTCACTCTGATGCTGTCTGGGGATGAGAGTCATAGGGGCCATAAAGTTTGGGGATGTGAAGTCAGGGGTGGTGGAACTCATATTGCTGTTTGGTGATGACGGGAGTCATAGTGGGAGACAGTAGTTTAGTGGGTGATGGGAGCTAGTTGTGATGGAAGTTATAGTCCAACATACATTGGGTGGGAAGTGGTGGGACAGGAGAGTCAATTCAGATGATGAAGCAGCTAGTCTTGAAAGGAAGAGGAATTATTATTATTATTATTATTATTATTATTATTATTTCTAGTCCGCCCCTCTGAACAAGCAATCGGGGCAGATTACAACAAGGATTAAAACAATATCAAGTAAAATATCCCATCCTTTCCCTTACCACCCTCCCTTAAAAAGAGATTCAATCACAATTGAATTAAAACAGTAACTAGCTAAAATAATAATAAAAACAAGATTAGAGAAAAACAGACCCAGCCAAGGTTATGCAGAAGTAGAAACAGAGAAGGAAGGCTGGAAGAAAAGGCCACTCTAAAGCCTAGATTTGGAGCCGGGGGATGTTTACATTCTCTGGGAAGGCCTGCCGGAAGAGATGCGTCTTTAGGGCTTTTTTAAAGCCTTCTAAAGATGAAACAAGAGTGCATTCACAGATGGCGTGCCTTCTCCTTCACCCTCCACATGGAGCCCAGGCCTCTGAATTGTCTGAATTGCTTCCCACCTCTCTCTCCTTCCCAAATGTAAGCAGAAGCAGTGGCAGATGCTTCTAGGGTTTAACTATGGCCTATGTGGGAAATGGTGGATGAGGTGAAAGAGTTTAGTAAGAGAATACCCTGGTGCCTTGTCCAAAAAGAGGTGTACAGGCACACAAGGCACAGTTGCATGTGTGTATGTTATTAGCAATATGCTAGACCAGGACTCAGTGGTGGGCTCTCTGGGAAATGTATATTTCATGAATTTATCCCGCATTTTCAAGAGTTTTGTGCCAATGGCAAACACATCTAGTGACAATAGCCTAAAGCCAGGAGTAACACCTGTTGAATCAATGAAATTTATATATGAGTGCTGACTTACTGCTTTGATGGACCTGCTCTAGTTGAAACTGAAGGTTGCATTCTGGTTAATAAGTTTCACTGAATTTAAGCCAAAAAACTCTATTCCTAAAATTAAATTAAATTATATTAAAATACTTACTTTTGGTCATCATGTCTTGTTATTTTGGTCCCATTTGGGGGGAGGAGAAGAACAATATAAATCAATAAAATAAAATAAAATAATAAAGTTTTATTTATAGCCCGCTCCTCTGTATCCAATCGGAGCGGGTTACATGAATTAAAAATACAAGACAAAATATACACAACCCATACACAACCACCCGCCCCTTAAAATTGAATTAAACTAACATCAATTAAAACGACATAATAAAAATTACAATTTAAAACAGCAACCTATCGCATAGACATCAGGGTCAAGATGTTAAGTGTTAATGGGAGAGCTTAACCTAAACAGAGCTGGGAGGTTAAGGACTTTCTGGGAAGGCCTGCCAGAAGAGATGCATCTTCAAAGCTTTTTTAAAGCAATCAGAAGATGTAATAAGATGCATCTCGTCTGGCAGGTCATTCCATAGCCTGGGAGCGACAGTTGAAAAGGCCCTCTGGGAGGTATGCATCAGCCTAGTCTTCATAGGCTGCAACAGGTTCCTCCCAGAAGACCGGAGTGTGCGGGGGGGGGGGGGTTCGTATGGGAGGAGGCAGTCCCTCAGATAAAATGGACCCAAGCCATGTAGGGCTTTAAAGGTTAAAACCAACACCTTGTACTGCACTCGGAAACTAATTGGAACTGGGAGGTGACTGCTCTCTCAATGACCTTGCTCAAAAATGGGAGCAAGGAAACTGGCCTGTAGTTGTTTTTATCCAGGGGATCAAGGGAGGGTTTCTTCAGGAGGGGTCCAACAGCCGCCTCCTTTAAACAAGATGGTAGAGAACCCTCCCTGAGGGACGCATTGATCACATCCCGAAGGAATGTTCTCACTGCATCCCCTCCCTGGACGACCAGCCAAGATGGACAAGGATCGAGAGGGCAAGTCGTCTTTCTCAGACTTCCAAGGAGCTTGTCCACGTCCTCAGTACTTGCAGGGTGAAATTCATCCAGTAAAGAAACAGCAAAGGTGTTATTGGACTCCTCACCTATGGGCTCTGACAAAACATTGATGTTCAAGTCGGCCCTTATCCGAGAGATTTTGTCTGCAAAAAAGGTGTTAAACTCATCACAGCAGACTGTTGTTGGGTCCAGTAGGGGATTTGGCACAGGGGGAACCTGCGTCAGCTCCCCCACAACCCTAAACAGCTCTGCTGAGTGGGACTCTGCAGACGCCATGCGTGCAGAGCAGAAGGATCTCTGCACTGCACGCAAAACCTCCCGATAGGTGCGAAGATGCTGCCTATGGCGAGTTCTGTCGGAGAAGAGTCAAGTCTTCCACCATTTGTGCTCTAGTCATCGTCCAATCCGCCTCATCTCCCTGAGTTCCTCCGAGAACCAGGGTTTGCGATTTGGAGCGGATTGGAAAGGACGCTTGGGGGCGATTGTGTCAAGAGCCTTGGGAAGGTCGGTGTTCCAGGTATTCACCAAGGCTTTGACGGAGTCACCGGCGCTGCCAACCATTAAATATCCACCATAGATCTGTTGCATTATGATTCCAAAAATGAATACCAGTAAAAACATGATTATTTGTAAAAAAAAAAAAATCAAAAAACTGTATTATTTTTCAAGAAGCAAACAATAGCATTATAATAACAAATAGAATACAATCATGAACATTATGTGCATTATGTAGCCAGTTTTTAGGATAACGACAAAACATGTCTTTTACACTTAGCTATTCTATCTTTCTCTTCTCATCTCACTCATATCAAATCTTTCCAAAAGGACTACTGAGATGCTAAGTGGTCTAAACTCCAGAGTGTGTTCGTTCATTCATATATGTTATTAATAGGAACCAACTCTCTACAAAATTCACTGTTTCCCCCTCAAACCTTGCTGTGATGCACCTGTCATTTGGAAAATGTTCTGTCCCTCATTCCAGCTAATCAGCCAGTTCTGGGACATGAAGCCAGATTTCTGTGTTACATTAAGTACTTATTTACTTACTTTAAACCTATTTCCTTCCACGTTGAATGATTTCCCCTGTTCATTTATATGTTTACATAAATATGTATGTCACATATATTTGGAAGGAGCCCTGGTGGCACAGTGGATAAATGCTGGTACTGCAGCCAAAAAATATTGTGAGTTGCATCCTGCAAGGTTCCATGTTGACCCAGCCTTCCATCCTTTTGTAGGTCAATAAAATTGATACCTAGTTTGTTGGGGGCAATTGGCTAACACATTGTACCCCTTAGAGAGTGCTTAGCACTATAAAGTAGTACAGTAGTAAGTGCTATTGCTATTGCTATATATTTACCACCAAGGCTTGAAAGTAATAGGTTAAAAATAACATATCTATCAGTAATGGGTTACTTTTTGCCAGTAACAAGAATCTGATAAGGTAACAACTCAAAAGGGACATAACTAGTGGTCAAAAAACTACCATACATTACTAGTGGTTTATAGTTTCTTTAAAAGGTACAAGATTATTTAGAAATATTTATAGAGGTATATGGACAGGAACTTATCAGGGTTCATCACATTTTATTATCCAACCTAAAGATTTTCTTCTTAAAAAGAAGGAAAAGTAGCAGGAAGTTGGAAGCAATGGAAAAAAGTTATTTAATATTTAATTTTAAATTTGCAGGAAGAAAACATGGGAGGAATCCAGGATGAAGCTGCACTCCAGAGTTAAATACTAGAGGAAAACAACCCCCTATTTGCTTCTGTTTCAGTTGGAAAGTGTGAACTATCGCTCTGGCACGTGGATACTGCAAACCAATGTGGAGATGGGGAAAGGTACTGGTGTCATTGCTGCCTATAATTTGTTTTAGTTGTCTGCCCCAAAATGAATCACACATGCACACAAGTGGTCAGCTGCACCATCAACCCATCCCACTATTGACCCATCACACACTCTGTGAAGTGAAATGAGACCAACACAGCAGGTCGCCAACAAAACAATGGATTTAATTATAACAACATGAACAAACAGGCCAAACAGGGGGATATGAGAGACTGGGGGAAAGGGGGCATATACAGAAGGCCTCCATGATTGTGCTGTACCAGTATGTCACTGGAGACACTGATTGCTTATGCAAATGGTCAGTCACACAGCCAGTTACATGGGGTGTCAAATGGGCTGGCAGGTAGACAGAATGAGGGTGGCAATTGGTTGCTGTTGACAGTGCATCTGTGTGCTCATATGCATGCATTTGGGGAAGAACAGGGAAAAAAATTGCTCAGGACATCTTGTACCTGTGAATGCCCCATTTTGGTGGGTCCAGTGTTGCAGCGAAAAGGAGACTGTATGGACTGCCTGTTGTGTGAGCAAGCAATGTAGTCAGCACGTTCTTCCTGCAGATCAGGAAATTCCAGAGGTGAGCTGGGTTTTCCTCACTGTCTGCTTAGCCCCCAAGTCTACAAAAGCTTATGCTACAATGTCTTTCACACAATTAGTCTCAAAAGTGCTACAAGATCCCTTTGCATAAGGAAAACCCTAGATACACATGGTATCCTTTCTACCTAGAAGCAAAAGCCTGTTGAGAGAAGAGACTGTCTGAACCTCTGTATGAACACCATGAAGTGTAAATTCCAGCAAATATTCTTTTGCTCAGTTTCTGCTCTCTCCAGCCCCTCTCCACAAATACACAAAAGTTCAAGCTAATGGCCCTGGGTCAATCCCCAGTCAATGCCCAATGGAGATGGGGGGCGGGTCCCAAGAAGGGCAACAGTACTTTCTTTTGCCCAGTTGACAAACTGCCATCAGATTGTAATCAAGGGGGCTTTACAGACTGTCTTTTTGGGGTGGTCTGCAGCCGCCCCTTTAAGTGGTGGAATGGGGCCAGGGCTGCCTCACTGGCAGCCCCAGAGGCCCCATCCCAGTGCTTCTCCAGGCCTCAGAGAAGCTGCAAACTGCAGCTTCTCCATGGCCTAGAAGTGGGGTGCAGCAGGTACCCTGGGTGCCTGCTGCACCCCGCTACCCATAGCCATTCCGAGGGGAGAAAGGGGCCTCTTTCCCCTCAGGGGCCTTGGCGTGGCAGTCTAAATGCAGTGCCAAGGACCAGGCGCAAAAAAGGAACTTGGTTTTCAAACTCCTTTTGGCGCTGTGGAAAGGACACCATTAGCGCCTCCCGCGGTACCATGACATCAGGCGTGTGCAGCGTTGTTTAAATGTTGCACGCGCCATGACACCACCATGGCGTGCCTGTATGGATGCCACCATTTTAAAATTGCGGCGTCCATACGCGTTAGGGTTAGGGAAGGTGTGAATGCTGCACCCTCCCTAACCCTAATTGCACTGCAACGGCGCCTCTTACTGCCCGTCTGTTTCAGGCCATGATGATTATCCTCCCCAGCCACTGATTAGCTGTGAGTTTGTACCCAAGCCCCATCAATTAATGTTGCAGATGCGGGAAGTCATCTAGCAAGGAGGCAGATGGACAGACAGACAGTTTTTATTGTATTTTTAAAACTATGTTTATAAAGAAGGGAAGGGAAGGGAACATAGTGTACGAGCATGGCTTAAATATACATATTAATATAAGATGGTCATATTTCCAAAAACATGTTTTCTTGAAGTTGGCATCTATAGTACAAATGTTTATGCATACCTAAAGCAATGACACCTTCTGATTGTTGAGAATAGATGGAGAATGCTTATTTTTTCCAGTCTTTGAGTACAATTCGTTGGCTACAGTAAGAGTACACAGGATCCAACCACTAGAGTGTAACAACTTGGTAAACCCAGCATCATTCAAAATATCATGTGTGTCTACAAATAGTTTCTTTGGTAACAACCTCAAAACAACACATGATGGCATAAAAGGAGATTATACCAACATATGTCACCAACAGAATTCTAACCAATGAGTGCTTTTGCTTTTTCCAATGCTAACCTCTGCCAACTATGGTTGGTTAGGAGAATCTCTTGCTATCCTAAATCATATTCATCCAACAAGTTTTGTCTATCCCTTCCAACTAGGGTGGACTTGTTGCTTGCCTGTCAAATGTTGCGTAAGTTTGGTATTCTGCCTCTGGAGTAAGATTAAGCAAGAGCCTCCCATCCAATAACAGGAAGGGGAACCTGTTCTATTGCTGCAAATTGATGAGATTCATTTAGAACATTTTTATACTGTCTTTTTGTCAAGTACTCTCAAAATATGACTTTTAAAGCTCTGTATGGCTCAGGGGTCCAAGTTGTTTGAAGGGCCATATTCTCCCATATGAGTGTGCCTGTGTTTTGAAATCATCATCATCACCACCACCATCATCATCCCACCTCTCCCCAAGGATCAAGCGAGGAAACAGCAACAATTAACAAACACACAACATCAGTTAGAAACACATCAGTTAAAATATGCATCAACTTAAAAGAACATAAAATATACACATATTAAAATAATCCTCATTTAAAATCCATCATTCAAAATTCACAATTTAAAAATGATCTGGGAAGGTCTTTCTCTATGTTCCACTACCCTCACAGGCATATCTGATTGGACATGGTAGAAGGCCTTCTCAGGCACTGAGCAGATGGAGCAGAAATGCCAACTTACCCCTAGGATTTTCTGATTTGCAGGAAGAACCTACTGACCACACCACTGGCTCCCACAATGGGCAGTCCACACCGCTTTCTTCTTCTGCATGGACAGACTGGTCAAAACAGGACATTCATGTGTACAAATTATGCCATACCATTATTTTGTTCACCCAAAACACATGGCTTGTATGCACAGATACACCGCCAGCAGCTAGCAATTGCTTCCCTTGTCCAGCCCAGTTGCCATCAGATTCGATGCCCCATGCAATTGGCCATGCAACCAGCCACTCAATCACACATGTGGTAAATTGGTGTGTCCTGTGACATATTGGCACAGCGTGATACATGACTGCTTTCCCTCATTCCCCTGTAGACCCCTGTTGGACTGGCCAGTTTGTTAATGTTCTTATCAAATTCATTGTATTGTTGGTAACTTACTATGTTTGGCATCATTTTGCTTCATGAGGTGCGAAATGGATCAATGGGCAGCCAATTATTTTTGTGTATGTACGATTGATTTGCAGGCAAGTGACAATAAATAAATAAATAAATATGTGCAGCAATGGCACCAGCAACTCACTGGCCCCTTCTCCCATCTCTGCCCTGGCATACAGCCTACATGCTGATGCAATAGTTCATACTTTCTGGCTTGATCCAGAGCAACCCAGGGTTTTTTTCCCCCTCTGGTGTTTAGCCCCAGAGTATTCTTCCTGTTTTGGACATGTGCATTGTTTAAACAGGTAGGGTTCAAAATGGGGTGAAATTTGCTTCTTTTTACTTGTTCAGATAGCCCCTAAGTGGCTGCTTCCATGCTCTGGAATTCCCTGCCTGGAGAAGTTAAACTAGCACCTTCCATGTTTTCTTTTCACAGGCAGGTGGAGATGTTTGTTTCAGCAGTCATCTGACTGCTCAAGGGGAATAAACCTTGCATAATATGTTGCTTTGTGTATTTGTTGTTTTCTTTTTAATGGCTATGGCTGAGATCCTATATCACATACAGTTACATAAATGTAGCTTAAATAAATGTAGCGAGTGGGGCACTTCAGGATGATACAGCCAGCCCCCTCCTGCCCTGAATCTCATCTGTTTTAACATTTTATTACAGCTACAGTATGTTCGTTAACTGATGCATGCTGCCTTGAGTCCCAGACTGGGGCTACATCTTCACTGTAGAAATAATGCATTTTGAGGCTCAAAATATGGAATTCTAGATTTTGTAGTTTCATGAGATATTTAGCCTTTTCTGTCACCAAGTTTGGTGATGCCCCACCAAACTACAGATCTCAGAATTCCATAGGATGGAGACATGGCAGTTAAAGTGATATTAAACTGCATTGTTTCTGCAGTACAGATGCAGTCATGGGAAAAGGTAGAATATAAATATCATCATCAATCCTCCTCCTCCTTCTCCTCCTCCTCTTCATCATCAAATATGTTGCAGAAAACTTGGCTTCCATTCAGACTCTTGAATTAAAGTGAAAGCAGCACTTCCAAATACTTTTCCCAAGGCTGTTTTGAAAACATTGAATGGATAGAGTCTGGTGTAACCTGAGGCAAAAAAGCCATTACCCAATCACTTGCAATTACAACAGTACATTATTTCTCCTAACAGCAGACATAAATCTGTCATCTCACACATTGCATCTCTTGTCATTGTGCCGTCCTACTGTCTATGACCACAAGGATCTATTGTTCATCATCCTCTCTTTGGCAATATCTAAATATTTCAAAATTACTATTATGTTCTATTTCCTCTCTTTTTTCCTGGCTAAACATATATCTTTCTCCATGCACAACAAAGCATAATACTTTCAATACATCCAAGGACTACTGAAGTATCCTGGATTTTATAGATGTCATTGGCTTTACCACATGTGCCTAGAAATGGTGCATAGAAATCATGAACCCAATCCAGCCAATTTTAAGAACATATAATAAATCCCATTAATCTAAACCTAGCTGCTGTCCCCAACCAGAACTGACCTCCTGAATTGACTGCTAAATAGTAAGGGCCTAAATACCCCAAAGGTACCAGATCCCATCTGATTTTGGAAGCTAAACAGGGCCAGTGCTAGTTAGTACTTGGATGGCAGACTGCCAATGAATACCATGTGCTGTAGGCTATATTTCAGATGAAGGAACTGGCAAAACTGTCTCTGAGTATTATTCCTTGCCTAGAAAAACCTTATAAAATTCATAGAATCTCCATAAGTCAACAGCTGACCTGAAGGAATATGCACACACAAATAAACAATTAAATACATCATTGATTCAATGGCTGTAGTCTAGTTGGGCCTAGTAATTGGACTGAGGCTTTTGATTTCAAGGAATGAACATTTAGTGTGTACTTAACTATTCCCTGAAAATGGTATCAAAAGACTGAAAATTGTGCTTGTGAGTTCAGCCTTGACTGAACTTTATGGAACTTACTTCTGAAAGATCATATTTAAGATCAGGGTAGAAAATGCTTAATTCTCCCGTGATTGCATTGGTTATTTTCATCTCTTCCTCATACTTTCTCACAGTTTGCTTTCACATTTGTTGAATATAGTGCAAATGAATACTGGAAAAGAACATAACTTTTAAATAAACACTTAAAAAATGGAAAAGCAGTTGACGGTTCAAAAAAGGCATGTAAATTGCACAATCATAAACACAGAGAGAGAGGTGGGGAGAGAGGGAGGGAGAGAAAGAGAGAATGGAGTTTATCACTTGTCTTTGAAATTGGGCTTGCTTCTATCCGGCTTAAAGCTTCATTCAGGCTGCATTCTGATCTTATCAGAACGTTTTTGCCACTGAATTTGCTGCCCGAATACAGCCCAGATGCACCCCCACTTTCAGGAGCACTCCGCGCAGCTCTTTTCAGAGAGGCAAGCCAAATTAATAAACCAAGCGATAAGCTCCATTTTTTCACAAAAGTACCACTGTGTTCAGTAAGATTTACACTCATGTAAATAGTATAAGTCTCCCATTCATTGTCGTTATTGTGTACATTTAAATCATTTCTGACTTACGATGACCCTAAACTTGTCATGGGGTTTTCTTGGCAAGTCTCTTCAAAGAGGGTTTGCCACTGTCATCCTCTAAGACGTCAGTACAACATGTTTGTTTAGGCATGAAATAAAATTTCATTTGGTCTGCATTTTCAGGCAAAGTGAGCTAATCCACCTTTCCTGGACTAATGTGCAGATTGAAAGACAGTTTTCTGTCCAGTTATACAAATCATTGAATGTTACAGTACAGTTCTTGGATCAAAAGTCACATATGAACATGTACATATTAGTGTGATTTTCATAGACAAATGCATACATGAAAGCTGTGCACAAAAAAGTGAATATTAGGGGAACTGGCAAACAGAATTATATATAATTAGGTTACATTCACTACATTTACAAAAATCATGGTTTTTTAATGTACCTTTTTTTTAAAAAAAAAATGATTACAGCTTCACTAATTCAGATGGGTGTTATTTTATTTTATTTATAACCCATCTTTTCCCCAATAAAGGTAAAGGTAAAGGTAGTCCCTTGACATTAATGTCTAGTTGTAACTGACTGTAGGGGGCGGTGCTCATCTCCGTTTCTAGGCTGAAGAACCAGTGTTGTCCAAAGACTGCTCTGGTGATCATGTGGCCAGCATGACTGCACCGAACACTGTTACCTTCCTACTGAGAAGTAGTACCTGTCTATCTACTTGCATCTGCATGCTTTCAAACTGCTAGGTTGGCAGAAGCTGGGACTAGTGACAGAAGTTCACCCCATTAGGCAGCATTCAGGCCTTGAACTGCCAACCTTGCGATCTGCCAATCATCAGAACTGGCATCTTAACCACTAAGCCCAGTACTGGAGCTCAATATGATGAAAAACAATGTGATGAAAAACACAATTATTTAAAGTATTTAAATACAATAAAACAAATTATTATATTAAAAGAACAGTTGGATTTAAAAATAATTACAGCATACATGTGGGAAGGAAGGAGGAAGGAGAGCCCAGCCCATTACAACCCCTTTCCCAGCAACCAGCCGAAATTCCTCCTTGATTCTTTGTCAACCTACTCTTCTTGTTAAGCTAGGAAGATTTCCCCTAATATATAAGTCTCTTGACCAGTTCAACCTTTTAAAAACCTATAGCCATAAAAAAGCACTGATGTTTTGGAGAAACTGATTTCTCCATGGCCTATCTCAGGTAGTCATTAAATAGCCCAGATAACAGAGGGAAGAAAAAAATGTTCTGATTATTTATCTGCCTTCATGACGTTGGTAGGGTCTGCCGTTTTTCTGGTATGTTGTGTAGGAACAGTTCGTCTACTTGTGCTCCACTAAGATAATTGGGGACATATCAGTCTCTGCATTGACCAGACTAGGGGGAGGATGATGAATTTTTGCCAAAATATGCTGAGTACTCTCTCTCTCTCTGTGAGTGTGTGTGTGGAAAACAAGGTACACTCTGTGCCAGAAGGATAGGTTTTTAAATGCCTGACACTAGAAAACACAAAAAAGGGCAGAACAGCAGGATAGGTTTATATGACGGATATCCTTAGGAGTACGTGAAGGATGAAAGAAATGACAGGAAGGAAGGAAGGAAGGAAGGAAGGAAGGAAGGAAGGCCTTATAATTCCTCCTTCCTTGAAATTCACAGACTGCCAATCTATAACTGTGACACCAGGAAATCCAAGACTGAAATCCCATTGGTTAGTTTCAACTACAGTTCAGTCATTGAGTTAATGGCTGAATGTTGACTCAATACATGCATAATTCCAAGGGATTCAATGGCTCTATTGTAGTTAGGATTAGCAGTAGGGTTTAGGCATTTATCTGATGTCCTAGGTGTTATATATGTGTCCATGACTGTTTAATTGTATTACTCTGGGAAGTTGGAGCTGCTACTTGGATTGAAAAAGTGGTCCTGGAAGTGGGTATGTTCTCCCATGCCACCAGCAAGGACCAAATCACTCTGAAGCAGCTCCACATTGTGAAGCAGCTCCAGCTCCTGTTGGTTAATCCCAACCAAAGGAGACTCAACTATTGAATAAACTGCTAAATAGCGAATCAATTATTGAACGGTAAATCCCACTGATTCAGTCTGAGCTCACAAATAGAATTTAGTCCTGTGTGTGTCTTCACAGACTCAATATACAAGTGCCTCTGGATTCTCCCTCCCCTCCCATTGAACAAAAAGCAGCTTTAGGGAACACTTTAAACTGGAGAAATGGTTAGTGGAGGAGTACTGAAACATTGTTGGGAAACCAACCATAGACCTATGGGTAAAAGAAATAATTTGGCTCCAGAGGCAAGCAGAGTAATATCTGACTAAATCTGTGCATTGATTCAGTAGCAGATAGCGGTTCTCACCTCAAAATCTATTCTGGGTTTTCATTGGCACTTTAAAGGAGCCATGCCATTTCAGCATCTTGGATAGCCATGTAAAATCTTTATGTGAAAGGAGAAGATCTACCATTCCACTAAACAGGGAAACCCACAGTTTGATTGAGATGCTTATCTGGGTTGTTGTTGCTGCTTGCTTTCACTTCTGATCTATGGTGACCCTAAGGCAAACCTATCATGGGGTCTTTTGGGGAAGATTTATTCAGAGGGGTTTTTTAACCGGGGTAGCCATAGTTTTATTGTGGTGGAAGAACAAACACAACTCACTCCTCTTCATCACAGATACAACATAATCTATGATGCAGGTACCCTGTTTCCCCGAAAATAAAGCATCCTCTAAAAATAAGACCTAGTAGAGGTTTTGCTGAATTGCTAAATATAAAGCCTACCCGAAAAGTAAGTCCTAGCAAAGTTTTTGTATATAAATATATATACAGTATATAATAAAGGTTTATTTTTTGTGTTCAACAATAAATGTGAATTCTTCTTCATGGAAAAATAAGATATCCCCTGAAAATAATACCTAGCACATCTTTGGGAGCAAAAATTAATATAAGACACTATCTTATTTTCGGGGAAACATGATATTTTGCTAAGAGACTCATGTACACAGTCCAACCTAATATGTTCTTTCTCTCTCTTTTTTTTTTTAAAAAGGAGGGTGATCATGTGAATTAGGCTTTAACACCTATGGACTGATCTCCCTGTTGAATGCATACCTCAAAATTACCTTCTAGACACATGATGAAAAAGGGAAGAGGTGAAAGCTTTGTGAAAACATGCCTTGTTGTTGTTGTTAGCTTTCCTCAAGATGGATCTGACTCATGGAAACCCTATAGACAAGACATCTCCAAGAATCCCTATCCTCCATTGCCTTGCCCAGATCCTGCAAGCCCTTGCCTATAACTCCCCTGATCGAGTCTAACCATCTGGTCCGTGGTCTTCCTCTACCTTTCCTAGCATTGTTGTTTTGTGCCTTCTCATTATGTGCCCAAAATCGTATAGTCTCAACTTGATCATCTTAGCTCCCAAGGAGAGCTCTGATATGTTCAAGAACCCATTTTTTCACGTCTTGGATGTCCACAGTATCCTAAGTACTCTTCTCCAGCACCTTGTTAGCTTTCATTAATTGCTCAAAGAAGTCTGACCCTGCAACCTTTAACAATTTACTAGGGAGTATCTACTTGCATTTGCATGCTTTTGAACTGATAGGTGGGCAGAAGCTGGGCCTAGTGACAGGAGCTGACCGCATATTTCAAGAACCATAGCGGATAAGTGTATATAGGTTTGCACTGGGAATGTATCTATCTCTTGGAGGAATTGATCTGTTCACATTTACACTAGTATCTTGAGACCTGAATGTCTGGAAGAAACTCAGCATTGGAGTTAAGTATAGCACTCCTACCCACCCCCAGCTCTAAAGCTGTTGTTGCACTTTGGAAACATTAAGGAACTGTAAAGAAGGGGCAGCCATAACCCCAAGAATCAAATGTTTCTTGAATGCTGTTTACATATATAATTTAATGTAGCACGAGTGTATTTTCCCTCTGCTAGCTCACTGATTAAACAAAAATAAAAGAACTGTCAGTCAGGCTGCCCTGAAAATGCCTGATAGCCACATGTTTGTGGCACCCTCCACTTGGTTTGTAAGGATGGATGCAGCACATCAGCCTCTAGCTTCCTTCAAGGCATCTGCAATTGCCAGTCTACTGTGGGAGAAAGGTCTCCTTTGAGTCAAGAGTTGGCTCTGGAGAGTACAAGCAAAACAGTGTTCGGCTGTGCCTGTAGGCCTGTTTCAGACACCCAGCTGGGCAGCACAGCAGGAGAGTTGGCAGGTGAAAAGTTCTCTACATTTTATTATCTCAGTCCTTCTGAAGGATATCAGACAACTCTAATGACTTTGTCCTCTACAAACTTTTTTGCATTCATCTGGGCTTCCTGGCATCTCTTTCTCTGAGCATCTTTGTACTCCCCCATTCCCCCAACCTGGTACTTGGGATGTTTTCGACTGCAGCTTCCAGCATCCTTAACTACTGGAAATGCTTTCTGGGACTAATGAGATGTGACCTAAGGAGGATGCCACATTGGGGAAGGCAATATGAATCCCATTCAGTGACCCTGAACAGACACAGTCTTCCAAACTTCACAAAACGTTGGATTGTCTTTTTAACCTTTTACATGTGTTTTTAAAGACAGACATGCTAACTCTGTACCAAATGTCTCTCCAAATTTGAGTGTGACTTTTAAATTTAAAAAGGCAGTGGCAGTGCAGAAGACATTGAACTAGAAAGCCAGTTAGTAGAAACAAGGGTTGCTGCCACAATGCAGAATTAATGCAGTTTGAAACCACTTTAACTGTCATGGATCCATCCTATGAAGTCCTAGGATTTGTGGTTTGTTATGGTACAAGAGCACTCTCACAAAACTACAAATCCCAGAATTTCATAACAGTGAGTTATGGCACTTAAAGCAGTGTCAAACTATATTAATTCTGAAGTGTAGATTCTGCCAAAGATTCATTCAAACGTCAGTAATAGCTGTTTCACTGATAAAAGTTGCACAGTGCCATGTAATATAACAGAGCCAGCATGGTGTAGTGGTTTGAGAGTAGGACTAGGAACACTTGAGACCAGGGTCTGAATCCCTCTTCATCAGTGGAAACCCACTGGGTGATCTTGGACAAGTCAGCTTTAGAAGAAGGCAATGGTAAACCTCCTTTGAATAAATCTTGCCAAGAAGACCCTAGGATTGGGTTGATATAAGTCCACCCAATTTGAGGGCAATAACAAGAATAATATCAAAGACAGATTCTCTGTTTTGTTTGGTGGAAGAAGAATAAGATCCCAAAGAACAGCAATGCCAACAGATATCTCTTTCAAAAGAGAATTCGGTTTAATGTCACCAAAATGTTAGGATGGAGAAGTTTAATCTATGGGCAGAATTAACAAAATGCCAGGCTCTCCTTATCAAAACAGGATGAAGTCAAATCAGGTCTGTGAAACAACCCCAAAGATACACCAGGCTTTGCTTAAGTCAACATAAGGATCTTAAAAGTTGAGATTTGTCCAAGAAGCCTGGTACCATGGTGTGAACTCCATACGGAAGAACAGCAACCAAAGAGCAGATGAGAGAGTTACCCAATAATCCAGTGTGCTAATCAGAAAAGCATGGATAAGTATTTCAGTGTACATTTCAGAGGGCAAGTGTTTAATCCTGAAGGGGATATTCTTTAGAAGAAAGTCATGGGGAAGCTGGCTAGAGATGAGTAGCAATACACAGATGGCCTGTAGTTCACTACTGTTTGTTGTTGTTGTTGTGTGCTTTCAAGTTGATGCCAACTTATAGCAACCCTATTACAGGGCTTTCTTGGCAATATTTCTTCCACATTGTTTTTAGTCTCTCTCACAAAGGCATCAATTACTTTGAAATGGTATTCACAATCTCTTCCCTTCATCCCTTAGTACTGTTAAGAAAAGTAAATCAAAGGAAGTATCAAATCTTCCCCAAAATATCATCAATCTGCTGAAATGTCCCATCCCTTGTACCATCGACTTTCCTGTATCCTGATTTCAGTATGTTGGTCATTTACTTTGCTTCCACTGGTTGCAGCCAATGAATGATGAACAGGGCAGATGTATATAATACAGTTATAATACATTTGGCCTTCCATATCCATGAATTCTTTCTACATGGATTCAACTATCCACAGCTTGAAAATATTAAAAACTATTTATAAATTCCAAAAAGCAAACCTTGATTTTGCCATTATATATATGGGACACTATTTTACTTTGCCATTGTATTTAATTGGACTTGAGCATCCACAGATTTTGGGATCCTAGAACCAATACCAAGGATCCACTGTATCTCATGAGATTATCCATATTCTGGAAGATGAGAAGGTACCTGACATGAAGAATTCATTTTTCAGCAACAACTTCATATGAAGTGTAATTTTTATTTCTACCTTCCACTGCAGGACAACACTGCAGTATGTTGTTGGTCACTCATTCTTTCTTGATACAACGTTTCATATACACGGTGGCTTGCATAGCATCTAAAACTGTCTTATTATTGGCCCACAGAACTTTGTAGCTAATGTCTTTTTTTTTCCTTTCAGCCACTGCCAAATTACGGTATACAGCATCCTGCAGAGAGACTGAGAGAGAGAGAGAGAGAGATAACACTCCAAGCTAAAGGGTATGTTAATATGTTATATGCTCTTCCTCAACAGAAAGAAAAGGGAAAGGTCTCAAACTCATACTAAACAAGACCATCACTATTTTTAAAATGGCAAAAATGTTTTATTTTATTTTTCTTCTCAACAACCTTTCAAGACCATTCTAAATACTGGGGGAGGAACTTAGAATCATAGAATCATAGAATCATTGAGTTGGAAGAGACCACAAGGGCCATCCAGTCCAACCCCCTGCCATGCAGGACCTCCAAATCAAAGCATCCCCGACAGATGGCCATCCAGCCTCTGCTTAAAGACCTCCAAGGAAGGAGACTCCACTACGCTCCGAGGGAGTGTGTTCCACTGTCGAACAGCCCTTACTGTCAGGAAGTTCTTCCTAATGTTGAGGTGGAATCTCTTTTCCTGCAATTTATATCCATTGTTCCGCGTTCTAATCTCTGCAGCAGCAGAAAACAAGCTTGCTCCCTCCTCAATATGACATCCCTTCAAATATTTAAACAGGGCTATCATATCACCTCTTAACC
This sequence comes from Urosaurus nigricauda, assembly GCA_034509955.1. Classification (NCBI taxonomy): domain Eukaryota; kingdom Metazoa; phylum Chordata; class Lepidosauria; order Squamata; family Phrynosomatidae; genus Urosaurus; species Urosaurus nigricauda. The sequence continues at coordinate 135,715,464 of JAOEGL010000001.1, read as the reverse complement.
TTCTCTTCTCCAGGCTAAACATCCCCAGTTCCCTAAGGCGTTCTTCATAGGGCATGGTTTCCAGACCCTTCACCATCTTAGTTGCCCTCCTTTGGACCCGCTCCAGTTTCTCCACATCCTTTTTGAATTGTGGTGCCCAGAACTGGACACAGTATTCCAGGTGGGGCCTGACCAAAGCAGAATAGAGTGGCACCATTACTTCCCTTGACCTAGACACTATACTTCTATTGATGCAGCCTAAAATTGCATTGGCCTTTTTAGCTGCTGCATCGCACTGTTGACTCATGTTCAGTTTATGGTCTACTTGGACTCCTAGATCCCTTTCACATGTGGTCTCTTTCAGCCAGGTGTCCCCCATTTTATATCTGTGCATTTCATTTTTCCTCCCTAAGTGCAGAACCTTACATTTCTCTGTGTTGAATTTCATCTTGTTAGCATTGGCCCAGCTTTCTAGTATATTCAGGTCATTTTGAATTTTGATCCTGTCCTCTGGGGTATTAGCTACTCCTCCTAGTTTAGTGTCATCTGCAAATTTGATAAGTATGCCCCCAATTCTGTCATCCAAATCGTTAATAAAGATGTTGAACAGCACTGGGCCCAGGACAGAGCCCTGTGGGACCCCACTGGTCACTTCTCTCCAGGATGAAAAGGAGCCATTGTTGAGCACCCTTTGAGTTCGGCCACTCAACCAATTACAAATCCATGTAACAGTTAACTTGTCTATCCCACATTTTTCAAGCTTGTTTGCAAGAATGTCATGGGGAACCTTGTCAAAGGCCTTACTGAAATCGAGGTAAACTATATCCACAGCATTCCCTTCATCTACCAAGCTGGTAATTTTATCAAAAAAAGAGATCAGGTTCGTTTGGCATGACTTCTTTCTCTGAAACCCGTGTTGGCTTTTTGTGATTATGGCATTGGCTTCTAAATGTTCGCAGACTCTCTGCTTAATGATCTGCTCTAGAATCTTTCCTGGTATTGATGTCAGACTAACTGGACGATAATTGCTGGGATCCTCTTTTTTTCCCTTTTTGAAGATGGGGACAACGTTTGCCCTCCTCCAGTCTTCTGGGACTTCTCCTGTTCTCCAGGAGTTCTCAAAGATTATTGCCAATGGCTCCGATATTACCTTTGCCAGTTCTTTTAATACCCTTGGATGTAGTTCATCTGGTCCTGGAGATTTGTATTCATTTAGGTTAACCAGGTATTCCTGTACTGTCTCTTTACTTATTCTGTGCTGAAATTCCCCCACTCTGTCCCCTTCTTCACTGTCCTCAGGTTGAGCACCTTTTGCCTTTTCTGAGAAGACTGAAGCAAAGAAGGTGTTGAGTAATTCTGCCTTTTCTTTGTTCCCTGTTAGTATTTTGCCATCTTCTGCACGCAGTGGTCCTACCATTTCCTTCTTCTTCCTTTTGCTGCGGACATGAGACCCTCTACATATTTTTGAATACCTCCAGCTCCCATAAGTCCCAACTCACATGCACAACATTACAGGATTATGGCACTTGTTCAGGAACAGCTGAAGGACTAAATGTTTCCTATTCCTGCTTTGAAATATTCTTCTTCTCAATCTCATTAAGATTCTAGTGTGCCACAAATAGCATTGGTGCCACCTAACAATGAACACACATTTATACAATGCAAGATATTCCCAGGGTATGCTTCTGGCAGGTAATGATACAAATTCTACAGATGGATAAAGAAGGGAGACCATAAAACCAGACAAGAATAACTAGTGGCCAACAACAGCAATGCTATGTAAAGGGATATGCTTAAGGCTAACATTTCCATCTCCCTTCCTTTTCACATACTGTAAGGTTGAAGAGAAATCATTGTGCCTACATAAAGTTAGACAAAATGAGTCATGCAAACATAACTTCCAGTTATGTCTATCAATATCATATTTAACTTTCAGATAGGTTTGATATCCTTGTCCCCCCTACAAATTAACATAGTCATGTGTAGGAAAAAGTATAGGCATTTGGAATGGATACATATTGGACTGCAAAAGACAGCAACAAAAAAAATGCAGGCATCTTACTAACATATCTAATTTTTCTCCTGTTTGGCATGTAACATCTTGCCTGATGAAGAAGTCAGTGGAGCTTTGAAAGCTTGCAACAAGTATATTGTGCACTTTGGTTGGCCAATAAAGGTATCACTATTTGGTGGATTTTTGTTTGAATTTGCTAAAGGGCCAACACAGCTACCCCCTGTATGTCATCTCATGGAGGTTTAGCATGTTTTGCAGCAGCAAATAGCTTGATGCAGGAAACAGATACACAGAGGGCAGATGTGCCGAATTCTTCCTTAGCAGCCACAAAACCAATATTGAGCCTGTACCTACAGAGTTAAAGATTACATTAAAATTTTATCAAAATATTAAGTACTTTTTGTACATTTTGGATGCCTTTTTTGCATTGTGGGATTTTTTTGTGAAGATTTCATTTGAGCAAAAACATTGCCATTCCCATAAATGCACAAAAAGATATGGTATTTTTATGCAGACAATTTTTTCATGATGTCCCAATTTTTTTAGTTAGTTATTTTAAAAAGCAGAATAACAGTACAGAAACTTTTGCAATTTTGACAAGGAGGCTTTGAAATTTTTCATTCTCAAGCACAAAATTAAATGATCAGGCTCTCCTACCCATACCAAATTCCTGAAGAAATGTTCATGGGGACTCAAAAACATTTCTAATATTTTAGAAATCCTAATAAATATATTATTTATATATATATATATATATATATATATTGTTCAAAATAGCTCTCCCCCCCCCCCCCAGCAAAACAAGTCAAGGGGAGTGAGGCAAGACAGACAACAACTCGCTTAGTACAACTTCCTAAAGGTCAGTATAAGATTTTGAAGCAATGTTTTACAAGGAAGATGACTGTAGATCATAGGGCTAAGTGGATGGATTCTATGTTCCTTCCCTGTGACTCTAACCACCAGCACAGGGTGGGTTCCATGCAAATAAGAATGTGGATCCATATCATGAACCTATTTGGGGCAATAATGTTCAGCATCCTGGATAGCCCTTTTAATGCTCAGATTCACTGCCCCAATAAACAACCAGACATCACTGACTTTAAAATGAGGCAACTCGCACTGCATCCACATTGCAGAAATAATCCGGTTTCAAACCACTTTAACTGCTATGGCTTAATGCCATGGAATTCCTGGAATTGTGAGATATTTAGCCTCCTCTGTCAGAGAGCCCTTGTGCCACAACAATTCCATAGTATTGAGCCATGACAGTGAAAGTGGTTTGAAACTGGATTATTTCTGCAATGTGGATGCAGCCTCAGAGAAGGAAGAAGCAACTGGTATCAGTTGTAAGGAGGACAGATATAAAGATATGCTATTAGGTGAAGAGCATCCTTATTTCCTTTCCCCTTGGAGCCAAGACCAGCTGCATCTTTCTCCCTGAGTTGCCTTTCCATTGCCTCTATTCTCCACTGGTGATGAGGAAGAAGAGAAGCAGAAGCAGGAGAGGTATGACTACCACAGGCTTGACAGCTGCTTAAACGGTAGGCTTTTGATGGGATACAAAGTGCTCGAAAATATTCAAAAAGTGCTATACATGCACATAACCCACACGTATGCACACATATGTCACCAATAAGATTCCAGCCATCATTTCTATATTATCATGTTACTGATCTGTCATTCAAGTATTTTGGGCTTAACTGATTAGCAGATGTACGCACATGAGCTCTATCTACGAATGTTCTAATTAACTTGTGTGTGTTAGGGATGGTGCCTGTCACCCTGATACTGATCCTCCCTCCCACATAGGTTTATTTTTAACCATACTGAACTCCTTCAGAGGCTTGTGAGTGGGCACACAGTAGCCCAACACTTCTGTTGCTTCTGCTGTCTCCTGCTCACTGGTTCAGTTTGAGTGCCAACACTTTTGATGAGTCCAAGAAAAAGATTTCAGTCCGTATTTGCTGAACTTGCTCACTAACCAACTCCGAGTCAATTTGGACCTTTTGTGCCTAAGGGTGGAGAAACCTTGGCCCCTCCCAGTGTTGACAGGTTACCATAACCTCAAACATATTTGTCCAGCGTCCAGACCATATAGCAATGATGGGAGAAGGAGTCCGGCAATATCTGAAGGACATCAGGTTCCCCAGCCCTGCTCTGTTTTTTCTGCTCTTTGCTCAATGGCCTGATGTAAATTAATCCACCTTAACTGCACTGCCATGGGTTGATTCAGCCATGTTAATTGTCACCTAACATACACAGAGTAAAAGGGCATCCAGACAGAATGACCAGAGAGTCCCAGATTTTGTTCCTACTCTTTCAAATTTTATTTTGGAGATCCATATACATTTTGCTATTTTCTGTCAGTTCCCAAACTTCTTCTACCAGCTCTCCATGTTGGTTTATTTTCACCCAGTATAAAATCAGAAAGAACAGGAACGAAATGTGGGACTTTTCAATTAGGGTGCATCTACACTGTAGAAATAATGCAGTTTGAAACAACTTGAAATGCTGTCACTCCATCCTATAGGATCTTAGGATGTGTAGTTTTACAAGTTCTTTAGCTTTCTCTGAAAAATAATGCTGGTGTCCCAGATTTCTGTGGGATGGAGTTACAGCACTTAAAGTGGTGTCAAATGGCATTATTTCTACAGTGTAGATGCACCCTCAGTCTCGATGTGCCCTAAGCTTGGGGCATCAGCCATCACTGATTGAAAAGCTGCTTGAAGTGGAGGGAATGACTCATGTGGGCAGCAACAGCTGGATTCAGCAGCCTTATAATGTTAGCAATTCCTTTGAGTTGGGGTGAGTATCCTGCAATTGTCTAGATGCTATTGAACTGCAGTTCCCAGCAGCCTTAGACTACACAACCAGTGATAAAGAATTCTGACGCCTAAAGCCCAACAACATATAGTGGGCTGCACAGTTCCCACCCCAGCTTTAAATCTTAATGTTTAAGATAAAGATGGGTTTGGCTATATGATATGTACTTTGGGAATATTAACACAAAGTAAATCTCATTAGCAGCTAACTGGAAACTAATGTTAAGTAGTGATGTGTTTTGGTTCATATTATGAATTGAACGTTTAGCCTAGAAACTGATGTTATATTTTTATTGTGCCTTCAGTGTCTGGGAAAGTTCTTTTTTTTTTAAGTCAGCAACTCCCAGAATCCAATACTAGTCCAAAAAATAATTCCTCCAAATTCTGGTCATGCTTCACTTGTAGCCTCAGTTGTACTGTTTGCAGATGAATCCTAACAAAGAGTTGCAGATGTCTTACATAAGCAGAGATAATTTCAGGGTTTGTAGGGAGGGACAAACTGGAGACATCGGGGCCCCTTTAAATTGGCATGTTGATGATAACACAAACTAGAAAAGATATCTTCCTTCAGATAACTCCCCTCCCTCAGTTCTCCTTCCCAAGGCCAACCAAGCCATATGCCAAGTAAATATATAGACCTCCATAACCTGGGTGCTACCAGATGTGTAAGACTATACATCCCCAAAACCCCAATTCTGGCAATATTGGCTGGCAGGACAGGATTTGTTATCTAACACATCTGGCAAGGTCTAGTTTAGGAAAGTCTGCAAAGCCAACCTGAACTTGGAGTCCCAAGTGGAATTTGGTATTTAGCTTTTTGAACTTGGAGACAACAAGCCCAATGAATGGTTTAGTGGCAAAAAAGAGAGGGAGAGAGAGAGAAACTGGGCAGCAATTTGAAAAACTGTGCCCAGTTTTCTCAGGTTTTTTTTTAGCCTCAGCCTCAAGGCACCAGACGTAGCCTTACCTTGTCATGATGTTGAGTCAATAGTAGTTGCTGAGTTACCTGCTTCTCCAGAAAGAGGAGGCCAAAAGGAGTTCCAGACAGAGAGAGATGGCTGATGGTGAAGATGGTGAGCTACTGACACAACTCATGAGAGCATTGGCATACTCATTTTGAAAAGTAAACTCTAAGTTTGAACTCACTTGTGATTTTAGCAAGCCATTTTTTTTATCACATGTAGCATTCATAATATCCTACTTCAACTGCATTCTCATTGCAGAAATGATCCAGTTTGACACCACTAACTGCCATAGTAAAATGCTGTGAAATTCTGGGAGCTGTAGTTTGTTTTGGCACCAGAGCTCACAAACATAGAAGGCTAAATGTCTCACAAAAGTACATTCCCAGTATTCCATAGCATTGAGCCATGGCAGTTAAAGTGGTGTCAACCTGGATTATAACTGTAGTATGGATGCTAACTTGATTGGTTGTTTCAGTTTTGATTGCTACTTTACCTGTTCCCAAAGTTTCCAGTTGAGAAAGAAGTGTTTTAAAGATAATGTGACTGATATTTTTAGAAACACATAGCAATAGTTCAGTCATATTTAACTGTAAGAACACAGTGGTCTATTATAAATTTAAATGACTGGAACCAACAAGCCTGTCAGCACAATCTCAAGATCCGTAGCTGTGTAGAGTATTCTACAATCATTGGAGTAGATTTATTCTGCCTCAGGGGTCAAAGGGGATGGTTTAATGAATAATCACTGACTATGCATTTTCTTACAACTGATAAATAAAGACATAAACTGATGGGGGAAATCCTGGTTTATAGACATTTCACTTATACAGATGAATTGACCTTTTGGCACCCAACATTTCTTAGATAATTAGGCCTCAAATGAGACTTGATTTCAATGGGATATGTGCAGCTTTCTCTCATTATGGGCTATGCCACTTGGTATGATTTAACCATGCATTTGTACAAACAGGACAGTATAGTGGTTATAGTGTCAGACCAGGGCACTAATCCAGTTCTCTTGGTTTACTTTGGGCAACCTCTCTGTCTCTAATTCTGTCTGGTCTACCCCAAAGGGTTGTTATAAGGATAAAATGGAGGAGGAGTGGACTACCATGAAAAGGGAGACCTTTGTTTGAAGGTGTTCTCTGTTTGCAGGCTTGGTCAGTTCAATTACAGATTAAGAATATTTTTAACAAATATAAGAAAGTAAAACAAAGTAATGGGGGCTTGAAGCTGACTATCAGCAGTTAGAAGCTGGATGGCTAAGCACCTGGTCACAGTTCTTTCCACACTAGTCAAATATATTTTGCTCTAGTTTCAGTTATAGCAATTATTTCTAAATATATTTATATATTAAGCTATGCAAATCTGCATCCTTTCTTTTCATTTGTCAAAAGATTCCTAAGCAATTGTCAAACCCTGAAAAATCACACTGAAAGGGAAATTTGCTAGCTTTGTATTTCCATTGCCTCCTAAAGTAGGTATTGCTGTAGATCTTTTAAAAGTAGCTTTTTATTTGCCTGTTTCTAAAAAGTATGTAAAATGCTACAAATGCCACTGGTCTCTGGTATAAAATTTACCCTTTTCCAGTTCATTTTATAAACAGCTTAACATCCACAACAGAGCACAAGCAATGTTTGAGTCATGGAATTCTTCTTCCACCATTTGTCTGAGGCCAGCCCCTCCTAAAAGTAACTAAAGTTGTCATTAGTATCATAAAAGTAGCTAAAAGTTATCATTACAGTGCCAAAAAGTTATGTTAAAATTGTAATGCAACTGAGTTAGACCTTTATTGTGAAATAAATTAATTATAAGCAAATCGTTATGTGTAACTACTGTAGTTACTTCCAAGCTCTAGCTGTGGAATTACATAGACCTCAGTCACCTACAAAATCTTTCCCATTTTCTTCAATAAAGGAGACATTTCAATACATGTAGAAGAACCATGAGCCAGCATTGCATTGTGGCTTGAGTGTTGGGCCAGGACACTTGGAGATGAGGTTTGATTCCCAGCTCGGCCATGAAACCCACTGTGTGACCTTGGGCAAGTCACATGCTCTCAGCCTCAGAGGAAGGCTATGGCAGACCTCCTATGAGCAAATCTTGCTAAGAAAACCATATGATAGGGTCACCTTAGGGTCACCATGTCAATGTCCAGCAGCAAACCAGACGAATCAGAAAGTACAGAGCTGTTTCTTCTGTTCCAGAGATGGACATCATGCAGCCTTCCAGATGCTGAACAACTGCAACTTCCAGCAATCCTAGCCATCATAGTCAATGGTGGAGAATGCTGAATCCAACAACATTTGGAGGGCCATGCAATCTCTACTCATGCTTTTTTTCAAAAGAATGCATGCATTACATGGACACTCTATCGCTGGGATACAGGTCATAGTAATAGTTTGCAGCCTGAAAAGCAAGAAGAGGGAGGGGGAGAGAATGTGACAGCACTTTTAGGACTATCTGGTTTTTATTTTAACATGAACTTTCACAGAAATAAATCTCACTTCTTCAGATGCAGAGATATGTGCTTTTCAGATATATGATTTGTATATTTCTGGATTCTAGAATCATAGAATCATAGAATCGTAGAGTTGGAAGAGACCACTAGGGCCATCCAGTCCAACCCCCTGCTATGCAGGAAATCCAAATCAAAGCACCCCTGACAGATGTTCTATTCTATTGCACTCCCACAACTGTATAAATATACTTGATAACTTGAGCCTTTAATATCACTTGGTACTGCATCTGAAGAAGTCGGTTTATATCCATGAAAGCATATCCTAAAATAGAAACCAGTTAGTCTAAAAGGTGCTGCCATGTTCCATCCCCCAACTCCTTTTTATAGTTCACAGTAGGCCTGCCTAGAAGACAACAGCTGTTCTACTTTATAATCTATGGGATTGGGAAATGTCAAGTTAAGAAACAAAACATATTTAAGATCTATCTTTATAATCTTTGCAAATGTTAATGTACCAAAAAAAATTGAGATGGAGAAAGAAGCTGATACTTTCCCAGAAAGGAATTTTGGAAGTATGATATTATTCTTACAATGACAGAATAAAAATATATCATCACTGCACCAATTATGCAGGCAAATGACTGTGGTTTAAACTTTTTCCTACGCTGAAATTTAATGAGTACCTTAAAATGATGTCCTCAGAAGTCAAATGAGCAGAGTCATTTATATCTTCCTTGCTAGGTGCTTAGTTAAAGCACTCTTGCAATTAACCTTTCTCCCTCTCCATCTGGCAGGTATAACAAAGGAACCTTTGAAAATTTGCTTTCTTTCTCTGTTTAAGTGAAAAGAAGGAGGAAAAAGCCAGCTGAGAATTCCAAGAGTGGGGGAAATGGTAGGCAAGATTAAGAACTGACCCTGCAACACAGTTTTAGGAAGGATAAATCAAAACTTCAATTTTACTGGCTGATAAAGCCATCCTTTGCTCTTCTTCATCATGTAGGTGTGCCGATACTTAGGCTAGGATATTTCCAGCAATCATCTATTACTTGGGCAATCCAACCCTAATTCAAACCTATGAAGCAGGCTGCATCCGCACTGCAGAAATAATCCAGTTTGACACCACTTTTACTGCCATGTCTCAGTGGAATCCTGGGAACTGAAGTTTGTTGTGGCACTAGAGTACTCTGGTAGAAAAGGCTAAATATCTCACATAACTATAATTCCCAGAATTCTATAGCATTGTGCCATGGCAGTTAAAGTGGTGCCAAACTAGATTATTTTTGCAGCGTGGATGCAACTGCAGTATACCTTGTACAATTGTTGGTGCTTTCTTTACAGCTGTGTGTCTGAAATGAGCTTCCAGACATTGATAAACTCCAACTCCCAGCACTTGTCACCATATTGGTTATCAGCTTCCAACTCAGATATTGATTCACAGGTGGAGTGGGGGCAAGGCATGGGAGAGTTATAATGGTGGATGCTCTTGCATGGTCCCTCCGGCTGCCCTCCATCAGAGAAGTAAGCACTGTGTTGAGAGGGAACACATTTGGCTGAAATCTGAGATTTGGAAGCTGAGAGAGGACCTTCACACCACTTGATGGAGCTGCTCCAAGATCTGTTAAGGATTAACGTTACAGCAGCTCTATCCCAGATCAGATCTAACCTACTTATAAGAGGAGGGGTGGCTTTTAAGTAGGATTTTCCCAGCCCTGCTTACAGGAGGCTTTTTCCAATGCTGAAAACCTGCAGGGGGTAGTGCAGTGTTACTAAAAATTATTTGTTAAAGTATTTCTTCCTACCGTCCCATATCAAAAAAAATTCAGGGAAGGTTACAAGTAAAACAAACAGTTGAAAACAATAAAATAATGTAAATAAACTAAACAAATAAACATAATCATGAGTTAAAACAGATCTGAAGGATTAAAGCAGTTTAAAACTATGTGCATTAGTATCTGAGAGAAATGGAGAAGGCCCAAAGGTTTTGATGAACAGGCATGTTAATGTTAATCTGCCGGTAATATATTGGGCACTACCAAGTTTGTTGTGGCACTAGAGTACTCTGGTGTTTGGTTTTGGCACCTTTTGTGGATACCAAAATATGTGGATTCTCAAGTCTCATTTTATAAAATGGCATAATAGAATGATGTCCCTAATATAAAATGGCAAACTCGGAGTGTGCTTTTTAGAAATTTCAAAAAAAAAAAATGTATTTTCAAACTGTGGATAGTTGAATCTGTAGATGCAGAATTTGTGGCTATAAAGGGCCTACTGTACTGTTGTTAACATATGAAATAGTTACTTCTATAAAAGGAGCAAAAGTTACAATAGTGTATTTATAACACATGAAATTAACAATTGGAAAAGTTCATTTTCAAAAATAACATTCCAAGGTGGGGATTGAAGGAAGTCCAGGTCAATATAATAAATAAGAATTACGTCTCCAATGGACCGATCAGCAGTAGTTGAAAATGATGCTGTACTTGATGGCCAATGGCTAGAACTACTGCAGGATAAAGACCACCAGGATCTTCTGGGACTGGTTTTACCATATTTGCAGAGGAAATCATTTGGCACAAGTATCAAGCCAAGAGCATAGTCAAGACTCTGAGGGAAGCTTAGTGCTCACTGAAAGAATACAGAGTTGAGGAAAAACAGTTGAAGAACAGGACATTTCATAGAAGAACAAGCAGTGGCCAATAGAAATAAGAACAGGTGAAGACAAAAAGGGCTAAGATAATCAGAAGGCAAGACAAGAATGGTTAGTACAAAACAAAACAAAATCAGAAGATGACTTCAACTACGCAGAAAATTATATTCCTCTTATACAGACAGGCAGACACACACAAACAGAAACCCTGAATGCTCAAGCCAAATAAACAAAATGAAAGAAGTAGAGATTATGAGTGGTTATTATGGGGAATGAACCTTGTTCACAATGAAAAAGTTGTTTTTCTGCCAGCCCAGCCTGCAGATAATGCTTCAAGGAATGTAATTTGTACCAAGTCAAATCACTTGTCCATCTAGCACAGTACTGCCTGCTCTGATTAATGACATCTTGATCTCAGGTACAGATATTTCTCATCTCTGTTACTTTAAGACCCTATTTAACTGGAGATAGAATCTACCATATGGATGCAAATTATTTATACAACCACGACCCCTGTCATCATAGCAGTGAAGGAGCCAACTGTTCAGGACTAGCATTATCAACCTTTGGTGACATGCGTGCCTTCAAATTAACAAAGAAACAGAGTGAGAAAAAGCAGTCTTTCCATTTCTGAGGCTCAGCTTCAACTCCAGTGTGTAATGGGGTACCCATGTTCAGTGGGATCATATCTCAGAGTAAGCATTCATAGAACTGTGGCATTAATTTTCTACCATACTGGGTCTGAGTGTTATCTCCTTCTTATATTCTCTGCTTCTTTCTCTAAGTCTGGGCTGGATCATTCGATATCTTTCATGCATTCTTGAAAACCATAATGACTAGAGAAACTGAACTGGTTTATGTACTGAATTCCCAATGTTTCTGCACATCTGTACAGTGATATAACACTTAAGCAGGACTTTGGCTAGAAAAATCCAACTCACACAGGCAGCTGTCATGTTAGTGACCCAAGTTTATTGAAGCTACTGGTCAGACAGCTATAGTCTAGGAACATAGGTTATGTCTGAACATTACTTCTGTGCAAGCAGATGAGAGTACACAGACACATTCTCTGTCGCCTTTGATGAGATGGAGAATACCAAAAAAAAAAAAAAAATACTATTCAAACCCATCCTAGATCACAAGAAGAGAGGAGGGGTAAGAAGAGGAAAGAAGGAAAATAAAAATTGCTGTAGTGTCACTGACATGAAACATTTCAGGCCCACTTGAGGTTCTTGTTTCACCAGCTGAAGACCAGTGATTCCAGCAGTCTGATAACTTATTTTGGCTTACTACATATAACTATTTTAGGAGCCCCCCCCCCCCCATTCTAAGTAGTGCTTGAGGCTCTTGGGTTTATTTATTACCTGACAATACACAATACAAGCCTTGGAACCTGCCTTAATGGAATTTGGACCATATATGAAAAGAGTCAAAGCCCATTAAATGTTTTTGATCCACTAGGAAATCTTTAGCACTGTAAAAGAAACGTAATCTGGATTGCTGACAAGAAAGGGTCATAAAATGGGAGCTGCTGACACTTTGGAATGTTGTCTGAGCCTCCATAGCCTCCTTTTCATGGTAGTTTTCCACACACTAATATCTTCTTAGCCTAATTATAAAATCATTAATTAAAAATGAAAGTATGCTCATCACAGATAGAGTAATAAGGTTACAGAATATGCATCCCAAGAATATAGTACAGAAAGGATGATGGTGCCATGTTCATCTTTCTCTGTTTTACCCTTGTCATCTAATCAGCTTATTATACTTTTGGCCTTTAGATTTCTACACAAAAATAGATAAATAATTGACATGCATGTCACCATTTAATTTTTCTTCAATTAGCCAACATTTCAACTTTTTCTTTTCACAAATATATCTATCTTCTTTGCAGTAGAGGCCTGGTTTCTGTTCTTGATTTTGGTTAAAAATGAATAGACTTCAGACTATCTATCAGAAAATGGCATAGCTCTGAAGAACTATGAGATCAAACACATACCTTTATAAACCTTCTTTAATGGTTCATAGAGAACCAATATAGTGTAATGTTGGAATAGGAATCCTAGAATGTGCCTATTAACTGTCATCAAGTCATCCTCAATTTATAGCGACATGATGAATGAGATATCGCTAAGACACTCTGTCTAGTTCTTTCATAGTTGCCCTTCCAGGTTTTGGTCTTCTTCTGACATCTTGACTGCAGTCTCTATTCTGATTCTGATTCTGTTTCTGATTCGGATCCAAGCTATTAAAAATATTTAACTATTTCATTTTCTTCATTATCTACATTAAAGTTATGTAAATCATCAGCACTCATTATTTTTGGTTTCTTAATGTTCAGCATTAAACCTGCCTTAGCACTTTCACCCTTGACTTTTTTCAGTAATTGTTCCATGTCTTTGCTATTTTCTGCTAGTAGTATGGGTATTATCTGCATCTTTTAAATTGTTGATGTTCCCTCTTCAACTTTTCTCACCTCTTTCCTCTAATCTTGCTTTCCCCATGATATTTTCAGGATACAAATTAAGAGATATGGTGATAGTATGCAACCGTGCCTGCTCCCCTTGCCAATTAGAAACCATTCTGTCTCTTTGTATTTTGTTCTAATAGTAGTCTCTTGTCCTGAATACAGGTTACACATCAGAACAATCAAATGTTATGGCACATCCATTTCTCTAACAACAGTCCATAACTTTTCATGATCTATACAAACAAAGGCTGCAATCTATAGAGTATAACAAATACAGAGTATAACGAATCCTAGGGACCAGGGTTCAAATCCCTACTCAGCCATGGAAACCCGCTGGATGACCATGAGCAAGTTCTACTCTCTTAGATCCAAATGAAGGCAGTGGTAAACCCTCTCTGAATAAATCTTGCCAAGAAAAGGGTTATCATACAATCAGAGGGTTGCCATAAATTGTATTCAGTGTAAAAACACCTAATGCACAAATTGGGTGCATAAGGAAGAGGAACTCAAGGTTGCTCACATTAAGACTGAATAAAAATACAATTTTTTTTTAAAAATGTTGATATATTAAAAACACAATCAAGTGAAAATATAATGTTAAACTTTAAATAAATAATAAATTTAATTAAAGAAAACAAACCATATTCATTTGGATAAAAGCCTCTTTCTCAGCATTCAGTTGACCAAACCTGCTTAAGCAAAAAAAGTCTCTGCCTGCTTGTGAATAAACAATAAGGTGGGAGCCAGCCTAGGCCAGAGGTTCCAGAGCCCAGATCCTACACAATTATAGCACCTTGATTCCACTTTGACTGACATGGCAACAGCCTGTGGGATCTTGGGATTTGTAGTTTGGTCAAAGGCACCAGAGAAACTCTGTGTGAGAATTCTAAAAGCACCCCCCCCCCAACTGCACACCCTAGAATCATATAGGATGTCGCCATGCTAATTAAAGTGGAATCACAGTGCTACAATTTTATAGTGTGGAAGAAACTCAAGTGGAAATCAACAACGCAAGACTGAATGTAAATGTTTATACTGAAGAATAAGAACTTCTTTCAAGTCTAGTTTTAAAATGTAATGAATAAACTTATGAAAAGAGAAGAACAAAATATTTTCAAATTTAATTTATATATAAACATGTGCAGATACAGGAAGCCTTTAGTATCCACAGAAGTTTGGTTCCAGTATCACCCCCACCCCCACAAATGCCAAAATCTACGGCTACTCAAGTCCTATTATATTCAGTGGCCTAGTAAAATTGTGTCTCTTATATAAAATGGCAAAATCAAGATTTCCTTTTTGGAATTTATATATTTTAAAAAATATTTTCAAAGCATGGATGGTTTAATATATGGAAGCAGAATCTGTGGATATGGAAGGCTGACTGTATACACCCTAGATAATAGATGGCACGTGAACTATGCATATCTGAAATGAACCCCCTTATATTACTACTGAGGGCCAGTGTGATATAGTGGTTTGAGCACTGGACTATGATTCTGGAGACCAGGGTTTAAATCCCCACTCAGCCATAAAAACCCACTGGACAAGTCACATTCTCTCAGCCTTGGGGGGGGGAGGCAAAACTCTTCTGAACAAATCTTGCCAAAAAAAAAACCCCAGGATATCTTCCCCTTAGGATCACCATAAGTTGGAAACTGCTTGAAGGCATCCAACACAACACACATATGTTTTTATTAACTTATTTGGTTCCTCTGTGTGCCACACATTCTTTTGAAAGTATCGTTGTAAAAGTCTCTCACATTAAAATAATTACTCTGACCATGCAATATGAGCCAGACCATACTGTATTATTTCGTATTTCACCCATCCAGTGCCAAGGCCTTTTTCCCTCCTCAAAAAGGAATTCATTATCTCTCTTGCATGAAATGGGAGGGATTAATGAGGAGAGTGGTGATTCCCGCCAGCCCCTTCAGCCTTTGCTAATTTGAAGTGAATTACAAAATAGCTAAAATTGCTAATTAAAATTATAATTCCAATCTGAAACAATGAAATGAAATCCCGTAATAATAATCTTCACATAGAGCTTGACAGCTGGCCCGTCTGATCCTCGTAGTCTGCTTACCAAGTGGAATTAGTGGCACTAATAAAGCTGCTTAATAGTGTGAGTACAGATCCAGCGAACCTGCCGTGGCCAGCTGGGCTTACAAGCATTGCCAATCTACCAGCAGCTGCTAAACTATCGGCACTGCTGTCTCCGTTTCAGAAAATCTGCATTATCATCTATTAGGCTGACCTGCAGAAAACATTTTTAAAAAACCAACATAATCCTTGCTTCCATCCAAACTCTAAATGTATCTTTTCCAGTGGTCTAGTGACCAGTAATAATGTGCATATATCACAGAGTAACAACCTGTGGATCATTAAGGGATAGGGAAGCAGGACAAGGAGAGCCATTCAATGCAGAGTGGCTGCTGAGAGGAAGACCTATTTCCTTCTACTGGTTTTCTTAAACAACAACAAAAAAGTCAAAGAATAGGCAGGCATGGTATTGTTTTTCCATGCTCAGTATTGTGCTGGGGGGACTGGGTCATAGAACTTTTTTAGCTTCACTGAGCTTGTTGAGCACTTATCCTTGTAATGAATTAGCCTTATTTGGAGGATAGCCAGGGTAGGGATTGGAAACCAAAAGGAATTTCATTCTTAGGGTCAACATTGGCACCATAATGACCCAATGCAATGTTATACATTAGGGAGAGGAATCATGTGGTCCTCAAAAGGTTGTTGGATTTCAACTCTCCCATCAGGTCTAATTAACATAGCCAATGGTGGGGGACGCTGGGAGTGGTAGTTCAAATCCATCTAGAGGGTCCCATGAGTCCTATCTTGTTGCAAAGCCCCCTAAATGTGTGAAAATGCACAAACATATTCTCACAACTATCCCAGATTCTCATACTCCTGTATCTCTGGCTGCTGCTACACTTCAGCATTAATGTAGTTTGACACTGCTTTAACTGTCATGGTTCCATTCTATGGAATCCTGGATTTGTAGTTTTTTGTGGCTCCAGGCTCTCTGACAAAGAAGGCTATATGTTAAATTACAAATCTCAGGATCCCATAGCACTGAACCATGGCAGTTAAAGCTGTGTCAAACTGGATTATATCTGCAGTTTCAGATGCAGCCCCTCTCAAAATAGCGATAGGAAATAAAACAGCATCACCATTCTGAAAGAGACTGGAAAGGCAAATGGAGGTATTTGGCTTGCTCTGGTGATGGTGTAGCCCATGGAGGGTCTGAGTGGGATATTGGCCCTCAACCCTACGGATGTGTCATCCCTGTTTTAAAACTAAAGAATTCTTACTCCAGGTGCAATTGGCACTTTTCTGACATGGCTCCTCTTGTGCTCTTTTTAGATTACTTAAGTCTGCAGTAAAACCAACAAAGTATTGTGACACCTCACCTGAAAGACTGGGAATTTTCATTTAGCATAAACCTTTATAGACAGCAACCCACTTCTTCCAGTGGGCACAGCTCCTCTCCATGAAACCTTCTGCCAAAAAACTTGTTATCAGTGGTGTTTGGTCTTAGTGGAGTGGTGGATCCACTCCTGCTTTTAGTTCACACTGTAAAATAGCTATCCAAAATGAGGAACCCTATCCCCCAAATACCCTCACAGCAGCTGGGAGGGCCCTTTTATGGTGTGGACTTAAGCTTAAAGTGGATTTATACCCCCACTGACATAGGTGCCAGAAGATACTTTCTGACCTCAGGTTCTAAGACTCTGTTCTCGACTGGTTTAAATCTTACTTGTCAGATAGATCTTTTGCAGTGGTCATGGATGGTCAGACTTCCTCCTCTTTTCCCTTATTTGTTGGAGTTGCCCAGGGCTCTGTCCTGGGTCCCCTTTTGTTTTCTCTATACACATTGTCCCTAAGCCAACTTATCAGTTATTATTTTTTTGGGGGGGGGGGTTTCTCCTACCATCTGTATGCTGATGACACCCAGCTGTATCTTTCCACCCCTGACCTTTCGCCAGGGCTTGAACAGCAAGTTTCATCTTGTCTGGCTGCCATCTCTCAGTGGATGCGACATCGGTGCTTGAAGCTCAACATGTCTAAGACAGAACTTCTCATCTTCCCACCTAAGCCCACCCTTCAATACTCCTTTTCTGTATCTGTTGATTTCATCAGAACCTCCTTAGGTACTTTTCTTATTAATTTAAAAATAGCTGTAATTATTCAGTCATAGGTGACGGTAATGATCTATCAAATATGTCATCTTTCCCTAGCCTGGCTCTATCCAAACGTTCTGGACAGTAACTCCCAGTGTTCTTGTCAGTTGGCAATTTCAGCTAGGGCTAATGGGTGTTGAAGTCCAATGTACCTGGAGGACAACAGGTAGGGGAAAGCTGGAATACAGACTTGGGCTTAGCAAAAATGCTTGTGTTGGTTGTAAAGGAATGATATAATTTCCATCAGTTTCTGGGATACCCTGTCTGGAAATGCGGCAGTCTTAGGTAGTGAGAAAAGCTGGGCATAGCCCTGAGACTGAAGCTTAAATCAGACTTTGTGTGTTATCACTCAGGGAAAGTAACACCACAAGGTGACTTTTCCTGTCATTGTTGGTAGCTTTGTGTGTCTCTTTGAGCATTTTTGGTAATAATATGCAAAGCCATTAACTTCCAGTTGACCTAGTAGTCCTGTGAATTTCCCTTGAGATTTTATATATGAAATCTGTGTTCTTCATTATTTTTCCTCAATGGTCTTGGAAGATTTTATATATTTCAATCTTGATTTCATGCCACAGAGAAGTATTTATAGTGCTTTAAGGCAGCAAATGTAATCATGCAAGAATGTGGAAAATATGACTTGATGATGAAGATTCCCCATTAAGTTATATTAAGTCACCTCCAGCTGGGTTTCTTTGGGGTTCTTTTTTTAAATCTACATTTGGAGGGGCACAGTGACAGGCATCCATAGTAGAGGTCCTTTGGAGGTCCCCGAAGATGTTGTCATTGCTCTGCTTCGAGCTATAGGAAAATAGGTGGATGATTCTCTGCTGCTCCCCTTGCTCCCCTTGCTCTGCACTGACCAGGAAATGGCTGGGTTCAGGGGGCTGCAGCAAAGAAAGTTAGTTGCACTTTTATGTCATTATACAATGCCAACAAGAGTCCAGCCAAGCTTTTCTAGGATGCATCTACTGAATTCATTTCAATGCATCTTGCAGCCTACTTGGAGCCTGGAAAGTTCTTTTTCCAAAGTAATTTGTTCCCATTTCTCCTCAGGGAGGATGAATAGTAATCTACTGTTGTTACAGTGAAGCCAGTGAGACCTTAGCATTGCCCTATGACTCTTGAGAGCAAGGTTCAAAACCCTGCTGAACCATAGAAACCTACTGGGTGCCCTTGAGTGAGTCACACACTTTCAGTCCCAGAAAACCCCTTGATAGGATTCATAAATTGGAAACAATAAGACAATAACAAAAATTGTTACAGCACTGAAAAAGTAATTTGTTGTTTTTTTTTAAAAAAAGCTGAGTTTATTTTATTACTTTGCTTTGGTTTACTTTTTTTTAAAAAAAGACTGATTGCCATAAAATTCAAAAACATTATATTTTAAAACATCAGTAAAAAAATGCTCATTACACCAAGCAAGTATCATCACTCATCCACAGTATACTACTTTTGAAAGGTGACTATTGTTGTACCTTCATTTTAAAAAAAAGTAGCTCAACACAGTTAAATACATTCCCTGTAACTCATTGCTTCCACATTCTGCACCTATCTGTGGAACAATGTACCATATCTCTGCAGAAGTCATAAGCAGGGCAAACTTTGCCTCCTTTGTCTTGGTTGTCACAACTCTGAGCACTGATGGGGTCAACTGAAGTAATATCCCACTAGCAGAAGTTTAAGGGCTGGGGTTTCCTGTCAGAGCAGAGAGGCAGCTGTTCTTTAACCATGTTTAATTTAAATATTTTTTTCATGACTGCGGGATGACAGCATAAATATTTAAAATCATTGATAGGAGTAGAATGCATTAGAACACAGAGAGGCTGCTGCACAGTGGCTGTTAAATTATGAATCTCTTATGCAATGAATACATTTTACCTCTCTGTCTTTTGAAGAATTAAAAAATGATGGCCTTGGTCTAAAAATCCTTTGTCAACTCCTTGTGGGAGTTCTTTGTATAAACGAAAGCTCCCATTTGTCTAAATGAATTAATTTGTAGTTGTATTAATTGACAGATAGACTGGAGTATAGTGGGCCAATCCAGTGAAGACCTCAAGTTCCAGTTTTTATAGGTGGATAACATGTGTGAGTGTGTGCGCATGCACGCATGCATGAGAGAAAGAGAGAGAGAGAACATCACTTACTGTCACTGTACTACCCTGAACAGACCCAATTTCATTAGATTTCAGAAACTAAGCTGGGTTGGGCCTGATTAATACTTGGATGGGAGACCACCAGGAAACAGGAGGGATTCCCTGGTAGTCTTACTTGAAACCCCTGAGTGGTGCTGTCAGTCACTGTGGACAATACAAGGCTAGATAATGGTATGACTTTGACTTGTGCTGAGTTAAAGCTAACTTTCTTTCAGCCATGAGCCCATCCAAATCAAATCTATCTCAAATTGGCAATTCAAATTTATCTTCATTGTTAATTGCCATTAAATTGACTTTGACCTATGACAACTCTGTGAATGAGACACTTCCAAGTCAGCCCTGCTTGCTTACAGACTCAGGGCCATTACTTTCGTGACCAAGTCTATCCTTCTGGAATGTGGTCTTCATCTTTTCCTACTTTCCCAAGAGTAATTGTCTTTTCTAGTGAATCATGTCTTTCCATGACAGTTCTACTCTTTCAAACGGGAGGAATTTCTCCCAACTTTGAATGGAGCCAATGCGGATTCATGTAAATTCGCTAGTTTAGCGAATTTACATGAACCCCTGCTCCGTTCGGAATTACTTCCCATTACCCGAAAATAACCCCCTCCTGCCCGAATTTGCATGCGAAGCTTTAATTCGCAATAACATAAAACCCATGATTGCGTTCAAATTGGCTTCCCTCTTGCCCGAATTTGCGTGCGAAGAGTTAATTCGCAATAACGTAAAACCCATGATTGCATTCGAATTGACCTTAAATTATACTTCCAATTTAGCCTCGTATGAAAGAGTCCAGTTTCTGTTTAGTCATCTTGACTAGGGAAAGTTTGGGGTTGACTTGCAGTAGGAGCAATTGATTTTCTTTTGGGCAGCCCATGCCATCTGTAGAGCTTTCCTTCAACACCACATTTCAAATGAGTCTACAAAAATAAATAACCTATATTTTAATTTTAAACAACCCTGTTTTTCAAAATGATCTGTCATTAAGTGCCTAGTGGTGTTGTCCAACATGTAAGTGCTCCATTTCACCTTGTTAATTATCAGTGACATTGTGGTTCAGTTTACTGGCATTTTTGCATTTACAAAGAATGTTTGGCTGTGGGAATTCCCCAGTGGTATCTTGATGGGATCCAGGAATGAGTCATTGAAGTTGTGTAGATGGGTTGTCTAGCCATTCGTACTGTATTTTGGGAAACACCCTGCACTATATGTGTACTAAGTGGCAACAATATCCAAGTCAGGAGATAGGCCAAACACATACGAAGAGAAAGAAATGTGTCCATTGATGAAGTCAATGGTTGGAACACCACTCTGACACACAGGGGCAGTACAGATTGCCCAAAAGGGGTGGTCTGTACTCACTCAAAGAAGTGCCAGGATGGGGCCAGGGCTGCCTCACCGGCAGCCCCAGAGGCCCCATCCCGGCGCTTCTGCAGGCCGCGGAGAAGTGGCGAACTGCCACTTTTCTGTGGCCTGAAAGCGGGGTGCAGCAGGTGCCCTGGGAGCCTGCTACACCCCACTATTCCCGTTATCTCTGCCTGAGTTGGGGGTCTGTAGTAGACTCCCACAGTAACATCCCTGTTGTTTCCCTCTCCTTTAATTTTTATCCAGACACTCTCCACCTGGTTTCCAATATTGATGTCCTGTATCTTTTCACTGCTGTAAATATCCCTCACATATAATGCTGTTCCTCCTCCTTTCTTGTCTGGCCTGTTTCTCTTTAAAAGGTTATATCCCTCTATTTCTACATTCCAATCATGAGACTCATCCCACCAGGTTTCAGTGATGCCTATTATATCATATTTCCCTTTGTGTCCTAGGAGTTCAAGTTCATCTTGCTTATTTCCCATGCTCTGTGTATTAGTGTAGAGACATCTGAGACCATGTGTCCCCTTTACTTGCTGCATGTGCACATTTTTTTTTTTTGCCTCCTACTGTTGGCTCTTTGCAATGTTTGCCTTGTTCCTTCTATGTCAGTTTGATTGTTAATCCTCCCATACAGCAGGTGATAATACTAAAGATGGGGTAAAGTAGCTGGTTGCCATACTGGTTGAAATAAGGTTCCCTCACTCACATTCTCAGAGCTTTTTAGACTACAGTTCCAAGAATCCTCCACCCATAACAGTTAGTAGCCAAGTTGGCAGAGGGATTATGGGAGCTATGGTCACAAAAAGGAATTTTCCCAAATTCTACATATGCTTTGCCCCCCTGGTGTATTTCTGGCATGAAAACTAAAAGGGTCTTGAAGAGATGTAGCATGGAGGGACCACATTTCTTACTTGGTTTTTGGTGGGATGGGTATTCCAGTCTGGGGGTGATGAACAAGACCCTGCTCAATATGTCATTGTACTTTAAAAAGACCTAGAAAGAGGCAGTATGGAGAAAGATTTTGTAGCACCATTGAGACTAACTGAATGAAAGAAATTGACAGCATAATCTTTTGTAGACTAAACTCTATTTTTTCAGATGCATGCATACATCTGAGGAAGCACACTTTAGTCAACAAAAGCTCTTGCTGCAAATTTCTTTCTTTCGGTTACACTCAGAGGTGCTACAAGATCTCTCTACATACTAATTCTACAAACTAACATGGTTATATCTTTGAATTCTAGAGAAGCAGTTCTAGAAGAAGGCTTTCTTCTTAAAAATTCTAAAATGTTGGTATTACGGAATTGTCAGTGCATTATCTAAATTACAACAAAGACAACCAGGAGTCATAGTCACTCATTTTATTATTGGATTTGGAAGTGTGCAAAGAAATGCAGTACAAATGAAGAGCTGACTGTTTTGAATCAAAACCCATCCAGCTGGTCAATCAGGCAAATGGAGCTGGCTCCTTCTTTGCTCTCATCAAAGTTTTGGACAGGAGGGTGGGTGAGCAAGGTCCGCAATTCTGAATGGCTGTGTAATTTTCCTGGACAGAAAGACAAGCCGTTTATCCCCCATTAAATGGGTACAAGTCTTAGAAACTCAGCTCATGCCCATATTATGCCTATACACTTTTGTTCTAAATAAGGACAATTCACGTCCCTAGGATCTCATCTGCGTTTGCTAGCAGTGCTTTGAGTGGGCAGTTTCGGAAGCAAGCTGCCTTTCAAAACAGTGCTCTCTTTTTCCTTTGCCATCTGCCTAATGGTTGTGTCTGTATTATTTAAAATTCCAATCTGAACCACTCCAACAAAAGAAATTAAATCCAGTGGAAAAACTGGCAAAGAGCTGTTTTGAAGGATGGCAAAGGAGGGGAAAACCACGGTGTAAGGGGCAGCTGGAGGGTATCAAATCGAATGTGGCAGCTCTTTCTTTTGCTGTTATTGGGAATTTGCTTGAAGGGATTGGCAAAATGAAACTTCTAGTACCTGAACTAATACAGATCCATGTAAATTTAAACCCTGATCTTATGGAGCAGTCACTTCAGCACAGGATCAAAAAAAGGGGGCTTGCTTCATCTGCTTTTGAAGTATGTGTGAAACCACATTCCCTATACTAATTCTCATGGGCTGAGCATCTCCTGTGAAGCGTGCATGCATGTTACTCCCAGACATTTAGTGGTAGCCTGTATGATACAGTGGCTATCATGCTGGGCTTGGCTGTGGGAAACCCGGGTTCACATCTCTGTTTTTCCGAGGAGCTCACTAGGTGGCTGCAGCAAACTACTAGCTCTCAACTGTTAAGCTGCTACTCTGTGTCCCTTGCAAGAAGATGGGAAAATCTAACTCTCTTCTGTGCAGGAAGCCGAGAGAACAGTGTTGCTTGTTAATGGATATATTTGCCTTCCTCCCAAGAGGATGCCAAAAAGTTTTACAGGCTCTGTCAGACTAGGTAAGTTAGATTTGCATCATCTATGCCTTTTCTGGATTTAATTGAGGAGGTCTGTGCACCAATACTCTTCCATTTTCATGTCTTGTTTTAATTCCTTTGTCTTCCCTGTTCCTACAAAGATTTTTGTTCACACAAGCATGCCATACCCAGCACTGCCCATGTAGGTTTATTCAAGTCAGCATAATTTCATGGATGCACCCATGTCAGGGGTAGAGAACCCACAAGCCAGACTCAAACCACCAGGCCTCCCCACACAGCCATTCAAGGCTAAAGCAAGGTCCCTCAGCTCAGGAAGGGCAAGGGAGAAGGAAGCTGGAACCTTGGGACTTTCAGCTGCTGGAAACTGCAAAGGTTCTATGCCCAGAATAGAACTTGGAAAGTTACTTTGAAAAAGTATTTTGTTCCAATGAGTCACTGTAAAATTTTAAAAAGAAATGTGTTGTTATTAAAGACACTAAGATTCTACATCAAAGGCATAGTTATGACCCAACTACCCAAACCAGCAGCCACAATGAGAGATGGAAATCTATGGGTGCTTGAAGCACACCAGAATGATATATCCAGGCCCCTCCACAAATCACTGGCAGGAGAGAGTTGGAAACATTATCCTGATACACCCTGATCACCAGTAAAACAGACCTCAATTACTCAGTGCAGCCACTGGCTGTTAAGGTAAATTTGGCAAGGCATTTACAATCATGGTACCACAATTGTGAACCTGGAGCACAGCTGAATATGGAGCAATTACACATTTGCAATTCTGGATTATGAATCTGTAATTGTAGTGTTGGATGCCAGCCAGTTTTGTTATTTATTTACTTGCCAAGTTACTGGTTACATTGATTTTTTTTACATTGCTTTCAATTGTCTTTTTTTTTTTTAATAGAAACCAGAATTCACTAAGTCAGTTACAAAAGTATAACCAAGAGTTATGCATTTGTGACAGGTTTGTATACAAAATCCCTACTTGTTCCCTAATTTAGGGGATTCAAAGGGACCATGAAAGTTCCACAGTCTCCTCTTACTGGGCAAGAGCCACTGTGATCAACAGGGGAAGCAACTGGCTGATTTTGCCATTCCCCATCATGCAAGTGATCTCCAGTGTGATGGGAAATTGCAACACGGACCCTGTTTATGGCTATTTCATCAAATATCACTCCTGGAAGAGAGTGAAAACATCTGTCAGCTGCTTCTCAGTCAACAGGGGAACAGAGCCCCATCAGTCATAGGAACCATTGGCCTGGTCAGTCACTATGTAGATCCATAGCTAGAGAACTAAGTTGGTTACACATTCATAACTGAATTTTGGCCAGAATTCAAAAGAGAATAGCATAAAACTATAAAGGTGCTCCTCAAAATGCCAAAAATGCCCTTAAAAGGTAGATTTAGAAATTAGATGGCATTATTTGGTCCACCTTTGACACTTTAACAATTACTGTTAAACTGATCAAGGAACTTAATTCCCACTTGCTATGCTACTTTCAAAGTGTAACTTTGTCACACCCTGGTTAAGAAGGGGTGGGGGGAGGGGGTAATACATTATAGAAAATGATGTTAGTTGTCAGCCATTACTTCATGGGACTGATCTGGATTCTTCAATATAGACATATCCTTTGCCTTCCACCTCCCTTGGTTTTTGCAAAAGCCTTTAAAATAAACAACAGGAATGGATCATGTTGCACAGTAAAGTACACTCTGAAGCACTGCATCATCTTATTCCAAAAATGCCTCTAGGCCACAAGAAAATAAAAGGACAGGTGACTGCATTTTAGCACTTTGAACGTTATCACCAGTGGACATATTCAGTGAGAGCTAGTGGCTTCCATGACAGTGTGACAATGAATCTGCTCCAGGTTTTCCATTGTGCTTTAAAACAGCGATTCAAGGTGCTGAGCCTATTTTGGAGATAACATTCAGCACCTTGGATAGTTCCTTTAAAAAGTTATTTCCTAAAAGTTTAGAGCAGATTCACTCCTCCTCACCCCAAAATGACGGCCAACACAAGGAAAGTGTTCTGTTATGCACACACTCTCCCTCCCCCCCCCCCCCCCATTTCACACACACACCAAATGTCTATATCTGTGTATGTATCTCCTTGGGGGACTAGAGAATATTGAGCAAGGTCTTAAATACCCTAAAAGCACCAGATCCCATTTGATCTTGGAAGCTAAGCAGGTTCAGCTCTTGTTAACACCTGGATGAGAGATGTGCCAATGAATAGCAAATGCTTTAGGCTATGTTGCAGAGGAAGGAACTGGCAAAACCACCTCTGAGAATTCTTTTCCTAAGAGGATGCTTATGAAATGCATGAGTTGACATAAGTCAACAGGCAACTTGAAGGTCACACACACACACACACACACACAGAGAGAGAGTGTTGGGAGAACATGAAGATGCCATGCCTCTGTTGTGCTCTATGTAGTTGGATAGGGTGGTAGCTTGTTTCTTTGTAGGTGTACACATATCCTTTGGGATGATACACAGAACTTTTAATCCAGTGATGTCCAAATTCTGGCTCTCCAGGTATTTTGGATTTCAGCTCCCAGAAGCCTCAGCCACCTTGGCTAATGGTCTGGGTTCTGGGAGCTGAAGTCCAAAACACCTGGAGGACCAGAGTTTGGACATCACTGCTTTAATCTAAATGAAAGTCCTAACAGCTACATGTGAAGCACACAGACTGAGATTATTCCAGAGAATGTATTAGAGCTTGGTATCATGAAGAGGGGTGGGTTGATCAGTCTATCTCGGGGAAAAGCTCAGAAAAGTTACTCTTTGGACTACCAGAATTCCCTCAGGCAGCAGGACTGGTACAGATTGAAATTCCCAAAAGTAAAATTCCTCAACTGCTCCTAAATGTGGAAGAATGACATTAGTAGAATGTTGAACTGTGGGGGATCAGCAACTGCCAGAGAAGATTGTTTATATTTCTTTTCTTTCTTTCTTTCTTTTTTTAAGCTATGAAAAAGGATGGAGGAGGGAGAACAATGCGGTTTCTTTGGCTCTTCATATGGTAATGGCAGCAGTGGCGATGGATGCAATGGCTTACTGTAATACACCAGGATTGCACCCCTTATGTGGAAGGGAGAGTGTGGAAACCAAGCCCATAAATGTCTGAGTTTGAAAGATGCACATTGAGTTGTCCTGCCATGGGAAGCTGTTAGTATGGCTAAGGAATGAGGTGATCAACACTTTTGTTTCTTGTTTTTGCTGTTTTTTTTAATCAAATATTGATCAGAATGGAGATTGAAGTCAAGAAATCAGAAATTAGAAGATGACTGAATAGGAAGGGTAGCTATGATAGAACCAGACAAGATCCTATACAACTGAGCACTGAAATTAGAATAGTCCAATCCATTTTATTCCCCATCACTGCATATGGATGTGAGAGTTGAACAGAGAAGAAAGCTGATAAGAAGAAAATGAACTCTTTTGACAAGTGATTCTGGAGAAGAGTGCTGAGGATACTATAGATGGCCAAAAAGACAAACAAATTGGTCCTAGAACAGATCAAGCCTGAACACTCCTTGGAAGCCAAGATGATGAAACTGAGACTGTCATACTTTGGCAATATCATGAGAAGGCAGGACTTATTAGAAAAGGCAATAGTGCTAGAAAAGGTAGAAGGTAGTAAAAGAAACAAAGGCCCCATGCTAGATGGCTAGACTCAATCAGGGAAATCATAGGCCTGAATCTGCAGGACTTAAGCACAACATTGGGGGACAGGGGACTTGGAGTGGTCTTATCCACAGAGTCACCATGAGTCTGGGCTGACCTGAGGGAAGTTAACAGCAACAACCAAATATTTTAATTGATGATTTCAGATATCTATAATTTGTTATTTTAATTGTATGTTTTGTTAGCTGCCCTGGACTCTTACAAGGAAAGAGAGAATACAAATTAAGATAAGGACAACTTCAGAGAAAGGAAGCAACATGGTTCAACTGGTAGCCAACTGCCCTTTCAGACCTCTGTTCCTAGAATGAACTGATCATCCTGTAAGAGGCAAGTTTTAGTATCCAAACTTCCTCCTTTTCTCCCTTACTTCACATACTTTTTTACCTTTACCTCATTAGCTTGACAGAACAGGGTGTTTGGATTTTTGAAATAGAGCAAGAGCGAAAAAGATAGAAAAAGTACTCACTCTTTCAGTTCCAGGTCAAAACACACACTGTTGGAATACTGTTGGTGTCGTACCCATGCATAAGTTCCCCTATAGAAAAGATTGGATGTTTTTGTTTAAGGTGTTACATCTGCATTCAGTTCAAGTTTTCAGAGATGGAATTGCACCAACAGTGCCTTCTCAGCTGATGTATTTCTGTAACCCCCACAGAAATTAGAGGTGGTGCTCCTTGGGTTGTACATTCAGTTACAAAATGTTGCCATTTGAAACAAGGGTCATGTGACATAATCAACATGTAACTCCACACATGGAGATTCATGCTGCACTAACCTAATGCAGAATCTCAGGCTGGGTTAAATGTGAGGCATGAAGTTGCACATCTAGCACATGCATCTTTAATCCAAATCAGAAGCAGCATGTATACACGGAAAAGCCTTAAATCTCCCCATCAGTTTTCCCCCCATAAAAACTCATATAGCCCCCCTAAAGACAGTGGGGAATCTACTGAGATGGTGGCACAGAGGCAGCCTTCTCCACCTATGCACACTTGTCGCAACCTAGATTGGAGGTGTATACACTTTAAAAATAGATATACAAGAAATAGATACAGTTTCACTTAAAGTGAGCAAAAAGGAGATGCAATTACACTTAACGTAAGCCAAAAATAGACATAGAACTGCATGCTCGATGTAGCGTGAAGTTTGATTCCCAGTTAGAGAATGCAGATAGGTTCATAATCAAAATATGGCCACTAAGAAAAAACAATGTATGTCCATGGGAGCAGAAGACCAAAGATTTTTTTTTTAAAAAAAAAAAACAACAATAAAGAGGGTGGAATATCTCCAGAAGAACGTGCATGCTCAGTAGTCACAGAACAGAGAATCACTATTGGAAAAGAAAATTGAGGGGGTGGTGGAACTTCCTGATTAAAAGGAATGTTTCCCAGAATGAAGAACGTCCATTTAGAAAGTGCCAGGGGTGACACAAAATTACTCACTGCCTGAGCTCAGACATTATGTGCTGCTGCCCCATGCCACTGCCCCTACCTCCCTACCTTTCCATTTGCACTTCCCACCACCACTTCCTTAGTTATAAATGTCTCACTAATTGTCAGCAGGGGGACCATGGAGATAGCTTGTGCCACCATGGCTCAGGAAGTCTTCACAGATACTTTGCCCACAGTGCCTTACCCTGAAGACCCCTCAGAGCAAGACATTTGGGACCTGTTTTGCTCAGGAGGACTACAAACCAAAAGCTACATACTGGCCATTTGTCTACATTTCTAGAAAGTCTAAATAATAATTGTGTGGAGAAGGCAGAGGGGGGGGGAGAATCTAAAATGGCACCTTTGAGAAATGATAAGATCTGAGGCAATGGTGCAAATGACAGGAAAAGAGATTCCACGTCAACATTAGGAAGAAATTCCTGACAGTATGAGCTGTTTGGCAGTGGAGCACACTCCCTTAGAGTGTGGTAACATTCTTTGGAGTTTTTTAAACAGAGGATGGATGACTATCTGTTGGGGGGGGGGGGGTGCTATGATAATGTCTTTCTACATGGCAGGGAGCTGGATTTTATGGCCCTTGTGGTCTCTTCCAACTCTATGATTCTATTATTCTAGACCTCCGTGGATGGAAAACTATATAGTTATAACATTTAATTTTTTAAAATCACATTCAGCACTTACATTAGAAACATGAATCAGGTCCTCTTTAGCAATAGCAATTCATAAAATTCTTTTTGTTTTCTAGCTTTGTTCAAATGGGAACAAAACACATCAGTGTACCATGGACAGAACAATCCCACAAGATATAATCCTCTCTCTTGGGCACAATAGTTTTACGCAGTAATAGAAATGTGACCTGTTCCCCTCCCTTTTTTGGAAAACAAGAAAGGTTACCTATCTACTGTAGAGAGGTCTGTGGTAGGGAGGTGGGGAGAATGCCCATTAACAGCCTTGTAAAATAAACAGCAACGACTATAACCAAAGCTTTTGTTGGGCTGCAGCAAACAAAAAGTTCAGACTACTTAAGCTTTGTGTTTGTTACACTGGTTATAAAAACAATTAGCTTTAGATCACTTGTGCTGCAAAGTTTGACTTCCACATACCTTTATAATGCTCCCTTGGGTTATCATTCCCATAAATCAGGGCATGCATTCAACCAGAGCTGAGCCCATTATTGGTGAAGCGGCCTCTTGTACAGTTAACAATATGAAGCCTAAAGGTTAAGGTGGTACTAAAATGCAACCTCAGAAGAGAAAGGAGGCAGAAGCAAAGTGCGTCACAGGGTTCATTCAAGGACTCAGGCCATTTCTGCTGCTCTCAGATATGCTTGATCTGGCTATTTCTTTCTCTTTGCACTGAAATTGCTCCTGTTTTTAACCTCTTGATTGTTGCCATGATAAGCAATTTGTTTCTGGTCTGTCCCCTAGAAGCATAGCATGATCAGATTAAATCAAAGCCCTTTACAGTGCAATTCTGTACAAGGCTATTCAGAAGCAAATGCCATTGATTTCCACAGGACTTACTCTCAGGCAACAGTGTATCCTGGATTGTATTAATGGCATCCTAATAATAACGTACGTGTGCATTAAGTTCCCTTTCACATGTAGTTGTCTTTTTCATCCATGGTGTAACATCCATATTCAGTTGAAGTTGGAAATATCATGGGCTGAATATGCAGTGCCATAGGGCATGTGCTACTGTTGTGCATCACTCATGAAGATGTATATTGAGCATTATGTGTTTGTCGTTTCACATTTGTTTGCACATTCAGTTGTGCACTGTTGTGATTCACTAATGCTCAATCATCACATAAGTCCATGAATTACACATAAAATTACACTGTAGCTCCTTGATGTAGGATCTCAGCTAAAGTCTCATACATTAACCAAGAACATTAAACATGTGTTTTTGCTCTCTCACTGAAATAAAAAATAACCAATTTGGGTTCAATCTAGTCCTCCATTCCTAACCTCTATTTCCAGTGGGAGTAACTGTGCACCCAGCTGCCTTTATATAGGCAAAATTTAGAAAGCTGGAAAATTTTACATCTCCCATGAAAGACTTGTGCATTTCCTCCTTACTCTACTGAACCATTGCTTCATTCTAAGCCTGAAATTATGTAATACTGCAGAATTGTGCTGTGTTGTATCAACAGCAACATAATTTATTATTTATTTTTTATCTGTGGTATTTATACCCTGCTCTTCAGCCCTAAAGACTATCAGAGCAGCCTCCAATTTTTATTTTTAATTAGATGGTTCTCTGCCCTCAGGCTTACAATCTAAAAAGAGATGACACAAAAGGAGAGGGGATTGATGGTGGGGAAGGGTATGAGATTCAGTGGATCTTCTCTCCCTCTGAGGGCTGGACCAAGGCAAATGGACTGGAGAAAGGGCTTTCTTTCTTCAGGCTAGCCCTGATGGAGGCCTGCCTGTTCACTCCCTTGCAGGCCGGAGGATGACAGTTAGCATGGAAGGAGGGCTCTCTTTCTTCATAATGTATATGAAAAAGTGTAGGGCTGTAGTAGAGTAGAAAAAAGGAAACTGAGAATGAAAGAAGTTATTGAGGAGAGGTGATTTCAAGAGACTGTAAAGAAAATTTACAAAGCCCTGTTTACTATTTATCTTTTGTTAAGAGGTGAATGTATTTACCTTGGAACTGTCTATTATTATTCCTTTTGGGGAGGAAAACCATACTTTCCAGCATTTCACAAATGAAAATGAAGATACATGTGACCAACCAATATCAGAGTTTAGTTAAAATGGCAAGCATTATTAATGAAGAAGAATACACAAGCTAGGAGAGGCTGCAGCAGTTTGCTTTTGATTGAGCCTACTGGGAAGGGCAAGATTTTTCCCCTCTTCCCTTCTCCACCCTGCTGAGTTATCTGAGGGGTTGTACAGACTGGCATAAAGAGCTGGAGATGCCAGCCACAGATGCTGGTGAAACGTCAGAAAGGAACTCTTCTAGAATATGGCCACATAGCCTGAAAGTTCCACAAAAAATTAATCCTGGTCACTGCTGGAAACTGGGTCTCCAGACTCAGAATTTAATGCAGGAGTACTCCCAGACTGAAAACCTACAAACCCATCTAACACAGGTTCACCATCTTTTTCACATCATCTGAGTGAAAAGCTGAGTCATTGTGACATGGACTTTTGTATGCTATGTTGTTTAATTCACTATATATTAAGTTAATCTATTTAGGTATGCATTGTGTAGAAGGTAAGTAGCTGTTGGGATGGGTGAGAGAATGGTGTGTTGAGAGTGAGTGATAGATAGTGGAATGTTGGGGGGTTGAATACGATTGGTGAATGGCAACTGAAGGCAGTTGAAATAGTTGGTTAAGGTAGTTAGCAAGAAGAAAGGAGTGAGTGAAGTGAGGATCAGGATGGAAAGAATCAGTCAGGTTTAGATATTTATGAGTGGTGTTTAATAGTCTGAATTAGCTAGGAGTGAAAGAGTGTGAATTGTGTTCAAAATATATAAAATAATTCATCTGTTTTGTTATAGCAATTTAGCAATAGCAGTGTCATTTATATAACGCTTCATACCACTCTAAATAGTCTCTAAGCAGCTTACAACTGTAAGCCAATTGCCCCCATCAAGCTAGGTACTCACTTTAGCAACCTCAGAAGGATGCAAGGCTGAGTCAAGCCTGAGTCCTGGCTGGTACTGAACTTGCAACCTTGTGGTTTGTGAGTGAGTGGATGCAGTGCAGGTATTTAACCAGTACGCCACCAGGGCTCATATGTTATGTTCAACATCTGTTAATAAAGTATTGTTTATACATGTTTGGCTCCTGGAACACTATCTGCTAGAAAGTTTGGACTCAGACAAGGTAATATGTAGTGGGGTGCAGCAGTGATATGTATATAATATCTCATACATGTATCTTGAGAGCATCTAGGAGGTCCCCACAGTTGGTGGTCATAGCAGTAGAAGAGGAGGAAGGCCTTACACTGGTGACAGAAGTGGGGACATGGGAAACCTTCACTCTTGGTGGTAACAGTGAGGTCTGTGGAAGTCTTTACATTTGTTGGCAACAGAGATTTAGGAAGAGCCTCACACCTGTGGTAAAAGCAGTGGATTAAGGGGCAAACCCCCATACAAGTTAGGTTGCTAAGCCTGGTACACTACTAACAATGGCCTGGGGATGGGAATATCATTTTGCAGTGGCTCATTCTCCTTAGAGAAAGGATGGGCAACTGAATGGGAGGTTGGGGCCAATTCTCACTTCCCACCCCACTATCATGGACCACAGCAGTGCAACGAGGTGCACTAGATGTGACATCACACCATTTCTGGTCACTTGAGGCTGGTTTTCAGACAAAATTAAAAGCTGATAGTTGATGATGGGGGGGGGGGAGTTGAACCAATGGACTGTATACAGTTTGGAGGAATAAAATAATTTTAAACTCACTTCCCAAAATTAAAAGTACAGGGCTCAGAGGCAATGGGGGACAGCTAGGGGTGTTGAGGGGAACAAGTATTTGGGGTCTGGAAATGGCCACATCTCCCCCTTTCCTACAACAGCTGAGTCACAGCTGCTCTCTTGAAATCATAACTCTCAAGTGAAGGAATAGAAACAAACAAGAAACCATGAAGGCTTGCAGGTAAGATTCAAGCCATTCAAGAGATCTAAGGTAAGAAATCCTGCATTTTTAGTCCTCGGGCACAGATATAACGACCCACCCCTGCAAACATGAGAAAAACAGGACATAATAATGATAATGACCCTGGAAGGTACTTCACATTCATGTTTGTGAAACCACCTTTATCACCGAGTGAAATTAGTACATTTTGATCCTTTTCCAGTCAAAATAGCAGTTTTGTTTTGGTCCTAGGCTTCTTCTTATGAAGATAAGATTAGCTGTGGACGTTTTCATTGCCACAAAGAGGAAGAACCCATACACAGTGGCAGGAGAAGCACATGTGTCTGTTTTCATGAAAATTAAGGAGTTTATAATCCCAGCAATCAGAATCCTATTGGAATAGCTTTACTGTAATCACGAAATTTAAGGTTATTCACATTTGTATAGAAATTGTAATTTATGCTAGAATTATTATGTATATGCAGTAAATTAAACTTCATTTCTCAATGTGAGAATGGGTGAAAAGATCTTGACCTAATTTGGAGAAGATGTTTGAGATTGTCTTACTCAAAAATATACGACATGCAGCATACATGAATTGCACTGTGGGGGCCCTAGGAGGCACCACAGTTTTTTTTAATTTGATTATTTTTTCATTGGATTATCACTATATTGGGAGGATATGTTGGAGGAATGTTGCTGTTAACTGCTGTCAAGTCGGCTTAAAATATGGGCTGCATGGCTTTCATGAAATTTGCATTGGAGGGGCTCTGCCAAGGCATTCCAGTTAAGTTTTTTCTTTGATACAAAGTGGTTTGGTACACTGACTGAAATTATTATTATTATTATTAGGCTTTATTTATATAGCGCTGTAAATTTACACAGCACTATAGATACAGTCAATTGAAATCGACGGTTCCCTGCCCTCAGGCTTACAGTCTAAAAAGACAAGAGACAGAAGGAGAAGGGAAAGGTCATGGGGAAAGGGATCAAGTCCAGTGAATCTTCTCTCCCTCTGAGGCCTGGACCATGGCAGATGGACTGGAAGTAGGTCCCTGCTGCTTACACTGGCTAGGCCTGGTGGTGTTGGGCCTGCATTTTACACTCCCTCCAAGGCCAGACAATGGCAGATGGCATGGAGGGAGGGCCTTCTTCTTTGGCTAGGTAATTTTAATGTTGTGAAGCCGCTCTGAGTCCCAGTTCTGGGAATGCTTCCCTGAACAAAGTGGTCTTTAACTCAGTTTTAAAACTGGCTAGAGAGGTAATGAGCCATGCTCATAGGGGAAGGAGGTTCCAGGAGTGAGGGGCAGCATGTGAGAAGGGACGAATCTGGCATGGAGCAGTGGAGATCCTCAACTGGGACAGGAGAAGACCTTGACTACCAGAGCAGAAGGCATGAAAGGAGTGAGAGGGGAAAGAAGATCAGATAAATAAGGAGAGGGCCAGTCCATGGAGGGCTTTGAAAGTCAACAACAAAAGCTTGTACTGGATGCAAAAGGGAAAGGGGAGCCAATGAAGGGAGAATAAAAGAGGAGAAACATGGTCAAAGTGGTGAGCGGATGTGATAATGTGTGCAGCTGAGTTCTGGACAGAGATTAAAGGATAGAGACGAGAGGAAGCTATGTCAGAAGAGGGTTACAATAATCTAGTCATGATACCACTAGGGCATGGACCAGAGTCTTGGCAGTAGAGGCTGAGAGGAATGGACAGATTTTAGCAAAGTTGTAAAGACAGAATCTACAGGCCTTAGCAGTGTCCTGGATCTGAGGAATAAATGACAGAGAAGAATAAAAATGAAACCAAGACTGTAGGCTTGCTGAACCAGTTGAATAGAAGTGTCGTCAACAGAAACAGAAAAGGAGTATTGAAGGGTGGGCTTAGGTGGGAAGACAAGAAGTTCTGTCTTAGACATGTTGAGTTTCAAGTGCCAATGCCGCATCCACTGAGAGATAGCAGTCAGACAAGATGAAACTTGCTGTTCAAGCCCCAGTGAAAGGTCAGGGGTGGAAAGATACAGCTGACTGTGATCAGCATACAGATGATAGGAGAAACCCAAAAAAAAAAAAAAAACTGATAAGTTTGCTTAGGGACAATGCGTATAGAGAAAACAAAAGGGGACCCAGGACAGAGCCCTGGATAACTCCAACAAATAAGGGAAAAGAGGAGGAAGTCTGACCACCCATGACCACTGCAAAAGATCTATCTGACAAGTAAGATTTAAACCAGTCGAGAACAGAGTCTTAGAACCTGAGGTCAGAAAGTAAATCAACCAGGAGACAGTGATCAAGGGCCGCAGACAAATCAAGAAGAATGTTTTAAATAATTGTGTTTTAAAATTGTACTGTTTTACTGGTGTTGTTTTAAAGCATGTTTTGTGAGCCTCCTTGGGTCCAGTTTGGGAGAAAGCTGGCATATAAATAAAATAATAATAAAATCAACTTTGACAAACTGAATTTAAAAAATTGGGGAAATTTTGCTATAACTCCATAAATACAATGAAGTTTCATGTTGTTTGTTACCATATAACACAAACAGATGGATAGATTTTCACCAGATTTGGAGATGTTTGGGATAGTTTAACATACGCACTGCATAGTAGGAATTAAATGTATGGGGTTGAGTGGAGTTTTTAAATTCACACAGAGTGTGTTTGGTGGCTTCATGATGAGA
Source organism: Urosaurus nigricauda (assembly GCA_034509955.1). Lineage (NCBI taxonomy): Eukaryota > Metazoa > Chordata > Lepidosauria > Squamata > Phrynosomatidae > Urosaurus > Urosaurus nigricauda. The sequence continues at coordinate 135,679,550 of JAOEGL010000001.1, read as the reverse complement.
TACATGCTCCCTCAAGAGCAACTGAGACTAATGAACAATGTGAAGAAAGTTCAAGCCCACAAAACTATAGAGACCCATCCTCCAGGGCAGTAGAAACTGAACAGTTATTTATGGGAGTATATGGTATTCCCAAGGGACTATGAGTAATATACTTAGTTTATTGTATTGATAAACCACTCTTTCTTGGAAGAGCATAGTACAGCTAATGTAATATTTTCTTCCTGCCGAAACACACCTATGAGGTATATTGAGTTGAGAGTATGAGAGGCTGAGATTCAGTAGTAATCTTAATGGTTGAGTGGGAACTTGAAAGAGAAGGACCCTTTCACAACTGCAGTAATATGATTCCACTTCAGTGTTGTATCATATTGGAATCCTCAAGACTATAGTTTAGTGAGCATTAGAGCAATCTCATTCCTTAAAGGCTATCAGTTCAGCTTACAATTATTATTTTTAATTAGATGGTCCCCTGCCTTCAGGCTTACAATCTAAAAAGACACGACACAAAAAGAGAAGGGAATGGTGGAAGTGAAGGGGATCAGGTCCAAAAGTTCTTCTCTCCCTCTGAGGCCTGGACCAAGGCAGATGGACTAGAGGGAGGGCTCTTCTTCTTAGCTCAGGCCAGGCCTGGTGGAGCTGGCAGGCCTCTTTCGCCCTCTGATTATTTAGATGGCAAATGTAGAGGGCATCTTGGAATCTGTGGTCCAGAATTAACTTTTCCAACCTTTCAATTGAGTGTTGGTAAGGATTAGGGGACTAAAGTAAGAAAACACATAGAATGAAAAAAGAAAATATGTTATCTAAGAGATGAGGCTAACCTGTGAAGTAAGGAAAAGAGTAAACAGGAAACCTTCATATTGTGTAAAAGGATCGACAACCCAGGTCCCTAAGGATATTCAGGGGTACATTTAAGGGGTACTGGCCATACTGACAGTGTTTTACAGGAATCATAATCTAAATATCAAGGGGGCACCATCTACCTGTCTCTAGTGCACAAGATGTTCTAAGTTATCTTTGCACATTAACATTCTTTATTAAAAATTCATGGTATTCTTTTAAGAGAAGTGTTACAAAAGTGTCCCCAGGTGCTTTTCCTTCATCAAACAGGTTATGTTCTTTTATGCTATTTTTGATGTTTTTCTCTAGTGTGCATTTATGTTTTTTTGATGTAATTTTCATAAATGGTCTTATTGATAAGAAATATAACTCCAGGGCTCCTTTTCAAGAATCAATGGTTTAGAAAGGGTAACGCTCAGCAAAATACATTTTCACTGCACCTTTAGGATTCCCTCTCTCCTTTTTTTTTAATTAACCCAACCCACTCGCAAGAAAACCTCTTTTCTCTTCTGAGATCAATAGGCCACAGCGATCTTGCATCTCCTTAACATGGCAAAATTACTTCTTTTAATTATGCTACACTTCTCAAGAGATAGGAGTAGATTTCAAAATTATGTTTGTTATAAATTTTCACCTCACAAGGAAATTGTGTTATCTTTGCAAGAATGGAATTCTAGAAGCCAGAGGAGCCAAGTGAAAAGCTTGTCCATTTAGCATGCCCCCCCCCCACCGGCCGCCTCTTGTTCGTTTGACCAAGAGCCAAGAATTGAGCCCAGCGTAATGCCTTACCAGAGGCATGTTTACTTGCTTTATTATATTGTTGGGGGTTCTTTTTGCTTGTCCTGCCAGACTTTCATCATAAAATGGAGCTTTGCCAAAGAGAGAGAGAGAGAGAAGTGTTTCAGTGTAAACACAGATCCAGTTTATGGGATGAGTATCTGTTTGATGGGTTTAAGGCAGCTCCAGTGAGGACTGGCACAGGTATGCTTTTGCTATGAAGAAAGAGGACAGTAAATACAAACACCAGGAACTTGGCTCCATTCAGGCTGCCTTGAAGCACTTTGGTGGCACAAAAGAGGCTTAAACTCATCCTAGCTGACAAATGAATTATTCCCTCACTATGTGGAAATCCAGAAGGCCATAAAACTAACTGATGCAAAGACTATCCCCCTCCTGTTGCTTCTTATAGCTTGATTGCAAGTTGGGTTATCATATCCAGGCTCTGGACTTGCAGATTTGTCACAGAAGACAGATGTTTGCTGAGAAGGATGGGAAGTCCCCATTCTTCATAATGGAAAAGCCACAATTGTTGAAGTTGTGTGAAAATCTTCATAGACAGGAGCTTCTCACAGTCTGGCCACACAAGTGCCCCCCCCCATCTAATGGGAAGCCAGAAATAACATAGTTCTGCTTTGAGTGCATTAGCTGCCACACTCTCAAACTATACTTATTGTATTCACAGATGACAGCATACATCTTCCATAATTCACTATGCTAGAACCTGCAAGGGCGGGATTTTGGGCTACAACTCCTGGAATGCTGTGGTTGCTCAGAAGTAACTTTTTCCCAAGCTCTGGTGTGCACAATAACTAAAGCTAATCATACATTCATTTGGCTGAGATTATCCAGTTTTAAGAATTCTGATATCCTTGAGTTGTGCTCTCCAGTTATCGCTACCCTAACAAAGATTTGGCAAAACCATCTCCAAGTATTCCTTCCCTAAGAAAACCCTATGAAATATATGGGGTCACCACAAGTCTGCAGGTGACTTTAAGGTACATACACACACACACACAACGATTTGATAATATGACTTAGCCATATCAGTGATCACAAATTGACCCATGATTACCAAAACACTAATTATGGCTGTGCATATTCAGTGTGTAGAATGCTTCCAGTACATACTTGAAAGATATGGCATCACATTTGCCCTGTTTTTCACAGTGTCAGGTATAATGACTCCAATGGAGCTGAGATGACTGTATGGGAAGTTCTCTATCTACAGTCCTAAACACACAAGAAAGCATTATCAGCTTATGTGGGACTTCATTCCAACCTCCAACCAGGGATACATGGAATTGTTTCATTAGATAATAAATGTACTATTCAAATATTTGCTCATTATTGTCAGCTGTGTCCTTAAGATGTGTTTTGGTGAGACTGTTGTACTTCATGGCTAGTTTGAATGGGTATCAACTACCATTGGTGCTGCATAAATAAATAAACCATTGGTTCAACATTATGGTTTTATAGAACTAGGATTCTTTCTCTTTTTCTTTGTTTATTTTTGTAATCTTGTAATTTTTAATATGCAAATAATTTTTTTTAAAAGAACTAGGATTCAGTATATGCTATGACCCTCATTTTGTTGTTGTTAAATGCCCTTGAGTTGGCCCTGACTCACGGTGACCATGTGGATAAGACATCTCCAAGACTCCCTGTCTTCCACTGCTCAGATCTTGTAGATTCAGGCTCATGACCTCCCTGATTAAATCCATCCATCAGATGTGTGGTCTTCCTGTCTTTCTACTACCCTACCTTCCCTAGCATTATCATCTTTTCTAGTGAGTCATGCTTTCTCAAGATGTGGCCAAAGTACAACACCTTCAGTTTCATTATCTAGGCATCCAGGGAGACTTCAGGGTTGATTTGTTCAAGGGCCCATTTGTTTGTCCTTTTGGCTGTCCACAGTTTCCTCAGCACTCTGCTCCAGCACCACAGCTCAAATGAGTTGACGTTCTTTCTGTAAACTTTCTTTATTGTTGAGTTCTCACATCTGTACATGGTGATGGGGAATACAGTGGCTTGGATGATTCTAATTTTAGTGCTCAGTTGTATGTCTTTACACTCTAGGCTCTTGTCTAGTTTTTTTATGGCTGCCCTTCCCATTCCTAGTCTTGACTGCAGTCTCCATTCTGATAAATGTTTGATCCAAAGTATGGGAAAGCTTTAACTATTGCGATTTCCACATTATCTAGGTTGACTTTATATAGATCCTCCATGGTAATTATTTTTGTTTTCTTTATGTTCAGCAGTAAGCTTGCCTTTGCACTTTCTCTCTTGACTTTCCTTAGGAATTGTTCAAAGTCTGTAATGTTTTCTGCTAGTCATGTGATGTCATTGGCATATCTTAGATTGTTGATGTTCAAAGAGGAATGATAATAGGAGGAAGGAACATCAGCAATCTAAGATGACATCGCACGACTAGCAGAAAACATCATAGATTTTGAACAATTACTAGGGAAAGCCAAGGAAGAAAGTGCAAAGGCAAGCTTAATGCTGAACATAAAGAAAACAAAAATAACGACCATCTACATAAATGGAAGGTCTACTTGCTGTTTGCATTATATTTTCTGCATACAAATTGAACAGAGTGATAAAATGCACCCCTGCCTGACCTTTTACCAACTGGGAACTATTCTTTTTCTCCATATTCTAACAATGGTCTCTTGTCTTAATTTATTGAGAAAATTTAATTTATTCAGAAGTCGAGAAAATACCAATTTCTCAACAAATGTAGTGGCACTCCCATGTCTTTGATAACATTCCATAGATTATCATAATCTATGCAGTCAAAGGCTTTGGTATAATCTATAAAGCACATGATGATTTTCTTCTGCAATTCCTTGGTTCACTCCATTAACCATTGTATATTTCTGATGTGGTGCCTAGTTCCTCTTCTTTCTCTGAACCCTCTTCTTTCTCTGGGATTTCTTTTTCCATGTATGATTGGAATCTATGCTGCAGAATTTTAAGCAGAATTTTGCTTGCATGGGAAATTAGTGCTAGGGTCCTATTGTTGCTGCTGTCTTTTGTGTCTCCTTTTTTGTGAACTGGAATGTATATTGATAATTTCCAGTCTCTATGAATACTTGTCACAACATGACTACATAGCAGTCTCTGTGTTGTCCCACCTTACACAGAGTTGCCCTCTAATTGAAGGGCTGTTAGAGGATGGTCCTCTAGTTGATAGGATGCTTTAATTCCAGTCCAAGTCCAGTTTAAAGATGAAGGGAAAAGTAGAAAAGGGTCTTCAAGTTGATCATCAAAAATAAACCTCGGAGAAGCAGACAGAGCAACACACAGTTTACTTGGTGATGAAGCAATCCTTGATAAAGTTTTACCTGATATGGGAAGAGATGAGTAGTGATGGCCCATTCAGAAATTCAGACAGTCACTTGCTGGGTCATTGGGTGAGAGACTTGTTGATGTGAATTATCCCCAATGGTACCATAATGAAGTACAGAGTCATCAAACAGATATGTGAAGCAGTAATCTATTCCTTAACAATGAACTGTACAAAACAACAAGAGAAACTTTCTCCAGACTAGGCAAAAGAATGTGTGATTTTCTGAAAGAGCATGAGTACACAACAGCCTGAATCTTATGTTAGTGGTGCCTAGAGTAAATTCAGTGAATCAACGGATTCCATAATCCACCAAAGAATGATACCTTTATTGACCAACCAAAATGTACATCATGGAAACTTTCAAAGCTTCACTGTCTTCATTATCAGGCAAAGATATTAAAAATCATACAGGAGAAGCAAAATGGTGATGCAGCTTTACAGGCCTCCATTTTGTCTCAGATGTTACTTCTGCTGTCAGTTAAGATGATCTGGAGGGATATCAATGCAAGCAGAGGCTATTCTCCTTCTTAGTCATGTAGGGACTAGGGATAATGGTCAATGAAAGAGAAATAATAACATTTCAACAGAAAAAGAACTCCCCTTGAGATTCAGGCTACCCCTGTCCTGTGCAAAGCTAACTGCCCCTTTCTTCGGCAGAAGTCCCTGGACTATTACATTTGGGAAAGCTTTTAGGTTCTATATAGGTAAAACACGAAATGAAAGAGTTCTATCTTTGTTGGAGGTAAAACCTTAGAGATTTAAGTCCGAGTCGATTAGCTCCCTTTTGTTTAAGTTTACACTGTTGCAGGAAAATCTGGTATTCTCAAATTCAAGAAACATGTTCAGGGATAGCTGGGTTGGCCATGCAGCAAAATATATAATGGATTTGTGGAGTTGAAGGCTTTCATGGCCGGCATCCATAGTTTTTTGTAGGACTTTTGGGCTATGGGGCCATGTTCTGGAAGAATTCCTTTCTGACGTTTCGCCAGCATCTTCTCTGAAGATGCCAGCCACAGATGCTGGTGAAACGTCAGAAAGGAACTCTTCTAGAACATGGCCACATAGCCCGAAAGACCTACAAAGAACTATATAATGGATTTCATGTAAATGTTGATTCACAACTTGACAATAATTCAGCTGTTTTACTGTAGGTGGAACTAACCAACAAATCAGAACTAGCTCTCCAATCCTGTACCCACCTCACTTAATGAAATGCTGTTCTGAGTTGGCCTGCAAATGGGTTTTCTTATTCTCAATTTTGTGATTGTGCTTCAGTGGCAATACTACTCTTCTTGATATCTTTACTATCAAAAGCTCTGTAGTACATGTTTTCATTCAGAATAAGACAGCATTGATCATCATTTCATCAATTATCAAGAAGCTAATATTTTCCATGTGGGGTTACATCTGTGAAGTCCCTTGTGCAAAGCAGTTTCTAATTTGAATGGCAAATCCAATACAATGGTTTATTGTACGGAAGGCAAAAGATCTTAATTGGGAATTAGCTCCTGCTAATGAGGAAAAATAAGCACCAAGCCTGCGAGAATTATTACTAAGAGATAAGAATGTAATTGCCTAATGTGGCTAATAATCTGATAGGAGTACGTTTTATCTGATTTAACCCACGGAGCTGCTGCTGATAGATGGAGTTTACAGTAATCCCTAAGGAATTCTTAAATAGAAATAGGAGAGGATAGTAGATTTTATATATCCCTAGTAATTGTAGTATTTGTATGTTACATTTTGTTTTACAATAATGCAATACAATGCAATACAATACAACATGTTAAATGTGGAGTTATTTTTTCCTAATATGAATAAACTCTTCCTGATGCTCTAGTGAATGTGGAGAGTATTTTACTATGTTTTGAACCCATGGGCCATTTTTTCAGAACTGGATTGAACCCAAACTTTGGATTTTGAACCCAAAGGCCATTTTTCAGAACTGTGGCTTCCACATTATCTCGTACTTTGAAAAAGTCCTCTCTAACTTAAAACAGGCAGGAGGGGCATGATCAAATTGCTACCACATGTTATAGAGGGGCAATTTGAAAATGAAAGCTCACTGACCCTGCATACATTCGCATCCTTGTATTATAAGGAAGACCTCCTTGTTTTTTATTTTGTTACCATATTTGGCTGTTTTAATGTACAATTAAAAATAACCCCATGGCATCAAGATAATCTATTTTGTAAACATCTTATCTATACAGGAATGAGCCAGCATGATTTGTGGACAGGAAATCCCCTGGGTGATCTTGGGCAAGTCATACTCTCTTAGCCTAAGAGGAAAGCAATGATAAATCTCCTCTGAATAAATCTTGCCAAGGAAAGCCTGATAGGGTTGTCATAAGCCAGAGCTGCCTTGAAGGCACATAGCATCATCATCAACAAATGTATACAGAAAATAATCAAACAGATAGTCAATCCCTCTGTAACCGAAGTAGATAAGGCAAGTACTTGAAAAGATGAGCTGAGATCCTGCAGCAGACACATGGTTGCACTCCATCTCATGATCTGACCACTGAAACATACATTAAAGTCCAGCCAACTTCACCAAGTTACGGGGTTCTGCAGCATTGGTGAGTGGGGTGTTGAAGGATGACAGTGAGCCATGGTATGAGGAGCAGAAGTAGGTACCCCACAGGATCCAGGCAAAATGCCTAAGTGCACCATGATGCACTAGAAGGAGGGGATATTAAAGGTTGATGTGTCCAGACACATCAACCTTAAGTGCCTCTCTTACCAGCAGTAGAGAATACCACCCCATGGTGTGGCTACCTGGATTTTAAGGTAAGTTTGGGCAGGCATTTATGATCATGGCAATGTTACCACATTCATAAACGTGGATAAGAAACAGTTATGAGCTCATGAATCTAATGTGTTACATCATAACTGAATAAGAGGATACCAACCATCATTTTTAATTTTGTCCTAGGCAAAAGTGTGAATGTTTTATGAGGCCTCTATATAGTGCATATGCACAACCAAGCATTAACACTCTTGATCATGGTCCTAATCCTTTATTATTCAAGAAATAATAACCACTGATATGTAATGAACCATGCACAGTTTAGAACTATGCTATACGTGTATGTTACTTGGAGTTTGGGTGGGTCCTAAAGCTACTTAAATAGGTGATTAATTCAGGGAAAGGTATTATTTTATTTGTTACTTCAAGGAAAACTAATAATAATAATAATAATAATAATAATCTTTATTTCTAGCCCGCTCCTCTGTGAGTACAATCGGAATGGGGTACAACAAGATTAAAACATACAAATACAAATTGCACTTATCTGAGTTGCACTCCTAATATACATCATTTTGTACAAGGCCGGACATGCAGGCTCAGTTCTTCACTTCTGTATCTTAATTACAAAGGAAGGCAATGGAGGGGAACATTGCATAATGTGGTGATAATCCCAAGAAGGGTAGCCCGCAGACAGAATCTGGATTTAAACATAAGTAGCAGCTTTTCTGTATGAAAGCTGCTTAGGAAGACATAACCCCTCATATAATGTTATTAATGCACAAATCCACTGATTGTGATAGGCAATTAAAACCGCAAATCACTTTGCAAGATATGATGCACACTGACTGCATGTATTTGCACTAGTTGTATTTAGTTCTTTTTTTTTTTTCTGCACACAGATGGACATCATGTCAATTGAGGATTATCTCATAATAGTCAAATTTACAGCCCATGAAATGACCGTGGCTGTTCATTTCAGAAGGGATGGTTTATGTGTTGCTGTTGTACAAGGCTAGTCATAACCTGAGTGCATAATGTTTGCTCTACTACATTTTGGAGGTTGTCCAGTTTGACTTTATGTGCAGTGGTATTTTGGATGCAAACAAGTTACCTCATTATTTGCCTTACTTGGTGATCTAGAGAACATAGCATGTTGCTATAATGTTCTGGCAAATGCAAGCAAAACAGGTGCCTTGATGACTCATATTTCATTACACATCAGCTGGGAATGGCAATTATCATTTTGACCACATTTATTTAAATTAAGACTGGTGTAGCAAACACTTCCCACTTACCTCCCCCAAGTGTAATATTTAAGAATGACACCTTTTCCCCCCTTTTGGTTTTAAAAAAATTAACAGCTGTAAGACAAGCAGTAATTCAACAGGTGTAATTTTTTTAATATAGAATAGGGAATGCCATAAGAAAAGCTACACCTGTGAAAATTCTATTTGCTGTAAAGTTGTTGAACGACAGATCAAATCAGCTGAAAACTGGAAAGGGAAAATAGATTCTGGAAGATACTGATGATTTGAATGTTGGTGTAGTGGTTTGAGTGCTAGGCTAGTAATCCAGGAAGCCAGGGTTTGAATCCCTGCTCAGCCATGTAAACCTACTGACTTTGGATAAGTCATGCTCTCTAAGCCTCAGAGGAAGGCAATGGCAAACCCCTTCTGATTAAATCTTGCCAAAAAAAACCTGTGATAGGTTTGCCTTTTGGTCTCCATAAGCTGGAAGTTACTTGAAAGCACACAACAACAACAAATTGGCCTATATATAGCAGGAACATGATGCATAACTACACTCACAGAGTCATGCAGTTGTTCCACAAAACCTCCTTATAAGTGAATTGCTACACTGCATCAGTGCACCATGTGCAGCCACACACAGCCATGTGCAACATGAATGCTCATCCAGGCAGAAAGTGGAAGCATCTGCAGTGGCACTACAAGTGCAACCTTTCTTCCATAACTCAATACTAAATTGAATATGGCCATTCCACATTCAACAAAAACATCCAACCACTTCCATTGGGGAATGAATGTACACAAGTATAAGACATCAATGAATAAATGAACAAATGTACATGTGTGCAAGATTCTGGATCTTATCTGAAAAGTCCAGAACCCCATTTAGTACACCAGCAGAAACAGAGGGGAGTTCAAAACCCTAAATGGGGCAGTTAAGGGGGAAAGTAAATGTCAGCCAAGATCCTGCAACATCATCATAACTATGATAATGGAACTCTGCCACTGTATTGATGATACGTTCCGCTATCTACTTTTGTAGCCTGGCAGTGCCCTGACCAAAGTATTTCTGAGATGCTGGAAAATCACTGGGAAATGACATCCACAGGACTCTCTTGAGATGAAGTACCTTGTGACCAGGCAGCCAGAGAGATTCCTTCGGGTCCAGTCTCAGCTACTTGTCCCTCATGCTCCAACATCCAGCATCTCAGAAACACTTTAGTCAGGCTGTTGCTAAGCTGTGAAGATAGATTTTTGGGGGTCACATTCAGTTCATTCATGACCATAAATGTGAACCCCCAGCACTCAGGATATCATAAATCCATCTTACAATATCCTAACTGCTGAACAGATAAAAGTCGCCATATTTAATGGATGATCACATGTCTATATATGGCTTGCTTTTAAGAGAGCAGGGGTGGGAGGGACAGGGCAGCCACATGAAGAGAGAGCACTAGGGGTGGCATTTCTTTTTCCTAGCAACCTTGAAGGGTACTGGAGACCAGTTCTGTTTTTCATATGGCTTCTCTATGTCAAGGGGTGGAAGAAAGCAATTAGGAAGGAAAATTAAATACCCAGAGGCCAGACTATGATGATGTGCACTTTCTGAGGCACAAATGGCATGAAATGATGATCCCTCCTACCTGGTGCAAAGGATCCATGGTGCAAAGGATCCAAAACCCAACCAGTTTATTTTGGCCCATGAACTGAAATTTCCACAAGTTATTTCCCCCTAGACCTCACAGTGATTCATCCCTTTCTCCATGCATCACACCCTCAGTCCTGATTTGATGGCTGCCGATTGGTGGTTGTTTTGAAGCAACAGCAAATACATTCAATACAGCATAAGTATAGTTTGAACCTTAAAAACAGCTTTATCCCCTCTGCATTTGAAAAAGTTGTGTTTTTTTAATCAAATCCTTCTCCCCCTGCCCCCCTCAAAAGAATACTTGTGTGAATAAAATCTTGGCTATTGCTTGATTGCCATCTCTCCTGGGTTTATAGCTTTTATTTCACACATTGTGTGTAAAATGCCCTCCCTTTTTCTGATTTGGAAAATCAACATGCATCACTGCTTGAGGGAACATATGTGAGTCAATAGCATTTCATAAATTAGACAGATTGTGCGAATACATGCAGTAAGGTAAATAAACTCAGTGCTAGCTTGGGGTGCCTTTGGATTTAAGTTTTTAAGGGCTAGTAGGTGAATTTGACAGCAGCCCTCCATAATAACAAGAGAGCAACTGGTGAGAAGATGAACACATAATTTTAACCATGATCAAGGTCACATGGCTAATTAAAATACCTTGTAGTACATGTTGCAGAAGCCCTGCTGGTACGCCATCTGCACCTGCAGCTTGACACATCAAAAACCCCTTCCACAAATTGCCTGCTCCTAATAGGTAATTGTGGTGCCAATGACCATTACCTAATTAGTCCCTAAATTGATAACAGCAATCTTCTAGTCTATGCTAATTGTTTGAAACACTGGATAGAATATATTCTAATTAATGGTTGGATGGATCCAGGATATTGCAGCACAGTTTGGTAAACAGGGTGTGCTGTACAAAATCATATTCCTCTTACAATGTTACTCCAAACAGCAGTTGGTACCTGGCCTGTTTCATCAGCAATTTACACATCTCTCCTTATGAATTCACTCATGATAACTAGAGGCAGCTCTCAAGAAGGTGATAGAAACATGGAGGTCAGACAACTGGTTTTGTGTTTAGTCCTTCGTAAAAGCTGAGATTGCCAGTCTCTGATGACTTGGTGTTGAATAAAGCTATCTTTTTTTCTTTCTGGAAAATTTTGAAAATTGGAAATGTTCAGCATGACATTGTGCTTAAACCACTCAGTGTTGTTGCAAACTTTTTCTTTTTCTTTACTCAGCCTGCTGCTGTACCTCCAATGTCATCTTGTTGTTAAAATCTTACCTGTTCATTTCCTGTCTGTCAGGCTCATGTTAAAGGCACAGAAGGGGAATCAGTAAGCAAACTGACAACCCTGTCATACACATGCACATGCGCTGATCCCACAAGTCCTTGTAGATGCAAGGCTGCAATGCATTCATAGAGTTGCTCTGCCCATTTGGGTTTTCATGCTCACTTTACTCAAGAAAAGGTTTTACAGGCACCAAGAAATACAGAAAGAAGTATGTGATCATAGGGAGCCATCTTTACATGACCACTCACGTAGTACCCTACACCTATTTCCCACAACCACATGTCATGTTGCCCACATGTCATTGGCTCAGGTGAGGGTGACATATTTTAGAGATGTCACATTTGGGAAGGAATGTCTACTTGACTCTCAGCAGCTCTTCAGGGTTTTACATAATAATCTTTCCCAATCTCTGCCTGGAAATGTTGCCTCTATTGCAAATCAGAGAGAACATTTACATATGGGGAATTATGTGCCTGTACGAGTGTGTACCATTTGTCTTCTACGTTTCATAAGATTCAGGAAAATGTTGTATGCATAGTACTGTACAATATAGTGCTGTACAATGTAGTAGAACAGCCATTCCCCATATCCCTCAACATTGGCTAGGGTTGATTGGAATCAAGGGGGCTTTTTAGACCGCCCCAAAAGGGGCGGTCCATTGTCGCCCCTTCTGGCGGCAGGATGACGCCAAGGCTGCCGCACGGGAAGCCCCAAAGGCCTCATCCCGCCGTTTTTGGAGGCCGCGGGGAACCAGCAAACTGCGGGTTCCCCAAGGCCTCCAAGTGGGGTGCAGCAGGTGCCCTGGGCACCCGCTGCACCCCGCTTCCCTCGGCGGGGCTGAAGGGGGAAAGGGGCCACCGCCACGGCCCCTTTCTCCCTAGGTCTTTGCCGCGGCCATTTAAAGGCCGCGGCAAAGACCCGCCGCAAGAAAAGAGCTCCGAGAAGGAGCTCTTTTTTTGCACCGCGGGAAGGGTGCGATTGGCGCCCTCCCGCGGCGCAAAAGCGTCATAACATGCGCAGCGCGTCAAAACGCTGTGCACGTGATGACGCCTTTGCGGCGCCACTGTATGGACGCCGCCATCTTTAAATGGCGGCGTCCATGCGCTTTAGGCCTAGGGAGGGTGTAAACGCTACGCCCTCCCTAACCCTAAAGGCGGGCTTTTTAGCCCTTTAAACGCCCCTTTTTGCCCGTGTAAAACGGGCCATAGTCTGTCCTGTACATGTAGAGAAATTCAGTAAAATTAAGTTGACTAGCATTCCTTTTACTCTGCCCAGATGAAAATTAACTTAACCATTTCTACATTTTTCTGATCTTGTAGAATAAGAGGAAAATGGTGCTAAAAACTCCTTAATAATGGTGTAATGGGACAGTGGGTTGTCATTTGCTATGCTGATTCTGAAAACCAACAGTGTGAGTTCAGATTATATGATTAAATTTGTTTTCACTCAGCCAGCAATCTCATCACCTCCTAGGGGATTATCACATGGAGGCACTTACCATTGCTAAAATGCCAGCAAAACGTTCCTGAAGTATTCCTGAAGTGCAAAGGTGTGATAGCCAGTTGCACTTCTAAATCTGCATTGAGGCGTCCCACTTCTCTCCCGTTGTCAAAGTGTTCACAGAGCAGCCATTTCTTGAATAATGGAAGTTCCCGTTGTTCAAGAAATGGCTGCTTCATGAATGCTTTGACAATGGGAGAGAATCGGGAAGCCTCAATGACAATGTAGAAGCACGACCAGCTATCACACTTTTGCACTTCAGGTACGCTTCAGGAATGTTTTGCCAATGGTAAGCCTCCATAACTGTACTGTCACTGTAACTAATTATTTTTAGAGTAACTTTATGAGCTCTGTTTCTAAAAGTGTATGTTTTAAGATTGCACACAACCAACCTTTTCCCTTTCCACCCACCCTCCCTCTTCTGACTATTTTCTTGATATTTACATGATTTTCAAGTCACATGTTGCATATGCTTGTACAATATCCTGGCAGCAGGTTCTTGTTGGAATGTCACTGTGCTTCCTGCAATTTCAGTATTAGATAACAATAAAAGACAGGAGTAACTAGGAAGACCGACTGACTAAAAAGCTGTCACTTTCATCCTGAAACTTGAGGCTTGCTGCATGAGCTGACCTGTCATCCTAACAAGTAAAAGGGCAGCCTTGGACTGAACATGCACAAACCAAAAACAACGGCTCCCTTCCACCCCTTATTAAAATAAACAGAGAATCCTGCATGTGGACCCTGTGGGATACACACAAAACTAGGATTGTCCCCCAAACCAGACTTTGAACTTCACTGCATCCCCCATTTCAGGCCAACTTTGGAGGGGAGAACAAAGTTTATATCTTGTACTTTCTGAAACTTCCTTTCAAGCATGTTTTAAATGATCATACAGCCATTTTGACTCCATTCTTTCCAATACTACACAGGGCACAACACAGGAAAACACTCAAATTTCCCTGTCAATCAAGCAAGCAGTCTACTCACTAAACTGCAACACAGGAAGACAGGCTAAACTCAACACAATAAGTGACACTAGTCAAAATAATAATAATAATAATAATAATAATAATAATAGATTTATTTATATCCCACCCAATCAACACAGAATCCGGGCAGCTTACAACAATAGAAAATAAAATACATAGTACAATAAATACAAGTCAGCCCATTACAATTCCTAACCAATGCATATACAACAAATACAATAAACAATATAATACACTAGCAATTCAAAGAAAATACAGTAACAATAAAATACAATACAGTAACAATATACATCCTTGATCCCTCAACATAAATGCACAAGTTACATTCAGAGCATAGTACAATACAGAGTATACAAAATCCCAATACAAACATTCTACCTCATAATTAATTTATCCCAGCTAGTATAAAAACAAAACAAAACAGAACATAGGTAGAGCTCAGGTGGAATGGGGGGGGGGGGGGGTAGCAGCCTGGTGAAACATGCTGCTCACTAGCCCACCGGGATTTAGATATGGCTCTGCTCCGGGGGGGGGGGGGCAAAGTCTGCCGCTGCCCCCTGGCTGGAGGAAAAAGGGTGGTGTTGGGGCTCCTAAGGGCCCAGGTGTCCCTGCCTCGCCTCCTCCTCACCGAAGTCCAATGTGGTAGAACGTGCCACCACATTTCCTTGTAAGATGTTCACTCTTTTGTTCACTTAATGCATCAGAGCACAGCACTAGAACAAACAAAATAGTTGTGTGGCTACTGTAGACATGAATAGCCACAGAATGAGCGGAACAGCAAAAAATTAGGAAGGGAAAGATTGAGGGGTACTTTAGGCTCTAGATATGACACAGAATAGTAAAGTTGGAAGAGACCACAAAGTCTCTTGGACCATGCAAGAATACACAATCGCTTGTTCCTGGAAGTTTTCTGCTGGTTTCTATTTCAGTTCCAACCCACACTCTAGACTTTATGTGGTGGAGGGGTGGTGGCAGCAATAGTGACATCATCATCATCTTGCCACATGTCCTCCAAATGCCCCAGTTTGTCAGGGTCAGTCCCAATTAATCCTCTATCATTCCACTTTTGAATTGCCTTTAAAATATTCAATTTTCGCTCTTTCTCCTCCTTTCTTCTTTGGTTCTCAGCTTACTTCAGTTGATGCAAAGTGAGTTCAAAGTGTAAAGTAGTTTGAACTCAACTGAGCAGGACGGACAGGAGAGGAGAGGAGATGGCAAAATCTAGCCCTTCCCAACAGACTGGGCAAAAAGCAAACTGCCAAAGCCTCTTGCTGCTTGTGCATTCTTCCTCATTAATAATATTTGCCATCTTGACCACACTCTGCTGTCGCTTGGCTTCATGAGACATTGATTTCATCTGTGCAATGGTGAAGGGTAAACTACCATAGCATGGAGATTTAGGGTATGGAATATTACAATTAAGGATTCAAACTTAATTGCTAGGAGGGGCTTGACAGTAATCCTCACTGAATTAAATGGAAAACTTTTAATGTTAACACATAATACAGAGTTGAGCAATTAGTAAAGACATATCCATCCCCATGGAGGCATCATTTTCAGTTGAAAAATGTAATCCAGAAATGCTCAGAAATCTGTGTCCTCTTTGGTGTTGATTGCCTTCAAGTCATTTCTGACTTATGGGCCTATTATGGGATTTTCTTGGCAGGATTTGTTCAGAGGGGGTTTGCCTTTGTCTTCCTCTGAAGTGGAGAGTGTGTGACTTGCCCAGGGTCACAGAATGGTTTTTGACGGCTGAGCCAGGATTTGAACCCTGGTCTCCAAAGCTGTAGTTCAGTGCTCAAACCATTACACTATGCTGGCTTTCTGTATTTTCAGCCATTTGGAGGACTGAGGGTGTTAAAATAATGTGTTATGCAAACAGGGGAAAGCACCCTATTTTGGTGTGGCTCTGAGATGTTTGGAGTCATTTTCTAATATCTAAGGGGTTGTACAGATGAGTGGTGGGACACAGCCCCTTTTTGCCCTGGATCGGGGCTCACACCACAGCCCCATTCTGCCCTACGGAGATCGCAAAAAAGAGTGGCAAAATGCAGCTCCTTCTTGTGCCCACTAATGGAAGCCATATCTGCTGTGGCATGGCATGATGATGCCTCTTCTGCGCTGCACTGTTTGGATGCTGTGCTGGAGGTCCATCATCATAGCATGCACCATATAGAAGGGTGTGTAGCAAAATGATGGTGATGATGATGATGATGATGATGATGATGATGATCATGATCATGATCATGTATTTATAACCCACTCCTCTAGCAAAGTAATTGGAGCAGGGTACAGCAAAGTTAAAAAATACAGAGTAGAACAACAATCATACCCCTTCCCTCCTACTGCCCCCCCCCTTAAAATTAAATTAAACCGGCAAGTATTAAAATCAACAACAGTTAAAATCAGTAGCAATTAATACAAAGTGCAATCTCATGAACAGTTCTTGTGCAAATACACAATAGATGAAATCACAGAAATTAAACAAAGGGGACAACTAAGATTATCTACCCAGTTACAATTCCCAGAGCCGGGAATTGATGTTTTGTTTATTCCTTTTCAAGGAAAGGCCTGCCGGAAGAGATGCGTCTTTAAAGCCTTTTTGAAACTAGTCAATGATGTAATATTACATACCTAATGATGCATCTCATCCGGCAGACCATTCCAAAGCTTGGGAGCAGTAGCTGAGAAAGTCCTCTGGGAGGTCTGCAACAGCCTAGTTTTCATAGGCTGAAACAGGTTCCTCCCAGAGGACTGGGGTGTGTGGGGGGTTTCATACGGGAAGAGGCGGTCCCTGAGGTAAGATGGGCCTGGGCCATGTAGGGCTTTAAAGGTTAAAATCAACACTTTTAAAATGGCGCCTGGCTAGTGGCATAAGGGCTTGGAGCATGTGAACGCTCAGCCCTAACCCCTCCCACAGGCCAGCACAAAGTGCTGGTCTGTATAGCCCCTCAGTTGTTGTTGTTTTTTTAAAAAAAGCAGTGGAGGTTATGTTGCCTATGGTGTGCTAGGAGTGACTTGGAAGCTGTACAAAAAAAGGTTGTAGTACATGCATGCAGCCTACAGGCCAGACTTTCCCCACCCCAATGGGAAAGGATAAAAGTAGCAAATTCCCCTCATTTACTTTAACTTAACCCCAGTTGTCAAAGCCCACCAAGCTCAACATGAAGCAGAGCATTTATTTATTGAAGTAACAACAACAACATTTCTGTTTATTTATAGTGCCCTTTTCACCAAAAGAATGTACATCAGAACATATACAATCAAAAACAAATGATAAAACACTACACTATGAAATGTTAAATACTAAAATAATATACTAATATACTAAAACAAAGTACAAAAAATCCTCATCAGTTGCTGCACATCTTGGCTCAGCAAATCATCCAGCAAATCAAAGTAGAAGGTCCTCAACCCTTTACAAAAGCAGATCAGATCCTCCTTGAGCCAGAGATGCAAAGGAAGGTTGTTCCACAAATGCGGAACCAGATCCTGAGGTTCGCAGTCTTGCTAGAGTTGTGTTCATTGGTGGAATGGCCAATAATTCTTTGCAGATCTTAAATTTCTAGATGGTACATACCATACTAGCCGAGCTGCCAAATATGGGGGAGGCTAAAGTATTAAATCTTAATACTAGGACCTAAAGTTTATACTGAGAGTGCAGGACAAATTCCCCACTATGTTTTTAAAGGAGTCAAATGGTCCAGTAGATGTGGAAAAGGGTGGGGTATTTTATTTTATTTTTTATTTTTGGCATATCCTTTAATTTAAATTCCAGGCCAGAGAAGAGAGTCCTTCAGTCAGGTCTTTTTTTTTTAAGTAAGTACTGGCAGTTGGGCTAATGTTCCAAAACTACTGTTGTTGCTGTTGTTGTTGTTGTCGTTGTGTGACTTGTGTGACAGGTCATTTCTGACATATGGTTACCCTAAAGTGAAGCTATCATAGGATTTCCTTGGCATGATTTTTTCCAGAGGTTTGCCAATGCCTTCCCTGAGGCTAAGAGGGCATGACTGGTCTGAGCCTGACTTGTCCAAGGTCACTCAGTGGGTTCATGGCTGAGCCATGAATTAAACCCTGGTGCATTATGCTTCTGACCAATCCTTTAGTAGCCTTGCACAATTTTTAAGTAACTAAAGTTTCCAAGTAATCTTTGAAGGCACCTTCAGTGTATTGCAGTAGTCTAAATGAGATATGAAGGATTTAGCTAAGAAGCAGTCTTAACAATTGTTGTTGTTATTGTTGTTGTTACAATGAGATAACAAAATAAAAATAAATAAGATTCAGGCACTGGGAAGGCGATTGGCTGGGGACCAAGATGGAATGAGGGAGCATCTAGAAAATGCACATTAGTTAATTTTACCATCTAAACCACAGTGGGAGACAATGGTTTACTCTTCACTACAGAAATAATGCAGTTTGACACCACTTTGATGCAATGAAATGGAATTCTGGGATTTTTAGTTTGTGAGATATTTAGCCTTATTTATCAGAGAGCTCTGGTGCCAAAACAAACTACAAATCCCAGAATTCTGTAACATTAAGCCATGGCAATTAAAGTAGTGCCAAACTTCATTATTTTTGCAGTGAAGATTAGACCAGAGACAGATATTCTTGAAATCTGTTTGGCCCTTATCCCACGACTGTTTTGGGAGTATAATCCAATGGCATTCCAAATGAAATCATGGGGTTTCACTTTATTTTGTGAGAGGTTATCACATGCAATCACTGGCAGTGGGGAAGCAGTCCTAACCCAGTCTGAACGCAATCCAAATGTAAGCAAATTCTGTGAAGTAGCAGATTCGGAAATCCTATTCTTTTCCCGGGCTATCTTTTCTTTCGAAATTGAGCAGAACCCCTCCCTTTCACATAATTGCGTTCATTTCTGAATTGACCCCGCTATCTTTTCTTTCAAAATTGAGGGGAATCTCTCCTGTGTGATAAAGTCCTTTGAAACAGCTGTAAAAGAGGGACTTGGAAAAGAAGCACACCCAACCCACTGGTCTCTATCATATTTGCTTCCTGCAGCTATGGCTCTGTGTGTGACACTGGGGCATTGCTCAGACTTTTAACAGTGCCTATGCCAGCAAAAGAAAATAGGCCTGGTCCAACATCAGAGTATAGCTTTCAGATTTTCATATAGGAAGCAAAATTTGGCACTGTAGATGTGACACCTTCTGCTTCCCTGCTAGATTGTTCTGCTCAAGAATAGTGATTCTTGCTAATCTAAGGATTGTATACTCTGGTATGTTGTTGTCCATTCGAATTACTGTAACTCACTCTACATGGGTTTGGAAACTCTTCAGAAACTTCAGAAACTCCAAAATACTGCAGCTAGACTGCTTGACCTGGGCTGATGAATGGAAACATATAACTGCCTTGTTGAAACACCTTTACTAGCTACCAGTCTATTTCTAAGCACAGCTCTAAGTGTTGATTATGGCCTAAAAAGTGCTGCATTTCCCCATATGAGGCTGTCCAAATCTTACAATCTTGGGGGAAGTGCTTTTTCTTCAGCCCACCATCCTCACAGGTGAGAACACAGGAGAGAGCCTTCCTGTGGGCTGCTCCTTGGCTATGGAATTCCCTCCCAAGAGAGGCTTGGTTGGCACCTTCTCTGCATTTATTTCACTAGTAGGGAAAGACCTTATTTAAACAGAACTTCAGCTGTTTAGTTGGGTGGGGTAGCAGGATGTGCAATGGGTGTGCTGTTTTGTAATACGTAATGTGTGTTTTTAATTCTTTTAAATCAATGTTTAATGCTTTTAAACATTTTTATAACACAAACTGTTTTAGCTGCATTGTTTTAACTTAAATTGTAAGCCACTTTGAGTCCCATATTGGAAGAAAGGCAGGGAATAAATCATATCATATCAATCAATCAGTAATACAATTTGCCGGGATTTCCCACCGCTTTAGCATTCTGTGGTTATCCACTAATCACAAACATATCCCTGTAGTTGTCTGCTCTCACTTCCATACTAACCAGTAACTAAATCCTGCAGGGGGAGATATCTAGCTATGGCAACTGTGGGCTTTCCCCACCTCCTAGTGCAAACACAACATAATCCAGCCATCTGACAACCCCCTTTGAATTGGAACTTGCATGATTTGGGAGGGAAGGTCAATTTTCAATTTTCTGACTATAACAAGCTCATTTGGGTCTATTCCCACATCATTCTGCAAATTTACATCCTGCTCAAAATAAATGTCTTAATATATACAACATATTTTTCTATGTAAAGGCATTGACATTCACTAGTTGGAGTAGGGAAATCAGTCCACATTCTTCATCCGCTCATGCAAAGACAAATATTATTTACAATATTCTCCCTATTGTGAGATGATGTCAATTTTTGCACAGTTCTCTAGAGATAGTCCCATCTTCTGAAGTCTTTGGGATAATTATTCTATACAAAAGGCAATACACACAGCTTTTCCTCCCTCCCCCCAGTGTACATTTTGGGAGGGGGGGTCTGGAAAATAGTGTTTTCAGTACAAAACATAAGGCTCAGCCAGAAGGTGAAAAAGTCTCTGGGAATACAGAGAGTTTCCCATTCTTTTTGTTCTGATTTTACCTGTATATTCCCAAATGTAAATTCCCAAATTTACATCTTTCTTGAAATTTCTGGATTTTCTCACACTCCCTCCTCCCTTGTGTTCCTTCCCCTCTTTCTCACACTGATCATGTGACACATCTAGACTTACGCAACATTTCAGAAACTGATTTTCACCAGTGTTCACTAAACTTTCTTATTCTTATAAACTTTCTTATAAACTTTCTATAAGTTATTCAGGAGTTATAGTCAAAGTGCTATAGTGCTTTAGCAACATTACATTAGTCAACCATTAGTACCATTTTGTTTTGGTGCAAACATTCTTTTTTTTCTTCACTGGGGCCTATCTACATGGACTATTTAAACTGGTTTCCCTGTACCTTCTCTGCAACCTATTTTCACAATGCAGGGCCAAAGACCCAATTTGATTCTTGACAGTTTTCATAACACGAGTCCAGTTCTGCATTGAATTTGGACCATCCCTACCTTAAACCAGTTTTAACAGATCTACCTTTTGCCAGATCTTCTAGGAAAATCCAGATCCTCTGGAGCAAGATCAAGAGGCTGTTTATAACATGTCCCACCGTGCTACCTGGTGCCACTGTCACTGGCACAAGTTGCTCCCTCAGAAGGCAGAACTAGAGATGTGAAGGCCCAGGAAAAAATGGGGGGGGGGGGAGACCTGTAAAAAATGGGAAAACCACAGAAAGAAAAAACAGAAAACAAATTGAAAAAAATGAAAAAAAGGAAGGAAATTAATTGTCAGAATGAGGCACCCAGATGTGCGATAGATGCTGTTCACTGGGGAGGGGGGAGGAAACATATCTTCTGCTCAAAAAATTGTTGTTGTTGTTTTTAAAGTTGTGCACATTTTTACACAAAATAAACCCACAAAACATTTTACCGCGTGCAAAGAATCTTTGCCACTGCTCTGTTCTCTTTGCAGGGGTTTCTCAAGTGTCAGGGAAGCCCATTATTCCTCAGGAAAACAAATATTGCCGCGCAGGTCAGGGCCCCCCCCAATAAATACAGAAACCTGGTTGGAGGAAAAAAGGCCACAACTTTATTAACTGTTCCACACATGCAGAACAACACAAAACCATAGGGTTGGCCCAAAGCATAAGGTCTGGATCTGGCCATCAGCAACACCCTGGTTGGTTGATGTACCCTTGGTAGCAGGGGCAAACATCGGGATGACGTAGGTGCCAAGCTCCGCCCTGTTGCGCAGTTAGGCAACTGCGCTGCTTCATATCGAATTGCGAGACATCCTAGTCACCGGGTATTAATCGACTGTGGCCCCCGCAATGGCCACAGCGAACCGCTCCTTACCCGGGTCATGAGGACTCCCGATCCAGTGCCAGCGGGCCCTGGAAACCCCTACCCCAGATCCAGGCCTATGCTGCCACCCAGAACAGAAGTTGTGACAATCAACTCCCTAAACAGGGAGGGAGGGTGGGAGAGCAGAACTGGCAATGGTGCCGACGCTCACCTTACACGGCCTTAAATAGGCCCAACAGCCAATGAGGGCTCAGGAACGATGGAGGCACCACCCTCTCCGAGCTCTCCACCAATAGGAGGGCACGCCATACCCTGCTGTGGCCAATCAGACAGGTTCCTTTCCTGCTCCTCCCAGTGGCCAATCAGCATCGAGCCCGCGCTCGCACAGGCCGCTGGGGCGCCCAAGCCTGGCGCGCGGGAAGGGGAGAGGCCTTCCTTCACGCGGCAACAGCGCCAGCCCGTTAATTCGGGCGGCGCCATTTGCCGCGCAGGTCAGGGCCCCCCCCCAATAAATACAGAAACCTGGTTGGAGGAAAAAAGGCCACAACTTTATTAACTGTTCCACACATGCAGAACAACACAAAACCATAGGGTTGGCCCAAAGCATAAGGTCTGGATCTGGCCATCAGCAACACCCTGGTTGGTTGATGTACCCTTGGTAGCAGGGGCAAACATCGGGATAACGTAGGTGCCAAGCTCCGCCCTGTTGCGCAGTTAGGCAACTGCGCTGCTTCATATCGAATTGCGAGACATCCTAGTCACCGGGTATTAATCGACTGTGGCCCCCGCAATGGCCACAGCGAACCGCTCCTTACCCGGGTCATGAGGACTCCCGATCCAGTGCCAGCGGGCCCTGGAAACCCCTACCCCAGATCCAGGCCTATGCTGCCGCCACACAGGCAGGTCTGAAAGAGCGCCTGCCGCCAACCCTAAGAACCGAAAAAGAACCCTCCACAAATAATATTAATAGCATCCGCTTGAGCAAGAGTCCAAATAAGGGTGCACATAGCCCGCAAACACCCTAGACTTCCATCAACCAATTTACTTGATGACATCAGTAGAGAGTCCAGCACAGGCTGTAGATGTGGCCGCTCCAATGCGGAATGAATGGCCCCCAAATTCAACCAAAAGAAGACCCATTGCCTGAAGGGCCAGCTTTAACACAGCAACAAATTGAAAGCGTGTGACAGGTGAGCCATCAGCATGACAAAATGTTGTTTTTAAAGTTGTGCACATTTTTACACAAAATAAACCCACAAAACATTTTACCGCGTGCAAAGAATCTTTGCCACTGCTCTGTTCTCTTTGCAGGGGTTTCTCAAGTGTCAGGGAAGCCCATTATTCCTCAGGAAAACAAATATTCTTTCCATCCCTAATTGGCAGTGATTAGGGTGAGATTTGCTGCCTAGAGAATTTCTGTGAAAGCTGAAGTGTGCCATATCTTGGCAAGTCCTTTGCAATGACACTTGGCTGGAAAGCTGAAATCTGAATCAGTAGATAAATCTTTGGCATATCTGCTAAAATTGCAACAAGAGTGTAGTTTTGCCAAATTTGAACATTTGCAAATTTTTCACATATCACCTCCTTGACAAATTCCATAGTGGTGGTGACTCCATTCACAATTTTCATAGACACAAATCTATGTCAGTTAATTAATATCCAACAACAGTAATATAGCCCAGATAAGCTTCAAGAGCTTAAGTCTCTCTACATGTCTCTGTAGACCCAATGACGTTTGACTGCTTGGGAAGACTTTATTGCCTTGGATTTTGGTATCCCAGTGCACACATTATTAATACTTGAAAATTGTTCCTGAACAAATGTATTTTGTTAAATATCTCTTGTGCTCACAGAAGGCTTTCCAATGAAGGATTCTTTCTGATAGGAAACAGGCTATTTCAGATGAATATCTCCTGTTTAGGGGAAATGATATACTGTAATGTCCAAAGAGATGAGCAATCAGCCAGAATGTCTACAGCCACACACTTGTGCCTTATCCATTAGCTTATTGTGTGTCTTAAGAAAGCCAGAATCACACACATGGAGGCTTTTTTGGACTCTGAAATGTGTTTTAGCATTAGCTTCCCTACATCCTTCACTCCATGGTTTAACATTTTAAGGCATGGTGCTGAGCCCAGTGTAGTGCTCCTCCTTCCCAGATCACAAAGGCAGAATCAGAAGCCCTGGATCACATGTAAAGAATCCTCAATGGAGGCCCTTCCCATGCCAGCACCACCCAGTTTCCAGTAGGACAATTTGCTATGGAAAAGGGCTGCAGTGGACCAAATGTCATGGTGTTTTAGATGGCACAAAAACAATATTAGAACAGAACCCATGTATTGTGTTTATGGATACACAAATTAAGGCTGAACTCTTGTCCAGAGATAGTGTAGAATAATATTCTGACAGTCCATGTACCCATATATCCAATGGCACACCCTTATGGATAATCAGGGGTTATTTGAGTCAGGAGGACAGAGCTGTACCAAGTATCATTCTTCTGTCATTGTGTGGCTACAAAAGGGGAAGAAAAGCTTATGCTGACATGTTATGCTTCACCAAGTCAGCAAGAGAAAGTCATCCTCTGATTCTCTGGGTGAAATATATAGTCACCCCTCTGTATTCATGGATTTTGTATCCACAGATTCAACCATCCATAGCTTGAAGATATTCATCATCATCATCATCCCATATAATCCACCCCACACACTTAAATCCTCTAGCAAAAACTTACTGCAGCCAGTGAGAACTAGGCTGGCTGCGGTTACTCAGAGGACTTTCTCTTCTGCCACTCCTAAATTATGGAACAGCCTGCTGGAGAAGATCTGACATATGACCAGTCTTGAATGCTTTAAAAAGGTGCTCAAGATGTATTTCTTCCAGTAGGCCTTCCCAGATTAACTTCCTAGTGATTTTCTATTAATTCCATTAAACATCCACTACAGTCTAGAGCTGCCTCTTCCTTGTTTAACAATGGTTTAATATTTAATTGTATTTTATTGTGGATCGGTGGGTTTGGGAAGATTGGGATATAATTGATGATAACTGTTTTATTGGGCTTTAAGGGTGTTTTATTATTGTTAGCTGACTCGATCTGCTTGGAAAGGCAGGATACAGATAAATTTTATCATCATCATCATCATCATCATCATCATCCAAAAAGCAAATCTTGATTTTGCCATTTTATATAAGGGACACCATTTTACTACAGCATTGTACATGATGGGATTTGAGCATCCATGAATTCTGGTATCCATGGGGTACTAGAACCAAACCTCTACTGGATACCAAGGCCCCACTGTAAAACAGTGCTGTATGCCTTTTATAACTCTGCATAGTGATGCATTACACATGAATGGAATTCAAAGAATGAGGGAAACAATAGAAGGAAAACAGCATAGATTTCCCCTGCCAAGCATTGTCCACAATCCCTTCTCCAGGTTTAGCCAGACAGTGACTACAGAGTGCGATTTTATGGAACAGATAACAATCTAACTACTGTGAAGGAGAATTACAGTTATGCTTGCATAGTCTTACTGGCCTGGCTGCTCCTTAATGTGTCTT
Organism: Urosaurus nigricauda; assembly: GCA_034509955.1. Classification (NCBI taxonomy): domain Eukaryota; kingdom Metazoa; phylum Chordata; class Lepidosauria; order Squamata; family Phrynosomatidae; genus Urosaurus; species Urosaurus nigricauda. Next base: position 135,653,745 of record JAOEGL010000001.1, on the reverse strand, counting down.
TATTCATGGCCATGGAGTTAGGCCAGAGTTGGTCACTCATCTCGAGCCAGGCTGAAGGCTGCTTTGGCTTGCCCACCTCTCACTCTTCAGGAGATTGGGTACAGGCTGTACAATACATCATCTGTTATGTAATTATAACAAGTTAATAGGTTCCAGTCAGTAACAGAAAGGGATGCTGCTTCCCCATTTCTACCATTCCTTTTTCATACCCCCTCCCTTCCTTTGGCAGTTTCCCCTCAAGTTCCCTGAGGAGATTCTAGTAATGCCAGTGGCTTTACTGTGTATAGGCAGGTTTGCTCCTGAAAATACTGTAACTTTTCTTTTGTTATATGCCAGAGAAACAATTTGTAACAGAGGCACCAGACCAATTTCAGTCTTGGCTCAGCTCCTCTAAAAATAATGGCACTGGGCCCTCTTCTACCAAAGCTAAATTTGCCCTTTGGTTATATTTTTCTTCTTTTCAGAGCATATCTCATTTGTATCATTTTTGTGATTTATTACACCCTGCCCTACTGAAGGCGGAAGCTTCCTTCATGAGATGCCTATCTACAAATATTTATGCCACAATCAGCCAGTTAGTCTCAAAGATACCGCAATAATTTTTAAAATCTATTTTAAAAAGTGGCCGATAAACTGTTTTCATGTTGAAAAGCTATATGCTGTCGAAAGATGTTTTAAGGAATTTGATATCAGCAAACTCAGATCCAAACTGACCTGATCCACAACTTCTGGACTCAAGTATGAACTAGGACTAAGTTATCTACCAATGTTGCCCTTGTGAGTTTTCAGCTCAAAAAATGTACATTTCAGAATTTAAGTCTGAAGGGAAAAAAATAAGGTTTTCAGAGAAAATATGTTAAATTATGTATAATTTACCTTTGTTTTTAAAGAAAATACTCATAGATTAATGCAAAATATTGCAAAGAAGATGCATGGTTGAACACATTCTTGAAAATACTTGCAGGATTTAAGTAAAGTATTCCATGAATAATATAAACTATTCTAAGTACAATGTTCATTTTAACTGTATTAATCTTGACCTATAAACTTAACTTTAAACCTACCCACCTGTCTAGACCTTTTGTAATATCTTTCATTATCTTGGTTATATTCAGTTTAATAATCAGAGATATGTTTCTTGAAATAATTATACCCAAATAGGTAATAGAATTTGTGCAGTATCAAAACTAACCTTAAAAAAAATCCTCAGGTCTGTCTTATATCCACCTGGCGTTATTTCCAATTTAGACTAGCAGTAAACAGCTGGGTATTTTACAAAATTATTATTTTTTTATTCTTCTTCACTGAGTTACATGATTTTATTTTATCAGCAACTTATTACTGTCATTCATCAACATTTTAATACTAGCAATTTTACAATTGTTCCAGATTTACCAAGATGGGGATTGAAATAAGCACCAAAAACTTATTTGCATAAAGAACATTTTAAAATTTTAATCCAGCAAACACAAAATACTAGGATTTTGTCTGATAACACACACAAAGGGTTCCAAGCAGAGATTAAACATCAATGGAGAAAGTGGACATACTTGTCTTGTGCCACATTTCAATGTAAAAAAAAAAGAGAGAGAGATGAAAGTATACCACTAAATATAACTCTCAGTCTTGGTGCAGAATATAACATTTTAATCCATTTCAAAAATATTTTAGGAAACTCTGAATTGGCCAATGTAGCAAAAACAAATGTCCAATAAATTTAATCAAAGGCCTTCTCAGCATTTAAAGAAATAATAGATCAGTTCTGTCAGAATTTACCAGGCCCATAGGCAATCTAATATTACTACTCCCTTGCCTGTTTTTATTATATCCTATTTGATCAGGTTTAACCAAAGTTGAAATGACTTTTTGCAATCTCTTTGCCAAAAGAGTTGTGAATATTTTAACATCTATATTAATTAAAGATACAGATTGATAGCACAGCAAGTATAGTCTTTGCTGGGATGAAACACCCTTGGAGCAAGTAAACATGAACAGGTTTTATACCATTCAATCATTTTTCATATTTAGAATAATGTTGGTAATTTCTTCCAGATGCATGTATTTTGAAATGAACTGCTGCTGTGATAACATCTAACTGTGGAAGATTAATATGAGAAAAGAAAACCTCCATATTGTGCTTGTGTATTTCATTATCTGAGCTATAAGCATCAGCATTAAACTTTAAGAACCGTAAATTTGTATCCATAGAAGATGTTTATAGATTATTAATTTCATCTTTAAACATTGAAATAACATTATGTTGTTGCTATTGTTTAAGACGACGTACCAAAATCTTATTAGGACATTCACCATTCTCCCAATCATAAATTGGGTAAAGCAAATTCAGCTTGTTGCAAAATAATATTATGTAATTTATGCTTTCCTTTTTGCCATTTGCCAGAAAGTTATTCAACTGGAGAAATACCAAACCAAGTTACAAGAGATTACAATTTCTTATTTAACAAATCCTGTTCTATATTTTTAATTCTTTTTTTAAAAGAGGAATAGGAATAATTGTACCCTGGAGATAAGCCCTTGTTGTTGCTGTGTGCTTCCAGATCATTTCCAACATGGCAATCTTTAGACCAGCGGTTCTCAACCTGTGGGTCACAACCCCTTTGGAGGTTGAATGACCCTTTCACAAGGGTCACCTAAGACCATCGGAAAACACATATTTCCAATGGTCTTCAGTACTGAGACACCACTCCTCTATCAGGGGGGTCACCATAACACGAGGAACTGTATTAAAAGGTCATGGCATTAGGAAGGTTGAGAACCACTGCCTTAGACAAACTTATCACTGGGGTTTCTGTGGCTGAGAGTCTGTGACTCACCCAAGGTCACCCAGTAGGTTTTCCCCCTAATGGCACACAAACTCACTGAACTCTCATTGATTTTACAATAGTCTGCCAAAGCTGTTGACACTTGAGCCTTAAACCTTTCTTTATTAAGAAGTGCAACATTAAACCACAAAAAGCCAGGTGAATGGTGTATTATCAAAGACTCATTCTTTTATATGGCTTGCCAAAGTTGCTAAAATTAAAAAAAAAAAAACAGTATACTCTGAAGCAATTGTAATGGACCAACTATATAAAGATAAGTATGCCAGTGGATTCTGAGAAATATAACTAAAGGCTGACAGATGTTCATATCTATAGTAAGTACCTGTTCTTTGCTAGGTAGATCAAACCCATGACATATAAAACAGCTATATTTGCTTAGCTTTATATGTTAACCAAGCTCCTGTTTCCACATCTTGTTGGTTACAATGGCATTGCCAAGAAGAAGAGTAATCTCTCTTCCTCCCTCCCTGATTTTTTTTAAATAGAAAGGCTAAAGAATAGACATTGCTAGTAAGCACTACTGACCCCAAGTCTGAAGTGTTTGAAATTAATTTTTCCGCTTTAGATAGCGTATAAATTTCTCATTATGTGTTGGCGATGGACATGAAACGCTACCAAAAATGTATTGGGTATCATGCCAAATGCAGTGATCAAAGTCTCTTGCAGAGGCTGCAGGACATACAAAGGGTTTCACACAGTCAAGAGTGTTAGCTATGCATGCTTTCACGTTGCCTGGGCTCAGCCAAACACTCCAGGAGAACAACACATATACATACACTGTTTTATTATGCCTCACAGATACTTCTTCAGGTTGTTGTTTTGTTTTGTAAGCTTCATGGATCTGGGGGAGGGGGAGATTTTTTTTTACTTCCTTTTATGACTCTAATAACTCCTTCCACCTCACCATACCTCCCCAAACACACATCTCAAAAGGGAGGAGGAAATTCCAAATGGTTTCCTAGAAAGCTCTTATACTCATTCCACAAACTGACTTTCTTGGAAGGGGAGAAAATTGCAGTTTCTTCTACGTGCCACTAAAATGGCAACTGTTGAACAGATTTGGTCAATGACAGCAAAAGAAAGAGCCCAGAAGAAAGTGGCATAATATATTGGGCTACAGTTATGCCAAGGCAAGCTCTTTCTCTCCAGCACATGTACACTTTGTTCTTGTTATCCTCAGTTAACTCCACTGGCTGAATAGAAGCAGAGGTGGGAACAGCTCAAATGCCTCAATAGCATGCCTCATTTTGGGCTTCCATCCCTCCGCCAGCTCTCTCTCTCTATAGCTACAGTCAAGCTTTCTCTATTGAGGGCCAATTAATACTTTGCCTTTGAGTTGGTGAAGTCCACACATGCTGTGGCTTGTCATTGGTAGTTTCAGGCAGGAAAAGATTTGTCTGAACTAGCTTCAATGTGAAAACCACATTCATTTTCACTCATCTTTTCTGATGTAATTATCACTCGAGCTCCTCACATGAAAGTGAGGTGAGGAACTGGCACATTCTGAAAATACATATACGAGTCAGGCCTGTAACCACAGTCACTACATTAAAAGAAAATGAACCCTCAAACCACTTCCATTTCCTTTTAAAGGATTGGCCTGATTCATTCCTGCTCACTTGTCAAATTGTAAGAATGTCCTATTCACACTTTGTGCCTGAATGACAATATATGTTACCTGATTTAAGTTAGTTCCACAAATAATGCAGAAGGCGAACTCTGTATTTCTTATAAAATATTTAGGGACTGCATAAACAACTCCATCGATTACAGATAGAGACTCCTGTATCAGAAGAATTACTTGGTTCCACTCTAAAAGGTTTTTCCTAGCCTAGACTTTTGGGTTCTCTCAAAACATCTGGTTTGAATCTCCTAGATAGATTCCATAACAGTTATTCTAGCCCCTAGAATGGCTAACACTAAAAGTATGATGGGCCTATAATATACTGCATTTATCAATGAAGTCATAAAGTTAAATTGTTATATGCTGCACCAGACAGCTGCTCTTCTTGCAAAGGGCAACTGCTTCATTTTGCATTATAGTGGACCAGCCTTGGCAGAGACACAGATTGATAATACTGACCCACAATGTTTTGAGGGCCTCTGTACATATATCAGGGTCTGGAAATATGTGAAACTTCCTGGATTTGCCAACGGATTAAAGATTTTTTTCCAGACTCCAATTGGTGAGGGTTCTGTCCTGATTGAATCCCATATCTGCCAATGAAAACCTATTTGGATCTGATTTCAACATTAATTCTATGTATAACTGCATGATACTCAGTGTAGGCATCTAAACAACTAGAAATTCACATATCCCCTGAGGCTGAATATGTACTTAGAAGAGGATTTGTTTTCCAGCACTTGTTGGCTCTAGGTACTTGGTTAGATAACTGTGTAATATAAGGTAAAGGAAATGAAAAGTCATATTTTAAAATATTTTAAAATCCCACAAACATAATGATTTACTTTGTTCTTCTAGGAAAACCACAAACTGTGGGATGAAATGAGCAAGTTAATTTTCCTTTAGTTTTATAGAGACTGACTGATTTCCACATATTTATTAGGCACCTAGGTTTATTTTAAACTGCAAGTGAAGTCAGTTAAAAGAGGAATTCATAAATTTAGAATTTTTCAAACAGCTGGGAGGACACATGAAAATATGAAATTTCATAATAAATGTGCAGTGTAAATCAGCTGGAACTGAGTCAAGTCACTTCAAATTCTGAATCCCTCTGACAGAAGTATCAACAAAATGAGGAAGGCAAGAAGGTCTCAGATCAATACCCAAAGACAGGAACCCTAATTCACATCTAACAAGTCCCTCCAGGGTTGCCAGACAGAAAATTAGAGAAGGCACCTATACCTCTAATAGTTGTATAGGAGATGGAATTTGAATAGATGTTGTTACCTGGTTACATGACAAGTGGCATCTACTGAAACTCCCTCTTCTACACATCCATTAAAGATAGCAGGAGTCTACTCCAGTTTTCAATCTGGCAATCCTACCTCTTCGGCTTCCATGCCTTGGGTCATCTCAATACCCACTCTTCATGAATTATTTCAGTTTGGATTAAGAAAAAGAAAAAAGAAAAAAGTGAGAGAATGCACATGAAATAGTGAAGGACCATCTCCATGATTTATCATTGTTATCACAAGCTCCTCTCTCAAACCAATAGGAACTATACCAGTGCAAACTATCCCTGACTCAGATTAAAGATGGCACCCTAAAACCAAAATATATTTGTCCCCAAGAATTAGGAAATAACTGTTTAGTTTATTCTATTTTAGTTTATCCAGTTTGGATTCTGTCACTTTCCTGCAAATATCATCAACAGAATGGGATGGTTCCAAAGCCCTCTTCCCAGGCCTCTACCTGTATATTCCCACCAAATGCCCTTTTGCAGATCTGCTGCTTCACCCTGTTTTTCTCATCTGGTGGTTATGATGGCAGCAGCACAGCCCACCCAGGCCATATTTGTCCTGATAATATTTTTCACATAGATCTTATGCTGGTCAAGGAGTGGACAGCCTTTTGTTTTGCCTTTTGTTATTTTTTGACAACAAGTTTCTTCACGCACCTAATATGAAGAATGTCATTTAAAAAAAGGAGGAGGATGTGAGAGAAAGTAAAGCTGATAGGCTCACCCATCCAAACCAAAGTCATTGACTTGACTTGGAAATATTATTTTTAATGAACTACAGCCTCTGAAAGAAGATCAAGGCAAAGGGAGGGATCAGATTGGCATCAAACATCTACCAGAGAAGGAATAGCTGAAGGGAGCTTGCTTCCCCTTCCCTACTAAATGGACCAGTGGGCTCCCTTGAACTTCAGTATGAAGGAAGGCACATCCTGGATGCTGCTGCAAGCCAAGGGACATGCTTCCTGTGTTCATCAGGACTTCCATTATGCCCCTGAGACATCGGCAGAGGTGAGGAGGAGCACAGTCATGCAGCTCACTAGTGCAGATCAAGAGCAAATTAGGTCCCATATCTTAGACAGTTCTCCAGTACTGGCCCAGAGATTTTTTGGCTTCCATTCAGGACCATGGCTAGCGATCCTCCTTTTTGACACAAGGCCAGAGTGACTGGCAGAGTTTGACAGCCAGCTCTTGAGAATCCTTAAGGAAGTGTCATACGTTGAAGTCCTGCACCTGGCTATCTTAAAAAGCAGGTGGCCTTTCTTACAGCCACTAGAGCTTCAACCCTTCCTAGAGATATTCTTTTCTGAAGCCACTAGCTTCTTCAATGGGAACAGGAAGGTCCCAGTAGTAAGGATAAGTCTGAAGGACTCTTCCCAAGGCCTTTTTATTTGCTGAAAGAGGGGAAAGTCTCCTCACTAGAGTCAGGAGACAGTGACATTCCCCTGGGCCTGGGCAGGCAGGGTAAAGAAGGGATCAAGGGGTGGATCTGATGCTTCCCCAGCAGTGCTGTTTTTCTATTTGATAGACTTAGTGGTGATTAATCTTTTGAGGATTCTTGGTCCAGGGCCTCTATCTTCCAGCTACAAGGTAATGTCAAGTAAAAACCAAACTGACTTCCATTCCTCAAATAGTGAAGGAACTGTGTTGCCCTTGCTTCTCCCATGCCTGCCAGAAAAAAGACAGCTAGTTGACTTATGACTACAGTGCTAAAGGGAAGCACATTCATTGGCCAAAGGGGACACAGGACATGCTCTGTCTGTGTGTGCGTGTGTGTGTGAGAGAGAGAGAGAGAGAGAGAGAATGAACTGAAGGCAAAGGATTACACCTAACCTAAGATCTAAGACTAAGAGTGTTCAGTGAAAGGTTGGGGGATATTTTTACCATCTGTGCCTTGAAAAAATATTTGATTGAAAAGTGAAGTGTATTTACTCAAAGTACACAGAGAAGTAATAAAGGGACTAAGATTTTCTTTTCTTTAAAAAAAAAAGCCTTGGCATGCTAGATATAGTATTGCACTGCCCGTCTGTGAACTAAACTTAAAGGTTTTATAGAACCCAAAACTCTAAGGGTGCATCATCACTATAGAAATAATGCACTTTGACAATAGTTTAACTCCCACCTTGGGATATGTAATGTGGTGAGGCACCAGCATTGTTTGGCAGAGAAGGCTAAAGACCTTGTAAAAACTACAAATCCCAGGCTTCCATAGGATGGAGCTACAACATTTAAAATGGTGTCGCAGTGCATTATCTCTACAGTGTAGAGGCACCTATGTTTAAGTTTATTTACAAGAAATGAGTTTAACCTTTTCAGTGGGGTTACATGCACACATGTGTATATGTCCACAGACATCAAATTTATCTAATGTCAGCATTTCTAGGCTTTGAGTTAAGCTTTTACCAATCCTGCTTCCAGTGGTTACAGTCTCCTTTTTCTTTGTCATAAGAAGCAGATATATGTTTACATGACATTCTTAATTGCTGTTTTGGGAGAGCTAATGCTGTGTAGAATCATAGTCATCAACAGAGCCATTTATTCTGAGTGTAATTAACAAATCAAGTCCTAGCACGTTTTTTTGTTATTTGCCAATCTGTTGAATATTCACTCTTCTCTCCTTTCCCTTGCTTTTCATTTAGCAATAAACGTGTAACCTAGCAACCGAATGTCAATATCAACACTGCCTGATGAAGTTGTTAATCTCAGAGAAACCAGGAGGAGTGAGGCTGGTATGATAAATACCTTCTAAGGAGAATGTCTATTGGTTGAGACTTATGGTCCATGTGTATAGGTGTCATCAAAGGTCAGGCCACCTCCTGAAGCTATTAAGCAGCCTATAGTCAAGCCTGGCAAAAGTCAGCTTTCTCTGTCCCAGGATCTCTTCGACGCATCACTAAATGAAACATTGTATTCAAACTAGATTGTTCAGTAATAGGGACCGAGCATAACTTTTCAGATCTATTTAGGGCACTGCAATGCTTTCCCACTTAAGCATTACTTTTGCAAATAACAGGCTATTTGAGTTGCAAAACCCTGAAGATAGATTGTAAAAACATTATAGGGGAAAATGTCATTGTTTATTCAATTTTACAAATGCAATAATATCCATCACGGGTGTGAAGGTGCTAAATGCGTTCTTGGGTTTGTTTTATACAGAACACTTCACAAAACACATTAGTGGAAAGCTGTTCTGGCCCCCTCCTCCCCAAAGCCTCCTTCTGTGCTTCCCTTAGAGGGGGGCTGAAGTTGGAAATGTTTCTATTGGATTTTAAAAATATAAATACAAAGAAAGGAAGAAAGAGAGAGCAATAAAAGAGGAGAGGAGGGTGAGAAAGAAATGCATAGAAAATAAAAAATGCATGTGTACTATGTCCATTCACATATGATGTATCAACAAAAGAGAATTGTCATCACCCTGTGCTTCTTTCTGACCAGTTCCCTGTGTTTCCATAATCTACATTTGTGTTAACAACTATCATGTCAATTTTGACTTACAGTGACCCTATGAATGAGAGACGTCCAAGTCACACTATCATAAACAGCCCTGCTCAGGTCTTGCAGACTCAGGGCTCTTGTTTCCTTCATTGAATCAATCCATCTGTAAGGCAGTTTTCCTCTTTTCTTTCTACCTTACTAAACATTGTCTTTTCTAGTGAACCATGTCTTCTTATCACATGTCCAAAATATAGTAGGGTTGGTTTGGTGTGTGGCCAATTTCCTCCTGGACTCCAATACATAATCTTTCCAGTTCTTCTTCTGCCTCTGTAGTTGGAGCATAAACTTAGTATATTAATATATTGATGGGTTTTCCCTGAAGTTTTATTGATATTTGGTCAGACTTTGCATCATATCCTTGGACTGTTTTTGCTACACATCTCCTCACTATCAATGCCCCATCATTTTTTCTTAGATTTTCATTTTCTACATGAAACACTGTGGAATTATCAAGTTCTAAATGACCTGCCCCTGTCCCTTTTAGCTCACTCACCCAAGTACTGCAATTTTTATGTGTTCCATCTCTTGTTTTACTATGTCTAGTTTCCCCTGGATCTCTCATTCCGTGTTACAATATGTGTTATGCAGTGTTGGACTTTCCTTTCACCTCTGAGCACATCAACAGCTGAATGTCCTTTTGGCTTGAGTCCACTTGGTCATTAGACAGCTCCCCTCACAACTGTCCTCTGCTCTACTTAGTTGCTTACTGAGTGCCATCTTCTGGCATTATCTCTTGTTTCATTTTGGATTGTCTCATCATAGGATTTTTTGCAGTAAAAGACATTCAAATGGGATTTACCATGCCTCTTTCTGCACAATATGAACCAATGTTAGCTACGATGCCACTGCCATTGTCTCTGGCAGATCTTCTGCAAGTGTCACCCCCTCCCCATCCCACTATTGCTGCTGTCCAGTAGCTGTTTGACACATTTAGTATGGCACATCAACAAATGTCTGTCAGACATGGGAGTCCTAACAGTAGCAATGTTGCCTCACGGGAGCATTCAGTCCCACCACTGTGGAAAGGGAGAGCCATAGTAGATAGTCTGTATAAGTAATCCTAGGCCTATGTTCAATGTCAGTTGAATGCTCCTATGCCTGAGAATGCTAATATCTTTTTGCAGAATCTGCTACTACTGCATAGTGAGTCTTCTACTTGTAGTAAATGTGATGTAAGAATGAACTATCAGTAAATAGAGGTTCATTGGGCAACGTTCATGGGCACAGGGCCTAAAATTGGCTTTCTACATGTGTAACATTCACATCCCAAAAAGAAAAAGAGAAAAGGAGACAGCTGTTGCATGTTTCCACACATGCTTATTAAAATCCAGTATGGGAAATAGGGGAGAGAATTCAAGGTCCCACTCCATCCCAGCAAGTCCTGAATGACAACTCCTCTCCCCTAGCTTCTGCAATCATCCCAAACTCCTACCCTCTGAATACAACACATCCATGGAAATACCCACAGTGGTAGTATTTTAGAGATAACAATTGAGGAAACTCATCCTTTTTCCTTTTTCCCCCATTTGCCAGCAAGCTAATTATAAACACCAAGAGGAAAAGCCCCAGTGGCTGTTGGGAAATGTACACACTACCCTCAGAGACTACTGATGTGCCATTGAACTTGGGCATTTTATGCAGGTGCCCATAATGAGAAAGAAAGAGAATTACATGGAAGAGGTTACTTGTTCTACTTCCAAAACAGGATCACTCTTGCTACCTTGGACAGGTGAGTAAATATGGGAAGGCAGGGGGGATCTGTGGAATGTGAAGATGGAACTGGATAGGTTTGGGGGCTTAGTGAATGGATAGGTGAGGTCTGAGCATTTTCTAGCTGAACTTTTGTGCAGCAAGGACTTACTCTAGCTTGACCTATTTTCTGAGACCTTACAGGAATCAGGTGAATATTTTTTTTACAAATTCTAGCCACTTCTGTTAAAGGTTATTTTCTAATACAGCCTGACATTTCCTATGATCCTCTCTATTGTCAGTCTGTGGTAAAGCTCTGGAGAGGACTCACCCTCACAGTCCTATTTGCTTAAATGGCTGCGCTGAACCCTATTCAAGGCAAAGGTTAATTCTTTCATCAGGTGTTCCTTTATGAATATGAAAGATTCCATTAAAAAGAGCATCCTACAGATGTGGTGAATGCCTATGCAAGTTCCTTTATAGTGGCTCTTTCATTTCAAATATTGACTCAAGCGAGTGCTGCTATATTTAGAAGGTAATAATGAAGAATCCTCCATGCACTATGCTCTGTGCCTTTGTGTCCTTACTGAGTAGAATGGGGGGGGGGGCACAACATTGAGCTCTGCCTCTTGTGTTTCATTTCAAACAAATAAACACATACACATACACGCAATGTAGCAATACAGTAACCTTCATTTGGCTTCTGAATACATGCCTGTTACTAGTAATGTCTTCAAGCTGCCTATCATCTTCTAATGACCACATGAATTTCATAGGGTCTTCTTAAGCAAGGGATACTCAAAGGTGGTCATGGCATTGCCTTTCTCTGAAATATAACATATGGCATCTGGTGTTCATTGGTTGTCTCCCATCTAAATACTAACCAGGCCTGACCCTACTTAACTACTGAGATCAGACAAAAGTTTGTACATTCTGAATATCCAAGCCCAGGGAATATTGCACATTAAAAATCTGATGATTAGAAATCAAGGAAACAATGAGTTACATGTATGGAAAAGTCCTTTCAAAAAGTTTCCTTTTTGAAATGGCGTGTAAGTATGGAGTGACATATGCAGACTCTTAAAGCACCTCCTCCTAGTGCTCAAAAAATCCTTTTCAGTTGGCCTTTAACTACTACTTGCTCTAGGGGTGACCATGAATCTGTTCTTGATCTTACCACTGATCCTTGCCTGGGACTTCTGCTTATGTTGGATCCTATTGCTTTGTAGGTCTGACACCAGCAGAGTTCCCATGTATCTTGCAGCAGCTGCAGAAAATGTAATCCTAAAATCAAGAGCAGCAGAGCCACTGTCTCTCCCACAGTGTAGTACACCAGTGGCTAATCTCCTTGTGGGTAGCAAAAAGAAAGACTAAACATCAGCTTCCTCTGACCTCAAGGCTGGTTCTATCATTGGGCAGAATGAGCTGTTCACATCTTGCCCTGGCCCTGAATGTTCTTTGGACCACATTATGCACATCCAATCAGATGTGATTCCATTGTTCAGTGGAATTTATTGCCAAGCAGATGCCTGTAAAATTGTTATCCAGGTATATTCAATAGTACCTGTGCACAATATGAAGGGAGGGAGGGAGGGAGGTGAAGGAAATAGATCTGTACTAACAGCTCTGCTTCAAAAGGATTATCATCATTCCTACTTACTCGAATACAAGCCAGTAGTGTAGTATAGGCAAGATTCACCGTTCCAAGACTTGCTGTCTAGCAGAGACAATCATCTGCCATTACCAGCTCTTCAGACTTCTTTATCTGGCTCTGAGCTAAGTTGCAATCTTCACAGTAGCTGGATGGTAAATGGATTCTTTCAGTGGCAATATATTGTTCTGAACAATTCCTGTTATAGAGGCAAGGTATGGGGACAGTGCGGTGTAGTGGTTTGAACACTGGACTATAACTCTGGAGACCAGGGTTTGATTTCGTGCTTAGCCATGGAAACCCATCTGCATGACCTTGGGTGAGTCACACATTCTCAGCCCCAGAAGATCACATGACAGGGTCATCTTAAGGTCACCATAAGTCAGAAATTACTTAAAAACACACAAAAACAATTAGGGAATGACTTATTTCATGAATGGGCAATGAAGACTGATTACCTTTACAAAAAACATCCAGGGGTAGCTGTGTTGGCCATTTAGCAAATTCAAACAAAAATCCCCAAACAGTGGTCTCTTTTACACAGAGGAGGCAAGCTTCACTAAAACGTGATTAAATCTTGCTAATAGTGTGATGGGGGGGGGGGAGGATTATCATACCCATGCGTGCTTTCCTCATTTGTGTCCTGTGTATAAACTGTAATGGGTGCATCATTGGGTAATAACGGGAGTTACCCAATGATGCGTCCATTACAGTTTACGCATGGGACACAAATGGGAGAAGAGCACAGGGGTGTGATAATATCCCCCTCCCTCCCCCCCCCCCCCCGATTGTGCTATTAGCATGATTTAATCACATTTTAATAACACTTGCCTCCCATGTGAAAAAGTCCAGTGATACCTTTCTTGGCCAACCAAAATGCATAATATATATGTTGCAAGCTTTTGAAGCTCCACTGGCTTCTTCATCAGGCAAGGTGTTACAAACCAAACATTAGGGGGGGGGGGGGAATTGAAGATGTTAGTCAGAGGCCTGCATTTTGCTGTTTCTGTTCTTAGTTAAGATAGTATGGGTGGGCATCTCTTGCAGACTGGCCCCTCTTTCTGTCCATGTGGCAACTGGGAAATTTTCAAAGTCCAGGAAATTTAACATACATTTGAATTTCAACAAAGACTCTTCCCTTGCAATCCAATATGCCTCTATCCTTGCAAGGCCACAGGCCTCTTTGTAAGCAAAGGACAATGGATTTCTCAAGAAGCCTCTGTGTTTTTGCACCAGGAATATTTTAGGTGGCGCTGAGGTAAACATGCCAATCTAGTCCAAATTTAAGAATTAAAAAAATGTTTTACCTTTGTTGTCTTACAAAAGACCCTAATGGAGAAATTTGCCAACTGCTTTGCTCCTATGGTCAATACAGCTATCTCCATTTTGGGACATTCCTCCTGGGCATGATCAGAGATTGTCATGTTGTACTTCAGAATTTGCCATTGCCTGCCCTGAGCTTGTTCAGTCTGGCTAGGAATACTGAGATCTGTAGCCAAAGACATCTGTAAGGTATCAGATGATAATGTTTTGCGATTGTCCCATAGTTAAAATTCCCAACAGCTGGAATCTCAGTAGCAAAACTCTGTACTTTTCTCTTTTAGTCTATCTCTCTGTCTGTTGCTTGCCTCTCTCTCTCTCTTTTTCTTTCCCATTCTAGATACATGCATGCATACACAAATCTTTAGAAATATGGATAGAGTGGGAAAGTCCTGGGTCTTCTGGGAAAACCTGAGATGAGAAAAGTAATAACAACTCCAAGATCTTGCCACTTCTCCTGACCTTTTCCTACATCTGTGACCGCAAATCCCCAAAGACCAGCAGATAAAAACTCTTACCGGAGTTCGCTGGAAGCACCTTCTACATTATTGAGTGGAGGAAGCAGACCTGAGCAGCCCTCAGGCAAATACAGTGTATCAGTCCCTGAGCCATCAGGCATTGTGTTACCTGTCCAGATGCAGCAATCTCATTTTCTTCTGGAATATTTTGTTGGAAACTGTAAAACTTTGTAATTTGAAAAGTAACTTTGCCATGACGTAATGCCAGGTACCCATGTAAGTCAATGAAACAAAAATAGTTGATTGTTCTCTGAAAAATGTGATGGAGAGGGGATAGGCCCCTTTGTGAAAGAGTCTTAAATCAGATGCTTAATTTCTACTGGACATGTCAATTCCTACCACTTCTTAATTTTATCTCCTTAGTTATGCTTTAGCAGGGCCTAAATATCCTAAAGTAACCAGATCCTATCTAATCCTAGAAGCTAAGCAGGGTCAGCTCTGGCTGAATACAATGCATTGTAGGCTATATTTCAAAGCATGGAATTGTCAAAACCACCTCTGGTTTTTCCTTGCCTAAGAAAACCCTAAGAAAAAGGGATGTCAATTCTGATGATGGGAAGCTCAGAAGGTTGGCAATTCATGGTCATGGGATGGGGTGAGTTCCCTTCACTAGTACCAGCTTCTATCAGCCTAGCAGTTTGAAAGCATGCAAATGCAAGTAGATAAACTTTTGTGGGAAGGTAACAGCATTCCATGAAGTCATGCTGGCCACATGACCATAGAGTCATCGTCAGACAACTCTGGCTCTTTGGCTTAGTAACAGAGGTGAGCACTGCCCCCTACAGTCAGTTATGACAAGACATTAATGTCAAAGAAAACTTTTACCTTTGAGAAAAACCTATGACGTTCATGGAGGCACCTTAAGTCAACAGGTGTCTTGAAAGCACTCTCACACACATCTTAAGCTTTGCTTTTCCATGGATAAGCTTTTAAAACTTCTTTTTGAGATTTACTAATGAATGTTTTGGAACTAGACTGAGAAGATTTCCGTACTTGGTTCAAACATGGCTCAAGCATCCTTGAAACATCGTTAAAAGGTGGAGGAAGCGCACATGTCTAGAAGCCAGGTGTGCTTCCTCAATCGTCATGGAAATGTCACTCCCTCTAGCATCCCTGAATCATCTCATGGGGAGCAGATTTCCTATGAACATAAACTTTGTGTTCATAGGAAATCTGCTCCCGTTGAGATGATTCAGGGATGCTAGAGGGAGTGACATTTCCATGATGATTGAGGAAGTGTGTCTGGCTTCCAGACACACGCTCTTCCTCCACATTTCAGAGATGTTTCACAGACGTTTAACCAGCGATACAGCCACTTATCAAAATCTTCTTAGTCACAACCAACTAGCTTCATTCCAGTGAAAATGAAATGTGTAACCTAGACTGGAATCAACTCACTGTGAACAGTTCAGAGAAGTTCTGCATATGCTAGTGTTCAGTCACAGCTTCACTTGTTTCAGTTTATACCATTGTTTTTACATATTTAGGTAAGAGGAAGATTCAGACATTGCATTTTGTTAAAAGAAAAGAGAACACCCCACCATGGAAAATCAAACTCCTACACACCAGTCAGTTCCTGTTATTTGTCAGTGTCTATTTTATCCCCTTTATAGTCATGCTCACACACTTGTGTTCATATAGGAATGTAATTATGGTCAGGGAGTAGGATGAAGTCATTGTCTCCCAAATAAGACTACTGCTTCCCATGAATTTTTGACCTGAAATCTTGGGGCCTGACATAGTCCTGACCTGATAACCCTAATGGGAGTAACCATGTGTTCCCTTCTCTTTTGTCCTCTTTTGCTGCAGGTAAAAACACAAGTCAAGATAGGAATTGGAAGAAAAGACAGAATGGGCAAAGAGGCATCTCACGTGACGTCCATTACTTGACATTATACCAGGGACCACTTGTGCCTATACTGTGAAATTGTGACAAGAAAGGATGACCAATGCATTTTACAAACTCAAAATTCCTACAGCAGTAAAAATAAAAGAACACTAGAAAGTCCCTCTCTAAACCTAATTATGCCTTTAATTTTCAAAAATCGTATTGGCTGTAGAACAAGCATGTTCACTGCCTTAGTCACAACCGCAGTTAAAAGAAGTGCTGTAAATCCTAGCAATTATGTCATCCAGCAGTTCTGTGCTTTGAAAGTACTGTGCTTTGCATATGGTCTAAGAAAGAGGTGAAAAGAAGGTTAGTTTGAAATGGCATCATGCCTTAGTTAGCTGCAGTCAAAGCAAGTGTCAGATTAATTGCACAATGGCGTGAAAACAAACAAAGCTTTGCAAAAGGACTGAAGGAAGGTAAAACCATTAGCTGTGGAAACCTCTGGATCAATGTTTATCATCATGAGGTGAATTCTACTGTGTGTGCTTATCAAAAGCTAACATCTTATCCCCAGATATATTAACTTTTGTCCTAAAGCATGCAAACATGTCACATGCTAAAGTTTGTTTAATAATGGAACACAGATGACTGAATGCACAAACAATGATATCAAAGACTTACATGACCCCTGTTTTGGCAACTGGATTTCTTCTTGATTTTTGTTTTGTTCCAGGTGGCTTAGGTGTTCCAGAATTTTATCTTCAAAGCTGCACATTGCTAAAAATGAGGATAGCGTGGCTCACACTCAATTCATGCAGTCTTGGACAAGTCTATGGACCTCACCAACATCTTAGACAAACTAAGAGCATGCCCAAGAATATACCTAATGTTCTTCTGTGACCTGGCATCCCCATGGTGGGAGATCTATAGTGGTGGTAGTAGCAAACTGTCTTTCAGGGCATATTATTCTTCATTACAGAGGAAACCGTGAGAAACAAACAAGGAAAGAACACAACCCACACCTCCCTGAACACCCTTAAAAGTCTCCATTGATTTCAAAAGATAAGGAAGGAATCAGTTTTCTTCAAGTATCTGCTCAGTGTCCTCTTCACTTGCATGGACCTTCCTTGTTCATTTCTGTCTGAGGAGCAGAGCACAGAACTATTTCTTCCATGGAACTGACCAGACATGTTTACAAGGAAGACTGAAGTCATCACTTCGAATTGTGTTCCAGACTGTCCTCTGGAGACATATACATAATGTCACAATGACAGAATATGGCAGAATACCAGGGCACATAAATTCCTTTAGTGAACAAATTTTTTAAAATGAAATTTGTTTTCTAGATACAGCTAGTTGGCATCAATGAAATCAAATGCGAAGCTTCATTTTTTTTTCAAAGGAGCCCACTGATGCTATCAGTAGGTCCAGTGTCCTACTTTTTCACACACACACACACACACACACACACACACACCATCCAAAGCCTTTTGCCCGCTAATCTCTCTTTTTGCCTATCCTGAGAATCTTCCAGACAAATGCGGCCTGTCTGAGAGCAAGGATTCCACCCCATGCCCCTTCTCAGAAGCCACCCTCCTTCAACATTTGCCATCTGCTGTGCCAGTAGGACCTGGTGAATCAGCAGGGCACAAAAGAACATTGCTGTGACACTTGCTGAATATTCATGATATATGAATATTCATTCAATTAGCATCTGTATGACCAGGCCTCCAGATTCACAACTGGCATCTAAGGAAAGGGGCAATTGTATTTTAATGAAATGCCAGCTTGATTTCTAAACAGCTATACTTACCAGGATTCAATCAGATGAGAAAGATAGCAACACATTTCCAAACCTTGGAGATACAACCCCCTCTCCTGCCACTTTACTCATTTCATACTAGTGGGAGTTACGTGTTTGCAAGGAAGTGGGGGGAGGTTGCAGGGAGACCTCTCAGAGCAACCAAAATAGTATCAGATTATCTCCATAATAGATTCACACTGTGTGGGATCCATCAGCCTTTTCCCTGAGGCACAATCAGACAAGAATAGTAAAGTGGTTAATGTATCTTCAGGGAAAGGAGCAACATTCTCATATGGAGCATTTTTTATACCGCCTAAGCGGCTCCATTATGGATAGATTATGAAGAGAGGGGATTTGAAGCAATAGCAATAAGCAGTGAATAAGGAGGGGTGGGAGAGAAAAGTTTGGCAAGGTTTATTTACATCTGTTAATGAATCCAAATGTATACATGGAAAAAAATGTTGGCCATGGCCTAGCACCTGGGCTGAACTGAAAGAAGGAAATCAAGGAGGTAAACATTCCCATATCAAACTCCAGTCTGTTTCAAATCAGGATGATCCTCTTATACCACAAGTGTATCTATGTTTATTCAGATGTTACATCCCAGTAAGTTCCATAGGGTTTACTCTTAAGTAAACGGATATAGGATTTTTGCTTTCATTAGTTAATCCATTGACAAGAAACACCTGCATATTTATGTACTATGTGTATATCATATTGCCTCTTCATGAAGTGGTAAAAGCAGGAATGGGAAATCTGTGACCCTCCAGTTGTTGGTGGAGTCTAACTTAATCAGGCCCTTGGCCAAGGATGATGGAGATTGTAGTCCAACACCACCTTGAGTGCCACAGTTTCTGTACCAACATATTAAGAGATGCAATGTTATATCAGAGGCACCAGATTCTATAATCAAGTCCATATATAACGGCACTGTTAATCATCAACAGAGTTCCCTGTGCATGGCAAATTTACATAGTAATGAGAGAGAGAGGAGCTTACTATTTAAATATCAACAGTAAGTAAAATAACATATGGTGGAAGAGGCAAAGACAATAAGAGATGATGTTAAGCAAATGCAACTATAACATACCTGAACACACATTCACCTGCATTTGGAGATGAGAACTACATTGTGTAATTTTGCAAATATAGTCAAAAGCTACCTTAGACTTGTGAATTACAAGATGAATTTTTAAGTTAAGTGAATAGATAAGTTAACAATAAACTGTGCAGCAGAAACATTTACAGTTTATATAATGTTCTGTCCACCTTCAATTAACTACTGTCAATGTTTACTAGAACACACAAGACACAACATCAACCCCAGTTATCATGTATTGGGATGGTCCAATAATCATTTGAACTATATGTGAATATGTTGGTGTGTGGACACAATAATATCAGCTATATGCCTTGAAAATGAATAACTGTATTCTATTGCTTTATGTAAAATGATGCAATATAAATGGCTCTGAAGATGGAGTACTGATGGAGTACTGTCATAGAGAAGAAGAAAAAGAATTATTTTATTGATTACATGGATATTTTACCTTTCTTCATTGATTCTGACTGGTTGAATCAATGGAATCTACATTTTAGTTGACTCACCATTCAACAGCTGATTAATGGGCTTACTCTAGTTGAGAGTAGCAATAGGTTTTAAACCAATGTTTCCACATGGTCTTCTGTCCACCTCCTATACCCACTTAGTTTCAGCAAAGTTCCAACATAATGTGTCTCTAGTGCAGATATGAGCAACTGTCAACCTCAAAATATTTTTTAGCCTACAACTCCCAGCAGCCCAAGTAAACATAGCCATGGTGAGGAGTGCTGGGAACTGTAGTCCAAAAATGTCTGGAGAAACACAAGTTGTCCATTTTTAATATTTAATTAATATTTTAATATTGATGGATTTTTTAGTCATTTGCTGAGTCTCAGTGTGATGTAGTGGTTTGAGTGTTGGACTGCAACTCTGGAAATCAGGGTTCAATTCCCCACTTGGCCATGAAACCCACTGTGTGACCTGAGGCAAGTGACATCTCAGCAGAAGGCAATGGCAAACCTCCTTTGAACAAATCTTTCTGTAATAACTTTGCCTTAGGGTCTCCATAAGTAAGAAGCAACTTGAAGACACACAACAATTCCTCTTAAAAATATATGAAGAGCCCTGGTACTGCAGTGGTTAAATGCCTGTACTACAGCCACTAGTTTGCAAACCACAAGGTTGTGAGTTCAATACCAACCAGGGGCTCAGGATTGAATCAGCCTGGCATCCTTCTGTAGGTTGCTAAAATGAGTACCCAGCTGGCAGGGAGCAGTTAGCTGACACTTTGTAAACTGCTTAGTACCTCGGTAAGCAGAATAGAAATGTATTTGCTATTGTTATATTAATTTAAAAAAACTAAATGAAAAGGTATCTCCATTATCCACTGTAAGAATAAACTTTGTTTAATATCCTTTATACAACTTATCTTTTATTCAGCTATAGTTTGTTGGGATCTAGTTCCTTGCATTTAATACACACATTTAACAACCATACAATTGATCTGAGGAAAGCCATCAGAATCACAACACTACATTCCTTGCACCTCTGCAATTAACCAAACACAAACACTCATCCCTGATAACTTTTTTTAAAAAAAAATTACAGATATTACATATTTTTGTTTCAAATAGGCACCACCACCACCCCCAGCTTGGGTACATTATCACATAAAAATGTAATTTCTGATATGAAAATAGAAAAATATTGATGATTCAGAATTTCACACAGCTTGTTTGTTTGTTTGGAAGAAAGCAAGGAACTGCTTTCCAAGAACTGCATGCTTCCATGCCATGCTTTTCACAAGTTGTTTGGGTGGCCATAGGCCTATCTGCTTGTCTTTCCCATGTGGTTAAGAGGAGATAGGAGTAACCTGCCCTGCTTCTTCCTTTCCAAGCAGCATGCTAAAACTCTTTTATTTGGTGTGAGCCAAAGGAGAAGGCCTACACATTCACACACAAATGCAAACACACACACAAACACACACATGCACGTGCAAATCGGGTTGTTTTCAGCTGTTCCAGAGAACTGACACCAGCAGTACAATGAAACAGAAATGAGCTGGAAGAGCATTGTGGGTATTGACATGCTAATGAGCACTCTAAGTCCTTTCTGAAGGGAAGCAGCAGTTTTTTGACTCACTTAAAGCCATAGCCTCACCAAAACAATTTGCACTCCTTAATTAAGTCCAATCCCTATAGGCATAAATCAAGTGTTGGACGTCTAAGGAGTCCAAGTCTAGGATCAAATATCCATCGGTACTTTGAGAGAACATTTGCTTTAGTATAAACATGCCTAATTCTAAACGTTGATACTGTTATCCTCAAACTACCCATCATTCATCTGGATTTCCCCATGCTAGTTTTGCTTTTCCTCGACAAGGTCCCCCTCAGCAACTCACATGCTTGATGAGATCCCAGGGACCATTTCACTGCTCCTGGTGTATGAGACTCTTTGCCCAGTCAGAAGCTGTCTTTTTCTCCCTTGTTCGACTGTGTTTGACTCCTTGTGCTAAACCAGGGGAAAATAAAATGTAGCCTTCCAGCTGTTGAGAACACAGCTCCCAGCATTCCTTGCTGGCTAGGGCTGCTGGCAGTTGCAGTTCAGCAACACCTGGAGAAGCACTTGCTCCCCACCCGTGCTCTATGTTAAAAAGCATCATCAAAGTCACTACACAAATGATATTTCTATGGTCCTGAAATATATTTTGGCAATTCCCAGCACTAGCTGCAACATTTTATTGCCATATTCAAGTGGGTTTATTTTTAATTCCCAGATGCATCAGTACATTATGTTCCCTTTTATTCCTTCCTTTCTTCCTCTTTCTTTTTTCACTTTTGTTTTTAGCGTTATAATACTATAGTGCAGTAGCAAAATAACACTTCTTTGTTTTGCAATTTAAAAACAAAAAATAAAAAAAATCAGAGAGGAAAAATTGCTTTTCAAATCACAGGACCCCCTCAACCATCCATGTCCCATTTTTTTAAAAAATCCTCAAAGAGCCATATAGCAGATTCAAGAAATTGCTAAAAGCAGCCCCCCCCCCAAAAAAAAACCCTGAACAAATGGATGTAGAGGTGACAACCATTAAAACCCAAGGAGGCCTACCGAGAAAGCTCATGCTTCTCTAGATTAGTCTAAAAGAGACCTGAGTCTGGATCCATCTCAGTAGTGAGATGTGCCCATAAGATTTTCAAGCTCAGGGGCTAAAACAGCTTAACTGGTATGGGATGCTAGGCACCTTGATGCCCAGGATGGGGTGCCATTTGTTACTCTACCTAAGACAAGAAAGGCTACTTGAGGCACCTGTGAAGACTGTAATCCTAAAAGCATTGAGAAAGCCCCAGTAAGCATGAGAGCTAGCATTTTTTCCTGCACCTAATGACAGCAAGCTGACAGATGGGGGACAGGGCAGAACAGAGGGCACTGCAGGCTACTCTGTTCCTATATTTCAGTGCTGCTTCTGTCCCTTAGGCAGTTATCTCACCTTGCCACCTTTGCCCATAAGCCCAACTCTGCCTGCATTTCTGCAATATACAAGGAGTCCTGAGGCACAGTGTTCGGGGATGTGAACTGTGGCCCCTCGGGATACCAGAGTGATGGTTGTGTGGGTCACCATGGAGTTTATCACACGAAGGGAATTGGAAGTATAATCCAATGGCAATCTGAATGCAATCATGGCGTCAAAGCTGATCACACACATTTTCGGGCAAAGGGAAGTCCTTCCAAACACAATCATGGGGTTTCGCGTGATTGCATGAGAAACTATCACACGCAATTTCGGGCACTGGAAGGCAATTTCGGGCAGTTCTGAATGCAATGCAGTGTCAATACGCAATCACGTAAATTCGCTGAACTAGCAAATTCACTCAATTCCGAACTGGCCTCACTTCCATTTCTTTCGAAATTGAGAGAAATTCCTCCCATGTGATAAACTCCTATAAGTTTACAGGCAACTTGAAGGCACAGAGAGAAAGAGAATTTCAGCAGGTGTTGCATATCATGCAACCAAGTTAACAAGCAACATCCTGCTGAAATTTCTTCTTCTACCCACACCAATTAAAGGTGCAGGAGCCCTCTCCAGTTTTCATTCTGGCATCCCCAGAAAGGTTATTCAGGATTTTGAGGGGTTCCAACTAGAGCTGCTGGCCCAAGTCCTTGCCTCATATATGCCCCACGGCAAAGTACTCCCATCACCCCTCTGTGTCTGCATTTTGGAGTGGGAAGTCGGGAATTTTTAAAGAAAGGTTGTTGGCTATTTCCTTTTTTTTTCTTTTACAAATATCTGATAAATTTTTCAGAAACTCCAGAGCTGCCCATGAGATAGTTTCAAAATGATTGCTTTAGGTGAATATGTTTGAACGTTATATCCAGTGGCATGACAGGTGGCAAAATCAATCTTTTCAGGAACTAGACTGCAACTTTATACTCACTTACTTGCGATCAAGAGTCATTGAATTCAATGGGAGTTACTTCTAAGCAGACATCTGTAGAATAGTGCTGCACTTCTGTGCAGCAAGAACAGAAAAAGAATCTTCCAAGTGAATAATAGACTGAATGGGGCATTTCATGTTATTGCCAAGAGTCTATGATAA
Organism: Urosaurus nigricauda; assembly: GCA_034509955.1. Lineage (NCBI taxonomy): Eukaryota > Metazoa > Chordata > Lepidosauria > Squamata > Phrynosomatidae > Urosaurus > Urosaurus nigricauda. Next base: position 135,630,036 of record JAOEGL010000001.1, on the reverse strand, counting down.
TGAGGTGAAAATGTGAAGCATTAGCCTGATATCATTCAACAAAAATGAGATTCACATACAGTTTTAGGGATTAAATGTACGCATAGCTGAGCAGTAAAGTGAAATCAAGCCATGGAAGGATACTTTGTTTTCATAAGCTGAACATTCTTAACAGTCTATTCCTCATAATACACACCAAGATATATCTGTGAGGCTGCCCCTGGCCAAATCTTTCACTTGTGAACATTCTGGAACTAGTTGAGTGAAAAGTTTTTCATTTTTCCACCCTCATGATTATTCACAGTTAGCAACCTCCCTTTAAAATCCCCAAAGATAGAAAGTAAGATGTTTCTCATGTCAAATACAGTGAGTCTCAAGTTTGCATTTGGACAAGGGCCTGACAGACATGTATTCTAAATGTGATCTGAGTGGTTTCCACTCAGATTCTTTATTGTGAAAATAAAAGGTGTCAGAAAGCAGCTACTGTCTGTTGTAATTACTGTTACTTGGAGCTTGGAAATAAATGTAATTACAAATAACTGGTTCAAATAACAAGGTATTTGTAATTCTTTTTTCTAATAATGAAACTCTAACTATTCTAACTAAACAAGGAATAACGCCACTGCTTTTAAGAGGTAAACCTAAAGTTATTTTTTTAGTTACAGGGATCTCTTATGTCTCATTTGAGACATAAGAAGAATATCACATGGTTCAAGGGTTGGCTCAGAAATTTCTGTCATGGGTGTTTAAATGATGTCTGAGATTTATTCACACTGTACAGTTATAGCACTATGATTCCACTTTAACTGTCAGGGAAACAATTTACAGAATCTGGGATTTGCAGTTAAGGGAGATGTATGTACAATTCTCATCCAGAGAGCTCTAGTGCCTCAGCAAAGTACAAATCTGAGGACACAGCTGTGGTAGGTACAGTGGAATTATAGTGCTATAATTATATAGTGTGAAAAAGCCCCAGGTAGGTGGGAAAAGTGTCCTCCATTCTTGAAAACAGTTCTTCCTGAAAAACAGGAAAGTAGTGTGTCACTTTATAAAGCTGAGCCTACAATGGTCACTAACTGATTTGAGAGACTTTAGGATTATAACAAAAATAATTACTTTTTATAAGAAATTCCCTGAGCTCACATTGAGAAGCCACATGTTTTTTTGGCCCCATACCTTCTTCTCCGTGTGGGAAGAATGGATTACCTTTACCTACATGACACAGAACTTCATCTTATAGTAAGCAGAGAACAAGATCTCTAGAAAAATCATTACACTATGAAGGGACACAAGATCAAAGTCCCAAAAGCATTTTTTTAAAAAAATAAGGACCAATTTCACACTGCATACTGAGTTTGTTTCACCTCCTTCTGCCTTTAATGCTATTGCATCTCAACAGTGCACATGAGCAATGCTACTTAAATTGGGATGTTCAGAAATTGTAAGCTGCTGAGTGTTCCATAACTCCTGATATAACTTTCAAATTACTGAAAGTCATGGAAGCTGATATTTCAGAGATTCCCTAGCGACCTATTCTAACCCACTCAAGGGTGGGGAATTGTTCCATCTTCCACATCCAAATACAAAGAGTGGCTCGGTAGAACATATAAAAGCTGAGCCTTTCCCTCAGGGCATTTCCTTCAATATGAATGTGTCAAAGATCTTAACCTTATGATTCCTAGAGTTGTAAAGGCCTGGGGGGGGGGGGGAATTGGGTGGAATACTATATGAAGTGGTAGTAGATTTCTTTTCTATTTACTCTCAAGTTGTTTCATTTTTCTGGGCTTTCCCATGATGTTCGTATGGTAATTGTTGAAACAGGAAGTCAGTAAAGACTACTGGAGTTAAAAGACTTCACAATCCAAGACAGTAAACACAGCTCAGTCTCTTTATACCCATCCACATTAAAGCAAATATCCCTGATGCCCCGACTCAGCTTTCCTAAATCCTATTGAGCCACTATTTATAGCTGGATTGGGAACCAGAGCCAGTCCCAAACTCCTGAGTAGGGAATGACAGATCATTGGAGAATAAGTCTCAGTTTTTCAGGTGAAACAAGAAATAATTCTTGTTATGCCTGCCTGGGAACTGAGATCTATCAGAGAGACTGTCTTCTGTGTCCCACAGTAGGGGAAATACATTGTGGGAGGACATGGAAGAAGGCCATCTCTGAGGTGGCACCTTGGTTGTATAATTCCCTCCCACTGGAGGTCTGATCCATGCCAACATTGGGATGATTTTGGTGCCAAGTCAAAACTTGGCTTTTTATTAAATCCTTATGGCCTAAATTATTTTAACCAGGATGCATATGTCTTAGGGTTGTACTATTTGAAATTATTTCAAACAGTTTTAAATCGTCTGGTTTTAATTGACAAACTATTTAATATAGTTTTAACCTTTCAAAACTATTCTTATTATTTACTATTTTAAATTAATTTCATTGAGAGCTGCTCTGCAACTTTGGATACAGGGCAGCATATAAATATTTTCATAGGTAGGTAGGTAGGTAGGTAGATAGATAGACAGACAGACAGACAGACAGACAGATAGATAGATAGATATTGGTATAAGCCCCAGAACCATTTGTAAGGGGAAGGTGGCATCATTGGCAGACAATTTGTTGTGAATTTAATCTACCTGCAAATACTAGATACTAGGAAGAGACAGCTGTCCTACTTGCCAAAGATCCAGTGTTGAAGTTTTGTTGTAATACTCTCAGGGCAGTCCCACTCACTATTGTGAGATGGAAACTACAGTAGTTTCTGAATTATCTTTGTAGCCCAATGTTGAGCAGAGGAAGATCATCATGCACCAGAATTACAGAAGTGAAAAAAAAGGAAAGGGTGAAAACCTAAAGATTTTCAAAAGTCTTCCCCATCCAGAAACAAAAAATCTTTATCAAAGAGATTGTGTGGCATACAACTCTCTCTCTTGGAATTATAGGTGCTGTACAGACCACCCCAAAGGGGCGGCCTGCAGCTGCCTTTATCAATGCCAAATCAGGGCTGCAGCAACAGCACCCCATGGCCCCGATCTCTGCTTTTCATGGCACAAAAAGGAGCCACAACAAGCTAGCGTATGTCTTTTCCATGCTCCTTTGGTGCCGCATCATTTAGACACAGCACCAGAGGAGCGCTAAGAGACTCCACCATTCTCTGAGGCAAAGTATTCCACTGTTGAACAGCTTTTACAATCAAGAGGTTCTTCCTAATATTAAGGTGGAATCTCTTTTTCTGTAGCTTGAATCCATTACTCTGGGTCCTAGTCTCTGGAATAACAGAAAATAAGCTTGCTTCAACCTCAATATGACATCCCTTCAAATATTTACGCATGGCTATCATGTCAAGACCTAACTAACCCCCTCTTCTTCAGGATAAATATCCAGTTCCCTAAGTCAGCCCTCAGAGGGCACGGTTTCCAAACTTTTCACCATTTTGGCCACTCTCCTCTGGACACATTCCAGCTTGTCCACATCCTTCTTGAACTGTGGTGCTTAGAACTGGGCACAATATTCCAGATGAGGATGGTCCAAAGCAGAATACATTGGCAGTATCATTTCTCTCTGTCTAGACACTACACCTCTATTGATGCAGCCTAGAATTGCATTGGCTTTCTTAGCTGTCGTGTCATATTGCTGACTCATGTTCAGCCAGGTTTACTCAACCTGGCTGCCAGAATTTAAGTCATGGATCTCTTCACAGCTGTAAACATTCTTGACATATAATGCTCTTACTCCTTTCCTGTTTGATCTATTTCTCCAAAATAGCCCTCTGTTACCACATTCCAAACATGAGACTCATCCCAAGAGGTTTCAATAATGCCTATTATATTATATTTGCATTGCTGTGTTGTGTTAAGAGTTCAAGTTTATCTTGTTTATTTCTCATGCATTGTGCATTAGTGTAAAGACATCTAAGACCATGGGTCACTTCTCTAACTGCTTATTTAAGGGGTTTTTCCTCCCACTGCTGGGTTCTTGTACTATTTGCCCAGTTGTCTCTATAACATTTGAGCTATTATCTTCAGCACTTGATTAATTTCTGCCCACAAGAATACTGCCTCCCTCCCCAACATAATTCAGTTGGTCTGGTTTGTGAGACTTGTAGCAAAAATGTTTCTGCCAACTGCTGTGAGATACAAACCAGCACTTGTCAGAAGTTCATCTTCATGAAACCACAGACCATGGCCCAAGAAGTCAAATCATTCACGGTTACACCATCTGCAGAGCCAGTTGTTCACCTCTACTATTCTTCTATTGCTACTGGGTCATGTCTTCCTCATCTTTTTCAACGAACACCAAGCAAGAGATCCAAAATCATCTCAAGGCTTGTAAAACCAGTATTAGTAATCTCCCTGGCTACAGTGAAGAAACACCCAACCAATGGAGAACCATTATCTCAGAACCCTACATTTACAAAGAACAGTAAATGAAGGGGCACGACAAGTTCATCCTAATCCATACAGACAGCATTTCACTGAAGATGCCATCAGCAAAAGTGCTAGAGGTTGAGGTAATGTTGTATATAAACTACAGGTTCTTAATTGCCTGGCATGCATACTTTCCCTTAAATGTAATCAACTTACAGAATGCAGTCTTTATTTCTCTTGTGCAATTCCAGGGAGAGTGCCAATGTTATTTAACTGCAAACAGAGAGTGCTTGAGGGGGAAGCAATATTTATTTAAAAAATGAAAACAAAACAAATATTTTCCAGGCATTTCTTGTATAATTAAAAATGAAATTGTTGTGTAAGTTTATCCCAAGACAGTATATAACAGGCAGCATATCACCAACCTCAAGCCTAATCCTTGGGGGAGAGAGAGAACACAACTTTTTTCTTTAGTATTTGGGTGGCCCATTGAGTCTCCTCCACCTTCTGCTCCCATTACCATCCCTCCAATAAGATTCTCTGCTATGCCCATTGGTTTCCAGTATTCCATCACTGGCCACCATGTTCTTTTGTGTGTCTGTTCCTTTTGTTTTTGTATGTGTTCACTGAAAGTAGGATTAGTGTCAGCAGGTGATGAAGATATTGTGTCAAGATAGGGATGAGAGGATCAGTCTGTTTGCGACTTTAATGCGGAGATGGGGAAAGCAAAGGCTGGGATTCACTTGTGGCTCCCTAAGACTGTTAGTCCTCCCACATAACAATCCTTTCCTTCATTCTCCCACCCTCTGGAACTCCCTTCCACGAGAGGCTAGTTTGGCCCTCTCCCAGTTTTCCTTTCACCATCAAACAAAGGCATTTCTATTTAAGCAAACTTTTAATGGTTAAGCAGGGAAAGTTCTCACTGAGGGTATGTTTTATCTATTTTTAACTTTTGTATGATTTTTGAACAGTTTTATAGTGTTTTAATGTGGGGATTTAATTTGTTGTTCTGGAAGCTGCATTGGGCCTCATCCTGGGGCAAAAAAGAAAGCCTACAATTAATTGCTGTTGGAGCTTTCTGGCCCAGTCATCCAACTGACAGCTGTAATAGTATGCTGCAAAGCGAACCTCCATGTTCAGAGACAATATATTCCTGAGTTTCATATATTGTGCAAAAGTCATAGCCAAACATCATGGCCTGTGTGGGAAGGGATGGGATCCTGGCTGGGTGGTCTGCTGTCTTTTTCTGTGCCTCCATCCATGGCAGTTACTCTAAGAGACTAATGATTACTATTTACTTGGCCAAGCCTCTTTTCTTCATGATGTTTGCTATCCTCAGGTGGGATGTGTTCACAGTCAGAAGATACAGATACCTGGTGACACAGTAGTTAAATGGTGGCTTACAGCCTCAAGGTTGTGAGTTCAGTCCCAGGGGCTCCAAGGTTGACTCAGCCTTTCAAACTTTTGTAGGTCAGTAAAATAAGTACCCAGCTTGTTGTGGGCAATTGACTTACAGATTGTAAACCACTTCGAGAGTGCTGAGTTCACTGATAAGCAGTATAGAAATGTAAATACTATTGCTATTGCTAACCACAAGCCCAGCAGCCATGGCAGGAGCAACAGTCTCTCTAACAGATAAGCCAGCCCAATGTTTCTTCTACCCCACATGTCAAATTCACTTCCTGGGCAATCTCTCCACAGTTCTACTATGCTTGTTCTACTGCCTCTGGGTATGGTAGCATCTGTGATGTGCTTCCCACCAGGGCTCTCCTTTCTCTGCCCCTTGAGCACCTGAGTTGGCAACAGCTGCAGGGAATTTACTGGTCACCACACCCAGTCCTGGATTCTCCTCATTGCTCTTCTACTGCCTATTCCTTTCCTGTTGTCTGCTTATCTTGCTCCCCCTCAGTTACCAGCTCTCCCTTTTTAACCTACTGTGACCTCATCCAGCCCCTCTTGATGTCCTCCACCACCACTCCAGAAGGTCCTGCATCATGGCCAAAGCCAGAGGCACAGATCAATTGGTATTTGTATCATTTGCTGGCACTGCCACTTCCATTGATCTGCAACTACCTTCACTGTTATCTTCTCCTGTCAGGTAAGTTCTAGACCACTGCAGGCTCCCCATTCCCCACAGAATGTTTCTGAAATTTTCAGAAGCATCTAGGTAGCCATTACTGTACCTAGTGAGGGATCACTGGTAGAAGAGAGGTGTTGTTGCACTTATGACCTGCTTTGTGGGCTCTTAATCTGTTCTTACTTTCAGTAGTCTCTGGCCTTATATTAGCTAGAAATCCTAGTTCTTGGCACTTCCATGCTCTTTCACCTTCCTTCTGCTTTCCCCTCACCATGCACCATGGTATACTACAACTACCATGGCTTTCCCTGCATTCACCATGGTACTTGTTCAACCTCTCCACTGTCTGTACTACACTTAACAAATATGTATAGTTTATTTCTCTTTCAAATGTTAAAGAATGGTGTGGATAGAATATCTTGATTTCAGTAAGGCATTTGATAAAGTTCCCCATAATATTCTTGCAAAGAAAGTAGTAAAATGTGGCCTAGACAGAGCTACTCTTAGGTGGATTTACAATTGACTGAATCCAAGCTCACCAATGGCTTCATTTCATCCTGGAGAGAGGTGACTAGTGGGGTACCACAGGGATCTGTTCTGGGCCCTGTGCTATTCAACATCTTTATCAGTAACTTGGATGAAGGAATAGAGAGCATGCTGATTAAATTTCAAGATGATACCAAACTGGGAGAAGTTGCTAATTCCCCAGGGAACAGGATTAAAATTCAAATTGGCCTTGACAGATTAGAGGGCTGGGCAAAAGCTAACAAGATGAATTTCAGCAGGGAGAAATGCAAGGTCCTACACCTAGGCAGAAAAAAAAATGAAATGCAGAGATATAGGATGGGAGACACCTGGCTAGAAAATGGGATCTAGGAATCTTAGTAGACCTCAAGCTGAACATGAGTCAGCAGTGTAATGCTGAAGCGACGAAATGCAATTCTTGGTTGCATGTATTGGAGTACAGTGTGTGGGTCAAGGGAAGTAATAGTATTCTGCTTTGGTCAGGCCTCACCTGGAATACTGTGTCCAGTTCTGGGCACCTCAGTTCAAGAAGTATGTTAAGAAACTGGAACATGTCCACAGGAGGGCGACCAAAATGATGAAAGCCATGTCCTATGAGAAGTGGCTTAGGGAGCTGGGAATGATTAGCCTGATGAAAAGAAGGTTAAGAGGGGACATGGTAGTCATGTCTAAATATCTGAAGGGATGTTATTTTTAAGAGGGAATAGGCTTGTTTTCTACAGCTCCAGTGACTAAGATAAGGAGCAATGGATTCAAACTACAAGAAAAGAGATTTCACTTAAATCTCAGGAGGAACTTCCTGATAGTCAAGCTGTTTGGCAGTGGAATAAGCTGCCTCAGAGTGTGGTGGAGTCTCCTCCTTTGGAGTTTTTTAAACAGAGACTGGATGGCCATTTGTTGGGGATGCTTTGATTGGTGTTTCTGTATGGCAGTTGGTTGGACTTAATAGCCTCTGTGGTCTTTTCCAATTTTTTGATTCTATGATTCTGTGAAAGAGTATAAGGCCCTGTAAAGGGAAGCACAATTGGAAACTAGATGCCCTCTGGAAAAACTGATATTGCAGGGTTCACTTTTCTCCTTTTGTGTCTCATCTTTTTAGACTGTAAGCCTGAGGACAGGGAAATGTATAGTTAACAATTTGTAAGCCTCTCTGATAGCCTTTTGGCTGAAGAGTGGGGTATAAATAAATACATAAATATTATTATTATTGTTATTATTACTACTATTATTATGTTCACAGCAACTTGCTTTTGGGGACAGTTCAGGTAGTTTGCCACCTAGTGAGTACAGATGATACTGCAGATTCTAAACATATTTTAATTGATTAAAATTAATTCATTCATTTTTTTTAAAGCCAGATTACTCTCAAACTGAGGAAATAAAGCAGTTTTACACCATTTTAACTGCCATGACTCAATGCTATGGTATTCTGGGATTTGTAGTTTTCTGAAATATTTATCCTTCCTTGTCAGAGCTCTGTAATCTGGCAGCACCCCTAGAGTCAAATATCTATAACTGATCAAAAGTAATATAAATATTCATACCTACCTGATACCTGACAGCCAAACTTAATATTACTATTAGTATTTTGCAGAAAGCTAAGCTACTCCTTCCATATTCAAACAGATGCAGGGGACCTTCTCTTAATTTGAATCCTTGTATGGGAAATAGAGGGCTTTAAACCTCTTCCTGGCACTGTAAACACAGTCTCGACTGGGGACTGCCTACAATTTGCATTGGAAAGAAATCTTCCATTGAAGTGTAAGAAGCTTGGAAGCTGCTAAATTGCTGTCCCTTTCCACAGCAGTTTGCTCTGCTGTCTTGTCCCCCAACATTACTTTTTCCTCAGTTCGTTTTTGACAGAGAGGTGAACCAACTGGAAGAACAGCCAAACCAGAAGACGTTTGAACTGCCTTTGTGCATCCATTTTGCTTTGACACCAGGAACCTTCATTTCCATTTTAAATATGTTTGAAAGGTAGGCCTTTAAAAAGACAAGGTTGTCACCACCAACTGCTCCATCTACTCTGAGCCTCAGATCTGCATCAGTTATATGAAGAAAGAGGCATACTTGGAGATTACTCTGGTTCTCCCATGCAGTGAAGAGTTAACCAAAATCCAGCCCTTCCCCTCTTCCAGACATATTGACAATTACTCTCTTGGTAATGCAACAGTCAAATATATATAACTTTAAGTATGTATTTCCTATATATGAATTAAGACAATCAACCTGCTCTGGAAATTGAATGTTCTCTTGGCGCAATACAAGGGGAGGGGAATAGACATTCTTCTTTGCTCTGAGATATAAATAATAGAGCTCACTTGTCTCTTCTCTGGCAGTCTCCAGAGTCTAAGTTCTTATATCAGAGCTGTGTCGAGAACCATGAAGCGTTACAACTTGACCAGGCTCTGACCCAGCACTAAGTACTAAGCTTATCTTCCTCTGAGACAACATGGCTGAAGGTATGAAAAAGACTTTCTTTTAAAAGAAACAATATTCCTGTTAAATAGTTGACACCATTGCTGCTGATTGGTCTGCAACTTTTTAAAAATGTGATGTGTTTCTTTAAAAAAAAAGCAAGTATTTCTACACATCACATTTCTACTGCAAATCGCAAATCAAACTGTCAAGAATACAAGACTGGTTGATCAAAAATGAATAATCTAACTTTAAAAATATTTCATATTTCAACAGGAAGGAAAAGAAAAACACGCCACCTTTGAACTTTTACACTCCTGTGTGTTTTAGCTGTGAATCCTAAATGTAATCTTTAATAAATAATTCAGGACCCTCTGTATCTTATTTTTAGCAACAAGAGCCCAATGATTCATGACTTTAAAAAAAGAATCCAAGCCAAGATCCTGGCTCAAATATCCTCACATAACATGAATTATCTTGGCTATTTTCATGATTAAATTTCACCAAGAGAGTGCTATGAAGTGATCTTTCCTCAGTTTTCTATATAAAGCTTAATTATAATCTGTGAAAAAAAACCTAGTAAACTCCAATTAAGATGTAATTAGACCAACATCACTGTAAAGAAGACTGAAGACAGTTTTGTATTATCCTGCTCCTTTGGAGTTATTCTAGAACTGGCAAACAGTCAAAGGATTTAAAGTCTAGATGATTGATATACATAGTGTGCAGAAACTATAGATATGTTTGCTTTCATTAACAGTTTATTGGATTTTTTTTCATCTTTCAGTACAACACAAACAGTGGACTTTTATCACATCAGACTGCTAAGACACCACCATCACATTAGTGTACAAAATGCAAACATACCAGTTTGGAGACAGTAATTTGCACACAACTCTTCAAAACTGCCATGGTACTGGTGTAGTCCTGGGCTCTTTCTTCTGCATACTGGCCTTCATAACTCTGCCTTCTTGCTTTATGCCCCTCCCAACATGCCTTTTGGTTTGTATTTTTAACACACACACACACATACATACATATATATATATATATATATTGAATTGCACAGTCACAGCAATGCATTAAGTATTTTTAAAAGAAAAAGAAGAAATTGGAAAAGAAAAAGAAAAGCAGCATGCTTGGGGATAGTGAGAGGGGGGTGGGAGAGGAGCAGAATCATGCCCACTTGCACCATGCATGCATATCAGAACTTCAGTAAAAGGAACTTATTTTGTGAATCAGTAGTGGAAAGGCAGTACAGTTGAGAGGCACTGACAGGGCTTGCCTGTCAATGAAAAGGATCCCTCCAGGATGCAGAAAGACACAGCAGCTACAGGATAGACATGGTGTTCTGTGATAAGGTATGGCATCAGACACTGCTATCCTGCGGTGATTCTACTTTTGATAGCCTTGTATGACAAAGTCCAGTATTGTACTGAAATATTTGGAGAAAGGTAGGATATAAATTCAATTAATTAATTAATTAATTCAATGGTAACCATCTCTCCACTCTCTGCCTTGTTATAGGTGATGGTCACTTCCCTGACACACTGAGGTGTCTACCAACTCTTCCGGGGGACAGACTGAACCTACTTTTTCAATCAAACTTTTAGGTGAAAAATTCTGCTGAATCTTCAAAATACCCTAAATGAGATCAGTGAAGCAGAAGTATCCTGCTTCATCAAAAGACAAGTTCAAGGGTAGTTAATCTGTGCGACATCACTCACCCACCCCTGCCCTCCGACATATCTGTTTAACAATCTCTTCCTTTAATGTATAAGAATTGAAACATGATGCACACTTGCCTCATTTTAACAAGGCTTTGTTTTTATTTGAGCCAGGGCTGAAAAGAGAGCAACATGATGTAGCACCTGGTGCCCACTTGGGTGGAGTGGAGGAGCAAAGGGCAAGGTCATCAAAAGTAAAGAACTGCTAGCAAGAAATTGTGGAGGGAGGTGTGAGGGTAGCATACTTGGTTCTGCAAGGGGAGAAAAGGCATGCATCCTCCACCAGTCTGTATAGCTCCTCCAATTCCTCCAATCAGGCACCCAAGGCATTGCCCCCTACACAGTTATAGCACTGTGATTCCATTTGAACTGCTGTGGCAATGTGCTGTGGAATCCTGGGGTTTGTAGCTTGGTGAGGTACTAAATGAGCTCTCTGTCTAAGAGCTCTGAAAACTCATCCCTAAACTACAAATTGCAAGATTCCACAGGATGCAGCTATAGCAATGGAATCATAGTGCTATATTTGTGCAACATGAAAGCACCCTCATTCATTGAATAAAGAGTTGAATAAAGCCCAGAGCTTTCAGACCCAGAAAAAGGCAAAAAAAAAAAAAAAAGAGAGAGAGAGAGAGAGAGAAGGAAAGGACCGGAGAGTATGTTTTCTTGGAACAGAGTAACACTGAAGATCCATGAGTAGCAAAGCCTCCTTCCCTCATGCACAGGAAAGGCACATCTGCACAGAGCACCCCCAAACAATTCTTTGCATACTGACTGTACTCAGAAAAAGCAGTGAAAAGCAAGACAATCTCCTCATCTCTCTTATGCAAGTGTATGTTGGGCTAGACTATTAAGGAATAAGCATGGGCAACAAGTTTTGAGGACATCAAAATCCCTCTTTGCATGAAGTTGTGGTACTAATATGGGTTTTGTCATCAGCATGCAAGCAGCAACACAAACCAACTCCTTTGGAGGTACATTCTTGTATTTGAGCAACAATCCATATCACATATACAACAAAAGTGAACCAAGTACCAAACACTGAGGCAGGAGGGAACCACAGAAAAATATTTCTTTAGAGGAAACTTCTTGAGTTACAGCAATGACCCACATTGTACAAATACTAAAGTGAATCAACTGATTAAAAATGTAAACTGATCTGTATATGAGAGAGAGAAAGATCCACTTAAAAGCGCTCTTTTAGAGGTATACTGCCATTTTTCAGCAACAAAATACACTGTTCAAAGTATGGAACTAACTCAAATAGTGAAGGTTGTGAGTGCATTGACAAAATTGGTTGTGTCATGAGTTGAAGCATCCACACAGAAACATTTCTTTGAATTCTCCTGTTCAAAGAACAATACCCATTACATTTTAAGACTGATACACACACACACACACACCAACCACCTTTCTCCCAGCAGAATATTCAAGGCAACTGAAACTCAGTCAAGTCATTCAGTACAGTGGAGTGAGGGAGTTAGGCCACTGTAATCCCTCCCCCCCCCCCCCCAATTCTCCAGGACAGCTCTTGATGTGAGCAGAAGTGGCAACTCATTTTGAAGCAGTGGAATGAGGTAACTCCCCAACTCATATCACAGGCCACTGGTACACACGTACAGCTTTTATTTTATTTATTTTTTAAAAGAAAGGAAAATAATCAACACACATACATTCACAGGCATCATCACACACTCCTCCTGACCAGCTGGTGGCAAAAATAAATCAAAACTAATCTCTGCTTCAAAAATTAGCATTGCACTGATCCTCTGCTCTGCTCTGCTCTGCTTAGGAACTGTGATCTCAGCCTGAGTACTTTCTCAGAGAGAAGAGCCACTGCCTTTGCTCTGCTGTGGATCTGCCCAGGAATGCAGCCTTTTGACATTTTTAAGGCTGTCATTGCCTGTGGGCATCTTCCTTGATGCCCATCTCTGCTCCTGTCTTCCAGTGAGGTGTAGATGCCAGGGGTTTCCTTAACCACCTCATGGCACCCAGTTTGGCAAACTCTTGCCCAGTCCTGTCCACTGCTGCCAGTAAGAGAGGAGAACAGTGCATGTGCAAAAGCTCCTGTTATCTGCTAAGCTCAGATGGGTGGAGGAGGTCATGTTGCTGTTTCTGCAGTTGGTCTCGGCTCCCAAACTTCACTGCCTTGGTGTTGTTTCAGAGGGGAGGGGGCCTTTTATGCCCCAGACTCACTCACAGTCACACCTGGGTGGAAGAGGTAATGTTGCTGCTTCTGCAGTTGGTCTCAGCCCCCAAACTTCACTGCCTTGGCCTCCTGTTATCTGTGCATGCAGCAGTCAGTGGCAAGCTTAGGATCGGCATGCTATCAGCCATCTCATTGGAGATGGGACTCTATCACAGAGTCACAGAACTGGAACTGGTCTCATGGGGCATGGAGTCCAGCCCCTTGTTCAATGTAGAATCTCTGGCTAAAGCATCCCCAGCAGGTATCTGTCCAGCCTTTTTTGACACCCCCCCCAACCTCTCTAGGCAACTGGTTTCATTGTCAAACTGCTCTTACTGTCAAGAAGTTCCTTCTAATGTCCAATTAAAATCTACTCTCCTGTAACTTAAATCCATGGGGCAGCAGAGAACAGGCCTGCCCCCTCCTCTCTGTGACAGCCTTTGAGGTATTTAAAGAGTGCAATTGTGTCAACCTGTTAGCATACCCTACACCCCCTAGCTGGATATGGGATTTCATAATTAATATCTAGCATTGGGCATGTTTTTGAAAAGTCATGATGGCCTTTGGAAACTAGGAAGCAGCACATCAAAGAAGTCACAGTAGCCGAAGGATATGTGGGAGACCTACATAGGACTTAAATAAATGTTGAATGAGTTTACTGCTTACTCCATTACCCACCCACCCTGGCTCTTTGCATTTCCTCTCACAATGGAGACAAAGTGAGTCTCATTCCAAAATAATAATAATAATAATAATAATAATTTATATCTCCCGCCTCTCCCTACGGATCAAGGCGGGCTTACAACATGATAAAATACAATACAATAAAATCACAATTAAAACAATATCACATTAAAAACAACATATTACGTCATGGGGCCTATAACTTCAGGGGAAGTACCATACAGGAGAGTTAGATGAGTTCAGGTGGATATGCCCGCCGGAAGAGATCCGTCTTCAGAGCTTTTTTAAACACCTCTAATCAGACGGATATCCTCCAGGAGGTTGTTCCACAACTTAGGAGCCACTGCTGAGAAGGTAAGGCGAGACGTAGATGTTAGTCTCGTATGTTGGTGATTTAAGAATTTTTTATCGGTAGTTCTTAGGGTGCAGGGCAGATTATGTAGGGAGAGGCATTCTCTCAAGTAACCTGGGCCCGAGCAATATAGGGCTTTAAAGGTAATAACCAACACTTTGTATTGCGCCCGGAAGCAGATTGGCAGCCAGTGCAAAGATTTCAGAATGGGAGTGATGGGTTCCATCCTTGAAGCCCCCGTCAATAGTCTGGCTGCTGTGTTTTGAATCAGCTGAAGCTTCAGAACTTGGTACAAAGGTAGCCCCATGTAGAGTGCATTGCAGAAATCTAAATGAGAGGTTATCAGTGCATGTACTACTGTTTCTAGGTCCTCCCTGCCCAGGTAGGGATGCAGCTGGCGTATCAGCCGAAGCTGATACCAGGCGCTCCTGGCAGTCGCCTCCACCTGAGATGTCAATTGTAGAGATGAGTCCAGAAGCACCCCCAAGCTACGAACCTTGTCCTTTAGGGGAAGTATGACCCCGTCTAGGACAGGTTGATGAATCTGAATAGGAGAGCCTATTGCAATTACCTCCATTTTCTCTGGATTCAGTCTGAGTTTATTTTTCCTCATCCAGCCCATTACCGAATCAAGGCAGGCATTCAGAGGAGAGATGCCATCCTCAGTCACTGCATCAGTCGGAGACATAGAGAAATAGCTTTGGGTGTCATCAGCGTACTGATAACACCGCGCCCCATGTCTCCGGATGACCTCTCCCAGCAGTTTTGTGTAAATGTTAAATAGCATGGGAGACAGAATGGCGCCTTGAGGGACGCCAGATGTCAGCTCCCTTTTACGGGAGCAACTGTCTCCCAGCTTCACCATCTGGAACCTACCCGAGAGGTAGGACCGGAACCACTGGAGTGCAGTGCCTCCGATACCTAACCCCCTAGACGTTCCAAAAGGATACTATGGTCAATGGTATCGAAAGCCGCTGAGATGTCCAAGAGCACTAATAGGGTCATACTTCCCCTGTCCATGCCCAGACGGAGGTCATCGACTAAGGCGACCATGGCTGTCTCAACTCCGTAGCCCGTCCTGAACCCAGTTTGAAATGGGTCTAGATAATCAGCTTCCTCCAAGACTGTCTGGAGTTGGTGGGCAACTGCAGTTAAAGGCCACATCTTCCACCTCACTCCAGGCTGTATTCCTATTCACTCTTCCTGTCTGACTATCCAAGGGTTGTTTCAAATCCAATCAATGTTTTGTCACACCGGGGTTAAAACCATCAGCCATTCCAGATCTCTTTTGACAATTCCATGGGAAAAACACCAAAGCCTTTGTTACACTGTGTGGTAGCAGCAAGACATCCTTGAGGGTATGAAATAGGATATAAATATCAGACCCTTCTCTAGTTCTGTGTGTACACAGAGAGTTCCTCTCACTCACTGTGTTGCCCTCAGATGCTGTCTGAGCCACTCTCAGTTTTCTATGGACTTCTCTTCAGGATTGGTAATTATCACCATGCTAATTCCAAATCTCTCACTATCCAACCTTCCACACTTTTCTTTCTGTTAGCCTTGTATGGCTCCTAATGTTGCATCAGTTTTGTAAACATGTGCACCATTGCACATTTCTAAAGAATAACCTTCTATTTACTTAATCCGGAGACCGTCTACAATTAGTACTCATATACACAAGTGAAAAGATCCCCAAATTTACCCTCCTGTCACAGGCCACCTTTTGAGCTATACTTCCCCCCAAATTCTAAGAAGACCCTGACACCACATATCCCCACCTTTTAGGGTAACAACCTCTCAGTCTTCTCTTCACCAAGTTGAACATGACCAGCTCCTTCAAATTTTCCTCATATGTTTTGTTCTACAAACATCTTATCATCCTTGTAGCCGATCTCTGTACCTGCTGCAACTTGTCTATATACTTCTTAAAGTGAAGTGCCCAGAGGTGAACAGCGTATCCCAGAAGCTGCACCAGTACCGAATATTGTGGGACTATTACTTCCCTCATCTTGGAAGCTGTTCTTCTATCTGCTGGGGCTGTGCCACTTTCCATCTGAGGTTTGCTATGGGTGGGAGGAGACACAGGCAGTTTTCTCCCACTCCATTGCATGGATCACTGTTGAGTCTTTGGCTCCACTCACTTATTCACCTCTCCTCAACCCCCAAAAGAAAAATAGGCTTCCTTAAACCCTGTTCTCTTGGTCCAACCTGAACACCAGCAGACAATTTGGCAAAATGGTTTTATAATGTCTCACAGATCTTCACTCTGAAATACAATTACAATAGAGTCTCAATTATCCAACCTTCAGTTATCCAACATTCCAGATTATGCAATGTTGCAGCTGCTGTGATTTCTTTAAATTTCCAAAAGACTGAAATGTTTATACTGTACATCACAATGTTGATCAGTGATTTCTTTACATTTACTTTTACTGTTAATTGCAATAAAACTTCAATACATTTGCAATTCATAGTGATTTCAAGGCTTTTCTTGGACCTTCCAGATTATCCAACATTTTCGGTTATCCAGCTATCAGCTGGTCCAGTTTATATCGGATAATCGAGACTCTACTGTACCTTTCACCATTTGTTCTATGTACAGCACCTGCCTGTAGGAAGGATGGAGTTCATTCTCTGATTAGATTGTCTGTACACTCCCTATATAAGTAGGCATGCTATGCACCATAGGGTCACATGCATAGTCAGAAATTCTAAGGATTTTGCACCATTCTTGAACATAGGCACAATGCTGTATGCATTTTCTCTGCACACACACACTATTGTTATTTGTTGTTGTGTGCCTTCAAGTTCTTTCAGACTTTTGGAAACCATGTGGTGAACATATCATGGGATTTTCTTGGCAAGATGTGTTCAGAGGAGGTGTGCCATTGCTTTTCCTGAGGCTGAGAGCATGTGCCTTTTCCAAGATCATACTGTAGGTTTCATACCCAAGTGAGCAACTGAACTCTGATCTCCAGAATCCTAAACCAACACTCAAACCTGGCTCCCATCACACACATTATACGACCAGTCAAACAGGGAAGGAAATAATATTCATAATTATTTGTTCCTGTGTCAAAAACATTTTTTTCAACAGCTGGGAAAACCTGCCAGGAAGAATAGACCAGTAAGAATTCTGTACAGATTGCATGTGCACACATGCACACAGGCAGACACAGACAGGCAAACCACATGTTTTTCCTCCACAGAACAATTCCTCTGCAACACTATGGGACATCTGAATACAATGATAATATTGCAGATGAATGTTCCTTTTCCACATAGTGAGTAGAAAAATACTGTAATTGTTCATTTTTGTATGCAAGAATTGAACATTTTCAACCTATAGTCAAAGATACCTGTGTAGCCTTGGTACCTGGGGCTCATCCTCATGATTTTGCCACTCTCTCTGCCCCATACGTGGTTTCTGAATGTATGATGCTTTTGTGAACGGTGCTATAAATATCATTGAGGTCTAAATCCAATTGTTAGACCTAACCAGTCTGGACCAATGTAATTGATGGAACATATCAGGCTTCCATTGATTCAATGGGTCTATTGTAGTTATGTCTAGCAATTGCATTCAGGCTTGCATGTGCCAGTTGGAAGGAATTCCTCACCAGGTACTATGCTTTCCAGATTTTTCTCATTGAGTCATTCCACAAGGTTTATTATCTAGCACCAGTTCTTCTTGAATTTTTCCTATGGTTCCAAAGTAGAGAGTGGTCTTGCAGGGATTTCTGAAAAACTTGTGTTTTCAGTACAGGATATGTGATGACGTATCCGCAATATTTTTCTGATGAAACAGACATACATGTGACCAAGTAATAATCAGTGTGTAGTTAAGATTAATGAAGAAGAACAGACAACCTGAGAGAGACTGCAGCAGTTTGATTTTATCTGAGTCTACAGGGAGGGACAAGATTTTGCCCTCTCTTCTCCTCTCTCTCCTGCTGAGTTAAAGGGAATGATGATTCTCACTAATTCTGGTCATTTTAATCCTCTCTACTCAATTTAGACCAGTAACATTAAGACTATTTATTTTGACATTGTCTATGCTGATCTTCTGCAAAGACACTTAGTTTAGTAAAAACTCCCAGGGAATCAGCGGTGGGCTGACGGCTTCTTTGTCAATGAGGTGATGATCTGCTCTGGACTAAAGCTAAAATTTTAAAGAACTATCCAAGGCTCTAAAAGATATCCCCAAAATAAGTTCATTAGCTTGGATAGCTCCTTTAAAATTCCGATCAAAACATAGTTGTAACCAGCAGTCCTTCCACAACAAAATAACTGAAGCAGTTACAATGTACACATTATCCTTCCAGAAGCAACCACTGAAACAAACCCATGCCTCCCAACTCCAAGCTGTCTTGGTTGAAACCGATTTTCTTGATCCATTTCAAACTGGCTTCCAGGCAGGATATGGAGTCGAGACTGCCATGGTTGCTCTGACAGATTACCTCCACTTGAGTATCGACAGGGGTAGTGTGACCCTGTTAGTGCTCTTGGATCTCTCAGCGGCCTTTGACACTATAGATCATGCCATCCTTTTGGACCAGCTGAGGGAGATGGGCATCGGAGGCACTGCTTTGCAGTGGTTTCGTTCTTTTCTCTCTGGCAGATCCCAAAGGGTGAGGCTCAGGGACAGTTACTCCTCTAAAATCAAGCTTAATTGTGGCATCCTTCAGGGATGCCATCCTGTCTCCAATGCTATTTAACATCTATATGAAACCGCTGGGTGAGATCATCCAGAGGCATGGAGCACAGTGTCATCAGTACACTGATGACACTCAGATATACTTCTCCATGACCAGATCATCTGCTCAGACCTCAGATGGCGTCTCTTCTCTTAATGACTGCCTGGCAGCAGTAATGGATTGGATGAGGGAAAACAGATTAAGGCTTAATCCAGACAAAATGGAGGTACTGACAGTTACCGGCCCGAAACCAGGTCTGGGAATACAACTCCTGGTCCTAGATGGAGTCACACTCTCTTCAAAGGACTCTGTTCATAGTGTGGGGGTACTTCTAGACTTGTTGCTTCACATGACTAGTCAGGTGAATGCGACGGTTAGGAGTGCCTGTTATCAGCTTCGGCTGATACGCCAGCTGCACCCTTTCCTGGAGATGAGGGATCTGGAAACTGTGGTACATGCCTTGGTCACTTCACGTTTTGATTACTGCAATGCACTCTACATGGGGCTGCCCTTGTGCTTAACCCAGAAACTTCAATTGGTTCAAAATATGGCAGCCAGATTAGTCACTGGGGCATCTAGGAGAGAGCACATAACACCTGAGTTAAAATCTCTCCACTGACTGCCAATTAGTTTCCGGGCACAGTACAAGGTGCTGGTTTTGACCTTTAAAGCCCTACATGGCTCAGGTCCATCCTATCTAACGGACCGCCTCTTCCCATACAAGCCCCCTCACACACCCCTCTAGGAGGAATCTTCTACAGCCTAAGAAAACTAGAATGGCGCAGACCTCCCAGAGGGCCTTTTCCGCTGTCGCTCCCAGGCTGTGGAATGGTCTGCCGGATGAGATGCTCCTTATTACAGCTTTGGACAGTTTCAAGAGATCCATCAAGACGCATCTCTTCCGGCAGGCCTTCCCCGACAATGATTAAATCTATACCACTATTGTCCATCTAGACTCACCCTCAGAGACATTAGTCATTTCGAGGCCACCTTTCATTTTAATGAGAGCCACATTAATGTTCTATGGTTTTATCTACTGTTTTTAATCTAACCTCAGTTTAATTTTATCTTAAGGGGTGGGAGGAGGGATTGGGTTACTATATTTTAATTGTATCTGTATTTTATATGTTGTACCTCACCCTGATTGCTCATCCAGGGGGCGCGATATAAATAAATAAATATATTATTATTATTATTATTATTATTATTATTATTCAGTACAGATGGGGAAATTGTCGAGCTCATGGGAGTCCATATGGCCCTTGTCCCCTTGACATACAAACAAACAGCTTCATTTATATACAGCTTCATACCATCTAAGCAGTGTCTAGGTGGTTTACAACTGTAAGCTCCTTGCCCCAACAATCTGGGTACTCATTTTAGTGACCTCAGAAGGATGCAAGCCTGTGTCAAGCTTGAGGCCTTTTGCTGTTATTGAACTCGCCACCTTATGGCTTTGAGTGAGTGGCTGCAGTACAGGTATTTAATCACAGCACCACCAAACCCCAAGTCCAAAAAATTCAGCATAAAAAATGCAATTTTCCAAAATACTTCAAGAGGCATGGTCTCAAAATGCTGTTTCAAGGGTGCCTCTGTACAAAACTGATGCAAATTTTTTTAAAGGTGATTGGAAGTGAGAGAAACATTATCTCAAGTTTCAAAAAATGATGCCCATGTGACCTTTCAGGGGTTGCACAAACCCAAAAATGACCAAACCCGCTGTGAGCACCCCTGCCTTTTTGCAAAATGGATTTTTAAAATGTAAATCAGAACTAACTTAGGTCACATGCTGAAATGCCCAGAAAATTAAACAGTCATCACATGGTGTGAAAAAAACATCCAAGCTGAAACCAGGGACAGCGTTTTGAGATAGAAAATATGGACACTCAGTGAGACCACTGGTCCATACAACTCAATACTATTGACATTGACTGGCAGCTAAAACTGTCTAGGGTTTCAGACAGATCTTTTTCCCCCAGCCTTACATGAGGATGGCAGGGATTGAACCTAAGACCTTGTACATGTGTTCTGCCACCAAACCATGGCCCTATGGCTTGGTTCTTCTGAGTAGGCGCTAATAATGTAATGCTCTCTCTCATATTTTTTTACTCATATTTTGAAAGCAACAATCCATTGGCCTGTAATAAAGTGAATATACCATGCCAGCATAAATAGGCAGCCTCCCACAAACATAAACATTTTAGTGCAAAGCTGAGGTGATTTTGGAAATTAGCAAGCTATTTATATTTACAGATCCTGAAAACATTCTTCCTCAGGTGAATAGTTTCTCTCACTCAACTCAAAAGATGTCCCTCAAGAACCATTACATAAGCAGGTGTCAAAATATGTGCCTTTAGATCTCAAAAAGTCTCATCAAAATTGTATCTACCATGTAAGAAAATCACAAGTGATTAAATATAAATGTATCTGATTGTTGCACAGACGAGGGGGTTATAAATAAAATGTTGTTGTTGTTGTTGTTGTTGTTGTTATCATCTACTGAAAAAAATCCCTTTTTGCTCAATGACAGGTTCATTTTTTTAATGTATTTATTTTGTGCCAAAGCTACACAAATTGTTGTCAGCGACCCTATGCTTGTTATAGTAGATCAGTGATTCCCAGATTTTGGTCCACCAGGTATTTTGAAATTCAATTCCCAGAAGCCCTAGCCAGTTTGGCCAGCAGTCAGGAATTCTGATGGCAAGTCCAAAATATCTGAAGGACCAAAGGTTGGGAACCCCTGTACTAGATTCATTTTAACTGTGAATGTATCTCTAGCTGTTTATTTTAAGTATACCTAAACCCCTTCTTGTAAGCCAGTTCCAGAAGAGCTGTCATACTCCTAACAGTACAGAAGCCCAAACACAATTATGTCATCACATTTATATTCCCCTTTAGAAACTCTGGTTCCATGTTTGATAGCAAGTGCCAGAGTACAGTCAAGGTCCATTTATTCATTTATTGCCTCATGACAGGTATAGAAAGCCCCTTCCGAATTCACTAAGTAGAGAAAATTCTAGTCGCCTCTGGCATAATTTCAACTTGGATGAGTTTGGGTGGGTTGTGTCTACTTTGGAGGCTATATTTAGACACATCAGCAAGCCACTCTGCAATTCAACATGACTGCCAGAATTTTTGCTCAAAGAGACAACTAGGATGACATGAGCAAGGTGTGTGAGAGGTCGGAAGTGAAGCACACTCCCAGAACGTCCATACATAATCACCTCCAGCTGTCACTGTGTGGCAGCCCTTATTTTATAGTCCTCCCTCCCTTGTTTCCAGAAAGATGGACATGTTACTCTGTGTCAGTCCAAACAGAAGGTGTTTTGTGGCACCTGAAAGACTAGCCAGTTTGTTCCAACATGAGCTTTCATGAACTTCGCCCACTTCTTCAGTTGCATCAGTGTCCACTTGCCAGGTTCCCATTGCTGCAACTGGACTATTCTAGTTAGCACAAACCATTGGAATTAAGCCTTTACGTTTGGAAGAGTTAGCTTATGTCATCCAGGAAGTTACCAATGCATGAACATGAAAGCAAAATGGATCTAAAAAGAAGGCACCTTAAAGGTGCCATAAACAACACAACCTTGGGAGAATTACAGCCCACTTCATCACACAAAAGTTTGTGATGGAATGAATTGGTGCTACAAAACATCTGATTTTTTCATTTACTATACAGTTCTACTTTCCTGGAAGAAATTGACATTCTACAGTACTAATATAATTAGATCTTGTTCTTTTTGGAAGCCTTTTCCCCCTCTTCTGTTTTAATATATTGAAAAAGCTACCCAAAACAAGGAATGCTTTATATTCCAGTTCCTAAATGATGAAAAATAAAACATGAAGATGATTTTTCCATTACTCAAATAAAGGATTCAAAGACATGGAGGTCTAGATCAATATGCAAAGGGATATTGTGGCACCTTTGAGACTAACTGATGTGGACTTAATTCTACAAAAGTTTATGCTACTAACTCCATACTTTCTCTGAGGCAGTATCTGCACTGCAGAACTAATCAAGGTTGACACCACTTTAACTGCCATAGCTCAAATGCTGTGTAATTCTGGGAACTCTAGTTTTGTGAGATATTTAGCCTTCTCTGTTAGTTCTGGGGACAGAGCAAGCTACAACTGCCACAATTCCATATCATTGAGCCATGGCAGTTAAAGTAGTATAAACCTGGATTATTTCTACAGTGCGGATGCAGCCTCAGTCTCAAAGGTGCTACAGATAAATCCTTCAGATAAAGGAGTTTAGCTTCAGCATCTTCAGCTCTGGCTTCAGAAAACCTCTGTCTTCCCTTTAATATCATCAGCAATCAGAAAAGTGTACATTTAGATATTAATCATGCAAATGTATTTAATCAACAACAAAATCTTCACTAAGTTGACAGTTTTAACATTTAGCTGGGAGCACAGATTTCTGCAGTACCTCCTTCCAAGAAGAAACTTGTCTTGTTGAGGTTCTGATCATCAGCCAAAACTAAGAGAAGGTGCGGGGAGGGGGGGGGGATCATTTGATGCCACTTGAGGGGAAAAAACAGTCACTTCCGTGGAAAACAGGAACACAGAACAATAGTATTACCTTTGTCTAGCTGTGATTTTTAAAATGCCCATTTTCAAAGAACGCTGAAGGCAAACAGAGCTATGGTACTTCCCATTTCCCCCATAAGGGCCTTATGATATGATTCCTGCCCTTGAATGTCTCCTTATTAAGGAAGGAACTGAAACTTGATAGCAAGCGGAGGCAATTAAAATATAAAATCAGAGGAGGTTGTGAAACTTGCATTGTGTGCAGGGCTGAGCCAACAACAATGTTTACTCTGTAGCAAGTCAGGTATAATTGTTTGAGTAATAACTTGGGAATGAGGAATAGTGATCCTCACTTGAAGGGAAAAGACCATGAGCGGAAGACAAAAGGAGAAGAATGGAGGAGACTGGCTGCTGAAATTAAGCAATTATATTTGCCTAATGAGCGACTTGAAGGCACATATACACACACTGTATGAACCTCTACTTTGCTCAGGCAGAACAACTAAGGGTGGTGCATGTACCTTTGGGGTTTTTAGGAAGCACAGGAAAGGATGGAAGTAACAGTAAAAACGGAAACTCAGCAAGACCACTATAGCTTGGGGGTGGGGATATAAAGTGCCACTAATTCCCCAGGCAGCATGGCTACTGTACATGCTGTCAGAGGGATATTAGGAGCTTTTGTCCAAAAAATTAACCCTTCCATGTTTGGTCCAAGCCTCAGAGGGAGAGAAGATCCACTGGACTTGGTCCCTTTCCCCACCACCTTTCCCTTCTCCTTCTGTCTCTTGTCTTTTTAGATTGTAAGCCTGAGGGCAGGGAACCATCTATTTCAGTTGACTGTATGTACAATGCTGTGTAAGTTTACAGCTCTAAATAAATAAAGGCTAATAATAATAATAATAATAATAACCACCAGAGGACAAAGAGGGAAAGTGGTAGGAGGAAAGAAAAACTGGGATATTTTAAAAGTATTTGAAAACATGGGACAATAGAGGACTAATCAGGATTGTTAAATCAAAACAATGAGAGAGCATTCTATTAACAATAAGAAATTACTCCTAATAGTCATTAAAATGGGTGAAAAATCTGGTGGTACAAGCCCCTGTGGGAATGCAGGAGCCCAAACTGGTCCCTGGAGCCATCCTGGTTGCCAACTCCTTCTATTAATGAATGACTACTTTTTATTCTCAAGAACTAGGAAAGTGAAATTCTTCAATAAACCAAAAAAAAAATACCAGTTCAATCTTGCAGCCTTTAAACACAGTGTTTGTGGCTACAACCACTAGAGGGAGATATTTTCCCCACCACATCCATAGGTGACTTGGGCTTTCTTACCTGATCAATTGGCCACCTTGAAACATTAGTAGGTAGGATGGGAACCTCTCTACTGAAAAGGTCTCCTTGAGATCTCTCATCGATGTGGTCACCATGGGTTGGGATCAACTCAATAGCAGTTAACAACAACAACAACTGGGAGCCTCTCTACTGAAAAGGACTCCTTCAGGTCTTTTGACTGTTCCTGTGCCTTGGCAGTCAGTGTGAACAGTGATGAACAGATCAATATCTTACTGTACCTTTATTTATATTGCCACCAAGAGCTTTGATCTGGTTAAAAGTCCAATCACTGCAAGTTAAGCTGCAATTAGAGGGACATTAATAGGATAACACACACAAATGTAAACATACATTTCCAAGAAAGGGGGAAAGGGAAAGACCACAACTATTGATTTATATCATGCATTTAATGTTAAGCCTGCCTTATGGCCACAGAAATCTGAAGTGTAGATCACACCAACAAAGCAGAACAATATGAGCACAATACAAAAGCAACAGGAAATTATAATTGAAAGGAATCAAAATGCCCATAATCACACTAAAGCAATTAAACCACAAAATTCAGTTTGAACAGGAGTGTCTGAATTGCTTGATGCATAACATGCTTATTAGGTATGTACAAAATAATAATGCTGACATTTGGTGACCAGGACTAACAAAAGGGCATTTTGGTGGTTGAGGTGAGACTAAAGATGGCAACATATATGCACACATACCCCTATAGAAGGCAACTGGACTAGCAGTTAAATCTTACTTCAGCACTGGTGGTGGGTCAACACCTTCTTCTATCTATGAGATCAATAGGGGGATTTAGCAAATGATGGGCAAGACACCTGGGACACATGGTTTGACCAATCATCAAAAGAAGGGATTGGCCAATTGGTGGCAACTGCTGTTGCTGCTGCTACAACTCATCCACATCACTTTGCATCTTCCACCTGAAGCAATCACTCCACTCTGCCTGTTGGTAGAGCCAGTTATCAGAGGAACATATAGATGTACAATACAGCAAGCCTTACAAGATTCAGAAATTCTGATTCAGAAGCAGGGAATTATAAACTTGAGCTGTATCATTAAAATGAAAGGTGTATGAGATGGTTTTGATCTGCAGCTGAGCCATGATATTATAAAAGATAAGCTCAATTTGTTATATAATAGCTAAAGCAAAGCAAAAAAGGGGGACTTGAAGTTACTCAACTAAATTCACAAAGTTGACATCTGACTACAAAAAGGTATCATTCAACAGCTCGACCCACATTTCAAATTCAAAAGATCCTTGTCCAGCTAGGACCCTGAAAACAAACCATGGAGGGTTGTGGCAAATCAGTGGAGCGTGTACTGATGGACCAATGACCTGATTCAGTACATGGCAGCTTCCTATGTTCATTCACCCTCTGGAGGGGCTCAGACCCCTCCTTCTGGATGCTGAACTAATGATGAATCAAGAACAAAGTGGCTATGCCAATCTGAGGGAAAGAAAGAGAGAGAGAAAAACATCCAAAGGTGCTATAAAAAGTTGCTTTTCCTTTCAGAGAATGGGCCATTTACCAAGAATGTGTGAAATTAAAGATCTTGGTCTACTTGGGTAGCACTGCAAGTGGAAATTACCCTTGAAAAAGAATGATAGAGCTCAAAACACATGGAAGAGTTTTCTAGGAAGACCACTCTTTGCAGCAGACTTTGGATATTTACTTCTTGGGTTTGCCCAGACATGTGATGGAACCTGCCCCAGTACTGTAACCCACTAAGAGATATGGTAGTTGGTTGCAATGTGCCAGACACCAGACATTCATGGCAAAATCTGACAAAAATATCTCAAATAACCTGAGAAGTCAAATGCTTCGTATCAGTGTTTGCAATACAGCCAGTGAACTTAATAGGGCTGTATCAAAAAACCTTGGGGCGTTCCATTTTAAATCGCTTTACTACTATCAGGAAGTTATGTCTATGTTCTTCTTGTTGAGTCTGCTCTGTTGACAGAGTATACTATGAGAAAAAGCTTAAAATATGAATGTTTCACCTTTTCCTTGAGATGTACCTGTGTCCTGCCTTTTGTTTGGCCTATCTATGTGTATGCTTTGAACCATTCCATCTGTTATGCTGACACGGAAATTGGTCAAGAATCTTAAAAGTGAAATAGTGTGAAAAAGAAAACCAAGACATAGGAGGTTTGTCTAGTCAGATACTATACCTCAAAGAATAACCACTAACAAACTGTAGGACTTTGGTAACAATATCCTATATGTGGCAGTGTGGCATCATCAATTCAAAGCATTTACACCACACTCGCAATGATTTGAAATTACAAAGGTTATTTTTTTTCTAAAACTACAACTCCCAAACAGGCCTACTACCATGACAGCTGGTGGATTCCAGGACCTGTAGTCCAAAAAGTAACTTGCATAAGCTCTGGTGATAATAGGGGAAGAGGCTCTTTGACATCCTTCTGACATTTTAGGCCCATTAGAGCCACATCCTCATATTGTCTGGAGATAAGTTTTCTATAGAGCTCTTCAATACTTCTGTTTATCTTGCATTTCTTCCATCTTGAAAACCTGAGCAAGATGAATGAGAAACTGTGGCTAAACATCTGAAAGAGAATGGTAGAGCAACTCTCAGTGATGGAGACACACATTCCATTCAAGCCACAACACACAATTGGTTCCATATCAAGGTATCTACAGGAAACATATATCTGTTATCTAAATAAAGGTTCATCTGAATGCTTCCTAAGTGTCAAAGCCAGATTAGGTTGTGCTGTAGGTGAAAAAAGGCCGGAATTATGTTGTGGTTTTAGACTGGCATAAATGTTACATTTTCTTGGAGGTTGAATAGTAGTAGTAGTAATAGTAGTAGTAATAAATATTTACTTATATCCCACCTCTTCCAATACAAAAAATGATAAAACAGCAAACCCCTCCAAACCCCAACCCTCCCTTCCCAATTATAAATTAAATAAATTTTAAAATGCTAAACACGTGGCAATAGCTTCAGAACATTGGCAATTATCAGGTGACAAACTTGGTGGGGGATGGAAATAAGATGGGTGGATTCTTCCATTCTGGTGTCATCAATCAGAGAAGGCCTGCCAGAAGAGAGTTGTTTTTATCGCCTTCTTTAATGCCTCAAGAGAGGAGATTTGGTGAATCTCTTCCGGCAGGTCATTCCAAATTTTTGGAGCACTACAGAAAAAAGACCTCTGAGAAGATGACACCAATCTAGATCTTCTTGGTTGTAAGAGATTATTTCCAGAGGAACGGAGAGTGCGGGAAGGGTTATATGGGAGGAAGTGTTCCTTCAAGTAAGCTGGACCCAGGCCATATAGGGCTTTATAGGTAATAACCAACAGCTTGTACTGTGCCCGGAAGCTGATGGGCAGCCAGTGTAATGATTTTAAAATTGGTGTAATATGGTCAAACTTTGATTTTCCAGCGACCAATCTGGCTGCCATATTTTGAATCAGTTGAAGCTTCTGGATGTGGCACAAGTGTTGCCCCATGTAAAACACATTACAAAAATCAAGATGAGAGGTTACCAGTGCATGTACTACTGTTTCAAGGTCCCGCTGCTCCAGGTAGGGTCACAACTGGCATATCAGCTGAAGCTGATAACAGGCACTCCTAGCTGTCGCGTCAATCTGAGAGGACAGCTGAAACGACAAATCCAGGAGCACCCCCAAGCTGCGAACGCAGTCCTTCAGGGGAAGTGTGACCCCGTCCAGGACTGGCAAATTTATCTCAATACTTGGATTGGGGTTACCTATCACAAGTATCTCTGT